>CM050514.1:65012424-66298674 GCA_027563665.1 Antrozous pallidus | reverse complement strand
CTTTGATCCATCTGAATAATTTTTGTACATGAAGAAAAACTGTAGTCTAGTTTCATTCTTTTTTATGTGGTTTTCCTATTTCTCTCAGCACTGTTTATTGAAGAGACTTTCTTTTCTCCTTTGTATGCTTTTGGCTCCTTTGTAAAAAAATATTTGCTCATAGCCCTGGCTGCTGTGTTTCTGTTGATTAGAGCATTGATCCTTGCATTGGAAAGTCGCAGGTTTGAATTCCAATTATGGCATTTACCTAGGTTATGGAATTAATCCCAGGTTGGGGCATGGATGAGGGACAATCATTCAATGTATTTCTCTCACATTGACCTTTTTTTCTCTCTCTTTCCTTTCCTCTCTCACTAAAATCAATCTTAAAAAGTATTTGCCCATACACATCTAGTTTATTTCTGGGCTCTCAATTCTGTTCTACTGGTCTGTGTGTCCATTTTCCTGCCAATACCATGTTTTTGTGATTATCGTTACTCTGTAGTATAATTTAAAGTCAGGTAGTATGAGGCCTCCAGTTTCATTTTTTCTCTCTCTGAGAATAACTTTGGCTATTTGGCATCTTTTGTAGTTCTTTATACAAATTTGATGATTTTTTTTATCCTATTTTAAAATGTCATTGATATTTTATGGGGATTACATTAAATATTTATATTACTTTGGGTAATATAGCCATTTTAATTATGTTGATTCTTCCAATCCATAAACATGAAATATGTTCCCATTTCATTATGTCCTTTTTAATCTCTTTTAATAATGAGTTATAGTTTTAAGTATGTAGGTCTTTCACTTCCTTTGTTGAGTTTATTTTTAGGTATTTCAGTATTTTTGTTGCAATTGCGAAATTAATTTTTTTGTTTGTTTTTTATTTATTTTTCTGAAATTTCATTGTTAGTATACAGGAATACAGTAGATTTTTGTACATTAATTTTGTATCCTGCAACTTTACTGTATTTTTTATTGTTCGTAACAATTTTTTGGTAGAATCTTTAAGGTTTCTTTATAAAGAATCATGTCATTTGCAAAAAGTGACAATTTTACTTCATTCCCAATTTGGATGCCTTTTATTTTTTTCTCTTGCCTGATTGCTCTTGCTAGGACTTCCAGTACTATGCTGAATAAGAGTGGTGTGAGTGGACACCCTTGTCTTGTTCCCAATTTCAAAGAAAAAGCTTTCTGTTTTTCACCTATTGAATATGACATTAGTGGAGGACCTTTATTATATTGAGGTACTTTCCTTCTATACCTATTTTATTGATAGTTTTAATCATAAATTGATCATGTATATTATCAAATGCCTTTTATGCATCTATTGATAAGATCATATGATTTTCATCTTTTATTTTATTAATGTGGTGTATTACATTGATCAATTTACATGTGTTTCTTTGGAAATTATATATTTGTTTACTTATCACATTTTCTTAAAAAAGCAGGCAAGAAACATCAAATTTTCAAAAACCGATCAGCAAAATAATTTATAGCAGTGTTAATCCTATGGACAGTAATAGGTTTCTTATTTATGTCAAATTTACAAAATTGAATTGCATATATTGAACCATCTTTGTGCCTTTAGAATGAAACTCATTTAATTTTGATGAATCATATCCTTAATGTATTGTTGTATTCTATTTGCTAGTATTTTGTTTAGGATTTTTTGCATCTGTATTCATCAGAGATATTGGTCTTTGGTTTTCTTTTTCTGTGTTATACTTGCCTGGTTTTAGCATCATGTTGACTTCATAAAATGTGTTAGAAAGTACTGCCTCTTCTTCAATTTTCTTGGAGAGTTTGAGAAGGATAGGTATTAAATCTCCTTTGAATGTTTGGTAGAACTCACTAGCGAAGCCATCTGGTCCTGGACTTTTATTTGTAATTGTGTGTGTGTGTGTGTGTGTGTGTGTGTTTTGTTTGTTTCAACTTCCTCACTGTTTATCAATCTATTTAGATTTTTTTCAATTCTTCATGATTCAATCTAGAAAGATTATATAGTTCTAGGAACTTATCTATTTTTCTAGGTTATTGAATTTTGTGGCATAGAGTCTTTCATGGTATTGTAGTATGATCCTTTGTATTTCTATTTCTGTGGTAGCTTCTGTTTCATTTATAAGAGTCTTTCTTTTTTCCCTTAGTGTGTCTAGTCAGGGGTTTGTCGATTTTATTATTCTTTTAAAGGAACCAGCTCTTTGTTGTATTACTTTTTTACATAGTCTTTTTGTTCTATATTTCATTCAATTCTGTTCTGGTCTTTGCAACTTAGATGTCTCCTGAAGGCAGCATATAGTTAAGTTTTATTTCTTCTACAATCTGCTACTCTATGCCTTTTTATTGGTGAATTTAGTCCATTCACATTTAGGATAATTATTGATGTTATAAGGATTTCCTATAAACATTTTATCTTGTTTTCTGGTAGTTCTGTGCCTCCACTGGCTCTTTTCCTTTGTGTTTCTGTCTATTGTTTTTGTTTTTCCTCTCTTTGTAAGTTATGTATCTCAGTTTTTCTGGTGGTTCTTGTTTTTCTTCTCTTTGTGGGTTATGTATCTCAGTTTTTTGGGTGGGGTTTTCTTTTTGTTGTGTTTTAACATTAAGTTTATGAAAAAGAAAGTTTAATATATACAGTAGTCCTTTTTCTTTTAAATGTATATAATCTTCATTCTCCTTTGCAAATTCATAATCCTTCTTATTCCCTACCACTTTGTTTTTGTTGTCACAAATTATCCCTGTTTATGCTGCAAGTTTGTTGGTGATCTTAAACTTCTAGTTTTATGACCATTTGTTCTTTGTTTCAGGTAAAATAACTCCCTTCTGTATTTCCTGCAATAAGATTTTTTTGGTCATAAATTCCTCCAGCTTCTCTATGTATGTCTGGAAGCTCTTTATTTTCCTTCACAACTGCTGGATATATTCTTCTTGGCTGGTAATTTCTCTCTTTCAATAGTTTAAATATTTGTTTCCACTCTCTTCTGGTTTGTTAAGTTTCTGCTGAGCAGTCTGATGATAAGCTAATGGGCTTTCCTTTATAGGTTACCTTTTTCCTTTCTATGTTTGCCTTGCGAATTCCTTCTTTGTCATTAATTTTGACTGTTTTTTAAAAGGTTTTATTCACCTTAATGTTAAACATGAATCTTTTTAAAATATGTTTTTATTATTTTTAAAGAGAGGGGAAGGGAGATGGATAGAGAGATAGAAACATTGATCAGTAGCTCCTACATGCCTCTTCCTGGAATTATTCTGATTGGGAATTGAACCAGTGACCTTTTGGTTCATAGATTGATGTTCAACCACTGAGCCATGCCTGCCAAGAAATTTTGACAGTTTTAATATAATGTGTCTTGGAGAAGGCCTTTTTGGAATGAGGTAATTATATATTCTGTTTGCTTCTAGGATTCAAGGATCTAGCTCTTTCCATAGATTAGAAAAGTTTTTGTCAACTATTTGTTTGAAGAGACTCTTAATTCCTTTCTCTCCCCTCTTCTTCTTTTGGTATGCCTATTATCCTAATATTGCTCTTTCTGGTGGAGACAGATAGTTCTAAAAGAGTTCTTTCATTTTTAAAAACAAGCTCAAATCTCTCCTCTCTTCTGCAGTATTTCTAGATTTATATCTTTAATATCATTAATTCTTTCCTCCCTCTGGTCAGCTCTATTTCCTATGCTTGATAATTGTTGATCTCTTTTCTGAGTTCTTCATCTACAGAATTTCTATTTTTTAATTTTTAAAAGTTTCAATCTTTTTGATAAAGTACTCATTTTGTTCATTGATTTGATTTCTGAGTTCATTAAACTGCCAGTGTTTTCTTGCATTTTATTGATTTTTTTCAGTGCTGCAATATTGAATTCTCTGCCATTTAAGTCATATATTTCCAGGTCTTTTATAGTTTTTCATTTTCTTTCTAATATGCCTTATTACCTTGGTTATTCTTGGAATTTGATGGATTCTTCTTTGTCTAGGCATCTATGTCATGAGTGGCACTTTTCTACTAGATGATAAGAAGTGTTTCTATTGTTTTCCAGTAGGGGGTGCGAAATCACAAGTTTTCTTCAAGCTCTCTAGCACTTCTCTGGCTTTTCAGATCTTCTTGAAGTGATTGAAAATGGCCTGTGTTCCCTAGAAAGGTGGGCACCTCCCCTGTGATCTGGTTGTTCCAGTCCCAAGGGACTAATCCCACAGGGAATACAGTGGGTGATGGGGACCCAAATCCCAGGCAACAACAATATTGTGACCTTGACTTGTAGATGTGGAGTGAGCTAGAAAACCTTGCCACTTCCTTTGTTGCTTTGTTCTCCCTACAATAGCACCAGAAGATCTCTGCAGAATGCCTCCTGTGCCTCCACCCAACCCTGAGTTTAGTCATAGTGTGTGCCCTTCACTCAGGAAAAAAAAAAAGTGTCTGTAGTACCAGTTCTCAGGTTTGCTGATAATGTGCTCACAAAGGGCGAGGGGAGGCAAATTCTGGGAGGTTAGTAGAAAGCAGCCAGCTTCCATAACTTTGTTTCTCCATAATGTTGATTGCGAGACAACTATGTCACACCTCTGTACATTGTCCTTGCTCAGGTTACTGGGCTCAGCCTCAGCTTTTACTGTTCACTCCTGCAGGAATGCTTATCAAATCCCTTTGCTCTTCCTAGCTGAAGGGAATCTTAGTGGCAACCTGATTCTTCCCTCCCCTTTCTGGGCTGAGCGCTGCAGCAAGCTCCAGGCTGTTAGCACAGTGTTTATGGATTCTTTGAGCTCTTCTCCCTATTTGCCTCCCGTGTTTGCTCCAGCTTGTCCACCTTTAGATGTTTCAATGAGCAGATCTCTCAGATATGTTTGTGCATTGAGCAGGGAATCCTTTGTTGAATTATAGCTGTTCAAATTGTTCAAACTTCAAGGGGATCTCTCACACCACCATTCTTCTGATGCCACTCCATAATAAAGCTCTTTAAAAGGGCTTTATCTTATCTTCAAAGGCCCTAAAGGGGAATATTGCTCATTTTCCTTCACATCAGTAAAAGAACTATTGCATTCATATGAAATCTAGTCCTTTTATTTCTAATGCCCTGACTGACCTAATACTACTTAAGCTTTAAAACCATTCTCAGCATCAACTCATGTTTTCCTAATTATTATTTCATTGCTGCTGATCATCAATAACATGCAAGATATAATAAAAAGTTAATAAAAAATAAAAATTTTCAAAAATTTTCTTTTGGTGACTCCAACACTTTAATTTAGCCATTAATTTTTGTCAAAGTCATTATCCTGAGGATTTCCTTTACATACTACATATAAATTAGGCAATTAGAATATCTATTAGATGGTAGCCTGCATAAGATAAAGTTTCATAATGTTTCACATAGAAGATTATCAATAAATCCTTGTTGGATTAATAAACAGATAGATCAATTATTTGTATAAGTTTAGCAGAAATGCAGCAATTGAAAAAAAAGAATTCCATGCTTACATTTCCTCCTGTTATTTCAAATATAGTCGTCTGAATTGCACTGATGTATCATTTGAGATGGTAAATTTTCTTAGTTTGTTGTAGCTATCTATACATATAAAAGACTAATATGCTAAGTGTTCCTCCTTCCATCTGACTGATTGCTATGATGTGAACCGACCATCAAGGGGCAGATGCTGAATTCAGGAGCTGCCAAACTGCAGTGACTTGGCAGGAGTGGTTCTTAGATGATGCCCCTCAAAAACCAGAGAGGAGGCAGCCAAATTTTTTGTGGGGCTGTGTGATTCAACCTTCTGCCATAGGTTATGTTGTTGCTGAGGCACTGTCAGCCCTGAATCTGGTTTACTGCACACTTGCATTTGCATTCCACATCCTGTACAACAAGTGCCTTCTTGCATTCTAGGACCCCTTGGGAGATGTTGAAGAGCTGGTTTTGGCCCAATCCCCACAGGCCAGGCCAAGGAACCCTACCTGCCGGAAGAACCCTGCTCATTCTGCAGATACCTTTTGAGCCACAGTGCCACCCCAGGTATGATTGGCCAGGGAGGGACCAATGGAGGTTGGTCCATGAGTCCAGCGCATCTTGCTCAGTCCTGCCCCGCTGGCCACCTTCTAGTTAATTTCCATTTCATGTGCATGAATTTGTACACCAGGCTGCTAGTTAAATAACATAAATATTACCAATTCTGTACATTCATTAGATAAAGATGAAGAAAATTATTTTCAAGAATACACATTTCTTTAGGTTTAGGACCCTAATAAATAAGCTCTAATGAAAAAAGAAGATAACCAACAACTATGATTTCAGGTTATAATTATATACTTTGCTTCTCATTCTATGAACACATTCTTCTAGTTCATAAAAACTGGTTTATAGAGTTAGTAGAAACAATGTGGGCAACATTCATCATTTCCAAATAAATATAGGGTAAAAGGAAAGCCAAATATATTGAAATAAAATTAAGCTACAAAGGAAAACTACAAAAATAAATCACTTGATTCTGAAGGAGAACTTTGGAAAAATAAAGGTAAAAATGCCAAATTAATAGAACTATACACTAAAAAGGGTGAATATTATATGTAAACTAGAGGCCTGGTGCACGAAATTTATTCATGGGGTGTGTGTCCCTCAGCACAGCCTGCATCCTCTCCAATATGGGACTCTCTCACAATTCAGAACTGCTTGCTCCCAACCACTCACCTGTCTGCCTGCTGATTGCCCTAACCACTTCTGCCTGCCAGCCTAATCACTGCCTAACCACTCCTCTAACAGCCATATTGATGCCTAACTGCTCCCCTGTTGGCCTGATTGCCCCTAACTCCCCCCTGCAGGCCTGGTCACCACCAACTGCCCTCCCCTGCTGGCCTGGTTAACACCAACTGCCCTCTCCTTGGCCTGGTAACCCTCAACTATCTTCCCCTGCAGGCCTGGTCCCCTCCCCTGCAGGTCTAGTCTCTCCCACCTGCCCTCCCCTGCTGGCTTGATTGCCCTTAACTGCCCTCTTCTGCTGGCCATCTTGTGGTGGCCATCTTGTATCCACATGGGAGTGGCCATCTTTGACCACATGGGGGTGGCCATCTTGTGTGTTAGAGTGATGGTCAATTTGTATATCACCTCTTTATTATATAGGATTATACTTTCAAAAATCAGACAAAGAATATACTTGTATAAGCATTTAGTATGTCGTTATTAAAACATTTCACCTATTATTATGCCTTCTAAAAATATTTGAGTAAGGTTAAGAGCACTGACTTTAGGTCAGTCAAATATGGAATGCTGAGTTATCTTATGTTACTTTGGGCTAATTTTAAAAACCCCCATAAACACCAGCTTATTCATTGGTAAATTTAGAAAACAGTAAATATGTGATAGAATTATTGGGAGAATTTAGCATGATAATGTATAAAATACACTTATCATAAAGCCCAAGACATTTTGTATTACACATTAAATTTTACTGGGGCAATCAACAAAAGCTTCACAGAGAAGGGTGAGTAGAAGGATATTACTAGCAAGAATAGAGACTGAAAGAGAAAAGCAAAGAACATATAGTTTGAATGCAGCCAGGAATCTCTGAAAGGGAGAGATGTAAGCTAAGTCTAGAAATTTGAAATATCACCAGATGGTGGATTGTATATTTTAAGGAATTTGAATTTTATTCAATGGATAATAAAAATAATTAAACATTTAAGAGTATTGAAATCAAATGTTTTAAATTGTACTTTAGAAAGGTTAATTTGGAGCAAGGATGGATTAGAGGCAAAAATGGTTAAAAATGGAGAGCCCCTGTAGAAGTTTAGTATCATTCTTAAGTAACAAAGAGGTATTGAACTAGAATGGTGTTGGTAGTGGTGACAGTAATAATACAAAAGGTATGGAATTTGTGAATGAATAAAAGACGTTCTATGAAAAGTAACCTCACAGGGTAATCAACTCTTAAAAAATTTCTCTATAGATATAGATGTTCTTACATCAACAATTTGAAAGATGTCCTTTAGGTAGAATTTACAGGATTTGATGTTAGAAATGAGGGACAGTACGGGGCTGGATAGAGAAACAGATCAATGTTGTTTTCAAGATTTACAACTGGGTATCTTAGATTAAGTAATTAGAAATATTTTATTGGAAGACTTTGGGTTCTGTTTAGGATACTTTGTGGTTACAATATAAACATGAGAGGCATTCAGGTGGGCTTTTTGGCTAGTTTATTGTAAATATAGGTTTTGAAAGATATTAGTATATACTTTTTCATTTTTCTTATTTACGAAGATAACTGAAGCAGAGGACTGAAGCGGAAGTTTTGGGGAATTATTGCATTTAGAAGACAAGGAGAAAGCAAAGTGACAAAGAAGATGATATTTTCTGAGAAACCAACTTCAGTCAATCTTTAAAATAAAGAATTAGATTAATGAAACTCCAAGTCAGAATTAGGAAGTGATGATGTAGAGACAGTGAATATAGATGCCTTACTCAAAAATATAAAAAGTCATGCAAAGCAAGAAGATACAAGATGGCAGCCAATGGGACAGCAGTCTGCGAGATAGTGTGTGCTTGAGAAGGCGAAAGGAGAGTGTGTACACATGCAGAGAGCGTCTGTATTTGTAAGTGAGGGATGGCTTTATTCCACAAGACTGTTGGGAACTGACAGACCAGAATTGTTGGGGACTGGTATCCTCTACTGGTGCTGATATCTCTCCCATTGTGGCCAGTTCAGCTGCAAAGACTGTGCCATCTTGAAGGGGAGAGCAACTGTGATAGGAAGCCCAGCCTTACCTTCAACCGGGGAGACCTCAGATACTTTTCAGGACCCTATAATCACATCACTCAGGGACCAGCTGCCTCAGCTGTGAAAGGAGACTCCAACCTCCCTAGCCACAGGTGCCTCTAAAGTTTGTCCCGGGAGAGACAAAGTAGCACCAAATAAACGGATGGGCCCTGCACCTTCTCACAGAGCAGACAGAAGGAACAGCTGAACTGGACAACATCTACCTGGAATTGGCAAATTAAGCAGATGTTGAGGCAACCTGTGGATAGAAATGACAGAGATCACCTAGAGAGAGCTCTGCCTCCTCAAATTCAGCTGGTTATTTGATGTTTGGGGGTTTGTTATTTGAATTTTTTTATTAGTTGTTATTTGCTGTTTGCATTCATGTCAGAGTGTTTGTTGATTGCATTTTTTGAATTAGCTGTTGGTTTTTTCTCCATATATATGTATATATTTTTCTCCCTTATTTTTCTTCTCTTTCTTACCTCTCTTACTTTTTTTCCTTTTCTCAGTATCATTTTTGTACTTTTTTTATCCCCTAATTCTCTTTCCACTGGTGAACACCTTTATTTGGGTTTATTGGTATAATCAATACATTTGTGTTTATTGCCTTGTGCATTGTGTCTTCTTGTATTCTATTTTGTGCCATTAAGTCAATGCAGGAGAGAAACAGAAACCTCAACAGGAGCAAATATGGGGAGACAAAGAAATAGCACCCATACGAAAGAAAAGAAAGAATCATCTGAAAAGGAAGTAAACCAAATGGAGGAAGCAATATGTCAAAGAATGTTCAGAAGGATGCTGAAAAGGATGGAAGACAAATTCAACAATTGTGTAAGAACCAGGAGGAAATGAAGAACCAAGAAGAAATGAAAAATGGCATTGCTGCAATAAAGAACACAATAGAAAGCATCAACAGTAGACTAGAAGAAGCAGAGAACTGCATACATGAGCTTGAAGAGATGTAGGATAAAATACCCAAGCAGAACAGTAACTGGAAAAAAACTTTAAAAAAAAAAAAAGAGGAGAGCCAAAGGGAACTTTGGGACAACACAAAATGAAACAATATCCACATAATAAGGGTACCAAAAGAAGAGCAAACTGAGCAAGAAATAGAAAACCTGTTTGCAAAAAAAAAAAATAATGAAAGAAAACTTCCCTGATATTGGGAAGAAGAAAATATTCACAGAAGTGCAAGTAGCTTCCAGAGTCCAAAACAAGATGAACCCAAGAAACAACAACACCAGACACAATTGGCAAACACCAAGACAGAAAGTTACCTACAAGGTATCTCCCATCAGACTATTGACTGATTTCTCAACAGAAACTCATCAGGCCAGAGAAGAATGGAATGAAATATACAAAGTCATGCAAAGAAAGGGACTGAATCCAAGAATATTGTACCCAGCAAGGCTATCAATCAAAATTGAGGGTGAAATCAGAAGATTTCCAGACAAAAAAGGACTAAGGATGTTTATTACCACCAAACCAACAATGCAAGAAATGCTAAAGGGTCCGCTGTAAAAAGAAGAAATAAGAAGCAAGGAAGTAATACAGGCATAAAGAATAAATGGTGACAAACAAGTACCTATCAATAATAACTTGAAATGTAAATAGATTAAATGCCCCAATCAAAAGACATAGTGTGACTGAATGGATAAGGAAACACGACCCATACATCTGTTGTGTACAGGAGACCCAACTCAGAACAAAGGACTCACACGGACTGATGGTAAAGGGATGGAAAAAGATGTTTCAGGTGAATGGAAATGAAAAAAAAAAAACCTGGTGTTGCAATACTTATATCTGACAAATTAGACCTCAAAGTGAAGGCCATAACAAGAGATAAGGAAGGCCACTTCATAATACCAAAGGGAGTAATTCAACAAGAAGATATAACTCTGATAAACATATATGAACCCCATACAAGAGCATGCAAATACATGAAAAGAAACTTCTGGAGGATATTAAGAGAGAGATTGAAAGAAATACAGTCATAGTAGGGGTCTTTAACACATTGGAAAAATCCCCTAAACAAATAACCAGCAAAGAAACATCAATCTTAAATTACTTGATCATACGGAATTAATTGACATCTGCAGAACATGTCACCCCAAAGCCACAGAATGTACATTCTTGTCAAATGTACACAAGTCATTTTCAAAGATAGATTACATATTGGGGCACAGGCAAAATCTCCTCAAAATCAAGAAGATAGAAATCATATCAAGCTGATAGGGAGTGCCAGATCAAAATGGCATAAAATTAGAAGTCAATTACATTAATAACAATGAAAATAAATCATCTCATGGCTAAATAGGATGCTATTAAAAAACTAGAGGCCCGATGCCCAAAATTTGTGCATGAGGGTGTGTGTCCCTCAGCCCAGCCTGCATGATCTCCAATCTAGGACCTCTCGAGTGATGTCTGGCTGCCCGTTTAGGCCCGATCCTACTGATCCTACTTGGATCCGGCCTAAACAGGCAGTTGGACATCTCTCTCATAATTCAGGACTGCTGGCTCCCAACTACTTACCTGCCTGCCTTCCTAATTGCCCTTAACTGTTTCTGCCTGCCAGCCTGATTATCTCCTAAACAATCCCCTGCCAGCCTGATTGATGCCTAACTGCTCCACTCCTATCACAACTGCTCCACACCTAACTACCCTTCTCTGCAGGCCGGATCATCACTAACTTCCCTCCTCTGCCAGGCTGGTCACCCGTAACTGCCTTCCCCTGCAGGCTTGATTGCACCCAACTGCCCTCTCATGCAGACCTAGCCCCTCCCAGTTGTCCTCCCCTGCTGGCCATCTTATGGTGGCCAACTTGTGTCCAAATGGGGGCAGCCATCTTTGACAACATTGGGGAGAGCCATCTTGTGGGTTGGGGTGATGGTAAATTTTCATATTATTTTTTTATTAAATAGGATAGAGGCCTGGTGCATGGGTGGGGCCAGCTGGTTTGCCCTGAAGGGTGTCCTGGATCAGGTTGGAGTTTCCCTTGGAGCATGGGGTGGCCTGGAAAAGGGGCCTATGGTGGTGTGCAGGCTGACCATGCCCCCTGGCATCCCAAGAGGAGGCCCTGGTGTCTGGGATTTATTTATCATCTATAATTGAAACTTTGTAGCCTTGAGTGGAGACCTAGGCCAGCCAGGATATGCAGAAAGCTTGGCTTCCTCCATTACCAAGCAAAACCAACCCTCCTGCTTGCTCCCTGGCTGAAGCCATCTTGATTGAGTTAATTTACATACTCGCTCCTGATTTGGCTGGTGGGCATTGCTTCTGGGTACAGCAGATGTATGGTCAATTTGCATAATACTCTTATTGGATAGAATAATTGGGTTACCAAAGAGATCAAAGAAGAAATAAAAAGCATCATGAAAACAAATGATAATGAAAACACAACAATCCAAAGTCTATGGGACACATTGAAAGCAGTTTTGAGAGGGAAGGTCATAGTTCTACAGGCCAACCTACAAAAACAAGAAAAAAAGGTCGTACATTTTCTAACCCTACAATTCAAAAAGTTAGAAAGAGAGCAAGAAGAAAAGCCCAGTGTAAGCAGAAGGAAGGAGATAATAAAGACAAGAGCAAAAATAAACTACGCAGAGCCAGCAAAAACAATACAAAAGATCAATGAAGCAAAGAGCTGGTTCTTTGAAAGGATAAACAAGTTTGATGAACCTCTAGCCAGGCTCACCAAGAAGCAAAGATAGAGGAACCAAATAAACAAAATAAGAAATGAAATAGGTAAAGTAGCAACCAATCCCACAGAAATACAAGTGATTATGAAAAAATACTATGAACAACTCTATTCCAATTAAATAGACAATCTAGACAGAATGGACATATTCCTAGAAAAATACAAGTTCCCAAAACTCAACCAAGAATAATAATAATAAAAAAAACACCAAATAGGCCAATAACTACTGAAGAAATTGAAACAGTGATAAAAAATATTCCAGAAAACAAAAGCTCTGGTCTGGATGGCTTTACAGGGGAGTTCTAGGAAGCATTCAAAGAAGAACTAAAACCTATCTTCCTCAGAATATTCCAAAAAATTCAAGAGGAAGGCACACTTCCAAGCTCTTAATATGAAGCCAGCATTACCCTAATTCCAAAACCAGATAAAGACACCACAAAAAAGAGAACTACAGGCCAATATCCTTGATGAACATAGATGCTAAAATCATCAACAAAATTCTAGCAAATTGGACTCAGCATTACATTAGAAAGATCTTATACCATGACCAACTGGGATTTATTCTGGAGATGCAAGGATGGTACAATATCTGCAAATCAATAAATGTGATATACCTCATAAATAAACTAAGAGATAAAAATCACATAATCATATCAATCAATGCAGAGAAAGCATTTGACATAATCAAACATCCTTTCTTGATAAAAAAAAAAAAACAATTTCAGCAAAGTGAGACTAAGGGACCATACCTCAATATAATAAAAGCCTTTTATGACAAACCTATAGCCAACATCATACTCAATGGGCAAACACTAAACTTATATCCCCTAAAAATGAGCATAAGACAGGGATGCCCACTTTCACCACTCCTGTTCGATATAGTACTAGAAGTGCTAGCCATAGTGATTATACAAGAAGAAGAAATAAAAGGCATCAAAATTGGGGGAAAAAGAAGTAAACTGTCTTTATTCACAGATGACATGATACTGTACATAGAAAACCCAAAGACTCCATCAACACTACTTGATCTAATAAATGAATTCAGCAATGTAGCAGGATATAAAATTAACACACAGAAATCTATGGTCTTTTATACACCAATAGTGAACTAACCGAAAGAGAAATGAAAGAAACCAATCCTATTTACCATTGGACCAAAAAAAATTAAGATACCTAGGAATAAACTTAACTAAGGAGGTAAAAGACTTGTACTCAGAAAACTATGGGACAATGAAAAAAGAGATAGAGGAAGACATAAACAAATGAAGAACATACCATGTTCATAGATTGGTAGAATCAACATCATTAAAATGTTCATACTACACAAAGCAATCTACAGATTCAATGAAATCCCCATTAAAATACCAATGGTATACTTTAAAGATATAGAACAAATTCTCCAAAAATTTATCTGGAAAAAAAAAGACCTCAGATAGCCAAAGCACTTCTGAGAAAGAAGAATAAAGTTGGAGGGATCACAGTATCAGATATCAAGCTATAATATCAAGCCACGGTTCTCAAAACTGCCTGGTACTGGCACAAGAACAGATAGATAGACCAATGGAACAGAACAGAGAACCCAGAAATCAACCCAAGCCAATTTTCTCAATTAATATTTGAGAAAGGAGGCAAGAGCATACAATGAAGTCAAGATAGTCTCTTCAATAAATAATGTTGGGAAATTTGGTCAAATACATGCAAGAAAATGAAACTAGATCACCAACTTTTATCATACACACACAAAAAAATCAAATGGCTAACAAACTTAAATATAAGACAAGAAATTTATAAAAATCCTACAAGACTACATAGGCAGCAAAATAGCAGACATATATCACAGCAATGTCTTTATAGACATGGCTCTGAGGGTAATGGAGCCTAAGGAGAAAATGAACAAATGGTACTACATCAAAATAAAAAGTTTCTGCACAGCAAAAGAGACCATCAACAAAACAACAAGAAAGCCCACTGCCTGGGAGAACATATTTGCCAATGATATTTCAAATAAGGGTTTAATCTCCAAAATTTATAAAGAACTTATACCACTTAACAAAAGAAAAATAAACAATCCAATTAAAAAATGGGCAAAGAACATAGACACTTTTTGAAAGAGGACATACAGAAGTATGGGAGACATATGAAAACATGCTCAAAGTCATAATCATCTGAGAGTTGCAAATCAAAACAACAATGAGATACCATCTCACACCTGTCAGAATAGCTATCATCAACAAATCAACAAACAATTGTTGGCGAAGATGTGGAGAGAAAGGAACCCTCGTGCACTTCTAGCGGGAATGCAGACTGGTGTAGCATTGTGGAAGACAGTATGGACTTTCCTCAAAAAGTTAAAAGTAGAACTCTCATTTAACCCAGGAATCCCACTTCTAGGATTATATCCCAAGAAACCAGAAACAGCAATCAGAAAGGATATATGTACCCCTATATTCATAGCAGCACAATTTATAATAGCTAAGATTTGAAAACAATCTAAGTGCCCATCAGCAGATGAGTGGATTAAAAAACTGGTATATCTACACAATGGAATACTACACTGCTGCAAAAAAGAAGGAACTCTTACCATTTGCAGCAGCATGGATGGAACTGGAAAGCATTATGCTAAGCGAAATAAACCAGCCAGAGAAAGATAAATATCACATAATCTCACTCATATGTGGGATATAATGATCAACATAGTTGGATGAATAAAAATAGATCCAGAAACAAATGGTGGGGGATGGGTGAGAGAGCAACTAAAGGACATGTATGCATGCATATTCGCATAACCAATGGACACAGACACTAGGGCAGTGGTGGCTTGCCCCAGATAAGAATGGCTGGGGAATAGGGGTCAAGAGGGGAAAAAAGAGACATACGTAAAACTTTAGACAATAAATAGATAGATAGATAGGTAGATAAATAAATAAATAAATAGAATAAACACAATTCTCTTTATATCTGCAATTCTGTGTCTACCAAGTTATCCTCCAACTTTTCTAACCATAGAAATGTGTAAATCACCAAACTGTTGACTTTTTCTTGGTCATCATCCAGACTATGTTATTGACTTCTTAAAAGTCCTTGACTAATGCCTTTTATGTAAATTAATCACAAGTCTACAATTCTAATACTAATCTCTTTTCTGAGTCCCAGACCATCATTTCTAACCATCTATATAGCGTTCTTCACATGTCTGACTACATGAAACTCAAACAGCATGTACCAATAGTCCCTTCTTTCCAAAGCAACTTTTCCTGTGGGTTCTTTATTTCACCATTCTCTCAGTGTGATGGCTAATAATGTGTGTCAACTTGACTAGGAAACAGGGGTGCCAGACTTTTGGTCAAACATTATTCTGAGGGTGTCCATACGGATGTTTCTGGATGAGATTAACATTTGAATTGGTAGACCTATTGAAGCAGGTCATCCTCCCTAATGTAGATGGGCCTCATCCTATTAATTGAAGACCTCAGTAGAACAAAAAGGTGGAGTAAGAGGGAGTTTTATCTGCCAAAGGTAGAGAACATCACTGTCCTCTTTTCCTCAGATAAAAATTTATGCCACTAGCTTTCTTGGTTCTCAGGCCTTTAGACTCAGGATAGAAGTACATGATATTTCTCAGTTTCCATAACTGTGAGAGCAAAACCTTTATATGAATCCAGTTCCTTGTTTTTGTTTTTCTGGAGAATCCTGACTAATATACCCAGTCACTACAGTTTGAAACCATTTAAGAAACTTTAATATTCCACTCTCTTTCATGTTATCATTAATAAGTTCTGTAGCTTCTTTTGTCTCTCTCCCTCTCCCTATTTCTCTTTCCCCCTCCTTTTCTCATTCTCCTCCTCTCTTTCTCCCTATATCTCTGTCTCCCTCTTTCAAACTTAAATATGTATAGTTGACTGGAACAAGTTCCACTTATAAAGGAAGGAATGTGGGATAAACTAAAATAGAAGATGTCTTCATAGCCTTGAGG
The DNA here is from genome assembly GCA_027563665.1 of Antrozous pallidus. Taxonomy (NCBI): domain Eukaryota; kingdom Metazoa; phylum Chordata; class Mammalia; order Chiroptera; family Vespertilionidae; genus Antrozous; species Antrozous pallidus. Next base: position 66,282,289 of record CM050514.1, on the reverse strand, counting down.
AGCAGAATGAATTAAATTTACCCTAGGTTATTTAAGAAATTGGTAAATGTTATGATACACTCAATAACTATTATTTTTGAGTAGTCATGGAAGGTGAAATCCCCAAGGACAAAGCTCTGGGAGTTGGAAGGCATTTGAAGAGATACAATCTTCTGTCTTAAGGCAAAAAAGTTATAGTAATTTTTTCCCACAGCAGAAGCAAAAACCATGCCTCCTATAAATGAGAAAAGTAAAAGGCCACTTGAATAATATGTGGATGTATTTAGCATTGGCTCTCAGTAAGAATATAGGATGGATCAAAATAATACTTTCACATTTACAAGGTGCTTTTATGTACAATCTGTCATTTGATTATCACAACAATGAAGGGGGCAGTAATTTTAATTCTCATTTGCAGATAAGAAACTCACAGTCAGTGAGGCTAAATTATCAGTCTTCAACATTCTAATCCAGGAATCTTCCTACCATATAAAAATGACTTACCAATAGTTTATTATGAAATTTTGAAAAGCAATGGTACTAAGCAAGAAATGTTATTCCTTTTATTATAGTAATAAATTATGAGGAAATAAACTCAAAATCCATTATTTTATATATGTATTGATTTTAGAGAGGAAGGGAGAGGGAGAAAGAGAGAGAGATGAGATGAGAGAGAGAGAGAGAGAAAGAGAGAGAGAGAGAGAGAGAGAGAGAGAGAGAGAGAGAGAGAGATGATAAGAGAGAATCATTGATCAGCTACCTCTAGTGATTGAGTCTGCAACCTGGGCATGTGCCCTGACCAGGAATTGAATCATGACCTCTTGGTTCATAGGCTGATGCTCAACCACTGAGCAACACTAGAATATTATTAATAGTATTCCTACTAGGTAAACAAACTCTATCCTTTGCAGAATTCACACAAAGTAAAACAACAGCAACACAAACAAATCTCATCCTATTTCATAGATGAAAAAGAATCATGAAGTATAAAGAGGAGTCATCAGAAAGGAAAAAGAAAGAAAAGGATAAGAAGAGAAGAAAGAAAATAAGTATAGCTTACAAGTGGCCTTTAGAGACCGAGTATCATGAAACAAAGAGAGTTAAGATTATGCCAAGACCATTTGACTTTGCAATTAATTAGAAACTGGTGATGGCCAAATTCAACTAAAAGTAAAAAAAGGTGACTAAGGAAACAAAGCCTACTGTTTTGAAAAATATGGCCCCAAAGAAATTTGTTTATTAGTAGAGAAGGTGACACTGTAAAATAGAAAAAAAAAGTTAATACTGAGCCATACATTTAAGGCAGAGAGTTAATAATACATGGAGAGATACTGAAAAGGCAAAATAAGATCAATATACCAGGATTAAAGAAACAGACTATTTAGGAAACAGGTAAAAGAGCACGCAGATGGACAGACATATAAGAAAATAGTTGGGTAGTTGGTTATGTTGGAGCTCAGCTATCAATCCTAGAAAATGTTTACCTGTACTAGTATTTGTTTTAGAAGGGATAACTTGAAGAGGAAAAAAAAATGAAAATGTTAGATTAAATCTAGCAGAAGGAAGTGAGAAGAAGCCAGGAATGTTGTAGAATTTACAAACTTGAAAAGAATGAAAAGCTCTCATTATATCCATTATGGAATATATATAAGATATGCAGAAAGAGTTATATATAAGCATTTCTAGTAGTAGCAAGGAGTCAGTTGACTTTAGAAAGCATGAATTGATGGATCTATGATTTTCTTTAGAAATACCTTTGGGACTGGGAATATGAAGAGAAATTAGATAGTGGATATTATCCTAATTGGAGGTATAGAACATTGTTTCTTGACATAATCTTTGAGTGAGCTTCCAAAGGAAATTAATAAATCTTTATTCCTAAAATATCCAATAGCATAAACAATAAAGTTCCTTTAAATACTGTGACTCCATGAATAATAATTTTGATCACAGTACAACAGATTTCTCACCTCTACATAGATTAAGAAGGGGCAGAGATTATTCCTTCTAACCATGGTGTATTCTCAATTGGTTCAAGTATTAATCTCTGCATACAACAGGTATTTACTACCTATTTGGTAAATAATTTTAAGTACAAATAGGCTTTGAAGAGATTCAAGTGCCTTTAGTGAGGCTTATGATTTTTCTGTTTTAAGATATCCTTTCACCATTAGCATCTTTGTTTACTACTTTTCTTACATATTTTATTAAGTTAAATTAAGGCATTCATTGGTTCTAAAACCAACTTGTATTTCAATTTCAGTAAGATTTAGTATCTGCAATACACTGAGCCTTAAATGAAGATAAACTTATCATACAAAATATATAAGACATCCTGTTATACTCTTAGAGTTAATTCTAGAATTGGGAGGAGTGTTTGATATGTAGAAAATATTCTTAAGTTTTCAGACAATTACTCCTTTGCCAACTAATTTCCCCCTTAAGAAATCGTAAATTCATTATCATTTGGAATTACATAACAGTACTAAAAAAAGTAGAATGTACCTATTTTTCTCCTATTGGATATAGTTGCAGAAATTGCTTTATAATTTGGAAAATTTCCACAGTTCTCTGAACTTCTGAATAGATAATTCTTTGTGCTTTCTCAAGTTCTTTTTTCCTATACCAAAGAAAAATAAACCTTATAGTAATCCCTCAGATTAGAGTTTGTGTTTTTTTCAGGGTAGAAAAAAACATCTTAATTTTTACTTCAAGAGCATTAGACAGTAGGAAACATTTCCATATTAATTTTCACATATATTCCCTTCAAGCCTGGATTTATAAAAGCATACTGAAAAATATTGGAATACAGCATGTTGGCTGACCTATTTTAAAACTCTTAGAATACTTTGAATAATTATGGAGACCTTTGGTTATTATCTGTACCTAGTCTTTTGAGGTTCATCCTCCCGTGTCTTCCATCTAAAGGAGACCTTGGTCCTTATGACTTCAGAAAGGACAAGCCCCGAAGTCCCAGCTGCGTTCTCCTTTTATCCCTTAATCCAAATCATCTCACTCACCTCCTAAGGCCACGTATCTCTTACTACTCTTTATTGCATGAAGTGGCCTTTATGCTTCAGAAAATTTAAAGGTCATTTTCCTTTCTTTGAAACCTCACTACATTTTGTTACTTACAATGTCAGTTTCAGCAGAAGAAGACAGAAGTGAATTGTTATTTCACTGGTGGTAACCAGAGCTTTGGGGCATACCTCCTAGTGTTTTGTGGTGTGTTTTTGTTTTTTTTTAACATTGGGTCATAATGCCAGTGTCCCAGACTAAGTTCTCTTCCCATTTGAACTCTATAAACTATTTCCCAAAAATTGCATGGCATTCCTGGTGTGAAATGAAACTTTTTCCATAAAAAATTGCTTCATCATAGAAAACATTTAGAAAAAAAAAGGAATTGAGCTTCTGATCAACCAGAAGGAAAATTAGTATACGCCTAAAAGTTTCTGTTCTAAGTTCTTAGAAATATATTGGGAAATTAACACATACTACAGTTTTGTAGCAATATTCTTTTTCATACATTATTAGACATTTATCTAAAGCTGAGCTTTTTGCAATAAATAAAAAAAAATCTGTTGTGGGTTTATATTCTTTCTTACTGTTGATAGTAAGATCTCATAAAAACAAAACTAACAAACAAAAACCTGTATCTTTTCTAAAGCTGCAAAAACCATTTTTTCCAAACCTATTAACCCTATTGCTTTGTAGAATTGAACTCTGGATCCATTATTTTATAATGTTGACTTTCATTCATTTTCTTTTTAAAATTTTTTATTGATTTCAGAGAGAAAGGGAGAGGCAGAGAGAAAGGTGGGAACACCAATGATGAGAAAGAATCATTGATCAGCTCCTTCCTGCAAGTCCCACACTAGGGATGGAGCCTGAAACCTGGGCATATACCCTGACCGAGAATCAAACCTGTGACCTTCTAGTTCATAGATTAACATTCAACCACTGAGCCATGTTGGCTGGGCCATCCATTTTCTGACATCAGCTGGACATAAATCACATGAAATGAATACTAATTAGATGGTATCTTCTTATCATGAATTCTGATTGGCTAGTTGCTCAGAAGCCTGAAGGTCACTTGCTGAACCGTTTTGTACTTTAGTCAATATTGTTCCATGTTCTCATGTAGACTTGATTTCTGAGAACATTATTTAACAACCCCCTCCCCACATCTGTGCATCAGAATTCTAACCAAGAGTCCTTGTTTTCTCTTAGTCTCCAAAGTAAAACTACAGCTATGGAAATTACATTTTTTATGGCACTTTTCTTTGAACAGTCAGTCATACAAGGATACCTTCACAGAGATATCTGAAGAAGCTCATCTACATGTGATTGGATGTCTAACATGAAAAATGTCACTAAAGATAGAAAAGTGTGAATTGGAAGTCCAAAGTGTACCATCTTAACCACTTGTAACATCTTGGTAAATATTTTTCCCTTTAGGAAAGGCAATTTAGAAACATAATACATTAACATTTTATTCATCTTTGAAAGAGAGAGTAGCTATAATATAAAGCAGCCATTCTGTGACTCCATTCTGCAGATAGAGAATGGATAGAACTGAGACATTCTAAGGCTTTCATCAATGGTCATTGATGAATGAGAGGTAATAACACGTTTAATTCACCTGGTGGATGTAGTAGGATGATATGTGCATAAAGAAGAGAAAATTTATAGACAGAAAGGCAAGGATGGGAAGAAATTGCAGGAAATGCAGATGTTATGATGTATGACTTATGAGTCTTGTTCAGGAGAGACATTTGCCAAGTTTTCTAACTTCCTATTTTAGGAACTGAGCTTCCAAATAATCTGGATGCCTATGATACATTCACCCTTATTTTGAATTTTGTCTCATAAGACAGAGGTTCATTATTTAAGTGTCTGTTTATTTTAAATGAAAGGAGGAAGAATTCCTTAAATTACTCATGATTTTTCTGGTATAGAAGTTAATAAAACAACTGAGAAGTGAGCCCAAGAGGTTCTCAGTGTCTCAAGTTCCCATTGTCAATACTCAGTTTTCTCAGCCTCTCCCTATGTTCATCTTCCCCAGTATTGTACATTTTTCTCCGTGCTCTTCTTTCCTTCTCTGAGCTTCCAGCCCCCATTCCTCCAGCCTCTCCAATTATCAGAAGTTCAGAGTGTATTTTCCCTCTTTCTCTTTTTATCTCCTTCACTGTCTCAGCCAGGGCTTTTCAGGTACCTGAGATATTTTATTTTTTACCACTTCCTCCTTTTCTGTTTATCTGCCTTCACTGTCTGCTTGTTTCAGCCTCTTCCCATGGGTAAATCCTTATCTCTTTTCTCTGTCTTAACCAATCACTGCCCATAAAGCATTTTTTTAAAGATATCTAGCATAAGGCAAAGTATGAATAGTTTGTCAGAGAGGTCACTGGAGATTCTATTTAAAAATGAAGCTATGAAAAACCAAACTTTTAAATATCCTTTTCTTACGGCCACCCCGGTTAAAACCCAAATACAAGCAAAAAAACCAAACCCCCAAAACAAAATAGACACACAAAAAAGAAAATGGATGGATTATCTTGAACATTGTGGAGGATCCCGACATCTAAGATGTCATTTAGCAGTGTACATTAATTAATGGCTAAATTACAAAATGCATTCTGGTTTTAAGTTTTGTGCTCTTTAGTGTTAGGATTTCTGATACCATGCATTGAGTCAACATATATTTACAGAGAGGATTGTGATAAGGGGTGTTTTCCAGGAAAAAAGTTAACATTTAGTCAGAGAAAGCCATGTGGAGAAAAGAGCAGAGTATACAAGAGGATGGTATCTTCTAGGGACTGTAAGATATCAGGTTGGTTAGATATGGCTCTCCAGGTTCAGGTCAAGCAGAAAGAAGGGCAGGCAAGAGATGTGTCTCCAGATAGGCAAGGGTGGAACCACAAAGCAATTTCCATGTCAGCACTACTAGTTTCCATGGGGAACTACTGACAGTGTCCACACAGAAATGGCATGTGGCTAATTTATGTTACAGAATAATTATTTTACAGTTATGTGGGAATGTCAGACAGTAGGTTGAGAAACCAGTTAGGAGGCTTTTGTGGTATCCTACATGGACATGATAAAAAACTAGAAAATAGGCAGAGAAATAAAAATGATTCTAGAGGTATTTAAGTCACAACATTAGTGACAAATCTGGTATGCATAAGAGGTAAATAGGAAGAGCCTGGGATGATACTCAGGCTCTGGCTTAGATGAACGGTGGTGCCACTTACAAAGAAAAAGAATTCAAGTGTAAAAATGATTATGAGTGGGAAGGATGATTAATTTAATTTTGAATTCAATTTTACTTTGGAAATGATAAGTGAAGATTTTTTATCAGAGTTTGCTATATGGAAATAAAACTCAGGGTATGGGTCTGGACAACAGTTAAATTTTTGTAACGCATAGAGTATAAATGGAGATGTAAATAAATTGGATCATCGAGGGAGAATAGGTACAACTTGAAGAATCAGTCATTTTCATCCATTTTAGAATTGTTAAATGTTTACTGAGGTTTACTACTGGTACAAGGAGATTAGGGAGCTTAGCTTGATAGTAAGGATAAAAAAAGTCAGAATGATCCCTGTCAATTCATTAATATATACATTTATGCAATCAATAAATATTTATTATACTAGAGGCCTGGTGCATGAAATTCATGCACAGGGGGCAGGGGATGTCTCTTAGCCCAGCCTGCACCCTCTCCAATCTGGGACCCCTCGGGGGATGTCTGAAGGCCCGTTTAGGCCTGATCCTGGTAGGATTGAGCCTAAACGGGCAATCGGACATCCTTCTCACAATCCAGAACTGCTGGTTCCAAACTGCTCACCTGCTTGCCTCCCCGATTGCCCCTAACTGCTTCTGCCTGCCAGCCTGAACACCTGCTAACCACTACCCTGCCAGCCTAATTGATGTATAACTCCTCTCCTGCCAGCCTGTTTGCCCCCAACTTCCCTCCTCTGCTGGCCTGGTCACCTCTAACTGCCCTCCCCTGAAGGCCTGGTCCCTCTCAACTGCCCTCCCCTGGTGGCCATCTTGTGATGGCCATCTTGTGTCCACATGGGGGCAGGATCTTTGACCACATTGGGGCAGCCCTCTTGTGTTGGAGTGATGGTCAATCTGCAAATTACTCTTTTATTAGATAGGATAGAGGCCTGGTGCTTGGGTGGGAGCCAGCTGGTTTGTCCTGAAGAGTGTCCCAGATCAGGGTGGGGGTTGCCTTGGGGCAAGGGGCAGCCTTGGCGATGGGTCTGTGGGGGTGTTCAGGCTGGCCACACCCCCCATTGACCCAAGTGCAGGTCCTGATACCTGTGATTAATCTACGTCTTCAATTGTAACTTTGTAGCCTGGAGTGGAGCCAAGCCTTCTGCTCGCTCCAGGGTGGCAGCCATTTCTGTTTGAAACTTTGTAGCCTAGACTGGAGGCCTAGGCCAGCAATGGCAGGCTGAAAGCTTGGCTTCCTCTGTTGCCAGGGAAACCCAAGCCTCCATCCTCCTCTCAGTGGTGGCAGCCATCTTAGTTGGAGTTTATTTGCATAATCTGCTCCTGATTGGCTGGTGGGCATGGCTGTGGGTGTGGCTTGTGGGTGTGGCAAATCTATGGTCAAATTTGCATATTACCTTTTTATTTGATAGGACGATTAATACTTGGAATGCAGTATGTTAAGAAGTAAGATAGATAAAGTAATTTTTAGTGCAGTTCCTTTGAGGATTAAATAGTAAAGTTCAGGAGACAAGGAGATAAACCATTGGAAAGCATGCTACAGTATTGGTTCACATACATTGCAATGATAGCACAAACATGAAAGAGCACCTTGGATCTATACAGGTTATAGAGAAAGGCAGGCAATCTTAGGTAAAGTGATTGGCATATAAATGCACAGAGGAGTAAAAGTGCTTATTATATTTATAGATAGTGGCAGTCATATGATTAGAGTACCAAGTATGTATGGAGAGTAGTTGGAGATGAAGGTGGATATATAGACTAAGGTTGGAATATATAGGGTCTTTTGAGCAACAGTAAGGAAATTCACTTTGTTCTGATGACACTGGAGCCAAAGAGCTTTCACTAACAGACTGATATGCTCAAACATGTATTTTGCAGAGGAAATTCTGGTCACTGTAGGGGAATAGATTGGTTATAAGACAGCCTGAAAATAAAAAACACTCAGGGCAATTTAGGGTGTGAGGTGTGTTTGCATGTGTGTGTGTGTGTGTGTGTGTGTGTGTGTGTGTAGTAGTAGTAGTAGTAGTAGTAGTAGTAGTAGTAGTAGCTATTATTTAAGTATCATGGTGAATTAAAAACATCAGTACCAGGAGCAGTGTTGCTATAACAAAACAAAAAAAAATAAGAAGAAGTGATATTGCCTTAGTGGTTAATTGGTGAGCTAACTGGAAGTTTGGAGGCCAATTAAGGACTAGACATATGCTCTATCAGATGAAGCAGTAAAATATCTGGTAACATTGTCACCTTAACTATGTTAACTTATGAGGTAAGATATATGCTCATAGAGTAAGCAGATTTAATGTTAGGTGTGTGATGAGAAAGGTAAGAAGATAGATAACTTATCTTTCTATTTCCTCCTTTGTTGGACTGGGAGGTCCAATATCTGGACCTCTTGGGTAAGCCTGTGAAATCTGAGGTGCATGCAGAGTTTGGGAGGGGGTGATGGTATTCTGTGTGAAAACAGAAGTATATGTAGAATCTGGAAAGGCCCATTACAACAGAGAAAACTTTTGTGTTTACCGTATCTCATTTCATTTCTACTTTCTGGGCACAAATGAGAGCACTGTAAAAATTAATAAAGAGAAACCTCATTTAAAATGGAGCGGCTAGAAGAAAAACTCTACCACACATTTGACTCAAAGCACACTACTGTCCCTAACAGGAAAAGATGTTCCTTGTGTCTCCCATAGGAGTCATACTTTGTTATCATATCTAAAAAAGATTCCTTCTTGCCTGTTAACAGCTCAGCCAATGAAGACTGCAATAACTCAGCCAATGAAAAGTCACTATACTTTGAACTTTATTCCCTTCAATAGACTATGTTTATAACAGCGCTGCCCAAATCCATAAAAGAGCATTCCCCTACTTTGTTTCTCTTGACTTAAGCATGGTTTGCCACTAGAGCACATGTCACTAATTAAAATTTTTTGTTGTTCCCAAATAAAACCATTTTGCTGAAGAAAATCTGGCTATTTGTTAAAAGCCAACACTATATTACTGAGACTTTAGTAGTTAGGGAGGGCCACGAGAATGAGTTTTGACCAATGAATTGAGTGTAAGGGAAGTGTTTTTCTTTTGTGCTGAGGTAATTATGAATTAGTGGTTTCCCTATCCTCTCCTATGTTTTTAGGTGTCAGAACTAAACAGTAGAGAAGGATAATACCATTAGATTATAATATGAGAAAGGAATATAGTTTTATTGTGTTAAACCACTAAGATTTCAGGAAATAGAATGTCAGCTAGGATTAATTATCCTGACATTTATATTCCCTTCCTATTTCTTCTCTAGCGCACATAAAAATAATAAAAACATCTACTAAGTAAGTAATATTATTAAAGTCAATATCTTCAAAGTTTGGGAAACATTCATCAGGTAGATTCTAGTTTTATAATATTTCATTTACAGAAAGGTTTCTTGAGTGTTTGGTAAAGTCATGTTTATGCTATCATACAACTCTGTATCAGGAACTATTTTATCTATATACTGAGTTCTACTCCATACCTAAAAATAATTCGTTGGATATGAGACCTTTAATAGATATATATTTTGAACCAGAAGAAAATGCTTGAATACAGAACTTCTTCTTATAAAAATAATTGAATAGCATGGCTCTCCTATCACTGTATACATAAAAATCTTCAAACTTAATTCTTTCCACAGGTCAGAACCTCTTCATTTCTCCTAAGTTTTGGTGTATATAAAGGCAATATGATATTGTATGCCTGTGAGTTTTCTAAAGCCAAATACATATATCCTCTCCAATCACTCTCTAACTGGACAGCATTCTATTTTGATAATGCCTGCATTCTCACTTCTCTCCAACAAATATGAGAATATCTGTCTTATTCAAAAGCTTTATAACTAGAAGGAAAGCCGATAAATGTAAACTGCTTCAATGGGTAACATTTTTATACCTTAATTTTAATAACAAAACCACATAATTTTTTTTTCTTCAAGTGCCCCCACATATATGAATTACTTATTTTCATTCAGAGTGTTTATATTTCACTTAAAATGATATAGTTGATTCTCTTTTTCTCTTTATTTTCAAAATTTTGAGAGTATGTTTTTTAAAACTGGGAACAGTGAAACAAGGAAGGGCCTAGAATAGAAGAAGCAACAGGAGAGAGCCTAGATGAGGAAGCTTTGGGAAAGAAATGAGCTAAGATGGGTTATTGTCAGCTCTCTGGAGGATCAGAGAAAAGGGGGCCTTAGGAGCAGATTTCAGGGGGTTAGCAAGAGACTAGCTGCTGCTGCCCATTGTTCCCCTGGGTTGCAAGTCTTCGTCCCATTAGAAATTAGGAGATTCATGCCTATGGGGGAAGAAGATGGGAATGAGAAAGGAATGGAAGTACCCCCGGTTAATTCTCTCTCTATAGCATTTAATTTGATTCCACATGACCATGGAAACAAGAAGCATAGCTAAAAACAGTAATAGCAAGGCAACAAACAAAGAGTGCATTTCCAAGCTAGTTTCTAGGACAAGTTAAACACTGGATATCAAAGTTGAGAATAGAATAGGCCTAGGGTAAGGCATTCTTGATAATAATTAATCGTGGGTTGATTTAGCATGAACCTTTTATAAAGGGCATAATCTTAAAAATTAGAGAACTACACATTTAAACACACTGATCTCTTTATACATTTTAAAATATTTCTTCATTGTTAGAAAAATGATACTTTTGATTATCAAGATAGCTAATATTTTGTAAGCTCTAAGTTGATAAAGGTTCTTATAGTTGAGTTACTAAAAATGTCATCCGAATGTGCTTCCTTACTTTCATCAACATTGTGTATTTTGCTATTTTTATATGTTGTTATGACAATTTAAAAATATATTTAAAAATAATTGGAACTGTTTTACCCTTCAGGAAGTTTTGAGTCCCTTTCTCTTACTGGTTTCCCTTCTCTCTTACAATGAGAGAGGCACAGTGATATCAAACACTGACAATTCACTCCTTAAAGAGCATTCAATTTTCATACTAAATGAATTGTTCTGAGAATGAGAGTATAGTTTGTTGTATGGCAAATAGAACCAAAGAAAGTAAAAAAAAAACAAAAAACATAGGAAGAGAAGAAAAGGAAAAAAGGAAATAGTTTATTTTGTGTACAATATAGAGAAAATAAATTCTGGCTAAATTCCTGGTGATATTCTGTTTCAAAGTAACATCAACCACCACAATTATAGTTTGCCTCATACTTCATACAACATCTAGAGGGAACGTTTTTACAAAAAGTTATTGGTAATGTGATAAATATCACTATTCAATAAGTAGTATTTTTAGTTTGTAGTAATGATAAAGCTCGACACTGGACACTATAATAGTATTATTGAAAAGTATTCTATCAATAATTAAATTCATATATGATCTGTAACCTCTATAGTACTAAAGAAAAAACCTTTGACTGTGTGCTGGAATTTCTGGATGCAGCCTGGTATATTCTTATTGTCAGTGGTCCAGGCATATTGATCCTCTACAGTATGTCTATTTCTAGGAGGGAACCTCCTTTTGGCAATGTACTTTTTCACAAGTTATTTCCTTTTATTCTTAAATATAGAATAGATTAGATAGGGCCAACTTATTTTGTTGTTCTTGCTTTTAGCCATTATTATTATTCGTAAAATGATAGTTGGATTAAATCTAAGCTGATGACTACACTTGGAGCTTGTGAGAGTGACTCAGAATAAATCCAAGATTCTTTTAGCAGTATCTGATATTTAACAAAGTGACCAAGAAGAGTATTCTGTGTATATTTTATGGCTATAATGTAAATGGAGAGAAGTTGTTGCAAATAATTGACATTTAGGGTCAACATTAAAAACTGGATAGGCTTATAAATCAAGTGGGTTGGGATGATGCCTAAAATAAATTTGTGTGACCCAGCTGGTAGACTGCAGTGATTGAGCGCCGACCTATGAACCAAGAGTCATAGTTCAATTCCTGATTAAAGGCACATGCTCAGGTTGCAGACTTGATCTCCAGTAGGGGGGCATGCAGGAGGCAGCTGATCAACGATTCCCTCTCATCATTTATATTTCTATCTCTCTCTCCCTCTCCCTTCCTCTCTAAAATTAATAAAAACATATTTTTAAAAGTGCATAGCAATCAAGAGAATCCAATCCCTAAACAGCTTCCCCACAGCTGACAGTGGTTTTAAAAACATTCCTACATTGATACTTCCATGAGATGTAATCCAGTCAGTGAAATAGAAATCTCCTTGCACTTGAGTCTTATTTGTCATAAGTATGCATCTTTAGGGTTTCATAATGACCAATTTAATCACTTTGCTGTTTAGAGGACTATAACAGCCAATCATGATAATAGGTTTGGTATTTGGTAGAAACCATTTAAGGCCTAAGAGCCCTTATTCTGAGCCTCCTGATGCTACTTCAAGTTGACAGGCAGCTTCTGATTAGCACACGTTGCAAAACCTTTGCTAAAATGCTCATTTATTTTAAATAAATGCTGTGACCTAGTCGTAGGCATACTGGCTTGCAAATAAGGTCACCGCCTGAGAAAAGATTACCCCCAAATATTTTTAATAAGTCTTTATTGTTCAGATTATTACAGATGTTCTTCTTTATTCCCCCCATAGCTCCCCTCCAACCAATCCCCCCCCCCATCCCATGCCCTCACCCCTCGCCACTGTCCTCATCCATAGGTGTATGATTTTTGTCCAGTCTCTTTCTGCACCCCTCAAACCCCTTTCCCCTACCCTGAGAATTGTCAGTCCTCTCCCTTTCTATGCCCCTAATTCTATTATATTCACCAGTTTATTCTGTTCATCAGATTTTTTATTCACTAGATTTTTAGGTTCACTTGTTGATAAATATGTATTTGTCACTTTGTTATTCATAATTTGTATCTTTACTTTTTTCTTCTTCTTCCTCTTTTTAAAGAATACTCTTCAGCATTTCATATAATCCTGTTTGGTGGTGATGAACTCCTTTAGCTTTTTCTTGTCTGTGAAGCTCTTTATATGACCTTCAATTCTAAATGATACTTTGCTGGGTAGAATAATCTTGGTTGTAATTCTTGCTGTTCATCATTTTGAAAATTTCTTGCCATTCCCTTGTGGCCTACATAGTTTCCATTGAGAAATAAGCTGACAATTGTATGGGTATTCCCTTAAGTGTTTTTCTTTTGCTGCATTCAAGATTCTCTCTTTGTCTTTTGCCCTTGGCCTTTTAATGGTGATGTGTCCTGGTATGTTCCTCTTGTTTGGGGGTCTGTGCGCTTCCTGGATTTGTAAGTCTATTTCTTTCACCAGGTAGGGAAAGTTTTCTGTCATTATTTCTTCTATTAGATTTTTCATATTTTGCTTTCTCTCTTCTCCTGGCACTCCATAATTTGGATATTGGTACACTTGGAGCTGTCCCGAGGCGCCTTACACTATCTTCATATTTTTGGATTCTTTTTTCTTCTTGTTTTTCTTGCTGGGTGTTTTTTGCTTCCTCTTATTTCAAATCTTTTGTTTGATTCCTGGGGTCCTTTGGTCTACTGTTGAATTTCTGTATACTATCCTTTATTTCAGACAGTGTACGCTTAATTTCTGACTGGTTCTTTTCCATTTCTTTGGCATTCTCATTAAGACCCTTAAAGGTCTCACTAAGTTCCTTGGAGGTTTCTAGAAGATTCTTGAGTAACCTTATAACTGTGGTTTTGAACTCTATATTCAGTAGTTTGCTTTCCTCCATTTCTTTCATTCATAACATGTTTCTTTGTCTCTACATTTTGGCCTCTTCCCTGTGTTGATGGAGTGGTTTTGTGTGGTAGGTGACCTATAGGGCCCAGTAGTTCCCTAATGACCTGAGTGCTCCCCTTTGTGGGCTGAGTGCATAGTCTTGTTGTAGTTAAGCCTTGATTGCTATTGATACACTGGGAGGAATTGACCCCCAAGCCAATCGGCTGTGAGGACCTGCTGTGTCTATAATGGAAGAACTGCTGTGCTGGAGACATCCTCATGGGGCAGGACTTGCTTCAGTGGGGCTTTGGTGCTCACTGAGTTTGCCTCTTGAGTGTGTCACTTATGGATGTGAGGAGTTGAAATCTGGCGTTGTCTCACACTGACCACTGGCTCTTGGATCTCCAAGGAGGTGCAGGTCAGCTACTGTCTGAGGCCACCCAGCAAGAGCTACAGCAAGATCTGCAGTTTTCTCCTCTTTACTTGGAGTTTGGAAGTTTTGGAGCTGAAAGTTCAAAAGGTTCAATAGGGCAGGCCATTCATATGCAAAAGCTGTTGTGCACAATTTGGGTGGGTTTGTAAATTGGGCGGAGCACAGTCTCAGGGAATCACTAGGGTGTGGCAAAAAGCAATGGCTACCAGTCAGCCCTCTCTACATTTCCATGTCCCCGTGACCCATACCCCAGTGCAGTAAACAATGATTCCTGTGTGCACCTCTACAAGAGAGCAACCCTCACTTTCTGACCCAATGGCAGACAGTCCCACTTCTCCCATAGGAATCTGGGTCCCCATAGTCTCACCAGAAACTGGAGTTCAGAGCAGTTGGGAGCTTGTGTCTCCCTTTGGATTGAAAAAAAATCAGTGTACCCAGTTGCCAGGCCAATTCATGCACCTCCATAACTCTGGTTTTCTGCATCTGTGCACATCCTACCAAGTCTCAATGCTCTTTTCTCTTTCCTTCTAGTTGTAAAACTTCTACTCAGCCAGCTTTCCTGTGATTCTGTGTGATAGATGTTTTGTCTTTTAGTTGTAGTTTTAGTGAGATTGTGAGAGGTAGCACGTACAGGTGTATACTTTATGCTGCCATCTTGGTTTCTCCTCTCCCCCAAAAGGTTTATTCTCTTCCTAGTCATCTGTTATGACAGTCTGAATACACCAATCAGCTTTTACTTTCTCAGGAATTCCAAATATACTTTGGTTCTAATTGGCTGCTGATAATGCACCAGACATTCCAAAACAAGTTCTGTCACTGTCAATTGATTTACACTGGGAGATTCAGAAGCTATATTCACTTCAAACTTACCATTTTTCTATAATCAGTGGCATTTGCCAATTACTTGTCATACTAACATGATGAGAAACAACACAAGATCTTAGAGCATTTGTGCTTCACCTGTAGTAGGCAGAAGGACCACCAGGAGAGTATGCATTAAATGTAGATTCCTGGAGCTTATCTGCAGAGGGTCTTATTATTGCCTTGGGTGGTCCCAAGAAACTCCATTTAATGAGCACCCTGGGAATTTTGACATAAGTAGCCTTGGATCACATTTTGAGAGAAGTTGTATAAGGCAAATTACCAATAGATTATATATTATAGCTAAAAAAATCTCAGCATTTTATCTAAATGCATTTATAAAATGGTTTTTCTTTTTTTTTTTCTTCTGCCTTTGTTCCCATTTCCTCAAGTATTTTAGAAATAAATATTTGAGTACATGTACTTCCTTCATAAAAAAGAAAGTAAAAAAATAGTCTTTGGTGTTTACATAGCATGACTATACAAATGAAGGGAGATTATATTTTGTAAAGCTTTGCCAAGGTTATAACTCACCAAATAGTGGTTTGAGCACAAGATATGGGTTCAAGTACCATCTATGTCATTGACTAGATCTGAGTTATTTTTAATGCTCTAATCTTCAGTATTCTCATCTGTAAAACAGGAACAGTAATACCTTATAGAACTCCAAAATTTTATGTATATTTGACCCAGGGAAATCTTATATCTTGATTGTAATCATCAAGGAACTAGAGAAATGTTAACATCCTCAAATATTTTTACCTATCTGGGAAAAGGAAAAATGTGGCTTCTAGCCAATATCTAACCTAGTCTTTCTTTATGGGTAAAGTAAAAGTAATAGCTAAACAGAAAGAAAGTGCCATTTAAAGACAGGCTGCAACTCTGAAAGGAATGTCATAGGATTGCACTGTAGGTAGCTGAACCTGTTTATGTTGGCCTATGCCCAGCAATATCATTGCAAGCTTGGATGGCAGGAATAAGGCAGTGCCATGCTGTAGGGTGAGGCAGATGATTTAGACTCTCACTTTTCCCCCACCCATACTTTCTCTTGCATATGGTACTAGGTTTTGTTTTTAAACACCAGTAGTCCAGTTTCTTCTTTTTAAAGGGGTTGGGTGGATAGCATGGCTATAGGAACTAAGTGAATTTCTTTGCCATCAGGATAATTTGAGGAGAAAATGTGCAGTACATACAATTTTGTTAGGAATTCTTTATGAAATATGTTAGCTGAAGAATGATACTTTGGTTTTGTTTTTCCCAGATCCAACTTTGCACCAGCATCAGCTTAGTGTAAACCAATCAAAATGGCTGCCTGAGCCCACATTTACAATGATGACATACAGATAATGAGGGCCAGAGGTGGGTGAGGGTGATGTAGTGATGACTTACAGAATTGTAACTCTCTCCATGTAAAAAATATATTTTTCTTCTTCTTGCTGCAGTGGCTGCTGGTCTTTTTGCTTTATAGATTTGAAGATACATATTTGACTTCCTAGCAAAGTCACCCTCTTTCCTCTAATATCAGGGTTAAAGTCAGCATGCAAATCAGGTTATACCACTGAGTAGATCTGGTCACATAAAACTTCAGAGAAGAGTCTTCTCATATAATGCAAATATATATTAAAATTTTATTTTGGAAAATGTTTTTTTATAGAAATTTTTTCAAAAATATGCATTTGTTTTGTGTTCTTTGATGGCCTTTCTTCCTTTGTGAAGGTCTGTCATGTGATATTTGGCATAGTTGTAGAGATGACTAAAAGGTAACAAGGGAATAGATGCAAGTAAATTTACAAGAAATTGAAGCTGTCTTGAGATGGACAAAGAGGAAGTTGCTTTGATGTGACTGACCATACATTTATCTGCTGCTCAAATTAATGCTGCTTGTCGAGATAACAATGTTCTCCCTCCCTGAGGGTGCTCTGCCTCTTCAGTCACAGATATTGAGAACCTGGTAGAGTCCTCTTTTCTGCTTATCTTTTTCTTCTCTGTATGACTGATACTGGTTGCATGAAGGGTGGAAATTTCTCCAGCCTCTGTTTTCAGGTTTCTAATCATGATACAGCAAATAGATATCTGGCTTCAAAGCTTACACTTGCCTCACCATTTCACCCTGTAAGCAGGATATAATTTTATTTCTCCTACATACTACATAGGATTTTATTCTTATTATTTTAAGTCAATGTTTACAAAACACAGAGATTTATGAGACAAGGTTATAAACAAAGACGTAAACCTAGTCAAGACCGGTTTGGCTCAGTGGATAGAGCCACGGACTGCGGACTGAAGGGTCCCGGGTTCGATTCCGGTTAAGGGCATGTACCTTGGCTGCGGGCACACCCCCAGTAGGGGGTGTGCAAGAGGCAGCTGATAGATGTTTCTCTCTCATTGATGTTTCTCTCTTTCTATCCCTCTCCTTTCTGCTCTGTAAAAAGTCAATAACATATATATTAAAAAAAAAAAAGACGTAAACCTGAGCTCAGCTCCACTATAAAATCCAACATACCCTTTGACAGGCTTGAAAATATTAGGAAAAATTCATCATTTGTTTTCCATTCCAACTGCTGTAATACTTATGGGCATGTTTTCTTATGATGTGTAGTATATATTGAAGACATAAGAAATTTAATATCCCATAAGGAATCAATTCCTCTAAATTTCTGACTATATTACACAGGTTCTATAATCTCATCAACATATGATGATTATGTAAACTACTCATTTAAAATTGTTAATAACTTGTCTCTTAAAAGTTTTCTAAGTCATGACACTTTATGATAATTTGATCTTTTTATTTTCATGATTTTTTCCTGTGTTTTTAAAGAAACAAATTTTAATTATAGAGATGAATGTACGTGCTCTTCCTTTTGCCCTGAAAATTGTGAAACTTCTGCAATGGTGGTATGTAAAAAAAAATTAATGTAAAAAATGAGGCAAAATGTAAAATGATCATATTTCTTCTCCCCCTTTCCCTTTTCTTATTGGCATGCAATATTTTTATTGCTAAACAAATAAATTAATCAAGATGTGAATGCTGATTTGTATCAACAAAGGCAATTTATACATGAAAAGGATGGTGTTGATGGGTTCTAGAAGTGCATTCTCTTAGAAAACAATGAAGAGATTTTTTTCCAGGTTGAGCTATGCTTTAAAAGTCTAAAAATTGATAATTCAAATCCTAGAGCTTCCATATGGTGGAAGTTGGGACAAATGAACTTTGGCTGTCCTTCCCCACCCCCTACCATCCTCATCCTTTGCATCTCTGTGATTTGAGTATGGCCTTTGGAAATAACCAGTGGCAACTCAACACTACAGCAGTAACTAGAGCAATCAGGAGAGTGATTTCCTATATGTCAATGAGACATCAGATTCCCAGAACTTTTACTCTTCGTGGTGGCATATTCAGAAAAAAAAAAAAAAAAAAACAAAAACAAAAAACAGTCAGCTTCAGGGCAAAAGGGAGGAACCAGGATGGAATTATCCAAGTTTACTGTCTGGGGATTTGTGAGGAATGAATCTAAATGAAAGAAGATGATCTCACTCACTATATACAAGAGAAGAGCTCTAGTAATTATCAAAACAGCCACTACTACCCAAAATGCAACCTTCTTTGGTAACTCAACTTGGAAAGTGGGTCATATTAGTTATAAAATGTCAGAATTCTGTGACTTTTTCCAAAGGCTTACTTTCTTTATATATACTTTTTTTGTAGTTGTCTGTAACTGATCTGTTTTTGCTGTTGGCTAATCATTAGCATGGCCTCGTTAAACTGTTGAAAAGCAGCTTTATTTCAACAGAGTAAGTGATACCTACACACTGGTAGTGAAAAGTATTGGGATTTCTATGGATAAGACAGAACACCTCAATGTAGTCATTAAGACTGAATTTTGCTGTTGAAGTGTTATACAAGAATTTAAAATATAATTTGAACAGAGGTGACCCCATACTTCCTTTAATTTAAATCTGTAGTCTCAAAAGGAATGAGTCAACTTTAGCTATTAAGACTGCAAGTCAGGTGATACCACTCTGTAGAGCTACTCGAGAAAGTCATTCTCCTCATCTCTCTCTGAAAAACTTATACCAAGTATGATGCAGATATGAGTGAGAATGTAGATGCCTATGCATTGCATAATGTTCATAAAGGTTTATACAAAGCATTCTTAGTGACTTTCACTGCATACCTACCATCATTGTTCTTGATGGTTTAATCTTGTCAACTTTCCTCATATATAATTCATTAAAAGGCTTTTACATACATTCTTTTAAAAATAAGGAAAGAGCTTATGCGATGCCACCATTATTTCTGTTGATAGCTAGATAATTAAGGGTACACATGATCAATAGCTTGTCTCTTTGAGAGCTTGTTATATCTTCACCTGAAAGTACTCACTCATGGTGCAGTGAGTACTTTTAGGTGAAGATATAATGCTGATCCCAGACAAGGGGACCCTTGTTTCTTTTATTTAATTTAGTACCTTCCTCTCCACAGCATTCAGAACCTAGCTGACTGAATGGCACATGATACAGGCTCATCGAATATTTGTTGATAATAATGATAATTATTTCATATTGCAGACCATTAGGGACTTCTCTGATTAAGAAATACCAAATTACTTAATTATTAGTTTTATGTTTTTGCTGTTCGTGAATTAAAGGAACTACATACATTCCAGAGAATGTTCAGAAGGTGGTTAGTTTTAGGAAGAGATTCAGACTATTTTTAAATCATCTATTTAATGACTAATATTATATTAGTTTTATGGTGGTAAGAAGAAAAAATAAAGTAGAAAGATATTTATTGTAGTTCTCTTGACCTTACATATTGCTAATAGGGCAGAAGAGTCATTTAATGTAAAACTGAGAAAATCAATAAACTTTATAGTTGATCACCTATGACTCAAGATCTAATTTTCCTATAAAATGAATTGGCATTTATTAGGATCTAGTAGGAAACCTCTATATTATACATTTTCCAGGAAGCATCAGTAATTTGTCTCTGGAGACATATAAATTATCATCAGAGAAAGCTTAGTTTGAGACATAATCAGAACTCTAGACTGAATAAATATCTGGGTTATACTGATTATGATTTACCAAACAACCAACTAAAGGAGCACAGCAGAATATAATAAAATTTAAGCAAAGAATCTGTCAGAACATATTTTTGTAAGCAACATGGAATATGTAAACTGGGTTATGGTAAAATGGTTTCATAACTGATTAAAAACTTTTCCCAAAGAATTAATTAAAGGACTGATGTCAATTTGAGAGACCTAGAAAAGAACAAAATAATCAAAATTTACTGATTATAACCACTTAAACTGATTAAAACAGCTAAAACACAGAGTAACCATAATAATAATTGATCAAACGTTGACTTTACTACATGTTAGAAATAATTTGTTGATAGCATAGTCTCCAAGAGTGAGAATACTTCTGAACTGACTTATGCAGGTGATTTCCCCATCATCTTTTATTTTAAGGGAGGTATTCAGGAAATTGATGTTTTGTTTAAATTTCTGTAACAAGAATTTCAAGACCATTGCCTATTATAATACCTCAACAATAAAACAAACCTACTAAGATTGCATATAACATCATAAATATAAAGTCTTTCTCTCACATTAAAAAAACAATGTAAATTCAAGCTAGGATATAGATGGCTCATTAGGCATGTGTGTGAAATCACTCATAAGCTTTTTTTGGTTGACTGTGATTTCACAATCACTGGTATAGCTGTGGGCAAAAATGTCCTACCAATTTATAGAAGTCCTCGTGAAAGTCATTATCCTGAGGTTAAATTCATATTGTTTTTGCTTCTGCTTTATTACAATTTTCTCAAGAAATTTCCCTTCTGGCTCCCTTCAACTTTCAAGGGAAATAAACCAGGTCTATTCAACTTTAAGGTAAAACACATTGGGTTTCTGGTCAGAGTTGTGCTCTGGATCTTCCTCCCCATCTCCTTCCCAAAGAAATAAAAGTAAAGACAGAATTCCTGGTCTTTTCTCAACAGGAGAGAACGGAAGTGAGTCTGCTGGCAAAGTTCATGTGCAGGCTGTGGTTTGAGGGGGCCTCAGATGAATCATAGGAGTCAGTGCGTTGTTACTATCTAGCTCAGGGGAACTCATCCTCCACAGTGTGTAGAGTGTAGATTCCTGGGCCCCAAACCAGAGAGATTATGTTGTGTTAAATCTAGTGAGGGGCTTAGCATTCTATATTTAAAAAATAAATACTCAAGTAGATTTTTTGTGTGTGTTCACTCATTTGATAATCAATTCAACAGAGTTTTGAGTAATAAATATGTCCTAGACATCTATCTAGGGTATAGAAGTATCACCAATGACCTGGCACTGAATAAGATAAAGTGAACACCATCATGGGACTTATATTCTACTGTGGTAATACAGATAAAACTATCTTATAAATAAGCACATAATAAACTTTCAAACAATGACAGTGGGGCAAGAATATAAAATAGCACAATGGTAAAATGTAGCAAAGTGTGTGCTATTTGAGCTAAGGTGATTGGGAACAGCTTTCGTTAGGATTAGGAACAGCTTTCACTAGTATTTGAATTAAGACTTCATTAATGAAACGAAGTGTGTGTGTCTCTCTGTGTGTGTGTGTGTGTGTGTGTGTGTGTGTGTGTGTGTGTGTGTGTATGTGTACCTAAGTCACAGGATGTAACGCAACTGCAAAGGCCCTAGCGTCGGAAGAAGGTTGGTGATCTAATAGAAAACAGGTCCTTTTTGCTAGAGGAGGGTTTCTTAACAATAGAACCATTAATATTTTAGGCTAAATAAATTTTTGTTCTTATGCACTGTAGGATTTTAATAGTATCCCTGACCTCTGCCCATCAGGTAGTTATATTCACCTAGTTGTGACAACCAAAAATATCTCCAGCCATTGTCAAATGTCTCTCTGGGGATAAAAAATAACCCTAATTGAGAACTACTAAGGCAAAGCTAGTGGGAGACGGAGAATGGTAGGAGATTGGAGTGACCAAGTAAAGTGGCTGAATCACAAAGGGCCATAATAATCCCTGGGTCTATTCCAAGAGTCTCTGGAAGTCACTGCAGGGTTTTAATTGGGGTCAGGGGACTGATAATATCTGGTTTATGTTTCTATAAGGGCACTCTGCTATCTGGGTGGAGAATACAGAGGGTAGAAAAGGGAAGCTAGGACTACAGAAGTAGTTCATCAGAGATGATGGAATTGAAATAGTGGTTAGCAGCAAAGATGGTGAGAAGACCTTGGATTTAGACAGTGTATTATAAGGAGCCCTGGCAATACTTTGGGTGGTCAGTAAACCAGACTTGGAAAAACAATATTCTTGACTCTTGCTACTAAAAATAGGAGCCATGGACCAGCTAGATGGTTTTCACTTGGGAGTGTAGCGATATCATTCATTTGTGTCCCAACCCAAGACATGCCAAACATAATCTGCATTTTTATAAGAACCCCTAGGTCATTGCTGTGTGTGTAAATACTTGAGAAACTAGCTCTAGGCTAGATTTTAATCCTATCTAATAAAAAAGTAATATGCAAATTTGACCATACCTTCACTACCCCCACAAGGCATGCCCACAGACACGCCTACCAGCCAATCAGGAGCAGATTATGCAAATAAGCCCCAACCAAGATGGCTGCCACAACTGAGAGCAGGAGGGAGACTTGGGTTTCGCTGGCAACAGAAGAAGCCAAGCTTTCCACCTGCCATTGCTGGCCTAGGCCTCCAGTCTAGGCTACAAAGTTTCAAACAGAAATGGCTGCCAGTCATGGAGCAAGCAGAAGGCTTGGCTCCGCTCCAGGCTACAAAGGTTCAATTGTAGACATAAATTAATCCCAGATACTGGGGCCTACGTTTAGGTTTCTGGGGGGCATGGCTGGCCTGCAAACCTCCACAGGCCCCTCGCTCAGCCCACCTCTTGCCCCAAGGGAACCCCCACCCTGATCCAGGACACTCTGCAGGACAAACCAGCTGGCGTCCATCCATGCTCCAGGCCTCTATCCTATCTAATAAAAGAGTAATTTGCAGATTGACCATCACTCCAACACACAAAAGGGCTGCCCCCATGTGGTCAAAGGTCCTGTCCCCATATGGACACAACATGGATAGCAGGGGAGGTTCCAGGCCCTGCAAGGGAGGGCAGTTATGGGCAATCAGGCCAGCCAGGGAGGGAAGTTGGGAGGGACCAGGCCTGCAAGGGAGGGCAGTTGGGGGTGATCAAGCCTGCAGGGGAGGGCAGTTAGGGATGACCAGGCAGGCAGAGGAGGTAAGTTGGGGGCAAACAGGCTGGCAGGGGAGCAGTTAGACATCAATCAGGCTAATAGGGGAGTGGTTAAGGGGGTGATCAGGCTGGCAGGCAGAGTGGTTAGGGGCAATCAGGGAGGCAGGCAGGTGAGCAGTTTGGAACCAGCAGTCTTGGATTGTGAGAAGGATGTCTCACTGCCCGTTTAGGCCCGATCCTACTAACAGACATCCCTCAAGGGGTCCCAGTTTGGAGAGGGTGCAGACTGGGCTGAGGGACATCCCCCTGACCCCTGTGCATGAATTTTGTGCACTGGGTCTCTAGTTTATGAATAAAACTAGAAGTGCGTTGCACAGAATTCATGAATGGGGCAGGGGATGTCCCTTAGCCCATTTGCACCCTCTCCAAACTGGGACCAGTTGAGGGATGTCCGACTGCCTGTTTAGGCCCGATCCTGGTAGGACATCCTTCTCACAATCCAGGACTGCTGGCTCCAAACTGCTCGCCTGCCTGCTTCCCTGATTGCCCCTAACCGCTTCTGCCTGCCAGCCAGCCTGATCACCCCCTAACCACTATCCTCCCAGCCTCATTGATGTCTAACTGCTCCCTTGCCAGCCTGTTTGCCCCCAACTTTCCTCCTCTGCCTGCCTGGTCACCCCTAACTGCCCTCCCCTGCAGGCTCTATTACCCCCAAATGCCCTCCCTTGTAGGCCTGGAACCTTCCAACAGCCTTCCCCTGCTGGCAATCTTGTGGTGGCCATCTTGTATCCACAGGGGGGCAGGATCTTTGACCACATGAGGGCCGCCCTCTTGTGTGTTGGAGTGATGGTCAATCTGCATATTACTCTTTATTATATAGGATAAAAAGATGGTTCAAGAAAAAGAGTGGTCTGTCAAGGTCACAAAGAGAGGTAAGAGCAATCAGAACTAGAACCCAATTCTCCAAACTCCTTGCCTGATTCCAGGTCCTCTCTAGCAGCCTGCTTGGTGGAATAATTTGTCTCTCCTGTTGGAGTCTTTCCTTAGCCAGAAACTGAAAGTTTGTCTCTTAATTCTCATAGGACAAAGAAAAGTCACTCTTCCAAAAAAAAAAAAATAAATAAAAGATTGAAATTCCTCCAGGGAAGAACACAAGATCTATGGTATCAATTTAAAGCAAAAAAGCGTTTAAAAACCAATTACCAAACTGTGTTGCTGCTGTTCACGGGGCTGGCATCTTTTCCCTGCTCAGAGTGTTAACACTGCAAATATAAAACAAATCCCTTGAAAAGTGATGCCAGGACTGGGGTGTGGGCAATGACAAGGAGGCTTTGAGATGAGCCTCTGCTCAGGGGAGCTGTTTGGCTATATATTCAGTGACAAGAATATTCCGGATCGCAAGCAGCAGGATTTGAAACTTGAACCACGTTTCTTTTCCTTTCATGTAAAGGGAGATTTTGGAAAACTGAATATCAGTCTGTGTTCCCCTTGTCTTTATCATCCTTCTCTCTGACTAGCCAGACTTTCCGCTTCTCATCCCCCTGGGAAATGGACCATTTGTCAAATTCTCTTCTGCTCAAAACCTAAAGCACAAAAAAGCTACTGTCCTTTTTTGGCAGCTCCTGCTGAGCTAATATGCTGTGCTTATCCCAATATGTGGGCCCCATCATATCATAAATTAGAGAGCCTGCTTTGCAGAATGAGCTGAAGGGGAAAGAAGGGTGAGAAAAGTAATTCGAATCCTCAAGGCTGCCTTTTATTTGACAAGAAACTGATCTCTAGCTTTGTGCTTTGGGAGCGTGAGGGCAGCCCTGCCTCCTTCAGGCCTGCAAGTGATTTGGTGAAATCTCTTCTGCCAAGGGGGGTTTTCTGATTGCCTGAAGTTAGTGGGTTTATAAAAGACAGATAAACCAGCCGCCGAATGAGCACAGTGGTTGGTGGCAGGGAGATGGCCATGGGCTCCCATGGGAAGGAGGACAAAGCTGAGCGCCTTTTAGGGCTGAATGTGAACCTGCTCCTCTCTACAGGGGCCTGGACCCTGAAGCACACAGCTTCTGCCATTGCACAGCTGTCATCTGCCATTAGCATGTTCTTGACAGGGGCATGTGGAGTTCCCCATGCGTCTCCCCAGCAACTGAAGCTGGGCAATGATGCAGGTGTGTGTGTGTGTGTGTGTGTGTGTGTGTGTGTGTGTGTGTGTGTGTGAAGAGACAACAAAGAACAGAGACTTACACAGTATAGATGGAAAAGAACAGGAGTTGAGCCAGCTTTTCTATTTGTCATTAAGGACTTTGGAAAAGTCATTTTATGCTACTAGACTTCATTTTCCCCTTCTACCTATGGAGAATAGCAGCAACCTATGCTTAATAGGCTCCTTAGTAAGTGCCAGGCCACCTACGAGAGCACATTGTAGTTATCACCTCATTTATTCTTCACAATAACCTGATGAGATAAGTAAGGAAACTGAGGTTTGAGGAGATTAAGGAAATTTCCTCCACAGCCCCCAGGTTGGGGGGTGGGGAGTGTAGCCAGGATTTCACCCGTCTATGCAATCAGGAGTCACTTCCCCCTGTGATTGGGAGGTCAACTGAGCACTGGTGGGAAGTACAGTGTGAGCTGAGTGCTGTACCAACGTTAGTGCTGCTACTTACGGAATTCAACATTAACTTATTTATTCATGCTGCACAAATGGTCCTACTCTACAAAGTATAATTAGTTATAATGTGGAGAAGAGGAGTGAGAAAAATAGCTATGGGTTCTTCCTCCAAGTAACTTACATTTTATCAAGTATTGGGAAAAAAATATAATGTATCTGTGTATAGGTTCATAACACCAGATATGTAGGCATCCCACATGCTCACTAAATGAGGCTAAAACCAAACCACTACTTAACTAGCAGGGGTCACTGTCATTTCTAGCAGAGATCATTGATAGTGAGGTCTGGTATTAGCATCCTTTTTGTATCAGCATTTTAAATGTTGTACTTAATAGTAGCCATGAGATTTCATTTTGTCTCTCATTCTATCACTCTGTAGGAAATTTCAAGGCAAATATGTAAAATGAGTAAATTTTAATTCTGAAACAGTTATGCAGCATCTCAAAAGTTGTGATTTAACAGACATAATCTAGACACTATATCATAGAAAATGATGTAAATGTTACTACTAGTGGGGGTTTCTATACTCCAATACTACAGTGATAATTGATATTTACAAAAATTACACCAAAATAGTATAAGTTCCTGAAGTACTTGGTGGACTGAGAGAGAGAGAAAAAATATATATAGAGTGCATTTCATTTAGTGTGATTTTGTATTATATTTCATCACAGTACAGTTCTTTGAATATTAATCATCCTATTTAATAAAATAGAAACATGCAAATTGACCATACCTTCACTACACTACCAGCCAATAGGAGCAATGTGCAAATTAACCCCCAAGCGAGATGGTGTCCGGACTCCTGCCACAGCTGTAGCCCAGTCGTGCCAAGCCTGGGGCCCAGCAGGGGGTCTTGACCCCTGCTGCTACCCCGAAGCCCAGCCCTGGAAAGCCTAGGGCAGGAGGGTGGGGACTGAAGACACAAACCCACAGGCCTGGTGCCCAGCAACCTCAAGGCCTGAGGTGGAGGCGCTTGAGTTGCAGAGGGGTGTGGGCTGGGGCAGCAGAGACACAAATTCACAAGAAACCTGTGGAAAGGAAGATAGACTATCATAACTTTATCTCCCTCTCCACAAGATGAGAAAACTGCCCCTGGATTACTTAATGCTGTGGCCAACACCTTTCTACAAACACTGGGTAATGTTATGATCACTCCCAGGAAGGTCTGGTCAGAATACCCTCTCCAGGGAATAATGCTTCTGTGGCAAATCATCTAAGAGAGGAAACAAGCTCTTGCTGGGTTTATTCTGAAGGTCAGAGAACTTGCCACCCCAACATATGCTTTGTTGTTGTATTGATGATCTTGAGCTGTAGATGCTTGGAAAATAGCAAACGCAGGCAGAGGATTTCACTGAAGTCTCCTGATCTCCCTAAAATCAGACACACACACCCCCACAAAGGAACTTAAATGTCATAGGTCCCCTGGATGGGAGAAGTGTCATCAGGCAGAGAAGACTGATTCCTGTCACAGGACAGGAGAGTAGAAGTTGACATCACACCCAAACTTTGTTACAAACTATTTCCCCCTACCCCGTTCATCTTTCCTAAATATCATTTACTCTCCTCTAAGAGGCCTATATCTCCTGTCCCCTTTTCCTAGGAAGAAGGTATTTAAATCTGCACTCTAAGCCACCTTGGGGAGTTACTCATTTTTCCCTGGGTTCTCCCACATATACAGAAGGTACAGATGTTAATGAACTTTTATTTTTCTCTTGGTGATGTCTTTCATTACAAGGGCTTCCACTAAGAACTCAGAAAGGTAGAGGAAAGCTATTTTACCTCCTCCATAATTCTATCTCGGGAAATCAAGTCTCTAGCTGAACAATAAGGTTGGCTCAAGTATGAAGCAGTCCCAGCTGATGGGGGGAAGCTTCTAGGGAGAAATCAATGATATTGACATCAAAGTGGGACGAAGGGCACACGCATGGTTGCTGGAGGGAGTTTAAAGTGGTTCAACATTTTTGGAGGATGATTTGGCAAATTTGATAGAAATGTTCAAGGTACATCCAAGAGTCTTCTTATAGGAATCACATCTGCTGAGATAAAGCACAAGAGCATAAGCCCTGGTCAGAACCCAGGATGCTACTGCAGGCTCCCCTTTTACAATAGGAAAACCTGGGAACAACCTGCATTTTTAGGACAAGGTGGCATCTATACTAATAAAAGGGTAATATGCTAATTAGACTGATAATCTTCCACACAACCTTCCAGATGTCCTTCCCGACATAGCCATGTTGGCAGGGCCAAGGCAGAGCAGATTAGAGGCAATCAAGCAGGCGGGGGAGCACAGTTAGGGGGACCAGGCCAGCAGGGAAGAGCAGTTGGGGCAAATAGGCTGTCAGGGGAGATCAGTTAGGGGGATCAGGCTAGTAGGCAGGTGAGTGGATATGAGCCAAAGGTCCCAGATTTGAGACAGTGTAGGCCAAGCTGAGGCGACCCCCTTCCCATGCATGAATTTCATGCACCGGGCCTCTAGTCAGTAATAAAATATGTAATGAAATTACTGATCAGACCACCTTAATTCCCCATCATGCCCAAACAAGTTATTTTGGACAGACATATGTTTAGTATCTATTTCCCCACCAAAAAACTCAAGCCAATTTTACATAACTGAATATCTGGCTATGTCACTCTTTACATTCACTTCCTGTTACTGCTATAACAAATTGCCACAAACCAAGTGGCTTACAACAAGCCACTTAGAATTCTGGGGTGAGAAGTCCCAAATGGTCTCATGGGGCTTAAAATCAAAGTGCCAGCAGAGTCATGTTCCTTCTGGAGGTTTAATGTCTTGTCCAATTTCTAAAAGCTGTCTGTAGGCATTGGCTTGTTGTCCCCTCCTCTATCTTTATGTTATTATCCCCCCCCCTATCAATAACTCATTCATCACAATATTCTCTGCCTTTTCTCCCTGGCTTCAAAGTTTTGGAAGTAATAGCCCCTTTCCATATATTATGGGTAGGGTGATTCTGAAATGAAAATTCCTGAAGTTCATAATATTGAAGGAAGCAAGTTTGTACAGAATCTCTACCAATATTTGAATAAGGAATCAAATTTAGCAACAAAGGAGGAAAGCTGGAAATTGCCTACTGTACTATGTGTGACCCATTGGCACTTATGCCCCATAAAAGAGTGTTGCTTAGATTTCTGTTTCTTGAAGCTTTGACTTAAAAATTAGAACAACTTGGAGCTGGAGCTTACAAGGAAGAAAGAAAATGATGGAGAAAATTTTACTGGTGCCAGACAGTGGAGAGCACAAGAGGAGATTTAGGAAGAAAAATGAGGAGGCAGAAAGCCAGGCTGAAAGAAACTTCGAATGCCATGTGACAGGCCTTTTGAATGTGCAGGTTTGGCTGTCTGCCCAGCTGCACCATGTATCCTACATCCCTCTGTGCATTGAAAGAGGAACAGGAAAGCAGCCCTTGGAGAAAAATCATCTCAGTGCACCAGAGAATAGGGTTATGGGAGACACTAGCGAAGGGTCACTGGAGGTTACACCTGTGTAGACAAAATGTTCAGACAGGAAGAAAGTCCACAAAGGTTGTGCCAGACTTGTCTTCTGTTTTCCAGTTTTGGACAAACGACCTCTCTGCTAACCTTTTGCCGAAACTCACTTTGGCTGCTTGCCTCTGAGTTATGTTGGATATTTCTTTTTAATCTGAAATTTTAGTGTTTAATAAGCCCTGTTATTTGCAAAACCATGAGGTTTTAAATAGGACACCAAACACATCTATTATAAATAATGTTTGAAGGAACAAGATCCACCATTTCTCTGTGATCAAGCCCAGTTAAGACATAGAAAAACTCCTTACAGCAAAGCACCAGGGTGAAAGAAAGATGAAAAAGTATCACTGTTAGCTGTTATTTATTTTGTTTTGCTTTTGTGTATTTTTTTGTGTTTTTTGTTTGTTTGTTTGTTTGTATGGGCATGGTCACTTGCGAATTGGTGCTATGCACACAGGCAACACCTTTTCTCATTAGAAATTTTAATGCAACAACAGCAACAGCAATTATGTTTATTGAGAGCTTAACAGGTCAGGTACTGTGGGAAGAGTCTCATGAAATATTATCTCATTGATTCCCACAACAATAATGAGAAAGTCATATAATTGCCCCATTTTGTAGGTCATTATATGGCTGAACAAAGTCATTTCGCCATAGTCATAGTTAGCAAATCATATCTAAAATTCAAATCTAGGTTAGCCTATTTCCTAATTTTATCCTCTCAGTAACAATGCTTATTTGATCTGTGTTTTTTTTCTATAAAGATATTTGTCTGTATAGGTAAATTCAGAGAATTGTGAAGTATATAAAATCTCTTCTCAGATTACTTAATAGGTAATAGAGGCAAGATCTAATTACATTTGATTTGAATATGTTAATACTTGGAGCTTCCCAAGTTTGCCTTTCAAAAGTCATTTGGGTTGCTCCACTCAAATTTCATTACTTTTTTTTCTCTGTAAAACAGATTGCAGTGTGTTGAAGAGTGGTTCTCCCCACCCCAAAATAATATGTACAAATCCTAACCCCAGAACCAGTGAATATGACCTTATTTGGGAAAAGGATATTTTCAGAGTATTTACTAGTAACTTAAGGATCTGGAGATGAGATCATCTTGGATTATGAGTGAAACCTAAATCCAATGACTGGTAACTTGTTAAGACAAAAAAAATATAGAAAGATTTGAGACACCCAGATACAGAGACACAGAAGAAGGCCATGTGAGGATCCAAACAGAGATTGTAGTTATACAGTCATAGGCCAAGAAACACCCGGAGCCACCAGAAGCTGGAAGAGGCAAGAAAGGATCCTATCCTGAAGCCTTTGTAGGGATTTGACCCTCCTGACACCTTAGTTTTGAACCTCTGGCCTCCAGAGGAGTGAGAAAATAAATGTCTGCTGTTTTAAGCCACTGTGCTTATGGTAATTTGCTGTGGCTTATTACAATAAGGTAGAAAACTAATACAAAGATGTATTTTGATGGTACATATTCCAAGAAAGTTTGACAAACATTACTAAAAAGAACTGTGTGACTTGTGACTATTACTGGGTCTCAGGAATACAGTGTTGTACCTTAGTTTCTTATGGATACAAACTGAGATTTACTAGGTACATGTCAATACATATACTATTGAATCTTTAAATTACTTTTTGTATGTTTAATTGGTTTATTTTGAAAGGCCAATAAGGAGATACATTTATACAGAATCCCTATTAATACCTGGTAGATTCTGCTGTCCCTGGTTAAAATGATTAAAACCAGAAATACCCCTTGCAATGGTCTAAAACCCAGTTCTTAATTCAGAAGTGATTTTCTATAGAGCTCTGGGTTTGGGCAAGAAATGAATTTTGAAAATTCATAGAATTGTTCATCGATGATTAGCTAATAGCTCTTATAAAAAATGACAATTACAAATGCCAAATACCTTGGACATGAATGGCATGGAATAGGCATTCTGTCATTAATGACAGTAGTTAATGCTAGTGAGTTTGTTACTAGTGACAACAGTAGTAGTAATAGTAATCATAATATACAAGTGGGGAGAAAGACATGAATAATAATTTTTGTTGTCTAAGTCTGATGGAACTCTCTCATATAAGATAGAAGCCCCAAAGAAAGGGCACCAGCTCCCTATCTTGATATTTCAGTGGATACTAAGATTTATTTGAACCCAAAAGAATACCAACTTGAATAGCTAAGATCAAAAATGGAAGTTCTGGATCTGCTAAAACAACCCTTAATTCCATTTAGGACTACAAGCATGATGGGGTGCTTACAGGCTGTCCATGGTAGCAGCCTTTATACCTCCTCCATTCAATCAACCACCCTATGCAGCACAATGGAATGAGATTATGAGTTCCTGCTGCTGCCAGACACTTCCTTGGCAAAACCACAAGAAACAGACCTTTCCACTATTAAAGGCTTAGCAACATTGCACACTAGCTTCAGCAGAGGCTCCGATGTACTCTGACACCCAGCAGCTGAGTCAGCCCACTGCAGAGACCTCAGAGTACTTAAATGTTCCTGGGGAATTATCTCCTCCAGCAAGTATCAGTAACAGAACTTTCCAGGGCAGACAGTTATAGCTACTCACACATATATAAAACCAATTACTCCTTCAGCCTGGACTAACAGAATGGGATATGCTTTGGGTCTCCTACTGGTCATTACGGAAAAGATGCCTGAGGTTTCCTTCATGGAGAACACATTCAGACTCAGGGAGCAGAGCAAGCAATAGAGTGGCGATGCTGTTCCCATTTGGCCTCTGGACTATGGCTGACCTTTAAAGAGGATTTAACTGCAGGATGTATTCAATTCTAAAGAAGTATGAAAATGGAGCTACTGAAGGTTTGTGACCCAGGAACGCAGAAGAAGACCAATGAGCTGGGAGTCTTGGGACCAGATACTATAGGCTATGGACTGAATTGCGTCTCCCACTCCCGAAATGTATATGCTCCAGCCCTAACCCTCAATGTGTTGGTATGTGGAGACAGGACTTTGGGAGGTAATTAGGTGTAGGTGATGTCACGAGGGTGCAATCCTCATGGCAGGACTAAGGCCATGTAAGGAGAAAGCCCAGGGAGTTTGCTTGCTCCCCGTCTCTGCCTGTACCCAAAGAAGGTTCTGATGAGCACTCAGTGAGATACAAGCCAGGAAGAAAGCCCTCACTAGAACCTGGCCACATCTGGATAATGGACTTCTATATGCAGAGTTGTGAAAAATAAATGCCTGTTGTTTAAGCCCTCAGTCCATGGTAGTTTGATAGGGCAGCCCAAGCTGGCCACTATAATATGATGACAGTTTTCTTAAAAAGTGGGCTTATTTAATTATTATGAAACTAGGGGCACAAAATTCATGCACTGTGGGTGGGTGGTCCCTCAACCCAACCTGCCCCCTCTCACATACTGAGGGCCCTCAGGGGATGTCCAACTGATGGCTCATCCCCAGCCTGCCCAAGGTCTAAAGCCTCTGGTAAGGCTTTAGACCTTGGGCACCCAGACATCACCCTGCTCAGCTCAGCCTGCGACCACCTGGCCCCAGGGGCTGGGCACTCACCACCATTGCCGTTTCATCTCCACCCCCGGGGCTCGGCACTGGCACTTGGCCCCACCCCACTCCTGATTGGCTGGTAGCATAGCCAATCAGGAGCAAAGGTACGGTCAAATTTGCATGTTTCTCTTTTTTTATATAGGATATGCGGGCTTATAGATGTCATTACAAGTATAGCCAGTAGAGTTATCACAATTCATTACTTTGGTAAAATATAAAAGTGTCTACCTATCCTTTCTTCAGGGAACAAGGGGAATCCACCTGCCTTCTCCCAGATGGCTTCTAACCTGAGTTGTTCAAATCCCAGAGTTCTCCAGAAAATTGCCCACCTTTGTATCCACAGCAACTGACCATAACCTACAGGCATCCAAATCCTCAATGGCACAAGTTATATTCCAAATGACTTTCCTTTAAAGGTGAAATTCTGGAATTTATATTTTGTTGCAATTTGAAGCAACTTTGCCATGCTTTATTTCGTTATTTTTTGGGTGGTAGGAATTTTTCAAGATGCAAAGTATCTCCTGGATTGCCACATAAAATCTAACTTTCGGTAACATTTTCCTGTCCACCTTTCAAATCCCTCACTCCCTGAGCTGGCTCTGCATTTCCACAAGCAGAATAGCATAAAGCCTCAGTGACCAGGCCAGAAAAAAAAGAAAAAGACTGATATCATTTAGAGACTGACATTTCAGTTTTTATTACTAGAATACCTTGAAGAATTAGATGTGATTTGCATTGATATTTGCCAAGTGAATTATTAAAGTTTTATCTTTCTTTTTTTCTTCCATTCATCAGAATTTAACACGTTAGTCAATGCAGACACATTGAAAAGTCATCTAACTTCACATTTCTTCTGGGCTTCTGAATTGTTAACCAACTTGAGAAAAACACCTGATTTGATTAATAAAATGAAGGCAGGTGATGACACATAAAAGAAATGGCAAGGCAGTTTTTGCACAGTATCCTGCTTCTCACAAATGTTCAAGTAACATGGGGCAATTTAATAGGCATGTCTTCTGTGGGTAGTGTGACCCCAGTTGAGTTACCTATTGAGGTTTCTCCATTTTTCATAGAATTAATTGCAGCCTCATATTCCTTTTCAAGTCTACTGGGAGACTTGAAAAGGAATATGTCTAGAGAAGGATAAAGACTTCAGAAATGTTTGCACATTTTAAGTGATATGTTAGCTTCCAACATTATTAGACTGTAGATGGAAAAAGACAAAGTAGAAATTTCTGTGGAGTGGTTACTTCTAAACCTTTTAATCTAAAGTGGCAGAAAGTCTAACCATAGATATGTGATAGTGCATTTATATATTAAATTGTTATAAGTGTCTCTCTCTCTCTCTCTCTCTCTCTCTCTCTCTCTCTCTCTCTCTCTCTTTCTCCCTCTCCCTTTCTCTCTCTCATTCTCCAGGTCATAAAAATTTCCCTATTGATTTATTATTACACAGAAAGAATCTCAAGTGCTCCCATCCTTGAGCTTGGTAAAAATAGCATACAATTCTCTCTCAAAAACATGTGTTTTCTTTATTTCCAGGGTTCTCTAAGTTTAATATGCATCAGAATTACCTGAAGGGCTTATTAAACTACAAATCATTCAACCTAGAGTTTCAGATTCACTCAGTCTAATATGGGGTCTGATAACTTGCATTTCTAACAACTTCCTAAGTGATGCATATGTTGCTGGTTTGGGGACCACAATCTGAGAACCACTGGTTTATTACCTACTTGGGTCAAATGGAATGCTTTAGAGTCTTGCAGTAAGTCCTTTCTACCATTACCCCAAAAGACTATTGTAATTTAGGCTTTTATTTTACATTCCAGAATCTAAGAGAATAGTAATGAAAAAGAGTACCTGAATAATGCTATTCTTATACACATTATCTCACTTAAGGCAACACATGAATCTTGATAGATAAGCGAGTATTACTTTCATATTTTACCTATGGAAAGTTGAGAACTTAAATTACTTATCTGAAAGCTCAAAGGAATTAAATGGTGGAAAACAGACTCAAACCCAGGCTCTCTAACTCTAAATTTTTATTTTTTCTACAAAGTCACTCTTCCTGTGAATCCCTTATATTTATAGAGAGCTTTACACTTCTCAAACTACTTCCATATTCATTATCTTATTTGATCCCCCTAAGCAGCAAAGTGAGGTAGGCAGTGCACATGTTATTGTCTATGTTTTGAAGATAAAGCCATTATAAAAGACTAGAAGCCCTGTGCACAAAATCCGTGCACTTGGTGGCACGGGGCGAGGGGGGCTGTCCCTCAGCTCAGCCTGCACCTTCTCGCAATGGTGACATAGGGAGTGGGCCTAAGCCAGCAGTTGGACATCCTTAGTGCCTCCACAGAGGCAGGAGAGCTCCCATCACCACTGCTATGCTTGCCAGTGTGAGCCTGGCTTCTGGCTGAGCAGTGCTCCCACTGAGGGAGTACACTGACCACCAAAGGGCAGCTCCTACATTGAGCGTCTGCCCCCTGGTGGTCAGTGACATCATAGTGACTGGTCTACCTGTTGATTGTCTGCCCCCTGGTGGTCAGTGTACATCATAGAGAGTGGTTGAGCTACCGTTGCATATCATTAGCATATTACACTTTGATTGGTTGAACAGACAACGGGATGACCAGCTTTTATTTTATAGAATGATAAGAAAAGTGGCAACTGTCATTCAAACAGTGTTTCCTCAGACACTTGGCTGAATTTTCCTAAAATATTTAGCAGTAGCATCTGATGTAGTAGATAAATCATTAGATATATTGCTTTCCAAGTCATATTTAATGGCACAGTATTTTAATCCCACCCCACTTTTTTTTGTTTGTTTGTTTTCTTGGTAGGAATGCATCTCAAGGGAAGAGCAGTGGGGATAAAGTTTAGGGTTACTAGTTAGTAGAAAAGCTCTTTAATTTCTATATTTCAAATAATTAGGAAAACAGCTTTCTTTGCACACAAAGACTCATCACCTTTAGTATTGGGCTTTTCAAAATTTGAAGTCCACACAAACAATCACAGGAATTTTAATAAAAAGCACATTCTGATTCAGTGAGTTTAGAGTGGAGCTCAATATTTTGCATCTCTATAAAGTTCCAAGGTTATGCCAGTTCTGTTGATCATGGTCCAACCTTGATATGCAAGGATCAATCTTACTTCTCAAAACCATAATTATTTTTATTATTCTCTGAACCATCTCTGAATATGCATTGTGGAATAGATAAATTAAAATATTTAAAAAACTGTTATAATATTTGGTGAATACTGTTTACCTTTGGGGACTTACCTACATTTTTCTCTGTGCTAGACTATTTATACATCCTAGGATCTTCCAACTTACTTTGATCTCAAGATCCAGAATGATGTTTAAAATGTGGTCCATGAAATCATAGCACTAATATTACGTGGGTGCTATTATTAGAAAGGCAAATTTCAGGACCCATACCAGACCTAGTGAATCAGAATTTGCATTATTTTTATTTTTTAATATATTTTTATTGTTAATATTACAGATATATCCCATGCTCCTGACCCTCGCTACTCCCAGCCCCTACCCGCCCCACCCCAGGGAGATGAATTGACCAACAAAATAAGAGTGGAAACAGAGAGGCATAGAACTGACTAACATACCTCAATGTGGGGTGGGGAAGACGAGAAGAAATAAACCAAAGTACTTATATACATAGCTCATGGACATGGGCAAAATAGAGTACCAAATCTGCATTTTCATAAGATTCCAGATGATTTTTCAGCACAATACAGTTGAAAATCACTCCTTTAAAGCTGCTTGCCTCCTGTGCTTACTTAGTCACCATTCTGCTCACCTGGCTGATCATTTGACTCATTGGGAGGCTTTATTCCTATAGAGTCTCAGAATTCACTGAAAAAGATCATTCAAGTGTGGGTTGAGCCAAGGAATCTTTTTTTCTTAATTTTTTAAATTTGCCTCTAGGTAATTCTGATGATTGGCCAGATTCAGAAATCCAATTGATGTAGTGAAAATGACAACTACACCACAGGTGGCTACACCCAGGAGGACTGGTTTATAGTAAATCACAGGAGATATTATAAAACTTATGGCTCTGCAATGGAGGTTCCTGTCTTGCAAAGGAAGTTCTTTGACTCAACCTGTGAACTGTTCTCTACTACCAAAACCAGGTGGGCCTGAATTTCTGGCACCCAATCCCCAACCTCCACTATAGCACTAGTTCATTGCAGTGACAGTGCTAAAAGCATTGTTACCACACATTCACAAAAGAAAAATTTTCAGATATAAAAATTTGCAGTAAACATATCACAGAGTGTCTTATTGAAATAAGATATCCTATATATTTGAAATGTATGTTATTCAATAAAACAGAACTATAGTTTAAAAATATGTTTTTATTGATTTTTAAAAAAATATTTTTACTAGAGGCCTGGTGCACAAAATAGGACCCACACCAGACCTAGTGAATGGATCAGGGCTGATCGGGGCCTTTGGCTGCCAGCCAGGGCCTTCCTTCATTCTGCACCACCCTTTGGTGGTCAGAGCACATCATAGCAAGCTATCGACTACTGGTCTCCGGATCAAACTCCTGAGGGAACGCTTTGCATATTAGCCTTTTATATATAGAGGTTGATTTCAGAGAGGAAGGGAGAGGTAGAGAGAAATAGAAACCACAATGATGAGAATCATGGATCAGCTGCCTTCTGCACACCTCACACTGGGGAGGGAGCCTGCAACCTGGGCATGTGCCTTAACCAGGAATTTAACCATGACCTCCTGGTTCATAGGTCAATGCTCAATCACCAGCTGGGCTGGTTTTTCTGTTTTGTTTGTTTTTTGTTTTTTTGTTTTTTTCGTTGTTGTATTTTTTTAGAAAGAGAAAGAGAGAAACATCAATGTGAGAATAAAACATTGACTGGTTGCCTTGTGTACACACCTTGACAAGGGACACAACCCACAACCTGGGCATATAAACTGACTGGGAATTGAGTGGGTGACCTTGTGGTGCATGGAATGATGCTCAACAACTGAGCCACATGAGCCAGGGCAAGCATAATTTATGATGATTCTGTTCTTAAAGTCTAAACTGTAAGCAGGTTCTAATTGAGTCTGAGGTTTATTTAGAATATGTAATTCATTTATTCATTCATAAGTACTTAGTGAGTATTTACCCTGTGCTAGGCACTACAATGGAACTTAGGACATGTAGGTATCTGCTTTCACAAGGAAAATACTAAAACAAGTAAACAAATGTTAATACAATTAGAGTGTGATAAATGTGAGGAGAACAATTGCTGAAAATAAATGGATGTTAAAGAGTATTTCAGAGGATCTGAGTCAAGACTGAGCATTTCAGAACATTTTCTATAGACAATGGATGATGCAAGTCAGAAGTGACTCAGCACATCAGTACAACACAAGTGAAAAATTTTAATGGGACCTAGACAGAAAACTTTATTAAAATTTGCAAAAACTTCTCAGCCTTTTTATAGACCCTAAAATCTATGTTACACATAATTAAAATGCAATTTTATTAGTTCTATGCTATGGCTTCCTAAATGAAGTGTCAAAAGTCTTGCAAGAGAAAGTTATACTGGCAAAATGATGACATAGAGGGATAAAAAACATATTTCAAGTGTGTAGAGGCTCAAAAAAAAGTGGATAATGCATATTTTTGAAATATAATTACAATAGTCTATCAAGTGTATAAAGTTGAATGGTTAGGGGGTTAGTAGAATAAGTTGAATGAAGGACTTTAATGCTCAGTAGTTGGAACTTTATCCCAAAAGCATTAGGGAGTCGGGAAATTAAACAGAAAAATCAACTTGACCATTTTAATATTTAGAAATAGTGTTTTTGTAGTAGGGGAAAATATGTAGTAGCACAGGCCCCAAATTAAATAACTGTTAAAATACAGGTGAGAGAAAAATGTTGGTTTATCTTCATTTTGACAATGACAATTTTTGGAAAAGAGAATGAATTGGTAACTACTAAGGAGGTAGAATCAAGACAATATATCAAATGAATAATTCTTGGAGAAAAAAGGAAGAAATGAGTTCAGTCTCACTCTCAATTTTCTAACTTAGATAACTTTTATTTTGTTCTCTGAGTATCTCTTGCAGTTTATCCTCTAGTTGTTTGTTTTTTTTTTTTTTTTTTTTTTTTTTTTTTTTTTTTTTTTTTTTTTGCTCCCAACCACCCTCAGTTAATGTCTTGATCTGTGGGAGCTAGTATTACTCTCCTTATCAAGAACCTCAGTTAGATCAATTTTGGCATCTTATGAGGATTCTTAGGATAGACTAAGCTGACATCCATAGTCAAGATCCCACAGTTAACTGTAGGTGGTCCATAAAATAACCTATCTTGGCTTTTTCTTATATAAGTGAGTCAAATCAATACACTGTGAGTCCTACTGTCTCTTCTTCTACAGTGGTTTGTTTGGCTCCTAAATAAATCAACATGCACTTATATCAATGACTTGTATTGTGTTAATATATGCCCATTGCAGTAATTTCATAATCACTTTGATCTTCTTAATATGCCTCTCCAAAAACTATACTTACTGCTTTCTTTTTGTTTTGTTTTTATTGAGGAACTTCACTGTTCCTGTTCAGTGGCTCAATCATGAAAATTATAGGTAATTTTTTTCTGGTGTTGAAACATCAATTTTGTTTTTTAAAAAAGGGTGCTGCAATTTACAACATGTAGGTTCTATATATCTACAGTTAATAGATATCTGCTGTTATGTAGCCAGACTCAATATAAACTATCCCCTAGAATAGTGGTTGGCAAACTCATTAGTCAACAGAGCCAAATATCAACAGTACAACGATTGAAATTTCTTTTGAGAGTCGAAAACTGACTTCTGCACACAGGCCATGAAGTTTTAATCACACACTATGTGTGTGCCCCCATGTGGTATTTTGTGGAAGAGCCACATTCAAGGGGCCAAAAAGCCGCATGTGGCTTGCAAGCTGCAGTTTTCCAACCACTGCTCTAGGAGAAGCATGGATACATGAATGAGCTACTTTAGAAAATAACTCTCTTACACGACACTGTTGTCATGCACTTTTTGAAAAAGGTACACCTCCAGTGGGTTTGTTGAGATGTGATGCAATCTACCTAATAAAAGAGTAATATGCTAATTGACCATATTTTTGGGATGCCCACCAGCCAATCTGGAGTGAGTATGCAAATTAACCTAACAACGATGGCAGGTTAATTTGTATAGGCAGGCGCCATGTGGCCGGGGGCAGTGTGATGACTCAGGCATTCTGCACCATCCCAGCTGCTCTGGGCTTCTGGGCAGTGTGGGAAGGCAGAAAGATAGCACCGGACCTGAGCAGAAAGGCAACTCCAGGCTGGAGTGGAAAGGTGGTTCCAGGCTGGTGCAGAAAGGTAGCTTAGACCAGAGCCAAGGTGCTGCTGGCACCCAGGGGAAGGAAGGCCCATTCTTGCATGAATCTTTGTGCATAGGGCCTCAGTGTAAGAAATAAAATGGTAAATATTATTCTGATAAGAACATTTAAAAAATATCCCAAGTTGTTTTATTGAAATAGAGAGTAGACCTGGATAAAGATACCATTGAGGTTGTTTTCAATCAAATTATTAGTCTCCCCCCAAATTATCATTATAGGAAGCTAATGTATGGGTACATATAATTAAAATAAATAATAAAATAAGAATATCAATAATATCTCATACTAAACTAAGAACTTTGCTTACATATTCTCTTTTCATTCTCATGATAATCTTTGATAACAATTCTATGTTTACACCTATTTTAAATGAGAAAATACATACTATTTGGAATAATGGCAAACATATTTGGAGTAGTAAGATACTGAGAGATGTGGACTTTTATGCCTTATTAGATCATGTACAAAGTTTATGATTAAACTATTCTCCTTCCCCTACCCACGCTTCCACAATGTTCTGGAGCACCCGTGGCCAAGCTAGCCCTTCATGGACACATCTAGGGTGATTAATTTATCTTTGAAAAGAGTATTCTGGAAGTTTGATGAGAGATGTGGGTAGGGTAAAAATGAGGTGCCGACTTGGTGCTAGGACATTTGTTCAATACTCCTCAAAATGGCCAGCATAGCTGGTTGTGTAGATCCTCCCATAGCTTAAAGGTTGACAGTGCTAGTTATTGGAAGTCTTATCCAGGGCTTTAAATTCCATAGTCTTTGTTTTCTTGTTTTAATATATTTTATGATTTTTTACAGAAAGGAAAAGAGAGGGATACAGAATTACAAACATCGATGAGAGAGAAACATCCGTCAGCTGCCTCCTGCACACTCCTTATTGGGGATGTGCCCACAACCAAGGTACATGCCCTTGATTGGAATCAAACCTGGGACCCTTGAGTCTGCAGGCCGGCACTCTATCCACTGAGCCAAACTGGTTAGGGCATGTAGTCTTTGTTTTCTAAGTTACCATTTGTTTTCATGATATGGATACTGAAAAAAAGTCTGTGTTGACTTTATTAGACTATTTTGAAATCATATGTGTGGGATAAGAATAGGATTCTGACCTAAACTTAATATTTTCATACACAAACAATTGTCTAAATGCCTGCTATACTGGTAAAGTATATATACTGGTATAATCAGCATTGTATATTTATAACTGGTATACAAGTAAGATACTGAAAAAATATATAGCAAGAGTTTTATTTATTTTTCTTTGAAAAGTAAACAGGAATAGTGAAAAGTAAAAGAAAAATAATATGTGCTAAAAAGAGTTTTAAACATTAACAAAGGTAGCATAAGTAAACATTGACATCATGGTTTTACATAAAAATGTTCCCTGGATTATTAAATGCTATATATATATATATATTTTTTTTTCCCTTTCTGCCTGAGACACTCTTATCTCTCTATTTTCTTGGCCAGGTCTATTCATCCTGGAGGTCTCAGCATAAGTTCCCCTCAGAGGAGCCTTGCTGGCCTTGCAGCTTTTACTATATGGCCCTGTTTTATGATTTTATCGAATGCTATAATTTTCCTTTATACTATATAAATCTAATCAAAGCCTTATTCATGCAATTACTAGTTTAATGTTCTGCTTTCTTGTTGAACTATAAGCTCCATTTGTGCAGGGACCCTGTCTTTCATGCTCTTCATTTTTTTAAATTTTACAGAGTGAGCCTTCCATAAATATTTCTTGCCCAAAAAACAAATTATGAAATGAAGATCAAGACTAATTTGGGTATAATTCTGTATTGGCAGATGAAATATTTAAGAAACAATATACAAGTAAGACAATGAAAAAAAGCAGCAGCAATTATTTTCTGCTGTTTGTAAAGAAAAGTAGAGTAAAAATAAAAATGCAAGAAATAAATTAAAACAATGAATAGAACAAGTTGCACCATTATTCTCATTTATATTGTTACCACGTAGTCTAGAGCCTTTTCCTGCAAAGGGTCCAGGTTTGATTCTTCCACATTCATATAATACCAAGATTGACCCACAGAACCTTCTGGAAGGTCCACATAAGAAAAAAAAGTCTCAGAGAAAGAATTTCCTTAAATTTAAATTGTAGATCATATACTCTGTGTGTGAAGTGTGAAGTCCTGTCTATTCTAATATGCTAACTAAAAAGAGCAGATGATAGTTATCTATAACACATACTTCTGGAACTTAAATAAATGAGAGTATTTTAACATTGTATATTTTTCCTAAGCCTTGAGGACAGAGTCTATGCTTGTAAATAATAATAATTGGTTGAGTTAAAAAATTAGAAGTAAGACATATGGCGTTAAAGCATTAATGGAGTTTAAAAGTACTGTCAAGATTCAAACTTAGAAATGAATTAAGAGGA
The DNA here is from genome assembly GCA_027563665.1 of Antrozous pallidus. NCBI lineage: Eukaryota > Metazoa > Chordata > Mammalia > Chiroptera > Vespertilionidae > Antrozous > Antrozous pallidus. The sequence goes on along the minus strand of CM050514.1, from coordinate 66,239,337 downwards.
AATGTCCAGCCAAATGATTAAAACCCAACATCCAATGAGAAAATGGGATTTCAGATTCTCCAGAGTCCCCAGGGCTCCTTCCAGAACAATGTTTTCCCACCCATTCCACCAAAATACAAAATATGTCTTACTTTGTGTCAACGCCACATCTGGCTTTTGGCTTGGACAGAGAATTGTATAGCACTGATTAAGTTGTTCTCAATCTGAATAGTCAATGTGTTGCTGTTTTTTTTTTTTCTTTCAGGTATAGAAAGCTACTGAGGTTGTAAAAATCTTTATAGAAATGAAATGCATAAAAACTTCCTGTAACCCTGAACAATCTTGACACCACAGGAGGCATACTTGAGAAAGAGACTTTCTCTGGAGTGTGAAAAGAAAGATTTAGAAACAAAGTTAAGAGAAGATGAGTAGCATGGCTCACAGAAGGGAGATCAAACACTCTATAGAAAATACATGTTACGGTGCAATTGCCTTCTGGGAGTTACAGGATTATGAAAGCCTTACTTAATTAAGGGAGAAAATAGGTCACATTTAACCACCACATACATGGCACATCATTTTGAGTATACAGAATAAGAGGATAAAAAAAATAAAGAAATCAGAAATACAGGAAGAACAACTACAGAAAGCATCAATATCTTTTCCTCCCTCTCAGTCAGGTATACATATGTTTTGATTTTATATATATGAAAGATTCACAATTCTTCCAATATCCTGCTTTGAAACCATTAGCAGTATAGTTGAAAGATTAATTTCAGGTGTCAAAAGAAAGAGAAATAAAATGGCCCAACCTAAAATTAAAAATATAAAACCCGAATCAAGAGGTAAAAATATTCTTCCACTCATAAGAAATATACCTGGCACTCCCGCTCCTTTGTCCCCCCATGTCATCAAATGAAAGGTAATCAGGTTCTTGTGAACCCTGCATGGAATTTTCCCCCTTTCAGGGCTCAGAGTCCCTGTGGGGTCAAGCTAATTACAGGTACATTTCCTCTGCCAGCCAGTCACACTCTGTACTATTGAAGGCACAATTAATAATTGAACAAAGCTAGCTGTTTTTTTTTTTCTTTTTCACAAGGCCACGGGTTGCAGGTAGCCTTGTTGTCACACAGGGAGCACAGCCTCTTCTTTGGGTGTCTCCAAGAAAGGTTTTTGCAAGATAGGCTGAAAAGGATCATCCCATTTTCAATTTTTGAGAAAAAAAAGGAAAATAATCCACAAAAAACAAAAACAATAAAACGAGTTCTAGTTTCCTTTATTGGACAGGAAAAGCAAATTCTCTCTCCTGTCACCAGGAATATGATTATGATCAGATAGATGCTTATTTAGGTCAGATGTGAAAGAGATGAAAGTGTGGGCTGGGGAATTAATACCATTGTAAGGGAGAACTGGAGTTTGCCCTTGAGTCTGTGAATGCAGCAGGAGTTAGTTTTGCATGCGCCAGAATAGAATTTGACCCATAGAGAAGACCTAGATAGAATATTATAGAAGATTAAAGTTCTTTCCCTTGAGATGTCCTTAGGAACTAAATGGATGATATCTCCAAAACCCTATAGCATTAAGGATGAATGCAGAAATCCTCATCCTATGCTCCAAGACATAGGGTTGAACAGGAATCTATCTAAACTATACTATAAAAAGTCAGATAGAAAACATTTTGGGCTTTGGGGCTAAGTCACCTTTGTTTCAAATATTCAACTCTGCTGTTTTAGAGCAAAGGCAGTGATAGACAAATATATAAATGAGTGAGCATAGCTGTGTTTCCATAAAACTTTATTCAAGGGCACTGAAATGTGAATGTCATATATTTTTTTCATAACAAAAATAGAATTCTTCTTTTGAAATGTTTCCTAACCATTTAAAAAACCATTCTTAGCTTGTAGGCTGTATAAAAGTGGAGCAGGCTGAAGTTGGCTCAGGAGATGTAATTTGTGCATCCTGGTCTGTCTATTGGAAACCCCTGTGAATACACCTATTTTTCTAACTGATTTTGAGGGTTTTCTGAGTGTATCTAGATGCTGCCTTTACTGCGGAATATCTGGTCTACCTATGGCCTTTGTGGACTTGAAACATCATATATAACCAGGGTATCCAGAGTTCAGATCACATGTTCATTATCGTTAAAAAGTTTACTAGAGCCCAGCCCAGCCAATGTGACTCAGTGGTTGAGCTTTGACCCATAAACCAAGAGGTCATGGTTATATTCTAGGTCAGGGCACATGCCCTGGGTTGTGGGCTCATTCCTCAGTGGGGGTGTGCAGAAAGTAGCTAATTAATGTTTCTCTCTCATCTATGTTTCTATCTTTCTATCGCATCCCCTTTCTCAAAAAATCAGTAAAAATATACATATTTTCAAAAGTTTACCAGAGTTAGCCATGAAGTTCTAAACTCCAAGACCAAGCCTTGAAACGTTGACTCTAGCTAACTATTTTTCTGAAAACAAGAGATAGAAAAAGAATGTATCTTTAGATTCAGGTCACCAATAGCATTGTTTGCCTGAGGGGGAAAAATTTACTAGGCAATAATGCATCTAAAGAAATAAAATAGTTTTATTAATGTAGTTCATTTCTTGATTATAAATTGAATATAATCCATCTTCCTTCCTTCTTCTGTTCTTTACAACTTTTTTTCAAAGAAATTAAGATATTATAAACAATATATTATATACACATTTAAATTAATTATAGAAGGTAAGACAATATTAAAATAATGGTAATAAAATAAGAAGAAAGCGAGGATTTGATGCCATAAAATTCATATAGTTTGCTTAAAATCCATATTGTTAACTTGTTGTAATTGACACAGGATTTCCTATATTCTTTTATAAATGGGCTATGAATTTGGCTCTACTTTGGTAATAGTCAATACAACAAAGGATTAATGATCACTTATAAAAACTCATTGGGTTCATTTAAAAAAGAATAAACCATTGCTTAGAAAAAGGACAATAGAAATAATGAAAATACAAAGTAATTTCCTTAAAAGGTCCTTGAAACTGAAACTATGTAATAAAATTAACTATCTCTCAAAAACTTTACAACAAAAGCAATAATTTTAAAGGAGATCTTTTATAACGTCTTTAAATGGGGACCAATAGTTTTTATAAAAAACACTAAAGGCCCAGTGCACGAATCTGTGCACCAGTGGGGTCCCTCAGCCTGGCCTGCAGGATCGGGCTGAAACAGGTTCTCCAACATCACCTGAGGGATCCAGGATTGCAAGAGGGTGCAGGCCAGCGCCCAGGGACCCCACTGGTGCATGACTGGAATCAGGGAGGGATTGCAAGAAGGCTGCAGGGCATGTCCTGCCTATCTTGCTCCTGATCAGCCAGACCCTAGCAGCAAGCTAACCTACCAGTCAGAGTATCTGCCCCCTGGTGGTCAGTCATGTCATAGTGACTGATCAACCAGTCGACTGTTTGCCTTCTGGTGGTCCATTGAACATCTTACTAGTAGTTGAGCAGCCTTAGCATATCATTAGCATATTATGCTTTGATTGGTTGAACCACTGACTGGACACCTGGACACTTAGCATATTAGGCTTTTATTATATAGGATTGTCATTCAGTAAAAGCAGTTCTACTTGGGACAGGGGTGGTGTAAATTTGGGGTATGAGATAATTCTATCCAAGTAGAATGTGTTCAGATGGTTTAATTTAATCCAGGGGAAAGGTGTATGATACCCAGAAGTTCATACTTCAAATTACCCTCCATAAGCATTTTTTCCCATGTGAGGGTATAAAATGGGTTTGAGAGGAAATGAGCTTGATCTATCAAATAAGCACATTATTTATTGTTCTTATAAATAAATGACAAGTTGCATACATTAACAGTGAGGTTGGGTACTGAGTAACATTTTTCTCAAGAAAGTAGAAGCTTCTAGTAAGAATAGCTGCTTAAATAAAAGACTGTTCCACAATTCACTTGATACATTAATTTGAGGGCTAAAATAAAATGAAGGCCAATATTCTGACACTACAAAATACAGTTATTTCTTTTTTTTGAGATGCTAAAATCAAATACTATCTTAGCCTTTTAAAATAGGACAGGATAGCTTTCCTTGTATATCTAACTTTGCACAATAAATTTTTACAAGGTGTTCATACAGGTGTTCATTCCAAAATAAAAATTGTTGTAAATTAATCTCTAGATACTTTTGTAAAGAAATTTTAAGAGAATATTAGATATCAGTCAATTAAAAGTTGATTTTATGATATTTCATAAGACTAACTGATCCACACCTCCTCTTTACATAAAAACTAAATAGCAGGCTCCATTCTACAAAGGCTGTCATTTGCAAAGGTATATAATTTGTAGTGGAGTATGCATATAGTTAATCCTTAATAATTTGTAAAGTATTTAAATGAAGTTGAAAAAGCAGCAGGACCTGAGAACCCAGTTATAGTGAAGGTGATGGAAAAGAGGAGGGGAGAATGCAGAAAATATTCTTAGTTAAATGAAATTCTGATTTTTACTGAATTAGTATCAGTAGGTGGGGATCCTTAATGAGGTCATGCAGCCCAGTCCATGCCTAATGCCCCTCCACTGAGCCAGGTGCCAAGGACACAGGACAATTGAAGTCACAATTTTGTATTTCTCCTGAAAATTTCCTTCACAAGGTGCTGCATATTAAGAAATCATAGTTAAAATCAAAGCAAAATAAAAACACACGCAAAGTATGTAAATGTAATCCATACAAAACTTGTGCCTCAAGACATTCAAGCACCAAATTGGAAAACATTTTAAACATAATATGAAGTAACTTAAGACATTTAATGCTTCTATATTTGTAGCTTTGGGGGTATTCTATTGAAAATAAAATTTAAAAATATATACATTTGTACCATAGTTGTAGACTTTATAGAGATGAATACATTATCTAAGACCAGGCAGGACCCTAGATAACTTCTATGTCACGATTCTATTAGTGTTATAATAACAAGATACATGCTTGCCTTTCAGATCCACTGGAATCTCAGATGTGTGGGGATCTCTTAAATAGTGTGTGGCATTTTGGAGCCCGAGGGTTGCTTACCAGTTGGTGTAAGGTGTCTCCAGGTGATAACAGGTTCAGGACGGCCATTGGCCATGCAGACCAGGGTCACATTGCTGCCCTCATTCACAGTGACATCCGAGGAGATGTTGGAGATCTTTGGTGGAACTGTAAAGACAAAAAGCAGATGGAATATATAACTATGTCAGTAAAGCAGGCTTGCAGCATTGGTCCATGCACCTGGAAGTGGCAAATATGAACTAAGTACTCTTATAACTTTAGACCTTGGAAGATGGGGGTTAAGAAACCAGGGTGTTTGAGGACCTCCTAGACAGTTACTGAGCAAATAAAAAGCATGAGTCTTACGATAAGGTGAGACTCCACTAAGGCCAAGTGCTATATAAAGTATACAGAGGAGTATAATGAAAATAACTCACATCTTTTCTGATTAGAATGACTTTTTTTTGGCTACTAGAGATTGTAGACATTTATACATATTAAGAATATATTTTATTACTGTTACTTACATTTTCTTTTATATAAAATGAGCATAATCCAAACTCTCTTGAAATGTCAGGAAAAAAAGTGTTATTTAATGTAACATTTCATAGTTGTGTTATTAAGATACTAGAGCCCTGGTGCATGAAATTCATGCATGGAGGGTGGTTCCTCACCCTGGCTCGCACCCTTTCCAATCTGGGACCCCTCAGTGGATATATGACTGGCAGTTGAAAGGGCTCCTAATCACTCACCTGCCTGCTTGCCTGATCAACCCCCACCCTTCTGCCTACCAGTCTGATCACCCCTAACTGCCCTTGCCTCAGCCCCCACTACCATGGTTTTGTTTGGAAGGAAGTTGGACATTTAGAGGACAGCTGGTTGACCCAGTCTAATTAGCATATTACCCTTTTATTAGTATAGATAGACTATAAAGGATAGGATTGCTTAAAGGAGAGGGAGCCTTTTTAAGCAGGAAGAGATGCTCTCGATAGATAAAAATACATAATCCCTATATCTGGACTGATAGCCAGCCAAATGCACTATATTGTAAACCTGGTCGTTAAAGAATTGAATCACTTTCTTACACCTTTCACCAAACAGCTGTTGACCTTAAAACCCCTCCTCCGCCCCCATCCTAGGTTCTGCCTTTGCAGTTCACCCAATTTGGTGAAAGCTTTTAAGCACTACTTGAATGAAACTTTAGCTTCACAATACAGGCTACCAGATGGCTGAAAATAACGACAATTACTTTTTGGTGATGTGAGAAATGGGTCCCCAAGGGCTAGTGGTACTGCTGTCTGACTCCATTAGTGTTCAGGGCAGCCACATTAGATCTCACATTGATAGGCTGGAGTGGCAAGTGAATTACTCCCAAATTTCTTCACAGAGGTTATGCACTGATTACAAATAGCAGAATTTATGGTTTGACTGATTTTCCTTTTTTTACTTAGTGTCTTATGCTGTCTGATTGGTCAGTTTCTATGCCAGTCATCATCAGCCTCCTAGGCAGTCATTGGTTCCTCACAATTCACCCAGATGAGGTTCTCTGATTAGTCAGTTCCTATGCCAGTCAGCATCTATGGACCTATCTCCAGCCCTGATCATAGAGTTGGGGCTGATGAGCAGCCACCCCAGGCTGCTGGTAAGCGGCTGAACTGCTGACCTCTGGGAGAGAGAGGCCTCACCAGCAGCTGCTGCCACTGCTGATCAGCCCCACCTCTCTCTCACTCTGAGAGGTCAGCAGTTCAGCCGCTTGCCTGCTGTGTGCACAGCCTGGCATTTGGTCGAGCCTTTAGTCATTTTGGATGGTATGACCCTGGCTTTTTATATCTATAGATAGTAAAACCTGGCTACTTATAATCTAGCCCCATAAGTAAACCACTAGTTAATCACTACAATAGAAAGACTCTAAATAGCATCTTGGTGTGTGGCAGTCTGGATAATTAAAAATTAAATTAATAAGGCCTATATCATAGATAGGTAGATAATTACCAAAAAATATGATTACTTCTAATAACTGTCATCACCACTACTACTAACAATTTAATAATAGCTAACTCAAGTTATTTACCACACATAGAATTTTATTTATAGGTGAGAAAGTGAGGTATAGAGGGGGCTAGATGAGAAGCCGAAAACTGATTTGACTCTAGGCAGACTTCAGGGCCCACGCTCTTAAGCACTACTTGAATGAAACTTCATCTTCACAATACAGGCTACCAGATGGCTGAAAATAACGACAATTACTTTTTGGTGATGTGAGAAATGGGTCCCCAAGGGCTAGTGGTACTGCTGTCTGACTCCATTAGTGTTCAGGGCAGTCACATTAGATCTCACATTGGTAGGCTGGAGTGGCAAGTGAATTACTCCCAAATTTCTTCACAGAGGTTATGCACCGATTACAAATAGCAGAATTTATGGTTTGACTGATTTTCCTTTTTTTACTCTTAGTGTCTTATGCTGTCCCTGAGAAAGGATATGTTGAGGAGAGCAGGAATAAATTCAAGAATCTTACTTTTTCTCTCTTTTTCTATCTAATGGGAACTCTGTGTGGCGACAAATAAAACAGGAACACTTTCTTCTTGTAGAGACAGCTGCCTGTCAGACATATAATCCACACAGATCCTGTGAGGAGACTCTGATAGTACTTGGGAAAATGACCAGATCAGAATGTCACAAGGAGGAACTGGAATGAGAGCTCTCATCATCACACTCCTCAGACAGTGACATCCTATATGGCTTCTGGGTAGAAACCAGTGTTTCCAAACCAAACCCAATGACAGATATAGAATGTTGTTGGTTCCCATTATTGAGTAATTTCTATTTATCAACTTTCCAGTTCCCCTTTTATCTACTGGGGTTAAGGGATGTTTTCTTAGATCCATACATTGAGTTGCAATATATTCTTCCATACTTTTATAATGAGGACCTGAAAAGTTATACCCTTTTTATAGAAAAGAACAGAACAAGACACAAGAGAGGAATAATGGCTTGTTGAGGGTGATCCCATTGAGAACTATGGCTGGGCTTAGAACTAAGAGTTCCTGAATGTCCAACCATTCTGCTGTTTAATATTGGAAATTTCTAATTCCCAACTGAGTAAGCCAGGTTTCAGAACACCTCCAAAAAACAAGCAAACAAACAAATAAACAAAAAAATCAAAACACCAATAAAATATAAAGCTATGATAGAACTGATCTTAATCATTCTAGGTGCCTTTCTAAATAATAGGAATCCATAACAGTAATTACAAGTGCTCATATTAGTCAGGTTGTAGCCAATTTTGAATTACAAGAAACATAGCATGGAGGAAATAAAACTGTGTTCTGATATTTTAAAAAGTGGAGTTGGTGAGGGGGAGGCTCTATATCCCTAATATAAAAATACTCAAATTTATAAAACAGGAAAAAATCTCCAATGATCAAACTATCCGAGAGTTAGTACCTATGATACAGTTTACTTATATTACTTCTCTTTTATGAGAGGAATATATTCCAAGAACCTTAATTTTACATGGTATGTAAGTTGAGATATGCTCAATGGAACATACACAAGTAGTAACAAAATCAGGAATAAAATCTAGAACCACTGACTGCAGGACCGTGTTTTTATCAAATTATATTATTTATTTTAGTTAAGGACAATATACTCAGGTCTGGGATCTTAGATACTAAAGGTACAAAAAGTGTTTTTTGTTGAAAGCTAGCAATATAATTATGTTGACATTGTATCACATCTTCCTCTGGGTCAATATCAATGGGTTTCACTCCATTATTTATCTTCCTACTTTACTGTACAGTGTAGCAACTTCTTACCAAAATATTTACAAATTAAAGACCCTATGCACAAATGCAAGAATGGGTCTTCCTTCCCCTGGCTGCCAGCACCACTTTAGCTCTGGCGGAGCTGCCTTTCCACTTTCCCAAGCTGCTCAAAGGCCCTGAGCAGCTGAGGTGGTGCAGAACACCTGTGTTGTTGCCATAGTGACAACACAAGCATCCTGCCCTGCCCCTGGCTGCTCTGCACTTGCATATGCAAATTAACCCGCCATCTTTGTTGGGTTAATTTGCATAGCCACTCCTGATTGGCTGGTGGTCATTGCAAAGGTATGGTCAATTAGCATGTTACTCTTTTATTAGTGTAGACTAGAGGCCCAGTGCACAAAATTTGTGCATGGGGTCGTCCCTCAGCCCAACCTGCACCCTCTCTAATCCAGGAACCCTTGGGGTATGTCCAACTGCCTACCAATGGGCACCTCTCTGCCAACAGCCTGTGCCAGGGGACATTACTCTCCTCCTGTATCTGGATGGTGCACCTGCTCTCCCCCTCACCCCTTTTGTGGTCGCCACCCCTTCCCTAATGCAGCCCCACACTTCCTTCCCATTTCCATTCCTGCATCTTTTTCTTATTCCCTTTCTGTATTTCTATTACTCCTCTCGGCCTGTCTGCATGCAAGCTTGCCTCCTCTCCCTCTCCTTTCTTATTTCCTCCTATTGTATCCTATCCTATGCCAGGCCTTGCAGCTCCCTGAGCAGAGGGCGGGGACAGACTGCTGATCTGGTTGTGATGTGATACTATAACAGATAATTTGCATATTTTTCTATTATAATATAGGATAATGTAGTTCTTTTTCTCTAGAAAAAGTCCCTCTGCAAATTCCATGTTGCCCTCCTATCAATTTTCAACCTCTCTCTTTCCTCAAGTTTCTTGAAGAAATTGTTCTGTACAACATCTTCATCTCCTGTTCATCTCCAACCTCCAGTGCAATCTGGATTCCCTCACAAACCTCCAAAGAAACTGCTTTCAGGAAGCTCGCCAATTTGTTCAAACTGTATTGTTTCTAGGTCCAGTAAACAATATTTGTCATAATCCTATTTTTCTCTGAAGTATATTACTTTGTTGACCACAACCTCTTTCTTCCATTCTTTACTTTTCTTAGTTTCTAGGACACCAAACTCAGCTTGCTTTCCTCCTTAGTCCCCTGGCCACTCCTGCCAGTTTAAGTCTGGGGCTTACCTTGTCCTGTTTCTTAAATATCTATATTCCAGAGAGTTTGTTCACTGTCTTCTTTCTTCCTATGAGTGATCTCATCTACACTCTAGCTTCAGAAGTGTAAGACATGTTGATGATTCCTAAATCAGTATTCACAGCCCAGATTTTTCTCATGAACTTTATACTAGTTTTCTCTTTGACTCTTCTACATCGCTATATATGCCTCACAGATACCCAATATTCATCATGGTACTCATCATCTTCCTTCCCAATTGTTATCTTGTGTTTACTCTCTCATTAAATGGTGTCATCCTGCAAACACTTGCCCAAGCAAAAAAAGAAGCTTCTCTCTCGACAGCTCTCTCTCCTTTAAGTCCCATATAAAATGGATCCCCAAATCTGTGACTAATAAATGTAAGGAATCATTCATTACTGTCTATCCCTATTTCCACTAGCCTTTTCCAGCTGTCAACATTTCTTCCTCTTACCCCTGCATTTCTGCAAGAGCATTATTAGTTTCTTTGCCTCTAGCCTTCTTCTCCTCAAGCTCATTGTTATTCATGTACCACACAATAATCAGAATTCTTTCCCTAAATTGCAAATATGAGTATAGTATCCCCTGATTAAGTTTATTGCCCTGAAGATAAAATCCAAATTTCTTAATATGACTTAATAGGTCATTCACTATTGGCCCCTGCTTCTCTCTCCAGCCTTACTTCCTGATCACTTTGCATTGAATCATCCAGTCAGATCAAACAACTTTGGTTCCTATTCTATAATCATTTACTTCCAGGCATGCAACATCTTTTTTTTTCTACATGGAATATTCTTCTTTCAACTCTTCATATGGTTAGCCCCTTTCCTCCTTCAGGTTTCAGCTTGTCAGTTTATTTGCTCACTTTTCCAGGAAGATTGTCCTATCATTTCCTACCCCATTTTTCATCCCCTTCTGACTTCACATTGATTGATGTACCCCTTCTGTGTTCTTAACACTGTGTCCTGTTTTTCTCTCCACCATAGTACTGAATCTTAATTGCTGGGTTATTTATCTGTGTTTGCCATTAGACTGAAACAGGCAGACAGGAGGGCCTTTGTTTTCTTGACCGCTGATTCTTACAGAGCATGGTATTTGGGTCATGGGAAAAAAACAAACAAACAAACAAACAAAAAAACTACACTACACAAAAACAACACACAAATAAAATTTGTCCTCCCAATAATTTTCCAAGCTAAAGGAAGTGATCTTATTGAATTTTTGTCAGAAAAGAGAAAGCTTTTCTTTTGAACCAATAAAACACGGACAGCTTTTATCAATATTTCTTTAGCTACCCTTTAGTCCTGTATTTCACTATCAATATCTTTGATTCTTAATGAAAAAATTAACCAAGGGGCAGAGAAATGTTTGGATTTTAGGAACATAGGAAGCAAGACAAATTTGGTGCTGAATTTCCCCACTTATAGATTTTTCAGTTTTGTTTTTGTTGTTGTTGTTGTTGTTATTAAATGGTTTCATAGTTCCTTTATAGTTGCCTATAGTAATTCATGGAGTTTACATTTACACCATCCTATCTAATAAAATAGTAATATGCAAATTGACCATACTTCTTATCAAGCCATGCCCATGAGCCAAGGCCAAAAGCCAATCAAGAGCAAATAAACCCAAACCAAGATGGCTGTGGCCACTGAGAGTAGGAGGGAGGCTTGGGTTTCCCTGGCAATGTAGGAAGCCAATTTTTCTGCCTGCCCTTGCCACCTAAGCCTCCACTCAATGCTACAAAATTTTAATTATAGAAGATACATAATCCCAACAGAAATGGTGCAGCCATGGAGCTGGAGAGAACAGAGGCTAGGGTTGCTGGGTCAATGGAGGAAGCCAAGTTCTCCAGCCCTAGTGCCTAGGCCTCCACTCTAGGCTACAAAGTTTCAATTATAGAATTTAAATAAACCCAAACAGAAATGGCTGTCACCATGGAGCAAAAAGAAGGCTTGGCTCCACTCCAGGCTACAAAGTTACAACTGTAGAACATAAATTAACCCCAGATTCCAGACCTCCGCTTGGGTCGCTAGAGGGTGTGATCGGCCTGCAAACCACCACAGGCCCTTCGCCCAAGCTGCCCCATGTCCCAAGGGATCCCCCACCCTGATCCGGGAAACCCTTCAGGGCAAACCAGCTGGCCCCCACCCATGCACAGGCCTCTATCCAATCTAATAAAAGAGTAATTTGCAGATTGACCATCACTCCAACACACAAGAAGGCTGCCCCCATGTGTCAAAGATCCTGCCCCCATGTGGACACAGGATGGCCACCACAAGATGGCCAGTAGGGGAGGGCAGTTGGGAGGTTCCAGGCCTGCAAGGGTGGGCAGTTGTGGGCAATCAGGCCAGCAGGGGAGGGCAGTTGGGAGGGACCAGGCCTGCAAGGGAGGGCCCAGGCCTGCAAGGGGCAGTTGGTGGTGATCAAGCCTGCAGGGGAGGGCAGTTAAGGGTGACCAGGCCAGCAGAGGAGGGAAGTTGGGAGCAAACAGGCTAGCAGGGGACCAATTAGACATCAATTAGGCTGGCAGGGTAGTGGTTAGTGGGTGATCAGTCTGGCAGGCAGAAGCGGTTAAAGACAATCAGGGAGGGAGGCAGGTGAGCAGTTTGGAGCCAGCAGTCCTGGATTGTGAGAAGAATGTCCAACTGCCCATTTAAATGGGCAGTCAGACATCCCTTGAGGCATCCCAGATTGGAGAGGGTGCAGTCTGGGCTGAGGGACTGGTACTCTAGTCATATATAATAAAAGCCTAATATTCTTAGTGTGTGGTTGTCCAGTGGGCTGTTCAACCAATCAAAACATAATATGCTAATGATATGCTAAGGTCATTCAAGTGCTTGCTATGATGTGCACTGACCAACAGGGGGCAGACACTCCAACATGTAGGTTACCTTGCTGCTGTGGTCTGGTCAATTGGAACTAAGTGAGATGGACTGGACCTTCCCTGGAGCCCTCCTGTGGTCCCTTCCTGACTGGCCAACCTGCCACGTCCCTTGTGCATCAATGGGGTCCTTTGGCCTGGCCTGCACTGTTTCAATCTGGGACCCCTCAGGGGAGAGCCGGCTTGGGCCAGATCCTGCATGTCAGGCTAAGTGACCCCACTGGTGCACAAATTCATGCACTGGGTCTATAGTCATTGATAATATTACATTAAAGTAGAAATTTAGAGGTTTTGTTCTATTCTATTACCTAGACTCTGGGAAGTAAAAAGTATTGTTATTATTACTGCCATTTTATAGATGTAGACACAGGGGGCAAAATGAGTAAAAATCACATATCTAAGAAATGCCAAATCCAGGACTACACCAGATTTATAGCTTTCCCAAATTTAACTCTAGGTCAAAATCACTCTTGCAAAACTAGTTCCAAATAGTGTTTTTTGCTTTATTTCAACCCTTAATAATGAAGACCACTTAGAAAATAGTGTTCAATATGCTAATATTATTTGTACCAGCAAATTTAAGTCACTTATCAAATTCACTGCAATACTAACTTATGTATGCTCAATTCTTAATTCTTGGCTTATCACAGAACTCTGTTTTTTTATGGTTTTGGTTGTTGTTTGATTAATTTCTGGAATATTGCTTAACACTTTTTATTCACAGGATATTAGTGTGACTTATCACTTTTTCCTAGATGTATTGCCATGACGCATTTATTTCATCTTTTCCAGCCTACTCAGTTTCAGCAATCTCCTTAATTTGTTTGGATTAATAAGAGCTCATTATATCATAAGGAATTGACCTTTTACTGTCATGGTACCTGCAATTTCCCCAACATGTTCCTAACTTCTTAATTTCACAATCATTTTTCTTTTGCAGAAGTTTTACATTTCTTTGTTAATCTTTCTTTTATGATTTCTTTTATTGCTTCTGTGCATATTAATTTATTTCCTAACATTAGATCAGCTAAATGCTTATCTCTATTTCTTCTTTTCTTTTAATGTTTTCTTTTATTTTTTTATACTGAACTCTTTAAACAATCTAGGATTTATTTTTGGTGTGAGCTACAACCAGGTTTTCCACTCCCATTATTTTGGTCAATTTTCCCAATACCAAATGTGAAATATTATAAAATGTATAAAGCATTTTGGTTTCAGAAATAGCCTATATAGTGCTATCAAATTGGCCAGAGCAATATTTTTGGGAAACATGCAAAGCTAAACCTTACCATGCAAATGAATTTTATCAAAATATTTAAAAGTATGTCTCTAGTATTTTAGACACCACATTAATAGTATCTATCTCCAGTTCCAAAGTTAATTGTTTATTAGATGAACACATCCTAAAATGTTGAATAAAAAGACATAATTTAGATACCCATCTTTCAGAACCCTAGCAAAATTCATTATTTCAGGATATTCTCAGGTTTATCCATTGTTAAAAAAATGTAAAATCAAAATGTCACACCTAATAGCTCAAATTCTGAACTAATAGGTGGTATTCTTTCACCTACTGAAACACACACCTAATGGGTAAAATGCACACCTATTAAAATACACATAAGTTTTGAGTTAAATAAATGTATGCTTTTTCTATTCATTACAAATGGAATGGCAGTTTCAAAAATAATGCTAACATCTAGGTATACTTAGACTCATAAATGAATCAGCATTAAGTAGGATTATGACACAATCTAGCTCTGCTAACCATGACTTTATTGTCCCTCCTCACTTTCTTGTTCTTGTAATATTCATAACCTCTATCTATACCAAATCTCCAAGATCTGTCCTGGTATATGCACCTAGATGTGCCTGTATCTATTTTTATAGTTCTCTAGGTATCAATCATTCATTTTTCTATTATATAAGACTAACATCTTATGATCACAAGTGGAATTGAAGGCAAAGTCAGAGACATAAGTGGAATGTTTTACCTGCCTGAATCCACACCTTCTTCTGATAGGACACTCCATTTTTCCTTTGGAGAAACCACCTCTCACCTACTGACATTGGTTTATTGGGACTGTGGATCAAGTAACCTGTTTTCCCTTGGCCAAAGATTGGGGGTATGACATAAACTAGACCATTCAACCTTTCCCTCCCTTGACCCTGTTTTTTATAAGGACTGGCTCAAGAGATCTTAACACTGATTCAACCTATGGTAGACTGTATTAATGGCCCCAATTTCCCACTCTTCCTTGTATCCTCATCCTTTGCCTCTTCCTATAGTGGGTGGCACACAGTTTTCCATCCCTGTGCCATGATATGGACAAGGTATCAGTATAGGGAATACTAGCAGAGTGTTGAAAAGAGTTGGCACAATTAAACTCATTTTGTCTTGTCCCTCTGCCGTAACCATGAGAAGAATATGCCCAATTGAGCCTGTTGGTTCCAGGAGGAGGAGGATGGGAGATGGCATATAGTATTGCCAGATAAAATACAGGGTACCCACTGAAATTCAGTTAAATATGAATTTCAGATCAACAACAAATGCTTTTTAACAGTATACGTCCCAAATATTTCATGGGGTATACTTATACTAAAATATTTGTTATCTAAAATTCAAATTTAACTGGCATCCTATTTTTCATTCCATATAACTGACAACTTCAGCAACAGTCCCTGCAGCAAAGTCCAGCCTGGCTCGGCCGACTTGCGTATTTGTAAGGAATGAAGAATAACTATTGTTTCATGCCTCTGACTTTTGGAGTGGTTTGTTCAGCAGCAATGGTTAGCTAATATGGATCATAAAAGAGCTGCAATGAAAGACCCATTAGTTTTCACTAGTGTCTGCAACCTGCATTCCTAGAGATGCATGACTTCCGGGCTTTCCAAGGCAAGATTTTTCTGCTTTTTTTTTTTTTAGATTCTGTGAGCTACGTCATATTCTTCCAATCAGCTATTCCATGTTATTCCTTTTATACATCAAAATAGCCAATTTCTGTTGTTTAAACCAAGGAGTCCTAATTGTTGCAAATTGGAAAGCATTCATAAGGGACACATTTGAAAAGGGCCTTTCACAGAGGTAATTTTTTTTTGCTTACTTAACTCCTTTTGGTTTCCACAAAACCAACTTAGTTTGTATGTTTAGCACTGGTTCTTATCTGTCAGTACACAGTGCTTTAAAAATAATCGTAGCTTTGCAGATTGTCTAATTCTAGCTGTGATTGTTTCAATGCCTTCATCTTTGGCTCCTAACTAACCAGCCTCCAGGAGAAAAATATTAGCTCCAGAGTAGAGGAGAAACGGAGTCAGCTAGCTTATTTCCCTAACCTTAAGTAATTAGCTGTTATTACTTGCATTGACTTCAAAATGTCATTTCCAATGGTATAAATTAGCAACAAATTGGTCTTTCTTGTTCGTTTAAAACTGGAACAAGGCGAATATATTCCTGTGTACGTGTTGGTGGTGGGGTCGTTCAAAACACAACACTATGGACTTCCTAATCTCTAGCCTTTCTTTGGTTTGGGTCGAGAAGCGTAAACTCTATCCTGTTGCATATATAGTAGATTGTACGGAACAGTATGATGTGCTTACATCAGAGCTGGGTTCAGAAATCTATAGGATGTTTCTTGAGCAGCACTTGGCTTTAATAAGCATGATCCAAGAATTCAACAATAATAAAAAATACACTGTAACATATAAATGCTATCTTGTGAAACATCAAACATCCATCTAGCCTGGCATTTTGCTTTTGAAAATGCCACAGAAACATGTTGTGCGCATTTTGCAGTAGTTTCCCCAATGAGTGACAGGATTAGAAATGTAACACAGTGTGCGAGATTGAGGGCCAGGAGCTTTGATCCCACCTTACCACTAGCTCACAAGGGAACCACATATTCTCTAACATTTGCTTTTGAATACACATCATCACTTTGTAGCCACTTAGCAAATTTTGAATGAATAAATGAACAAATTAATGACAAATTATCTTAATATATTTGAGCCTTAATTTCCTCATCTGGTAATAATGTGCAAATAGTAGAAATAATGAGCAAAGTTAATTCTTAGGCAATATTGCAGGATTACTATTTGGGCCAAGTAATGTAATGCATATGAACTTATTCTGTAAACTATAAATTCTACAAGTGTATTATTTATTACATGCTAAAAATAGTGTTAGCTTAAGCCCTCCTAGGATAACATGATAAAATAATTCATGCATTTCTATGGCAAATGGCATTCTAGTTATATATTTAAGGACATTGTTATTGCTAAAAATTGTAGGTAATTATTACAATTCATAATTAATCCTTAACAGTGACATAACAATAAATCCCCAAAGTTATATTCTGAGTTCTTATCTGCTAATGGGCAGGGCTATGCCAATATGTACAGCCCTTTAGTCAATGTCTAGACATTTTATACCTATAATAAAAGTGACACAAAGATGTGTGTGCACAATGATGTTTCACCAAAAAAATTTAGAAGCTTAACTCTTGGGATCCCAAGAAAAAGCTTTCCAAATGAAATTCTGTCATCATTACATAATGTGAAATGTAAGCCTCAGACAAAGAAAGTCCCTTTTAGTTGTTGTTCTTATAGATAACAGATGTCTATAATTTGACACAAAACAAATTGTGTTTTGAAGCCTTAGAAATGGCAGTAGAAGGACACAACCAGCAGTGATGATTTCTTTTCCACTAGTACTAGTTTCCACTCCTATTAGAATCCCTTTACAAAAGCAAGAACCATCTGCCTCTGAAGTAGGTATTTGGGAAGGAGTACTCTGCAGGAACATGATTCCCTACAGACACAAATTTTATGAGTGAGTAGGGAAAATATGGAAACTATAGATTCTTTAAGTGTTGGATGAAACTGAGGGTGGGAGAAACTCATTATAAGTATCAGTTACTCATTTTCTCTGTCAGGAGTGGTTAGAGATACTGCATTTATTCATGCATTAAGTGAGGACAAAAAGTAATGCAAGGAAAGAGGAATAATACGTTAACAATTTAGAGGAAAAGATAAATTGCAAGTATGAAACAAAGCAGTGCCATGTGAGTGGTAAAGTTAGAAAAATTAGAGAGATGGAGTTCATAAAAATTATATGTTAAAACAATGTGGAGTTAAGAAAAAGCCATCCTTTTTTGTTCAGATAGGAGCAGTTTGTAAACAATACATGTAACTAAGGCAGTACCAAGCCTCAATCACCATAGTCCTCTGAGAGGTAGCTGACATTTTACTGCATTGTCCAGAGGGATTAGATGGGTAAGTCATACTCTTCTTAGCCTTTGAGCCCTGCATTATCATATTTCCAAGTGGTCATGAGTTCCTAGCACTGTCCTAGGACATCATATTTACACCAAAACTATGTGTTCGCTAACCCTAGAGATGCATCCAGACAGTAGCTACCATCAAAAGGGAACGTTAATTTGGGTCAGTAGTTATGGGACAAAAGGGCTATGAGCTCATTTATACACCACCAAGTGATGGATGCCTACTTGTGGTGAATACTAGTAGGTGTGGCATGAATATCTACATCTGGTTGAGTCCCCTGATCTATCTACAAAATTAGAATTTTAAATTAGAATTTTTCTGTATTTTTTAAATGTTCAAAATTACCATGAAATCCAAATGTGTGGGCTGGTTTAGAAAGGGGACAAGTTTTCAGACATTTGCATTTATGACCAGCTAAAAGCGTCCATTATTGCTGCTTCAGCAATAAGTCTACTCTGTGGGAAATCAAATGGCTGTTCCCATGCATGGGTCATTGCCTTGCTAAATAAGAGCAAATGAAACTATCCTGACTCTGCTCACTGAGGCTGCAGTTACTCAGCAAGTCAGCAGCTTCTCCAGAATCTCATATTCCCAGACCCTTATTCCAGCTGCTTGGTTATTTATTTTTGCTAATCTGGGAGAGCATCCAGAAGCTGACCTAATCAATAGGTAAAAGGAATGAATCTGCAATCTTCCATTTTCATAAGCAAAATAGCTTTCTTATTTCTGGTCCTCACAGAATGGCCTTTAGATACAGTGTAAGCAGACCAGATGGTTTTGTTATTTGGCAGAAATGGGGGTATGGAGCAGAGGGAGGCTAAAAATTATCAGGCTACCTAGGGTATGTGGCAAAGAACGCCTGGGTGAATTCCAAAGTCTGAGAAGTGGCACCCAGACACTTTATCAGAGAGCAGAAGAATGTATCTTTCCCCCCTTTGTACTGAAAAAGACACTTTTCCATGTTATAAACAAGTGTTTGGTATAATACTCAGAACAGATGAAAACTTAGACTATGTTGCTGGCATCGACTAAAACACCACCCCTATTCCATGAACAGTCTATAGATTTAGCCCTAAACCAGGACATATTCTTTAAATGCATTATGGGCAACCAGGGGTTTTTTCTTCTGTGTTTCATTAGCTTTCTTTAAATAAATAATTAAATGTGGGATAAAAATTGATTATACTCCCTTAAGAATTATTTAGCTACTAGATGCTTGCCTTGGTTTTCGCAGTACAGCTTCATCCAGAAGGTCATTGGATATCTGGTCTAATTAGCATATTGTACTTTTATTATTATAGACTAGAGGTCTGGTGCACAAAATTTGTGCATGGGGGTGTGTCCCTCAGCCCAGCCTGCACCCTCTCCAATCTGGGACATCCTTCTCGCAATCCAGGACTGCTGGATCCCAACTGCTCGCCTGCCTGCCTGCCTGATTGCCCCTAACTGATTCTGCCTGCCAGCCTTATCACCTCCTAACCACTCCCCTGCCAGACTGATCAATACCTAACTGCTACCCTGCCATCCTGATTGCCCAGAACTGCCCTCCCCTGCTGGCTTGGTAGCCCCTAACTGCCTTCCCCTGCTGGCCTCATCTCCCCTAAGTGCCCTCCCTGCCAGCCTGATCGCCCCCAACTGCCCACCCTTTCAGGCCTGGTCTCTCCCAACAGACCTCCCCTGCCGGCCATCTTGTGGTGGCCATCTAGTGTCCACATGGGGACAGCCATCTTGTATGTTGGGGTGATGATCAATTTGCATATTACCTCTTTATTATATAGGACTAGCGGCCCAGCTCACAAATTCGTGCATGGGTGAGGTCCCTCGGCCTGGCCGGCAATCACGGCCAATAGGTGGCTAGCTGGCCGGAGAGGGGGGAGACTGTAGGAGTTTGGCCTGTCAGCGCCCCCAATCAGGGCCTAGGAAGAGGACTTGTGGGAGGTTGGCCAGCTGGCCATGGGAACCAGGGCTGCAGGAGGTTGGATGGCGGGAAGAGGAGAGGTCGTGGGAAGTTGGCTGTGGAAGTGCACTGACCACCAGGGGGAAGCTCCTGCATTGAGTGTCTATCCCCTGGTGGTCAGAGTGGGTCATAGCGACTGGTCAACTGGTTGTTCAGTTGTTCTTGTCCTTCGGTCATAATGATCACTTAGGCTTTTATATATATAGATTAAGAGAATCTTATAGCTGAAACCAGTTTGGCTCAGTGGATAGAGTGTAAGCCTGCAGTCTGAAAAGTTCCAGGTTTGATTCTGGTCAAGGACATGTGCCTTGGCTGCAGGCACATCCCCAGAAGGGGGTGTGCAAGAGGCTGCTGATTGATTTGCTTTCTCATCGATGTTTCTCACTTTCTATCCTTCTCCCTTCCTCTCTGTAAAAAAATCAATAAAATATATATTTTTTTAAAAAGAGAATCTTATAAACAACTCCTATGTCAAAGGCAGAAAGGATTTTCAGAGTTAAAAGGCACTGTAAGTGAGTAGAAAATAGAAATATAAAGATTTCAGAAACCAATCTGTTGTCTATTATGGTTAAGAATAATACAAACTAACCACATTTGCTGAGCACTTATAACACAAAAAGGCACTGTGCTAGGCATAGGTACAGGTTAGGGGGGGGGAAACAATGACAATTATGACCTATATCAGCTAGTTTTTATTTTTTCAGTACAAGTGCCAGTGAGAGGTTATCATAAAAATAATAATAATACTTATTCTAACATTTTTAAAATGGCTTACTGCTCATCTCATTTCTTCATTGCATTTTTAAAATCAAAAATATGAACAGATAACTAAGGTGCTTGTAAGAATTCCTTCAACTTAATGATTTCATGCCCCCATTACTAGCCTAAATTCTATTCCTTTTTTTTAGTTGCTTAAGGCATATAGTGTTCTTTAAGTGTAGGGAAGAAGGTAGATTCTAATAGAAACCAACTAGGGTGAACTAAAGCATGTCTAGAATACAATGAAAATAATAAAAGTTGTTTCCTGTCGTCGCTCAAGGGCCCAGAAGATAGAATATTCAAACAAAGAATAGGATTGACAGATTTTTAGAATTTCTTTTTGCATTGCCCCAATTCAGTGCTTACCCATGACCATTATAAACAGAATGTGGAATATTCACATTATTTCTCTCTAAACAAATAGATTCACCATTGTGAATTAACTAAGACATTCATGCAAATTGCAATTTTTCAAAAATTACACATTTTTGACTTGCAACAGTAATTGTTGCAAGTATTAAATGTCACAGAAGAATAGAATACTTTCTGCAATTTTAAGTAGGTTTGAAATTTCCAGAGAGGTAAATAATAGGTGGGCAGCATGTGTGTGTGTGTGTGAAGGGGGGTAGTTTGGGGGATGGGAGGAGGGAAAGCATAAAAAAAAACCTAGAGTTGATAAATGTGGGTTAGATTTTCATTTTATCTTTGCTTGACCTCTGTTGGAGGGGCAAATACATATTATATAACTAGAAATCTGGTGCATGAATTCATGCACTATTGGAGTTGCTCAGCCTGGCCTCTAAAATGGGGCTGAAACCAGCTCTCTGACATCCCCTCAGGGGTCCTGGATTGCGAGGGTACAGGCCAAGCTGAGGGACCCCAATGGTGCATGGTTGGAGCTAGGGAGTGATGCAGGAAGTTGGCCAGCTGGGAAGGGACCATGGGAGGGTTCCAGGTTGTGATTGGCCTGTCTTGCTCAGTCTGGATCGGCCAGACCCCAGCAGCAAGGTAACCTACCATTGGGAGCGTCTACACCCTGGTAGTCAGTGCACATTATAGCAACTGGTGGACTGGCCAGCTATCTGCCCTCTGATTGTCAGTGCACATCATAGTAAGCAGTTGAGTGGCCCTAGCATATCATTAGCATATGATGCTTTGATTGATTGAATGGACGACAGGACAGTTAGCATATTAGGAAGAAGACAAAGCAAGTAGAAAATGAGAAATAAGAAAATAAAGATAATTAGTAATATTTTAGGTAATACAACATTATACAATTTACAAAACACTGTTATATACCCTGATTATTTAATCCATACCCTATTCTTGTGTGATGGCTTGGACAAGTATTATTACCACCATCTCCCACCAATGATTGCTTGGATCACCAAAGCACAATAATAAGGTAACAAACCTAGAAAATGACTAGCTCTTCTGATGTTTCAAGAAGATCCAGGAAAGGCCTTGTTACTTCACAGACTAGATTACCTACTGCTAATATGTGAGATGCTGCCTTCCTTGTTGGTTGAATTGAATGGCTACCAAGATAATCAGGGTACAATGAGAGACATGAAAGTATAAGTGGGTAGTTGTATGGAGTACAACGATGGAAATACCACTGATTGTGTAGAAACTCTAGAAGTTTCATTTACTGAAGTTAGTTTTCTCTGTTATTCAGTGCAATCAATATTGTATGGATAAGAGTTTAGCTTTCTGGTTTTGAAAGAATTTTTAAATAATGCTAATATTTATGTCTGTAACTTGAAAATCTTGAATAATTTTACAGTGGAAACTGGAGCCATTCTCATAGGCCTTATGTACGGCCTGTATCGCGCTTTTTCTTCCTCAATTTGGCCAACTCAAAATATGATTTCTCTCTTTCTCTCCTCTTTTTAAAACTGAAAAGAGGAGCATGGTGATGGTGGTGAGAAGGAATGTTCCGTCCCTGCTTCCTCTGCTTCCACAAATGAAACCAGAATGGGATGAGTCTCTCATTAATCTTGAGGTAAATGTGAAGTTAGACATGACGGCACCTCGGTCCCACCTGTTTGTTCAGAGCCGTGGGCATGTTATGGAGAAAATGTCAAAGATTTCTCTTCTCTTGCTTCTGCACACTGCCGTGATGTTTTATTCAAATCTCTATGTCCGTAGGAAACAAACACTGCCTATCAAAAACTCCCCCACCTGGCTCCCTGTCTCACACATAAACATGCACAACACCTGTGTTTAGGAGAGCTGATCAAGTCTCAAAAAGACAGTCTCCTGGTAACATGCTGCAAGGCCGGATCACTCGGGCGAATGATTTCTGAGGCAGCGTGACCCTCTGTGACTGTGTCTCCATCTCACAGTGCTTATGTTTATACAGCATGATGTGTCCACTGACCCAGCCTTCCAACAAGGGATGGTTTTAAGTACCAGTGGAATTCTGGGATCATTATCAAGAAAATCAAACTGCTGGGGAGATAGGGTGGGTTGGGGAGATGGGTGATGCAGACATGACTGAGCTGGTGGGTGGGAATGGGCAGCACTTCAACTAGGAGAGCAGGTGGGATTTGTGCTGGGCTCTGCATCAGCTCTGTATTTGGTAATTATTGTTCTGTTGGCCAGCAGGGTAGTAGCTTGTCCACAGGGCCTAGACCAGAAGACTATGGAAAAGCATTTGAGATTCCATTGGGAAGTATCAGCATTAGAGAAGGAAAGCAAAAAGCTCTCATCTTCTCTGTCTAACCTATGTCCTTTGTAAGTATACAAGGTAGGTTACAGAGCAGAAATTGGGAAGAGGTAGTCATGCAACTGGACACACATTGGCCAATCAATCCTCTCATCTTCCAGCATTTAACTGACTGAAAGCAGCTGATGTGATGGCTACTTTGTTTCAAATGAGCTGCAAACCACACAAGACAGAGAGGCACACTGTAACAGTGAGAGGATTTGTGTGTTTTATCGGTTCCAAAGAGCTCCAGATGGAGTGAGTAACAAGCCTGTTGGCCACCAGAAGTATTCTTGATTCTCAGCCCAATCTCTCCATTTCAATCTACTGGGAAAGGGTTAGTATGCCCTTTGTCTATAACTCCATCCACCTCCCTCTGGCCTTGGACAAGTCTCTTTGCCTGATCTGGAGAATTACCTGCCCTGAGAGACAAGCCATTGAGGATCTTTGATTTCCATGAGTCACATCAGCAGGAAAGCACAGTGCCTAGCCTGCTGTGGCTTCTCATTCACTGCATGCTAAGGGAGTGAATAAATAACTTAATTGAAACTTCAATACCATGTGTAAAATTACATGGAAACAATGAATACTCAGGGCCACTTGTGATTACTTTGCTCTCTTAGCCTTTGCTAAATGCTTTCTTCCATTAATTATACAGCCATTGCATACCTCTTGATGGCAAATAGCCCGAGGGGCTCCAACTGCAAATTTTTAGCTACTTGTCTTCCCTCTAATGATCAGAAACTGTATGAGAAAAGATAACACCAGCCTCTTTTCATGTCTTGTAAATTATATATATATATATATATATATATATATATATATATATATATACATACCCAGAGTAGCTAAGTTTTAAGTTTTTAAAAGAAAAATTTCTCCAACATGCATATTTCCCAAAGAAGTAGAAAATAATGTAAACCACCAAGCAGCTCCACAGCACATTAGGTTTTGCCTTATGCTGGCCCCTCCAATTGCTTTGGAAGTCAGATCAGGTTTCAGCTATAAGCCAGCTGGTGCCATTCATTTAAAGGAAAACAGCTATACAAGTGAGCAAGATTCTGATCACTAAATCTAATTACAAAGTGGAGTAAATTATTATAAATGTTTTTAGAGGTGTCTTAAAACACTGTAAAGAAGAAAAATTATCAACCAAACAGAAATCCACCATGCTGCTAGTTGATAGCATCATTTGAGATTAGGACATTCATGTGTGTAAATGTTATATGCTCTGGCTATGTCTGATACCTAAATCTAGCATCTGCACATTAAAACATTAAAAACTTTATTATATTTCTCTCTCATTCAATCAGATGCTAAACTGTTCCACTCAAAGTACACCTTCGTTTATAGGTCCTAATAGGAGTCACAGGAACATTTCACTTACATTAGAATGAAGGGAACTTCAAATCTCTTCAATAAAACAAGAACAATTAGTCAATTAGTCAAGGAAAGGAAAAGGCAATAGGAAAACGAGAGACATTTTACATGGGGTGTGTATTTCCCCATACAGTGTTATCCCCTTCTTTTTAATACCATTCATTAAAACATTTAAAATGCTGCACATTCCCCACATCACAATGAAAAGACAAACACATTCACATTTAATCCGTGGCTTCCAAATTAGCTGTCTGCCCAGACATTTCTAATATCAGTTGTGTCTGTATGCTGTCAGGGAACCATGGACATCATCTAGTCTGTCTGCTTCCTCAAAGGGTAAATGTGTGTATCAGTGAGGGTCAAAGTTCTTTAGAACCCTATTCCCAGTTCATTCTCTATGATGTCTTTTTTTGGGGGGCGGGGGGGCGAGGAGGCTGTTAGTACTCACCAAGGACTTATGAGCCTCACTATATCCCCCAACCTCCTGTGATTAGTTTGGGACCATATGTTATAGAGCTCTGGCCAATAAAATGTTGAGGAAAGTGAGATAAGCCATATCTAGGCCTGATGCTTAATAAAAGGCCAGCATATCACTCCAGCTATTTCCTACTGTGTTATGGAAACTGTGGGGATATGTCATCCAGATGGCATAGCTGCTATTTAGCAGAGGGCTGCCTGACCTGGATTGAACTTCATAAGCAAAAATCAAGCCATGAAAGTTCCATAAGATCTACTGTGGCAACTAACCTAATTATTTTGATCAAGAACACATCATTAAGAAGAGCAAATTATACAACTTTTATTTAGAAGTGTATTAGATTAATGTTGGAAATTAGATAAGATTTTCTCTCCAGGTCTTCATTATGACTTTTGAATAAAAACCCTCTTTTCCTTCACTCATTAAAACCTTGACTGGCCATTGCTCATGACTACACAATTCACTTCAGTCTACTCATCTGCTTCTTTTCTGTTTTTTGGCTAATTTTAGTCTCCTGCCTGACTTTGGTCATCACCTATAAGAGGTGTAGGAACCTCTCCACTCTATAGTATTGAAGACACGTGCACAGGCAGAAATGGATATGTTTGCCTAATGCTGTGCCTTGCTTTTGTCTGTGCCATCTATCCTCCCACCTACTTCAGATTATAAACCTCTGGTGTTAAGGACGTGGGAGTGCCTGATTCTGGACTCCTGACCTCTAATCTATAAGTCATATAACCTTAGAAATTTGCCATTCTCAAGTTTGAATGTCACAGTTCTCTGGCCTTGGACAAGACTCTTTGCCCTAAGATGCATAGTGTGAAAACAATCCTATCTAATAAAAGAGTAATATGCAAATTGACCATACCTCCTCTACATCCAGCAGCCATGCTCATCAGCCAGTCAGGAGCAGATATGCAAATAAACTCAACCAAGATGGCTGCGGCCACAGAAAGTAGGAAGAAGACTTGGGTTTCCCCGGCAATGGAGAAAGCCAAGCTTTCTGCCTGCTCTTGCCAGCTCAGGCCTCCACTTAAAGCTACAAAGTTTCAATTATAGAATCCAACAGAAATGGCATCAGCCACGGAGTGAGCAGAAGGCTTGGCTCTGCTCCAGGCTACAAAGTCTTAATTGTAGAAGAAAAATAAATCCCAGATACCAGGGCCTCCACTTAGGTCACCAAGGAGCATGGCCAGCCTGCAAATCATCACAGGCCCCTTGCCCAGGCCGCCCCATGACCCAAGGGAACTCCCACTCTGATTTGGGACACCCTTCAGGGCAAACCAGCTGGCCCCCAGCCACGCATTAGGCCTCTATCCTATCTAACAAAAGAGTAATATGCAGATTGACTATCACTCCAACACACAAGAGGGCTGCCCCCATGTGGACAAAAGATGGCCACCACAGATGGCCAGCAGGAGAAGACAGTTGGGAGAAACAAGGCCTGTAAGAGAGGGGAGTTGGGGATGATCAAGCCTGCAGGGGAGGGCAATTAGGGGTGACCAGAAGAGAAAGGAAGTTGGGAGTGACTGGGACTGCAGGAACAGTCAGTTGGGGTGGACCAGGCCTACAGGGGAGGGAAGTTAGGGGTGACCAGGCCTGCAGTGTAGGGCAGTTAGGGGCAAATAGGCAGGCAGGGGAGCAGTTAGGCATCAATCAGGCTGGCAGGGGAGTGGTTAGAGGGTGAGTAGCCTGGCAGGCAGAAGTGTTTAGGGGCATTCAGGAAGGCAGGCAGGTGAGCAGTTGGGAGCCAGCAATCCTGGATTGTGAGAGGGATCCCAGATTGGAGAGGGTGCAGGTTGGGGCTGAGGGACTACCCCGCCTGCCCATGCATGAATCTCATGCACCAGGCTTCTACTTTTTGTGTAAAATATAAGCAAAGATAGTACAAAGGAATAGTATTTGAATTAGCAAAATGGTATACTTAAGCACAAGAGTCACAATCTCTATTCACAATGACAGAAACAATGGAATAGTAGCATATATTCTATAAATAGTCTGAGGAAATATTGTACTAAAAATTATTATTTTGTACTCCAGGAAGTAGAACCAAATTTTTCTCCATTTGCATATGCTTGCTAGTAAGTAACACACTGCCTGGAACTACTTGAGTCCTGGTTTATATTTTTGCCTTTCCCTCTGACTTGGTATCTTTTGTACCTGCAGAATTTTGTTTTGTTTTTTCTTCCGCCAGATAGAGAAGGATGACAATGCCTCAGGAACTGTGTTATATAATCAACGCAAAGACTCAGAGACCTCTGTATTAGTTTTCCTTACTAAATACAAAATCATACTTTATTGGAACAAGTAAGGTTTCTAACATGGGTTGAGTATGTCCTCAGCTTTCCCAGAGTGAAATGATTCTATAGTTGGTAGTCCATAGGCTTTATTATTACAAAGAAATTAATTCTTTAGAAGAAAACCACAGAAGAATTTCACTGAATGTATTTCTAATACAGAATGATTTTTATGGCCAGCCAGAGAGA
This sequence comes from Antrozous pallidus, assembly GCA_027563665.1. NCBI lineage: Eukaryota > Metazoa > Chordata > Mammalia > Chiroptera > Vespertilionidae > Antrozous > Antrozous pallidus. Next base: position 66,211,388 of record CM050514.1, on the reverse strand, counting down.
ATACAAGGATACTAGTGTGGGACACATACTAAATATGTGTGACTCTAAATAGAAAATAGGATCTGACCCACATAAGTAAACAGAGTTATCTAAGTGCAGCAACACTCACTAAATACAAGGCTTCAAGGAGACCTAGATTTTGAGCCCTACACTTCCTCTCACTCCTAGTAGGGCTCCTTCAGACCACAAAAATCTCTCTATACCTCAGAGTATTTATCTCTGAATATAATATTTAAAAAAAATAGCAGAACCAAGATGGCAGCACAGGTAAACACCTATACTGCTGCCTCACACAACAATTTCAAAATTACAACTAAAAGACAAAATGGACATCATCCAGAACCACCAGGAATCTGGCTGAGTGGAAATTCTACAACTAGAAGTAAAGAGAAAAGGACACTGAGACTCAGAGGAGGTGGGAATGACAGAGGTGTTGAGATGTGGAGACAGAAGTGTGGAGACGCAGAGACGTGTGCGAACGGAAAGGGTGGGCAGCTGGATACCTGGCTGGTTTTCTCAAACAGGGAGGGAGACAAAGGCTCCCCACTGTGCTGAACCCCAGTTCCGGGCAAGTCTCAGGGAATCTAGACTCATACAGGATGAAACTGGATTGTCAGGAGGAAGCACTCTGAGACTCAAGAGCTGCAGAGGCACGCGAGCTAGCAGAAAGGGTGCGTAGTTGGCTCTCTCATTTGTGAGTAAAACAAAACCTCCAGACTTCACTGTACCCCAGTTCTGGGTGAGACTTTGGGTATCCAGACTCATTTGGGGAGAAACTGGACTGTCTGTCAGTGGGCAAAACTTGAGGGCAGCTTTCTCTTAGAGGTGTGTGCAACCATTGCCATGGGACATGGAGACCCAGGCACCACTTAGGGTGGGGCTGATGGAAAACCAAGGCTGACTGCTCAGCCCTGAGAACCCACCCCCATTCAACCTTAGCACAGAGGCTCTCCCAGTGTAGGCACACATGATCCTCACAGCGAATTGGCCTGAAGATCAACCTCTCCCAGTGATACCAACAACAATTAATACTTAACTACAACAAGGCTGAGCACATAGCCCATAAAGGGGTGCACCAAGAGTCTCCATCTCAGGTAACTGGGGAAGCTGAGCCACTGTCCCCTAGAGGACACCTACCACACAAAGCTACTCAATCAACTCAGAGAAGCAGGGAAAATGCAAAGAGAAGGAAACAGATCACAATAGAAAGAAATGGAGGAAAAGAAATGACTGGACATAAAGTTCAAAACCACAGTTATAAGATTTTTCAAGAATTTCATAGAAAAGGCCAATAAATTTAATGAGACCTTGAGAATATGAAAAAGGACCAACTAAAAATTAAGCAGACACTGACTGAAATAAAAAACATTATACAGAGACCTAAAAGCAGACTAGATGACCACAAGAATAAAATCAAAGATTTGAAATACAAAGAAGCAAAAACCACTCAGCCAGAAAAGCAAAAAGCAAAAAGAATCCAAAAATTTGAAGATAGTGAAAGCAGCTTCTCGGATAACCTCAAGCATACAAACATCCGAATTATGGGGGTGCCAGAAAAAGAGAGAGAGCAAGATAATGAAAACCTATTTGAAGAAGTAGTGACCAAAAACTTCCCTCATCTGGTGAAAGAAATAGACTTACAAGTCCAGGAAGCACACAGAACCCCAAGCATAAGGAACCCAAAGAGGACCACACCAAGACACATCATAATTAAAATGCCAAGAGCAAAAGATAAAGAGAGAATGTTAAAATCAGCAAGAGAAAAACAGTTAGTTACCAACAAGGGAGCACCCATATGATTGTCAGCTGATTTCTCAACAGAAACTATGCAAGCCAGATGGAATGCCAAAAAATATTCAAAGTGATAAATAGAAATAACCTACAACCAAAATTACTTTACCCAGCAAAGCTATCATTCAGAATTGAAGAGCAGATAAAGAGCTTCACAGATAAGAAAAATATAAAGCAGTTCATCACCACCAAACCAGCATTATATGAAATACTGAAAGGTATTCTTTAAGAAGAGGAAGAAGAAGAAAAAGGTAAATATAAAAATTATGAACAACAAATACATGTCTATCAACAAGTGAATCTAAAAATCAAGTGAATTAAAAATCTGATGAACAGAATAAACTGGTGAATATAATAGAATCAGGGGCATAGAAAGGGAGTGGACTGACAATTCTTGAAGGGAAAGGAGTGTGGGAGGTGCAGGAAGAGACTGGACAAAAATCATATACGTATGGATGAGGACAGAGGAGGGGAGGTAAGGGCAGAGAGTGGGTGGGTACCAGGTGGAGCGGAGCTATTAGGGAAAAAAAGAAGAACAAATGTAATAATCTGAACAATAAAGATTTATTAAATTTAAAAAAATACCAATTTTTAAAATCCCAGGATGGATACATGGATTCACTAAATAATGTAGGGAAAATATATTGGGGCTCAGTGGATAGAATGTCAGCCTGCAGACTGAAGGGTCCCAGGTTCCATTCTGGTCAAGGGCATGTACCTTGATTGTGGGCATATCCCCAGTAGGAAGTGTGAAAGAAGCACCTGATCAATGTTTCTCTCCCATAGATGTTTCTAACTATCCCTCTCCCTTCCTCTCTGTAAAAAAATCAATAAAATATATATTTTTTAAAAGAAAATATATTGTGTATATATGCTGCAATACTTTATTTTAAATAATGTCTTTTCCAAAAGCAATAAGAAAAAGATAAAATTAAGTCAGGATTTTATGCTAGCATGACTGATTTTTATGTAGGTTGCAGAGTATGTCCCATGACTTTGTAATTACACTTGGCTTGTCACATGTTATAAATACTATTTAGTGACTAAGAGATTAACCTTTATAGTTTGTGTATATGTCAACAATAGCCTGTATTAAAAGGTTCTATCCAATGTCAATGCTATAAGCTTATTTATTAAGATGGCTTTAGAAGTCAATCAAAAGAACTGCTCCTTGAATGGTCCAATGCTTCCCTCTACTATGATTAATACTTCCCTGTACCTATGAATGCAAGAGGTCAAAGGTCTAATGTCAAAGGCATGAGTGTGATAACCTAAGTGCTGACCAAAGAAAGAACTCAGAAATATCTGAAGACATACAAGGCTAGGACCATCCTATCTAATAAAGGAATAATATGCAAATTGACCATAACTTTGCTATATCCACAAGCCATGCCCACCAGCCAATCAGGAATGGGGGGCAGGGCTGAGGCAGCCCAGGCCATAGGGGACGGCCCGAGGCGGCCTAGGCAGCGTGGGCAGGGCTGAGGCAGCCTGGACCATGAGGGGTGGGGCTAAGGTGGCCCAGGTCACAGGGGGTAGGCCGAGGTGGTGGTGGGGCAGGGCCAAGGTGGACAAGTCCTGGGGTGTAGGGTCAAGGTGGCTAGGGCAGGGGGTGTGAGGCTGAGGCTCCAGGCCGTGGAGGGCGGGGCCAAGGTGACCAGGGCCATGGGGGGCGGGGCTGAGGCAGCCAGGGCTGTGGAGGGTGGGGCCGAGGCCTGTGCTATCCAGGCTCGAGCCAGCTGGGGTGAGGGCCTGGATTATGTAGCTGGGATGGAGCCAGCCATCAGCCCCATTGCAGGGCGATGGATGGGTGCCCAAGGCCTAAAACCTTGGCCAGAGACTTTAGGCCTTGAGCAGGCTGGGGGTGAGTGGTCAGTAGGATACCCCCTGAGGGCTCCCAGTATGTGTAACGGGGCAGGTTGGGCTGAGGGATCACCCATCCCCAGTGCATGAATTTCATAGACTGAGCCCCTAGTCTCTTTTAATATATATTTGTAGAGTATAATTTAGTGGCTAGACACTTGGCTCTGAGGCCAGGTAATGTTCTAATACTGGCTCCTCAACTTACTAGCTGCTAAATCTTAGAAAAGTGTTTAGTCTTTCTTTGACTCAGTTTCTCATCCTCAGAATGAGAAATGTACCCTATTTCATAGGATTTTTAAGTATAAAATGAGATAACTAATGCATGTGAAAAACTTAACCTTATACCTTGTGCACAATAAATGCTTATAATAAATGTTGTTGATTTCAGAACATGTTAATGCACCTGATTGGAATGTTAGGGGTGGTAGTTTAAAATATATGTATTTTAAATACAGAGGAACTGAATGACTGGCTAACTGAATAGAGCACAGAAAAATTATCTGGAAATTTACTTTGGGAGCTAACACTGACCAGTAACCACTTCTATTTACTTTATTCTGTGATGTCTCTGAAGAGCAGGCTAAAGCATCTACATCTACATAATACTTATTTCTTCAAAGGTATGATACACTGAATGCTTTCTGTCTATTTCTAATGTCTTTGCTTTCAGAGCAGTCCAAGCTCAGCTACTCTTCTGATATGAATACCACTTTTACTTCAAGGCAATTCATTTGGTAAGTTTAAAGTAAAATAGAAGTGAGAGTCAGAAAGTCAAGAGAGGGCACCAGAATAGAAATGTTACCTAAATGACTATCATTTCCTCTATAAATGACTGAAATTTTCCCTTATATCAGGTAAGGGTTACAGTTGATTGGGACACCACATTGGAATAATTTCTCTTTTATGCAATTAAATTACTAATCTTGAGGCAGCATTAGAATATTTTGCATAACATTTACTTCAGGTTTTTATGAGGGGGGGGAGAAATCATTTGATGCATTGCAAGTTCTTTCTTTCTTTCTTTCTTTCTTTCTTTCTTTCTTTCTTTCTTCCTTTCTTTCTTTCTCTCTTTTCTCTTTCTTCTTTCCTTTCAGGGTTTGCAATAGCATATTTAAATGTATAGACATGTCTTTGGAGAACCACAGGCATAGAGAATTGGAAGTCTGTAACTGGAAGCATCTTTTGGGGTTGAGAAATGTAAGCTTTTGTGAATGCTTAACAATACATGTTGAAATAATTAAATCTTTTGGAAGTGATTGAACTGGATGTTTTCAAATAAGCAAATCTATATTTGTTATTCTGAATTCTTTTTATGGAAAGATGGTGTTTCTCCCTCCTGTTTAGGTAATTAAAAGTAGTCATCTGAAAATCATTCATTATCAAACATAGTTCTGCATATAGTAAAAAAATGTTCTGGAGCTTGCAAAAAATGTCATCCCTCAAAGGAAGTCTTTTTGCAGAAGCTACTATTCCCTATTGGAATGGGAATAAAAGTATTGCTTCATAACTACATGTGTCTTGACAGCACAGCATCTTTCTCTTGATGGTGTGGATCCAGTGCATGTATTTTATGTACATGCCATTCCCATCCTGAAAAGCTGGACACTTTCCAGTATCATTAGGGTTTGGATGAAGAGCTGTTGCACCTTAGAACTTTTTCTTCTCTTATGAATATTATTGTTTCAATTTATTTTAATTCAATGAGTGGGAGAGAAAGTGGGAATTAAATGCATACTCCAAAGCCTCTATCTAACAGTCCGGCTGTTTGGGGCATTGCAAAAAGAGGCACAGGGAAACCTTTGAGAGTTTGGAGCCTGCTGCTTGAGAGAGATAAAAGTAGAAACAGCAAATTGGCTGCAATAGAATGGCAGGTGCATTTGTTCACTGGAGGCAAGTTGGCAATTTAGTTTTCAATGACCAGCTTGCCTCTCTAAGGTTCACCTTTCAAAGTCCTCCCTTTTGCCCTCAACTTAGAGTATTGCCAAAGCTCTGCCTCATCTCCAGTCCCTAGGCTCTAGGTAACAGACACTCTTCATCCTGGTTCTTCTTTGGGACAAAAATGTCCTGATCTCCTCTCTGCTTAATGGGAGTGGAATTAAAAAGAAGAAAATGGAAAACTTGCACAGTGAAATAACACGCACAAAGAGAAAGCAAATGTGTGTTGTGTAGGGATGATTTTGTCCTACCTGTATAAACACAAACAGAGGGGAGGAGGACTCTGGCAAAACACTGTGACTCTGGCCTCACTCCAGAATTTCAACAGATAGCAAAGAAGTCAAAGCCTTTCTTTCTATTTCCAGGATGGGACTTCAGGTACACAGGTTAGAGGAGAAGGATTTAGAATAGAGAAACTGATGAAAGCAATGTGTCTTCACTGAATAAAGATAAGAGGGAAATGACAGTTTACAACTCCCCACCTCAGGTTAGCAAGGAGAAATAACTGCTTTCTGAGTATAGCTAATCATGACAAAAAACCATTTCCTGTTACATAAAAGCACATGTAATGCTGAAATGAACATGACACACATATTAACTGTTGTTTATTTTTATACCCACTGTTCCTTTTATATCTTCGTTTTTGCCAGCATGATTACATTTCTTAGCAATGCCACTTTTGAACACCTTTGGTAGAAATGCACAAGATCATGCACAGCATGATCTTCCATGAGAACCTCATTTTGATCTTCCATGAGAAGGTCATTTTAGGAAAATTAATGGAGTAAACTAGGTCACATGATTTTAAAGCCTATTCTGGTCAACAAGATGGCATATAGATCCTGGGCAACAATTAAAAGAAAACATATAGCAAATAAGTGACTTCTGAATTGCACAGTTGTCTGGCAATGTATATCAATTTATTAAATATGGTTGTCCCGGGTTTAACAGAAAATCCATGAAACACTTCTGCCTCAAAACTCTCTCTCCAGTCTATGAAATCAAAGGCCTCTGAGTTTAGGCAGAAGAAGAGGATTCCTATTCAATATTCAGTTTATTTACAAATGAGTGACTAAATAATGAGTGTCTCCCAAGGTATGCCTTCTTTTGCCTCTTCTTAATGTGGAGGGAGAGGGACAAACTTAGATGTTTCATTTTTCAGATGGCCTTGATCATGCCACAGAGATATGTACCAGAAAGAAGAAAGCAGGGGAAATTTCAGTAGAAGATAATGCATGATACTAACAAAAACTGACAAACTTCTTGATACTCTCAATAGATACTGCTTCTGAGATATCATTTTATTTTAATACAATCTATAATAATAAGAGCATAATATGCTAATTAGACCAGGCAACCTCCCAAATGGAGCCAGGGCTTCAAGGGAGCCCCGGGTCCTGGGTGCCAGAGGGAAGCTGGTGCTGGCAGCCAGGGAAGGAAGGCCTACTCTTGCATGAATTTCATTCACCAGGCCTCTACTATTAGATATCACTTTAATTTAGTAAGAAGGAAGCAAAGTTATGTACATGTTCTGAGTGTCACAAAAGTAAACAAAACTATACAAGAGTTAAACTTGACTTTCAAATAGAGTACAACATTATTCCATATGGCAACCTGTTTTGAAAACTTCTTTAATGTGGGATCACTTTTTTTCCCCTGTGGGTTTAATAGTTGAATATACTTGAAGCATTAATTTATGCTTGAAGTATACTTTATTATTTCTCTTTCCTTGCCATAGACCTCTGCCCACTACTACAGTAGAACCAACATATGTCCACAATTTACTTAGATTGATTGATACTGATTGCACATTAAGTTTATGGGCAATGTTCCATGATAAACAGGACCTTCACTGCCTGAAAATTCACCCATGGTTCTGAAAAAAATGTGTAACTATCAAGTTTAGGATTAACTATACTTATGTTCCCATTAAGAGAAAATGTGAAGGGATATGATGACAATATCTAATACTTGCCAAGTGTTTTACACAAAGAATTCATTGAATCATCTTAACTACTCTAGAAGATAGATATCATTAATATTTCTATTTTAGGGATAAGGAAACTGTGCTGCATAGAGTATTAAAAATAGTTTATATTCCCCTGCCGGAAGCTCTAGAGGGGTAATGATCCAATGTTTCTTTTTCTCAGATAATCATTGATCTGTTTGTAAATTTTACATTTTTCTATACATCTTACTAGAACAGGGTTTTTCAGCTTTGGCACTACTGACATTATGGTCTACATAACTGTGTGTGTGTGTGTGTGTGTGTGTGTGTGTGTAAGTTGTCCTTGTATTTAAAGCAGGCCACTATTCATTAGATAGTAGTAGTTTCCCATCCTTATCCTCCATGATTCCCTGTCAGTTATGACAACCAAAAATGTATTCAGACATTGCCAAATGTCCCTGGGGCACAACCATCCCTGGTTGAGAATCTCTGGTCCAGAGGGTTGTGCTGGATAGGGTAGGGAAGCGGATGAACTACTAGTCTACTAGTAAATGAAGATGGCATGACCTGTCTTTCTCAAAGACAAGGTCAGTTCCCATAGCAGAGGGCTTGACCCGGAAATCAAAGTACACTTGTGTCTCTGGTCCAAGAGTAAAATTAACAATGAAATCAGGTTCTTAAATAGCTCTACAAAACATATCATTTCATATCTTAAGATGCTGCTTTAATTAATTAAAAAGTAATAAAGGATGCTTTCATTTATTGTTATTATGTTTTACTTATTAAACACTCATCTGTGGTTACTGCATCCTTTTAAAAAATAACCCCAACCCTGTCAATTAAAAACCTTTTACTAGTATGTAGGTGCTTGTAGTAGATTCTAAGGCAATCATTCTGTTTATCTTCTTCCATGTAGCATATGAACCATGAGGAATTTGGCAGGCTAACACATAATTACTAATGTCATTTTCATGCCGATAGACATGAAAAGGTTGCTTCTGATTATCTACTCTGCTTGAAGGGATGAGTGATGCCACTATCTACCTAACTCAGAGCAGATGTCACCTCAGCCCAAGACAACAAAATGGTATTTCTGGGCACTGAAGCAGCATCACAGTGTGAAATGCTATCCAACAAAACTTACCAAGAACACTACTATGTTAGCTTCCTGCTATGCAAAGCAGACCTGCCAATAACACCTGGCTTGTGTGCAAATAGCTCTGTACACTCGGAGAGGAAATGGAAAGCATCCATTCTTAATGTCTTTGCACTTATGATTTCAAAGGTTCCTCTACTTTACCTCCCTTACCAAGTTCTGGCAGAGGTAACTTTATTCCTCTTTTCATTCAGGTAAGATCGAGTAAGAATGCTTTAGATACACGGACAGGCAGAATATACTCAAGGGCAATTCTCTGGGTTGATTACCTGGAAGTGTGTTGTGTACTGTGAAATGCTGCTTTGCTTTCCGGATGCAAAGCAATGGGAATAGTAATATGTAAATTGATGACCAAGATTTCTGAAAGCTCAGCGTTATTTCCCCTTGCCCAAAGATTTCACCTCGCTTTATTAACTATTCTAACAACCCTGCCATTTTTTTTGTTTGTGTAATTCTTGTTTCCTCCCATTTAGCACATAGAAAAAAGCATTAGTAACACTCTTGGTTTTAAATGAACCCTATTAATATTCGCCTCTGCAAGGGACTCTGGGATAATTTTGATAAATGTGGCCATGAAGCCAACTTGACAGAGCTTAGTGTGATGTTTGTGTGTTCATGGGGAACGCTTCATGCACAAGAGGGGGATGGGCTGAGATGGGAAGTCTGTGGTCTCTATTTCCAAGTCACAACTAGCAATCTAAAGTAGAAACATAATAGTACTTTAAAAAATGTTATACTCTAATTCAAAAACTAAGCAATTCTTGTGAAGCTAAAACAAACCCCACCACTTTCTGATTAGAAGGTTGCTCACCCCAGAGGACCTTTAGCTCTCACAGCCCTGGCTGGCAAGACCCAGAAAGCCCTGAGGGAGGGTAATGAGAGCAAAACCTGTGCCTGTAGAAGAGGTGATCCTGGGACTCAGACTGTGTTGTTCTCAGTTCCCCCCCTAGCGGTAGGAGTTGTCCCTGAAAGGCAGGTGCCTGGGGGGGTATGTGGTAATTACATTTCTAGGATGGGAGGGAAAACAAATGAACAACAAAACAAGCTGCCATTTCTGAAAAAGCTTTATGATAAATGTCAGCAGTTCTTGGAAATGGGCTGATTGCACTTGGTGAGAAGGGCCTCACCAAGGTCATTAGCTTTACAATAGGATACCTAAATAAGTGGTATTGGATTAAAAGCTTATAAGAAACTGTTATTAATTTTCCTGGAGAATCTTCTAACCTAATCAAGGTGCAACTCCAAATGTGGTCACATAAATAAAGGAGAGAAAATTTAAGTTCTTTCTACAACTGTCTCCAAATCTTGTCCTTTATTTTCTTTAGTATTTCAGTCTTAATATTTTTGAATTTAAAAAATATTTATTTTTCAGTTAGAGTAGACATATAATATTACAATAGTGTCGAGTATAAAACATAGTAAGCAGACATTTATATAACTTACCTAGTAATCAACCCTATTAAGTTCGACGCCAATCTCTATTAATTTTTTTTATGAACTTTGATCACATTTTGGGAGCAAAGGTCCACTTTCTTAACACAAAAAAAGTTCCCAGTCACAGTGACTGTCTTTGAAGAGGACAGTGGCAGGAAACAAGTAGAAAGTAAAGGGAATAGTAGTAGTGGTTTGGTGATCATATTTTGGGAAGAGATGGCAAATCTGACAGAAGATGATAAAAGGCTAAAAAATGTATAAAACCACAAACATACATATAAAAAAGCTTATTTTTGGTGGTAATAAAAAGAAATAAAAGATTGGTATTTTTCACAAGTTGAATGCCTAAGTGTTTCAGAATGGGAAGATGGATTACATGGCTATCATTTATTGAGCATGTACTATAATAGCAAGCTTTGTTTTAAATGCAATCCACTTAATTAACAGATTCTTCTTGAGATGAAGATATTACTTTTCACATAATTAAACTGAAGCTCAGAGAGATAAACCATGCTGAAAAGTAAATGACTTCACTCTCACAGGTAAAAACCCAGGCTCAAGTTTAGGGCACCTCAAAGTCCCCCAGCCTACCAGCTCTAGGCTGACCTTACTTCAGATGAGAAGCTCTCATGCTTTTGAAGATTTGACTCTTGTATTAGGATATGGAAAACAGAAACCCCTTTGGATAGGCCAAAGTAGGTGTGCTTTGCTATTTAAGCAATTTCCATTCATACAATTTTCAGTCTTTCTGGAGACCTAGAGACTCATAAAAGGTGACTCCATTAACATAACATTAGAATTTAAGACACAACAAGACTGTAATTTTGAAGCTAACATGACTCTTATTTTGGGCTGCATTGCCTTTGCAGTGGATGCAGCCCTCCTGTTCTTAACTTGGTCGCTGGGGCTTACACCTGGTGGAGGCATCGCCTTCTGGTGGTCCAATCAGAACCCATTAAGCACTGGGATAGACTGCCTGGAAGTGAAAAATATGGAGCAGAGAAACTCAGCTTGGGCTAGGTAACTTCACCTTCGAAAAAAAAAGGAAAAAAAATACAGCCTGCACAGCCTACAGAGCAATTGTTCCTGCACAGCAGCTCCAGTCTAATTGATTTGGACACCACAGCTAATTTTCCCTCAGACATCTGTTAGCACACATTAGTGGATGTCGTTAGGTAGGGAGGCACAGATTAGATGGGGAGCAGAGCTCAAAGGCCCTGGTTTAAGAGACTGGAGCAGACGGAGGAATGACAACAGATAGTTTGCCAGCACCCCAGCAACGTCAGATACTTCTGCTGCAGCAGCCCTGAAAGGAAACTGGTAATGGCTGAAAAGCCATGGCAGTCATGCATAATAGTCTCATCCTTTCTTGTGTTTCCTCAGATAATGTGTTTTTGCAACTTCCAAGGGCAAAAAAAGGTGATCCAGATATTAACAGAAGCCAAAACACAGGAGAAAAAAAGACATGCCTCTTCTGTTTCATTTGTTCTTATATTTCAGACATTAGGGAGGATTCCAAGGCTCAGGCACACAGCAGTCAGGCAGGTGATAAAATGCTGGTGAGGTCAGAGGTGTTCAAATCATCTCCCATTGCAAAGGGCTGGGAGATAAGTCCTGTTTTATTTATTTTCTTTCATGCAGCTGCTTTTAGATACTTATCTGATACCAGAATGCAATTCCCATCCTTTGGGACATGTTTTGCAGTTGAGCAAGTCAAGAAAATCTGATGCCCTCAAGAAAATCCTCCACGAGATGGCCTATACTTCCGACTACTCTCCCAGTGAAGGCATTTAAAAAATTGTGATCCTTTTTCAGAAGCAGTACACTATGCATTGCAAATAAGCTGAAGAAAGAAAAGGCTGCATCTCAGGCTGAAACAGAAAAATTCTACATACAGGCAAATATCTTCATTGGTGATACAGATTCAATATTTCCCTCACTGCTCCCAGCATCCATTAGAACATATGTTCTCATCACTTTACTCCACTTTGAAAATCCTTCATTACCTAGTCTGCAAAGTGTCCAAAAACCATCATATTTTGGTGTCAAATGATCATTCACCTTCCCAGGCTCTTCTCTATGTTCCCCCTTATTCTATTTTAAAACAGACTCTTTGCTATTTCCTAAATGTCCAAGCCAATTCCACACCTGTGTCTCTTTTATTATTCCTGACTACCTGGCACTCTGGCATGTCCTTCAAAGCTCTGCTCCACATCCCTACACAGTGAAACCTCTCTCAGATTTTAGGGAAAGAGTCCTTCCTCTCTGTATGCCAACTGGACTTTTCTCATGTTTCCATACATTTTATCACCCATTACAGTTTATATTTGCATTTCTAGTCTTCCTTCTCCTCAACTACCCCATTTGGAATTCACATGTATTTAACCCTTATTGGGAGGGCTATATTTGAATCACCTTTGAATTTCCAAAATCTGGGACAGTGCTTGGCATATGGTAGGCCCTTAATAAATACCTGTCAAAGGGATAAATTTATGAATCAACTTCACCACTGCATATAACTATCTCAGTAACAGATAGTGCCATGATTCATTGTTAGAGAAGAGTATTGATGATGGGACTTCTGAATGATCAGGTATCTTTTACTTGGTAAAACTGACAAGTGTATCTATTTTGAAAAACATTGTCATGTGTACACACTTGCATAACACAGGAAAGAAGAAGTCACCAAACATAATGTCCTAGATTTTCTCCAGTCTACCAAGGAAGGAATATTTTGTGCAGTAATAGTTCTGAGGGCTCAGTTCTAGTGAAGTATACATGAGACCTTGAAACATAATACATTAAAGTGGAGTAACAAAAGGCAATGAATAAAATGCTCATAAGAGCATATCTCTGAATATTATGAATAACTATGGACTGTCCATCAGAGGAATTAATCAATAAACATAGTCTCGTGACCTATGTTGTGAGTGGATCAAATAGATCAAACAAATATAAATATAACTAGAGATCCAATACCTAATTCATGCACACTGAAAGGAAGTTAATTAGAAGAAATACTTTAATATCACTATTCACCCTTTCTCTATAATAGAAGTGTCAACCAAATTCACGAACAACAATGACAGATGGAAACATATGCGTGTATTTGGCACCAGCGAGAGCTTTATATATATTAGAAAAATCACATATATATATATATATATATATATATATATATATATGGACTAGAGGTCTGGTACATGAAATTCATGCATGAGGAAGCGGGAAACCTCAGCCTGGCCTGCACTTTCTCCAATCTGGAATCCCTTTTGCAAGCTGGAATCACTTACCTGCCTGCCTGCCTGATGCCCTCAACTGCTCCCCTGCCAGTCTGATCCCCTTAACTGCTCTCCCCTCCTGGCCTGATCCCCCTAAATGCCACCTTCTCCCTTCTGCCTTCACCCATGGCCTCTGTGAAAGAGACCACAGCACTGGACCAGCCCTCGGCCCTCACAGCTGCCACGGCTGCTGGCCCTCAGCCTTTTCAGTCCCTTTGGCTTTATCTGGAAGAATGTCCAGAAGACATCTGCCCCAATTAACATATTACCCTTTTATTATTATAGATAAACTTGTTTAATTATACCTGCTTTCTTATTTAGCTAAACTCTGTCCAGCCCAGTGAAGCACCCCAACTTCTCTTTCAGGTAATTTTGTCAGCAACATGACAGTAAATATCAACACAGAGCAGATTATTATTGTAGATCACACATGGAGAGCAAAGGGTAAAATATTTAATTGCAGCAGTGTTTGACTATATTTTACACAGTGAGAAAACCTGAAATTATTTTGAAGTTCAACCATTTCTTACTTCTTTTCAGTTGGGTCAAGTTTCTAAACTTTTGAAATCTCCATTTTCTGGCTAATGAAAATAAAATAGGATTCCACTGAGTCACCTATTTTCCTACTTCAGGACTTCTGTGAGAATCAGATGAGATGAGGCACAGGGAAATGCTTCACAGACATTTGGTTAAAGTGTAAAATGTTTGCACCTGGCTATACCAGTAGCGCAAGTCATGATCCTGGCCTAAGAAACTCCAAGGAGGCTAATTGTTAGGGAGAGGAATCTGGGCATTGCTACATGACATTACCCAGTGCCCACAGCCACCGTTTCCAGGCTGGGCTGAGCTATGTGCCACATTTTGCACCATGCGGTCTCAGATAGTGTCAGCTGTGATTTGGTGGGCTGTCACTCTGGGGTGGTGGGTTCTATGTCCCACTTGGGGGAAGCCAAGTGTTGCTTTGTTGGTGACAGATCTGCAGTGCCATTTCTTTGTAAGTGGCCAATGGATGTCATGGCAGCTCCTGCGTTGAGTGTTTGCCCCCTGGTGGTCAGTGAACATCATAGCAACTGGTTGGGCAGTTGGAGGGACACTTAGCATATTAACCTTTTACATATATAGTCTTTCCTGTGAGCTTCTTTTACTTCCACACTATTTGAATGATAGGATAGGGGAAAATAAAATGGAAGTATTTATTTAGCACATATTACATATTGGGCACTATGTCAAGTTCTTTCATGTTATTTTAGACAAGGGATCATCATCCCCATTTAAAAGGTGAGGAAATGAGGTTTAATGAAATGATATCACGCATCCAAGTCACAGATCCAAGCTGTGGTCCCCAAATCAAACAGATGTTCTGGTTTCAAGGCCAGGACTCCTTTTACTATGCAATGACTTTCAGTTTTTTTCTCCATTATGATGCGAGACAAAATAAAATATAATGTGAGGAAGAAAGAGGAGTTCAAAATAAAGAGGGCTGGACACAGCTGAAAAAAAGGGGTGAAAGGCAGTGTAGGAATGGATGGGTGAGGTTCACTGCTGTCAGTCTTATGAGCGTTAATACTATAGAAATTCCATTGAGCACAGAACCTTCTCTTGGTTCAGTCTCAGACAGTGATTAAGAGACGATAAATAAAGTGTCTGCATTATAGAGGACCACAATGCCCATTTGGAGCTTAAAGCCAGGGCTGTCCATCTGTCCTAGCTTTAATGGGATTGATCAGGCTTGGCTATCTCTGCTTTCTGCCAAACAGAATCAGAAGGCATCAGTGTTAGTAATTTGGGAGCAGTTTTTGGCTATATAAGTGGCTATTAGTAGAATTTATGGGCAGTGAAGCTCGATTCAGGGCCAGCCTACAGCAAAACCAGGGAGTAGGTAGTTCATCTTCTCTACATTCTTCCGTGTTTCATTCTTCCTCCAACCATTAACCAGGAAAGAAAGTATTTGAAACATTCCAGTAATTTATAGCAAGGTGTTGGTGGCATCTGCCACCTCTCTCTTCTACCCTCTCCCGAGTAGAAGGTATATATACCTTTAAACTCTGTCTTTAGTTCTGTGGCTGTGGAGTAGTTGCTGTAGAGTTCATAAAAAGGTGATTACTTACATAACCACCTTCACTGACTACTCATAAAGCCTCCATTCCTCCCCGCCCCCCTTTTTTTGTTAATGTATAAGGGGCCTCATACATTAACCAAATTGTATTTTCTTGGAGCAGTTAATCATTTTTTTCTGAAGAAGAATAATTATGGATGCATAAACATATTTTTAATACCAATAGTGGGCCTTCAGAAACTAGATAAAAATGCCAGTGTTTTCACTTTAAATTATATTGCATGTATATTTTAATCAATATCTAATGCAGAGTCCAAACAGACAGCAAGGTAGAGTTAACTAAATACACTGGGGTCTTTTTATTTTAAAAAAAAATATTTTTTTATTGATTTCAGAGAGAAAGGGAAAGGGAGAGAGAGATAAAAAAATCAATGATGAGAGAGAATCATTGATGGGCTAGCTCCTACACATCTCCTCACTAGGTATCAAGCCCACAACTAGGGCATGTACCCTGACTGGGAATCAAACCATGACCTCCTAGTTTGATGCTCAATCACTGAGCCATGCTGCCCTGGCAAGACTTTGTCTCTTTAAAGAAAAGAAAGGGGTCCATGTAGTTCAAGAATTTATCCTTTTGTTAGAAATGTTCAATTTACACATTGCCTTCTATACCAGCTTCCCCCTGCTCTGTGTCCTAGAAGGCTAACCACATGAATTATGTCAATGGTAACCTTGCCTCTGGCTTTCAGTTGAGATTGGCTTGTGTGGAATATTGCTGATATTTGACGGACAGGTAGAATGGCGAATAGTCGTTTATTGCTTGGCTGGGCCCTGCAGTCTCCCACTCTGCCTCCCCGCTCTTGTTAGAGGTTCTCATTTTCTGGCTTCTACTAACTGCCCCTCTCATTACCCATACTCTTCAGACCCAGGGCACTCCGCTATCCCTTGTGATTTTCTTACCCCTGCCTCTTGCCCAACCATTAAAACTATATTCCCTATTAAACACCTTTGAAATTATCCAATTTGAACATGCCATCTGTTTCCCACAGGGACTCTGACTGATAAAGCCTTATGATTCGCATTTACCTTTATTCTGAAGCTGAATATGGTCTTGGGGAAACTAGGGTAAAGGGGAGCTTCTACTAAGTTACAGGGTTGAAATGGGCAGTTTAGTTTAAAAAAAAAGGCACCAGGAAACCAGATTAATTTCCCATGCCAGATACTGGCCATTTTAATGTGACTCACATTCACCCAGTAAAGCATGCTTCCCAGCCAAGGTCTCAGTAACAAAATAAAAGCTTTGGAACTAGCTTTGCTCTCCCCCTAGGCCAAGGGAATATGTCCCAGTTATTCCTAGATGATTTCTTGTTGAAAAAATCCAAAATATGAGTTTCTAGGAAATGCTTACTTTTTATCCACCAGCCATAAAATTCATTTGTATCAGCAATGTAATCAGTGGCATCTTGTGAAAGGTAAATTGTACCTTAGAAGGCCACAGTGCAGGCACACTGGAGTCCAGAATTACATTATGTCTCCAGGCAAGACATCTGGGAGTTCCAGGGACCAGTTAAGTAATCAAGTAGCACAAACTATTTCCAATAGTTATATAATGGAATCTTCTTCCATGACTGCCTCCAGTAGAAACCTGGTGACAGTGGCAGTGAGGGACATATCTGAGAGCCTAATTTTCCCCTCCAGAGGTATGGAATCTACAACAGCAACACTAACAACAAAAAGTGAAAGGGCTTCGGGCACCTGGCACAGCTAAAGGCTGTGAATCATTAAGGCTGGCCCAGGGGCAACAAGGTGAATGATGGTGACCTCCCCTGTCAGGTTTTAGCCTCCTATACATTTGGCACAAAAAATGAGGGTTTAAAATAGCTTTCCTGGAGGTTCCATGTGACTCGTCACTGGACCCAGACAGCACAAAAGGGATGATTAGTGAGGCAAAAAGAGAGGATGTTCTCCTGAGATGACTTCCAAAAGCTGCTTCTTGCAGCACAAATCACCCTTTGAAAACGCAGAACTTGCTGGGACAGGCAGTAGTATTCTCTCCTTCCAATGATTAAATTTTGCTTGAGAATCTTTTTTTTCTCTTTCTTTCCACAAATGAGGATCACCTTCCAACTCCAACAATCTTTACTTGGAGGAGAAATTGGAAATTCAAAGGACAATCTCTCCCCATAGCCACTATCCTTGCTTTCCTACCCATTGGCCATTAGCAAAGACTCTCAGCCTCTTCACAGAGTGTTGAGCAAGGACTTCATGACCAGCTCTGATGGCCAGCAGAGTCATGGGGATTTCACTTCTAGTCTGGGTGCCCACGCAGAATGTGATGGAGGCCCCACCCATGCCAGGGCTACCAGCAGAAGCAAGTTGCTGAAATGGTGCAGGGGGCTGGGTAGAGGGGATTCAATTTTCCTCTCCCAGTGGAGTCAAACTGCTCCCCTGGGGAGTGCAAGTGAAACAGCTGTCATCCTACTACCAACTGCTTCAGAACTGCCTTGCACCCATTTACAAAAAGCACAGAAAAACCATGAGAAGCACTAAGATGTAAAGTGAAATAAAGCAAATAGAGGAAATGGGGGTTTAAGAGAAGAAAGAGGAGTGGTAAGAAGAAAGGTCATGAACTCAAGAACTCAAGAATTGACACTCCAGATTGGTTAGTGAGCCAACTGCGTCAGGACAGTGGACTGGGTTGACAATGAATGCTTCACAGAAGTCTTTCATTCATAGTTTATGATAGTGGACAAAATCTCTGTGCATAAAGCCAGCAATGAAGAGAAAGGAGAGGAAGAAGGATGCAAAAGCAAGAAGATAAAGAAGAGGAGAGAAAGAGAGAGAGAGAGAGAGAGAGAGAGAGAGAGAGAGAGAGAGAGAGAGAGAGAACCCATTCTAATTAAAAACTAAGAGGAAAATAGAAAAATATTATAACACTATATGTGGCTTTTGTTTTATTTCCGTCTTGTTCCACAGAACAACTTGAGTTGTAGCTTTCACAATAAATTATGTGAAGAATCATATGGCATTTAAATTTTCTGTATAAATTTATTATAAGGATTGCTCCTTCCCAAGATTTTATACAGAAAGTCCTGGCTGACTTTATGCCTCTAGGTTCCTGGCAGGTGGACACTATGCCAGTGAGGCCCAAATGTTCAATGTTAAACCTCCATAAAAAAAGGAATTATGTACCTGCTTGCTAGCTAGTAGTTTCCACTTCGGCTCCATTACCCAGGAGACTGCTTTCACAAAGGGCCCACACTCATGCATCCTGGTCACAAACAAATCTGTGTGATGTCATTCAAGGTGCTCGTGTGCTTCCTGAACCTATTTCACATCTCATTGCTTAGCTGGATGGCATTGGATTGTCCATGCTCTTTGGTCTCTCTAACCTGGGAAATTAACCAGTTCTGAAGCAAAACTTGGTGTCATTACAGGAAGCAGAGTGGAACACAGAGTGAAAAGTCTGGAAATAAGGTCAGGGGAAAGTATCTCTATTCACCAGTTGGCCCGACTCTGAGTTAGTAGAGAGAAAAGGGGGGCATTCACCCTGGAGCTTATGGCAGTGCCCATTATCTGATGCACTGTGCCAAAAGTAAACATTCCTAATTCACAAGTTCAAGTGCCAATATCTATATTATCTGTGAGAATTATCTATCCCAGTCTTAGCTCTGTCGCTCTGACTGTAAAGGCCAGATGTTCAATTCAATTGGGTCATAGTTATGAGCTCCTAGCTCAAGGCATTTTGGGAAAAAATAGGCAATTTACTCATGATTCCTCCCCACCCCCATCCTCAGTGTTTTTACAATTCAGAGGAGACAGGCATACAGACAACCATAGCACAATGAAATGGATGACACTGTGAAATAAAACTAAACTAAAAGCATTTTGAGAAAAGAGGGATCATTTACAGATGCTGGGAAAGTCGCTTTGAGGACACAGAATTCAAGATGAATATAAATATGATACTAAAGGGGTGAAGAGGAAATTCTAGGTTGGGGAACACTTGATGTGAAAAGGTTCAAAGGTGGTGAAGTTTATGTTTTCCAGTAATTGAGAGGTTTTTTTTTATATGACTGAAAGTGGGAATGTAAGTAAATGTAACCAGAGACATGGTTGGGATACAAGGTTATTAGAAATTCATGGGAAACATGAATGCCAGGGTTGAGTGTGGTACTTTATTCAGTAGGTCATTCCAGTGTTTTGCAAAGAAGAGTAGCTGGCTCTAGTATTTTGTTTGTTTGTTTGTCTTCATTTCATTTGTTTGATTAATGCTTTTTGTTTCTTTTCTCTCTTTTTATTGTTTAAAGTATTACAAATAGTAGTACATATGTATGTCTCCTTTTCCCCTCATTAACCTCCTCCCTGGCCTCCCCCACACCCTGGCACATGTCCTCACCCCGCTAGTGTCTGTGTCCATTGGTTATGCTTACATACATGCTTAGAAGTCCTTCGGTTGATCTCTTACCCCCTCCCAACCCTTGCCTATTATGTTTTTGGGAGGCAGCTGAAATAAGGAGGTGGACTGGAGGGTTTTAGATTAGAGGCAATTGGTAAATTTGCTCTTCTCTCGGTCCGATATACTTCATGCTTCATTTTTGAACACTGTACTAGTTTTCTATTGCTGCTATAACAAATTACCACAGATTTGGCAGCTTTAAGCAGCATAAGTATACTATATTATAGTTTTAAGGTTAGAAGTCCAAAATGGGTTTTTAGGGCTAAAATCAAGGCAGTGACAAGGGCCTTTTGGAGGCTCAGGGGTAGAATCTGTTCCTTGCCTTTTCTCAATTCTAGAGGCTTCCCAATTCTGGGCCCCTGCTTCCCACTCCCCGCCCCCCACTATCTTCAATGCTGGCATCTTAGGATAGTCAAATCTCTCTCTGACTAATACTCTGCTTTCAACATCAGGTCTCCTCTTCTGACATATAGGACTCTTGTGATTACTTTGGGCTGATCTGGGCAATGTAATGTCAAAATCCTTAACTTAATCTCATCTCAAACTCCTTTTTGCTACCAAAGATAACATATCACAGGTTCCAGGATTAGGATGTGAGCATCTTTGGAGAGGAGGCATTTTTCTGCCTACACAGGGACACTTAGCTCTGAGTACAAAGCATAAAAGGAGAGGGTTAGGCTTCCAAAGACATGTCCTAGATTTAACCAGTTTCTCATAGGTGCATCAAAATAGCCCAGGAGGAAAGTGCTTCAATTAGAATTCTGCTGCCCCACCTACTTATTTAAACTCCTTTGAATTAGTACTTCTGAGTGACAGTGAATAAAGATTTAACAAGAATACAAAAGATTACATTCACATAGTGTCAAGAAAAAAATAGAAAATTAATTTCCGTAAAAATAGTGAATTGAACATTCATTCTTCTGTCTCTGCCTGAAAATTCAGGAACAAAGAGTCTGATATTTATATTCACATTGACTACCATATGTCCCTGCTCTGTTGCAAGATCACAGAAAATTGTCCTGTGTTTGGGGTGCTCCTTTTCAAGGCTTAAGTTTGCAAAAGTTTAGGATATTTTCCCAATTCTCTATTAAAATTCCCATGCCCCAGGTATGTGAAAATATATTCTGGAATATGGGTATAGATGATGTAAGATTTAGTACAAAGTTTTCTTGTCTGGGATTCAGGGAAGCACCATAATTGCCCCTGATTTGCTATAAGATCAGGACAAACCTAGTGAACATTATCATGCTTAAAGTGTCCTGTTACTTAAGTATTAAAGTTTCCTGTGTTACTCAAGTATTACTAATAAAATTTCCTCTGTTACTCAAGTATTAAAAAATATTGGCTCTAGATATACTATGGAGATATTGTAGAGTGAAAAGAAATAATATATCTGAAAGTCCTTTTCAATAAAGTTCAAAACTAATGTAGGTTACTATTATTCATTGAGCATCTGCTAATTGTCATGCACAATACTATACCGAGGATACATGGATGATAATATGTGGCCTAAAGATAATAGTGGACAAGTATAACCTGGAAATAAGTACAGTGACTTGTGATTAGAGCTGTAAGAGAGGTTTAGAAATTGTGTTCACTTACCTTGTTTAGTAATTGAATGGTCAGAGATAAGCATGATGATTTGAGGAATCTATTTAGAATGATGATGACAAGCATTCTCTAGAAGTTAAAATTGAGGGGTAAGGTCTACTCTCCCCAACCTGTCATAAATACTGATCTACCTCACACACAAAAGTATGAAAATGACTATATTTGGCAGTGTCTTCACAGGTAACTGGTTGCAAAGGAATTGCGCTCTCTGGAGCTCACTGAAGACTGTTTCTCAGCATTTGCTCACCCTGGGACCTATTCCAAGATCAGTCATACTTGCCATTCTTGGAATGTGTGTGAAGGGAGTAGAGAGTTATTGGAGAAAAGTGTCAGTGAATTCTATATGCTTCCTTTTAAAATCACTTATACAGCAAATCTGCTTAGTCTACATGTCAAGAGAGGATTTTTTTGAGCTAAGGTTGCAAATTCCATGTAGGTTCTGGAATTATGCCTGTTCTTATATCATCACTATTTTCAAAGAATCTGCAATTGGAGTATGAGATTTTAAGTAAACAAAAGATGGAAAAGAGCCGCACCCCCCCCCCCAACAGCTCTTTTGATTTAATAGGGCTATTGAGGCAGCAACTGAGTATGCAGACTTGCCTTATATAAAATAATATTTCTAATTCCATAATTATAAATATACTAAACTTTCAATGCTCATTTGATACTGATTTTATAACATACTATCTATACTAATAATAGAGGAATATACAAATTGTCCAGGACACCATCACTGTGAGAGTAATGACTAGCAGGCTGCCTGGGGCAACAAGGCAAGCAGGGTGTTTAGTGAGGGATGATCAAATGACTGAACAACAGGCTACATGGGGCTACCAGACCAGGAGGAGGGTTAGTGAGGGATGACTAAATGACTGAACAGCATGCTGCATGGGGCCATTAGGCCAGCAGGGGGAGCCGTTGGGGGAGACCAGGCCAGCAGGGGTGGGACTTATGGGTGATCAGGTCATCAGGTAGAGGTGATTAGGGGTGATCAGGCTAGCAGGGAGGCAGTTTGGGGCAATCAGGCAGGCAGGCAGGTGAGGAGTTAAGAGCCAGAGGTCCCAGATTGTGAGAGGAATGTCTGCCTGTCAGTTTAGGTTGGGCCTAAACCAGCAGTCAGGCATCCCTGAGGGGTCCTGGATTGGAGAGGGTGTAGGCTGGGCTGATGAGACCTGTGCCCATGCATGAATTTCATGAGCCAGACCTTTAGTATAATATTACTCAGACACAAACAGTCTTAGAGGAAGACTAGTTTAACTTTCTGGGCCTAAAATTATTTTTTAATTACAAAGTTATCTTCAAGTTCAAAGAGGCAACTCTACAAAAGTGATTCCAGTTCCTCTTACCTCTACCTTCTATATTTTCTTTGCTCTGTTAATGTCTCTTCGTCTGCCAGAGAACACACATGCTTACAATAGACCTTTCTTTTCTGTTGTGGGAGGAAAGGTAACTGAGAAAAAAATCCCCACCGATGCATTAGGGATCTAGATTCACCATCCCCTGAAAAAACTTTTAGTCACTGTTTGTGGATTCAATAAACAAATATTTAGTGAGTACCTACTATGTATGTAGTGAGCAATATGCCAAATACAACCTTTATAAAGTGAATGCTAGAGAGATAGCCTGATGTGCAATGTAAAGGAATGCATAATTAAATTGAGCCACACAGAATTCTAGATACAATCTTTATAAAATTAGCAGATATCATTCATACCAAAGCCTGACCCTAGCAGCAACTCTTGCTGAGATCTCTTCTGCACAGATTTCTCACTGAATGTCAAGATCCATTGATAGGCTAACTATTTTATTGTGATTGCTACATAACCTCTCGCAAACCTCACTTTGGATATGGCTTTGCTTTTTGGCACTTTTAAAAAATATATATTCTATTGATTTTTTTTTTACAGTGAGGAAGAGAGAGGAATAGAAAGCCAGAAACATCGACGAGCAAGAAACACTGATCAAGGGCCTCCTGCACACTCCCTACTGGGGATGTGCCTACAACCAAGGTACATGCCCTTGACTGGAATTGAACCTGGGATCTTTCAGTCCACAGGCAGATGCTTTATCCTCTGAGCCAAACTGGATTTGGCTTATTGGCACTTTTTACCAATAAAGCAAACATGAAACAGGTAAGAAAAAGTCAAATCAGTCAACCAGTTACTAGGTAATAGGAGAAACAAATTCAGCAAGCAAAAACATATTTTGGAATTTTTTAGCTATAAATGCAAATGTGATTTATTTTCAAGTAGAGTTGTCTTTTACTTTTTACTTGCCTAGCATCTTTCCTTTAAAGAATTTATAGTCACCTGGTGGGGCTATCATGCAGCTACTACAGCACTAGTCCTCTCACTCAAGTTCCACTGATACAAGCACTGGTCATCTAACTCAAGCTAGCCATCAGAGGACTGTTCTCATTTAGAAAGAGTGGTTGTTTAATGACTGGGCAATGTGACTGAAATAATGCCAATCACAGTCTTTCTTTTTATAGGCTGAAATAGTTGGAGAAAGAGAGGGAATGATGGGGGAGATTCAGAGAGAAAGAGAGAGAGAGAAAGAACTAGAGATAAAGACAGAAAGAGAGAGAGATTCAGAGAAATTGATTTATTTTCCTTACTTTTGTAAGTAAAAACCCTAACTGAAAATAGGGTTAAGGTAGAAGAAATCATAGCCAAGAGGTACAGAGATAAATGACATCATTTTAACTTCTGAATCCAACCATGCCTGAAATTAAACCACCCCTATGTTTTCCAGTTACATGATCCATACTTTCTCCTTTCCACTTAACTTACTATAATATGAGATTTTGCCATTGATTTATTCACTCTCAAAAATTAAAAGACTATGGCTGTATTTTGAACATGTACACACACATATAAAATATATCTATATACATATACAAATATATATACATAGACATGAGCTGAATCAAAGAAAATAGAATTGATTTGGCAAAATTAATATGTTTTGGGGAAAAGGACATACTGTACATATGTAATAAACCTATGCCTTCTATGTCATGTGTTAACAGGCATTTGAAAATGAATAACATTTATTCTAGGGGGGTTATAATGGGGTGGCATGGTATAGTGGGAAAAAACATACTATTGGGAATTACAAGGGACAAATTTAGCTAATTATCTATATTGAATAGGTTTTACTTTTAAAATAAAAAAGGAATGAAGGCAGCTCTATCTTGGAAGTGAATTAGGCAGGTCTAGGTTCTAGTTTCAATTCTGCCATAAGCTAGCTCTTTGATTAGTTTCCTTCTTTTTACAATAAGGGGGCTGGAGCAGTGGCTTTTATACTAGACCCTGGTGGTCCCGGGATGTTTTATGGATCACACTGAAGGTGGAAGGTGGGAAAGGGCAACAAAGTAGGGTTCTCATACTCTTCCACCATGATCTGTTAATCAGAGGAGCTCTAAACATTATCTCTATTTTATCTACTAAGCTTGAATATCTGATTTCAACTGTTTTCTGTGGTTAAAATCCAGACAAAAAAAGTTAAAAATCATTGGGCTTGCTGTTCCCTAAGTCCTACTGCTTTTACACATTGTTTGAAGTTAATCTCCAAATTAATTTTTCTATCAGAAATGCAGTACCCTGCTCTTAGTAAGTAACCATCTTCTATAATTGCTTTTACTTAATCCAATCCTGTGGGTCATGTTTGAATACTCACAACCTTTACTTTTGTGAAGTATGGTATTTAAAAGTTAAAAAAGATAACTTAGTCTGAGAATTCAAATTAGCATTTTAGATATTCAAATTTAGAACACTTAAAAAATAGAGAAAGGACAAACTCAATTTATATCACTGCGACACTAAAGATTAATGACTTAAATGTTTCTAAGACACATACAAGTCTTCAGCCTCTTAGCCACGAGGAAAGGAACTAAGCACGATGAATGGTGTTCATAAACTAGCCTTTTGTTTATCTGTTTTATTTCTGTCATTACCAACAGATACTAGCACTATGTCTACTCTGTCCTGGACAGAATGACAGATGCCTATATTAGGGCTATGCCATGTTCCCCATCTAGTTAAGTACAGATATGAGCTTAAATATAACTACAGTTGCAAAGCTCTAAATGGTGTGTGCAGAGATTAAATTTTCTGTCTGAACAAGAACATATCTCATTTAGCACCTGGCTAGTTGAAATTTCAAATGATTTCATCCTAAAAACTTATTTTACTTCTTTGGTGAAATAAAGTGGTAAATTATTTTTATTAAATAATGTTTAATGTCCTGTAGAATGAAGTGTCAGAATAAGTACTAGTCTTTTGCCTTACCCAACCTTTTCCTGTCACTCAGTTTTGAAGGGCTGAAAAACAAACAAACAAACAACAACAACAACAACAACAACCCTACACACCAAAACAACAGCAGCAAAACCCAACTAGGAAAATATGTGTTCCTTTAACTCTGTTTACTTTAGACCCCCTTAGTATTTTGTTTACCTATGTAGAAGTGTTGTGAAAGAAGACATCTAGCTCCTGAGAATCTTGGTGATGAAATAGTTATCACTTTTGTTTTCCTTTCTTGCTTCTTCCTTCAGTATTTCCTACATCAAACCTCATAGTTCACCTGGGGAAAGGCACAGCACAGTTCCACCAGAGGAATCAATAGGCCACACTGGTGTCTTCTAACAAAGGAGTTTTCATTCAAATCTCAGCTGTGATAACCTAGAGGTTATGTACACACAAGTAGTCAAATAGACAGACGTAAATGAAGTTACTTAATTAGGTGACTGGCTTTCCACTGATGGACTTAGCTGCATCTCAGTTTTAGAGGGTGAAAAATCACTGGAACCCTCTCTGATGAGTGCCCCTTGTTCTGGCATGTGAGTGCTTGTGCGAAACACCAGGAAGGGTAGTAAGGAGCCTTCTCTAATCCAACTGTATGCAGGCCTCTTGCTGGAGAAATAGTTGGGTTGTGACAACTACTTGTTGTTCTCCCTCAGTCCCCCATTTCTGGCTGAGCACAGGAATTCTGTGATTTATGTTACAAAGCAATGCCTCCAGGAAGAAAATGCTGCCACTAATTACTTGCTATGGGGACCTGGAAAATACAAAGGCTTTTTAGGTTGTTCTCTGTCTCTCTTCTCTTCCTTTCTTTTTTATCCTTCCCTCACTCAGCTATCTCCTCTCCCCTCCCTCCCCTCCCTCCCTCCCTCCCTCCCTCCCTCCCTCCCCCCTCCCTCCCTTCCTTCCTTCCTTCCTTCCTTCCTTCCTTCCTTCCTTCCTTCCTTCCTTCCTTCCTTCCTTCCTTCCTTCCTCTCTTTCATTGATTTCAGAGAGGCAGGGAGAGGGAGAGAGATAGAAACATCAATGATGAGAGAGAATCATTGATTATCTTCTTCCTACAGCCCCTACTGGAGATTGAACCTACATCCCAGCTTGTGTCCTGACTGTAATCAAACTATGATTCCTGGTTCATAGGTAGATACTCAACCACTGAAAAACACCAGCTGCTGAGTCCTCCCCTCTGTTTTCATCACTTCCCTCCTTTCCCATCTGCACTTCTCTCTTGCCAAAGCCTTCTAGCAATATACTTCTTTATTAGAAGAATTTGAAAGTAGCAAAATAAATGTGGATTCTGAATTCTTCTTTTTCTTTCTCTCAAATAGAAGTACAAAGTTAGAAAAACACAAATACATCAAATCTTCTTTAAAGAGAATAATGCAAATACTCAGTGATGTTTTAATAGCTAAGAAAAGTCAGGCGCTAATGAATAGGTTGTTTTAAAATGTGAGAGATGTGATCTCTAATAAGTAGAATTTTTTAACCTTATTCATTTCACACAAAAATTAATGCCTTTAATATCTAAAGCACTAGACTATATGAAAAATAAAAATAATAAATCTCAACCATAGAATAGTTTACTTTCTAGTAGACAGGAATACAGTTGTCTCCTGCCCCTCCTCTCTCATCCATGTTTTTTTCTTTCTTCAGTTTCAGTAACCCACAGCCAACTGCAATTTGAAAATACTAAATAGAAAATTCCAAACTGATTAGTTTTAAATTACGTGACATTCTGGGTAGCAAGATAAAATCTTGTGCCATCCCATTCCCTCCCACCCAGGTGTGAGTCATCCCTCTGTCCAGTGTATCCATTGTATATGTCACCTGCTTGTTATACTTAGTAGTCATCTTGGTTATTAGCTCAAATGTTGCAATATCACAGTGCTTGTGTTTGAGTAATTCTTATTTTACTTAATAATTACACCAAAGTGCAAGAGTAGTAATGCTGGCCATTTGGATATGCCAAAGGGATGTCATAAAGTATATGTATGTATATTAAGCAAAAATAGAATATTCAGAGTTGGGTACAATTTGAGGTTTAAGGCATTTACTGGAGATTATGGAACTCATTCCCCACCAATAATGGGGAACTACTGTATATAGAAGTCATGAGGCCACTCAGTCTCAGGTTGTAAGGAAATAGAACTGTACAGAACAGTCAGGGACAAGGAGAGGCCCTACACACTTAACATACTTATCATATTTCACTTAACACTTATTATGTTCTGCCAAAATGTTTTAATATTAATATTTCTACTTTGCAAATGAATACACAGAAGTCCTGCTGCATTATGTATATAGCTAGCAATGAGTACAGTCAGGGCTTGAAGATAGGTCTCTTTGCTCCAAAGCCCATGCTCTTCCTAGCATGTCACATAGGAAAGGGAACTGTGTATAACTCACTTAATAGAACATGATTTTAAATGAAAATGGTACAGTTAAATACAGTTAACTATAATAAATTACTTAAGTCCTTTTGCTCAGGTCGTTGAGGGAACAACCTGTGGTGGCCAGGTCTTACATTTTCCTCATGTGTGGACATGGAACTTGTGTGATGCAACCCCATCTAAGTGGTGACAGGCAGAGCTGTGTGGTGGTGGTAAGTACTTCACTATTCTTTCATTTCCTTCAGATCTTTGCTCAAATATCACCTTAGCAGCTCAAATATCACTGAGAGGTCACCCTACTGAAAATCGCAAACATCCTCCCAACACACACCTCCTATATTCCTTATCCTCTTGCATTATTTTTCTCTGCAGCATTCTCATCATTAGACATACTGTCCTTTTTCTTGCTTTACAGATGATTGACCATCTCCTTTTCTGGAATCTAAGTGCCATGAGGGGAGAATTGTTTTTGTTTTTTTAATCATTTATATTCACTATTCTATATCCAGCATTTATATTCACTATTCTATATCCGGCACATAGAAGATGTTAAACAAATGCTTATTGAATATATTAACCCTTACTAATCTTTAGGCAATATGTATGTATAGCAAAAGAATTCAAGGATGTAATTCCTCTTTCTATAACCTATTTTATTTGTTCTTCTCTATAAGTTATGTGACTATGTGAAATAAGACACTGCCCCAAAATTGATGACATAAGTTCCTTCTGAAGAGAAAGACTGGCAATTGTGGCGAAAGAAGCTTCTAGTTTATGTGTTTTGTTTGAAAATTTTATAAGAAAAATATGTTCATGAACTACTAACAAAATTACAAAGAAAACATATAAAAATACTGCGATAAAATAAAATCATCTTCATTACACCTGTTTTCCCTATTAAAATTTTCATAAAAACTTCCAACATGCTTTGCATATGATGCCACTTAATGAATTAATGAATAAAAGATTATTCAGACAATAACAAGAGTAGTGTGTGAACCACAAAACTATGTTAGAATTATAAATATAAGAGCAAGAAATGTTAAAATAAGGGATTTGTTGAGATATAGCATATTATTAATCTGTTTATAGTTATTCCCCCAAATTCAAATGATTCAATCTCATTTATTTTTCCATGGCCAAGATATAGGGAAATACTCATGTTGCTACTTTTCTCTTTCAGAGATCAATAAAAATAAGTAATCGTGATAATATTAATAGCTGACTCTTTAATAATTAATAGTGATAATACTAATAGCTGACTCTAATTTATACTCTATATCAGGCAAATCATCCTATCTAATAAAAGAGCAATAATAAAATTGACCATCACACCAAGACACAAGATGGCCACCCCCATGTGGACACAAGGTAGCCACCACAAGATGACCTGCAGGGGAGCACAGTTGTGGAAAGTTTGGGGTGACCAGGCCAGCAGAGGAGGGCAGTTGGGGGTGGTGGACCAGGCCTGCAGTAGAGGACAGTTGGGGGGATCAGGCCTGCAGTGGAAGACAGTTGGGGGGACCCAAGCTGCAGGGGGAAGCAGTTAGGAGGGACCAGGCCTGCAGGGGAGGGCAGTTGGGAGCCAGCAGTTGGGACTGTGAGAGGGATGTCCAACCACCCGTTTAGGCCCGATCCAGATGTCAGACATCCCTCAAGGGGTCCCAGATTGGAGAGGGTGCAGGCTGGACTGAGGAACACCCCCTCCTCCCACATGAATTTCATGCACTAGGCCTCTAGTCTATAATAATAAAAGTGTAATATGCTAGTTAGACCAGATGTCCTTGCTTCTGGACAAAGCCACTGTGGGTGGGGACCATAGTGGGCAGAGGCCAAGGCAGAGGCCCAAGTCCCTTGCATGAATTTCGTGCATCAGATCTCTGTCTACCTCTCTATCTTTTCTCTAAATAATTTTAGATTCCTTGGATCTGAGGTTTTTGTGTGCCACTAATTTCAAAAAATTCTTCTTCATCATCACTTTCAATATTGCTTCTACCTTCTCTCTTTCTTTCTATTCTGGGATTTTACCATTTCATAGTCTCACAAAACTAAGAAGCTTTGCTCATATTTTTCAACTGTTTATTTGCTGTGCATGTTCATTTTAGATAATTATATGATCTTTGTTATTGTTAACTAATCCCTTTCTCTCTCATATCCAGTCTGCTGATAAGGTCATCAAAATATTTCATTGCCCTGATGTGTCTTCTATCTCGTATATTAAACTTTGGGTAGTTTTTAAAAATAGGTTTCATTTCTCTGCTGAAATTCTTCATATCTTCAGGTGTGTTTTTATCTTTCTCACTAAATGCTTTCACATATTTATAATAGTAATGATGTCCTTTGATATTTCCATTATTTGGGTTATCTCTGGATTTGTTTCTATGAACTATATTATCTCTTAATGTTAAATTCTATTTTCTTGCTTATATTGCCTCACAATATTTCATTACATGGCATGTCTTGGTCTGAATATAAAACCTGGAGTGAAGAGGGCTTTTCTTGGTTCTTCTCTGCTCTGCTTAGACAAAACTTGTATTCCTTCCCCTTGAAGTAGAGGAATGGATCTTAATTCTCCTGTCCTTCCCTTATAGATGGCCACATATATATTGGATTTTTACACTATATTTTATAGCATCAAATTTTCTATTGAGCTTTGTATACTTTAAATCTGTGAATTAATAATGAATGGAATTATTACCTGAATTAAGAAGCCCTAAGTTTAGGATGTACCCTTATAGGATATTCTCATAAATGTTTTTTTTTCTAAGTATATATGATAATCATTGGTCTTAAATGCACTACTGTGTATACATTTGAATGAACAATATATAAAATGAGACAATTCTGAGCCAAATATCTATTAATTTTTAATTACTTCTAGAAAGTAAGAAATAATTGTGTAGGTATTAGACTTCTCACCTCAGAACTGGGTGTTATGAAGAGAGGTTCTATTCTGGGTCCTTGGACAGGGAGGTGGGATTACTTCAGACTTACATGTCATTGTGACAGTTCTTTCTTAGCTCCTAACTTTCAGTATAGAGACCAGTTCCAGCAACTCCACTTTGGATGGGGTCTCTCATGTTAGTTACAAATCCCACTTTTACATTAAAGTCTTGACATGTAACACAACCAGTTTTGCTACTACTGAAGGCTTCTACTTTTAACTTTCATTTATCCCTTAACTTTTGGCATCTGTAGATTACTCTGTTATGTCTCTCAAACATATCCTTTCCTGATAAATGGATTGAATTAAATTGAAAAATTTCATCTTAGACATATTTGTTTACTTTGTGCCATTAATAGAGAAGAATTGTCAAGCAACAAAAACACCCCTATTGTTTTTCTATTTAGTCTAAGAAGATATATGAAGAGGTCAGAGTGTACATAATCAGGATTAGTTTTATCATTCAATTGATAGCCATTATTCTCATTTCTCTTGTCTAATTGAATAAAATACTAGAAATACATAACTAATATTATATGTTTTCTTAAATACAAAGTTCACAAAATGGGATTTATTTTATCATGATATGTAGGAATAATTAATGTATATATATGTTTGAGCTTATATAGACATATCTAGTATGTTTATGTTAACAAAAATATTTTTATTTTAAAGTAAATAAAAGTATAACAGTTATAAGCATTACAGACAATTTATTTAAAAATATGTATATTTTTACTTTGATAATGTATTTATTGTTCTAATTATTTTGATAAATATTTGGTACTAAGCCAACAAATATTTATTCACTAAGGCTGAATCCCAATATTAATAATGAAAGTGTGTAATATAAGTAATTGAACTGCATAATACAGTACTATGTTCTGTAAAGAAACAAAATAAAACAAACATTCATACAGTAGTAAAAATCATTTTCTTATTATTCATAAACATATCAGTAAATAAAAAAGTTCTCAAAAGGGCAAAAACAGTACCATATTTAAAGAATAGAAAAATAAACCATTTAAATAGAGTATGGATTATTTTGAAGGATTAAGTTTATTTGAATGCATAAGCAACTCTTATCCTATATAATAAAAGAGTAATATGTAAATTGAACAAATGGCTGAATAATCTGTTGCTATGAAGTGCACTGACTACCAGGGGGCAGACACTCAATGCAGGAGCTGCCCCCTGGTGGTCAGTGCACTCCCATGGGGGCACTGCTCAGCCAAAGCCAGGCTCACAGTGAGCACATCGGTGATGGCAGGAGCCTCTCCCACCTCCACAGCAGGCAGACATCCCCTGAGGGGTCCTGAACTGGGAGTGGGTGCAGGCCAGGCTGAAGGACCACCCCGCTCCAGTGCACACACAAATGTCATGCACCAGGACTCTAGTTATTTATAAATTAACTAGTAGCCTGGTGCATGAAATTTGCGCGAGGGGAGTCGTCCCGCAGCCCAGCCTTCACCCTTTCCAATCAGACATCCCTCTACAATCTGGGACTGCTGGCTCTAACCACTCACCTGCCTGCCTGATTTCCCCTAACAGCCTCTGTCTGCCTTCCTGATTGTCCCTAACCCCTCTGCCTGCCACCATGATCACCTCTAACCTCTCTGCCTCCCTGCCTGATTGCTCCTACCTGCCTCTGCCTACCTGCCTGATCGCCCCCAACTGTCCTCCCCTGCCTTGGCCCCCATCACAATGGCTTTGTCCAGAAAGAAGTTGGTTGGCCACAAGATGGCTGGTTGACTTGATCTAATTAGCATATTACCCTTTTATTACTATAGATAAATTACATAGGATAGGATTGATTAAATGGGGGTAGGGGCCTTTTTCAGCAGGAGGAGATGCTCTTGGCAGACAAAAATACATAATCCTTATATCTGGACTGATAGGCATATGCACTATACTGCCAAACTGGTCATTAAAAAATTGAACTGCTTTCTTACACTCTATACCAAACAACTGTTGCCACCACCTTAGGTTCTGTCTTTGAAGTTCACCCTGATTAGGTTCTTATTTGTCAGTTCCTATGCCAGTCAGTGTCAAAAGCTCCCCCTCCTAGGCAGCCATTGGCTCCATGCACGTCACCCAGATTTGGTTCTGATTGGTTGGTTTCTTTGCCAGTCAGCATCTCTGGGCCTATCTATGGCCCTGATAAGAGAGGCAGGGCTGATCCAAGGTCCCCGTAGAGGCCCAGAGAGAAAGAGAGGTGTGACTGCTGGCAAAGACCAGAGAGAAAGAGAGAGGCAACAGCTGATAGCTGCCACAGAGGCAGTGGATCAGACCCTGCCTCTCTCTCCTCAGTCCTCTCTCTAAGCCTGATCCTAATCCCCCTTGACAGTCAGTGCTGGGTTGCTGTGCCTGCAACAGTGGCAATCAAAGCTGGGTTGCTGTGGTAACCCAGCACTAATTGCAGGACTGACTTCTGGTTGGTCACGGCTTTGATCATTTTGAACGTTATGGATCCTGGGTTTTTCTATATTAGAATTCAGTTATTTATTGTTACTCCTTATCTTTAAATGCTTGTGTATGTGCATGTGTGTGTGTGTATGTGTGTGTGTGTGTACACATAACTACTATGGGCTCAGAATAAGTTTGTCTGATTTAAACACCAAATCAGGATATCAGTTTATTGTGTCCTGACCTTTGGACTTGACAAACTTCATTAAGCATTTTATAATAGAAATTGCCACACAGTTTCTAGTACTCTTTCTGAATTGCATGCAGTACAATTTTTGTGATTCTTTACCGATTATGCTGTTGGAACTCACTGAAGAAGCAAAATAGACAAAACTCAACCTAAGCCACTTCTTTTTTAAAATGAGAAAATAAGATTATTATCTCCATTGTCAGGCAACTCAATTTAGAACATGTTTCTAAAGAACTGACTCATCAATCCTATGGGAAAAATAGACAGAATAATTGTATATCTTGCTCCATGAAAGCCCAACATTACATTAAAAACATGAATGCAAAATCAAAGATCAATTAGGAGATGAAAACATTTTAAATAGTGTCGTTTATGAAAAAATTAATGAAGATAAATTTTGATATAGACTTTCCCTAGATGTCTAATGCAAAAAAAAAATATTTTCTTTAGAAGGCCTAACATTTTATCAAAACTGTTTCTTTTAGGCCATTTTTCCTCAAAACATCTAAATTGTTCCATGATAATTTGAAGCATCCTTTAATCTATTATTATTTCTTTTGCTTTATGCTGTAACTTTGGCCAAATTCTAGGTAAACATGAGAAATAGATGCTGATCAAGAGTAGTAAATCAATAAATTATAATCATATTTCCATTTTTTAGGGTTTGGTCTTAGAAGAACAGGGTTCTAATGAAAAATCAGTAATTTTGTAATTTCTAAACATCATTAATAATTTCTAGAAAAATAACCTTACCTTCAATGTCATAAGCATTTGGCATTTCCCATACAAAAGAAATGTAAAATATTCAGAAACACAAAAAATAAATTTGTACCTTTTTTCCCTGAATGGAAATCCAAGCTGATGAGTTATTTAAATATTTCAATGTGAAAAAACTATAAGTAATAGCCCAGTTGTGGCTAATATGTTTTTAAAGAAGATAAAAAATAGAAATATCTAATAATGCATAATATTAATTGAGCACCTATTATTTGTTAGGTAATGTGATAAAGGCTTTGAATTACAATTTCTCCTAATGTCTACAAATTCACACACTCATACACATGTCTAAGAGTGCTACTATTACATTTTATTTTGAGAAAAAAGTAAAATAAAGCCCAAAAGATAATGTAATATGTATTCTAATCACACAGCTAGTAAATGAGTCAGAGAGAAATATAATTCATACTAGTAGCCCTGTGCACCAATCCATGTGCCAGTAGCTCTCTTTGGGGCCTGGCCACTTCACACCTGTTGTCCAGAGGCTCTCTGCAGTCCAGAAGCCCATCTGTGGCCAGGCATGGAATGCTTGCCTCATTGCCAGGGTGACGAGGCAAGCATTAAGTGCCCCGACCAGGCCAGATGCCCATCCACGGCCAGGCATGGAACACTTGTCTTGTTGCCATGGTGATGAAGCAAGCATTCTGCCAGACCACTCATGCAGTGGCACTCGGGGACTCCAGCAGGTCTGAGAGGACTGGGCAGCAAGATCTTGTGGTTATGGGCACTGTCATCTTTGGGATGGAGTGATGGTTAATTTGCATATTACCCTTTTATTAGATTATTATATATTGTTACCTTAAAACATATGCTCTTAAGCCACTATATACTAAATCTTTATGGCTAAGCCTGGGATTTTGGCAGGTCCTTAGTCAAATATTTTAAATATCAGTTTCAATATAGTAGTAGTAATAATCCTATCTAATAAAAGAGTAATATGCAAATTGACCATCACTCCAACACACAAGATGGCTGCCCCCTGTGGTCAAAGATGCATGCCTTCATGTGGACACAAGATGGCCACCACAAGATGGCCAGGAGGGGAGGGCAGTTAGTAGGGGCCAGGCCTGCAAGGGAGGGCAGTTGGGGGTGATCAAGCCTGCAGAGGAGGGCAGTTAGGGGGGTGATGAGGCCGGCAGAGGAGGGAAGTTGGGGGCGACCCGTCCTGCAGGGAAGGGCAGTTGGGGGGAACTAGGTCTGCAGAGGAGAGCAATTGAAGGGACCAGGCCTACAGGGGAGGGCAGTTTGGGGGGACCCAGGCCTGCGGGGGAGGACAGTTGGGGGGGGGTGGACCATACCAGCAGGGGACTGCAGTTAGGGATGATGAGGCTGTCAGGGGAGGGCAGTTAGGGGTGACCAGGTCGGCAGGGAATGGTAGTTGGGGGGGGACCAGGCTGGCAGGGGAGTAGTTAGGCATCAATCAGGCTGGCAGGGGAGTGATTAGGGGGTGATCAGACTGGCAGGAAGAAGCAGTTGGGGCAATCAAGGAGGCAGGCAGGTGAATAGTTGGGAGCTGGCAGTCCTGAATTGTGAGAGGGATGTTGATTGCCCTACCAGGATTGGGCCTAAACGGGCAGTTGGACATCCCTCGATGTCCAGATTGAAGAGGGTGCAGGCTGAGCTGAGGGACTCACACCCACCCCCTCCATGTACAAATTTCGTCCACTGGGCCTCTAGTCCTGTATAAAAAAAGACTAATGTGTAAATTGTCCCTTTAACCAGGAATTCAACTGCTCACTATGATGTGTGCTTTCCACCAGGGGGCAGTGTAGAACATGGTAGGCATCAGAGATGAGGCACTGGCAACAGTTGGCAGTGGAGGTGCTTCTGGCTTTAATGGGCTTCCAAGTGAGTTGTATCACAGCTGCAGGGACTGATCAGGCTTCCCATGGGTTTTCATAGGAGCCAGTCTGCGTGGCTGGCCAGGAGAGACTGTACTGTCCACCCAGCTTCTATGCGGTGCTGCTGGGTGGCCCAGAGGCCCACACTGCGTCCCGGCCCACAGCATTTTGCCGTGCTCACTGCATCTCCATGTGGGGACTCAGGTGCAGTGACTCAGGCAAAGGGCGGTGCGTGGGGGCTCAGGGACCCAGGTGCTGCTCAGGGCCCAGAGGTCAGCTGGGACCTGCCCTTCCATGCTAGATGCTCTTGCTTCAATTATTGGGCAGGCCTAGGGGCCACATCTATGCATGAATTTCATGCACTGGCTATATAGTTATTTTTAAAATAATATCCTATTTAATAAAAGGGAAATATGCAAATTAACCATGACTGCCATCACAAAGATGGGAGCACCTAGTCTTCTCAGCCCCATCGGAGTTCCCAGTCCTGGGAGGGTGGCCACTAAGAGCAGGCATCATGAGAGGCCTGGCAGAATGCTTGCTTCATCACTGCGGGTGATGAGGCGAGGGTTCCACCCTAGCTGTGGAGGGCCTCTGGCCAGGCCTGGGTTTGTATGGGCCTCTGGGCCATGGAAAGCCTCTGGGCAGCGGTCACAGAGTGGCCAGGACCCATAGAGAGCTACTAGCACAGGGCTACTAGTTTCCAATAAAAAGAAATGAACCCTGTAGACAGGTGGATAGTATTCACTTTGGAGTTTCTGAGTAAGCTTGGAAAGCATTCTGTGAATAGCTGTTCACTCGGACTATATGAGTATCATGCTGAAAGTGGGTTCAAATTATGTCAATGCCTAGTCAAGTAAGAAGACAATTAATGATGAGTAAAAACAAGGAGATTTATATATCACTTATGCTATCACATCAAAGAGATTACATCTTCAGTTTTGTTTGTTTGTGGTTTTTTTTGAATTACATATTCAGTTTTTTCCTATATTTGGTCAACGATTGTGAAAATTGTTACTTGCTGTCACTATCTAGGCCATCAAAATTCAGTTCCAATGATCTGTACTGTACTTGTAGGTAATACTAGAAATAAATACAGACTAGCCACGTGGCTCATCCTCACTTTCTTCACTGTCAGCATGAACTATTTTTTTTCTATTATAATCAAAGTATTCATCCACTCCATTCCTTCCATGAGTCTGTAGTATCTAATACCACACATTTCACAGGTATGCAAAAAAACCATCTGAGCAAGTACTTTATCTAAGCAACATCTCCAGATGGCTATCTCCTTGCCAACTCAAATTAAATACTCCCAAGAGAATGGATTGCTGTTTTTTTCTTTATATGTCTTCTCTGTGCTCAAGGAAGCAGTGTGTTAGAAAAATAAGCAAACAAACAAAGAAACAAAAATGACTTTTGGAATCAGACTGACCAGAGTTTGAATTATGACACTACTACATATTAGTTGTGTGAAATTGGGTGAATTACTACTTAATTTTTTCTGTTTTCACTATCTTGTTTTTAAGAGGACTGAAAATATTCACTCTAGAGCAGTGGTTCTCAACCTTTCTAATGCCACAACCCTTTAATACAATTCCTCAATTGTGGTGACCCCCAACCATAAATTATTTTCTTTGCTACTTCATAAGTGTAATTTTGCTACTGTTATGAATCGTAATGTAAATATCTGTGTTTTCTGAAGGTCTTAGGTGACACTGCTAGCAGTTCTCAACCTGTGCTGTAGAGTCTAAGACCATCGGAAAACACAAATATTTACATTATGATTCATTAACAGTAGCAGAATTACAGTTATGAAGTAGCAACAAAAAAAATTTATGGTTGGGGGTCACCACAACATGAGGAACTGCATTAAAGGGTTGTGGCATAAGAAAAGTTAAGAACCTCTGCTCTAGAGGCTTTGAGAGAAGATTATAGATAGAGAATTAAACTAGTCTATTACATAGAGGGGTTCTTCAAAGTGGGTCTTATCATATTACCAATAGAAGGAAATACAGTCTCACTTTTAAACTCTTGATTCTCTGATAAATTTTGAATATTTCTTCCAGATATTTACAGGTTTTTTTTTAATTTATTGATTTCAGAGAGGAAGGGAAAAGGAGAGAAAGATAGCAACATCAATAATGAGAGTAAATCACTGATAAACTACCTCCTGCACACCCCACACTGAGAATCGAGCCAGTAACCTGATTGGGAGTCAAACCATGACCTCCTTGTTCACAGGTTGATGGCTAAACCAATGAGAACACTAGCTGGGCTTTACAGTCTTCATGCATTAAAAAAATTGTTCCATCTCCTTCCCTTAGAATTGAATTCTAAATAATCCCTTCCTGACACTAGTACTATTTTACAGAAACTATCTTCAAAGCATTCTACTTCTCGTTATCTTTTCTCACACTGAAGATCCTGCTTATCATCTTTACCAAATTAACACCTTTTGACCTTAAGAAACTTTCTTATTTTTTAAATTGTAAAGCAAACCATATATTTCTCTCAATATTGTTTCTATGACCTAAAGAAATTTTAATCTCACATGGAGCAAAGAATAAAATTTTCAACTACCTTAAAATGTTTTATATGGCACTAGAGACTCACTGCACAAAATCTGTGGAATAGTACGCCTTCCTTCCCCCAGCTGCCAGCACTGGCTTCCCTCTGGCAATCGGAACCCAGGCTTCTCTCCCAGAGGGAGGCCCCATCCACCTGCTGCCGCCCACCAGGCGGTGCCCTGGGCCTCCTCTGGGCCTCCCTCTGTGGGGTGATCATGGGACAATGGCCAGGCACCCAATCAATCACATCACACCCACCTTGGAGTTTGTGTATCTGATTTGTTGAGCACTTCTTACCTGCTTAAGTCCTCTCCAACTTAAAGAAAAGCATCAGTAATCCCCTCCAATGTTCAAATCTCATAATTTCCTCTTTGGGTTTCAATTTAACTAAATATATTCCTTTAATATCTTCCTTTCTATCTATATATGATGCCTTAATATCTGAGTTTGTAGCCTCCTAGAGAGGACATAATGTGTCTGCTTCAAATGGTAGCCCATGAAGAGAGATACTTAAAAAAATTAGTGAAGCTGATATAGAGAAAGATGAACAAAAAGTGTGCTATTACCAGCTAACCTGCAAAACATTATCCTAAAATTATAATTTTACCCAAACCAATTCTACCATCTCAGGCCCACTGGCACTCAAGTATTAAGACTGTACAGCTTATACACACTGTTGTGGAATTCAGACCTCAGACAACAGCCAAGATATATGAATATGCAAATCACAGATGCATACAGATACAGCCTTCCAATAGAGAATTCCAGCTGTCACAGGCAGCAAAATCACTCTAAGGGCTTGGCATTGGTGAATCAATAAATACCCCCTGGTTGTTGCTGCCCCATCAATCATGGGCCATTTGGCCAGGCTGCATTCTTGAACAGGTTTTCTCCCTCTTTTCACTCAGTTAAAGAACTCTTTTTTAGGGCTATGAAATAACCTAGTATAATTTTTGACCTGAGTTAGTTGGATTATAAGGAGTTTATTATCCTCTGGACATATATTTTTCTGTACCTTGCCATTTAAAAAAATTTTACAGCCCTCTTCATTCCCCACCAAACCAAACAAAATAAAAACATCAGCTGATATTTTTGTTTCTCTTTATTAAATAAAAGACTATTAGGGAGTATTCTACTGGGATATGGGTGATGGCAATGTGCAGTTTGCTAGTTGGTTCACTGACTCTTTTTCTTTTTCTGAAGACTATTGAAGTATATTGGCCCAGAAAATTCCAGACCCTCAAGTTATCCCAAGTGATTATAAAATGGAAGTCAGGTGAAAAGGATGAAAGATAGATTGATATTAACAAACCTATGATACCCCCAAAGTCTATGAAAATTCCAGTTTAATGGGAGCATTATTAAGAAATTTACTTCTCAACAAACAACAAAGAATAGTTTACAACCATAGAGGCATTCTGAAAGAAGTAAATATGTCATTGATTTTAAATAGCAGTTTTATCCAGCAGAAAGCAGATCAATGAAAGTTGCATAAGTTTTCAGATGCTTCAGGATATTAAAGAACAATCCCATTGCCCGCTCCATAAACTATTTTATCTCAAAAAGTAACTTAAAATGTACCATAAATAATTATCTGCTCAGCAACCAATCAGCATTCAGGAAAGTTATATCTACTCTTCTTTCTCAGCTTTAGAACCATCTAAAGTACTCTTATTTTTGTTGTAACAGCTGTACAGTTCCTCTGACTGGGTATTTGGTAGAAAATAATTTTATTTTCAGCTTTAATTGTTTTTCATTGTAGCAAATACTATATGAGAAAACT
This sequence comes from Antrozous pallidus, assembly GCA_027563665.1. Taxonomy (NCBI): domain Eukaryota; kingdom Metazoa; phylum Chordata; class Mammalia; order Chiroptera; family Vespertilionidae; genus Antrozous; species Antrozous pallidus. The sequence goes on along the minus strand of CM050514.1, from coordinate 66,170,589 downwards.
GACATGTTTCTTTGGAAATTTTAAAGTGCTCAATAATTATATTTTGGATGATGTTCATTGCATACTAATAAATAAGTTGCTGAGATTTATTGCTGTTTCAAAGACCGAGGGAACAGATAATTCCAGAGATTTGCTCTTTTATGCCACGGTGGGGTGATAAGGAACCACAATGAAAAAGACTAAGATTTTCATCAACAGCCAACATTCTTTATATGTCTCCACCTCCCACTGTAAACCTAAATGTTACTGTTAGAAAGTTAAGGGTATTAATCCATTATCAAGTGTTTTCTGAGCTTTCTATTTTCTGAAATTGTGTGTAGTGTCAAAGAAACAAGGCACAGTTTGTGCATGCTGGGAGGTTTTATGGGTGAAGAGAAGATGTGTATTCAGATGGACAGGTTATAAAGTGGAAGGTGATATGTGCTCAGAAAGAGACCAAATGCTGCCAGCTAGAGGAGAGAGAGCTTGCGCATAAGATTAAATAAGCCATCAGAGAGAAGAAAGCACTCTACACAGAGTGTGCAGGATGATTTTTAAAAAACCTCAATGGGGACTTGTTTCTCCTCTGCTTAAAATCTTCAACTGATTCAGTCACACATGAAATACTCAAATACATTTCCCCAAAAGCAAGGCAAAATAAAATCCTAACATACCGAAAAGGCTCTAGGTCCCTTTGCAGCATTCTCTTGCTTCCCGTCATTCTTGGCTTAACATGTTCCAGCTTATTGGCCACCCTCTCCCCCTAATTCTGCCTGAAATCCTCTTTCTCACATTTAATGCCTGGTGAGCTCTACCTTTGTAATTTTGGTGGAAGAATTTGATTAGCCAAGATATACGGTATGCACATATGGAAAAGTTAGTTTGGAGCAATATGCTGGAGAAAAAACAGAACTTGACAGTTTTTGAGACAGAAAATGTTAATATCAGAACTATATTTCACAAATATCTGTAAATGACATTCAGGACAGTTTAGAATACAGAAATGTGGAAGCAAGGGAAAATGTGAGAAAGGGATAGCAAGAGCCTAAATTAGAGAATGTAAGAAAGTATTATTCACAAAAATGTGTGACTGATTGAATGGCAGAGGTAGATGGAGATGGAGACATTAGAAATGATCGTTTTCAGAAAGATCAACTACACCATTTTCAGAAATAAAGATATCAGAAGGAGAGGTGGAAATGAATAATTTTGACTTGAGCACATTAAACATAAAGTGCCTTGTGGATAGAAAGAAATGCTTACAAGGTATTTCTGGACTAGGATTCCTCCCTACCCTGGTCCTCACTAAAATAATAAAGGGCAAAACTGGCAATGTAGACTTGGAATCAAAATATATAGATTTTTGCATTAAATATAATATCTATCAACAAAACATGAAAAGGAAGAAGCAAGGACAGCTCTGGCAATACATACAGAAGTAAGATCATACAACCAAAGATTCCAAGCTGACACAGACTGAGATGCCGAAAGAATACTAAGATGGGACATAATTTCAGGAAATATGAAAGAACAGAAATAATAAGATGCAGCATAATTTCAGGAAATAAGAAAGAAAGGGTTGCAAGAAAAAAAAGGGAATTACTAGTAGTGTGGCTAAATAGAAAAAAAAAAAAGAAATCGAAGAGATTGGCTGAAAAGACTGGCTCTTTAGAAAGGGAGGAACAATGGAAGGTTGTGAACACAGACTAAAGAAAATACCAGGGAAAGCTAGTTTAGGCAATTGGGTTGAAAACCAGCCAATGATGAATGAATAGATTTCCAGAAAGCATGAGGACTCAGCTGAGGCTAACAAGACTTTGTAGAGTACTCAATAACATGTTATGATATCCCATTTCCTATAAACCTTTAGATAAGAGGGGAAAAAGGATTATCATAGTTATTCATGGCTAAGGTCTAGGGAGGTCATACAAGATAAGATCAGATGGACTTGAATTTAGGATGTCAGTAAGGAGGCCACTAAAATGTCAGACTGAGGGCTCCCGCTTGGGTAGACAGACAAATAAATACAGTATGTGCTTATAGCAACATCTAAGAAATAACAGAAGGGTTGTTTTTGTTGTTGTTTTGGCTTTGTTTTGAAATCAGTATGGGACTTGGAAAGTTTATGCAAGAAATTGTTTATTCTATAGTTTTAATTGATTTAAGTTGACAAGGTCCTACTTACAAAAATGTCTTTGTTCCTCCTCCCTAAACTTTGTAGTGTGTGTGTGTATGTAGCATTAACTTATAATATTTCTTTTAGAAAGACTATATACTTGCAAAGGGTATGAAATTAAGGCCTTATCATTTTAATAATAGATTATTTTATAAATTTGCTTCCACCATGACAAAAAATACATAGAAAAACAAATAGGTGAGGGAATGATCAAGTGTTGAAGAGGGAAAATAAATAAAATGGAGGTAGAACGAACCATATTTGCTCTCTAAAAATATTTCTAGCTCTATCCTCTCAATAACCATGAGTATATTATTTTAACTTTTTAAAGTTTTTCTCTAGTCATTACACATACACACACACATGCACACACACATTTTAACTTAAAAAATGACTTTTTTTATCTGCAAAAATATATTTACAAAAATACTCTAGAAACTATTTTGATCTACTTCATTCTATCTTTTTTCCCACGGCTGCATATGATTTGAGTGCCTATTTGTAATAGTTTGCAAAATTGAGGTTGTAGACTATACTCTTTATAAGCTGCCATTTCACTTAACCATATAGTGTAAATATTTTTATCATGTAATAAAATGAAATATAATGTTTTATAAAGCATGATAGTTAATAGTTGGTGAGTTGTATAACACAGAGTTTTTAGTTAGAAAAAAAAAACATCTCTGGCTGCTTTGTGTAGAAGGGAACTTTCTGCCACTCACATCTCTGGGAACTCTAAAAACCAGAATCATGTCAGACATCATATGAGGAGCGTGAGTGCTGGTGAATCTCAACAGAAGATGGCATAGCTTTCACCACCAACATGGCCCTGGATTCAAGCATTAATAAGTTTTAGAGACAGACCAAAAATTATCTGCACTTTGGGAAAATTTTTAATTTAAGATTATTTGTGTTGCCATTCAAGAATTAAATATTTCCATTCTATTAAAACAACAAAGACCACCAAACTGACAAAACAACAACAATCTTTTATTTTATTCTCCCAAGTAAAATGTTATCAACATATTCACTCAGGTTCTCCACATTGCTATTTAAATCATTTTTAATTGCATTATATTTTTGAAGTTTTATGAACGGTCATTTTATAGTATACTAGAGGCCTGCTGCACAAAATGTGTACACAGGGGAGAAGGGGTTGTCCCTCAGCCCGGCTTGCACCCTCTCTAACTTGACCCTTTGGGGGATGTTCAACTAACAATTTAAGCCCTCGGGATGGGACCTAAACTGTCAGACATCCCTCTAGCAATCTGGGACCACTGGCTCCTAACCACTTACCTGCCTACCGGCTTGATCACTGCCTAACTGTTCACCTGCCAGCCTCATTGTCCCCAACTGCCCTTCCCTGCCAGCCTGATTGCCCCTAACTGCCTCTGCCTTGGCCCCCCACCATCGTGGCTTTGTCTGGAAAAAAAGTTAGATGGTAGGAAAATATCCAGTCTCCCGGTCTAATTAGCACATTATCCTTTTATTAGTATAGATTTTATGTGTTTATTATAAACTATTGATTTTATATACTTCTTCAGATAACTGGAATACTTATCAAACTTTATTAGTGCTCATATTTCTCTCATCTATCTACACATGAAAGGCTAATATGCAAAGTGTCCCCTCGGGAGTTTGACCAGGAGTTAGATTGCTTGCTATGACATGTGCTGACCACCAAGGGGTGGCACAGAATGAAGGGAGGCACTGGCCAGCAGCCAGAAGGTCCTGATTGGCTCTGATTACCAACCAGGCCTAGGAACCCTACCCATGCAGAAATTTTGTGCACCAATTCTCTAGTTAATAATATATAAAAGCTTTTTAAGGTTAGTAATCATTTTAGGTCAAAATATTAAATTTATTTCCTCCTTTCCCACAACTATATCTTTTTGGCTTTATTTTATTTTATTAAAAAGTATAATTATTCAACAGTTGGTTATAAATAATTGATGAAAGAAAAATAAAATTATATTTTTACTGAACAGCCACTCATTAAAATTAATACTGGCTCTTTAAGAGATTTAAAAGTAGAAAATAAAGGAAAAGTCTAGAAGAACTTCCAATAAATATAAATCTTAACATAGTGAGGAAGGCTTTATTAACATAAAAATTAGTTTAAGAAGCTTAAAGAAAAATGAATAAATTTGATTACACATATATAAATGTATACACTAAAGAGAATTGATAAAGTGATTTAAAAACAAACTGTGTAACAAAGTTTTAATGTCCTCGGTATGTGAACAAACTTTGACAGGTAAAACATCAGTGATATAAGCTCTCCCCTATAAACTCATAGTTAATGGTGCCACCAGTATGCGAACAGATTCTTGTTAGTCCCAAGTTTCTTGTACCAAATGTCTATTAATAATCCTGAGTTTGCAGCAGGTGCAAGTTTCAAGGCCTGCGTCTCATGTCCAATCCCATACTTGGATGGTGTCTGAATTTTATTTCAGCTTTGACACTGGTTGATAATGTCTAATCCTAACAGTCCTAAAAGGAGAGAAGTTCTTCAACATAGGGAAGAGGTTTGAATGCTGGGCAACCAATAATGTCCATCATAATGGTATTTCATTTTTATAAAATTAATTTAATTCCTCATTCCTTATTCTAAATATTTAGGGTGTTTTACATAGTTTTCTTTATACATAATTCTGTAATGACCACTTTTTATAAAAAGTTGTATTTGCATTTCAAAGGATTTTCTTTCTACACATTCATGAAAGTGGAATTACTGGGTCAAATGATACAAATATTTTTCAAACTTTGATAGACATCCCTATATGACCCTAGTAAAGTTTTTACTAATTTACACTCTCTACAGAGAGATATGAAAGTGTTAGTTTTCCTACTGACTTGCCAATTTGGAGTAGCCATATTTTGTTAATCCTTTCCCAGTATTATTGGTTTAAAAAATAACAATTTAGTGCTGTTTTACCTTGCCTTTCCTTGATTATTAGTAAGGTTTTAATAGTTTATCATATGTTTGCTATATCTATGGTTCATTCTGTAAATTGGCAATAGGCAATTTGAAAAATTTTATTCGTATTTTTTGTATTGATTTTTTCTCTTTTTATTGTCCCATTAATTGATTAAAACTTCCAGAATAATGTTAAATAATAAAAAATACTGTAAGTATCCTTGCCTTATTCCATTTTGCTGTATTTCTGCTGAAATTATCCAGGTTTTTTTTTTGTGTGTGTATGTTAAGAAAGATATCCTCTATATTTAGTTCACTAAATTGATGAGTAATAAATAAAGAGGTTGGTTTAATTATATGTATTTTTGTTGGTTATAGGGAATTATGATTTCCCCTTTAACTTTTTGATGTAATATATTTTATCCATACATTTATTTATAATGGATTATGATTACAACAATCTTTTCTGATAATGCTTTATTTAATATAATTTTGGATTTTATTCATACTAGTACTTAACCCTAATTACTGAAATAATTTCAGATTCACAGAAAAAAAATGCAAGAATAATATAAGAACTCCCATATACTCTTTACCCAAAACTCCATTCAAATTTTGTCAATTGTCCCAATAATGTATTTTCTAGAAAATGGCCCAATGTACGATTACATATTTTACCCAGTTATCAAGTCTCCTTCAATCTGAGTCAGTTCCTCAGTTTCTCCTGACTTTCATGACCTTGACTTTTATTATGGAGATTAACAGGCCAGTCTTTCTATAGAATGGCCCATCATTTTGATGTACCCAATGTCTTCTTATGATTGGACTCAGGTTTTGATAGAAATATTACAGAAGTGATGCTATATTCTGCTCATTACATCCTATCATTTGGTACATGAGACCAATTTGCCCCATTACTTGCAGTGATAACTTTGAGTGGTATCAACTAGACTTCTTCACTTTTGTTCTTTCTAGATTTTTTCCCTTGGTACTAAATAGTTTATAGAGAGCTATTTTGAGATTATGTAAAAATTTCAGTTCTTAGTTTACTTTTACCAACTAGTTTTATAAGACATTATGTTTCTTGCCTTAATTAATTATTTATGCAATGGTTGTTAGATGATACTTTTCAAATTCCATCATTACTTCTACTTTGGTTGGCTGGCATTCTACTATGAGAATGAGTTACACTCTCATTTTTAATTACAATTGCTTAAATTATCCCAGTGCTGTATTATATTGCTTTTATATATTTTTATACACTACTTGTCCCAGAATTGGCCAGTAGAAGTCCCTTTCAAGCTGGCTTCTGTATACTTTTAGAATGCCTTATTTTTCTCTGAGGACTTTCTTACTTTCTGATACAACAGATGCTCCAAACTCATATTTTCCCAGCCCTGAAATCATCTTCTTTGCCTAGCTCTGAAGTAATCTGTTTCTCTAAGTTAGGCTTGTTCCTTTTAGTGAAGAGTGATATTTTAAAAGCAACATCAGCCCTAGATGGGTAGCTCAATTGGTTAGAGCGTTGTCCTGATACACCAAGGTTGGAGGTTCAATGCTTGGTCAGGGCACATACAAGAATCAACTAATGAATGCATACATAAGTAGAACAACAAATTGATGCCTGTCTATCTCTCTCTTTCTACAAAATTAATCAACAAAAAATGTTAAATCAATATCGGGATGCTAGGTATGCTCATTGCTACTAGAGTGTATGTATTCCAAGTCCCTCTCAATGGCCATGGTTAGGAAATATAAACACATATTTACATCTATTTATTTATCTACCTATCATCTATTTATTTTCTGTTAAAATTCATGAGTAAACACTAATAACTCCAATTTCAATTCACTAGTGAACAACACAGGGTTCACTTTAGCTTTCCCTTTTCCATATTTATACTTATCTAACAGTGAGGAACTGGTTATCATTATCCTCAATATTTACTACCTTTCTCAATTACCCTAAATGTATCCAAATGTGCTAACCTTCATGACTGCCTCTCCACTTAGATGTCCTTCTTTTATGAACCCCGTGTGCTGTAGTGGTCACATCTTACTCAGAAACCCTTCTTTGGGGGTCCTGGCACAGGTTGGGCTGTTTTCTCACTATACTTCATTAATGTTTCTATCTCTATCTTTCCCTTCCTCTCTGAAATCAATACAATTATGTTAAAGAAATAAATCAACAAACAACAAGTGTTGGTGAGGATGTAGAGGAAAGGTAACACTTTTGTACCAGTGGTGGGAATTAAGATTGGTGCAGCCACTGTGGAATCAGAAAAACCAGGAAACCATTGCAAGGTAAGAAACTGGAATTATTAATGGAATGATACCAATGTACTCTGTTTATTTTATTGAAGTTAATGGTGATGTTTTCTTAATTTTTGATCTTAAAATTTGTAAAGAAGATTACATAGGAACCAAAATATATGGCTTTAGAAATGCATCCCACAATTTACTATCTCAAATGCAAATACATATACATTTGAAAAGCCTTGGCTTCCACTAATGCAATATTTAATACCAGTGATCCCAAAGTCATTATTGATATCTATATTTTCATAAGAAGATCTGTGGAGATGTCATGTAGCTAAAGATTGAGTTTAGCAGACCATGCAGGTATTAATTTCAATATAGCATATTTTTACATGTAATGACGCTCATGAACTGATAAAAATTTAATTTATTTGTGAAAATTAATCATTGAAATATGAGATAAAATACTGGAGATGTCGAATAGTCACTAACATTGTGGAAATACATAACAAAGGAAAAAAGGATGCACCAGGGGAAATAGAATACAGGAGAAATCTGAGGGAGTGCAATACTACTTAAAAATTTATGAAGATTTTGAAGTCTAGAACAGTTCTTATGTCTCAACCATTAAAAAATTTTTTACAGCTTTGATACTTGAAAATGAACAGTTTGCAAAGAGAGAAGATTTTCTTTCCACAGGACTAGGCTAGGTAACTAAGCAGACTTGGAAGGCCTAAGATGTTAGTAAGAAAATTAAAGTAGTTATTAATCTACCTGTTTTCTGTCCCATGCCCAAAAAGATTCATTTTAGAAGTATTTATGATTGTAGCAATGTCTGAAACCAAATAAAATTATGCAGGATTATTTTCCAGATGTTTTGAAGGTACACAATTCTTTTAAAGCACTGGATCTCAAAGTGTGATTCCTGTATCTATTGCATGGCATCACCTGGTAACTTATTAGAAATATTAATTCTCAAGCATCACCTCCAAAATACTTAACCATAAATTTTTGGAGAGGTCCCACCAATCTAAAAGATACCAATATGGTGATTGCCATGGGGGAAGGAGGTTGGGGAGAGGTAGGATGGTGTAAATGGGGGATAAATGGTGATGGAAGGAGACTTGACTTGAAGTAGTGAATACACACTACAATATACAGACAATGTATGATAGAATTGTACACCTGAAACCTATATAATTTTATTAACCAATGGTATCCCAATACATTCAATTAAAAAAAAAACAGGGGAAAAAGGTAACATTTTATTCTCAAATATCCTTAATAAATGTAGCTAAGAACTTAGAAGATATGCTGGTCTAAGAAGTCTTTAGAATCCTAAAGAAGTAAAGTTAAAGACTGGATGCTAAGAAAAAGACAAATAAAGATAAAAGAGAGGAGTGATACAATATAAAAGCTGAGAGAACCTACCATAAGGGTTATAGACAAGGGTAGCAGCTGTTAGACAGTGGGAAGCACCCCCTGGGCCAAAGTGAGCTTGATGAGAGATACTGTAGCAGCAGCAACAGCATCATAGTTGTCCTCTTTTCCATCATTATCATTATCATCATCTATTGGCTGAGAACACATGAGCTCCAGACACTGAGTTAGGAACTTACATAGATCATCCAATTTAATTCTTACAATAAATTCAGAGGATTTAAAATTTTAACTTTACCTATATTTTACATATAACAAAACTAAGGCTTAGAGAAATTGAATGGTTTACCCCCATATTTATTTTAAATAACAAGAAGGAAAGTTGAGATTCAAACTAGGCAGTGTGAATGAAAAGCCTACTTTTAAAGTGCTATTCTTCAGTGATATCTCATAGTATCCTGGGTGTTCTCAAAGGGTTGGCAGAGAAAAAGAATACAGCAGCCTATATAATAAAAAGCTAATATGTAAATTGACCAAACAGCAGAATGACTGGTTACTATGACATGCACTGATCACCAGAGGGAAGAAGCTCAATTCAGGAGCTGGTCCCGGTAGTCAGTGTGTTCCCACAGTAGGAGTGTCCCTCAGCCAGAAGCCAGGCTCACAGCTGTTGAGTGCAGCAGCGGTGGCAGGAGCCTCTCCTGCCTCTGTGACAGCCCTAAGGATGTCCGTCTGTGGGGAGCGGGCCTAAGCTGTCAGTTGGACATCTCCTGAGGGCTCCTAGTCTAAGAGAGGGCTCTGGCCAGGCTGATAAAACTCATGCACCAGGCCTCTAGTTTACTTAATAATCAGTTAAGTTGGATTTGCAGAAACCTTGAACAAGTTTGAAAAACTAGAAAAAATGATATATTCTGAAGGAGGGTGCTATGGGATTGGAGAAAAGACAGGCCAGTCAGACCTAGAAGAAGAATATTTGAAGTGGTAGAAACATGTAAAGTTGAAGCAGGAAGTAGGAAGAAGCATGAATAAATAGCATACAGGGATGGAATACCTCACATAATCACAAAATTGAGTATCCTAGGGGTAAGAGGTTCGTTCATCTTGTGTTAAAGATCAAATGCCAACAGCCATATACATGTCCACAAAAGTCACCTTTCATTACTCAGGCTCAAGGAAGAGACAATCCTTTCATCACCTCCCTTATAAGTATAGGCTTTGTTGATAATTTTCTCTTTCAAAGAAATATGGTAAAGACTAAAATCCAATAACATGTTAAGTCAGATATGGGTTTAAAACCCTGTTCTCAGCCAACAGGAGTCTTCAGCAAGCTCTTAATTATCCCTGAACTTTAACTTTTTGCATATTTATAATAAAGTTATAATCCTATATAATGAAAGGGTAATATGCAAATTGACCCTAATGGTGGAACTACCAGTAATGACCAGTTGCTGTGATGTGCACTGGCCATCAGGGGGCAGACACTCAATGCAGGAGCTGCTCCCTGGTGGTCAGTGCACTTCCACAGGGAGAGTGCTGTTCAGCCAGAAGCTGGCTCATAGCTGGCCAACACAGCGGCAGTGGCGGTAGCCTCTCCAACCTCTGCGGCAGCACTAAGGCTGTCTGACTAACGGCTTAGGTCTGCTCCTCATGGACATTCCCTGAGGACTCCCAGGGTGCCAGTGGGATATCTGACTGCCAGTTTAGGCCTGATCCCTCAGGGAACACAGGCCTAAGCTGGCAGGTGGATATCCCCTGAGGGGTTCCAGACTCTGAGAGGCCACAGGCTGGGCTGAGGGAGCCCTCCCACACACACACACACTGAGTGCACAAATTTTTGTGCACCGGGTCTCTAGTATTATTATAATTAATGAAACAAGGAATAGATGGTACTTGGCACTTAGTAGGTTCACCTCCATCCTTTAATATTAAGTTAAATTTGACATGGCATGGAGGTGTGTGCAGTATAATCTAATCTAGTTCTAGCTCTAACCTTCTGGGTTAAAAAGTGTACAGTTGAATTAGAAATAAAGGAAAGAGCATTAAACATTTGGCACTAAGAGCTCAGATTTAAATATAAATGTGGTAGTTCTAAAAGTAATAATAAAATTTTTCTCTTTTTAGTTTTGAGTTCCAAATTTTTCTTTTTTTAAAATCTTTATTGTTTAACGTATTACATATGTCCCCTTCCCCCTCCCCCCTATTGATCTCTTCTACCTCTCCCCATACCCTACCTCAGGCCTTCACCACCCTATTGTTTGTGCCCATGGGTTAAGCATATATCCACACAAGTTCTTTTGTTGATCTCTTTCCACCCAATCACCCCAGCCTTCCCTCTGAGATTCCACAGTCAGTTTCATGCTTCTGGTCAAACTGAGTTATTTCACTTAGCATAATAATAATTTTCATTGTAGTAGAAAGTGCTACCGCTCTAGCTGGTTTTGCTTAGTAAATAGAGCATCTGTCTGTGGACTGAAGTTTCTCAGGTTAAAATCTGGTCAAGAGCACATGTTGGGTTGCAGGCTCAATCTCAAGGTGTGTGGGGGGGAGGCATGTAGGAGGCAGCTGATCAATGATTCTCTCTCATTGACATTTCTATTTCTCTCTCCCTCTCTCTTCCTCTCTGAAATAAATTTACAAATATATATTTAGTAGAAAGTACTTTGGATTTGATTCTAGATTGGTTTAGCTCCAAACTACTCCCTGAATTCTCTGTGATTTTGAACAAGTAACCTACATTTAATGAACTTTTATTTCCTTATTTAGAAACCAAGAATATAATAAGGTTGTCCAATTTTATTCAGTATAAAATAATACAAAGTTTCTAGTGTGGCCTTTAGTGGCTTTCCTATGATATTGAAAGTATGGATATTCACCTGTAAAGGTATGGATATTGATTATGTAGCAATCTTATAATATAATGGAGAGCAAGTCATTAAATAAAATCAGTTCTAAAGGGCCTTAAATAAACTATATACCTCCCCTTTGTCTGCTATTCAATGTAGTAGAACTTTGGTTTTGAGGTGTGCATGTGTGTGTGTGCATGCATATGTGAGTGTGTGTGTGTGTGTGTGTGTGTGTACATGTGTCAAAGAGAGAGTGTGTATTTATGAGGGAAATGGTAAATTTACATATTTACAATTCTCTAGTTATATTTTAAAACTCTAAATGGTCTGCCTGAGACCCAAGCCCTGGTGTCTCTTATTATTGTACCTCAATTACTTTCTATTAAAATAAATGGAAAGCATTCTATGTTTTGATTGTGAAAGGAACTTTGCAAATCAGTAGACATGCCTTTTAAAAGCAATAAAATGAAGCTGTCAGCCATTGCAAATGGACCAAGATGGAGGTCACATGACTAAACCACCCCTGCACCAGGCAGCTCTGATGTATTTTACTCCAGTTCCTATTAATCAGAGTAGTTGGAAGAGCAATAATTTAAATGCTGCAGTAATCAATTCCATACACATTAATAGAAGCTACAGTCAAACTTTGCCACACCACTGACTGCATTGGAATCTTGACAGGAGCCCTGAGGGCCATGCTTAATTTGCATTAAATTTACATAAAATTGTAAATCAAGAATACATGAACACAACCTTAATATTTGTTAGTGCTTAGATCTTGTTAGAAAGATTGAAATTGCTGGTGGTTTGACTTCGCTTGCAAAAAAATCATGCAGCTGATCAGCTTTGTTCTCACTCTGCAATTATGGGGAACAGGACCCTAGAGAGCTATAGTTGGGAGCAAGTGTATGCCATTTAGGGTTTTTGTCTTATAAAACCATGACTCAGATGTGTCCTTGGAAACCCCAATCGAAAAGCAGATTTTTCCCAATGACTTTGCAGAGCCCTGTCATTGGATTTTCTCACAAACAACTTGCCATTATAGAAAGCTGGCCAGCAGAGAGGATGTCAAGGCCTCTGGCAACTTTAATATTTCCAAACAATATTTGCTATCATGAAAACAGATAGAGATATTTTTAGGCTGGGGACAGATAAAAATCAAACCTTCAGCAAAGTATGCAGTATTTAACAGCGTGAAAAAGTGGACTTCACATGGTTTGAAGCATGTGTGTGTTCCTGTATTCCTGTTTCATCTTATTCCAATGGCTGTAGCCTTTGCTGTGTATTTTCACATACAGGGCAAGGAGAAAAGATTCTCACAGTGGCAAGACTGAACTCTCTATATTCTCCTTAGTCTTCTCATTATAAGTCTATACTTTTAGATGAAAAATAATTTCTTAAGCGCCAAAATACATTTAAAAGTCTTTTTTATTTTTAGAAAGTATTATGCAAGTATTTTGTATATCAGGATTATTCAATGCCCCCACCTCACCTATCTTATCATTTTCTTACCTTGCACGATCAAGTAAACTTGGGAGGTCTTGGGCTCATGCTGTGTCTGAACCGAGCAAGTGTAGGAACCCTCATCATAGACATCCACCTTCTGGATTCGAAGGCTGTACTCCAGAGAATGGCGTTTCTCCAGCTCCACTCGGGGGTCCAGAGACCACTTGTCATGCCCAGCAAAAATGATGCCAGAACGGTTCAGCCAGGCCACTTTTGAGTTCTTGTCTTCTACAATGCACCTGGCAGAACAGAATAACAACATTAGAGCCTTAGCCATGCCTGCATCTGCATTCATTCTTCACATGATTAGACTCAACAAGACCAGTCAAGAAAAATATTTAATACAGGATGAACCATTGCCTTGTTCTTTCATAGAGTCTTAAATATCATCACTAGTTCTCCTTTAAGACCTAATTACCATTCAATGGATAGATATCATTATATTAGACTCAATTCAGCAATAAACAATCTGAGTATGAGTAATGCAGGCAAAGTTAAATGGGTATTGATTTCCCACTGGATTATCTTCTTGTCTAGGAAAAGGTCATTTACACAGAACTCCATCTGTTTAAGTAATTTTGAGAATCAGATGATTGATAATGTGGCACATTTACCCAGTTTTGAATTGTACTTATTCTTTCATTGCTATTTTCTTGTGTGATGATATATTTGAATTATGTCCCACCACTGTAGGAATTAGACTAGATTTCAGAGTTTGCATCTGATCTCTATGAGTTTGGAATGCTTAGTCCCAGGAGTGAGTCCCTGAGCAAGCCCAGGTAGGTAGATAGGTATTGAGTCAAGATCATCAGAGTTAGCTAGCATCATCTTGCCTAAGTGTGGTTCCAGCTGCTGAGGGCAGCAGGGTATCTGCTGGCGAGACAGCTTGCTACCAGCATTTCTGAGTCCATTAGTATGAATTCAATCTTTTGTGGGAGATGAAGAAACCAATTTTTCAGTTTCTATTCCAAGGACGATGAAGGAAAAATGCTTATTTAAGTGATTATTTTAGAAACCTAAAAGTCTCTCCCTGAAACTTGGAAAAAAGGGCAAAGACCACAGATCAGTGAAAAAGGAGAAAATACTTTACATGATACAGTTTTCTTCAATTTTATTAAGAACCTGGAAATGAAAAAAAAAAAAGAAGTAAAAAGTTCTCTCTGTTTCACTTTGGCAAGATTTATGTATACCCCACAGGAAGATTGTCCTAAACCCTCTTATAGCTGCAAAGCCAGCTGCTCAGCACTCTGGGGCATGAGGGATGAACCAGGAGGAGCCAGAAATATGACAGCAAAACAGTCAAAACACCATATTCCCTTATATATTCCAAACTAAATCAAACCCAGGTTTCCTCTCAGGTCAAAAGAGCCAGATATAGAGATCCCATGCCTATGCATAAACAGGAAATTGATGTCCTACTACAGGCTGTCCACAGTAGGGATACAGAGGCTGATTTGTACCTTTCGTAAGGAGAAAGGCTGAGTCTTTTAAAATTTCCTATTGTGCAGAAAATCTCCTTTCCCCATTAATTTTGGTTGAGTTATTTATTTTATTTAGCATGATTATCTTATGTAACCTTGATATGCAGGTCTTTCTTTTCTTCTCAATCTATTTATTTTCCTAAAGACAAGCAAATGAAGGTATCATTTAGTATCTACATTAATCTGCCATATAGATATCACTGGGATTAATTAGATACATTTGATAATTAACACTTCTCGAAGGAGTGCAGAACTAACTTCATAGATACTTGCTGCTTCTTTCTAGACTCAATTTTATTTTTTTATTTTTTCCTTTTATGGCATCATTTCTCTGTCCTTGGTAATGTTTGTGGCATGTCTCAACTTAAAATCATTTTTTAATTAATTAACAGCCTGTTTGCTATCTTCTAGATCATAAATGAAGTTGTTCATGTAGATTTACCATGTTTTTACTTTCTACTGAGAATTGAAATGTACCTCTATAAATGTGTTTTAAATCTTCATATTTCTCCTTCTACTTTTATCATCAACACAGCTCAACACAGCAGCAAGCAATCATAGAGATTGACTTTGAATGCTATTTAGCCTAAGTCCATCTCTATGATAACTGCTTGCCCTAGCATATGGGTCCTAATATGTTTATTTTGGAAAAAAAGATACCATATAATGCATTATGCATAACAATGGCCCATTAGTCAAATAAAGACTGAGATTTTGCCTAATTCATTAAGGTATCTACCAAAACTAATCTGGTGTGAAACAGTAAAACTTGGCAAATGTCTGTAATATGAATTGACGGTATTACAATACAGACACAAGACCTATGGTTACATACAGGGTAAGGCAAAAATAGGTTTACTGTTGTGAGTATCAAAAACAGAGTTTATTCTCACCTTTTTACTTACTAGAGGCCCAGTGGATGAAATTTGTGCATGGAGGAGAGGAGTGTCCCTAAACCCAGCCTGCAACCTCTCCAATCTGGGAACCCTCTCACAATCCAGGACTGCTGGCTCCCAACCACTTACTTGCCTGCCTGTCTGATTGCCCCTAACCACTTTTGCCTACCAGCCTGATAACCCTCTAACCACTCCCCTGCCAGCCGGATTGATGCCTAACTGCTCCCCTGCCAGCCCTATTACCCCTAACTGCCCTCCCCTGCAGGCTTGATTCCCCCCCCCAAATGTCCTCCCCGGTAAGCCTGGTCCCCCAACTGCCCTCCCATGTTGGTTTGGTTGCCTGCAACTGTCCTCCCCTGCAGGCCTGATTATCCCCAACTACCCTCCTCTGCAGGCCTGGTCACTCCAAACTTCACTCCCCTGCAGGCCTGATCCCCGTCAACTGCCTTCCCTTGCAGGCCTGGTCCCTTCCAACTGCCCTCCCATGTTGGCCTGGTTGCCCCCAACTGCCCTCTCCAGCAGGCCTGATTACCCCCAACTACTTTCCCCTGCAGACCTGGTTGCTCTAACAGCTCTCCCTGCAGGCCTGGTCTCCTCCCAACTTCTCTCCCCTGTAGGCCTAGTGCCCCCCCCCCCAATACCCTCCCCTGTTGGCCTGGTCTCCCACAACTGTCCTCACTTTCAGGCCTTATTGTCCCCAACTGCCCTTCCTTTAAGACTTGTTTCCTCCCAACTTTCATCCTCTGCTGGCCTCATTGCCCACAACATCCTGCCCCTGCTGGCTATCTTGTGGTGGCCATCATGTGGCACCCATCTTTGACCACATGGGGCAGCCATCTTGTGTGTTGGAGTGATGGTCAATTTGTATATTACCTCTTTATTAGATAGAAATACCTATTGTATTATTTTCCCATACAAACAACTGTGAACTTACTTTTGCCCCACCTTATATTCCACCCAACTCTATATATTCCACCCTACCTTGTCCTCAACCTGAGCTCTATAGTATCCACAAATGAATTGGGTGAATTTTCATATCAACACAAGATAGAGTATCTAAATTGGGTTTTTAGGGTCCTTTAGATATTTTAGTAATCTTTGTTTATGGAAAAGTTAAAATTACCACACATATCATTATTCCAAATTATTCTATGAGAAGAGTCAAATCTATCTTACCTAAAGGAGTAATTGACTATTTCAGCAAAATTGCCAGAACCATAAAAATGCATTTCTTGAAACACTATATTATGTGGGAATTTTGCTATGACAATCTACATAACATCTTATTTTTATATTGTGTTTCATTCATATTTAATTTTTAAATTTATCTTTTACACTGAAATAAGTGAAAGGTGTATTAGAATTCAAATACTCTTTTTACTAACTCAGTATAAATAGCTAACCCCAAGCACTAGAGCTCAATGTAATATTTCTTAAAAGTAAACCACTTTTCCAGATACTTAAGTGTTGTGTTTGTTTGTTTTTTGTTTGTTTGTTTGTTTTTAGTAATCAACAATTCCAAAGTAAATACATTGATTACAAACTAGAAAGTCATCCTATATAATAAAGAGGTAATATGCAAATCAACCCTCACATCCTCACAAAAGAAGGCTGCCTCTATGTGGAAATATGGTTGACCCATGTGGTCACAGATGGCCACCACAAGATGATGGGCAATCAGGCTAGCAGGGGAGGACAGTTAGGGGCAACCAGGCTAACAGGGGAGGGCAGTTTGGGGTGACGGTGCCTGCAGGGGAGAAAGAGAAGTTGGGGAGACCATGCCTGCAAGGGAGGGCAGTTAGGGGCTACCAGGCTGGTAGGGGAGAGCAGTTGAGGTGACCAGGCCTGAAGGGGAAGGCAGTTAGTGGTGACCAGGTTGGCATGGGGGGGCAGTTGGGGAAACCTGGGCCGGCAGTTGGGGGCAACTGGGCCTGCAAGGGAGGGCAGTTGGGGGAAATCAAGCCATCATGGGAGCAGTTAGGCATTGATCAAGCTGGCAGGGGAGTGGTTAGAGGGTGATTAGGCTAGCAGACAGGCAAGCAGTTGGGAGCCTGCAGTCCCAGATTATGAGAGGGCCTAAACCGGCAGTTGAATGTCCGTGGAGGGTTCCTAGATTGGAGATGGTACAGGCTGGGCTGAGGGACATCACCCCCCAAGTGCAGAAATTTTGTGCACTGAGCCTCTAGTCTTTCTATAATTGACTTAAACTTTCATACTGAAACATAAGCAAAAGAATAACACAATTTCAGAACTAATTATTTTTACATTCTTTTTTTTTGACAATAAATAAATTTTATTTTTTATTTTTTGTTCAATCTATTTTTTTATTGTTCAGTTTATTAATTACATTGTTTCCCCTTTTTTATCCCCCTATATCTTCCCTCCACCCTGTCCCTATCCCACCCTCTGCCCTCACCTCCTCCTCCCCAATGTCCTCTCCCATTGTTGCAAGATTTTTGTCCAATCTCTTGCTGTACTTCCAACAACACTTTTCTCCCCGAGAATTGTCAGTCCTTTCCCTCTCTATGTCCATGTTTCTGTTATAGTCACCAGTTTATCTTGTTCATCAGCCTATCAGTTCACTTGATTTTTATGTTCATTTGTTGATAGATGTGTATTTGTTGTTCATAATTTATATTTTTACCTTTTTCTTCTTCCTCTTCTTAAAGAATATCTTTCAGCATTTCGTATAATACTGGTTTGGTGGTGATGAACTCCTTTAGCTTTTTCTTATCTGCGAAGCACTTTATCTGACCTTCAATTCTGAATGATAGCTTTGCTGGATAGAGCAATCTTGGTTGTATATTTTTGCTATTCATCACTTTGAATATTTCTTGCCACTCCCGTCTGGCCTGCATCATTTCTGTTGAGAAGCCGCTGACAGTAGTATCGGTGCTCCCCTGTAGGTAACCAACTGTTTTTCTCTTGCTGCTTTTAATATTCTCTATCTTTTGCTCTTGGCATTTTAATTATGATATGTCTTGGTGTGGTCCTCTTTAGATTCCTATATTTTGGGGTTCTGTGTACTTCTTGGGCTTTTAAGTCAGTTTCTTTCACCAGGTGGGGAAAGTTTTCAGTCACTATTTCTTCAGTAGGTTTTCATTAACTTGCTCTCTCTCTTTTTCTGGCACCCCAATAATTCGGATGTTGGCTTGCTTGAGGTTGTCCCAGAGGCCCCTTATGCTATCTCCAATTATCTGAATTCTTTTTGTTTCTTGCTTTTCCAGCTGAGTGGATTTTGGTTCTTTGTATTTCAATTCTTTGACTTGGTTCTTGTGGCCCTCTGGACTGCTTTTAGGACTTTGTGTAATATTTTTTATTTCAGTCTGTGTATGCTTGATTTCTAGTTGGTCTTTTTTTTTATCTGTGAGGGTCTGGTTCGTATCCTCAGAGGTCTTGTTCATTTCCCTGAGGGTCTCATTTCCTTGTAAGTATCATTCATCTCCTTGTAATTCTCATTCATATGCTGGTTGGTCTTGTTTATTTCCTGGTAATTCTCATTAAGTTGATCGGCCTTTTGTAGGAGCCTCTTGAAAAGCCTTATAACCGTGGTTTTGAACTCTATGTCTTGTCGTCTTTTCTCCTCCATTTCTTTCACACCTGATTTCTTTCCATGTCTCTGCATGGTGGCTGCTTTATGTGGTGGATATCCTCAAAGGGACAGTGGCTCAGTCTCCCCAGTTACCTGAGGTGGGTACTCTTACTGCAATCCTTTATGGGTTGTATTCAGTGTTTTTGAATTTAAACCCAGCTTTTTGTTGTTAGCCCTAGGAGGGTTTGACCTCCAGGCCAATTGTCTGTGAAGCTCAGCTGTGCTCAGGTTGGGTGGGCGGAGTCTCCCGGCCAAGCAGACAGCAGTTAGCTCCGCCCTATGCAGGCCCAGGGGCTCTGTGCCAGGGGCAATGGCTGCCAGCACCTCTGAGAGAGAGCCGCTGTGGAGCTCCACCGGCTGCCGGGGAATTCAGACTGTCCCCAAATGACTTTGCATGCACAATGTCTCACCCAGGGTCGTAAAACAAAGCAGACTGACAGTTTTCTGAATGAGAGACAAGTCGCAGAGAGCTCCCTGGGCCGTCAAGCAGCAGAGCTATTTGCACAAGCTGCCGTCTCCACAAGCCGGCAGGCCCGGCAGCACCCGAGCTTCGGCGTGCCCTCCCACTGTCCAGTTTTCACCCCGTATGATAGTGGGTTCCCTGGACTTCGCCCAGAGCTGGAGAATCAGTCAGTGGGACGTCTTTGTCTACCTGTTCGAGAAAACTGGCTGGTTTCCAGCCGCCCGCCCTCGCCGCGGCGAGCACTCCAAACCTCTCTCTGCGTGCGAATCTTTCAACGCTGTTTGCCGCCGCACCTCCGAGTCACAGTGTCTTATCTTCACTTTTATTTGTGGAATTTTCACTCAGCGAGCGTTCTGGTGATTCCAGAAAGTGTTTGTTCTTTCGTTAAGTTGTAGTATTAAAATTGCTGATTATGACGGTAAGATAGGTATTTTACCTTTGCCGCCATCTTAGTTCTCTCTGTTTTTACATTCTTAATATATGGTAGTGACTATTTTAAACCATCAGGAGTGGATGTAAGAAAAAATATGGTAAGAGTCAACATAATAGTCTCAGTTTGTAGAATTTGTTTGTTGAATGAAAATAACCAGTCAAAAAGGATAGGCACAAAATGCCTGGCTTTTCAGAAATGAGAAAATTCTGATTAATGCAGACTCAGGTTCCCAGCATGCACTGACTGGCTGGTAAGCATCATGAGCTTGTATCTAGGAGATGAGTTGGCTCGACTATGCATTTGGCATACCTTGTAGAGCAAATAAAGATTCTCATGCTATGCCATCATGATGCGGTAATAATGTATTATCCTACACTCGATGCTGCTCGAGTGCCAGACAATCTATTTCAAAACTGGGTACCTAACCCGGCTTGTGTGGCTCAGTGGTTGAGTGTCATCCTATAAGCAAGGAGGTCACGGTCTGATTCCTGGTCAGGGCACATGCCTGGGTTGTGGACTAGATCCCCAGGAAGGGGCATGCGGGAGGCAGCTGATCAATGATTTTCTCTTATCATTGAAGTTCCTATCTCTCCTTCCCTCTCCCTTCCTCTCTTAAATCAATAAAAATATATTTTAAAAACAACAACAACAACAACAACAAAAAACACAACTGGGTACCTAATGAGTTTATCTTCAAAATAATCCTTCACTAAATCAGGAAAAGTATAAAGGGATATATTTAAAAAATATATCAATGCTATGTGTTGTTTGTTTCTTCCAGGAGCTCACGATGTTGCAACTCATTCCAGGATTTAGAAACGTTGGCACCCTAAAGAGAGCAGGTATTGCTGCCAAGAGGAGAGGGACAGAGGCTATCCCTCCACTCTAGGTGGGAGTTCTGGCAGGTGGCTGAAGACAAAGACATGGGCATAACACAGGGGGCCACCTCTCCAGGAAATCTTCTATCATCAGGATCCTATCCTTTTACTTGGCTCCTTCTAATGACCTCATTATAATGCACATTGCATTTGGCTTATTTGTACTAATCTTTCCTTATAAAATTATTAATGACAGTGAGCCTCTTGGAATTCTCCTATATAGCCTTAACAGGGCCTAGCAGTATAAATCTATCATGTATACCAACCATGTCAAACTAGCAGCCTGAGGGCCACATGCTTCCTTTATTTGGCCTGTGTTAGCTTTTGAGTTTGATATGCTGGTTGTACTCAGTAGGTACTCACTGAAATGTGGAAAAAGTAAACTAAATTTAATAAAATTAATTGCTATTAAGTCAATTATCAAATATTTGGTAATTATCTAATATGTACAGAATAAATAGATAACTATTTAATTTTTCTTAAAAAGTAAATAAAATGATTAGATACAAAGGGGGCATTTAAAGAGAATTATTGAGTATGGTATTAAAATGAAAGCAAAAGACAAAAAATGCACTCAGTGACTCCACTATGATAGAAGATCACTCCTGGGAATTAAATAATCTATATTGTATGTGAAAAACAGCAAAAAGAAGCATAAAGCACTAGATAAACATTTTGTGGATGGCCCATTTTAATCTTGAAAGCAAAAATATCAGATGGGTTACTTATCATAACTATGAATCGATAATATGATAAAAACCAGCTTAAAAAATAACCGGGAAGACAAGTAAACCAACTTCTATCTTCCCTGTTCAGTATATCTAAATTCATAAAACTGTCACAAAATGTCAATATATTCATAAAAATATCAAGCATTGGATCTCTGTGAACATTTTATATCAAGTATTTTATGCACCTTATACAAACAGATACACTAATAATTCTACTTTTATTGTATAAGACTGGGGGTTATGTTTCAAAAACAATGAATCTAATTGAAAGCAGAAATGAAATGCTAAATTCCATTTGTACCAATTATTGATTGCTCAATAGGATATTTACTGACAGTATATCCATTATGTAAGTGATACACATCTACTGGATATTAAGCCTGTTCATTGCTACTAGAAACATCTTCATTTTTTTTAATAAGCATTATTGGTTACCAAGAATATACCAATTTAGAATTTATCCAGACTTAAACTTTCTACTATTTCTCAAAAGTACATAATAACACTGATAACAAATTACAGTTTATTTAAGCTCTCAATAGATTTTTACACTCATAATTTTTTTAATTGTAAGGACTGAGGAAAGTGGAACTGGTTGGATAGGGAGATTTGTTTCTTAAATTAAGAAAGAACAGTTAGATGAATGGCTATCAAGTGGGGCAATTTATGTTTTCACGTAATATTTGACAATACTGGAGACAGTATTAGGTTGTAATAAGTGGAGGGGAGAGATTGCTACAAGCATCTCTTGGGTAGAGACCAAGAATACTACTAAACATCTGACAATGTAAAGGACAACATTCCTCTTCCCCCCAGCCTACATAAAACAAAGACATATTCCATCTAAAATGCTGACAGGGTCAAAGTTGAAAAACACTGAGTTAGACTTTGATCGCTTTGTTTAAATGTCCAGAAACATGGGACAAACATCTACAGAGCAGTGATCTTTTCTCATAGGCACATGCTTCTTAATTTACAGAAAACTAAATTGCCACCAAACCCTCTGAATGTATAAGTTCATGACATAGTGATGTTCTGGTTATAAGTTTATTTTTTTTCACACTTGTGATTCTCCCTCTTTTAAGATGTGGAATAATTCAAGATGTAGATGGGAAGAAAGTCTTCAATAATGTGTTGGCAATTTATTTTTTATAATAAAGGCCCAGTGCATGAAATTCATGTATGGGTGGCAGGGGATGTTCCGCAGCCCAGCATGCACCCTCTCCAATCTGGGACCCCTCAAGGGATATCCAACTGTCCATTTATGCCCAGTCCAAGTAGGATCGGGCCTAAACAGGCAGTCAGACATCCTTCTCACAATTCAGAACTACTGGCTCCAAACTGCTCACCTGCCTGCCTCCCTGATTTCTCCTAACTGCTTCTGCCTGCCATCCTGATCACCCCCCAACCACTACCCTGACAGCCTAATTGATGGCTAACTGCTCCCCTGCCAGCCTGTTTGCTCCCAATTTCCCTCCTCTGCCAGCCTGATCACCCTAACTGCACTCCCCGGCAGGCTTGATTGCCCTCAACTGCCCTCTCTAGCAGGGCTTGTCCCTCTGAACTGCCCTCCCCTGCTGGCCTGATCGCCCACAACTGCACTCCCTTGCAGACCTGGAACCTCCCACCGGCCCTCCCCTGCTGGCCATCTTGTGGTGGCCATCTTGTGTCCACATGGCGGCAAGATCTTTGACCACATGGGGGCAGCCCTCTTGTGTGTTGGAGTGATGGTAAATCTGCAAATTACTCTTTTATTAGAGAGGATAGAGGCCTGGTGCAGCTGGTTTGCCCTGAAGAGTGTCCTGGATCAGGGTGTGGGTTACCTTGGGGCGTAGGGTGGCTTGGGCGAGGGGCCTGTTGTGGTTTGCAGGTCAGCCACATCCCTCAGTGACCCAAGCAAAGGCCTTGGGATCTGGGATTAATTTATATTCTACAATTGAAACTTTGTAGCCTGGAGCAGAGCCAAGCCTTCTGCTTGCTCCGTGGCAACAGCCATTTCTGTTTGGGTTTATTTAAATTCTATAATTGAAACTTTGTAGCCTAGAGTGGAGGCCTAGGCACTAGGACTGCAGAAGCTTGGCTTCCTCCATTGCCCAGGCAACCCTAGCATCTGCTCTCTCTAGCTCTGTTGCTGCCGCCATTTCTGTTGGGATATATCGTCTACAATTGAAACTCTGTAGCACTGAGTGGAGGCTTAGGCCAGCAAGGGCAGGTGGAAATCTTGGCTTCCTCCATTGCCAGGGAAACCCAAGCCTCCCTCCTGCTCTCCGTGGCCGCAGCCATGTTGATTGGATTTATTTGCATAATTTGCTTCTTATTGGTTGATGGGCATGGCTGTGTGTGTGGCTTGGTTGGAGGTATGGTCAATTTGCATATCACACTTTTACTAGATAGGATTGTTTGCTTTGTAACATTAATGTACAAACACCCTATTAAGTCAATTCATTACTCTATAAGAACAATTACTCTATTGTTCTGGGAAGCAATTCCCATCATTAAAGTATGGAATTAGGAAAAGTTCTAAGCAAAGGATGAAACAAAGCATCATGGAAATATCCCAGATTCTCCTGAATCAGAAGGCTATAGTCTGACTTTATCACATTATTTTAAATAAAATAAATTCCAACAACAGATATGCAAAATATTTTTTAAAAACTGACAACTTAGTTTTAAACAAAATTTAAGGAATTCTGAATTAATCATTTTAGACCATCTTTTCTTTGTTACAATGCTCTAAGATTAAACTCAGTTAGAAAATAAAAGAATTGTGGGGATTCACTACTTGCCCTCAGGCCACCTGCAAAGTCTTGTCTGCAACAAGGCTCTCTATTTGCCTTGTGCCTGTCTTTGACTTCTGGCTTTGAACCCTGCCTGCTCTCTTTGCCTCATCCTCTTATTCTGGTGAATGACTACTCTCTTAATTTTAATCTTCTTGAGCCAAAAACTTATCTTAGTTTGATAACGGTGTATTTTTCTAGATTCATACTGAACTTTGGTCCAATTAACACCATGGCAGTATCTATGTAGTAGGATTCTATCCTCTCACTATATTGCCTTTGTACACATTCATGTACAAGAGCCTGAATGCACATGTGTTTATACACACACAAGAAGTAGTGGTGGATGTTCAAGAGAGGGTTAGAACATGGAGGTAATGAGCCACAAGAACCAGATGTGTGTGAATCTATTACTGGCCACAAAGACTCAGGAATCTGTATGCTGCTGATGCAGTATTATGGTAAAAGACACAGTTTAGTTCCAGAGGATTATTTTGGTTCTGGCTTTCAGTATATTTCTTAGTGAAATACAGGTAAGTATCTTAGTTTCTTCACCAGTAAAATGAGGCTAATGATACTTGCCCCAACCTCTTAAAACCATTTTTATGGTAGCTTTATGAATAAAAGGATGTGATGTACATGGAAACATTTCACAAGATATAAAACAATTATATATGATTATATTCAAATTCTCTCCTGATAGGGTATTATAGACAAAGAGAAAACTCGCATATACAGAAATGATTATAAAGGAAATAGTGATTTCTCTAAGTCATTCTAAAAGCTTATCTCTTTAGAGAATATGATGATACCCACTGAATGTATTATTACCCAGATTTTCTGATCAGTTATATATTTCCTTAAATTCACATTTGGCATCAGTTATTTGTGCATGTCACATTGACAAAACATCCTCTCTGTAATTGGGTACTACTTATGACAATAATGCATCACCTAGAAGAGCAATAAAGAATTCATCCAGGCTGTGTGAGCCCTGGAACAATGCAAAGGCCTCCCCAAATATGCTTTTTTGTCTCTTAATATCACTAGGAAGACCCTTGCACAATCATATATTCATTTTTACATATACAAATATATGATATATGCATTGCTGTATTTTCAGGTTCAATTTCTTGAAAAAGTGTAAACATATATTCCATGCAGATGGTATAGGTGAGGAGAAGGGCAAGAATAGAAGGAGCAGAACCACCAAATTTAAGTGTTGAACATTCCTGGACAAACCATCAGTTCTAGGACACTCTGTACTTCACTTGTCATCACATCAACTGTACCATCCTTGCATTTACATAGGGATAAATGAAAAAAAAAGGAAGACAAAAATTATAAAAAGAGAGCAGAGTTGAGGCTGAGATCAAGGGAAAACTTGATTTCTATCTCAGTCATAGCTAGAATTAGGATTAATCCCAGAAACATTTATAAATGCTTGGAAATAGCTTTCCTGAGATCTTTCTAAGAGTCTTGTTCACTTTAGGAAAATAAATCAGTATCTTTTACATTACACCATAATTCAAGATCCCCATTTTCTTGTCAGTGACGAGGTGGGAAAATCACAGGCTCCAGGGTTTTGTAGCTTTGGGCAAGTTACTTAACAAAGAAGGCAGCATGGTGGGGTTGTAAGGGTTCAGGATGAGATGGTTTTGGGTTCTGTTTTCTAGCTCTATCACACGATCATTTTATGCTCTTGAGACATTTGCTTGACCTATTTTTCTGCCTAGGTTTTCTTATCTGTAAAATAAAGACTACAACAGTATCTACTTCAATGGATAGTTGTAATGTCCAAGTGAGTTAATTTTAAGCATATACAGCAGTGCCTTGCCATAAATGTGTTCACTATTACCAATGAGCATCACTGTTTTTCCTCAGCAAAACAGAAATAATAATTACCTTATTTTATGATTGTGATTATTCAATGGGTTAAATGTAGAGTACCCAGTGCACTTCAAAGTATCTAATACAATTTTGTGCTGGTCACTTTTAATAATCTGAGTCATAAACAATCATTCTGTAGAAATCCAATTTGGGAGCTAAATCCAGATACCTCTAGATTTTGTTGTTTATTCCAATTCCTCTCTCATTAGTAGGCACCTCCAGGGAAACCTCCTTTTAGGGCCCTACATTCTCTTGCATCTGGTCAGCAACTGGTCCCCTAAAACCCATAAATATTACATCAAAAGCAGAAGGATGCAATGTGACTCTAGTGCAGCCATGTAAATTGAGGTTCTAATGCCATCTCTGGCACATTTTAAAGGACTTTGGCATACCTGTGCACAGGCACCCCAAACCTTAAATGACTCACCACTTTCAATCAGATCCAGTTAGAACACACAGAAGGATCTCTCTTTAGGGCAGCCCAAACAGAGGACAATGGCTGGTCCATGTTGTATTTTGGGATCTGCTGAGATATGCTTGGCAGAATTGGGGTTCCTCCTTGATTAAATGAGGCATGCTCTATGCTTTATGGACCTTCATGTTGGGAGAATGTGCTTATTCCTTCTCCTCAATATGTGAGTGGCAACTACACTCTCTCTGAAGTAGCAAGAAACTATAACCCTTTCCTCTCCTTTGAACTATGGGTTCTTTCCACCTTACTCACCAATCAGTGAAGGAGGATGAGAAACAATTTTAAATCTTGCTTTTGTTGTTGTTTATTTTTGTTATGAGTCACTGTTCTCTGTGAAAAATCTTTCATTTAGAATAGGGGGAAATTGCCTTGAGTTTTACCTTTGAAAAAGTAAAATTAATCTTGGAATCCTGCCTCAAATTTCTATTTAAAAATTGCACTTCCTATGCAATTAAAAACAACTCCATAGCTATTTAAAGAAAATGTTGTTACCTTCTGAGTCATTACAAAGTAAATATAAAAGATATGCTAAGTCCTAGAAGGAAAGAAAATATGCTCTATATCATATAGGGTTTACTCTTGATCTTATTCCAGAATTAAGAAGAAATCAATTATAATGCACTTAGGATAAGCATTATGTTGTATGAGGCATGGCTATAAAATCAGGATTCGTTCTATAAATTTCATTTGAAAACCCAACCCCTTACTTACTGGTCTTATCATAAACAACATTATATAAATTGTTATCATTGGGACATTTAGATACAATGTGGATCAAATTATGGCCTCTAATACATGAAAATTAATAGATATGGTATGTATGAAACAACAAAGTTAATATATAGTAACTAAGTAAGTAATAGGTAAACAGATTATCAGGGATACCTTTAGAAAAGGGCTCTGCAGTCTAGTTTGCCTTCACAGTAAGAGGCAGAAGTAAATGAACTACAGATAAATATAAAGAGTAAAAAAGTATTCAATTTTTAGTACTCTGTACAGACAAATGTGATATAGGGGAATCTGGTAGCTGAAAATTGAAGGAGCACATATCAAATAGATCTATCTTAGGAAGAGGAAATGTAGCAGTCCCTTCTTCCAGCTGGCAAGAAACCAATAAATCACTGACAAATGCTTATGAATCACAAGGACACTTCTCACATGAAGAATTATAATCAGTAATTTTTATGACATCCATGTTTACTTTTTCATTACTCACTTTCCACCTCACCTCACCTCCTATGTTTCTTATATTCAAAGTTATCTTTTCCTCCAGCACTTTCTCCCAAAAGGCATTGGTGTGAGGGGCCTTCGCCCTATGTGACAACCGAGTATTGTGTTTTCGTCTTCCATTTTCTCCCAATCACTTTATTTCCTCATATAAACACTTATTTGAAGACTGTACTTCTTAAACAGATCAACAATCAGGTAGTGAAAAGGACTTGAAGTCAGGTGATAAAATGGAGCATTGGAAGTTACTGAGAGAATGGGCATGAAGGCCTCAAGAGCTGATGTGTTTGAAGATAAAGCTCATCTGGGTACCCTCTTACAAGGAACTGCAATATCAAACTGGAGAATGATACCTTAGATATAATCCACAACTTACATAAAGCATAGACCCTGGAAGGACAATGGAGATAATAAGAAATAACTGGTGTCAGGATTTGGGAGTGAGAGAAAGTCAAATGTCATCACCACCTCTTGTAATACTATATCCACTACATAATTTAACTCTGAAATTTCACAGGCAGGTTGAGTTAAAAAGGGATTTGCATATGCTTTAAGGTGAAGGTGATCCTCAGTCAGTTCTAGGAAGACCTCTATGATTTAAATGTACCATCTCTCTAGTCTGAGATAATTTGAATTCCATTTTGCCACCCTCTCTGTTTTCTGGAGGACTCTAACTTTGAGATAGTATTACAGGAGAGGCATATTCTTTCACAGCAACTCAAATTATGCTTGTTAAATGAATTAAATAGGTAGAGATAGGGAGAGAGCTAAATCTAAGGAGAGATTAATAAGGCATTGTTCTGAACTTGTTCCCCTACTTCTTTGAATTGCTTAGTGAGTAAATAATAGGTAATAACACTGTGTACCAGAGCTAGCTTTCAAAAGGGCTCGTGTCCAGCTTGTGTGGCTCAGTGGTTGAGCATTGACCTATGAACCAAGAGGTCATGATTGGATTCCCAGTCAGGGAACATGCCCAGATTGTGAACTAGATTCCCAGTAGGGGGTGTGCAGTAGGCAGCCAATCATAGATTCTGTCTCATCATTGATGTTTCTATCTCTCTCCTTCTCCCTTTCTCTCTGAAATTAATAAAATATATTCTTTAAAACAATAAATCAATTAAATAAAAGAGCTTTGGATCTAATTTGCCTTCATTGTAAGAGGTCAAGACCTCTTATAGTTAAGACCTTAAAAGGAAGACTTTAGTAAGATTCTCTGCCATGAATCTTATTCTTTTATTCAGATTCCAATCTCATTCAACCTCATTCTTATTTTCCTGTTATACAAAGTATCTTCTGCAACCTTTTGTTTTGGTAAGCTCCTATACAAAACCCATCTCAGCTTGCCCTTTCTTGTAAAGCATGTTCTCCAATTTCCCAAGTTGTTTCCTACTTGTGCGAGATTTTAATTCTTCATTTTTCTGCCTCTCATCATTATTTAAGAATGAAGTACAGCCATGTCTTCTCAATATTTGCATCTCGGAGAGAACCAAGATGGTGGCATAGGTAAAACACCTATCTTACACAACAATTTTAAAACTACAACTTAACAAAAGAACAAACAACTTCCAGAATCACCAGAAAGCTGGCTGAGTGAAAATTCCACAAATAAAAGTGAAGATAAGACACTGTGACTCAGAGGAGCAGCTGAGGACAGCTTTGAAAATACGTGCGGAGAGAGGTTTGGAGCACGCATTCCAGCGGATAGGGCAGGCAGCTGAAAACCGGCCAGTTTTCTCGAACGGGGGAGCAAAGATGTCCCACTGGACTGATTCTCCAGCTCTGGGCGAAGTCCAGGGAACCCAGTATCATACAGGGTAAAAACTGGACAGTGGGAGGGCACGCTGAAGCTCGGGTGCTGCAGGGGTCTGCTGGCTTGTGGAGAAGGCGAGCTTGCACGTGAACTTGGGAACAGCACAGCTGCGTGACTGCGTAAAGAGCGCTCGCGACTTGCTCTCTCATCTGGGAAAGCGTCAGACAGCTTTGTTTTACGACCCTGGGTGAGACATTGGGTGTGCAGACTCATTTGGGGAGAGTCTAAATTCCCCGGCAGCTGGTGGAGCTTGGCAGCGGCTCTCTCTCGGAGGTGCTGGTGGCCATTGCCCCCGCCACAGAGTCCCTGGGCCACATGGGGCAGAGCTAACACTGTCTGCTTGGCCCGGAGACTCTGCCCATCCAACCTGAGCACAGCTGAACTTCACAGACAATTGGCCTGGAGTTCAACTCCTCCAAGTTCTAACAACGATTAACCTGAGCTTAACTTCAGCAAGATTGTAATCCATATCCACCTCAGGTAACTGGGGAGGCTGACCCACTGTCCCTTGTAGGAAGTCTACCACACAAAGCTAATTGACCAACTCAGGGAAGCAGCCACCATACAGAGACATGGAAAGAAATCAGATGTGAAAGAAATGGAGGGAAAAAAATGACTGGACGTGGAATTCAAAACCACGGTGATAGGGCTTCTCAAGAGGCTCCTACAAAAGATTGAGGCCTATAAGGAAATAAGCAAGACCAAAAAGGAAATGAACGCGACCCTCAAGGATATGAAGGAGACCTGCAAGGAAATGATCAAGACCAACATGGAAATGATCAAGACCAATGTGGAAATGAATGAGTCCTACAAGGAAATGAATGAGACCCTCAAGGATATGAAGGAGACTCTCAAGGATATGAAAAAGGACCAACCAGAAATTAAGCATACACTGACTGAAATTAAAAATATTATACAAAGACCTAAAAGTGCTCTGGAGCACCCCAAGAACCAAGTTAAAGATTTGAAATACAAAGAGGTAAAATCCACTCAGCTGAAAAAGCAAGAAACCAAAAGAATCCAAAAAATTGAAGATAGTGTAAGGGGCCTCTGGGACAACCTCAAACATACCAACATCCGAATTATAGGAGTGCCAGAAAAAGAGAGAGACCAAGACAATGAAAACCTATTTGAAGAAATAGTGACCGAAAACTTCCCATACCTGGTGAAAGAAATAGACTTAGGAGTCCAAGAAGCGCACCGAACCCCAATATATAGGAACCCTAAGAGGACCACACGAAGGCACATCATAATTAAAATGCCAAGAGCAAAGGACAAAGAGGGAATATTAAAAGCAGCAAAAGAAAAACAGTTAGTTACTTATATGGGAGCACCCATACGATTGTCAGCGGATTTCTCAACAGAAATGATGCAGGCCAGATGGGAGTGGCAAGAAATATTCAAAGTGATGAATAGCAAGGATCTACTACCAAGATTACTCTCTCCAGCAAAGATAGAGTAATCCATGCAGAATTGAAGGTCAGATAAAGTGCTTCGCAGATAAGAAAAAGCTCAAGGAGTTCATCACCACCAAACCAATACTATATGAAATGATGAAAGATATTCTTTAAGAAGAGGAAGAAGAAAAAGATAAAAGTGTAAATTATGAACAACAAATACACATCTATCAACAAATGAATCTAAAAATCAAGTGAATTAATAAGCTGATGAACAGGATAAACTGGTAAATGTAACAGAATCATGGACATAAAGAGGGAATGGACTGACAACTCTTGGGGAGAAAGGGGTTGTGGGAAGTGCAGCAAGAGACTGGACAAAAATCATGCAACTATGGGAGAGGACAGTGGAGGGGGTGAGGGTGGAGTGTGGGATAGGTACCAGGTGGAGGGAAATTATAGCGGGGTGGAGAAGGGAACAATGTAATTAATAAATTGAACAATAAAGATAAAATCTTAAAAAAATATTTGCATCTCTATTGCCTTATAGAGAGCCTGACACATAAAAACACTCATTAATTGTTTGATAGATGAATTAACATACTAAGATCTTTCTCATTTCAGATTCTTAAAAATGTCTCTTTTCTAATATAATAGTGAAGATGGAAAAATCTCACAATTACCAGGGGTTTCACATTAAGGACTAACTGCCTTCAACAACATACCCTAATCTCTATGAGTTAAGGGAGGGTCTATGACTAAGTCATAACCAATTTTCTCACTATTCGTCTCTAATAAAATAGGTTAATTTGATCTCATAAAAATTTAACATTTTTCTTTCCCCACTACACTTCATTATGAAATTAGTATTTTTTTCTTTGAAGATATTATTATAACCAAGAATACAACCAGGAAAGGTGATAAGGAATGATATTTTCTTTATCAATTATTTGCTGCCTGAGGACACACTAAACTAAACATCCTAGTCAATATGGGACACTATGATTATTTAAATAAGACTTGTTCAGTCTTTACTACTGATAAGTTTGTTCCACATTTCTTTTATCTAATATTATAAGATGCAATTTCCTCTTTCTGAATGACAGTGTCCAAATCAGTAATCATGACAAAGCAAAACTTCCCAAAAATATAGAATAAGGGAAGAATAAGCATGAAAAATATTTTTAATATTTACAGTTGAGCTTATCTCTGTCCGATAGATAATAACATATTGTTGCTTCTTATATCTTGTTCTTTCTTTCCCTCCTTGAATAGGTTTTCTCAAGTGCTTATTGTTACCTTCAGTTAGAGTATTCTCCAAAAGAACTTTGCTAAATGAAGTAACTATTATAGTTCATCAAGGTATTGTTAACAAAAGAGACACTTAGCCTAAATTGAAGTATCTTGTGCTAACCCCATGTCACCAAACCCCAACTTAATTCCTAACCTAATTGGGTTATCATTTCTCCCAGGAATATAACCTAAACCAGTCAATTTGGAATTCTCTGATTAGCAACAGAGAAGTAACCTACTTGATAGACCTCTTCCAACACTCCCCAAAAGATGAGGCAATCTATAATATATTTGTCCTTACCCTTCAAGGCCAGTAAAAGTCTTTCATTTTTTGAAGTTTCTAGACTTTGTACTTGATGGGATACTGCCCAACTCATGAGTAGTTGAATAAGCCAATTTGATCTTTCTATTTAGATCAGTTGAATTTTGTTTCCTTTTTTACTGTTTTTATTTGTTTGTTTGTTTGTTTGTTTGTTTGTTTATTTGAGTGAGAGGAAGGGAAAGGTATAGAAAAACAGAAGCATGAATGAGAGACATCATTGATAGGCTGCCCCTATTGAGGATAGAGCATGCAACTTGGGCATGTGTCCTGACCAAGAACTGAACTAGCAACCTCTTGGTTCATGGGTCAATGCACAACCACTGAGCCACATGGACCAGGCTGCATTTTGTTTCTTAATAGTATGTTCTTATATTTGAATGTCAGTAATAGTGATGTAGATGGCCTTATTCAGAAGCAGAACATTTCATTTGTTTACAGTATCAATCATTACATTTATTCTGTCTTAAGACTAGAATATGATGATTTAATAGACATGGTATAAATCACACTTTTATTCATATTTCTGTGTCACTTCTCATTCCATCTCTTTTTTTTTTTTGTCAGAGTGTGCATTGAGAACATGAATCACTTTAAGAAAACCGCTTATTTATATGCCTTTTCCTTTAACTCTCATGTAATGTAGATCCCTTAATCTCTACAAATATTCTCCTTTCTGGATAAGACATGATGCTTCTGATTACAATTATACCTCTGCTAGACTATAAAATTAAGTCAGAGTCCCTAATTTCTCTTTACTAACCTAAGTATATCAGTGCAGAAATGACTTAAGTGCATGAAAATCCTGTGGGTATCCAATAAAAATTTATCTAACAAATGACAATAACTATAAATGTACACTTTCTATGGACTACTGTACCTATATATAACACTTGACTCACAGATTACTGAAACTGAGATAAACCAAATATAAACTTTAGAAAATCTGTTCATAGAGAACAAAATCAGATCACAAGAGGGCAAAGGATGTATTGTTTATGAAGTAGACGTTTCTGCTAAGTGAGCCAAAACTGATTTTTTTCTTCTCACTGAGATCTACACAGGGTATTTGTGGGCCCAAGAGAACTCAGTGTGAGCACTAGCCAGTGATTCCAATCTGATCATTTCAAAACCTTTTGGCAGTTTTCACTTACAGATTTCCCCTAATCATTAGTCATTAGCAGCAACAAAATGGCAGGAGGAAAATAAAGCAAGATCAAAAGATACATATTCAATGCAAAACAGCTCAGCCTGTTAGCCTCAGGCAACAAATAAGTGAAAAACATTTTCCAAAGGTAGTTTCTGAGAGGTTGATGTTAGAGGCAAATCTGCCCCAGGCAATGTTAAAAAAAAATTAACAACCCAACAACAAAAGCAAACCAGACCTGTATCTTTTGTTCTTCCACAAAGCTCAATGGTCTTTGTCCATTCTGTGGAAAATGTAATACTATTATAGAAGGAAGATTAGAAGAGATTAACAATCTTACATAAACTATTAACCCTTTCTATATAGCTTTTGCTAAAATCCTTCATTTTAAAAAGCATAGGTCAGATATGAAGTTGCACAGGACAAAGATATTGTAGAAAAATATTGTTTGCAACAGTGTGACCCTCAGAAGAGGAACCACAAGTGAACTGCTGCAAATTTCTCTAAAGTAGGTAAAAGCAATTAACTCTTTGTCACTTTGAAATACTAAACCTGTTCATCCTACCTTGCCAGCAGGGGGTTCCAAGTGTGAGAGCAGACCACAATCTCCCTAAAAGACCTATAACTATCCCATTTCTTCTCCATGTCAGATGAAAAGCTAATAAGAATATATTATGAACCAGAATCATTTTTGACTTAACAAAAACACTTTTTTTTAGTTATTCAATGATGTTTTTATTTATTTTAAAAAATCTTTATTGTTCAGATTATTATAGATATTCCTCTTCCATCCTTGGGCAACACAACCATAGTGGAAGTATAGCATTAGAAGAGCCATGTGTTACATGGTCCCAGGTGTATTCTCAGAAGACCCCTCAGTTGGAATTAGTGCAGGAAATGTGCCTGAGCATTAGCAGGCACAAACTTAGAAGACCCCACTACTCACTCACAAACTTTTGAAAGTTTGACTGGGTGTGAAACAGCATACTGAAGACATTTCTAAGGCTTTTGACTAAAGGAAAAAGTACTTTTCAATTTGCCTAGGAAAAAATGTTTTGCCACAGCTAGTGACACACGGGATGGGATGAAGAAACACGCCTGGTTGGCCTATCATTTGAGACTGTTCCAACGCCAGTAGAAGCATAATGTGATAGAACTAACTGCCACAAAGACCTCCCAGCTTCCCGGGCAGTCCACTACTGCCAGCACATCCCTCTGAAGAGAAACACTTCTGGACAGATGGTAGGACAGTTGGCTGTGGATGGCTACACAGCTAAGCAGGCACTGCCATTGAGAAATGGTAGCACAGGTAGTAAATGTCTTTCTTTGATCAATAAGAAATTTTGTTTCCTCTGATTGGTGTCTAACAGAAGGCAACTACTAGTACTTGTGGGTTCGTAAATTTGCACTGTGATAGGAGTTAATTATTTATTTTTATCAATGCAATAAAGAGTGTTCAAAGAGTTTATTTAGAATCACGTGGTAAATTATTTCAAAATCTTTCCACTTTGAAGCTTGGACCTATAATGCCCTATATAAAAGTAGATTTTCACAAAGTCATACAGCTTATGATCTTAGTAGTCTGTTGTTTTTATTTTCCTTCCTTGTCCTTCCTTTCACACAAATTTTTATCCATATGTTATAAAAATTTTGTTTAGTATTTTGTTTGTACAGATTTGCAAGTCCATTTGTTCTTTTCTGTTTCATTATTTCTGCTAATTTGTGAATTATTTGGGTAATGTCATTCACTGTCTTCTCACTACTCTCCTGATAAGAGTTTTCTAATAGAAGAGATATATTGGCTCGCTGTTTTAAAATGTACTTTCAGAGAGGTCGAGGTGGCTATAATGGATGTTGGTGCAAAATCAAGAGGACTCCAGCAAATTGGCAGCATGTGAAAACCACTCTGCTTCTGCTAACTAGCACTAAATTTTAAGAGGCAGACTTAGGGAGATGAATAGAAGGGTTTAGATAACAGAAGACAGCTTCCCCTCCAGTGTGTGAAAGATCATTACTCAGTGGGATTTACTTGGATGGAAGCCATGTGCTGTGGTGAGGCCTGCTTTCCTGTAGGGATAAGTGTTCCTAGCTGGATAACAAAACAGAAAGTTGAATTCCAACTGGAATGCCGCGTGACGGAGCAATTGGAGCTCCACAGATGCTTTAACAAGGGAGCTCAAGACCAGGATTTCCCTAAGAAATGTGGATCCCAGAACCACAACTCATCAAAACCAATCACTATTTTAGTGATAGAGAGTAAGTAAAGATATGTACCTTAACAGAAGGATTCAAGTGCATGATGAAAGGCAGGGTGGGAGAGAACAGAATTCGGCTTGACCATGCAGTCTAAAACAGCTAGT
Source organism: Antrozous pallidus (assembly GCA_027563665.1). Classification (NCBI taxonomy): domain Eukaryota; kingdom Metazoa; phylum Chordata; class Mammalia; order Chiroptera; family Vespertilionidae; genus Antrozous; species Antrozous pallidus. Next base: position 66,134,360 of record CM050514.1, on the reverse strand, counting down.
AGAACTTTCTTTGGAACCTAGAGGAGTAAGTTTCCAACTAACTATGATAAGACAAGTAATACAAGATTTAAGAGTTAGATTGGCTCAGACTCTGCAAAACAGTCATCCATTTAACAATTAAATTGGTGTGAAACATATTCAATCCAACCCTTTATTATTTTCATAAATGGACTTTTTGACCCAGAGAGCTTATGATTTTTAAGGTTTTTGAAACATTGTAACTATCCTAGGAAGTTTGCAATTAGAAAGACTGGATCTGGTGGAATCTGTAAGGCAGGTCTGAGGGTCCTAGGAATTGTTAGTAGTTAGAAAAGGAAGGCAGGGGAGAGTTAGAAATGAAAACCATCAGGGAAGTTAACCATGCTCTCTCCAGGGAATCTTCTTTCAAAGACCTCAGCCAACCCACCTCACAGTAACTTTGCCAATATCTATGTTTATCTATATTTCCCTTTAACCAACACAAGGCCATTTTAATAGGAACATTTTTAAATATATTAGATTTACTAATAATTGATTCAAATAATTTATTTTTACCTTTTACTCATGACTTTAGCCTTTGACAATTTAAATTTGAGTTTCAGTGCATATTCATATCCTAAGTAATTCTTGAACTCTCTGCAAAGATTCTGAAATATTTTTCTAAGTAGTAATAAGTTTAAGGTTCTGAGATTCCAGTGTTCAGATGTTTGTTTGTTTTTAATGTATTCAGGCAGAGGAAGGAAACCAGAAATGTATCTACAACAAATAACCATGAGAGAGGGTGTGTGAGGTAGAGAAAAAGAAGGGACACAAACTCTATGTCAGAGAATGTGAGAAACAGTGAGAAAGACCAGAGAGAAAGAAAGTGATGATACAGAGCAACTATTTACAGAATCAGATAAAGGAGCATATATGAAATGCCAAATAAAATTCCAGAGTCTATATGACTTATTTTAACTATGAGATAGAGAAGAAAGCAACAAGAGTTATGTGTTCATACACGTTAAGTCATGCTTTATCTCTCTTCATTCAAATCCATCACCTTCCACCCCCCTGTAAAACAGCAAATTTAAAGGACCAATAAGGGATGTAGGGTAGAGAAGTTTAGAAATTCAAAAACTTTTTCACTGTTTGTTTTCTGATTAACAAATAACACCTGTTCCGCACCAAAACTTCAGATAACACAGAAAAGGATAGATGAAATGAAATCAATCAGAATATTGATAAGGCTTATATCTAGTGATTTATATTTAAAGTGATTCATTCGGTTCTATTTAATTAGAATCATATTGAGCTTATGATTTATATATGGTATTTATACAATTATACAGATGTATATATTGAACTCTACTTTTAAAATGATTGTAGCTCCGGCCAAACCAGGTTACTCAGTTGCTTAGAGCATCATCTGTTATACCAAAAAGGTTGTGGATTCAATTCCTTGTCAGGTCCCATACCTAGTTTGTGGTTTTAATTTCTGGTCAGGATGGGTATGGGAGACAATCAATCACTTTCTCTCTCACATGGATGTGTCTCTCTCTCTCTCTCTCTCTCTCTCTCTCTCTCTCTCTCTCTCTCTATATATATATATATATATATATATATATATATATATATATTCTCCGGTGAGGATTGAAAATGATTGCATTAGACAAATAGAACAGTTTAATCAGTGAATAATATAACTTCTTTCTTACCTATTTACCAATTAGCTCTTGAAGGTGTTCCCTTAAAATAGAACTCCTGGGACAACTTCACTAATGCCTCTGTAGTACAACATGCATGAGGCTAGCGTGATGTTCACTTACTCTGCTCAGTCAAGTTAAACTTAGGTGGGGAGTGAATTCCCTAGGCCAGTGGTCGGCAAACTCGATAGTCAACAGAGCCAAATATCAAAAGTACAACGATTGAAGTTTCTTTTGAGAGGCACATTTTTTAAACTTAATCTTCTTCTAATGCCACTTCTTCAAAATAGATTTGCCCAGACTGTGGTATTTTGTGGAAGAGCCACACTCAAGGGGCCAAAGAGCCACATGTGACTCCTGAGCCACAGTTTGCCGACCATGGCCATAGGCCACTAGCTACTCACTTCATTACCATTCTCACTATAACTGATGGCTAGGCCTCCCTAATGACACTGGACTGCGTGTGTCTCCCCAGTTACTGTGCAATGTGGAAGTCCAAAGTCAGTGTAGTATAAGGAGCAAAAGTAGTCTATGGAAGTTAAAAATCTCAGCTCCACATCAGCTATAATAACTTAGCAAATTACTTCACATCTCTTAAGTCTCCATATCTCCTCTATTGGATTGTTTTGGACTTCATAAATCTTTACATGCAAAAAGCCCTTAGAATACTATCTGGCACGTGAAAAACAATCAGTAACGGTTACAAATTATTGTTGATACTGTCACTGTTGTTATTACTATTATTGCCATTATGTTTACTAGTCACAAGATGGAATGAGGAAGAACAGGATGTGAGACATAGTCTCTTCTGAATCAAGTAGGTCAATGATTGCAAGATACAAGGATCAATGAGGCAGATCTCAGGAATGTCCACTTGGACAAAAACATCGACTGAGGTGTAATTTGCTAAGTTTACTTTCTAAATGGGGAGAAAAATAATAATAGAATACCACGTGGAATAAGCTCTGTGTTCCTGAAAAGCAAGAATGATTAACACAACCTGCCCCCTTGTCCTCCCGATTTTGTGTTCCAGGAAATGGCTAACTGCAAAGATACTGATGCTCTGATAGAACATGAGGTTAGACTCATCTCTAACTCATCTCTAACCACAGTATGACTTTCATTAGATTAGGATGACGCTTTGCCCCTGTGAAACCATGGCTCTCTTCCTTCTTCTTATTGCAATTCTGCAAATAATATTTCTGTAACAGTATGGGGTTTTCATCTTTCACGTGTGTTACAGGGTTCTCTGAGCAGGGTTACCCTTTAGAAACGTGTGCTGGGAGCAGTGTCCAGAGCAATCCTGGACAGTGCATGGGTTGGCAGATGAAGTTAGAAAGGGAGGCTTTATTTCTATTTGGTTGTGAGGTTGCTCATTATATTATTTCTTACTTCACAAATTATATGAATTCCAGAAATGCATTTTTTCTACTGCCTTAATGACTGCTATTAGAAAACCAGAGATCCAGGAATATAATATAACCCTAAGATGTAATAAAAATCAGACACTTAGGAAAGCAGTAGTGTCACATTTTATACTTTATATTTAAAATAAATAATAATTTTGCTTTTATAAATCACTAACAGTAATACTATCAACATTTATAATATTGGGATACTCACCATATTAGTCACACACTGAAAATACTGAAAGGGAACCCCTTAGGTAGATGTTAGAACCCAACAGTCTGCCTACACTTTGGATCATTCCTCAGGGAGAGTCATAAAGCTAGGAATTTGGCATTCTCTGTCTATTCAGTTTAGTTATGTTAACAGGATACAGATTCCCTCCTTTTTATTTTGTTTTCCTTTATTTTACCCCACTGGGTTAATAGCTGAGTATCACTACTTTTAGTGTATAGGATAACTCACAAATGCTTTCAATAATATTTTATGAAGTGGAAGGAACTGTTTTGTTTATTATTAATCTTATTATAGTTGTTTATAGGTTTTGAAGGTTTTTAGAAACACTTTAAATAAAATTTTTAGCTCAGAGTTTATGAACTTAAGCAATAAAAACAATGTGGGTTGCATTTGGAGACTTATTTTTTTCTTAAAATAAGCCAATGTATTTATGTTACTTTTTAAAAATTCTCCTATGAATATATGTTCTTAATGATGTTAGAGAGGAAAGAAGAGAGACACATTGATCTTTCGCCTCCCATATATACCTGACCGGATTAAACCTGAAACCTTTTGGTATATGGAGCAGAAGTCCAGCCAACTGAGATACCTGGCCAGGGTGTACATTTACCTTACTTTTTAATATCTATCTATCTATCTATCTATCTATCTATCTATCTATCTATCTTCTTCTTTCTTTCAATATTTTTGTTGTTGTTGATGATGATTAAGGTATTACATGTGTCCATATCTTCCCCTTGAGACTTTTAATAATGACTGAATAAGGAGCAAAGTTGGAAAGGGCCTTAATAATAAATTGCGGGAAGCCACTGCTTGCCAATATTGTCACGAGAGTATACCAAGGAGCCTGGAAGTCCGATGGACCTTGGGCATTAGTAGGGCTGACACTAAGCATCGATTGTTCCTGTTGAGATAGTGGTGGCTCAAGGCAATTCTTTAACCTGATCATCCTTTTACTATTTACAGAATTTTACCTTTGATATGCCTGTATGCATTGCTTAAGTAAATAAAAGGCAAACAGGCCAGAGGTTGGTGTGTCTCTTTAAGAAAGAGGCTTTAACCTGGCTCCCAATGCCTTCTAAATTCATATTTCTAATATAGCATTTTCATTTGTGTGTTGGCCCCTCCTTCAGATCCTGAATTCCACCACAAAGGTCATGGCATAAATAGTAAAGGCCAATGCTTGTTTAGCACCTACTTTGCACCAGGTGCTATTCAGTTATATTATATGTTATTAGATTTAAATCTCACAACAATTCATGTGAGGGGCAAGTACTCTGAATTATCCCCAGTGTACAGAAGAGGAAAGTGAGTCACAGATAGATCAGTTACATTACTCAGGGAACTTAGTCAATAAATGGTGGTGTAGGGAATGTCATTGAGTTCATTCTAAACTGTTTGCTTTCTATATCTGTTAGTTTTCTTTGCCTCTGTCCCAAGTTCAGTCTTCTATTTTCTCTAGTCCATAGCATTCTTTTCTTCTGTTTATTTACTCATTTTGTTGGAATATATCCTATGTAACTTCTTGATTAATATGTGTGACATGTATTCATCATTTTAGAAATTTTATGTCCATCAGTCAAATGTGAATGTAAAAATAGCAACTTTTTTTTCAGTGGAAAGCTCTATATTGGAAATTATTTTCTTCCATAATTTTGAAGATATTTTCCGTTGAATTTTATATCCCAGTTTTGCTATTGAGAGGTACAAATTCCTGTGCCTTGCTTTTCTGTTTATTTTCCTATTTGGATGTGTATTGTGCTCTCTCTCTCTCTCTCTCTCTCTCTCTCTCTCTCTCTCTCTCTCTCTCTCTCAATAGTAACCTGAGTATATATTTTTGGAGAGAGAGAGGAAAAGCATTGATTGGGTGCCTCCTGTAGGCACCCTGGCCTTGAATGGAATCTGAAATCTAGGTATGTGCCCATATTAGAAATAGAACCCACAACCTTTTGGTGCAAGGGACAACGCTCCAACCAACTGAACCAACCAGGCAGGTCTTCCTGGTTCTTTTTTTTTGTGCCAGCATTCTATATGTTCAAGGCGAAGTACCTTGTGGGATGAATCTACTTTCTTCCGTTGCACTTTCAACCATTTTGACCTGAAAACTCATATTCTTCAGAAAATGTTTATTAAAGTCTCCTGTCGTTGATTTCTGCCCTTCCGTTTTCTCTGCTTTCTTTTTCTGTAATTACTATTATTTGGATAGCGGGTCTTCTGGACTGGTCCTATAGTGTAATCTTTTCTCTTTTCTTTTACTTTTGACCTTTGTGTCTTATGCCTGCGCTTTCAGACAGATTTTCTCAGTGTTTAATGTCAGTACATCTACTGAGCTTTTCATTTCTATCATCGTGTTTTAAAATGTCAAGAGTTCTTATATAGAAATGTAATATCTTCTCTTATCTAAGAATGTTAATAAATATTTATTTATTTATTTCTGTTCAAATCCTCTCTCTTTTCTTCAAGTTGCCTTTCTCTATTTGTTTCTTTTGGTTTCTCTATTTGGTGATAGGGGCATTCCTTAGGTATCTGGTAATCTTCATTTTTTATTAATATTTAAAATGTGGAATAAAATATAAGTGAGTCAAACATGTTAAAAGTTTGACTATCATGAGGCTTCCATGCTGGATAGTCCATGTACAGGCAGCTATCTGGCCCAAATGTCTAGCCAAGTCCAGCCTTCCAGCCATCCTGCAAAGGTGCCAGAAAGTGAGTGAAACCCACCTGGACCCTGCAATCCAACTGTGGGCAGAATTTCATAAAGCAACCTCAGTCAGCTCCACATAGAAAAAGGAATCACCTCCTCAATCCCTGTTCAAATTCCTGGATGTTTAAATATAACAAAGTAGTTAATATTTTAAGCCACTAAGATTTGAGTAATTTTTTTTTGCAATGTATAATGAAAACAGTACATCACTGGAAAATTGTCTAAAATACTGGTTGGTAAGTTAAATAAACTCAACTGGTATAATGATTTTAAAAACGGTGATTAGATATTCTGATGGTCTGAGTGGCACTCCTTGACTGTAAGCTTTACTATAAGGTTTCTTAGAAGAACAATATAGCCTACCCCTTCTAAACTATTTATTATTATTATTTTATTTTTCAGTTGTAATTTACATTCAAATTTATTTTGTATTTTGTATTAGTTTCATGGTTTCCAGAGGAGAGGGGGTTGGGAGACTGGGTGAAAAAAAAAGGTGAAGTGATTAAGAAATCCAAATTAGTAGTTACAAAATAGCCACAGGGGTGTTATTATTTTTTAAATAAGTTTTATTCTTAGAACAATTTTAGATTTACAGAACAATTGCAAAGTCAGTATAAACTTCTCTTAAAATCCATACCAATTTCCCCTTATTATTAAAATATTACATTAGTAGGGTACATTTGTCCTAATTAATGGTCTAATATTGATACATTGTTATTACCTCAATTAAATTCTTTAGTTTTTGCCTTTCTTCTCCTCCAGGATCACATCCAGGAATCCACATTGGATGACATGTGTCTTCAGGCTCCTCTTGGCTGTGACATTTCTCAGCCTTGATTTTGCTTTTGATGATTTTGACAGTATTGGGACATTTTGTTGAAGGTCCCTCTATAAGAATTTGTCTGATAGTCTTCTCATAATTAGATGGGGTTTATGAGTTTTGGGGAGGACACCACAGGGGTAGAGTGCCATTTTTATTACCTCACATTAGGAAGACTATGTGCTGTCAACATGACTTGTCACTGTGGATCCTAACTTAACCACATTGACCTTGATCACCTGGCTCAGGCAGAGTTTGGCAGGTTTCTCCACTGTACTTTAAAAAAAAATTATTACTTTGCCTATTATCCTCTTGGGAAGGAAAGCACTATAAACAGCCCACCCTCAAGGAATGGAGAATTATGCTCCACCTCCACCTCCTGGAAGGGACAATATCTACATATATTACTTAGAACACTTCTGCATAGAAGACTTGTTTCTTTCCACATTTCTTAATTACTTATCTATATCACTATGGATTCAGATTTTTTATGTGATGACTTTTTTTTTCAGATCTTTCCTTTTGAGTTAGTTATATTCCCCCAGAATAAGTTATAGAATATTTTGCATAAAAGGTAAAGTCTGGCTGACAGGACTGGGTTTTATATTTAATACAAAAATATCATGTACCCAACCCTCAACTGTATCTGGTTTCCCCCAGTCCAGAGATCCTGTTTCATTTTCTCCAGATAATGAATCTAAATTCTTTTGCTTAGTTTAGTGAAAGAGAGTCAGCCTGGGACATGAACAAAGAAAGAGATCTAAGGATTTAACTCATTTTTAAATATCATTCAAATAATTTTGCTTATTTCAGCTGCCCCTCCACCTCTACCTTGATCTCCCCTCTATTTACAGTGGTATATGGTGCTGCCAATTCCTGGATGCTTTGGGGCTTTAGTGGGAAGATTGGTTTGGTTCTCAGCCCTCTTTGTTATTGGCTTAGGTGTCAGCATTTTCATGTTTGCTTAAACAGTTTCACTCATCCAACTGCTTTACAGCTTCCATAATTGTTTTGGCTGTGCTCTCCTGTCTTGTTCTCTCCATCTCCCCTACTACATTTGTCTTTAGAGGGGGAAAAGTCCCTGTAGAGCAGATTTAGTAAAGTGTGGAGGAGAACAAAATTGGATGTGCTCAATCTTCAGCTTTTCACAGATTGACTCAGGTTCACAGAGGCTCTGTCTTATTTACCTTTGTGTCCCCATTACCTACACACATGCCTGATGAAGAGGAGGAGGTATATACTAATTGAGTCTTGTATAAATAAAAATAGGATGCAGAGTCAGGACTCAAATACAAATCTAAGTCCAAGTTAATTTTTGTTATACATTATACTAAAATTCCACTCCTCATCAATTATGAAGTTTGTTATTGTCAATATTTAAAATGGAATTTTTGATCATAAGATCTTGCTTTTCAAACTTTTATGTGTATACAAATATGCTGGAGGTCTTTTACAATGCAGATTCTGACTCAGCAATCTGAGTCTCTGCTGGTCCAAGGACCACAACTTGAATAGCCAGAATGCTTATTCATGGATTTATACCACTAAATATTCTGGCATTAAAAATGGCATTTCACACACATGTAATGCCTTAATCAATAAAAAAAATGCATTTCACATCATCCTGTGGACTGAGGGGTTGCTGGCTCAATTCCCAGGGTTGTGGACTCAATCACCATTGGGGGTTATGCAGGTGGCAGTTGAAGGTGTTAACACTCTCACATTGAAGTTTCTCTCTCATAGTCTCCCTTCCTCTCTCTCTAAAAATCAATAAAAATATTTTATATAAAATTTTAAAATGCCGCCGAGACCGGTTTGGTTCAGTGCATAGAGCGTTGGACTGCGGACTGAAGGGTCCGGGGTTCGATTCCGGCAAGGGCATGTACCTTGGCTGCGGGCACATCCCCAGTAGGGGGCGTCCAAGAGGTAGCTGATCGATGTCTCTCTCTCTCATCAATGTTTCTGACTTTCTATCCCTCTCCCTACTGCTCTGTAAAAAATCAATAAAATATATTTTAAAAAAATTTAAATGCCATTTCACATCTTATTTCTATTTTAGAGGTATCAATTGCATAACAATTTTGTCAAAATCAGAATTTAGATAGTAACAAGCTGAGTTGTGCTGGGGAAAGGAAGAACTAGGAACTCAAATCAACCTACCAGTTGAGTGAAAATGTAGGATGTAATGTGAGAGTGCAAGCTATATCTATCTATCTCTATATCTATCTATCTATCTATCTATCTATCTATCTATCATCTATCTATCTATTTTTCTATTTATCATCTGTCTGTCTCCATTTAGAGCTGAATGCCAGAGCTATATTTATGATAACACTGTCATGTGTGCATATAATTTTTTGTATATATTTTCAAAGTTTGTTGTATTCATCTTCTTTTTGGTACTTTTCCCTTTACCTTCATTTCTTTGTCTCTTTTAATAAATATTACTAGCATACAGAGTTAAGCCATCTTAAATCAGTTTGGTATAAGACAGTGGTCGGCAAACTCATTAGTCAACAGACACAAATATCAACAGTACGACGACTGAAATTTCTTTTGAGAGACGGAAACTGACTTCTTCTGCACATGGGTCATGAAGTTTCAATCACACTGTACATGCATGCCCACATGTGGTATTTTGTGGCAGAGCTACACTCAAGGGGCCAAAGAGCCACATTTGCCGATCACTGGTATAAGATATAAGGTATAGTATAATATTAGCCCCAACCATTTCTTCACAGATAACAATCTTATGGCTATCTGTTGGAATAAATTTCCTGGTAGAATGAAAATAAACAAACACACACACACACACACACACACACACACACACACACACACACCCCACGCACGCACACACGCACGCACGCGCCACACGTAAGTAAGTCTATTTAACTTAGAAAAACTCCAAATATCCATTCATGCAAAGTTTTGTTTTGGTCTTTGGGTTTTAAGACTATCACAGACCATTTTAAGTTTTCCTTAGGCCCTCAGTAAAAAAAAAAACACACAAATAAAATTTGATGGAATCATCAGGTTCTCTTCATTCAATTATTCTTGCTAACTTCCTTTACGTTAATTCTATGCTTATCAAGTGACCTTTTTATTACAGAATATCAACAATTTCAGGTGGATGACAGACCCCATGAAGCCCATTTCGGGAACCTTAGGTTAAGAACACTCAGGCCAGGGGCAATGTGATGACCTAAAGTCACGAAGGTCACAACATCTTCAATTATTTTAATTCCAACCACATTTCATGTGTGTGTAGTTTTTCATTACCTGGCCTTTTGACAGACCTTTTCACCTAGTAATAGTTAGTTGCCTACAGTAAGGCCTTACGCTAAAAACTGAAATACTGTATTCTTGCTTAGCATTGAGACCTCAGTGAGTAAAAGATAAGTACTTTATCTATGTACAAATATTGAGCCTAGCGATAAATTTGCAACCTTTCTAACCTTCCCAGTAAACACAGCCACAGACTTCATAGGTCATGGAAACTTGATAATTGTTGAGTCAGTGCTGGGAAGGTATCTGGACACACAATTTTGACTTCATTTAAACTTTCTTAAAATTTTAAAAAATAAATCTCAAACTTTTCCCACAATTAGAATAATAACAGACAATTTCTGGTTGGCACATATATTTCCTTTTCCAAAAAGTTCTCTAGAACCTAAAAATGGTTGCTCAAATGTAGTGAGATTCTCAGGTGGTGCCAACCTTTCCTCTGTACACATTATAAGTATTATTTCAACAAAATTTACCAACAGCACTGCAATGTATTATTAACAAGCACATTTTAGAGATGACAAAATTGATGGAATAAGCTCTTCACCTAAATTAATAACTGAAATATTGCAACCTCATAAATGGCACAGCCAAGTCAAAACTCAGGCAGGGTGGTTGCTGTGCCTGCGCTCTTCATTATTTCATGATTGATACTCCCTTCTCAGAGACCTCACTATACAAAAATAAAAATCAAGGTATCCAAACATTGAAGAAAATATAAGTGTGGAAATAATAGGAGAAGCTGGTTAAATAATATTAGTTGAATTTAGTTGGATTCTACATTGACATTAAAATATAGATTGTAGAAATAAATATATAATATTATAAATATACAATAAATATGGACTGGTAAAATATTCACAATATACTGCTGAATGAATGAAGCAAACATACTTTATAGTAAAACCCATTTATACATGCAAACATATGCAGAAAAACAAACTCACACACAAATGCAGAATATATATATAAATGTTAATTATGATAAATTCCATAGTAGTTGGTAAATAGGCAGTTTTCATTTATTTTCTCAAGAACACTCTTCTGATTTTTATGCAGCTGGCTCTTTTTTTTTTTTTAGAATTTATTCTAAATGTTTCCTTTTCAAAGAGGTCTTTCCTGACCCCCTGGTGTGAGACAGACTTCCAGGTGTACTCTTTATATCTCTATATAATAAATACTATGTCATACTTATCACACTTCAATATTTATTAATTTTTGTTGTTAATTTTTATATAGGTTTTTACTCTTCTTTCATCTCCACTATAAACAGCCTACACAGCCACTTCTCTGTATATTTCCATGATTTAGAAAGTTGTGTCAGTGCTTTGTCACTATGCATTGAACAAATGACAAATGAATGAGTTATATATCTATAATTTAACACATTCTTAAAACCTGTCACTTAACCACCATAAACCTCAAACTCAAATTTAATTGAAGAAAGTTCATAGATTTTTTTTTCCCTTCACCCATCCCACATTCACTTCTAGTATCATATGTAACTGGATAATCACTAAGTATGGTAACCATTGGAGGCATGGAGGTGATGCCCCTGCCCCTAGGTTATATCTAGTGGATTTGACACTTCTGAACAAATAACTCTATTGTGATAAAAGATGACTAAGTGGTAATATAAACTATAGAGACTCAGAGGAAAGATGAACTTTTCCTTAGTTACTTTCCAAACTGAAGAAACCAAAATAGTTTTTTAAAATTTCTATATTTTTTCCCCAAAATTACAAAAACAATTCTCATCATAAAACCAACAAGAAAACAACAGTAAATTAGTAGTGTTTGATGAGGTCACTTCTGCCCATGCATAAATAGATATAACCAAAGCTAGTGTGATCTCTAGTCTCATTTGGTTACCAGCGGTTGTGTTTAATAGGAGCTTTAGGAAAGTAGCCCCTGACACCTCAATTGATGAACCACAACCAAAGCAGTTTTTTCCTCAGAGATCAAGTTTATCCTCTGCATATATTCTAAACATAACTTCTATTTCTGGCAACTCATGTCGGAAGAAATAGCAGAGAGAGTCTAGGTTTTTCAACTTCGATGACATTCTAACAATAAGCAAAGTTATATCACATGGGAAATATTTTGATGTAGAAGTAAGTTGAAAATTAATAACAATTATTGATTTATCATGAAACTTGAAGAACAAAAGCCATTCAGCTTTAATTGCCACACTCTTTCCTTTACCTCTTTCATATAACTACTGTGAATCAAAAGCGCTCTCTTCAATGATGTTTTTTATTTTAAATGAATGTGTATCCAGAATACTAAACTAAAGGGAAAAATCAGTATCTGCCCTGAGACCGTCAGCATAACAGACATCAGTCAGTTTTACCCAATCCATCTTTGGGGTATGATGCTGTATGATAATTCCATAAATTTTGAGATGCCCTACATAAGTAATTGAGTTTCAGATAATGTAAGTTATATTTAGAGAAAAGCTCTGCTTACCAAGGAACTGTAGGACTGTAACTCTGGAACAAGGGGCCACACACCTTCCTTGCCACCAAGTTGTGATTTGGAGAATGATAAGAATATAAGTTTTGAGCAAACATTCCCTTATCACCTTATATCACTAGAACACTAGGCATAAAAGCCAAAAATGTTAAATTATTTTCATGTGTTTGGTGAAAGAAGAACTTCTCATTGAGAAAGAACAATGGAATCACTCAGCATTGTCCACTGGTGTGCAAAGGTGAGAAGTAACTAAGCCACTCAAATGGAGACAGGTCCACGACAATTTTAAATCTTTATCTACTGAAACTTTTGCAGTTTTAATAGAAGACCTACCACTCTCATACCCTAGGAAATCAAAGACTCATTGTGTATCACTCATAAAAAATTATCTGTGGGCCCTGAGGCCTTCTGAGTTTCTACAAAGTTATACCAAACTTTCTTGTCTTAAACCAATTCAGTCTTCGGGAAGTCATTCAGGGTGAGGTCTTTGTCTCAAACCTTGAAAAGTTTACTAGAATTAAATCATTTTGGAAAAACTAAATCTAAATATATATCCTTAGCATTTAAGCATTTTAAGTCAATTAAAATGTAAATAACTTTAAAAACATTTTAGGGACTGATTCACACTAACCATATTTATAATTATAGTTGTGAACAAGTTTCTGGCCAAGAGAGATCTAAAAACATAAAATGAAAATGTTAAACTGTGAGGGAAAAAAGAAGAGCGCAAAATTCCTCCATTCAACTTTAAAATTGCAGACTGTGTAGAGTCAGGAGCCATTTAAAGAACTGTACTTGTTTATAGCACTTACACACTGCTATAGGCATGGAGATGCTCACACACATACTCAAGAAAGATAATTCAATTTGAGTCATAAGTACTTGAAAGTTTTACAAAAATAGTCATTGTACATATGAAAGGGGTTATTGTTTTCATTTGAAAATTTCACTCCTAAACTTGCACAGCAAAAAAAAAAAAAAAAAAAAAGAAAGAAAAGAAAAGAAAAAGAAAAAAGACTGACTTTTGTTAATCTGAGGGATGGAGAGCAAATTAGATAGCAGGGTATGGAAGGATCCAGGGACTTGGGGTTTTAAGAGGAAACTTTAGAAAAAGAAATTAGTCCCTAAAGCATTTCAAAGTCTTTTATTTTACAGGGATCTCTCACTGAGACTGGAGTGTGCCCATTGTGTATGGTGTCCAATCTACCCTGCTATGTCTTTCCCACTTCAAAGTAGAGAATGGTCTCTGTTATAGGAAACAAAGCAATTGACAAACTCATTTCCATATCTAAAGCCAGCTCTGAAATCATACAATGAGATTCTTAAGAGAACAAAAGAAGACTTCATCTATTTCTGTGCCTATTTCCCCCAACAATAATCAGGAGATAACATCTTTTGGAATATTCTGTTTGCTTTACCTTTTTCTACTTCTCTCCATTTCAAAGCTTTTAATGATTCATCACAGTATTGTTGTTGTTTTTTTGCCTTCTATTTTTTCCCTCTGTTCCTTTAGCTTTCCTTGGTGTCTATTTTCCTTTCTTAATATTCTTCTTTCCTGGTGGCATTTAGTGGCATTCTTGCCTTCATTCATCCTCCTTCACTGACTTGACCCTCGAATCTGCTTTTCCAACACTATCCACAACCCTCTTTAAAATATATATATATATATATATATATATATATATATATATATATATATATATTTGTTTAATTGAGTTTTTACAGAGAGGAAGAGAGAAGGATAGAGTTAGAAACATTTATCAGCTGCTTCCTGCACACCTCCTACTGGGGATGTGCCTGCAACCAACAAAGGTACATGCCCTGGACTGTAATTGAACCTGGGACCTTTCAGTCACATGCTGATGCTCTATCCACTGAGCCAAACCAGTTAGGGCCCACAACCATCTTCTTTAACTTTCCTCAACTCGATTGTCCTACCCTCAAAAGGAATTGGTTCACCACAGATTGACTGCATTTATTTGCTGCTTTATTTCAGTTGGAAAAACAATGAAATGGAACAGCATTTTGTACAGTTGCTCTGAGGAGTTTTTTTTCTGAACTCCCCTTCAAGCCACTACTCATAATGGACTTTATAAACTAGTGCAGTTCAACAAATAATGGAAAAAAAATGAAAACAAAAAAATCTTGCTGGTATTTCTTCCAGCAAGAATGACAACTGGAAATGATTGAAAATTAGTAACCAAAAGAGAAAAGACACTAAAGGTTAGAGATTAGTATCTGTGGTTGTGCCTCGGCTCATTGCTCTTTCATGGTAAATAATATTCCTTCAAAAACTTCAAAATATATAGCTGTCGGAAAAATATGGATAATTTCACCTAGACTCTGAGTCTTTCCTCCATGTGACCGCATTTCATATCCAATTGCAGGCAGGATTCTTCCGCAGACCTTAAGGATAAAAAGGAGTTTTTGTTTTGGTGGGTGAGAAAATTGGGAAATTGAGATAACTATGACTTTGGTCTTTTAATATATCAACTCAAAACATCTAAGCTTTTGTCCATGTGAAAATAAAAATCATGACAAAAACAGGGAAGCTCAAAAATGCAGCTAACACACCTGGACGTCTGACTGAATTTGGTTTGACAATGTGTAAACGCAGCTTGAATGTCAGTTGAATTGATATGAGTTATGACTTACCCTAGCTGCCTCAATGTAAGTGATGAAGTTTGTGGGTATATGGAGGCAGAAATCCAGAGGACAAGTCCCTCTCAAGAGAATTATTAATGGAACATGTCCAAAGGATATCAATCCGTCTGCCAAATTTCTCTCTGAAGTAAGGCAGAGTGCATTCAAGATCTAATAAATGATAGAATATAATACCATGGATATGTCCTTCATTTATGTTTGTTAGACATCAAATCCCAGAGTTAGAGCTCTAGGCTCAGTGTTTGAGATACAAATAGGATTTTGATCTATTTCTTAAGGGGTTAAGAATCTAGCTGAGGAGATGGGGGAAAGTCTGCCAATAAATTCTACTACTTACACATAAGATTTGTCTAGATCCTACTTTTTTCTTGTTCTTGGGAAATTTAAGGCATTTTGTGAAAGAGAAATCTAGCTAAAATGAGAACTGCTGGTTTAGATCTTTATCATTTCTATAAATTTCTCAGATGTCTGGATTCAGTTAATGTAATTTATTCACAGAGAATAACTCAAATATAGTAGGTATCTCCAGAATTGCTAAGACGTGTCTACTAATAAAATGTAAAATACATAGGCTTTTATTAATTAATTTGCTATATAAAAGTTTGATTAATTAGGATACCAAATGAGTTTGGTTTATATGTTAAATTATATAGTGGCTGATCAGTTTGAACAATTTTCTGTTGATATTGGTAATTGTATCCTACGGGCACATATGTGCATTGAACATAAGATGCAGGTATATCCTCTCCATTCCTTTTGCATCTTTAGACCCTACCGTAGTCATGTAGAAATAGTAGTATGCAACTATGTCCTTTTTTTATTGCAGCACAAGCACTTGGAGTGAAATAAAAGAAAAGGGGGTAACAGGTAGAAGAAAAAAGGCAGAAAAAGAAGAGAAATGTATGTTTAGATTAATTCCAGCAGAGTACATTTGCAAGTCTTAAGTCATTTTCAGAAGCTGTGTAAATCCACAAATACAAAAGTACTCACACTTAAAAATAAAAGTTGAGAAAGTTCCGTTTAATATACCTGCTCTTGAAGTGGGAATTGTTGTCATAAGAAAGGCTAAAAATAGAGCAGGCAAATGTTTTCTTTTCCGTGTTTGTCGGTGTTTCTTGTATAGACATTGGCTCATGAGGCAAATAGCAGTGAAACCCTTTGGCATTATAATGAAGACATACTAAAAATGAGACAGTTCTATATTTCTGCTTTCTATTCATTAGGAATATTAATTTTAAGCAACATACATTTCCTCTAAAACAACTATTTTTAAAGATCGACTTCATATATCACTAACAGAAGCTTTCAAAGCATCACTGTCAATTGTTTAATAAGATTCTCAAAATATAGTTCTATTTTTATTCTCATAACTGGGTCAAACAAAATGGTCCTAGCCCTTGGAATATTTTAATTGGCTTGCTGTATTTTTTAATTTGAGTCTCTGGAGTGGTTGTATGTAATTCACAATTTTATATATGTACTAGGGACCCAGTGCATGCAATTCATTCACTGGGAGTGGGTGGTCCCTCAACCCAACCTGCCCCCTCTCACATACTGGGAGCCCTCAGGAGATGTACAATTGATGGCTCACCCCCAGCCTGGTGAGGCTTTCGGCCTTGGGCACCCAGCCATCGCCGCCCTGCTCAGTTCAGCCCTGGCTGCTTGCGACCACCCAGCCCCGGGGGCCGAGCACTCCCTGCCCCCATCACCACCGCTGCTGCTGCTGCTGCTTCCCCTCACAGCACCTGGGGGCTGGGCGCTCACTGCCACTGCTGTTTCATTTCCACCCCCGGGCCCAGTGCTCATGCCACTTGGCCCTGCCCCCACTCCTGATTGGCTGGTAGCATAGCCAATCAGGAGCAAAGGTATGGTCAAATTTGCATGTTACTCTTTTATTATATAGGATTATTATTTCAAAGAGGAAAGGAGAGGAAGAGAGAGATAGAGACATCAATGATGAGAGAGAATCATTCATTGGCTGCCTCCTGCATGCCCCTCACTGGGGATTAAGCCAGGAACCCCGGCATGTGTCCTGATTGGGAACTGAATTGTGACCTCCTAGTTCATAGTTGTTGCTCACCACTGAGCTACACTGGCCAGGAGTGCATTTCACAATGTTAGCATTCATGCATTAATTCATTTCAAGCACTGTCTTAAGTTTGTGGGATTCCAGGGGTGAATATATAATTGTTGCCCTGACCCAGATCACAGCAGAGTGGAAGGAGAGTCATATACTTATTTTTCCCAAAAAACAACAACAAAGATAGTCAGAAAACTTGAACAAAGTAAGTACATGAGTTTCTGACTCCAAAAGCTACACATTTCCCCCACAAAATGATGTTCTTGGAAACAAGTAGAGCAGTATCTCCCCTTGATGCTCTAGCACATGCACGCATTCCAACCATGTCTATAGGTGAGAGGGTAACTGGAATTGTTCATGTTATGCAACCTGGAACTCCACATCCTTTGCTTTCATAATTGCATCATGTTCTGTGTCATGTGATATAGTGGATACAGTTGAGGACACAGCTGCGCTGCCACCTATTGTGACTGCACATTGGAAAACTATTTCAGTATGCCAAGGATCAATATCACTTAAGTGACCATTGCTACTACATGGGAGGTTGGTTCATCACCATAATTGTAAGAGGTCTCCTTACACTGTTTAGTTACAAATCTTAGAGAAAGCATTCAGACAATGTGATTCTTCAACTAAGATTAAGAATTAGAATAAGAATACAATGCAGAAAAAAGTACAATTTTTAATTCTCACTTTCCTGTGACCTCTGCAGAGAAAAAGAACATTAAAACAACATGTCACTAAAATTTTTGTGCAGTGCCATTCATATGTCACCTGAGCTAACTAAAATCCTTCCAGCAATGTGACAACTTTCTGGGTATTTGTCAAAAACAAATGTTCAGGCTACTGAAAAGAATAAAATAAAAAATAGATTGGATGTGGTAGGTTCATAGATGGACATGGTAAAGTGAGAATGTGTAATACTATGTCACTACATTTTTATATTGCCTTCATGGTATCTTTTGAAAAACTTAACAAAATGAGAATCCACAGGATCTTGATATTTGGAAATAGGAAATGTAGATAAAATTGATCTGCCACAACAGAGGAGTGTTAAATAATAGACTAGGTACATAATATAATTAGAAATGCTGAACTTCCTTTTGCATACACAACAGCTTGTGGCAAAGCTCTGGGTAAATCATGAAAATAAGTGTGGAACTGCATTGTGCTCCACAGAACATGCTCAGGCTGAAAAAGACAAACAGGAGAAGTTCTGACTAAACATTTGTTCAGAAAATACCCTCTGATAATACATTGCCAATTTTCTACCTTGGGTAAATAGCATCCTCCTCTCCCAAGGTAAGTAGATCTCTGCTATATTAGATTTTATTTGCAAAAAGGAACTCTGGCCACAAGACACATATCAGTTACGTGTAGGATATGGCCCAGCTTGTCTCAAAACATTGTCAGTGTGACTTTTAGCAATGGCCCAACAAAAACAAACAAACAAACAAACAAAAACACGCATTCCCTACAGGAAACCAACACCCTTTCCCTATAATCCTGCTAGCATGATGTGGGGTTAATGAAGCAAGCCCTGCTTCCAGTGGCCATAGCACAAATTGCCTCATTTGGCTTGGTCACAGGAAGGATGGATGCCAGGTGGGGATGTGCACACATGAGCATATGCAAGGTTTCCATGGAAATTCTACTTGTTCTGACTGCAAAGCCTTGGGGGACACATCCATCCCTGCTGGGATGTGCTGTATCTTTCTGGAGGTCAGCCCAGTGGAAAGTGAAACCTCAGAGATGCACCAGACTCTGTAGCCTGTGTGTTCATCCGGAGGGCGATTAAAGCAATTGGGTTTCCAATATCACTTTCCATATCCACTGTATTCTGGATACCAACTCCAAAAACAGCAGCCCAAATATTCTTTTATTTCAGAGTCCAAACATAAAGATGACAAACTTTCCCAAGCATACACAACAGCTTGTGGCAAAGCTCCCAGGGAATACTTCCAATAGTTTCAAAGACAATATTATAAAGAGAAAAACATTTTAAGTAATTGTGCACACACACACACACACACACACACACACACACACACACACACACAAGCTTTTTAGCCCATCTCATGGCTGCCCTATCTAGCTGGCTTTCTCTTTCCCTTCACTTATATCTGTCACTGTTCTGGCCCACTTATTACTTGTATCCCTGATTTACTTAACTGTTGGTTTGTATTCCAGGGAATTCCCTGGCAGGTAATTTGGCTGATCAACATTCCTATGATCTGATAGGTGGTTTTATATACAAAAGCCAAGGTTAACAGCATCTGGTTAGAAAGCTAGAGTTGACTAATCTCAACTATATAAGTACAAATATAGGTAGCAAAAATTCTTACATGAGCTGGTTTGTTCTTTAAAAAATAGCTCAGTCATCTGATGCCTGAATGGGAAAAAAATGATTATTCAATACTAACACATGGACTACAAATGGTGCCATTTTAAAGATAAGGCCTCAGAGCTGGGACAAGAGATTCTTATATATTTTTTTCTATAAGTCATTGACCATATTGGAAATATAATTTGAATAGGAGCATCTTTTTATGATGATGAAACTAAAACATAATTTATTCTTATTCTCATTGTCCCACTTTTTAAGCATTTTGTTAATATAAGTTTTTAAAGAAAATATAAAAAGTATAGTTTTTTATATACAGTCACAGGTTTTCCCATATAAATAAAATTTTTTTATCTACTTAGAAATTCTAAACATATATCAAAGTACAGATCATATCCATGTAGATACCTTCTTTCTCCCTTCTTTACTCTTCTCCTTCATTCTTCTCTTTCCTCACCAAATCACTCCACTTCTTTCATTCATTCTTGATCTAAATGAACACATATTGCTTTTTAAGGCTTCTTTCACTTTACTATAAATCCATTGAGGGACACATACTTTCATCTCTCTGCCTTTGTAAGTTGATTGATACTGATTTGATGACTGCAGAGATAGTGCCCAGGGCTGAAACAAGCAGTGTATCTGTTATTGGTCAAGAGACAGAGATGTGACAGAATCACAACCAGTAAAATGGAATAAATTGTTTTAAGATTTTTATTTGTGCAGTGGGCCTTTAGTCTCTTTTGGGAAAGAGAGGTTTGCTCATTTCAGGGGATTTAAAACCCAGAGGATACAAGGTCTGGAGTTGCAATGGCCATCATCTACCCTGAGAAGACAGCCTATCTGGAAATGAGGTAAACAAGGAAGCAAATAAAGCAAGGCACAGAGAAGTCAGTCAACTGACACTTGCAGCTAGCTCCCACTGTGTTCCTTACTTATGTGAATCAATAAATTCCTTCAGCGCTTAGTGAGTTTAAGTCAGCTATTACATTTTGTAATCAAAAGAGACTTGAGGAGAGAAACCAAGATGGCGGCATAGGTCAACACCTAGGCAGCTGCCTCACACAACAATTTCAATAATTCAACTAAAAGACAGAATGGACATCATCTGGAACCACAAAAGAGCTGGCTGACTGGAAATTGTACAAATAGAAGGAAATAGAAATGCACACAGAGAATCAGAGCAGCTGCAAAGCCTGAGATATGGAGACATGTGCACATGTGGAAAGGACGGGCCAGAGAGGATGGGGCGTCTGAGTGCCTGGCTGGGATGCTTTAGCAGGAAGGAGACAAAAGCTCCAGACTGCACTGAACCCAGTTCCAACTACACTGAATCCCAGTTCTAGGCGAGACCTGGGGGACCCAGGCCCATAAGGGGGAAATCTGGATTGTGAGGCAGAATCTCAGAGGAACAGCCAAAGACAGATCTCTAGAGGCATGTGCGAGAGTGTGCACAGAGAGGGCGGACTGTTGTCTGTGATGCTGGCTTGATCTGGTGGGAGGGAAACAGGAGCTCTGGATGGCGCTGAAACCCAGTTCCAACTGCAAGGAATCCCAGTGCCAGGAGAAAATCTGGGAGTGTGGATTAACTGGAGTCGGGGGAGACTGGACTGTTTGGCAGCGGGCAAAATTTGAGGGCACCTTTCTCTCAGAGGTGCTTGCAGCAATTGCCTGTGGACACTAAGACCCAGTGACCTCATGGAGCAGGGCTGACTGGAAGCCAAGGTTGTCAGCTCACCCTGAAACTCTGCCCCATCCAAGCTGAGCACAGAGGCTTTGACAAATTTGCAAATCCTGTCACATAAGGATCTCTCCCAGCGTAGACAAAGCTGATCCTCACAACCAATTGGCCTGGAGGTCAATTCCTCCCAGTGATACCAACAACAATCAAGACTTAACTGCAACAAGGCTCCACACACAGTCCACAAAGGGGTGCACCAAGAGTGTCCACCTCAGGTAACAGGGGAGGCCGAGACACTTAGCACACAAAACTAACCTACCAACTCAGGGAAGCAGTGAAAATGCAGAAAGAAACAGGTCACAAATGAAAGAAATGGAGGAAAACAAACGACTGGATAGAGAGTTCAAAACCATGGTTATAAGGTTTTTTAAGAGGTTCTTAGAAAAGGCTGATAAATTCAGCCAGACTCATGAGGATATGAAAAAGGACCAACTAGAGATTAAACATACACTGACTGAAATAAAAAATATTATACAGAGATCCAACAGCAGACTAGAGCAATACAAGAATCAAGTCAAAGATTTGAAATACCATGAGGCCAAAAACACTCAACCACAAAAGCAATAAAGAAAAAAGAACCCAAAAATTTGAGGGTAGTATAAGAAGTCTTTAGGACAACTTCAAGCAAACAAACATGAAAAATATGGGGGTGCCAGAAGAAGAGAGAGAGCAAGATACTGAAAACCTATTTGAAGAAATAGTGACCAAACACTTCCCCCACCTGGTGAAATAAATAGACTTACAAGTCCAGGAAGCACACAGAACCCCAAACAGAAGGAATCCAAAGAGAAACACACCAAGACACATCATAATTAAAATGCCAAGTGCAAAAGACAAAGAGAAAAGATTAAAAGCAGCAAGAGAAAAACACTTAATTATCTATAAGGGAGCTCCCAATATGATTGTCAGCTGATTTCTCAACAGAAACTATGCTTGCCAGATGGAGTGGCAAGAAATTTTCAAAGTGATGAATAGCAAGAACCTACAACCAAGATTACGCTACCCAGTGAAGTTATCATTCAGAATTGAAGGTCAGATAAAGAGCTTCACAGATAAGAAGCTAAAAGAGTTCATCAACACCAAACCAGTATTATATGAAATGCTGGAAGGTATTCTTTAAGAAGAGGAAGAAGAATAAAAAGGAGGAAAAGGTGGCTGCTTCAAACGGTAGCATGGATGGAACTGGAGAGCATTATGTTAAGTGAAATAAGCCAGTCAAAGAAAGATAATTATCACATGGTCTCACTCATTTATGGAATATAATGAATAACATAAACTGATGAACAAAAACAGATCCAGAGACAGAGAAGCATTGACTGTCAAACCTCAGAGGGAAGGTAGGGGAGGGGAGTGTAAGGGGAAGAGATCAACCAAAGGACTTGTATGCATGCATATAAGCCTAATCGATGGCATGGACACCAGGGCACGAGGGCCTAAGTGGTGGTGGGGGAGTGTTGGAAGGGGTAATGGGGGATGAGGACACATATGTAATACATTAAAAAAAGAGACTTGAATGATAAACCTAGCCTACAAACAACAAGGCAGAACAGGTAGATAGAGACAGCCGTAAACCAATAGCTCTCAAATTTTCAAGTCCAAAGACCCCCTTGAACAATAGCTGCTCTAATCCTTTGCAGCTAATCAACAAGTTACTGATAGAGCACTCCATTGAAGAAAATAGGTAAAAATGTCTTAGAATTAATGTCCCTTAGGTCCTTGAAAGACATAACTCTTTAACCTGGTAGCACATATTCCCCACAGGACACTCAGCAGCTGAGATTAGCCTCAGCACCACTTGGCAATAAAAATGGGGTTGAAGAGAATGTGAAATGTTAGGCTGCCTTTAACTTGCTCTCCACACCTGATGGATTACTTGTAGTGGGATACAGTTGTTCACATTTCCTTTGTAAAATAGGGGCTGTAAGGACTCAGATAAAAATACAGAGCATAATTTTCTAGTACATAATGTGTTTCTCATGAATTCATGTCAGAAAAGTCCCCAAAATTTTAAAAGAAAAAATATCCTCAGGCATTATTTCCTCATTTTGTTTTCCTACCCATCTCCCTTTCTCTTTATTTCTTTCTTCTCCCTTAAGTTCTTCCCCTTACCCTATCTAATAAAGATGGAATGTGCAAATTGACCATAACACTGCAACAAAGTGGCAGTGCCCAGAGCCAATAAGGAGGGAATATGCAAATTGATGCAACAAGGCAAGAGGTGGAAAGGTGGCTCCGGGCCAGATTAAAGATGGAAAGGTGGCTCTGGGCCAGAGCAAAGTGGAAAGGCAGCTCCAGCTGGAGCAAAGGCAGTGCAGAAACAAGGGGAAGGAAGTTTTATTCTTGCACAAATCTTTGTGCTTTGGGCCTCCAGTCTCTTATAATAGCTTAGTACTTTTATTTCCCTTTAACTGAAATAAAACCAAAAACATTTCAATCATTTTATAACTAATGGTTTGGTATAATTCAGTGAATTATTTTGTAGTTCATATTAACTTTATGACATACACTGAGTGGCCAGATTATTATGATCTCTGAATGCATAATAACCTGGCCACTAAATATATATATATATATATATATATATATATATATATATATATATATATAATATTATATGTAAGAGGCCCAGTGCATGAATTCATGGATGGGGTCTGGCCAGCCTGGTCAGGGGAGGGGACATGGGCATTTGGCCTGCCTGCCTGCTGGTCAAACTCCTGGTTGAGGGGATAATTTGCATATTAGTCTTTTATTATATAGGATATACACTGAATGGCCAGATTTATGCATTCAGAGATAATAATAATCTGGCCCTCAGTGTATATCTCCCAAAATATAGTGTCTTGAATTATCCCATAATATTTACCTAAGAGGACCTGCTCCTCATTCTATCAATCTACTTCTGTTTCTTCTCAGGGTCTCCTCTACCACCTTCAAGTTGATATAAGTAGAGTATAGGGCAGGATTTGACAAAGGGAATTAGATCTTGATCATAACCATTTCTCAGATCACTAAACCAAAGTGTCTTGACATACCCAAACTTTTCTGAGTTTGAGTGAAGCCCAGATATTTCATAACAGGAATCCTCAGAATGGAGCTTTTAAAGATTAGCACTTCCCTTCCTGTTCAGTGAACTGTAGTCAAATGCTTAATGAATTCAAATTCTGACTCAGTTGCATAACCTATGGCAATTTCAGCATCTGGCTTAAATTCAGTATGTCTCAGTTTCCACATTTAAAGTGAGAATATTCAT
The DNA here is from genome assembly GCA_027563665.1 of Antrozous pallidus. Taxonomy (NCBI): domain Eukaryota; kingdom Metazoa; phylum Chordata; class Mammalia; order Chiroptera; family Vespertilionidae; genus Antrozous; species Antrozous pallidus. Next base: position 66,109,686 of record CM050514.1, on the reverse strand, counting down.
ACCTACTTAATTAATTTAACACAGTTATTCAGCATCTGGCTTGGCATTATTCTAGGGGCTCATAATATACTTTGATTAAAATACTCAAAATTCTATTACAATACAGTTTACAGTTCACTTAATGCTGTTTAGTTTATTGTTGAATAAACTAAATTATATAATTTAAATAAATCCAGGGTACAGAGTCTAGCATACAGTAAAATTCAACACATGGTATCTAAGGTGAGCTCTCTTTCCCAATTAGGGCATTCCTACTTTTTCTTTTTCTTTTATTTTCTGTTAAAATTTTCTTAGTCTCTTTAAGGTTTTTGGAAAATTTAGGTAGGAAGCATCACACTTTACAATGAGCCAAATATGACTTGATAATCTAGAACTCTCCCTTGAATAAAATACTGGGGTTGATTTTGTCCAAGCTTATTAAGAGAAGGGATTTTAAAAAAAGACACAAATTTGTCTAGAATAAACTCTTTTCAAACCATTCTTGATTCCTTTTAAAAAAATTTTCCTTCATGAAATTCATCAACAATCCTACTCCCCAAATATAGTCCATATATATTTTCCTTCCTTTCATCTCCACTGCCTCCACTTCACCACACATTTCTGTAATGCTAGGATAAGCTACCACCATCTGTCTTCCTAGCAGGCAGATTACCTTTAAAAAGGGTTAGCAGACCATTCTCACCAGCTCTAAATATTGTCTGGTGCCTTTTAGAGCACTTACCATAAAACAAAAAACTCTATCATCTACAAAAGCCTTTACATGATCTTGTCTCTAACTCTCCGCCATATATTCTGTTAATCCACATCCTGCTCACTGTACTCCAGACAGCTGGCCTTCCTAATCAGTTTATCTCTGCCTCAGAGCTCTTGAAGTTGCCATTCTCTTTTTCAACAGTTTGCTCTGTGTCACTAATCTGGGTCTTGCCACCTTGTAGCCTCACAAATCAATATTCAAATTCAATGACAAACTCTTTCAAAAATATAACTCAATAAACTTTAAGACTGCTTAAAATGTGCTCATTCTCCCTTCCTATATTTGCATTCTTTCCTAATCTAAATTATATTATTTCAGAGGAACCAAGATAGCGGCATAGGTAAACACCTATTGTGCTGCCCTGTGCAACAATTCCAAAACTACAACATAACAACAAAACAAACATCATCCAGAATCACCGGAAAGCTGGCTGAGTGAAAATTCCACAAATAAAAGTAAAGGTGGGACACTGAGACTCAGAAGAGCGACGGAGCGTAGCCTTGAAGATACGCGCAGAGCCAGAGGTTAGGAGCCTTGAGCGTGCGCGGACTGTAGGGCTGGCAGCAGCAATCCTGGCTGGATTTCTCCAAAGGGGATGGTGGAGACATCCCACAGCACAGATTCTCCAGGGCCAGGCAAGGTCCGAGGTCCGGGGTACGCACGCTAAAAGCTGGGTGCAGAAGAGGTCTCTGAAGTTTGAGGAGAGTGCGCATAGCTTTGCGCGTAAAGTGCACGACAGCACAGAGAGGATACGCAGACCACTGGACTGCTTTGTTTTACAACGCTGGGCGAGACATTGGGTGTGAAGACTCATTTGGAGAGAGGCAGAGTTGTTTGCCAAAGGGTGGGGACCCATGGCGGCTTTCTCTCGGAGGTGCCTGCAGCCATTACCACCCAACACAGAGACTCGCGCACCACATAGGGTGTAGCGGACTGCGTGCTCAGCCCACAGACTTCGCCCATCCAACCTTAACATAGCTCACCTCCACACCCAATTGGCCTGGAGGTCAAACCCTCCTAGTACTAACAAAAGTTAGCTGGGCTAACTCCAACAATACTGTACGACCCATAAAGGATTGCAGTAAGAGTATCCACCTCTGGTAACTGGGGAGGCTAAGCTACTGTTTCTTAGAGGACATCTACCACACAAAGCTAACGACCAACTCAGGAAAGCAGCCACAATGCAGAGAAATGGAAAGAAATCATGTGTGAAAGAAATGGAGGAAAAAAGACGACTAGACATAGAGTTCAAAACCACAGTAATTAGGTTTTTCAAGAGGCTCCTAGAAAAGGCCGATGAACTTAATGAGAACTATGAGGAAATTAACAAGACCATCGAGGAAATGAACAAGGCCTACGAGGAAATGAATGAGACCTACAAGGAAAGGAACAAGACCTACGAGGATATGAACGAGACCCTCAAGGATATGAAAAAGGACGAACTAGAAATTAAGCATACACTGACTGAAATGAAAAATATTACACAAAGTCCTAAAAGCAATCCAGAGGGCCACAAGAACCAAGTCAAAGATTTGAAATACAAAGAAGCAAAATCCACTTGGCTGGAAAAGCAAGAAGCCAAAAGAATCCAGATAATTGAAGATAGTGTAAGGGGCCTCTGGGACAACCCTAAGCATGCCAACGTCCGAATTATGGGGGTGCCAGAAAAAGAGAGAGAGCAAGGTAATGAAAACCTACTTGAAGAAATAGTGACTGAAAACTTCCCCCACCTGTTGAAAGAAACTGACTTAAAAGCACAAGAAGTACACAAAACCCCAAAACATAGGAATCTAAAGAGGACCACACCAAGACACAGCATAATTAAAATGCCAAGAGCAAAAGATAAAGAGAATATTAGAAGCAGCAAGAGAAAAACAGTTAGTTACCTATAAGGGAGCACCCATTCGATTGTCAGTGGATTTCTCAACAGAAACGATGCAGGCCAGATGGGAGTGGCAAGAAATATTCAAAGTGATAATAGCAAGAATCTACAACCAAGATTACTCTATCCAGCAAAGCTATCATTCAGAATTGAAGGTCAGATAAGAAAAAGCTAAAGGAATTCATCACCACCAAACCAAAATTATATGAAATGCTGAAAGATATTCTTTAAGAAGAGGAAGAAGAAAAAGGTAAAAATATACATTATGAACAACAAATACACATCTATCAACAAATGAATCTAAAAATCAAGTGAATTTATAATCTGATGAACAGGATGAACTGGTGAATATAACAGAAGCATGGACATAGAGAAGGAATGGACTGCCAATTCTTGGGGAGAAAAGGGTTGTGGGAAGCACAGCAAGAGACTGGACAAAAATGTTGCAACAATGGGAGAGGTCAGTGGGGGGGGGGGTGAGGGCGGAGGGTGGGATGGGTACAGGGTAGAGGGGATTTATAGGGGTATAAAAAAGGGAAAATAATGTAATTAATAAACTGAACAATAAAGATAAAAAATGAAAAAAATAAATTATATTATTTCAGAAGGATCTTCGCTGACCAATAATCTCTTTCAACCCCAATCACTCTCTTTCCCATCACCTTATGGGTTTAGCTACTTTTTTTTTTGCCTCTCTGGTTCTGATTACCACACAGAAATGCACACTCTGCACCACAAAAGTTGGCACACTGTAGAAGGCACTTGCCTACATGTGATATACCCAGTGGCTGGTGCACACATTTGATTTCAGTCTGATGTGGGCAGGTGTGTGTGTTAGTACAGTGATTTACCATGGAAACTAACCCTCTTCCAATGACTTGATTTAAATTATTTCTAATTCTTTTTTTATTATTTTTTATTATCTTTATTGTTCAGTTTACTAATTACATTGTTTCCCCTTTTTTATCCCCCTATATTTCCCCTCCACCCTCTACCTATCTCACCCTCCACCCTCACCTCCCCATCTCCACTGTCCTCTCCCATTGTTGCAAGATTTTTGTCCAGTCTCTTGCTGTACTTCCCATAACCCTTTTCTCCCCAAGAATTGTCAGTCCATTCCCTCTCTATGTCCATGATTCTGTTATATTCACCAGTTTATCCTGTTCATCGGCCTATCAATTCACTTGATTTTTATGTTCATTTGTTGATAGATGTGTATTTGTTGTTCATAATTTATATTTTTACCTTTTTTTCTTCCTCTTCTTAAAGAATATCTTTCAGCATTTCATATAATATTGGTTTGGTGGTGATGAACTCCTTTAGCTTTTTCTTATCTGCGAAGCACTTTATCTGACCTTCAATTCTGAATGATAGCTTTGTTGTATAGAGTAATCTTGGTTGTAGATTCTTGCTATTCAGCACTTTGAATATTTCTTGCCACTCCCATCTGGCCTGCATTGTTTCTGTTGAGAAATCCACTGACAATCGTATGGGTGCTCCCCTGTAGGTAACCAACTCTTTTTCTCTTGCTGCTTTTAATATTCTCTCTTTATCTTTTGCTCTTGGCATTTTAATTATGACGTGTCTTGGTGTGGTCCTCTTTAGATTACTATATTTTGGGGTTCTGTGTACTTCTTGGGCTTTTAAGTCAGTATCTTTCACCAGGTGGGGGAAGTTTTCAGCCACTATTTCTTCAAGTAGGTTTTCATTAACTTGCTCTCTCTCTTTTTCTGGCACACCAATAATTCGGATGTTGGAATGCTTGAGGTTGTCCCAGAGGCCCCTTACACTATCTTCAATTATCTGAATTCTTTTTGTTTCTTGCTTTTCCAGCCGAGTGGATTTTGCTTCTTTGTATTTCAAATCTTTGACTTGGTTCTTGCGGCCCTCTGGACTGCTTTTAGGACTGTGTAATATTTTTTTATTTCAGTCTGTGTATGCTTGATTTCTAGTTGGCCCTTTTTCATATCTGTGAGGGTCTGGTTCATATCCTCAGAGGTCTTGTTCATTTCCTTGAGGGTCTCATTCATTTCCTTGTAAGTCTCATTCATTTTCTGGTTGGTCTTGTTTATTTCCTCATAGTTTTCATTAAGTCCATCGTCCTTTCTAGGAGCCTCTTGAAAAGCCTAATTACTGTGGTTTTGAACTCTATGTCTAGTCGTCTTTTTTCCTCCATTTCTTTCACAGCTGATTTCTTTCCATATCTCTGCATGGTGGCTGCTTTATGTGGTAGATGTCCTCTAAGGGTCAATGGCACAGCCTCCCCATTTACTTGAAGTGGGTACTCTTACTGCAATCCTTTATGGGTTGTACAGTATTTTTGAATTTAAGCCCAGCTTGTTGTTGTTAGCCCTAGGAGGGTTAGACCTCCAGGCCAATTGGCTGTGAAGGAAGACTGTGTTCAGGGTGGATGGGCGGAGTCTCTGAGCTGCGCAGGCAGCCTCAGTGTCAGCTACGTCCTTTGCGGCGATCGAGCACGTGGGTCTCTGTTGGATGGGGATGGCTGCAGGCACCTCCAAGAGAAAGCCGCTAATCTCTTCCCCTTGCCAGACAACTCTGCCTCTCCCCAAATGAGTCTGGACACCCAAAGTCTCGCCCAGGGTGGTAAAACAGGTGGTTTCTGGGACCAGGAGACAAGCCTCCAGGGAGCAAGTCGTGTGTCTGTGCTGTCGCACAGTTTACTTGTGGCAAACTTCTTTTCCCAGCTACACGGTTTCTTAGCAGACCCAGAGTCCTCTGCCGTGCCTGCCTTCCAGGGTGCATCCTCTGGACCTCAGACCTTGCCTGGCACTGGGGAATCTGTGCAGTGGGATGTCTCCACGTACCCTGGATCTCGGACCTCGCCTGGCTCTGGGGAATCCGTGTAGTGGGATGTCTCCGCCCTCCCCGTTGGCTAAATCAAGCCAGGGTTGCTGCTCCAGCCCCAGCCTGTGTGCTCAACCAGGACGGCTCCTAACCTGTTTCCATCTTCAAGGCTGCGCTCCTGCCGCTCTTCTGAGTTTCAGTGTCCTACCTTTACCTTTCTTGGTGGAGTTTTCACTCAGCCAGCTTTCTGGTGATTCTGGGCGATGTTCGCCTTATTGTTATGTTGTAGTCTCTAAATTGTTGCACGGGGCAGAACAATAGGTGTTCACCTATGCCGCCATCTTGGTTCTCCTCCGGTTCAGCTACTTTATAAGGTATAAGTCCAACTCCCCCACCCTTATCTAGATAATGAAATCCATGAACAGAGATTTTCCTCGCTTGTTCTCTGTAATCCCACTGTCTAGCTATAAAAATAAATAAGTAAATGGTAAGTAAATGTATAAAATCTAAGAAATTAATAATTCTCTCAGTATGCACACAGATAGTTTTGTGTAAAAATTCCCAGGCTCTTATTAATCATATAAAATGTTACAAATGAAATATTTATGGTGTGTGAGGCACTTAGACATGTATAAACCATTCAACATATATTACCAACATGCATTTTCCATTGATCATCCCAACAACTTTGAGGGTTTGGCATTATTGTGTTCATAACCATTTACAGCTTAGGGAAAGTAAACTCAGATACAATACATTTATTCCACAAGAACTCATGGCTCAGAAGTAGCAGAGCCTGGATTCAAATCTAACTTTGTCTGACACTAAAATTGGTGGTTTTAATTTCACAAACATCACTGTCAACCATACTTAAAAAAAAAAACTTTTATTTTTTTGTAAAAATATGTTCTTATTGATTTTCAGAGAGAGAGAGAAACATCAATGATGGGAGAGAACCATTGATCTGCTGCCTCCTGCATTCCTCCTATTGGGGATCAAAAACTGCAACCCAGCCAGGTGCCCTGACCAGAAATGGAACCGTGATCTCCTGGTTCATGGGTCGATGCCCAACCACTGAACCACACCAGCTGCAACTGTATCTTTTCCTATGAGTGCTAGGTATCCAACTAGAAGTGAGAACCTGTCAAAACTAGAATTATTAATAGAGAGCATTTACTGAATGTTTAATATGCACAGGGCATTATCTATGTTAATTCACAACCTCCCTAAGATGTAGGTTTCTTATTTCTCAGTAGAGAAAAATAATTCATCTCCAATATGTCAGATGAAAATTGAACCCAATCTTGTCTGACTCCTGAGCCTAAACTGTTTGCTACTATGGGATAGCATTTCCCTGATCCAGTGAAAGACAGTATGGTTTGTCAAAACACAGATGATAGGAACCACTAGTCTAGGCCTATGGTGCCAGCTAAGTGCAGCCCTACTGCATGCTCAGTATGTTTATCTTGGCCTAATGACAGATGCATTGTATCTCTAATTGTGGAAACCAGGAAGTGCTCTGCTAGCTGACCACCAACTCTGTCAAGTAGGGGAAAAACAATCAGAAGCTTAAACTTTCATTATTAGGTTAGTGGTGCCTCCTTCATTTATTTTCGAAGCAATAAACACTGCTCGTCCATTGTTTTAATTAGTTTCAAATAAGATTGAAGATAATGCATCCCATAATTTCTCACCCTTCCGTGTTCCACAGGATCAGGCAGAACTGATTCTAGGGTGGAAATCACACTCTCCTGATTGATGAGGTTAATAAAGCGACTTTATTGTGATATAAATAGCCTTTAAAATGTCCTAGAGAGTCAATATCAGTGCTTGATTGCCTTACACAGGCAAGGTCCTTGTCTTAAGCAGCACTAAAGCTTATTGAGTTATGTTTTTGAAAAAGTTTGTCATTGAATTTGAATATTGATTTGTGCAGCTACAAGATGGCAAGATCCACGTTAGTGACACAGAGCAAACTATTAAAAAAACATACCCATTTCTTTCACACACGTAATATATCAATACTTTTAATGTATTGCTGGATCATTCAGCTTTGGCAAAGGGTTGTAGCAGGTGTAAAACAAATGACACAAGTATTCATTCAACCAGACTGATGATTATTTCCCACACTTGGGTTATATAAGAGTGCAGCAGACACTTCCTAGAAGGGAAGAGTGGGTTTTCAGAACCCACCTTAGTCACACACACACACACACACACACACACACACACACACACACATACACACACACACACGCACACACACACACACACGGGCCAATTCAGTATAACGGAACAAAATTGTATAACTCTAATGACATCAAAGCCTCTAGGGTTAAACTGTTATTGTTGATTAGAGAGTAAAGGTAATTCATTCATCTTTTTGTGTATTGGATATATCATAAGTCAAAGTTTAGGCTAGTAAGCCAGGACAAGTGGAATAAGGAAAATGCACAGATAGTTAAATGGCCAACTAGTTTATAGCTAACTAGTAAATTGTAAGACCATATCTTTCTTAACTAAGGACACTTAAAAGTAAATGGTTTACATTTCTCATAGCTTAAATCACTCTACTCGGAGATTGCTAGCAAAAGTCCAATTAGTGGCATTTGTAACAAACACACCCCAGGATAGATGAAGTTAGGGAATAAATGTCATTTTGGAATATCAGCATAAAGCTGATGAGTATTCTATTTGAATCCTCCCCTAAACTCCCAGCATTTAAAACTATCAAGATGAAGGACCCAGGGCCCACTCTCCCTCCCTGGAGCATGTCCATGCCATTCTTCCCTCTCAGGTGTGCATTCCCTAAACTCTAAGAATTTTGCAACCAGTGAAACAATGGACAGTGATAACTCATCCAGGGATAAGCCCCTAAATCTATCTCCAAGGCTCCCTTTTCTCTGACTTTCCAGCAAGCCAAAGCAGCTGTACTTAGACTCATTTATTTCCCATAACAGTTCTACAGAGCAATAGTAGCCCCACCGAGGCTCTTTCCTGTTGCTTCTATCTTCTGACTCCCCAGTGAGCTAACAGCAGCCCTAACTCGACTCACAGCTTTCCTATCATGTTTCTATGAATCCAAAGCTGAGCACCACCTAGTTTTTCTCCTATTGCTTCTTCTAACTATGTCTTTCCTTTATTTCATTGTCCCCAGCTTTAATAATAAATGTACTCTCAAATTCACCTGGGCTCATATTGTAAAATGTTTCCTGTACAAAGTTAAGAACACACACATTACAGGCTAGCCCTAGGCAGACCTTCTCCCAGCCTATTAAAAAATTGATAGGTTCTTATTTTTTATTTAATGTAATACCATCCCTTGCTAAAGAGATGTGCTAAAACCTAATAGGCCTGGATACTGAAGTCTCAACTTACATCAATTAGCTTTTATTTTCATGTTGGCTTGGTTAGTTAAGATTGGGGAGTTCATGGGTAGGTAGCAACCAAGGCAATTTGTTTATGATTATTGTTGAGTCATTTTGAATGAGAATCCATCAGACATAAGTCTGATCATGACAGTGGTCTAGATGTTTGCACTGTCAATTGAAAATATATATTGAGCATTACACATATATGTACATATATAATATAAATGTATGTATTATATGTGTAATATATGTATATATGTATGAATGTGTATATACATGTGTATAATTTATATACACATCAATTACTAGGGACCCAGTGCACAAATTCATGTACGCTGAAAGGAACTGTGAGCCACGAGGCTGCAGTGGGCACAGGGGCAGGTCTCAGCCCATCCTCCATGTCCGCATCTGGCCCCTCCCATCATGGCCCGGGTCCCCTGTGTGCCGGCAGCCCTGCTCCTGCCACCACCACCAGCCCTGCTCACACTTGCTGACAGCCTGGAGGGACTGGGGACGGCACCAGCAGCAGATGCGAGCTGAATTGTTGCTGGCAGTGGGTGTAAAAGGCGGCTGTCAGCCCTAATCGACCCTCAGGAGCAGGAGTAGTTGGAAAAGCCTTGAGGGGCAATTGGGGCCGGCGGCAGCCTCCGCTCACACCTGCTGATGGTGCCAAGTGATCAGGGCCAAGGCAGGGTGCTGGTAGTGAGTGCAAGCAGTGGCTGAAGCACCATCAGCGGGTGTGAGCGGGGCAGGTGGGAGCAAAGAATTTTCAGTAACTACCAGAAGCTTGCTTCTATGACAGCAACTGATGCCCCACCTTGGTCTGGTGCCCCCCCCTCACCTGCTCCACCATCCCACCATGGCCCATGCCCACCATGTTCTGTGCTCTGCTGCCTGCTGCTGATGCCCAACATGTTCCGCACTTGTTCCCTAGTGGTTAGCGCAAGGCACAGCGACTGGTTATTCAGTTGTTCGGTCTATTTGCACGTTAGGGTTTTATACATACAGATACATTACAAGAGGGTCTTAAAGGTGCTGGGAAGCATGCCCTAAGGGGAATCTGCTCATACTCTCTCTGCTATGGAAGGTAGGTTGATCTTCAAGCTTAAAGACACAAAGAAAGTTGCAGTATCATGACTTTCACTCAGTAAATTCTCACAAAAAGGAAATTATCATGCTGCTTCCATTGCAAATAGGGCCTAATATCAGTGATGAGTGCTCACTTTAAAACATAGTTTGATTAGAAAACCACAAAATATTTTGTTCTAATATTAGACATGAATCTTCTCTAGTTAGTAGACAAAGGGTCCTGAGGCCAATCTGGAGTCCTTCATCATAACATCAAAGAAGATGGTAAAATTACTATTTTAACTGCCATAACCAAATCTCACAGCATAAGGTAAAAGATTAGATTCTGTCTTCAAAAACTATTTCTTCACCCCAAAGGCAGACACAATGGACAAAATGTCTTGTTTTGCTCTCTTCCTTGATCAACCAGCTAACTAATTGTCAAATATATGCTTCAGGATTTTATGCATAGCTGTATTGCTCAAGTCATTGATTATCAGCCTATGTTCCTGATTAAAGGCCTATTCAGACCAATATATTATAGCACTCTGAGACCTATTTTTAAGCCTATAGTGCTTGCCATGTTTTCTGCACTTTGATAAATGAGAATGATGTAGCAAGAGACAATACTTTTTGCTTTCCCGCTGACCAGGCATTTCTCCCCTATTCATTTATTTATTTAGTTGACATTATTTGGGTCAAAATCCCATATAATAGATAATATGCAAATTGATCATCACACCCTCACAAGATGGCTGCCTATGACCAGGCTGGCAAGAAGGTTAGTGAGGGACGATCAAACAACTGAATAAGCTGGCTGTGTGGGGTGACCAGGTTGGCAGGAGGGGGCAGTTGGGGATGATTTGGTTGACAAAGGGGGCAGTTAGGGTAACCAGGCCAGTAGGGGCGACAGTAAGGAATGACCAGGTCAGCGTTGGGGGCGGGGAGTTAGAAGCAACCAGGCTGGCAGGGGAAAGGGGGACAGTTAAGGGACAATCAGGCCAGCATACAGAGGCAGTGAGGGGCAATCAGGCCAGTGAGGGTGGGGCAGTTAGGGGTGACCAGGCATGCAGGCAGGTGAGTGATTAGGAGCCAGTAGTCCAGGATTGCGAGAGAGATGTCGGACTGCGGGTTTAGGCTCAATTCCTGGGATCAGGCTTATACTGGCAGTCAGACATCCCCTAAGGGGTCCCAGATTGAATAGGGTGCAGGCTGGGCTGAGGGAACCGTCTCCCCTATGCATGAATTTTATGCACTGGGCCTCTAGTGGTTAATAAAACGATATTGGTTTCAGGTGTATAATTCTGTAATACATCATATGTATATTGCATTGTATATTCACCACGCCAAGTCAAGTTCCCTTCCATTACCATTTATCCTCCCTTTACTCACTTCTACCTCCCCCAAGACCCACCTTCCCCCTGGTTATCACCATACTATTGTCTGTGTCTATGAGGGTTTTTTTTTTTTTAGTTTTTTGCTTAATCCCTTCGTTTTTTCCACCCAGACTTCCAATCCCCCTCTCTCAGCTGTCAGACTGTTCTCTCTCTCTATGAGTTTGTTTCTATATTGGTCATTAGATTCCACATATAAGTAAACTCACTTGATACTTTCTTTCTATGACTGACTTATTTCACTTACTACAATGCTCTCTAGGTCAGGCATTTAATGACTCATTTTATCTAGTGAGGGGAGCACTGTACCTGCAGATAGAGTCACCTATTGGATTACATTATCTTGTCTTTGGTTCTTATAGAGTATATGCCTTACCTTTCACCAAGAAGCAAAAAGGGCCACAATAGAAGACAGACGATTTTATCAGTCTAAGTTTCTACAAGTTACAAATACAGGTGACGAAAGACCTGGGAGGGGAGACACAAAGGATCACTGAACACTCCTTGGACTACTCAGAATGAGAAATGGTCTTTGAATAGTAAAGAGTTACAGCATGATGGAAAAGGTTTACCCAGTTCTCATTCTGAACTACATTTGGTAAATTAAGATGTGCTGTTTAGTTTTTCAGAGGTTGATTTATTTCTTCTGCAGAAATGGACATTGAAAAAACTTGAGAAGCCAAGTGCAATAACTCTAATGCACCACCAGGTGACAGTGTTTCTAAAATTAATCTTTGAATCTAGAGCATCCAGACCTCATTTGTAAATGGGACCACATTTTATTTTTTATTTTATTTATTTATTTTTATTCTTTAAAATATTACAAATAGTAGTACATATGTTCCCCCCCCATTGTTCTTCCCCCAGCCACCCTTACCCCCCAGCACATGCCCTCACCTGTCCCCCTCCCCCAGTGTCTTGTATCCATTGGTTATGCCTATATGCATGCATACAAGTCCTTCGGTTGATCTCTTACAGCCTCTGCCCCCCACCCTCCCCTGCCTTCAACCTGTAGTTTGACAGTCTGTTCAATGCTTCTTTGCCTCTGTATCAATCTTTTCCCCCTGTTTCTTTTCTTTATAAAAAGATCTTGCATATGCATGCTAGAAATAAATGTATAAGAACAAAAAATGTTTGAGTCTCAGTTTCAATGTCCAACTGTTCTGAGTACAGGTCTTTTCCAACTGCAAAGACAGTCCAGAGATGGAAGACACTGATGGCACCTTGACATGTTAGCAGTCAGCAGCTGTGCATCGCTGCAGGAGGGCCAGGACAAAACCACAGAGGGTGGTGGAACCTGCATTGCCACCATATGTCCACCATCCAGATACCATTGCTGACATGTACACATAAAAAACTTTTTGACATTGAAACTGGGACCACATTTTAATAGACAGGTGAATGAACAATGACATGAGTGTGTGTGTGTGTATGTCTGTGTGTGTGTGTGCGTGTATGTCTGTGTGTGTTGAATCTGAGAGAGAGAGATGGAGAGAGAGAGAGAGAGAGAGAGAGAGAGAGAGAGAGAGAGAGAGAGAGAGAGAGGTAGAATAGATGGATTGTCTTTTCTATATGCTTACCTGAGGATTGAACACACAACCTGGGCATGTGCCCTCACTGGGAATTGAACCAATAATCTCTCTGTGCACGTAACAATGCTCAATCAAATGAGCCACTGCAGCCAGACCCCATGGTTATTTTAAACATAAGTCAAACACAACTGAATTTCTTTTATTAACTACAATTAATTAAATGTGAGTTGATTGATCAGACATCCAAGTGACAGTGGTGGGTTAATCATGTGTGGAATAGGCCAGAATGACTAGGCCATCTTAGAAAAGAAATGTGCATAAGCAGTTTTAAAAGCTAATTTTCAGCAACCCCTCTAAAGATGAGGATCAGCTAAATTGAACTAGAGAGGTAGGAGATAGAATTCATATTTGTCATATGATGGCAAACACAGCAACATTGAGACTTTAAGGCAATAGGTAGTAATTGATTCACAGCAAAATAAACATTCATATAATTTTGTTCAAAAGATATCTGCTCAAGGGCTTATATTGACTAGAAAAGATAAAATGAATGTTTGGGATTTATTTGCTGAAATGGTCATAATTTTTTTTAAAAGTAAACTATAGAAGGGGAATGTTTAAACTAAGCCAAATAAAGTGGGAAGTCAGATTACTGGGGAGTAGGAGGAGGGTAAATGATAGGTGGTTTACTCCAGAGGCTTGGTATTTCATAACTAAAAAGAATTTATGTTGGCCTGAATGGAAGAGTCATAAAAATAAAACCAAGGGGAACTACCTCAAGCAATAAGCTCTCCCTATTATCTAGAGCATGCTATTGCCCAAGCGGTTAGAACTGATGGTTTCCATTCCATTCACTTCTACTAAAATTTCTCAAATATATTATTTGACCAAGTGACTGAAATTCTATGTATAGTTTGTTTGAAAGTATAGATTTGATATTAAAATTTATTTGAAGTAAGTGGCAGAGCTGTAATATATATCTAAAACCTCTAATTATAAACAGTGTTCTCCCCATTATATGCCATTCAAGTGCTGTCTACTATCTCTATTTTTAGGAAGGTTGAAGAGATGAATAGCAACCCAAATGTCCATCTGTAGATGAATAGATAAAAAAGTTGTGGTACATTTACACAATGGAACATTACTCAGCCATTAAAAATACCTTTTGAGACAGCATGGATGGACCTGGACAGCATTATGCCAAGTGAAATAAGTCAGTCAGAGAAAGACAAATACCACATGATTCCACTTCTATGTAGAATGCAATGAACAAAAATAATGAACAAAATGGAACAGACTCATAGAGACAGAAAACAGACTGAAAACTGTCACAAGGGAGAGGTTTGGGGGGCTGGTTGAAAAAGCTGAATGGACTAAGCCAGTGGTTGGCAAACCATGGCTTGGAAGCCACATGTGGCTCTTTGCCCCCTTGAGTGTGGTTCTTCCATAAAATACCACTGCTTGGGTGAATCTATTTTGAAGAAATGGCATTAGAAGAAGTTTTAATTTAAAAAAATTGACTCTCAAAAGAAATTTCAATCGTTATACTGTTGATATCTGGCTCTGTTGACTAATGAGTTTGCCGACCACTGGACTAAGCCCTCATAGACAACAGTATGGTGGTTACCAAAGGGAAAGGGGGGTGGAGGAAGGTAGAAGAGGGTAAAAGAGGAATAAATGGTGCCAGAAAGAGACTTGACTGGGATAGTGAACACACAATATAACTACAGATTATATGTTATAGAATTGTACACTTGAAACCTATACACTTTTATTAACCAATGTCACCCCAATAATCATAACATTTTTAATTTGTTTAAATTAAAAAAAAAGAGTTGCATACAGGGTATTGGGAGAGGGGTGAGAATAAATGAAGATAAGGATACTTCAGAAAGGTGTGAATTAGTTTTGTAAAAAGTGCAATTATAATGATAGCTGGAAAAAGAAGTAGCACACTCAGCATTCTATTTCACCTTCCCATTTCCCTCCTCCATTTCCATTATACCCTCCTATTCTCATTATTACTTCTACAACCTCCTTTACTACTTCCCCAAAGTTAAGTCCCAAGTTAAAATATAGAATAAGTCAGGAAAAAGAATGACTCCTTAACACTGCTGAATGCCTGTAGCAACACAGGTATTATGTGGGAGTCCTCATGTGGTCTTATTGGTCAGCCTAGTCTACATTGCATAAAAAGGGACACTGAAGACCTAAGTGTCTTAAATATAATCACCTTGTATTTTAAACTCCTAAGTTCCTAGAGAAAAAATTCTTTGCAAAAGATCTGGAACTGCAATGGCCTTTCAGAGTTGTATAGGCTCAGGGAAGGGAAACTTAATGCTCCTTACCTACCTGTCATTGAACTTGGACTGTGTTCTGGGAGAGTGTGGCATTTGGGAAAGTAGCTGTCTTTGGTTGAATGTACTTCCAGGGGAGGGAATCAGATAAGAATTATAAGCCGCCAATATTTGCAGCAGCTAGAGAATGGTTTCCTTGTTCTTGTACTACACCATCTACTGCTAAAACTTGGATTCCTTTTGCAAAAGCAAATCCTTCTCACTACCATAGTAGCAGGTGAGTTGGTTGGTTACAACTAAAGGAATTCTTTGGGATTTTAATACTCCTAACATGGGCAGTAATGACTACAGGAACTTAGCACATTCATTCCAAACATTTAAAAAAAGTTAATTTCAGAACGTTTTAGAGATTTATTTTATACTAGAGGCCTGGTGCAAAAAATTCATGCATGGGAGGGTGTGTCCCCTAACCCAGCTTGCACTCTCTCCAATCTGAGACATCTTTCTCACAATCCGGGACTGCTGGCTCCCAAACACTTGCCAGCCTACCTGCCTGATAGCCCCTCACCACTTCTGTCAGCCTGATCTGTCACCCCCCAACCATCCCTGCCAGCCTGATTGATCCCTAACTGCCCTCCCCTGCTGGCCTGGTTGCCCCCAACTGCCCTCCCTTGCAGGCCTGGTCTCTCCTGACTGTCCTCCCCTGCTGGCCTGATCGCCCACAAATAATGCTCTTTCTCGCTGGCTACCTTTTGGTGGCCGTTTTGTGTCCACATGGGGGTGGCCATCTTTGATCACAGGGGAGTGGCCATCTTGTGTGTTAGAGTGATGGTCAATTTGCATATCACCTCTTCATTATATAGGGGTATTATATAGAATTTGTCTAGGACAAATCACAAATTAGCACCATTTCCTCAGCTTGTTCTATGAACCTGGAAAGTAGACAGTTTTTAAGTACATAAAATTAAATCTAGAAGTGCATCTTGTCCAACCTTTCATCTGATGCTTTTGTCTCCTCTGCCACAATCTCAAAGTGACCACCCAGCCTTTTTGTGTATCCTCCAAATATAAAGAGGCAAAATCTCCAGCAATAACCCATTCCATGTTTTGACAGATCCAATTAATAGAAAATTTAGTTTAACATAGAGATAATCTACTCATCTATGATTTTCATATTTTGGTTTCAGTTCCCACTTTGTGGAGCACAATACAAATATTTTATTCTTTTGTATGTTATCTCTTCAGATATTTGAAGACAGCTCCATGACCTTTATGATATGATTTAAAGTCCCCTCATCATTTTAGCCATTTTCCTTTGAAATAATATAGTTCTCAACACCACACTCAATACAGGTCTGTCAGCTGAGCAGTGCTCCAGCTGTGGGAGCACACTGACCACCAGGCAGTTCCTGCATTGAACATCTGTCCCTGGTGGTCACTGTGTGTCATAGTGACCAGTCGACCAGTCATTCTGGTTGTTTCAGTTGTTCTGGTCATTTCTGTCTTTTGGTCATAAAGGTAATTTATGCTTATATATAGAGAGATTAGGGATAATCTAATCTTTGTTGTTTAAATGGTGTCACTTCTCACTCTGAAAGGCATTTTTTTGCCTTAAAAAGGAAGTAATTCCTCCACCATTTTCTATGTGATGACTTGACAACAGGAATTTTAGTTGGGAGAAAGTCACTAAGTGTCAGGGAACTTGCAACCACTATCTATGCAGCAGTGAATGCTGTGCAGTGAATAAAAGTTTGTTAGAACATTTTTTAAGTGTGATTTTTAGTTTCTCAGCATAGCAGACTGGAAAGTGGGGAAAGTCATTGTATTGTAATCAGAGTTCTTTTTGTGATTTCTTATGTGGGCAGTTTTAAAAATGACTCATTTGTGCTTGAAAAGAATATATATTCTCCAATTGCTCTGTGTAGGGCTCTATAAATTCTCATATTTTAAGCTACTTAATTGTGTTGCTCAAATTCTCTGTATCATCATACCATCAATTTTATTTTATTGGTCTTTTTCATCTATAGGTTTAAATGAGGATATTTTAACTTCCCCACTATGTTTATATTTGTCAAAGTTATCTGAATATAATTTAAAACTTTATTTGGTTACATAATAGCGCAAATTTATTTTATTCTGTTGGTAAAAAATAAAGATTTTGTTATATGTCATTTTTACTATATCATACTTCTTTTTAAAAATTTGAATTTGCCTTTTCCCCTTATTATTTGTTTTCAATTTTTCCATATGTGTTCATGGTTTTAAAAATATATATATTTATGCTCTTATCCACACACAAATATAATGGTACACACCCAATTGAATTAATTTTATATATGATAGTATAAGTAGGTACAGAATTGTAGAAAAATAATCATTTTCTTTTGCTACATTGAAGAAAATACTCCATTGTCTTTTTTTTATTCCATTGCCTTCATATGTATTCTGTTGTCGATGAGAAAGAAATCTGCTTAAGTAAACTGACCCCCCACTCTTTTTTTAAAACTATTCTGTCTTATTTTGTGTGATTGCTTTTAAGACTTATTTCTTTTGGTGTTCTTTAGTTCCACTATAAGCAGAACTAAATTCACTTTTATTTATTTTGCTTTGTCTCTTGGTTTTAAATCCTTAAGATTTTTTTGTTCATTATCCTTTGGATATTTCTTCTTCCCATTTTACATACTCTCTTTTTCTGAAACATTTACTAGACCTATTTTGGAATTGTCATTTTATGTTATTCAGGGTTCTTCAGAAAACCACATTCAAATATTAGTATGTGCATGTAGGTGTGTATCCACTAGCCCTTCAATTACCTAAAAGATAGCTTTCATATCTGCTTCAAGTCTCCTCCATGAAATAGCTCCAGTTCTTAAAAAATGAAATGTCATATGCCAACTGTCTTCAAAATAAAAGTCTCAAGTGCCAAATGGGCAATTTTCAATAAATCTTTTTCAATGAAATGGCAAGCAGCAAATCATTTTCTGCTTTTTATTTTGTGTTCATGTAGCATTCACAACATATCTACTTCAAAGCATATACCATGGTAATGTGATTCTTGTTTTATATACATTCAACTACCTATAGACTTGTGACCTTAAAAGTAGGAGTTACATATGGACCTGGTTGCTTTGAATTTACAAATTATAAGAAGCTTTAATATTACTAGATCATGAAACATCTCATTTTCAGTGGGCTTGAAACTGAGCTAGTAGTTGCATGAATAGAACAGGTGAGACATGGCTCAGCAGCTGTTATTATTCACGGAAACAAAAGAGGCCATAGAGATCTTAGTTGACAAAATCCCAATGAGTCAATAATATGTTGTTCTCTTTTAAACAGCATGCCTCTTTGAGGGCAGAGAAAGACTTATTTTTCTTTCTATCACCAATACTTGCACATCAATTGGAACAGTAACAATATGTTGCATAAGTGGATGGCAATATTAACAAAAGAGGAGATGTTGACATGACATATATTATACAGGGAGAGAAAAACACAAAACCAAAGGGATTTTCAGTTACCTCAGTGGTCGGCAAACTCATTAGTCAACAGAGCCAAATATCAACAGTACAACGATTGAAATTTCTTTTGAGAGCCCAATTTTTTAAACTGAAACTTCTTCTAATGCCACTTCTTCAAAACAGACTCACCCAGACCATGTTATTTTGTGGAAGAGCCACACTTAAGGGGCCAAAGAGCCGCATGTGGCTTGCAAGTCACAGTTTGCTGACCACTGAATTACCTAAAGAGCTGTTGGATACAAGATGAATATCTATTTGGTAAAAGTTACAGGCAAATCAACTTGTCCCCAAAAGAACACATTTATGATAGTTTTAACTACATAAGAAAGGAATGCCCTGTTTTGATGGTATGAAAAAGACTGAAACACAACTTATTAGAAGTGTTGTTGAAGGAGTTTATATGAACCATAAACAGTTCTGAGCAAGGTGACTGTTTCAGGGTCTTACCAAACTGAGGATTCTGGTATGTTTCCTAGTCAAGACATGTATGTCTAATTCTAAGGTCGCCTGTATTGCCCTTCATTTTTTATATAACTTTCTCACACTATTGAGTTGAATTGAAATTGCAGTGATGTTTTGATGGCCAAAGATTTTAGATACTCAAATATTAAATTTAACATATATTCTTAGAGCCTTATTTTTTGACATTTGTATCATAAATTCCTGAAAACATCAAAAAGTTCAGGTTTATTATGCAGCATGTTATCTATGTTTGTCCATATTCTTGCGCCACACTCAATCTCTGTAATTTATATCCTCACTAGTGGCCCAGTGCATGACATTTGTGCACAAAATGGGGGGTCTTCCTCAGCCTGACTGCACCCTCTTCAATCTGGGACCCCTCGAGGGATGTCCGACTGCCAGTTTAAAGCTGGCTTCTAACTGCTCACCTGCCTGTCTCTCTGATTATTCCTAACCACTCTGCCTGCCAGCCTGCTTGCCCCCAACTTCTTCCCCTACTGGACTTCTCGCCCCCCAACCAGCCTGATTGGCCCCAACTGCCCCCCGTGCCATCTCTTGCCACCAACTGCCCTCTCCTCCTGGCCTGGTCACCCCTAACCGCCTCTGCCTTCGCCCCACCACCATGGCTTTGTCCAGAAGGACATCCAGAAGGTCTCCTGGTCTAATTAGCATATTACCCTTTTATTAGTATAGATAAGATTTATTGACAGAAACATTTATCCTTACAACATACATTAAGAAATTCCCACTCGGTGAACTCAGCTTTATTGAAATTTTATTCATTTCTCTCCATTCTGCCACCAATGGTATCATGGTATATATTCACCAATGTTTTGGTATCATTCACCTATTCTGTATATATTCATTCTTCTAATCTACAGTTTTGTAAGATGGTCAGAAAAACACGAGTTCAGTTTAACATAACCTGGTTTTTAATGACCCTATCCTAGCTGATACCTACCTACCCTACCCTACCTTCTGTTCTCACAATTAAGCTAGTAATTTGTGTGTAATAGTTTTTAGAAATTGGTAACAAGTCATGTAGTATATAGTTTGGAATCTCCTTTTCTATTTTTTTAATTGGGGCCTAATTTTCTCATCTCTAGTCTTCTGGTGCATTATCTTTGATTTTTTCAAAAAAATCTCAAATCAGTTTCATAATTTTATTAGCAGTCGCTGAAGCATATTTCATCTGACCAAGGACAACTGAACTAAAGTTAGTGAAATACTCTGATTATCTCTATGTGTTTTTTTTAAAATATATTTTATTGATTTTTTTTTTACAGAGAGGGAGAGGGATAGAAAGTCAGAAACATCAATGAGAGAGAAACATTGATCAGCTTCCTCTTGCACACCCCCTACTGGGGTTGTGCCCGCAGTCAAGGTACATCCCCTTGACTGGAATCGAACCTGGGACCTTTCAGTCTGTAGGCCGACACTCTATCCACTGAGCCAAACCAGTTTCAGCTGTCTTTATGTGTTTTGAGCTTACCTTTTTCAGTTTGAAATCTTTCTCCATTACACAAATGATAATTTCAAAATAGGACAAAAAGTGGTTCTATTCTTTCCTTTTTGTCTGAGCCAACCTGCTATTTATTCTTTCCCTTAATTTGAATGAAATGAATATATAATTTTTCATCTTTAAGAATTTTCCTAGTTTTCCGAGTTCTAATTTTAAGACTTCCAAACACTATTCTTAGAGATTTGTGGCATTTTTTATTTTGATATTTTTTTTTCTTCATCATGTACTAATCTTTGATATTTTTTATACAAAAAAAATGCTGCTTGTATTCATGAAGAATGGTGCCCAGTTGGCATTTATAACCTCAGAGCTAGTTAAAAACAGCAGTAACAACAACAATAAATAATAAGGAATTGTGTATGACTCAGTATTTATTTACACAAATCCAGCATGTAGCCAATGTCCTTTTAAATGGAACAGAGACCTGGATTAATACTTAGCTAATGTCACACACATATTGCTTGCTCACTTCTCTGGATTATATTACTATGAAAAGCTCAAGTCAATACAGTGAGGAGCAATGCAATAAATTTACTTTGCCCCCTTATATTTTGAAGCAAAATCCTTATATGTCACTGCAACATAGAAAACATTGGTCATATTACCTTTATAATCATACGCAATTGCAAATAAAATGAGTTGTTTGGGGGCACAAACTAGTGTTCAAGAAGTAGATAGTGAACCTGTAATAAGTTCAAGGCAGTTTCTAGCCATGTGAGAAATTTATGGATATAGAAATTCATGGATATAAAAGTCCTAGTGAGTTAACCACACCAGAAGATAATGATAAGCCATCCAACATCTTTGTTTCATGTAATCTCAGAGACTAAATGTACTTGCCTTCTAAGATGCATTTGTCAGAGTAATTAGCATGTGATTGGTAAATAGAAAGAGGCCTATTCCAGACTCAGAATAAATGAGAAATTTATATTGGATAATAGACCCCGGTATGTTTCAAAAGAATGTCAGTAGTTTGCTTTCAGTAGTGTACATACAGCAAACAACTGATTTTGGACAATAGGACCTACTCTCTGTTATTTGCGGTCACAGATGCAAACATTGAAAATAACATAGGCTATGAAAAGGCTAGTAATAATAGGAGGCCCACTGCCATGCTGAGGCACAGCCACAGAGCAGGTGATTACATGAGATCATTGATTCAGCTCCTAATGAGCTGTAGTTAGCACTCTGTTCAAAACCTACCACTAGTCACCAATTATGTTTACAACTAGTGGCCCAGTGCATGAAATTCGTACACATTAAAAGGGTATTAATTAAAGGAAATAATTTAATATTGCTATTTGCCCTTTCTCTATAATAGAAGTATCAGAGACTAAATTTGTGCATGGTGGGGGCTTCCCTCAGCCCAGCCTGCCCTCTCTCACAGACTGGGAGCCCTCAGGAGATGTCCTACTGATGGCTGAGGCCCATTCCCCATCAGTCTGGCCACCTTCTGTGGGAGGTGACTGGGCTGATCAAGGAAAACGCCAGCCCCATTACCCTGCTGCTGCAGCCACTGCAGCTGCCAAGGTGTTTTCATCAACATGGACTCTAGTCCTTTCACTGTCGAAAAATCACAACTTTCTTTAGGCATTTTCAAGATGCATCTTTCATAGGATATGACATTTCTTTCTTTCTTATTTTTATCCTCACCTGAGGATAAGCAGCTGGGGGTGGGACAGGAACATCCCTGTCTCTGAAGGCCAGCAGTCAGTCCTATCATGGGTACTGGGCTCAGGGGCATGCAGGGACCCCTGAACCACACACGGCAGTGGCCACCAGGGTCTCCGCATGCTCCAGAGGCCAGCAGCCAACACTGTCGTGGGCGCTGGGCTGGGGGCGTAGAGCCAAACTGTTGCTTGGCTTCAGAGCACGTGAAGAAGCTGGGGCAGGGCAGGAACATTCTTGTCCCAGTGGCATGGCTGCTGCACCCATAGTCCTGCAGTGGCTGGGGGTGTTCTGGGACACCTGCCACTCAGGGCCTAAGTGCAGCGCTGGGCTGGGGGACATGCATGGCCTGGGGAATGTGTGCCACGGGCCTGCTGGGACCAGCAGCACAGTGGTGGCTCCCCAGGACACATGAGGGGTGTGGCCACGTGTCATATGGCCCCACCCCTTTTGCCGCCGCCCCTCCCACCCCTTACACTGCATCTGCACAGCCTGGGGAACAGGTGCCTCTGGCCGGCACCACGGGCCTGCCAGGACCGGCAGCACAGTGTCTGCTCCCCAGGTCCAAGGCACCTGTTCCCCAGGCCACGTGGAAACCATGGGAGGGGTGTGGCCGCATGCTGCACAGCCCTGTCCCTTGCGCTGCCTCCACACGACCTGGGGAATGGGTGCTGCAGACCAGTACTGTGAGCCTGCCAGGACTGCCAGCACAGCGTCTGCTCCCCAGATCCCCAGGCGCACAGCCCCACCCCATGCTCCTGATTGGCTGGTAGCATAGCGAAGGTACGGTCACATTTGCATGTTTCTCTTTTATTATATAGGTTTAGCAGTTCCAGTACTAGTTGCTTCTCTGGAGAGTGGGTATGTGCAGAATTGTGGTAAATGGAATACAATATGGCTCTCATACCCTCAAAGTACAGACTCTGGGAAACCCTGCAGCATAGTTATATTTGTGCTGGAAGAAAGAGAAAGAAGAGAGGAAGAGAAAACAGTATGGCAAAGAGGCTGGAAAGCAGGGTAGGGTAGAAGAAGAGGTTGTGTACTGCCTTTGCTGTACTTAAGAGGAAATTACAACAAATCCTGAAGGGTTGGCCTGTGACTAAAGAAGCATTTGTTCCTGACCATTAAATCTGACTTGCTCACCAGAAGGATTTTACAGTCCCTTTGACCATGTTGAAAATTTGAGGATGGAGATAATCCCTTTCACTCCTGTTTTCATTGGTCTGCAAAACTATTTGAGAGATTGAACCTTGAGCATTTTTTAGTGAGGTCTAATGCACATTTTACTCTCTTTCAGCAGACTTTGCATCTATAAAAATTTGACTTAGTCATTGCCCATTTCCTCATCTGTGGGGGCTAGGCAGCTCAGCATTATCTGAGAGATGCCAGCTGTTGCTATTACACATAGCGTACAATGGTTCGTTTATCTGAATATGTACTGTTACTCTGCAAGATCTCAGGAAAGAAGTCTATGTTGTGATAGTGATGCACTCCTTTTTTTCGTGGAGCTCTTAAATACTGTTTTTTTTTTAAAAGAAGAGCTCTCTGAGTGACTGAAAGTATTTCTTATATACATACTGATGTTCATTATGAAAACCCCTTGTTTATCCACAACACTATCAAAAACATATATATTCTTGAAACAAGTATCTATAGCAATGAATATTACTCGGGGTATGTATGAGAAAGCAGTAACTACATTCATAAATTTTTAAAAATATTTTTTATTTATTTCAGAGAGGAAGGGAGAGGTAGAGAGAGATAGAAACATCAATGATGAAAGAGAATCATTAATCGACTGCCTCCTGCACAGCCCTCTCTGGGGATTGAGCCCACAACCCAGGCATGTGCCCTGATCAGGAATATAACTGCAACCTCCTGGTTCATAGGTCTATGCTCAACCACTGACCCATGCTGGCTGGGCTACATTCATAAATCTGATTGTGATTCACATGTTCAATTATTAGATGACTGAAAAAGTCAAACTGAATGTGCACAGCTGATTTGAAAGTATAGGGATTTCATTAAAACCACTTGGTGTGTTTTAATGAGCAAATCACATTTTTCTGACCCCATGAGTATGTTAGAATTTCACACACTTGCTTTACACAGCAGGGCCCTATGTTTAGATAGCACTTACAATTAAAGTAATACAAGAAGTCAAGCCCTAGAATTTAAGACAACAAACCCTAATAACAGAGTAATATGCAAATTTGACCATACGTTTGCTACACCCACCAGCCACACCCACCAGCCACTCCCACCAGCTAATCAGGAATGTGGGGGCATGACTGAGGGGGCCCGGGCATGGGGAGGCCTGGGGGGTATGTCAGAGGTGGCCTGGGCCACGGTGGGCATGCCTGAAGTGGCCTGGGCCTGGAAGGGTGTGGCCAAGGCATCCCTGGCCTGGGGGGCATGGACTAGGTGGCTCGGGCTTGGGGGGGCCTGGGGAAGCATGTCCAAGGTGACACTAGGCCTGAGCAGGCAGGGCTGAGGCCCATGCTAGCCAGGGGCAAGCTGGCTGGGGCTAAGGCCCTGGCTGGAAGCGGGGGGTGGGGGTGGGAAGGAGCCAGCCATCTGCCCCATTGCAGGGCAATGACTGGGTGCCCAAGGCCTAAAGCCTCAGCCAGAGAGCTCCCAGTATGCGTGAGGGGTTAGGTTGGGCTGAGGGATCACCCACCCCCAGTGCATGAATTTTGTGTACCGGGCCTCTAGTTGTTTTATAAACTCCCAACATATAAATAGATCTCTAATTCATAAAATAGAAAATACTTCTCTCCTATACTAGACTCTAGTTATTGTTAGATAATTGAGTTTAATGTCTGCACTTGTTAAGTTAAATATACTTAGACATTTGGTTTAAAGAACCTTTTAAAAGTCTCAAAAATATGAAACTACTTTTTAGCAGGATAGTTGTAATGTCTTTTTTACTGCAAATGAAGGCTTTAGGTGAAAAAATTTAAATACCAAGTACATGGTAGTAGAAAGGAAAAAGGAAAATGGTGTTTCTATTATCAATAAAAAAAAAGACTGTCTAAAGAAAAGCTAGAGATAGAGCAAAAAGATTGAAGAGGCATGGGGCTAAGGGTTGAGAAAGTAGTTCCATGATAAGAGATGCATAGTTAATAGAAGCCAGAATTATTAAGGATATGCTGAAAAGAGACATATAGGTATCTATCTAAAGGCTGGAAAATGTACTAACAGAAGGAACAAGCAGTTTTAATTTGATTCAAAGTGTTAGAAGCAAGTTTTAAAATATAAGGAAAAAATATGGGGATGTTATGGTATGATAAAAACAACTAATTTGGAATGAAGAGAAGCCTGCTGAGTAAGTAAAAATCTAAATTGCAAAATACATAAAAGAATTGCCACTTATATAATAACGTATTTCCAAGTAGTGTCCTACTATCAGTGGTTCTCAACCTTTTTAATGCCGTGACCCTTTAATACAATTCCTCATGTTGTGGTGACCCCCAACCATAAAATTATTTTCATTGCTACTTCATAACTGTAATTTCGCTACTGTTAATGAATCATAATGTAGATATCTGTGCTTTCCAATATTCTTAGGCTCTACCCACAGGTTGAGAACCTCTAGCAGGGTTGCCTAAGACCATCAGAAAAAGCAGTCTCAGATGGGGGAGGAAACATCAGCACAGCATATTTTCCACCTTTAACTACTGCACATACCATTTTAAACCTTATGATTTTAAAATCCTTCCTTACATTGAGTAAAGATCAGGCTTGAGGATACCAAGCCACAATGCAGTCATTGGCATAGAAAAATCTTACAATCTAATTAAAGAGACAAAAATGGAACAGAATAATTTACTAATGTTACATTAGAAAAAAATATGCATACAGTGCTACTGGATTACAAATGAGGGAATTTATTTGGGCCTGAGATGAGGTGGAGAGGACATAATGAGAAGGGATTTCCTGAGTATAGTAATATGTAAACTGAGTTTTTAAGGATGTATAGGATTTAACCCAGTAAAATTTGTAGGAATGGTTATTGCAAGCAAATATAACAATTTATTCAGAGGCCTAGAAACACTGAGGGAAACTGGTGTGATTAGGAAGCACATAAAATTCACTATAACTCAGTAAGAAAGCCAGTTATTCTCTCCCTCTTTGAGTACTTTATTTTCACAAAATATCTATTATGCTTC
The DNA here is from genome assembly GCA_027563665.1 of Antrozous pallidus. Taxonomy (NCBI): domain Eukaryota; kingdom Metazoa; phylum Chordata; class Mammalia; order Chiroptera; family Vespertilionidae; genus Antrozous; species Antrozous pallidus. Next base: position 66,083,238 of record CM050514.1, on the reverse strand, counting down.
TTCTATATATCAGTTTGGTCTCTCTCCTTAAGATACTTGAAGTTGAATGAGGGTGTTGATGGGAAAGCAACAAAAACATATGCCTTTGGTATTGAACTTCAGAGTGGACACACTACCAGGCATATCCCAGGATTTACTCAAGGAGACCAAGCACTAGGAACTTGGTCAGCTCTACTGAAAGGAGCAGGACCCTGAATTGTCTTCATTTCTTCATTACAATTCAGTCTACAGAACCCCCTTCACCTACCTTTCCACTCCGCACAGTCTGCTAATCTCTTGTTGCTAGACACATGGAAAAAATTGTTCCTTTTTAAGTGAGGCATCCATAATTGACACTAGCCATAATAAGATCAGCAACTAATTGGGAGACAAAGAAATATGAGTTTACTTATATTTTTGTTCAGTGTTTGTCTCTTTACTTTTTCTGACCTCTCTGCCCCTGACCTCTGGCTTACTTATCTTTTAGCTCTATTCTAAGAAAATCCTTGGACTTAATTCTTACTCACCAAACTTATTTAGTTCCTGCCCTAGATCATGTCTGACACAAGTTCTTGGTGCAAAAGTTATGTTCATTTTCTTATGTTATAAAACATTTAAATGCCAGAGATTTTTGGGCTTACCTCATTGTAATACACTCTATGACGAGTAGCAAACAATTATTGAGGGCTTTACCATGTGCCAAGCAACCTTCTAAGTTCTGTCTATGTATACATTCATTGATTTCTATAATCTCTCTAAAATTTATCTGCAATTGTTATACAGATTCTAAGATGTAACCAATAGCTTTATGCTAATGAATGCAAAGAAGGTCATAGCTGGTTAACAGAGAGATTGGTGTGCACATTCAGGCAAGCCACCTTCACAGTCTGCCCTCTTAACTATGACATTGCACTAGGGCAACCACTTTGTTCTACTGTGCCTCAGTTATACTAAATTGAGCTTGTATATCTTAGAAAGGCTATTGATTACACCCCCATTTAGGTCCTTTATTGTAATAATTCATTGATCAATAAATATTGAACAAGCAACATCTGTGTGCTGGGCTCACTATTTTAGGCATCTGGATATTCAGGGGGAAGAAATCATGTGGTCAATATCCTTATGTAGATTAAATTCTAACGGTGGCAATTGAAATTACAGAAGATCATATGGGGTGGAACCTGCAGGAGATCCAGAGATAATGAAGTCAAATTTACTTATTTAGCAAAATAGGAAAATAAGACCCGAAATAATATTCATTATAAATATGCACACACACAAGTTATTTAAAATTATAAGGATATTATTAGAAGATTTTAGACTAAAATTCAGTCTCTGTAGTCCATCTCACTCATTTTTGTCACTTATATGCTTAGAAGCATGAGTCTCTGAGCATGGTCTTAGCTCTACAAATAAATCAATGCTTAAAAAATGATTAGAAGTAAATTTACCAAAATATTATCATTGTTTACTATTCCATGATATTATATTTTTAAAAGCTATCTATTATATTTTTTAAAAAGACCTACATTAAGTATACTCAAATATTCAGAAGAAAAGTTTAAAATGACAAAATATATCCTCCTCTGAAGAATTTTAAATGTTGAAAACAACTTATATACACATTTGCAAAGTTCCTTTGAGTTTGATTTCATGCTTTGCTTAAGTTCCTCCAAAGGTGAAGCACCCCAGACTACCCAAGAATTCCAAGGAGTTTTTCAGATTATACCTAAATTACTTAGCTAATGACTCATCTTGACCTATGGAAATTAGAGTAATTCCATATTTAGCAACTCAGATCTGGAGGGCTAGTATATTCCTAGGAAAAGATGACATCAAACTTGGCTGTCTCTTCAGTAATTGATGAGGCAGACGAACTCAACAAAGGTGAAAAAAATAGCTTCGGTACTGAAGAGGCCACACACATTTTCCAATCATGATTTTATTGATTAAAGAAAAATTTGAAACACTCAAATTGTCTCATTTTACTAAATGGACTACAGTCCATTTATTCAACTTCAGTGTAGCAAAAATTCAATGACAAAAACTGTGTGTATAAATTTTTTTTTTACTTTTCCATAGAATGATGATGGTACATAAAACTAATAGTGAATTTAATTCAGTATAATAGGGAGTTGTATAGGTTGGTAACCATAATGTGGTTACAAATTCATAAAAGCTCTGGGTAGGCTCTCACATTATTAAGAGGAAAATTGGCATGGCATAATTAGATCTTCTATCACTCAGCTCTTGCCTGGGGCCAAGAACCAGTTCCTGAGGCAAAGGGGCACTTGACCTAGAAACCTCTTATTTCAATCCTGTGAGATTTCTTTAAGAGTAGTTTTAACACTCTGCCCTTAACTACAACCTAGTGTAAGTGATCACATTTACAGTAGATAGCAACTACTCATTTATTACCATAGCTAACAAGAGCTGATAGACTGCTCTGTAAGTAAAAGAAAAACCAAAATAAATTTTACACTTTTGTGTTGTTAAATCTTTGTCTTTAGAGCATCAAAATTAACCAGAGCTCTAGCAAATGAAGCATTCTAAATCTGTTTTCACTTATTAAAAAAAAAATGACAGCAGTAAGGTGGAGAACCAAGATGGTGGCATAGGTAAACAACTATTGTGCTGCCCTGCGCAACAATTCCAAAACTACAACATAACAACAAAACAAACATCATCCAGAATCACCGGAAAGTTGGCTGAGTGAAAATTCCACAAATGAAAGTAAAGGAGGGACACTGAGACTCAGAAGAGCGGCGGAGGGCAGCCTTGAAGATACGTGCAGAGCCAGAGGTTCGGAGCCGTGGGGCTCGCGCGGGCTGTAGGGCTGGCAACAGCAATCCCTGCTGGATTTCTCCAATGGGGAGGGTGGAGACATCCCACTGCACAGATTCCCCAGTGCCAGGCGAGGTCTGAGGTTCAGAGTACACACCCTAAAAGCCGGGCGTGGCAGAGGTCTCTGAGTTTGAGGAGAGTGCAGGTAGCTTGGAACAGGAGTTTTGCGTGTAAAATGCGCGACAACACAGATGCGCGACTTGCTCCCTGGCGACTTGCTCCCTGGTTTGGGAGACCACTGGACTGCTTTGTTTTACAACCCTGAGTGAGACATTGGGTGTGCAGACTCATTTGGGGAGAGGCAGGGTTGTCTGGCAATGGGTGGAGACCAGCGGCAACTTTCTCTTGGAGGTGCCTGGAGCCATTACCACCCAACACAGAGACCTGCGTGCCACATAGGGCATAGCTGACGCTGACATTGCCTGCTGAGCTCAGAGACTCCTCCCAATCAACCTGAACAGTTTCCCTGCACAGACAATTGGCCTGGAGGTCAAACCCTGCTAGGGCTAACAACAATTAGCTGGGATTAAATTCAAAAATACTGTACAACCCATAAAGGGTTTCCACCTCAGGTAACTGGGGAAGCTGAGCCACTGTCCCTTAGAGAACATCTGCCACATAAAGCTAATCGACCAACTCAGAATAACAGCCACCATGCAGAGACATGGAAAGAAATCGGGTGGGAAAGAAATGGAGAAAAAAAAGGCAACTAGACATAGAGTTCAAAACCACAGTTATAAGGCTTTTCAAGAGGCTTCTAGAAAAGGCCGATGAACTAATGAGAACTATGAGGAAATGAACAAGAGCAAGGAGGAAATGAATAAGACCTACAAAGAAATGAACAAGACCTACGAGGATATGAACGAGACCCTCAAGGATATGAAAAAGGATCAACTAGAAATCAAGCATTCACTGGCTGAAATAAAAAATATTACACAAAGTCCTAAGAGCAGGCCAGAGGGCCACAAGAACCAAGTCAAAGATCTGAAATACAAAGAAGCAAAATCCACTCAGCTGGAAAAGCAAGAAACAAAAAAAATCCAGATAATTGAAGATAGTGTAAGGGGCCTCTGGGACAACCTCAAGCATGCCAACATCTGAATTATTGGGATGCCAGAAAAATAGAGAGAGCAAGGTAATGAAAACCTAGTTGAAGAAATAGTGACTGAAAACTTCCCCCACCTGGAGAAAGATACTGACTTAAAAGCCTAAGAAGTACACAGAACCCCAAAATATAGGAATCTAAAGAGGACCACACCAAGACACAGCACAATTGAAATGTCAAGAGCAAAAGATAAAGAAAGAATTTTAAAAGCAGCAAGAGAAAAACAGTTGGTTACCTACAGGGGAGCACCCATACGATTGTCAGCGGATTTCTCAACAGAAACGATGCAGGCCAGATGGGAGTGGCAAGAAATATTCAAAGTGATAAATAGCAAGAATCTACAACCAAGATTACTCTATCCAGCAAAGTTATCATGCAGAATTGAAGGCCAGATAAAGTGCTTCGCAGATAAGAAAAAGCTAAAGGAATTCATCACCATCAAACCAATATTATATGAAATGCTGAAAGATATTCTTTAAGAAGAGAAAGAAGAAAAAGGTAAAAATATAAATTATGAACAACAAATACACATCTATCAACAAATGAACCTAAAAATCAAGCGAATTAATAATCTGATGAACAGGATAAACTGGTGAATATAACAGAATCATGGACATAGAGAGGGAATGGACTGACACTTCTTGGGGAGAAAAGGTGTGTGGGAAGTGCAGCAAGAGACTGGACAAAAATCTTGCAACATTTTGAGAGGACAGTGGGGAGGGGGAGGTGAGGGCGGAAGGTGGAATGGGTACAGGGTGGAGGGGCTTTATAGGGGGATAAAAAAGGGGGAACAATGTAATTAATAAACTGAACAATAAAAATAAATAAATAAATAAATAAATAAATAAGAGAAAGAAAAAAAAATGACAAGTCTCCCAAATTAGCTCATCTATTGTTGTATCACTTGTAATAATAATCTATAACATAAGCAGCCTAATGGTTTTCTTGAGCCTATGTACCTCATAGTGTGGTTGTGAGGATTAACAGTTTTGCAAGTAAAGCACTAATTTGCTGTTCTATTATATATTTTCAAACAATAAAACAATGTGCCAAAAGAAATCTGATTCAGATTGATGATAATTATGAACACTGTCATAATTATCAGTCACAAATATATCATTGGTCCACCTTGAGGAACTGCAAGGCCAAATATTCAATTATATTTGTTATGCCACTTTGTACGTTATGTACCTTGACTAATTTAGAAAGGCATTTTTAATAACAAAGCTTGGCTCACAAAGAGTATTCTCATAAACACTGATTTATCTTAAGCAACACATTTACTGACAAAATCAGTTGCTCAATGTTTAATATGCTCTGGTAAAATCCATTCTCCACAATTAGTTAAAATGGTCTTTTTAAAACTCAACTGGAATCTTCTCACCTGCCAATTAAACATTTCACAGCTTCCTGTTGGTCATAAGTTAATGATCTAATACTTGATTTCACAATGCACTGCCTGGCCTGGAACCTAAGAACTTTTTGAGTGTCACCTAACAGTACCCTCTCTCTACTATTCATACTGAGCTCTTCAGTATATATAAGCTCTTCAAACATATCTTACTCCCTTCCTTTTCTGGGCCTTGATACATATTCTTCCCCCATTCCTACTCATTTTGCTTAGTCAACTTATCAACATCATCAAAAAGGTCTCCACAGTAGGATGTATGCACCCTATGAAAAATGCAAGACTGTCCTTTGGGGACTGGGAATGCAAATAATAATAATTATTATTTTTATTTTTTATTTTTATCTAAATTTAAAGGTAAGTTATGTTTTAAGAAGATTAAAATAACTATAGGTAGGGATATAGAGATGTCATTTACACATAATAAATGCATATTTGAAGTATATTGTATGAAAATGGTTGCAGGCCCACTGCCTCAGATTTCAGCTCAACTATCACCTCATCAGGAATGCCTTCCTTTATCAATCGACTAAGACGAAAGCTCCCCCTGGAGACCCATTACGCAGCACACTTCTATAAAGCATTATGGTAGTTATAATTGTACATTTAGCTCTGAGACTGTTTGATTAATGTCTGTTCTCATTCACTGGATTCTCTCATGAGAGCAGGCACGGAGATCTATTTTTAATCACTCTTCTCTTTCATAATGCCTAGCATGTTACCTGACTTACAGGAAGTACTTGATAAATATTTGATGAGCATAGGGGTACTTGTGTATGAAACTAAAATGTATGTACATTTGAAACATACACAAAGTGACCAGATTATTATGAGCTCTGAACACATAATAATCTGGCCACACGGGGTGTGTGTGTGTGTGTGTGCGTGTGCTTTTCAAATGGAGAGCTGAGATGTTTTTCTTCTCTGTTTGTAACCAAAACCCAGTAAACCCTTTCTCCATTTTTCTAGTTTCTTTTCCTATTAAATTCAGTGGACTATATTTGTGTCATATGTTTATTTGCTATAGACTTGTCAGAACAAAGCTGAAATATCAGCTGGGTCCATGATGCCCACAGTAATTGCAAAACTGTTTGCTGTAAAACAGATTAAGAGGCCCTCCTCAGCCAGCAGTGAGCCAAGTTCTTCCCTGGCTGCTTGAGGAACATGTGTCAGGACTCTGTAATGCGATGGATAACACATGAAGTGCAGAGGGCTGCTCATATGCTGCTGTGATTTTCCTGTATAGGATGTGCTTTTGGGAATTAATAATTGTGATTTAAGATCCGGGTGAAAATTCCAGTTTTCTTTAGGTCTCACTCAGAGCTCCCAGGCAGAGGGTGGCAAACCTGTAATCCAACACTGCAGGAAATAAAATGAAAGAATGGTAAAGAGGCCTCTAGGACCAATTTGTATTAGTCCTAGAGGAGGACAGGCACGGATATTTTTGCTGAAATCTTAAAAGTTGAATAAAAGAATGAACTATATCACAAAAGGCCCTGGTGATTTGAGTTGGGGTTGGAGAAAGGAATGTTGGCTATCCTTATCTGAAAAAGTAGTAATATATTTGATATTGATTATTGACATGTATATCTCTATCTCTATCTATCTATCATCTATATATTTGAATGTGTGTGTGTGTGTGTGTGTGTGTGTGTGTGTGTGTGTGTGTGTATAAGCCAGTGCTGAGGTTAGCAAAATACATGTTTGGGGGGTTTGGGATTACTGACAAGATGAACAGCAGCGCCCATAAAGTATGCCAGGGTTTTAGTAGTCAAGAAGTATGATATGATGGGGACATATCTATAAATATTATAAATTAAGATATGTTTCACTGGCAGAAACAAATAATTTGGAGTGTTATATTTCAAAAAGATAGCAAACTCGAAATCTTTTGGAAGAGAGAGACCAATATGATAAGGTGACAATACTATAGCTAAAATAGAATAATTATAAAAAGTTATCATGATATAACCAGAAGAAAAGAAAGCTCTAAAGTTATGTGATTGGTAGCATCAAGTGGAAAAGTGTATTTTGTAAAAGGAGTATTAAATGTAGAATTAGGCACATCCTCTATAGACTTAAAAAGCAACACTGGGGTGAGTGGGTAGATGCTTCAAAGACAAGTTCAACTCTGTGTAATAAGAGGCAATCTAGAGGAGGAGAATCAAGATGGCAGCATAGGTAAAACACCTATCTTGCCATCATACTCAACAATTTTAATACTACAACTTAACGAAAGAACAAACACCTTCCAGAATCACCAAAAAGGTCGCCGAGTGAAAATTCCACAAATAAAAGTGAAGATAAGACACTGTGACTCAGAGGAGTGGCGGTGGACAGCATTGAAAGATTCGCGCAGAGAGAGGTTTGGAGCGCGCGCCGTGGAGAGGGCAGGCGGCTGAAAACCGGCCAGTTTTCTCAAAAGGGGAGACAAAGACGTCCCACTGGACTGAATATCCAGCTCTGGACGAAGTCCAGGGAACCCACTATCATACGGGGTGAAAACTGGACAGAGGGAGGGCATGCCGAAGCTCAGGCGCAGCCGGGGTCTCCCGGCTTGTGGAGAAGGCAGCTTGCGCAAATAGCTCGGCTGCCTGACTGCGCAGAGAGCGCTCTGTGACTTGCTCTCTCATTCGGAAAACCGTCAGTCTGCTTTGTTTTACGACCCTGGGTGAGACATTGGGAGTGTAGATTCATTTGGGGAGAGTCTGAATTCCCCGGCAGCCTGTGGAGCTCCACAGCGGCTCTCTCTCAGAGGTGCTGGCAGCCATTGCCCCGGCACAGAGTCCCTGGGGCCGCACAGGGTGGAGCTAACGTTGTCTGCTTGGCCCGGAGACTCTGCCCATCCAACCTGAGCACAGCTGAGCTTCACAGACAATTGGCCTGGAGGTCAACCCCTCCAAGTGCTAACAACGATTAACCTGAGCTTAACTTCAGCAAGACTGTGCAACCCATACCCACCTCAGGTAACTGGGGAGGCTGAGCCACTGTCCCTAGTAGGAAGTCTACCACACAAAGCTAATTGACCAACTCAGGGAAGCAGCCACCATGCAGAGACATGCAAAGAAATCAGATGTGAAAGAAATGGAGGAAAAAAAACGACTGGACATGGAATTCAAAACCACGGTTATAGGGTTTTTCAAGAGGCTCCAACAAAAGGTCGAGGCCTATAAGGAAATAAGCAAGACCACAAAGGAAATGATCAAGGCCAACATGGAAATCAATGAGTCCTACAAGGAAATGAACAAGACCCTCAAGGATATGAATGAGACCTGCAAGGAAATGATCAAGACCAATGTGGAAATGAAGGAGACTCTCAAGGTTATAAAGGAGACTCTCAAGGATATGAAAAAGAACCAACTAGAAATTAAGCATACACTGACTGAAATAAAAAATATTATACAAAGACCTAAAAGTGCTCTGGAGCACCCCAAGAACCAAGTTAAAGATTTGAAATACAAAGAAGCAAAATCCACTCAGCTGAAAAAGCAAATAACCAAAAGAATCCAAAAAATTGAAGATAGTGTAAGGGGCCTCTGGGACAACCTCAAGCATACCAACATCCGAATTACAGGGGTGCCTGAAAAAGATAGAGACCAAGACAATGAAAACCTATTTGAAGAAATAGTGACCGAAAACTTCCCACACCTGGTGAAAGAAATTGACCTCAGAGTCCAAGAAGCGCACCGATCCCCAATATATAGGAACCCTAAGAGGACCACACCAAGGCACATCATAATTAAAATGCCAAGAGCAAAAGACAAAGAGAGAATATTAAAAGCAGCAAGAGAGAAACAGTTGGTTACCTATAAGGCAGCACCCATACGATTGTCAGTGGATTTCTCAATAGAAACGATGCAGGCCAGACGGGAGTGGCAAGAAATATTCAAAGTGATGAACAGCAAGAATCTACAACCAAGATTACTCTATCCAGCAAAGCTATCATGCAGAATTGAAGGCCAGATAAAGTGCTTCGCAGATAAGAAAAAGCTAAAGGAGTTCATTACCACCAAACCAATATTATATGAAATGGTGAAAGATATTCTTTAAGAAGAGGAAGAAGAAAAAGATAAAAGTGCAAACTAGGAACAACAAATACACATCTATCAACAAATGAATCTAAAAATCAAGTCAATTAATCAGCTGATGAACAGGATAAACTGGTGAATGTAACAGAATCACGGACATAGAGAGGGAATGGACTGACAACTCTTGGGGAGAAAGGGGGTGTGTGAAGTGCAGCAAGAGACTGGACAAAAATCATGCAACTATGGGAGAGGACAGTGGAGGGGGGTGAGGGCGGAGGGTGGGATGGGTACCAGGTGGAGGGGAACTATAGGGAGGAAAAAAAGGAACAATGTAATTAATAAACTGAACAATAAAGATTAAAAAAATAAAAAAAAAGAAAAAAATAAAGAAAAAAAAAGAGGCAATCTAACAATTCTGTGATGATTGGTTAGCAGGCTCAACATGAACCATTGGAGGGGATCAATCATAGCTCAAATTATTGGTTTCCAATCTGCCAGATTATCAAAATCACTTGGAGAACTTACTAAGCATGCCCAAGACCCAAGACTAGTGGTTCTTTTTTTTCACTTTTATTTATTTTTGTTCTTATTAAGTTTTTTCTAATTTTCTTCATTGATTAAAGTATTACATATTTGTTCTCATCCCCCCATTACATTCCCACTAACCCCCACTCATGCACTCACCCCCCTGTTGTCTGTGTCCACTGGTTAGACTTATATGTATGCATACAAGTCCTTTGATTTATCTCTCCCCCTTACCCCCATCCTCTCCTACCTTCCCTCTGAGTTTTCCTGTCTCTGGATCTGTTTCTGTTCATCAGTTCTGTTGTTCATTATTTCCCATAGATGAGTGAATTCATGTTATATTTATCTTTCTCTGACTTATTTCACTTAGCATAATGCTCTCCAGTTCCATCCATGTTGTTGCAAATGCTAGGAATTCCTTCTTTTTTAGTGCAGCATAGTATTCCACTGTGTAGATGTACCACAGTTTTTTAATTCACTGATGTACACTTAGGGTGTTTCCAAATCTTAGCTATGATAAATTGTGCTGCTATGAACATAGGGGTGCAAGTGGTTCTTGTGATGGGGCAAAGTATAGGATCCCAGGGCTAGGTGGTTATTATGTGACATGGACATAATCAAAGCAGGATGAGGAAGGTGATTTCTAAGAGTCCCTTCATCACTAAGAGCCTTATTCTGCATTATAATTTCTTGTGATAATGAACAAAAACTTCCAAAAGGAGGAAGCCATCATTGAAGATTTGAGGAGCTTTGATGTGAGATTTTCAATGAGATCTTTTAGTTTGTTCAGGTTCTCCTATGTTTTTTACTTTATTTACCCTGTGGTTATGTTCATTAATAGTCACTGGCAAAGAGAAGAGATAAAGATCTTGCTAATCAATTCAACCAAACCATTTAGTAATTACTCTCTTAATGGGAATTATTTTATGACCCAAAAATACATGGGAAAAAAATATCTCAATGAAAAAAAGAAAGAGTAAAGATAAAATAGAAATAGGTAAGAGAGACTATTTTAAATAAAATATATTTGGCAACACTTGGGTGATTAGTATGTGAATGTGTAATGGATATGAGGATGTATGATGATGTATTCTGACATTTCACCACAGATATAAATCATTTGAGAAGTGTGTTAACTTAATCTGTTAACATGCAGATTTGAGGGTCACATCCTAGAGATTCTGATTGAGAAGGTCTTGAGTGGAACTCAAAATTTAAATTTTTAATTAGTAGGAACAATTGGAAAGGCCACATTTAGAGGAATATTTTACAGAGTTCTCCAACAGAACTTTTTGCAATGATAGAAATATTCTATATGAGCTATCCAATGAGGTAGTCAATAGACACATGTGGTTTGTGGATCCTTAAAGAGTAGGTAGTATAAAGAAGGGACTGAATTTTATTTCATTTTAATTATTTCAAATTTAAATAGCTACATATGGCTAGATACTTCCACATCAGAGAGTTCAACTTTAGAATATATTTTGTTTTGAGACAAGGAGTGTGCAGTTTTCTTTTGCACTGCACCCAACACAATGAGGAAGGAAGACATTCTATATCTCAGTAAAATGGCATGAAATAACATTTTCTGCAAGATGTTTCCATTCAACCCATGAGTGCATATAACAGTATGACTCTACATTATCAGTATTACCAGAGCCAACATTTTTATTCCTATCCCAGTCTGTAAATAGCGAGTAATGCCATATTCATCCGGTGAACTAAATGAACCATCTGTGGTTATCTGCATTTATTTGCACTTAAAATGACTGAAGAGCGTGCAGTGGGTATGTTGTTGGACCATGAGGCAATTCCACCAGTTTCCTTCATGATAATTTTGCTTGTGGCTGATTAGGTAAGGCACATAAGCCTTGATTAGGTATTAAAAATGGCTACACTATGAGCTTAAGAAGCTCACCAAATACATAGTCCTCTCCTTGTTAAGCAAACAGTAATAATGCCAAGAAAATCATTTGAGAAACAAGTTATTTCATGAATGGGATTAGTGCCAATAAATATTCTAAATCAATGAGCATCAGGGTGCAATATCCATACACCAAACAGAGATGATACAGTGTATTCTCCTTCAAAAATTAGTTGGATTCCTATGCCAGGCTTAGCAGGGGTGTGAAACCTTATCTTTATTGACCTGTGCTGAGAAGCATTTAGATAGAAAAGCTAACAACTACACATACACACAAATATACACACAAAATAAATAGATGGGGCATAGTGAATTTGGATGCTGGAATGAGAGTGTATAATTGTGTCAAAATTATGCACATCTAAGCAGAAAGTAAAATAAAAGGAAAATAGGGCAGATTAAAAAAAAACACATACACACATTCATGGATTTGCCTCCTTTACCCTTATAGACAAAGGTTCATTCTGCACATTTACATTAGCATTTTGGCATGCAAAAATGAATTCTAATGTTAGTCTATGACTAATAACTGCTCTCCTACCTAAAATCTTAGACATCTCCATGTGGTTGGTAATAATTGGTCTTTGACAACCATTTTTAAAAATTCTGTGACTGGCAGTACACATGTCTTGTATATGGATTGGTGTTGACAATATGCCATGACCTCTGCAGCTTATTGAGGTTGCCTGGTTCTTGGAGAACCTCCCCTAAAACTGGTTCTGGCCAGAAAATAGGGGGAAGGATGGATGATGCCAGGGAATAGAATAACTGCCAGGGATATGGCTCTAGGGAAACATAAAGCAGCTGCTCCCAACTAGTACTGAGGTATCAGCAAAGGGAACTAATTCTAACACTTACGAATGGGTGACCTTCATCAACTATTGCCTCATTATGCCCAACTCCTCATTTGTAACATTTAAAAAGACTCATGTAGTTCTAATGTACTAGAAATAGTGGTTCTCAACATGCACTGAAACTACCCTCTCCATATCAATTACCTAATACTTTGTCCAGACATAAAGTTAGTACATCTAAGCAGGGGTGGTCCTCAGTAGAAATTCTGTACACTTATCTTACAGATTATGTCTACCTTCCTTTGTCCTTTGTCTGGGACAGGAGCTAGTCTCAGAGGCCTAGACCTGGCTTATCTGCAGTCCCAGTGGTGACCTCTCCTCAGCTCAAACTGCAGTTGTGCCCTATCATTGTAGCATTTTCTTCTTGTGTTAAATCAATAGTTTATGACATGCACAAGGGAAAGCTGTAAATTTAATTTTATCCCCTGCAGTGCAACTCCTATTTTGTTTGCTGGCAACATAATGAATATGCTTGCCCTCTAGACCCCCCGCCCAGTGAAGCAATTGAAGGATAAAAATAGAGAGAAAAACAAAACATAGATTAAAACTGGATTAATAAAAAACTCAAAGGTTGTGCACGCACACACACACACACACCCTATCTAATAAAAGAATAATATGAAAATTGACTATAGCTCTGACTAAGTCACCCCCACAGCCATGCCCATCAGCCAATCAGGAGTAAATTATGCAAATAAATCCCAAACAAGATGGCTGCGGCCACTGAGAACAGGAGAGAGTTTTGGGTTTCCCCGGCAATAGAGGAAGCCAAGCATTCTGCCTGCCCTTGCTGGCCTAGACCTCCACTCAATGCTACAAAGTTTCAATTATAGAAGATACATAATCCCAACAGAAATGGTGAGATGGAGAGAGCAGAGGCTAAGGTTGCCCAGGTGATGGAGGAAGCCAAGTTTCTGCAGCCCTAGCACTTAGTCCTCCACTCTAGTCTACAAAGTTTCAATTATAGAATTTAAATAAACCCAAACAGAAATGACTGTCACCATAGAGCGTGCAGAAGGCTTGGCTCTGCTCCAGGCTACAAAGTTTCAGTTGTAGAACATAAATTAATCCCAGATCCCAGGGCCTCCACTTAGGTCACTGGGTAGCATGGTTGGCCTGAAAACCAGCACAGGCCCCTCACCCAGGCCACTCCACACTCCATGGGAACCCCCATCCTGATCTGGGACACTCTTCAGGGCAAATCAGCTGGCCCCCACCCATGTACCAGGTCTCTATCTTATCTAATAAAAGAGTAATGTGCAGATTGACCATCACACCAACACACAAGAGGGCTGCCCCCATGTAGTCAAAGATCCTGCCTCCATGAGGACACAAGATGGCCACCACAAGATGGCCATCAGGGGAGGGCCGTTGGGAGGGAGCAGGCCTACAAGGGAGGGCAGTTGGGGGTGATCAAGCCTGCAGGGGTGGGCAGTTAGGGGTGACCAGGCCAGCAGAGGAGGGAAATTGGGGGCAAACAGGCTGGCAGGGAAGCAGTTAGACATCAATTAGGCTGGCAGGGTAGTGGTTAGGGGGTGATTAGGCTGGCAGGCAGAGCAGTTAGGGGCAATCAGGATGGCAGGCAGGTGAGCAGTTTGGAGCTAGCAGTCCTGGATTGTGAGAAGGATGTTCGACTGCACATTTGGGCCCGATCCCACTGGAATCAGGCGTAAAAGGGCAGTCAGACATCCCTTGAGGGGTCCCAGATTGGAAAGGGTGCAGGCTGGGCTGAGAGACATCCCCCCTGACCTTTCCCCCCTGCAGGAATTTCATGCACTGGACCTCTAGTATATATATATGTCCCAGTGCACAAATTTTGTGCACTTGGTTGGGGGCGAGGAGTGGCTCCTCTTGTAGTGCAGGAGCCCCACGATTGATTGCCCTGCATAGGGAGGCTCTGCCCACTGCCCCTAGCCAGGTAGCCTGGGCCTCCCTCTTTGGGGCAGTTGCAGAGCCCCCTGGTTGGTAGCCTGGGCCTCTCTCTGTGGGGTGATGGTGGGACTCCCCTACCAATCACATGCACCTGCCTTGGCAGCGGCAGTCAGTGCTGGGTCGTCGAGGCATCCACAATCCAGTAAAGACAGGAATCAGCAGTTCAGCCTGCTCACCAGTTCCCACCCACCCAAGCCTGCTGTGTGTGCAGCCTGCTGTTTGGTTGTCGGTTTTGTTGTTTTAGATGTTATAGATCATGGCTCTTTATATATTAGTATAAAAAAGCAACGGGACATAGGGAAAGGACAGATCAAAGAAGGAATGATAATTTTATTCCATGAAACTCAGAAGGTTGATCCCATGTACCTAGGACAAGTGCAATGATGGCTTATCTTAAGGTATTTTTAAAAGTGTTTTAAGATAGCCCTACCAGCTTGGCTCAGTGGTTGAGCATTCACTAATGAACCAGGAGGTCAAGATTTAATTGCTGGTCAGAACACATGCCTAGGTTGTGGGCTCTATCCCCAGTGGGAGATGTGTAAGAGGCAGCCAATCAAGGCTTCTCTCTTATCATTGGTGTTTCTATCTCTCTCTACCTCTCTCTCTCTTCCTCTCTAAAATCAATAAAAATAATGTTTTTAAAGTGTTTTAAGATATATTAGTGGTGTAAAGAACTTGTTTAAGGTGTTACTTTTTCTATGGAACACCACAGATTCCATCAGCCTATCACTACTCTGTTTGTTTGGGGGATGACAATTTGAGAGCTTCTATTTCTTTATTGACTGAAGGGGTCTGGCAGGTTACAGGAGAGGACATCCCTGGAGGGGAGCTCTCTCTGTGCCATAATGGGTGGCAGAAATATGGCTGCATTTGCCCAGAATCAAAGGACATTAATCTACTTTTGAAATAAGAGAGAAAAATCACACCTCATTTTATTGTCAGTTCTGTTCTAATCAATCCACCCTTTCACTGTGACTGCCAAGCAGACCTTTGATAAAAATTCATCCTAGAAATAGGATATAAAATTTTAATGAGATTATATTGATGTTTACAATCTCAAAGAATGTCCCTCACAAGTAATGTGGAGGGAGGCATTTTCTTCTGCTTCTCCTCTGCATATATTTGATTTCTGAGCATTTAACTTAGCTAGTGCTGACAGGATTGACTGGAATACCCCTGGCTATGCAGGATGTGCCTGACTGCCCTGCAGCCCTGCAGTGTGAGCTGAAGGGGCCGCACAGCCTCCATGACCTGCACAACTCCCCCACTGATGCCTAAGATTTTAGCCTTAGAGGTTAATGCTTAGGGGAAACCAAGGAGTCATTATGGATTAGATAAAATATTTGTAAGTTCAGTTTCTTAACTACCAAAAAGCACAGTATAATTTGTTATAGTATATTTCTAAACACTAAGTCTAATTTTGCTGTTTTAATCAGTGTCTTTATAAAATGAAAATTTTCTTAAAATTTTCTTAAAAATTAATATAAAAAGAAGCCTTTTAAAAACAATTTGTCATTTGTGCCCTAACCAGTTTGGTTCAGTGGATAGAGTGTCGGCCTGCAGACTGAAGAGTCCCAGGTTTGATTCTCATTAGGGGCAGGTACTTTGGTTTCCAGCACATCCCCAGAAGGGAGTGTGCAGGAGGCATCTGATCAATGTTTCTGTTTCTCTCTTACTGATGTTTCTAACTCTCTATCCTTCTCCCTTTCTCTCTGTAAAGAAAAATAAATCAATAAAAATATATTTAAAAACAATTTGTGGATCAAATAGTTTTACTCTCTACACTTAAGTTGAAAAAAACGCTTATAGAAAAACTAAAAGGGCAAGAAATCCCAAAATATAAATTGCTTTTCCCTCTAACTGCTTCTATTGAATCTAGTAATACAATAGTAGTTTTTTAAGACTCTTTCCTATTTTCCAATTTATATCCCAATCAAAAAGAAAAAAAAAGAGAGAAAGAGAGGCTTAGGCAGGGCTGACCACAGGGGCTCAGCGTTTTCCATAGGCTAAGTTTGCAGAGCCTGCTTCTCTTCCAACTGACACCCTCTTCCTCTGCCTCCCATAGGAAAGATGTCACAGTGAGCACCACAGTCCTTCTGAGTGTTTGCAGAAAGTCTGGGCCCAGCAATGCCAACAGAGCACTTTCTACTCCCTGCAGAGAAAGTCATTGCTGCTTAGGAGGAAGGTCCTAGAGATCTTAAACTTATTGTTATAAACATGTTGTTCATTTTAAAAGCACATCCCCTGAATGATAACTGTATTTCTTTAAACTCATTTCATTCTTTGTGGATCAGAAGAATCATTGATGATCTCAGCTGAAAAGGTCTTAAAAATCTAATTTATTTTCCTCCCACTCATGCTTTTGATTACTGTCCATGGGTCTGGTGAAACTAGGTTCATCTATTTTTAACGCCTGCCATTTAGTACATTTTTAAAATAAATCGGTGTGCGTTTGGGTAAAGCTTGTATCTCTTGTTACATGCTGTCAACACTAAGGGTAAGCACTGGCAATTTTCTTAGCCAAAGCTCACTGCTGCAGATAATTGATGGGCTTAAACTTCATCTATGAGAAATGAAGGTCTTATATGGCCAATCTCGTGATTATCTTTAACCTATTTCTTATGTTTGTCTGTGTGCTTACCATTAGGTTTAGATTTTTAAGAAGCATAAAATTTGTTCAGGTTCCTCTTTGATAACTTAACATAATTATAAGCATGTAAATAAACATAAACTAAATAAAATTCAATTTGGAACTTTTTCAACCTGCTTTAAAACTAAGAAAAATGTCAAAATTTTATATATTAATTGCCCTAACTTGTTATATAAGCCAATCAGAGGTGAACAGTATTCAAAAATCCAATCTAATTTCTTAGTGGCAAAAGTGAATATAATGTACTTGCTATATGAGTGCTCTTTGGGGTAACTTGGGCTGGTCATAATTGTTGTGACCAAGAGCAGTGATTTTTAACCTGTGTGCTGCAATAATTTCTAAAATGTGCAGTACCTGACTGTTTGGTCAGAAGCACTGACTTCTTTTTACTTTGATTGTCAAATAAAAACATGACAACAGCTAATACAACAGCTGTCCAGTGTGAGTGAATCAAAATTGTAACTATTTTTTGTCAGAGCTGCAAAAACTTATGTTTTTTGGTAAATTCTGTAATTTAACAGAATTTACACACACACACACACACACACACACACACACACACACACATATATATATATATATATATATACAGTTACAGATATATTGATATGAATATAGGTACTTTCCCATTGTAAAAGGTAAAATCTGTTTTGTACAACAGGTGTTAGATGACAAGATTTTATTGTGAAATAATATTAATATTTATGATTGGGGAAGACAGTGGTGTAGGGTGTTAAGAACATGGCTCTGGTGTCCAGTATACTGGCCTCTGCCATTGACTTGCTAAATGATAGTGGGGGAAAAGCAAATCTCTTTAACCCTCAGTCTGGATAGCAATATAATAAAACCTATTTTAGAATGTGAGGGTTACATAAAATAATATATGTAACACACTTGCTATATGGCAAGGAATGGGATTAGCATTCAGTAATTAATGACTGTTTTGATGCTTTGGGCTATAAGAAAGAGACAATCCTGAGATAGGATTTAGACTATGAGGAAGTTTATTTTCTCCCATAACTAAAAGTGTGTGCGGGGCAGCTCTACAGTGGTAGGTCAAATCGCTAACTTTGCTTCCTATAAATCCCTTCTCCCTCTGTTGATTCAATTCCCAAGTGCAAGAAATTCCCCCAAAATTTTTATCACATATTATTGGCCCGAATTGGGTTGTGTGGAAAATTAAAGCATGAGAACTGGTACAAGGTGGCTTGGGTTGAAGTGGTAGACAGCTATGATTCAGTCCCAATGCTGGGCATTTGCTTTGTCTTTCTGTACCACAGACTCCTTATCTATAAAATGAGGATGCCAATACTACCTTCCTCACTGAATTGTTTTGATGAATACATGAGCTAATACAAAGCAAACACTTAGAACAGTGTGTGATATATAATAAGTTTAATGAGTGTTTGCTATTTTTAATTCTAAATCAATAAATGAGACTATAAATGAGAAAGTAGTATTGGTTTAGAATAATCAGATTTTATTAACTTGAGAATCACTTTTTTAATCATGTGAGAGAAAAGAAACTTTAACAAAATTGAGTTATATTAGTTAGGCAAACAAGTCTGACCATCACACCCAATGCACTAATATTCTTACTCCTCGTCCTATTCTTTTAAAAACATCACCACATTACCTTTCCCCCAAAATGAAAATCCATTGACTGAATTACAGGTGTGTCTTACCTGATGGTTTTATATTTTACCTACTATTTTGAACATCGAACATTTAAATTACATGTATTTTTATTGATTTCAGAGAGGAAGGAGAAGGGAGAGAGAGAGAGAGAGAAACGTCAATGATGACAAAGAATCATTGAGTAGCTGGCTGCTTCCTGAATACCCCACAGCATGGGGGATGAGCTTGCAACCTGGGCATGTGCCCTTACCTGGAATCTAACTATGACCTCCTGGTTCACAGGTCGATGCTCAGCCATTGAGCCATACTCGCTGGGTAGAACATTTTTTTAGCAACTATTTTGTGAAAAATATATTTGTAGAATTATTTGTCACCCATGATATCACTAAAATAGGACTTCAAACTAGACTTGAGTTATTATAAGTTTGTTCTATTATCTCTGAGACCAAAGGATCCAAATCCTTCCAGAACCTCTGACCCTCCCTGTCCTCTAAAAAAGTAACCACAAACCATGGGCCTTAGTAAAGTAAGGTGACAACAAGAGGGAACTAATAGGAGGTAAGAGTTTATGGAACAGTTGGAGAAAGAAGAGAACCAACCCTTAGAAGGAAAGGGAAGAACTTATTTATCTCTATCTCTTCAGTGTTCAACACAGTAGCCAGTGCATTGTGGTTCCTCAAAAAATAGCCGATGAAAAAAGGAGAGAACAAGTGGATATACATGGATCTTTTATAAAATGAGCACATTTTCATTCAAAAGAAGTTTTATTTACTTATAAGAAAATACATTCATTTTGTGTTCAGTTCCATTAATTCTGAAAAATACATAGTCATGTAACCACCAACACAATAAACACAGAAGTCTTAATACTCTCATCTCCTCCAAAATTTATTCAATAAATATTAATTAATTTTCTACATCATCTCAGGTACTGGGCAAATACAGCTGACCCTTGAACAGCAAGGGTTGAAACTACTTGTACACAGATTTTTTTAAAGTAAATATACAGCCTACCCTCTGTATTCCCAGGGTTTGCATCTGTGGATTCAATTGAGGATAGAAAGCAGTAATTTCCATCCATGGTTGTGAATCTGTGGATGCAGAGTGCCAACTGTATGCATTGTTCTACTCCATTTTATATAAGACACTTGTTCAGCATCAAGTTTTGATATTCATGGAGGGGGTAAACTCAGGCAATGCAGAAATTTTAACTAGCTGTCTGTTCAAACACAGCCTTCCATAACTTGACTCAAAAAGGGTTAACATTTCACAAGGAAGAGTAGGAGAGACATAAAACTGTATGCTTGGAAATTCCATTGTTTTAAGGTTTTACTTTCAAATTTTATTGAAAGCTCTTAAATTATTTTAACCTAACTATCAGCATCTCTGACTTCTGCTAGAGGTAAGAGTACAGTTCTGCTAGAGGTAGGAACCAGATACATCTGGAATTTGTTACTGGGGCTTCCCAAAAAAACTGAGACTTTTTCCTTAATCGTGTGATGGAGAGCAGAAATGCAGTGAGGATAAAAGGCAACTTCAAACCTAGGTTTAAGAGCATTTGTAAACTCCCATGAAAGATATTAGTAATATTGCAGAGAGGATATGGGATAAAAATGTAAGTACTGGCTCTCAAAATCTCTCAAGAATGCCTGCTTCCGGAATCATTAGTGTTATTGATGTTATGTGTCATGATTTAAGCTTTGTTCAATAATCTAAAAATGCGATCCGTTTACTTCTATTGGCATTGCTGAGTGAACTGTTGCTCCCCCATACTCTTCATGATTTGAAACAGAACAAAGTCTCTACCCATACAATGACTATTGGAAAAGAAATTATTGAAAGGAGAGAAAAGAGTAATACCTTTTCAAATAAGACACAAAGAGTCAAGTAAATTGTCAATAGTGCTATCTATTAAGTTCTCAAAAATCTTAACTTTTCGTCTTACGACATGCATAATTTTATATTCATTAAAAGAGGCCAAGTTAGCTTCCCTGAACTGGTTAAGCAGATGAAGCCCATATTTGGGTAAATCCCACTGCATTTGTTTAATTTACTTTTCTCAAACCTTAGATTAACAAATTGTGATATATATAGTGGGGCCTTTCTGGGTTGTTAATTAAATGATTAAACATGGATTAACTTATAGATAACAAAAATCCATTAGAAAAACATCAATATTAACTCTAGAGTTTATAGTCTAGTGCCAAATGTTGGCTAATAATTGAGCAGTTCAAAGATATGTAAACTATTTGCTATCACCTTCTGTTGCCACTTTCATTATAGAAATAGTTTGAACTTAAAGATAGAAAATTCCCTTTATCTCTATATCTCTCCTTTTTCCCCTCTCCATTCAATCAATTTGTATAATGTGTATAATGTGTTTTTGATATTTCATCCAATATGTTGAAAACCCAGAAATTTATAACATAATTTTGAAAGCAGTTTTGAAAGTATTTAGTGGAAGGTAAAGATAGAGTTTATTTAAAAGCTGATGTCTGTCTAACATAATAGATGAAAAAGAGGAAGAGGGAGAGACATTTTCTCTTTGTTAACCACTGGAAAAGCAATCTCCAGTTTCTCATGCCTTCTTCCTCTTCTTCTTTCCTTGTTCCCAAGATGCATTTCACACAGTTACATTGTTATTGAACAATCTATTTCCTATTCCTTTTGAAAAGTATATAGCACTTTGATTAAACAGTTTTTGATCCTCACATTCCCATACTTTTCAACTCTTGACAGTTTAATTTCCAGACTCAGAACTTTTCCAAATCAGAAAATGCCAGATTTGTGCATTGCCACAGGTAAACATCAAAGCAGTCTCATTTATTCCCAAGGGCTATTTAGCTGCTTTTGGACCCAGTTAATATTATTACTCAAGAGATTATTTCTTATACTTTATGGATGAGGCATGAGTTACCATTGCAATTAGTTCTTATAAACTTCCCAAGATAACAATAATAACCAACACTGCTATGACTATGGGTGAAGACAGCTTGCATTTATACCATGTCTTAGAGCTAAATCCTAAATATTCTATAAGCTATATTTTTCGGTATCACTTCTCTCATCTCCAGTATGCAGATACCTTAGGGTAAAAAGTAATACCTGTTTAACTTAGCACTGGCCCACAAAATACCACATTAAGATTATTATTCTCTCTTCAATCTTCAAGGGATTTTATAATAATAGCAATCATAAAATCTATGCCTTTTACTATGCTCACTCATTTGCCCTATTCATAGAACAGAAGCATTATTCAGTAAAGATAACATGATAACTTCACAAAAAGCGCCAAATAATTAGCCTATAAAATTATGGATCATCAAATCCAGTCATATCTCATATCCACAACTGTGATAAAGAATATCTTATTACATCATGGGGAAGATTTTTGTGCCCAACATTTTTCTTATCTTTCTTTACTTCCTCTATATAGAGCTGAGTCTATCTCAAATACAATATTCACTTAATCCAAATTATGTAGATTGGCTCCCTGATATCTATCACATCATATACAAACTCTACCAATTTCCTTTCAGAATCACCCATTACTTTGTCCATTCACCACTCTCTTCTCCATTCTTGTCTTTGAACTTGACCATGTATGTTATCCTTTGCTCCAAACCATTTCCCATCACCCGACCTTATTCTTTTGTACCTTACCTTTCTGCATAGACTTATGCTACCCTTCTATTGTCCACCTTCAAATATGTCCTCTCCATCAATATAAGGACATATCTAGAACAAAGAATGTTTGCTTATTAAATAAATTCATCACTTGAACCTTCTTTTAGCTTAGGTGGCACTCTTTTCTTACAGTATATCAAACTTGTTCTAAGATATATGAAATGATCATTTTTAGTTTTTATTTTATTTTTATTTTTAGGTCTCACCAATTAGATTATGCTTTGCAAGGCAAAACACATGCCATCTTACTTCTTTGATTCTCCCAAAACATCTAGAGCAGTGCTGGAAGCCAGAAAGTACTCAATAAATATTTATTAAATGATTGTATATGCCCAAGAAATAGGAAGATAAAACACTCTGTGGTATCATGAGTATACTCAGACAGAATCATATTTGGATAAATTTTAGAATATATATATATTTTTTTTTTCTGACCAAAAAAATAGAGACTATTTTAAAGTGGGTATCCTAGAGGTATAAGCAGATATCTTTGCAAAATCGCTCATGAAAAAGGCATTTTTGTGCTAAGAAACAGAGCCAATCCTCTCAGTACTTCAACACAATGCAAAGACCATTGTGTTAATGGTTATAGTAAATCCAATGAAAACTCAAATTGAACGATGTGAAAGCCTAACACCTAAAGGCAAACTTATTTTTTTCTGCTTATAAAATTGCACCCTTGTGCAATAACACAAACTCAAACAATTTAAAAGGCAGAAGGAGTTTTAGAGGTCACCCAGTTTAACCCTTTATTGAATGCATGAATTCTTGACATAATATCCCTCCTTAAAATAGTTTTCCACCTGACAGCACTGGGCATGTGGCTCAAAAGAACCTTATAATATTTCAATCATTTTCCTCACCAGTTGTAGTCAGAAATGCAGAAATATAATAACTGGTATTTTCAGACATATTATTGAGTGCCCTATATGTGAAAATAATTGCACTAGAAACAGTAGGAAATGGAGAAATTCATAGAAGGATGAAAAATAATTTCTGTCCTCAGAAGAGGTAGGAGGGCATAATAATAAGTGTGAGAAAAAATATACAAGACAAAAATGAAAGAGGAATGCCAAATATGGGACAAATATAGAAGCAACCAGTCTGTGTTTACAACTGGAAGGCAATGCAATGTTGACAAATACTTTAATACTAAGAACAATGAGCACATTTCATGATCTCACCCACTCTCAACGTAACCACTGCCATGATCTTGCTTGTCAAATCAATGAAAGGATGAATCAAGCAACCCAAAAGCAATTAACCCACCAACCCAAGGCACTTCCTTAACATCAGAAATGATAAATATCAAAATGTTATGCCCAATTGAGAATAAGATACATGTGTTTGGTAACTTTTTTAATCTGTCCAGATTCAGGCTGCTATAGCAAAATACCAGGGATTGGTTAATTTATAAACAGAATTTTTCTCCAAGTTTGGAAGTGGAGGGTCTGAGAGCTGGGTGCAATCACGGTCAAGTGAAAGGCCTCTTCTAGGTCTTTGCCATGTAGCCTCATGTTACAGAAAGAACATGGGATCTGTCTGGGGCTCTTTTATAAGCGGCTAATCCCATTCATGAGCGTTCTGCCCGCCTAACATAATTACTCCTAAAGACCCCACCTACTAATACCATCATCTTTGTGAATTAGGATTTCAACATATGAATTTTGGAGGGATACAAAAATTCACACTATAGTAGGAAGCATATCTAATTTTTGTTTGTTTGCTTGAACTAGTTACAACTAGCAACATATCTAATATCTGGCACATAGAGGGACTCAGTACACAGAATTTTGAACTGTATTATGAGAGGTAGGTGGGTATGAAAGAAAGCAATAAAATTTTGCCTTCATAAATGACTTTTAGATGGAATAAGCATTAAAAAAGATGAGAAAGGGTGTTAAAAAGCTCCTAATATTTGAAAAATTATTTGAAGTTGGTATCAAGTTTCATTGCTTTGTATTTATTGCCTAAGTTAACTCACCCTTTTTTAAGCTTTGGAAATTCTGTTGTGGTGACTGCTGTTTTCCAAAGTACAGTCTTACTTGGAATCCGAGTTATACAAAATAGATAAAGCAAAGTTGGCAAACACTGAAGCTGTTCTCAGAGGAAAGATCTTGAGAACTCTTTTATGAAGGCTAGAAATCACTGGGCAGCAATTGGAAAACCACTGCCTGAAAGATGCAAGAAGTGCAGTGTTTGTGCAGTGGTGTTGCATCTCTGTATATAACACTGATGATAGGAAGGAACAGTAGTTCCCAAGGCTGACATTTCAAAATTGCAGTATGTCTCAGAGATTTAGGATAAGAAGTGTTTAGATCCTGCAAGAGAAGCTAGTGCAGATTCAAAGGAGAGACACCTCACTCTGATTGAAGTTAATAGGAATTCATGTACTACTGAGGGTACGAACACTTTGCATAAGAAATCTTGCACCAGGGAGGCATGAGATAGCCCCCTTGAGATTGAATAAATGTAAAACAGGTCCGGATGTTTTCACAGTGTAGCCAGAGGGTTTTATGTGCATTTTACAATGTGAAATGCCCTGGTGTGAACAAGATCAGGAGTGAGTGTAAATAAAACATTAATTAAAAAGTAAAGAAAAACGACAACAAAAAAACACACAAACACACACAAAAAAAATCAGTTCCCTCAGAATTATCCAGCGATGACAAATTTATCTTCTTGAAGGTTTCTTTAAAAATTCATTTCAGAGGGAGAAAAAAAGGAGGGGGACACTTTCATCTGATTTATCTTATGACATAGATGAGATAACCCTCAAAATTATTGAAAGCAGTCACCCATTCATTCAGCAAGTATCTTTTGAGCCCCTACTATGTGAAAATTGTGCCCTACTATTACAGGGAAGTGTAAGGTAAATGAATGTTGTCTCTGACTTATGGGAGTTCATAAACTAGATGGAGAGGGCAGTGATTACATTGCATGGCTTGCAGATATATGGCATGTCCTGCTATATTTTATCAGAGATACTGGAGTGAAATTAGTGTAAGTCTTAAAAGTGGGAAAAAGGAGTTTAGGTTTTAAATGATAAAACACTAAAAGCAGGGTGAATACATAATAGTATCTGTGTTTATGAGCAGTTATTCTGATAGTCCTGTGCATATGTGTATATGTGTGAGAGTGGGTATGCACACTTGCATATGTATGCAAAAAAACTGCTTAAAGCAGATAGTTCAGTTAGAAGATGATTACAAATGTAGGCATTATTACCTAAGCCAGGGAAGTAGTAGAGCAGAAATGGCAGGGTGGATTAGGGAATGCATATTATGAATGCTAAGAAAGAGCAGGTAATAGAAATTCTGCTCCCCTAAAAATGGCTATCAATGAAAAAGAAACAAATTCTTGTCACTTGGGAGCCCAAGAGGAGCCAAACCCATTTCTTACCTGACTATTTTAGTCTCCAACATAGATCATAAAATATAAATAAGTACAAACATTAAACAAATAAAAGTTATTAAAGAGGCATTTTTTGGAGAAAATTATGAGTTTTTTCTTAATAATAGCTTTCTAGCTGAAGTTCCCTTAAGCACTAGATAGCCTCACTGTCTTTTTTTCCCCAACATCCCTCACCTGAAATGGTCTGGATCCTTGGGATTCCATCAAATTGAGTTTTAATCATTTTACAATCCATGAAAAGATGTTGCGTCCACTGCCTTTCTAAGGGTCTCAGCTATCCAACTTTAAAAAATGCCTCTTGACAGCACTGGCTTCCACCCATTTCCTGAATAATGACCCCCATGATTCCATCATAGTTTCTATTTCTCCAAGAATATAGTCAAGCAGGTTGAAAATAAGAGCTTACAGAGCAAGGCCCTTCCTGCTGCTGCTGCTGCTTCATGCTGCAACCTCAGTTCCCACAAACCACAAATCCCTTTGCTGACATCTCAGGGAAGCAGTTTCATATACAGGCACTTCCTCACATAATTCCGCAGTTCAGCAAACAGAGCACTGAGGTGCATAACTTCTGTCCTCAAACACTTCCCGTGGGGAAACCCTGTCTATGCTCGATATCAGAACATTGGGAGATAAATTTCAGTAGATAGAGAGGGGATAATTGATCAGAGAACATGCTTGATAGTCCCCAAAGGCATTATGGTCAGAAAAAATGTAATAAAATAGTACCTAACCAATTGCAGCTAGAATAAAATGCTTTTGAGCTGCCAGTCTCTTGATGGAAATGTTTTAATAGCATGCTTGTACTGGGCCAAAGTAGTAGCATTTGTTCTAAGTACATGTCACGTAATTATAACAGCATTAGAACAAACAGCTGGGGCTCAGATCTCAAGGTGTTTATTCATTTCAGTCATTCATTTTTTTCATGACAAATATTTGCTAAGATTATACCCATATGCTTAGTCTCCAAGACATCAGTGAGAATATATACAACGAAAGTGTCAGGTACCGTGATCTGTATTGGAGACATATCCCTGTATTACATGGACATAGTCTCTGCCCTCATGGAACCCAGAACTCGCGTGGGATGGGCAGCAGACTTTACACAAATAACTGCTCAAATGAACATATAATTACAAGTATAATAAGAGGAAAAAAAGGCACATATAACATGCCATGAGAGTGTATTACCACAATCTAGAGATCTGAAGATTTAGATTTATTGTTCAAGAATTCTGTTTTATCATATTTTCTCTTGAAAGTTAAAGTATTAGAGATGATGCTAAACTAGTTAAATATCTGCCAGAGCTAAGGAAAAGACTGCACCATAGGGAATATTCCTAGGAGGGTGAAGAACTTTGGGGGTGTAATATGAGACTGTTGGCTAATATAGAAGGGAAACAGTCACAAAATTCCCTTATGATGCAATAACTTACTTGACCTCATGGCTGAAGAAGTGGAGGAGTAGGAGCAAATATGAGATGCTACTGGATTTGATGAACAATTGTTTTTTGGCAATTTTTTTTCAGTACTTGGAAAGTTATCATGTTTCTATTACTGAATCATGCCTCTGGTCTATAAGTAGGTCAAAGCCAGAGCATAATAAAATGCATAGCTGCTATGATTGCTATTACTATAAGTCCCCTTGAAGATTTGAAGAGAATATAATGTACCAATGTGGTGTTCTGTGGTTTGTTAAACAGCTATTTCCCTGAAGGTGGCTGCACAATGAAGATGACTGAAGTGATGCCATGATTATTATTTCCAGAATATTGAGAAGTCGGCTCAATAAAAGACAGACACAGGTGCTGCTGAAAGTCAGCTAAGAACAGTCCAAGATGATTTTCAGAGTGTTTTGTACTTCAAATAATTATTCAAACCTTTAGTCTGCCATTTATATAGATGTTTCCTAGTCAGCCTATTTCATCCAATTATACTTTAACTGTAAAAATTAGAACACTGTCCAAACGTCAAGCACCCTTATCTGAGTCACTATTTTTAACCTTCTTTGGTTCTTCCCTTCACCAGAGTTGTGGAGGACAGATTTCTAACCCAAAGTGGAAGATACTATTCAATATTTAGTTCATCAGTTGTCAGTCTCAGATATATCAGGACACTGTTGAAAAGGACATTGCTAATGAGTTTCCAACTGACAAAATGTAAAAAAAAATATTTGATTTCATATCTACAGAGAAAGTTTATGTCTGCAGTGACTTTGAAGTTCCCAAATTCACCTCAGTTCCCTATATATATCCACCATTCACAATATCAAAACCTTTGCAAATATTGTATAATGACATCTGTATAAATGATGCAAAGTAAAAACATTAATGTACTTCTAGATACTTGACATTTTTCTGTCCCCTTATTTTCACAAGCATTTACCAACAAATTATTTTTATTACTCATCACAATTTCCTACGGCTGATAACTATTGTTCAAACACTAGACTTTTAGCCTTCTTGCCACAGTGACCCAAAACTCTGAGGTTCTGTCTATACATCTACTTTCCTTAGGAATAGATTTAAAAATTTAGACTAAAATTGTCTTTTTGCTGTTCTGACTGGGTATTTTTTTTTCTTTTTTTATATTCCAAATCACTGACTTCATTATTGGCATCATGTATTCTACTGTTAATTCCCTGTGAATTATTCTTCGTTTCAGTTAATGTATCTTTCATTTTAGACTGTTTTTTTTTCTCTATGGTGTTGAGGTTCTTGACAAGTTTATTGATCATCCTTATAACCAATGTTTTGAACTCTGCAACTAATAGATTGCTGGTCTCCATATTTTTTTAGTTCTTTTTTATTTTTAGTTTTGTTCTGTTTTTTTGTCTCCTCATTTTGGTAGTCTCCCTGTGTTTGTTTTTATGTATTATGTAGAGCTGCATGTCTCCCAGGTTTGGTAGCATGCCCAATGTAGTAGGTGTCCTGTAGGTTCCAGTGGTACAGCCTTTCCAATAACCCAAGCTGAACACTTTAGGTCAGTGATTCTCAACCTTTCTAATGCCGTGACCCTTTAATACAGTTCCTCATGAATCATAATGTAAATATCTGTGTTTTCCGATGGTCTTAGGCTCTACAGCAGAAGTTCTCACAGGTTGAGAACTGCAAGTAGCATTGCCTATGATTCATTAACAGTAGCAAAATTATAGTTAGGAAGTAGCAAATGAAAATAATTTTATGGTTGGGGGTCACCACAACATGAGAAACTGTATTAAAGGGTTGCGGCATTAGAAAGGTTGAGAACCACTGCCTTAGGTGGTCCCCTCTTAATGGGTTGTGTACATCATCCTCTTGTAATTGAATCTTGGTTCCTCTTAGCACTTCAATGTAAAGGATTTACCCTCGGGCTTAAAAAGCTTGGGTAGGCCTGAAATTTGAGTGGGGTTGGGCCTCAGGGAATCACTTGGTTAGGCAAACAGTGTGAGCCAGGTTGATATGGCACCCCCATATGTTATTTCTGTAAGGGGAGGGCCCAGAAAAGGAACAATGGTCTCTGCCAGCACTTCTGTCTGGGAGAAAGCTGCCCCTCCAGCTCTTGTGTTGATGTCGAACAATTCAGATCACCCCCACTTGACTCTGGTGCCCTTCAAGCTGCTGCCCTAGTGCTGGTGCTCAGAGTGAGGCTGAGTCAGTCCATGTTTGGGCCATTTAAGAGGAACTGTCTGAGACTCCAGAAGGCATCCATCTCCCTCGTTGGCTTTCATAGCCAGAAGTTATGGGGATTTCTCTTCCTATCATTGGAACCATAAGATGGGGGTCCTGGTGTGGTGCTGAGGCCACTCGCTCCTTAGGGGGGACCTCTATAATTGAGATTTCCCTCCCAATTTTTACTGCCACAAGTGGTTGTGGGACTAGCCCATTCCACATTGCTACGCCTCCTAACTAGTCTTAAAGTGGCTTCTCTTTTAATTTCCTAGTTGCAGGATTTTTATTCACTCAGATTTCAGGCAGTTCTGAATTACTTTTTTTGTAGTTTATATATAATTTTGATATAGTTCTGGACAAAGAGAGTATAGCATTTACCTTCACCATCATCTTGCCCAGAAGTCTTGAGCCCATGTTGAATATAGTGCAGTGCTTTGAAACATTTTTTTTGGTATGCTATTTTTATGCTTGATTTTCTATTTTTAAGAGCTTGCTCTATATTAAAAGAACAAAATACTTTCCTAATGTCAATGTTTAAGAGTTTTTAAAAGTTATTTTAAAATGTGATAAATTTAGAGGAATCTTATACATTATTACCACTTATAGAAGCTTTGGTACCTTTCTCTCAACAAAGGAGGGTTTGTAAGCATTTATTGAGTCTTGTTCCATTATGTATGCTGCCGATGAGACTAGTATGGAAATAAAACAGCCAGTGATTTTGTCATTATTTTATTTAATTGTTATGAATGGAGCATTAACATTGTTTGGAGCTTTATTGACCTATTTTATAAATACAAGGAGTGAATATTTCAGTCAGTTTCTCAGATTTTCTCCTTTCTCACAGGCCCACTATTCATATACTGACCATCAAATGATGATTCAAATTTCCTAAAGGATTTGGTCCCTTGAAACACAGGACTACTTGAGCTTTAAGCAGGTTCCTAACAAAGACTCAGCTACCTGATTGAAAGACACCGTTAGTATTTATTACATTTTGAGTTCCTCTCAGGAGGATCCTCCTATGTTGATTTCTTGCATGCTTGGGGCTTGCTCTGGTTGGTTGATTTTTCAGTTCTTCTTAATTGCCTTTCTCTGTTCCAAAGATGCTTTTTTTGTTCCTTCCAACAGGAGACTTTGTTGGTTACTCGGGGAGTTTTGTTTTATTTTACCAGTCCTTAGTCTTTTTGAACCTCAGAATGTATTTATTTTGAATTTCCCATAAGGTATTTTAAACTTTTCTAGGTTTCTTGGGGTTTATTTAACTTTGAAGTTTCCTTTAATTTTTTTTCAAATTCCCATATTTTGGCACCATTTATTAGCTGGATGATAGATTTCTTCAATGTTTTCCTCTCCCTCCAGTGTGTGTGTGTGTGTGTGTGT
The DNA here is from genome assembly GCA_027563665.1 of Antrozous pallidus. Classification (NCBI taxonomy): domain Eukaryota; kingdom Metazoa; phylum Chordata; class Mammalia; order Chiroptera; family Vespertilionidae; genus Antrozous; species Antrozous pallidus. The sequence continues at coordinate 66,052,223 of CM050514.1, read as the reverse complement.
GTGTGTGTGTGTGTGTGTGTGTGTGTAATATATTGACACATTATCTGCATCAGTTCTTGTTCATGTCTAAGGATTTTCTTTACACATTTCCCTTTCATTTGAATTCTAAACATCTGTTGTAGAAGTAGTCATGTATCCTATCTAGGAAACTTATCATTTCATCCCCCCACCCCCCGCAATGTATGTATTCAACACTCCATATCTGGTAGACTCTTATCCCTTAGTATTACTACTTATCCTTATAGAGTCTCTACATCTCTCTATATTTTAAGGTCAGGCTCATTGTTTTAAAGAGAAAATCAAAAGTGTATCCTTATGGCTACATTGTGTTATTTAAGTGAGTATTTTCACATACAAGAACTCTATCATACGGTGTTTCCTTTGTACTATGGGATTTTTACTCTATTTCTGCTCTAGACCTCTCTTACCTACCCTTATTATAGATTCCAAAGGCAAAAGCATTATATTCAATTGGTTACCTTTCCTCCTCAACACCACCTAGTTTTAAAAACAGCTGTCTCAACCATTGTTTAACAGATGTTGAATATAGTGCAGTGCTTTGAAACATTCTAATTATCTTTTGTCATTGTTTAGCAGTAAATGAATGTTCGGGCTTTTTTATTCGCTATAATGGCATAAGTGCTTCCTAGGAGACAATGCCTTTCCTGCCCTACACCCAGTGTTATTTCTTATTGCTAAAAATGGGAGAGTTGGAGTGAAGAGTGGGAAGGAGAAAAGAAAGCTGAAAAATCCCTCTAGTTTCTTCTTTAAAGAAAAGTAATGATTTTCTTCTAGAAGGGAATCAAAGGCTGCATGGACCATGTGTCCCTTTAAAAAATGTAAGCTGACTTTTTTTTAATGTCAGGCACTTTTATCCTGGTACCTTAAAGGCAGAAAATGAATAAAATGTAGAAAATGAAGGACATGTGACAGCATCAAAGGAGCAAAGCAAAGATGGAGAGTGTGTGGCTGGCTATGTCAGGCCAGGGTGGGCCTTTGTAGACAGACCATTAAGGCAATCTGGCTGCCAGATGAAGTCTTTATGAAAGGGCAGAAAAGATGTATAAAGTGTTTTTGATGTTTTAAAGGAACCTCTCTTTTATACTCCCCCCTCCTCTTTTCCCCTCATCATCTTATCCCACCAATGGCATCCCTCTTGCAAGGCAAACCATAACCATCTATAGAAGTGTTTTATGGTTCAAAGCATTTGGATCTTAACTTGATCTCTATCTTGAGAGATACTAGAACATTTTCATTTCTGCTGGGAGAAAATGGTGAATTGCTAGGCAAATGGGTAGAAGCCTCTAAGATATTTTGAGAAGCAGTGGTTATTCAGAGTGAAATTAATCAAGTCCTATTTACCTAATCAAGATAAGAATTATTTCTTGAATAGACTTAATTATATCACATTGACACCATTAGCACACAGCAAAAATCCCCTCATTTTATAAAGAGGAAATTGAGCTTCAAGGACTCACAATTAGTCCAATGAAATTCTAGGACTGCAATCCATTTTCTTCACATTCTTGCTTTTTTATACCATATCATCTTTCTCTTTACTCTCAAAAGACTTCACTTACCATCTCTACTTTTGCTTTCTCTTTCTTGATATTTGACTCCATTCCTTTGGGGAAAACTATGTGACTACCAGGGTTTGCATCAGCTGAATATGTCTCTGAGGGTATTAAAATCTGTGGCTTTGAACAAAGCTGGGTTAGCATAGGGGAAAAGGCCCCACTATTTATGAGAATATTTTGGAGAGGTAGGAGAGAAGGGCAACTTTGGAGGTCAGGTGTAAGCAATGGCAATCAGGTTCCATGGGATAATAAAAAGTACCACAGAGGGTGCATCATGCCCTTACCCTGACCTTTCCAACCCTCCTACCTTCCAAATCTACATAAATTCCTGGGTCAGCTTCACACTTTTTCCATATTGCACTTGGTTTGTAGGTTATACTACATTAGTTTAGCTGTATACTAGAGAAGTGTAGTGCAAAAGTGGACTGGCTTACGGGGAAACCAAAGACCTCCTGGATCCAAGCCCTAACTCACAATATCTATCCCTGTAGCATTGAGCAAATTACAAATGGGAAAGCTGGCTCAGAAAGTTGAAGTAAAAATGTAGAGGTTAGATTTCTGACTTTTAAAGTGCTTTTCAGTACTCTCTAAGAACCAGAAAGAAAAAATAAAGCATTTCCTTCCTTCTTTGCCTGTTCCCCCTCTCTTTTTCAATTACTGTGATATTTCTATTGCCTCAAAATGTCAGCTGTGCATTTTTTCAAAGTATCAAGAACTCAGCAGAACATGAAAGTTTTGTATTTTTCCCATTCCTTTCCTCTTGAGAGGAAATCTCTTCCTGTGTAGTAATTACACAATAAGTTATCAAGCTAGGAAACTTCCTCTGACTCTTTCAGTATCCTTCTTTCTAATCATACAGCTTCCCCTCAATACCCCTTCACCCATACCAAAGGTATATCAAATCTGGAAATTGTTTTTCATCATTAGAGAAGGCATACTCTTACCTATGTACACATACTTCTAAACAAACAATCCTAACACATGAAAACAATAGGCTCTTTACAAGTCTGTTGTAGTTCCTTGCTGTCAGCATCATAGCTACATGTCCTTCAACACTCTCCCTATCCTGAATAATTGTTAGTGGAGTTCTTTGTCTCACATAGTGGTCTAGCTTTGTACAAGGCAATGTGAACAACCCATTGCTTCAACAGGGCCTCCTGTAGGCTCATGACTTTTTCTGGCAGACTCCCCAGGAGCAGTTAGCTTTGAGACTGTCGGAGGAGGCTAAATTGATTAGGGATCTAATATGACATCTTAAAATATATTTAAGAATTCCTGGCATTTGCATGTTTCCTGGGGCTCCCATGGGTGCCATTAATCTGTTCAGCCACAGGACTGTTTACCCTTTGCCTTGAGACCCCAGGGATTTTAGCTGCTTCACATGGGCAGCTGCCCAAACTCGCTCCATCTCCTGACTTTATAGTCTCCTTCCAGGATGTTAGTGGAGTAAACTATAGGCTTTTCATTGGATCTCAAGTTCTTGCTGGCCCTGCCAGATGCACATAGGCCCTTTTCACTCTAACAGATTTATTGGTAATCATTGCTGAGAAATGGGAAATAAGCAAAACAGAGAGTGTGGTGAGTTCATCCTGTCCATCTATGTTTATATATAAAACTTCAATTTTATTCCAGGCATGGGGAAATCAAGAGTAAATGCAAAATGATGCCTTCCTCCAACAGACTCCCAGTCTAACAGACAGAACTCACATATATTCAATAGATACTTTTACAGAATGATAAGTGCAGATGGCACAGTAGAACACAGAGTTCTTGTTATATTTAAAGTTAAAAATATTTCAGAATTGTAAAAGGTTGCTGCAGTTTTCATCTCATGGCTATTGATTATTTATTTATTTATTTATTATTTATTAATCCAACATATGTCTAAGTATCTCCTACATGTCAGATTTATTCTTGGTCCTGAGGATATGATAATGAAGAAAAACAACTAATTTTCTAGTTTATAGTCTAATGAAGGAAATCATTAATAAACACGCAAACTTATAGTTTCATGTCATGATACATGCTATGAAGAAAAAGTGGATACAAATTAATGTGTAGTCAGGGAAGGCCTCTCTGAGGAAGTGACATTAGAGTAGAAACCTAAAATGAAGTAGAGAGAGCTAGATGATGGACTAAGGGAAGAATTCCATTAGTGTCAGGAGAAACACCAGCACAATTCCTGAGATGCAATGAACTTGACTGTTTGAGGATCATGAAGTATACCTGAACAAACACAACAGAGCCTCTCAATTCACCATCATGGGAGCATTAAAGCATGGAAATTAGCAAACACTACAAACTGGTGTCTGGGTAATGCCACAATCCAGAGAAAAAGCCTATTTTTCAGACCTCCAAAACATCTTTGTTCCCAAGAAAATCTCTGGCAGAGATTGGGCAATTTCAGGGCTTTATCCCTGTCACTACAGTGCTGGATACTTCTAAAGTTACCGGAGGCCAGGCTAGAAGGAACAAATAAAGTCCTCATAGATAGTTTGGTATAGGTTTCTAAATGGCCTATATTAGCTTGGAAAGAGCTGTGACTCCTCCAACTTTTGTTTTATCAATACAGAGCCCCAGTTTTCCCTTTCTTCATTTTTTCCATAGTAGTTATATTAGACTAGAGACCTAGTGCATGAAATTTGTGCACTTGGAGATGCCTGGCCTGCACCCTCTCACAACATGGGAGCATTCAGGGGATGTCTGACTGATGGCTTAGGCTCACTCCCCATAGGTTACAGGACTAATTCAGCAGTTGGACATCCTTAGCACTGCCATGGAGGTGGGAGAGGTTCCCACCACTACTGGCTGCACTTACCAGCTGTGATCCCAGCTTCTGGCTGAGCGGCACTCCCCCTGAGAGAGTGCACTGATCACCAGGAGGCAGCTCCTGAGTTGAGCATCTGCCCCCTGGTGGTCAGTCCCCTAGTGGTCAGTGCATATCATAGTGACTGGTTGTTCTGCTATCAGACCAAAACTAGCTCTCTGACATCCCCTGAGGGGTCTCAGATTGTGCAAGAGGGTGCCAGACAGGCCAAGGGACCCCACTGTTGCACAATCAGGGCTGGGGAGGGATGCATGTGGTTGGCCAGTCAGGGAGGGACCACATGAGGGCTCCATGGCTTGTGTGGCCCATCTCTCTCAGTCCTAATCAGCCGGACCCCAGCAGCAAGCTAACCTACAAGTTTGAGCGTCTGCCCCCTGATGGTCAGTGCACATCATAGTGACTAGTCAACCAGTTGATTGCCCCCTGATGGTCAGTGAATGTCATAGTGAACAGTTGAGCAGCCACAGTATACATTTGCATATTATACTTTGATTGGTTGAACAGATAACCAGACACTTAGCATGTTGAGCTTTTAATATATGATACACCATATATGAATACTAAATATAAGAAGCATTGGCCTACACAGGAGAGAAAATATAAAAAACAGAGGATATAATAATTATTTTATAGTTTAAAAATACTGAGAAGGAATAGATGGTTGCCAGATGGGAGGCGGGTTGGGGGACTAGATGAAAGAGGTGAAAGGATTATAAAATACAAAATGCCAATTACAAAAACAGTCACAGAGATGTAAACTATCTCATAGGGAATACTATCAATGTAGTAATAAGTATGCATGGTGTCAGATGGGTACTAGACATATCAGTGTGATCACTCTGTAAGTTATATTAATGTCTAATCAGAAACTAATATAATATCATATGTCAACTGTAATTAAAAAATAAAAATACTAAGAAGGGTTTCTAAAGAGAATATAAATGAATATCAAGTAATGTAGTCTTCAAAAGCCAGACACCAGGATGAGCCTCAGGTGTCACATAAGAAGCATACAAAACACACACGTGCACGCACGTGCATACACACACACACACACACACACACACACACACACACACACAATGCATTAAAAGATCCTTACTTTATAAATCCTTATAAATCTACTAGATGATCTCCCCACTCCCACCCAAAGTCCAGACTGTGCAATTGTCAAACAAGATACTGATATAATCATATGTGATATTTAATTAAATATCTATATTTCCAGTGAGTGAAAAATTTACCTACCCCCTTTTTATTATAGGCAGCCCTGAGATAAAACCTTCAAGTTATGAGTAATTATATCCTGCTGAGAAAAGTGATGGAGTGCTATACTCAGAAGGACTTATCAAGCCCTAAAAATGTGGAGTCAACACTTAAGACCTTTTCTTTATTTTTATTTCCCCCAACACTAACAGTTTCTCAGCTTGTTCCCAGAGGGAGATAAACAAACAGCATGTACCTGCATTTTAATGGGAATAAACAGGACAGGCTCATTCACTTTTTTTACTACACTGGCTTTATATTTATCAGCTGGAAGCATACAGTGAAAAGTGCTTGTGTCATGGACAATGGTAAGTTATAAGGAAGGTAACATTATGGATGGAACTTTAGTATAAATGGTATAATAACATTTTATAAACAGAATTTAACAGCTTAGATTATTCTTTCATAAAGTGCTAGGAAATGGGGAAGCAGCCTTATATGCCTTCTGAGGCTCATGCTAAGTTAGATGCCCTCCCATCTTTGTTACCTTCAATGCAGAAAAACGAAAGAACCAAGAACTTCTGCCCTTACTAGGAGCAGTGTTCTTCCTAGCTTCAATATGGGCAAATAGCAACATGGTTGAAGGTTGAAATAGGATGACTGATTTGGGGGACCTATCTCAAGTTTATTTTTCTAAGGTGGATACTTTTATCTGGCCTCAATGTACTTAAAAAATAGGTTCTCAAATTTTAGATTGCATAAAGAATCAGCTGTACAGTTTGTTAACAAAGCAAATTCCTAGCCACCATATACAGAGAATGTTTTCAAGCATTTGGAATGAGAATAAAAAAAACTAAATTTTAATAAACAGACACCCTAACATATTCTGATAAAGTGGTCCAATGGGAATACTCTGAGAAACAATCAACAGGTAGGTTTGAAGTCTATGAATGTCTAATATTGAATGAAATAGCCATATGAGTTCTTATGACTGCACATTTTTCTTGGGATTCCTAAATGGGTCTCCAGTCTAAAGAAGGTTCAGAACCTTGAGGAGACACGGTTTTGAGCAGCCCGTGGATTCCACTCAACTTTTGAATCCCAACCAGCTTCACTGAGTATCAGGGTCAACCGGGCAGCTTGGTTCTAGAAATGGGATTCATTTCCTTTGTTAGTCTGGTTTCTTGGTTTAGCTTCTCTGGTCTGAATCTGGTTTTCTAGGCTGCTTCATTGTCCCAACATTCCTGTCCGACATGTCTGTAATTAGCCAGTGACATATTCTATGTGAACAGATGACACTGTACTGGATATTAATATAATAATGCATGAGCCAAACAAAGTCTTTAACAGAGTCTCTGATTGTTGCTATCAGTGAGAGTGGCTTGAGAAGCACCTTTTACTATGGTGGTGACATGGGAGTAAACATGAGTTCAAATAAAATGAAATTAAGTTCTAAATCCTAGCACTCCAGCTTCTTTTGTTTTTTACTCCAGCTTCTTTTTAATCACTTGCCCTTATGCTCAGCCATCCTCCTCATCTTTTTGAATTACACTGTTGCCTAAATTTCTCTAGTTCACCTTTCCTTCCTTTTCCTTCTCTTTGTCTAAGCCTTTTACTTTCCAAATATCCATCTCTTTCCATTTATTTCCCAGTATGCTGGGGGAATAGAATGAGAGAGAATGATTTGGAGAAATATGAACGCATATGAAAATATTATCAATAAAGGACACCTGGCAAGACAGAAAATTAGAGAAGAGGAGTGGGCAAGTCAGCAATTACAGACAACTGGATCAAATTTCTGCATCCTACCCATTATTTCTGCTACAACCTTGGTCATGGTTAGTGTAATGCTATTCTCCCCTGGAGTTCAGTGGTTTTTCTTATGTAGCAATTAAGACATTGGGATAAATGATCACTAGAACCTTTCAGCTCTGCAAGGCTGGCTCATGAACAGAGAGCTTTCCAACCCAGAAACTATATGTCCAGTTTAATTTCTCTCACTTGGCAAATGTAATCAGATTACACTGGTATCACTTAATTAGATACCTTTTGTAGTGACATGCTAACCATTGCACTGTGATGATAGAACAACTCCACAGTAGATAAGTAGTGTTTTGTGCAATTAGAAGTGAGGAGGATGTTAATATCCTTTATTTTTATAATGCTTTAGTGTTTCTAAAGCACTTTCACACACATGCATTACTAAGTCCTCACTAAAATAATGACTACTACTATAGGCACTATGTCCACATTTTACAAAGTGCTGAGCTTACAATCATTTCATTTGTTAGAGGTTGACCAGGAACTATACGGCAGTCTTCTATCTCCCATAAATGAAGGTGAATTGACTCCTGATCATCTCAATTTTTCTTTGTTGTACAGATAATTAGAGAATTTGAATTCATATGGTCTCTTCCTCAAAGTATCCATCTATGGAGTTAGTTATCACAACAGAGATGACTCATGATGCTTGGAATCATTTATTTCTGGCAGAGAAGCAGTTCATTAAGGCATTTGTTTTTGGAAAAGCTGGGTATAATTTATATTATAATCTGATGATTTTTCAGATTTCAATGAATGCCCCTCATTTCAAAGACTTGATGAACCTTGTAAGAACAGGCATATTATAAAAAAAAGAAAAGAAAAAAATGTTTACTGCAAACCAAAGACTGTGCTACATAAAAGCTGATCCCATTTGGCAACAATATACTTCATTTTGGGATTGGAATTTGCTCAAATTCATATGAAAAACAACTGGAGAAGACCCAAAAGCCTGGCTACCAGAACATATAGAAAAATACACCTAAAACTTCATATCCTTTGGCCCATATTGTCCAGCTAAATAAAACACTAAGGTGATATGAAGAATAAAGCCATGAAAGCAAAACATTAAAACTCTGTCTAAAACAACAAAATAATCAATGCAGTACTCTAGGAATGGAATTAATTGCCACCAGCTCCACAGTCTTCTCATTGCTGACCACAGTCCACTCTTTTAGTGGAGCACAGTTTCTTTTCACAGCTAGGTCATGCTAAGTTTCAGACAGAACACTGAAAACCTGTTGAAGCTGCATTCAAGTTGCAATTAGAACTGGCCACTCCTAAAGTTTACTCATTAAAAGCAAGCCTCTGCCACAGAAAAGAACAAAGTCTAGTAAAAAAAAAAACATTACAGTAGGAAGAAGTAGGAGAAGTGAGAGAGGTAAGGGGTGAGAAGTGATGGTCATTAAGAAATGGATGCAAAATATTTTTGCCTAAATCAGGATACATCAAGCTGAAGATGGCCAAATGCATGTGGCCAGCATGTGAAACCCTTACATGAAATGCACAGAGCAGTCTAGGAACAATGTCTTCAGTGGAAGGCACATGCCACTTTCTTTTTCAACTTCTGTGTGCCTGAAAAACCACACTCCCAGGAATTAAACTGCAGTGCTGTAGTGGGGCATTCCTAAATGACCCCCCTCACACCTTTCCATCTTGACTTATATTCAACTTAATCACATTTAACGTTCAGGTTTGGTACAATATAAAAGAGGGCTTATAAAGACTATCTAAGACAAAGTTATGTTTTTAATATATTTTATTGATTTCAGATAGGAAGGGAGAAGGAAAGAGAGATAGAAGCATCAATGATGAGGGAGACTCATCGTTCAGCTATCTCCTGTAGGCCTCCAATTAGGGATCGAGCTGACAACCCAGGCATTTGCCCTACTGGGGAATCAAACCATGACTTCTTAGGTCGACACTCAACCATGGAGCCATGCCGACAGGGCCAAAGACAAACTTCCTGGCATTAAAGTAAATTTAGGGGAATCATTAGAGTAAATTGGGGAAAATATTCACCTCTCTGCTAGACCTTGGTTAGATTATTCCTAGTCCCTCTGCTAAATTAAACAAGGAGGCTGTTAGACTAAGTTGGCTCTAAAGCCATGTCATTAGAGTTTGGTTTGGTGACAAACCCAAATCTGAGTCTATAAATATCTATAAATATTTCAGGTTATGAAACCAAAACCTAAGGAAAACCCATCACAGTCAACTAGATTTTTAGCTATAGCCAATGAACAATTTCCTTACTTCACTTCTGCCCCTTCTCTATAAAAGTTTTCCCCCAGCTCTGTTAGAGCATTTTTTAAATACTTTTGCCTTGCTGCTGCTCTATTCAAATAGATTTTTGCTCAAATAAATTCTTAAAATTTTAGTATGTCTCACTTTATCTTTTAACAATCATTCCCCTTCTCTTCTGGGTCAATGCGGAGATGACTGTTACACACATTGCCAGGCTTCCCTGTCAACTGAGTCCACTTATGGCTGGCAAAAAAAGTAGAAATAGGGACATGGCAGAAGCCAGGGCATTTCTCCCCCACTTTTTTCTGCCTCCCTCACCATCTATGGCTGTGGCTACCTCTCCTCCAGAGATCAAGCCCTGGACTCTCCTTAGCCTAATCCTTCCCATTGTCTCTGTAATTGATGCTAATCTCTGGGTTGCTTTGATGCCTGCTGATTGGCTTCTCACAGTGTCATCACTTGTGTAACATAATTTTTTGAATTTAATTTCCTTTATTTGAAAACTTGGAGTGATCTATTTTCTCTGGCTATTCCTTCACTGATTCAATCACCTTTTATCAGACTTTCTAGTACTAAAATCTATTGTAATATTTCCAATTAAGTTATTTTATCATATTAGCATTAATTAATATAGCACAACTATAGTGAAATTAAATAGGTATATAAAATGCAACTATATCTCTAAACAGTTTTGCTAAATGTTCTCCTAAATTGACATGATAATGAATCAATATCTGAGGGCAACCTATCACAATCACTATTGCCTGGAGTTTAAACAAAGAACAAAATGGTAGGAAGAAAGTTACAGTGGTGTACTATCTAGTGGTACTTACTAATTTCAGTAAAAAAAAACCCAAAAAACATTTTTTAAACTGTGTTCCAGAGAGAAGGTATTTTAGTAAAAATGGAGACAATTTTACAAAAAAAGGGCTTTCTCTATAAGTGGTCTTTTTCAAACTATTCTTGATAGACCAATTATATTAGAATCATTAGAATCATTCAGGCTGCTTGCTAATGTTAAGTTATTCCTAGTCCCTCTCTAGATATACTGAACATATTTATGGATTGGAATCCATAAATCTCTTAAAAGAAACAAAACACACTGAGCAATTTTTTAGTACATTACATTTTGAGAGCCACAGCTCTCAAAAGAAAAATAGAACACTATTAATGATTAGAAATGATTGATATAGTCATAGATAGATAGTTGAAGCAAAGTCCACATTTCAAAAATGTAAAGGCCTTTCTTTTTTTAATAACACCCTTTACTCCATCTTCTCACCATTCTTCTTAGAACTACCATTGAACTTCAATTGAATTTTAATATCCAGAGTTCTTTAGTTAAATTTTGATATGCTTTGACTAAGACTACCAGAAGGTATTCCGGGGACAACATTTGATCCATAGTTACGGTGGTGGTAGGCTCCAAATTATTATAGCAACTAGAATAATTTCTGGCTCTGATAAGTCCTCTGTAAGTATTTGATTATGATACTGTCTTATCTCCTCACTCACAGCACCTAATGCAGTGTCCGACTATCAATAAGTATTTGTTTACAAGAATGGAAATGACAATAATTCCCCTAAACCCATTTATTTCATGCAAATTTATCAGGAGGCAGATGGAGACATTTCAGTTGTGACTCAACTAGGTGATAGTTAGTGATAGTATTGGTTTTATTTTTCCTAATATACCAACTAAGCCATATGTTCATTATCAAGGATCTTTATTTTAGCTGTTATTGTAAGGATAAAATTTTAATTATGTATGAAAATTACAATTGGGAGTGGGGCAGAATTTTATAAAAATAGCAACAAGTTTGCCTTTTTTAGAAATCTGTTTTATCATGTGTAGTTTAAATACGAAGCCAGTACCTATTTGAGGTAAAATTTTAAATGGGGAGATTAGCACTTTCTTTTTTTACTTTTTTTAGACTTAAAATGATTTTTCAATTACAGTTGATATCCAATATTATTTTACATTAATTTCAGGTGTAGAGTACAGTGCTTAAACTCTTGCATAATTCATTAAGTGATCCCCCTTAAAATTCTAGTACCCACCTGGCACCATACATAGCTATCACAATGTCATTGATTATATTCCCTATGCTATGTTTTATATCTCATGACTGTTTTGTAACTTACCAATTTGTATTTCTTAATGTCTTCACTTTTTTATTTTACAGTCTTATCTTTCTGTCCTTTCTCTCATTCTGCCTTCCCAGCAATCTTCTTTGATCATCCTCTCTCCAGTCATTCTCTCAGTCAGGATCTCACCTCCTTCTTGGACTTCCACACCCTTTTAGATATCCCAGTGATAACACATTAACTTCTGAATGCATTCTACTGTCTGGATTTTCAGTGCCATTGTCTCTAATTCTGTTACTCTCTTTACCTGGGGACCAAGCTGCCTGTACCTCCTAAAAGATCCATTAAATTAAGGGGAGAGTCCAGACCATTCAAAATTTCTCTCTTTCAAATACCAAACACTTTTAAACAGCAGTCTCTGAAATAGGGTCCTCTGGCTAGCCCTGAAACAAAAAGATTCCTTCTCTCTCTCTCTCTCTCTCTCTCTCTCTCTCTCTCTCTCTCTCTCTCTCTCTCGTCCGTCAACCACCTCTCAATGCTACCCTCATCTCTCATCCTGGAAAAGACTAGTTTTGTTTTGGGAGAAATGCAAAAGGGTTGCATGAACAGAGATTCTAGGCATGGAACTTATAACTTGGCTCTTGATACTTATCCTTCTAAGCATCTCACCTCCAAATATTCATATAGAGCCAGCTGCCTCAAGATGCAGACAACATCATTTTTATTTTAACTACAGAGCCAGGCAATCATTGTTTACAAACTAGTATGAAGTATACAAACTCACCTTACTCAGTGAGATCGAATAAGTTACAACTCCATGGACTCAGCATACTAAGATTGCCAACATGGTGTCTACTCTTCAGAGCCTTCACTATTTCACTACTGGGTAGGGTAGCAGATTTTGTAACCCAATCGTGGGGATTGTTATATTTTCTTCGCAGTATAATCTCAATTCCCCTACTCTAACATCAAGCCATCTCGGAAGAACACTAGGAAACTGAGAGTTAGGGAAACCATAGTATCATTCTACATATCGGCAGGTAAACATCTACTAAGTACGAATACAAGACCCAGTCCTTTTCCTCAAGGAAATGTAGTCTATTGGACAGACAGATGAATGGCCAGCTTTACTATAAACTGAATCATGTTACAGAGAATAAAATTTATAGAAGTTTCTATGAGGAGGTTAGAAGTCCTGGTGGAAATTCCTATGAGAAAATCAAAGTTCAATATAAAAATTAGTGTTAAGAGGCATGCTAGTGGACTCTTCAGTATTTTTCCAGGTTGAAGGTTTGAAGTCAGGAGATGAGTGAAAAGTAGAGCAGGAAAGCTTGGGAAGCATTTACTTTTACAAAATGCATGGTTAGTTTGTTCTTAAACATGTAAAACTCTGCTCAGTGGTCCCCTCTTTCAGGATGTCTTTCTTGCCTCCAGTCATAGCACATTTGCACTAGCATTATACTTAACTTGCTATATGTTAACTCATTTACATTATTTTATCCGCATTGATGTACTAGTCCTAGTGAAAGCTGAGACTGTGTCCTCACAATTTTATAGTCCCAGAACATATAAGAGTACTTAGTACAGGGATAAGTTTAATTAATGTCTACTAGAATAAATGGGGGTAGAGGGGGAGTGAATGAATGAATAAATAGAATGAAGAACAACAACACAGAAAATTATCAGAAAGCTAGTTTGAAGGTAAGTCAAAGTTTCAAGAAGGCTAACAGTGTGAATGGCTATACAGCAATCAAATGGAATGAGATTAGAAGAACTTGATTAGCTTAGGCAAATAATATTGAATTGAATGTTTGGAGTTATATTTTTTAATAATTTTTTCCAAGTAGACATCAGAATTCAATTCTTTGATGATATATGGAAGGAAGGAAATGGTTCCAGCCACCACTGATTATATTCAGAGAAATTTAGAGAATGAAGGGTAAGTAAAAGACAGATGTTAATGTTGATGACAAGAATTATATATTTTTGGAAGGAGGAATCTTGACAAAATGACAAAGATTTGCATGTGAGTGAAACTGCAAAAGCACATATAAGAAACCAAGAAAGATGTGGTAATAGAATAATCAAGAATCATATGGAAGATGCCTTATATCTTTACAGTTGTTCAATCTCACTTTCTGTCTCTCTCTTCTGTCTCTCTGTGTCTTTATTTCTTTCTTCTAAACACACACACATTGCTAAATGCATCGCATGTATTTTCTAACCGAGAGGTTCAACAGTTAATAAATGCCAGGCAGGAGAAAGGGCTCCATTTTCAACTGATACTGATATTCTCACAATTCAGGAAGCTTCAAACACATTTAAAGAGAGAGAAATATTCACAGTAATGTAATGGGACTTTAATAAAGAATATTTTTAAAACCATTTCTGGCAAGCTGTAGAAGGGGGTTTTCAACTACATGCTCAAGGTGAGGACAGCATCATTTGAGTATTGTTACCCTAAGTATAAAAAGGTGAAATGTGCCATTCCTAATTAAGTATGATACATCATATCTGGTTTCCCAATGAGAGGAGATTTTCCAGAGGAATGTAACTGTGACTGTCTCATCTACTGCGCAATTTGACTCACTGAAGACATAGTCCAGCTTTCTGGCCTTGTTTCTCTCAAGCTGCAAAATAATCAGTCATGACCCCCAAAAGAAGACTAACTCCAGTGGCTTTAAATATTATTGGCCATGAAATCACACAGTCCCCTTTAAAATCCTGCAAAAGATTTAATTCCTTGACTTTCTGAGGAGGTGAATTCAACAGATTAAATCAACATCATGTGAAAAGCATTTATTTGTTCTAAATTTACCTCTGACTCCTGCCATGAGTGACCTTTTGTTTTCCTGTGAAGCAACCAAGGAAAAGCAAGACAGCCAGCAGTGCAGCTCAGGTAAGCCTGGTGTTACAGTGTTTTCCCTTTTCTTGTTCCTCTTCTATTTGTAGGTAAACACCCAAGCTCCCATCTGCAAAATTCAGCCCAAGCTCCCACCACCTTGTCAAACTCTTCAAGGGAAACATTATTGGCTTAATTGCTTACACCAAATTTGCATAATGCGTAGTTCTGACAGCCACAAAAACAGGGATGCAAAAAGGAGATTAACAAGTGAGGTGCACGCTCAGCTAAGCCTGTGCAGTTTAAAAATGTGAGCAGAGAAGAATTCATTGGATGGGTGGGTTTGTTGTTTCAAATGCTCTCTGACCCTCCCCGGGTGTCTCCATCCCACCTTCAGGTTTATTTTTCATTTGCATGCATTGGCTCCTCACATGTGCCCAGACTGTTAATTGGCATTCCCAGCAGAGCCCACTCCAGGCCCAGGAAAGCTCAGGAGGCTCCAGCTCAGGAAGCTCCAGCCTGCACTGATTTAAAAAGCTTTGCCTCTACACTTCACACATCCAAACATTCAAAATGCTAACATTTCTAGGAAAGGCTGAGACGGCTTCCCCCCATCTTTTTGCTTTAGTGCTTTGCTTTTTCTCCCTTAAACAAAATTGATTTTTTTTGGGGGGGGGGAGAGCGGGGGGAGAGTCAGGTAGGCTACTCCTCTCTGTGATTCCCATGCAGACCCTGGGCATGATTGCCAGCATCAGCTCAGAAGTCTGTGCCATTTCGTTCTTGGAGCACTTCAGTGACTCAGTGACTTTCTGCTGCCTGCAGGTTAATGAACCTCTTAGAATGGCTTCTAATCCTGATCAGTCACCCCACATTACTTTTGTAAAAGGAAAATGTTCTGTTTATTAAGGCACTTGCCCAGGAAGATAGAGAAACTGCTAGTTTGCTGCACTTCCTCTAACCAGCTGAAGCTGATGAAGTGCATGAACTCAGAATGACTCCTTCCTCCAATCCCCAGACCTTTACTGGACCAAACCTAAATTCCGCTTCCTGTTTAGAGACCAATATGTAGAGACCAAGGGACTCCTTCTATCCTACCCAGGGTGCTAGCTTTTCATAGTCAATTCGAATAAACATCATGCATTCTCACCTTCCATTATTTAGAAATCCCTAACATTCCCCCCTCAGTGAATTACTCAGTGAATGACCTCATTGGTGTTGCCTGGCAAGTTAATAAACTCACCTTCTCCCCCACAGTCTTTGATTAATTCTCTGACACTTGCAACTCTGTTTTTGCCCCAGCTTCATTCTCTTTATTACATCCTAGGGGCCCAGTGCATGAAATTTGTGCACTGGGGGTAGGTGGTACCTCAACCCAACCTGCCCCCTCTCACATACTGGGAGCCCTTAGGGGATGTCCAACTGATGGCTCACCCCCAGCCTGCCAAAGGCTTTAGGCCTTGGGCAACCAGCCGCTGCCTTAGACCACCTGGCCCCAGGGGCTGGGCACTCTCTGCTGCTTCCCCTCATAGTGCCCGGGGGCTGGGCGCTCACTGCCACCACCACCGTTTCATCTCCACCCCCCGGGCCCGGAGTTCTCTCATGCCACTTGGCCCCGCCCCCACTCCTGATTGGCTGGTAGCATAGCCAATCAGGAGCTAAGGTACGGTCAAATTTGCATGTTTCTCTTTTATTATATAGGATCATATCAGCCAAGACTAACCTGCTCCCATCTTCTACATCCTTTCCTTACCTCATTTCTACCATACTGAATACTTGCTTCAGTAACTCCTGCTTTACAAAACATTTCCTACTCCCAAAAAATTCCCATAGGATGCTGCAGCTTTTGCCTTTTGCTCTGGAAATCTCATCTCTTTGCAAGTTAAGCATCCAAGCCCCAATCATTGTATACAGACACCACAAATGCTATCTAGGAGGAGAAACATAGAAATGTGTTTTTGTTGCTGAAGTATACAAACACAATTGATTTTTGTATATTGATTTTATATTCAACCACTTTCATAAACTATTTCATAGTTCTAATAGTGTATAAATCTGCTTGTTTTATGTAGGCAATCATATTTTCTACAAATAATAATAGCTTTCCACTTTCCAAACATGATGCCTTTTATTCTCTTTCTTGTCTTGCTGAATTGGCTCTGAAGCTTTCTATGTGATATCGTAATACAGAGTATCTTCGTATCCTTACAGATTTTCAAGGCAGTACATAATTTTACCCTTTACACATTTGGCTATATTTTTAGTAAATTCTTTTATAAGGTAAAAAATTTCCTTTAATCCCAATTTGGAAAATGTTTTTATTATAAATGAATATAAAAGTCTATAATTTTTTCTCAGTATTTTTATATAAATGTCCTCCCGAAATTCTACTCTATTGTTAGATGTGTATTTTTAGTATTTCCCCTTGCATATAGTTTTCTAAATTTTTTCATATATGTGTGATTATTTAAGTCAGTAAATTTCAAACTGAGGTATCTTTTGTATACACTGTGGTTTCAATATTTGTATATGTTCATATTTGTGGGGGGAGGGTCTTTGATTTGGGAGAACTAAAAAAGTTAAGGTGAAACCCAAAGGAAAATAGTAAAAGTAGTGAGCTAGTATTTACTCTTCAATCTGGAGTCTCAAACAGAACAAATAGATTTGTGGATTTTATTTTTTGACTCTTCAGTTAATAAGAAGCTGTTTAGAAATACATAATATGTACTTGGTGTCTCATGTTTTATTTGTGATGATGATAATGATATGATGATAATTTGAAAACATAAATACATAGCATAGACCAGCAGTCAAGAATGCTTCTAATAATGAATGAGTGAATGAAAAGTCAGACAGACGATCAAAAGGCAATAACCAAGGCTGCACTAAGCAGATTGACTTTATAGTTGGTTAACACAGAAATATGAGAAAGCCAAAGGCTTCTAGGGTATTTAAAATAAACCCTGGATTCTAAAATGTGCTTGGCCGGTGTTGCTCAGTGGTTGAGCATTGACCTTTGAACAGGAGGTCTCAGTTTGATTCCCAGTCAGGGCACATGTCCCAGTTGTGGGCTCAATCCCCACTGAGGGGTGTGTAGGAGGCAGCCGATCAATGATGCTCTCTCATCATTGATGTTTTCTATCTCTCTCCCCCTCTCCCTTCCTCTCTTTGAAATAAACAAAACCATATTTAAAAGAGCATAAGATAACTGATCCATTAGTCACAGCTTAAATATGGTAGTGAGCAATAATATGTTGATATTATGTGTATATGACTGAATTCTTATTAGATGTCCCAAATATGGGCATCAGACATAAAAGAATGAGTAAATCTGGCAAAACAATGCCAATTAGCGTGGGGCTAGAATTTATCTTGAAAAAAGAGGCCCATATCACTTCTTAATTAATGAGGATTCTGCTATCTACCAGCTCTTATTTTCAGACAAAAACAAAATGTGAGAAATAAGCAGGAGAGAGATCACAGCAGGAAACCTTGATTTTATGGGTTAAAGCCTGTGCCAGTATTCTGATTGTGCTTCCTCACATCTAATAGATGAGAGAAGTCAAGTTACAATTTGATTCTGATTGTGATAAAGACTGAAAAGAATGCTAAGAAAGAAGGCTGTCATGCAATCCAGTGACACAGGATTTTATTGCTTGACAAAATTTGTTGAGTAGCCATGAGGAAATTCACAGTCTAGTACTTCTGGAAAATAATGAACCATGTGTGCTGTGATATCAAATAAATAGAAGTTAGAATTGAGAGACTGCTTATGATCATCCAATTGGAAAGATGCACAGCATTCAGTTCTAGGTGCAAAGTAATTCAGGAGTGATGAGAAAGTTAAATTTTAAAGATCCTAATGGTCAAAGCTTCTTTTCATTTATGGCAATACTATAATGTTTCCTGATAAAGATCAAAATAAAAGGAAAAATACAATTTTAAAGAATATATAGAGGCAAGTAATTGAGAAATATTCCATATAGAATGATATTCTTCTGAGAGTATTCACCATATAATTTCACTTTTGCCATTTGCTCTATTAAGGCAGAGATTTAATGTGGAGAATTTTTTAGAGACAAAATAAAACTTCAAAGTACCCGCAGAAGCAAAATTAACTTCAAAGATACCCTTCCAAGTTGATTTGATATTATAAATGCTTATTAAGCATTTAATGACCTTCTAACTAATATATAAAGCTTCTAACTAATATATAAACATCATAAAAACAGGTTTTGGAATTGCAAGTTCATGTAAGTACTATTTCCTTACAGCATTTGGCCCACTTCTTAGCTGGGTGAGTGTCACTCTGTGTGCATACATTGGGAAGGAAGCAGCATGTATCAGAAAACTTACTTGTCTCTTTAAGCACCAAGTTAAGCTGCTTTCCTGCACTAATGGTATAACCTGTGCGAAAATGCAAAGGTTTTAATATAAGTCTCATCAGTGAGAGTTTTAGCAATCTGAGTATTTTTAGTGGATCACTTTGTAATTTGTGTATTTTTAAACTACGTTCAACAATTCTGAAGCTTCACTGTCCATCCCCTTTTAGAAGCCTGGCTGGTGTGGTACAGTGGTTGAGCATCAACCTATGAACAAGGAAGTGATAGTTCGATTCACAGTCAGGGCACATGTCCAGGGTTTCAGGCTTAATCTCCAGTATAGGGTGTGCAGGAGGCAGTCAATCAATGATTCTCTCTCATCATTTATGTTTCTATCTCTCTATCCCTCTCCTTTCCTCTCTGAAATCAATAAAAAACTATGTTTTTAAAAAAGCATTGTAAGGCATTTGCATTTAAGTATAGATATTGCATACCCAAAAGAAAATGTTAAAATTATTGCTAAAACAAATTTTAAGCATATGAATTCATCAAAACAAAGTTGTTTTGTTTTTGAAAAAAGGAAAATTTACTGTCATAAAAAAAATAAAGCAGAAAACAACCATGAAAGTACTTGCTGATGGATTGCTCTAGTCAACTATGAGATGTTTCCAACACTCATTCTCCCTTTCATCTGTACTTGAGTTTTAGCTCATCCCTGATCATTCAAGGAAGACTCTATTACTCAGTGTTCCTTATAGTTGGATGCAACCATGAGACAAAATTCTGGGGAATGCAGTGTGAGTGAAGGTGATATTTGCCACTTCCAAGTTTGCTCTTTAAGTTATTGAGCATGAAATGCCTTGGCACATTTCCAGGACCTTGCTGCTACAACAAGGTGAGAAGGGAGAAAACTGCCTGGGTCAGAGAGATGGAGGCACTTACTGAAGATGTGAAGGCACCCTGTCCAAGACCTCCTATTTCTGAGCTGTTACCTGAGAGAGAAATGACCTTCTAAAGCATTTGTGCCACTGTTTCCCTCTCTCCCTTGCTATATTTTTTATAGACTCTCAGCCTGAACCCTCACTAATTCAGCTGCCGAGCAATTAGAAAGGTGAGATTAATTAGACAAAACTCCTTGAGTTGACTTTGAGGGAGATGGTGGGCATAGATTGTTCAATAGAGTGTATGTATATGCAGTGGTACCATGATCAGGATAAACCATGGTGGTTGAGGATAAGTGGGTTGATTAAAGCAAATGAGGTGTTCACTAAGACATTGATAAATAGCAACCAAGTTGTCCTTCAGTAGGTGAATGGATGTATAAATAGGTATGTCTGGACAGTGGAATATTATTCAGTGCTAAAAAGAAAAGAGCTATCAAGCCATGAAAAGGCATGGAGGGAGCATTACAAAGTGAAATGAGCATTACAAAGTGAAAGAAATCAATGTGAAAAGGCCACTCACTTTATGAACCCAACTATATAATATTCTGGAAAAGACAAAACTATGGAGACAATAAAAAGATAAGCAGTTAGTGGGTGGGGTAGGAAGGGCAGACAGAACACAAAGGATTTTTAAGGCTGTGAAAATACTCTGCATGATAGATGTCACTATACATTTGTCCAATGCACATAAGTACAAAAACAGGAGTGAATCCTAAGGTAGACTACAGACTTGAGGTGATTACGATGTGTCAGTGTAAATCATCAGTTATAACAATGGTACCATTCTGATGGGGGGGGGGGTGTTATTGATAATGGGGGAAGAAGCCTTGCATTAATAGGGCAGAAGGTAGCTGGGAAATTTCCTTACTTTCCCATCAATTTTCTTGCGAATGTAAAACTTCTATAAAATAATGAAGTCCTGAAAACTTTGAATATTCATTTAAATTTGGTGATTTTATATGTAAACCACACCTCAATAAAGCCGTTTTAAAAAAGAAACAAAAAAGAAGAAAACAACACAAAGGTAAATAACAAGGTTCAAATGATTGAAGAATCACAGTCATTAAGTATTGCAGATAGTCCGAGAGGTCATGTGTTCAACCTCCCTTCTCTAACATGGAAATATCCTGTAAAATCTGGAATAAGTAGCCATGCGATGGCTTCTGATATAGGAAAGCCACTATCTCACACAGCATCACCCCTTTTTACATAGAGAAAACATTAGAAAACTCTTCCTGAGGTGGATCTGAAAACAACTTATCCCTGGTGTCCAATCAGTAGATCAAGTTTTCTCCTTGTAAGTACATTTAATCCTGCTACTATGTAACACATTTTGAAGTCCTAGTTTGTTAGGTCCCCTTTAGCCTCTCTATTTTCAAATACACTTCCCCAGGGTTTTTAACTTGTCCCTTACCTCCATGACTTCTAGGCCCACTGCCATCTGGATCAGAGTGTAATGTGTCTCTTCCAGTGTGCTCATGCTCTTTAAATGTGCCTGAATGGAATGGACCACCCAGGTATGCTCTGATGCGGACAGAGAAGGAAAGTGGCATTCACTGTCCTTGTTCTGGGCAATGCATAGCTTGTAATAAATCAAAGAATCAAATTAGCTTCTTAGTTTTTGTTTTGTTTTCCTGGTAGCCCTGCTTTATTATAAAAAACCCATTACTTTTACATCTTGGCTGAGATGGTATGGGCGTGGGGAAGCAAACCTAAAAGCAGGGGAAAAGAAAATAACTTTTTTATAATAACCTAATGCATGAGGCAAAGAGGAAGGAAGAGGTACAAGAAACTGTTCAGGAAAAAAAGAATTAGTTGGCATATTTATGAATTGGATGTGAATATTTGAAAAAAAATGTCACGGAAATAACTATGTGTTTAAAACAGAAGATATTTAGGGAGATGTGTTAGGGAGGAGGTATTAGGAAGAGGTGAAGATTCAATTCTGTTGAAATGTTCACAGCTAGTTTCTGCTTTACTTGATGGGGAGAAGAGAGAAATAAACTACTTTGGAAATAGATCATGATCAGATGCAAAATGGGACAAGGAGAGGAGAATGCGTGTTCTTATGTACTGTTCAGAACTGTGATGGCAGCAGAACAGATGGTTTGGTGGTTAAGATAAGCAGTTAAAGTGAGGCTGTTCTTATCCTAAGCTTATTTCAAGCACCCAATTTTCTTGAATCTGCAACATGACATTGGAAATATCACAATCAGGAAGTTTTCAAATGCGATTTCTGGCACTTCCTGAGGCAGTTGTATTCCCCAAAGACTTTTAATTAAGACTCGGGAGATTAATCCTCACTGCTGGTGGCTGTTGGGGTATGAGCTCACACCTTCACCAAACAGATAAATTCCTGCAGGTAACTGAGCCAAAACACTTTAATATCAAGTCCCAAGGATTTATGGTTGTTTTTGCCACCAAGCCTGTAGAGCTCAAGGAATTATGCTTGAAAAAGTAAAACCTAACCCTCACAAAGTAAAGAAACTTGAAAAAAGCATTCATGTTTCAGAAGACTGACTGGCAGCATACAACAATATGTATCTGGCCTCGAATTCCAGCCTTTCTAACAAAGGGTAACTTTGGGCAAGTTATTTACATCTACTGAGCTCTTGTTTTACAATTTGTTTATAAATGCAACATTCTTCATTCATTACTTCCAAATTCATTGTCTACTATCTTCTGCATAGATATTAAGACACGGTGTCTGCTCCGAGGAGTTTACAGTCTAGTAGGAAGAAGCCATAGATTATAGTTTTCTATTCTCTTGTTTCAAAAGAGCTGCCATGTGCCAAGTACTGTGCTAAACATTTTACCTAATACTTGCTTATTTATTTCACATAAGAGCTTTATGAAGATAATATCTTAAATTACAAATGAAAAAACAGGATTAAAAAGTTTAAGTAATTTGTTTAGATTACTGTTTAAAATCATGTAATTTCTAAGTCTGTGCTTTTGTTTACAGCCTCTGCACCACACTGCTTACATCTGCCTATGTGCTGGGCTGAGGATTTGGAGGGAACCTAGAGAACCATTCTAAAAGGAGCAAGGTACCAAAGGAAGAGGAACACTGACAATAGAAGGGGCTCAGTTGGAACAGAAGCTCAACGTGGGGAAATGTGTAATAGAGAATAATTTATCAGTCATTGGAAAGGAGAGATTTAGATATATTTTGTGCTGCCTCACAATAAAGAAAGTAGATGGTTTGAGACACCACCATCTTTGTTCTATCAGGCATTGGAATTTGCTGGGTAATGAACAGCCATTATGGCTTCTCCGACATCAGACCTTTAAGAGTTTCAGGATTTGTATTTATCAAAGTAGAACCAAGGAATGAGATAAGGGATTTGGGAGTTACTTATCCACTGCTGCAATCAAGCAGGATGGAGAACAACTCTGACATGAGCAGGATAAGCAGCCATTCTGTGATCAAAGAAGTACTAACTGGGATTCAGGAAACATGGTTTCAGTTCTGACCCTGAGACTAAAGAAAAGGGGAAACAAAAATACTCCAAACATTTGTTTAAAATACTGAACCTACTTATTTACATATACTACTTCCTTTTATCTTAAAGCAGCATATGTAAGAATTTTGATGATCCTATTTTATAAACAAGAATATTGACATTCAGCAAGTTAATGCACTTGCCCAACTTAACAAATCTGATAAACTAATGGAGGCAGCTTTGAGATCAAGAATCTCAGGATTCCAAATTACAGCCCTTTCCACTCTCCCACCTAACCAGGTAGGGAAGCCACTCAACCATTCCTCTTGTCTGAACCTCCAGGGGTTTTCCTGTATAATGAGATAGCTCAGATAGATCAGTTGTTTGCAAGAGTGTCGGATGAGGGTGAGTGCTGTACACATTCTGCATTTGAGAGATACAGAGAGGCAGAATCTTCAGGATCACAATATCTCACACAAATTTTTACTTATGTAGCAGATATCAGCCAAGCTATGCTGCCTGAGGCACCGATAAAGGCCCTGCTATCTCATTCCCTCCATCCCCACTGTGACCTTGAAGAGATGACAAGAGACACAGACACATAACTTTGCAGAGTGCAATCTGAAAACATCTGTGTAACATTTGGTGAACAACTATACAGAATGGGGTAAAAGTAGGTTTACAGTTATTCAGAAGGACAATCTATATATATATAAAAGCATAATATGCAAATCGACTGGATAGCAAAATGACTGGTCAGCTATGACATGACACACTCTGACCACAAGGGGGCAAACACTCAACACAGGAGCTGCATCCAGTCTGCAGGCTCTGATTGCCCCATAGGGAACTGGGAACTCGGGGTGGGTGTTGGTGGACATGAACAGTACCAGAGCCCCAATTGCCCCACCAGCTGCCCCCCCCCCCCACAGGGTGACCTATGGCAGTGGCACAGGAGGTGGGGCTGGCTGCCAGCAGCTGGAGAAGATTGGCCATGATCCCAGGCTTAGGGCCCCTACCCATGCACAAATTTCATGCACTATGCTTCTAGTAATAAAATAATTAATAATAATACAAGAATAAACTTTGTGTTTCAGGTATTCACCATTGCAAACCTTCTGTGCCCCATCTTGTATGTTTGTGTAGGTGGGGTGCAGTAAGCACACTGATGTGTGTGTGTGTGTGTGTTTAATGTTTTTATTTATTTTGGTGAGAGGCAGAGAGAGGGAGAGAGAGAGAGAGAACCATAAATGAAGAGGGAGAAACATTGATAGGCTGTCTCCTGCATGCCCCCTACTGGGGATCCAGCCCCAAATCTGAACATGTGCCCTGACCAGGAATCTAATTGTGATCTTCTGGATCATAGGTCAACGCTCAACTACTGGGTCACAGGAGCCAGGAAGACTTCACCTTTTTCTGTTGCTCTTCCTCAAAAGTCTGATTGGTCACAGTTTCACAGTGTGAAAATTCATTCAAAAGGTAACAATTACCCATCTATATGCTCTGTGTTTGAGGAGACTGTCTCAACTCAACGGGCTCACCACCACTGGAATTGGCGGCTGCTTCCCTTTCTGGAAGAAAGATCTGTAATGATGGGGTTGAACAACCCTCCAATGTGGATTCTAGCTCTGGCTCTAACACTAAGCTGTGTGATTTGGGAACTTTGTCTCTCTCTGGATGTGGTTCCTCATTCATAAAATTAGTGTGAACCTTAAGACCTCTCCCAGCTTCCCACAGTATCTGATGTTATGCCTATTTTATAACTTCAAAAATACAATTAGATACTTGTTTATTTCCATAGTGCTGCATCCTATGTGTTGAAAGTTGCCTGTCATGGATGAACTTTATATATATATATATATATATATATATATATATATATATATATGGTTTATTTTTTGCAGAGAGGAAGGGAGAGGGATAGAAAGTCAGAAACATCGATGAGAGAGAAACATTGATCAGCTGCCTCTTGCACATCCCCTACTGGGGATGTGCTCGCAGCCAAGGTAAATGCCCTTCACCGGAATTGAACCTGGGACCTTTCAGTCCGCAGGCTGATGCTCTATCCACTGAGCCAAACTGTTTTCGGGTGAAGTTACTTTTTAATAACAATTTATTTGAAGCTCGTTTTGAAATTTTAAGTATCCCCTTTAGGGCATAAACACATTTATATATCAAGCTATTTAAATGTGAGATACGAAAAGGATTAATCTCATTATTTTCTTTTCTGATTATGTTGGTTAGACTTTAAGTGTGGGTGTGAAGTTGTGTGACCGGAGCTATGTTTGAGTTTGTGCTGTGAACAGTGTGTACTGGGGCATGGGGAAAGGAAGAAAAGATGATCTCACAGGGGTGGACTCTGTAAAGAGATTTGACATCTTACCTCTACTGCTCTCTTTTTGTCTCATCTTTTATCTTCTCACCCACTTTTTAGTGGATTTTAGGGTTTTTTTCCACAGAAATCCCCTATTCAAAATACATAAACTGCATAAAGGGTAAAATACTCTCTTGTGTAGTAGACACAATGGCATGCATGTAAACTAAAGAAACTATTAGCCTATATTTGTTTTTAATGTTTAACAAATAATAAATACTGGAGAGGTTGAGAGTAAAAGGTATTCATACAGTTTGGTGACATTGTAAAATATACAACTTGTTGGATAAGTAATAAAAGTTCCAAAAACCAAATGACTTTCCTGGTAATATTAGCCTAGGAAGGACAAACATAATTGTATTCATCCCTCCACCAAATATTTATTAAGCACTTACATTAGATCTGAACTGTTTAAGTGGGTTAAAAATTAATTGAAATTTATCTATAGTAGTAAAAAATTAGAACCAATCTAAATGTCAAAAAATACAATTTTCTGGTGCAGCATATAAATTCAGTCAAATATTATGAAGCCACTTAACACTGAAATATGTAAGAAGTGAGAGCTACTGAAAATGTTTAGACTACCATGTTAAATAAAAAAGAAAACCACAAAATGGGTTTGCCATTAGTATATCAACCATGTAAAATACATGTTCATATGAACAGAGACTTGAAAAAAATATGAAAAATAAAAATTAAAGTTTTATAAAAGTGGTGCTATTGTACATTATCCTTTGGGAGATCTGGTATTTAATGTAAATATTACCACACTTTTTAACATTAAGAAAAGCGTCAAATTCCCTAATGATACAATGAGTGTGTGACAGCATTTAGCTACCGAGACTGCTTAAGGGGCACGGTGATGCCAGTCCCACAATGTGGCTGCCTGAGGTCTGACCCTGCCTGCATACCAACTGCACGGATGATTGGACAACCCTTTGGAAACTGCTGATGCTTTCATAGGCCTAATTCTTTCTCCAGGGGGATATTTGAAAGTGGTTCTTTTGCTGATTTCATAAATTTTCTTTTTCAGACTTTCCCCCTCAGTCTCTTTTTAATGAACTTTCTTTAAAAAATAAAAATCCTTCCTGAAGTGTCATGCTGTAGTACTACCTGTGGGTATGATCCCCCTTGTGAGGATGTCAAATTTAATTAGATTGTGCTCTCTGTTACTTAAAGACTCAACGAGGCTCACGACTTCAAGACCGTTACCTCCCTACCAGGCTGCCGGGTTAGCTCTTTCAAGGAACAACTATTCATATTATCCAACCATAATTATTTTAAGCCATTCCCAGAAAATAATAAAAATAGTAATGCTCCCTTAATTAGATCCTTTACAGGAGGACTTCTAAGCACTTTAGTGAAGACTTCTTCACTCAGTCATTTGCATAACATATCTAAGTAACAGGTTAGCAATATTAGAAAGCATACTTAAAAGAAATGCCTTCCTTAAAAAATAAAAAAGAACCCAAAATGGTATACACTCATTCTCAGTTTCTTCCTTTTCTCCTTTTAACTTTTCAACACACTCACAGATGCCAATGGAATATGAAAAAAGGTAGAGAATCCAGAACTAGATAATACAATAAACATTTGGTTTAAAACACAAAAGGCAAACAGATAAAAAAAATATTTTTTTTCTGGACCCAAAATGTTCCTTATAATCTGAAAAGCTTGTTCAATTTCTAGCTCCTCATTAATCATTCTGGTCTATAAAGTGCCTGTAAACATGTAACTAAGGAAGCAAAACATGACAGTAACTCTGAGACCTGGGCAAAAGCCTGTCCACCTTAGAGAAGTCAAAAGCACAAAAGAAAAGGCAGCCTTTGATCCGTCACTACAGACGCCCTCCTCCAGCCCATTCATCTTAAAGCAACACTGTGAGACCATGTTTCCCTGTGATAGTTCAGCCAGCCCTACACTGACCTTTGGAGTTAGTCCCTTGCTATTTTGTTCACCATATATATCTAGCAACTAGGACAGTAGGTCTGGCCTCTAGGACTGCTTAGTATTAATTCCTGTTTTTTAAATGAATAAATCTATAGTATTTTTGACTTATTGGTCAGAAACAGATTTTATCAGCTTATAAATGAAATATTTTACCAAATGAATAGACTTCAATAGTAATTTGAACAAATCAGCTGTAAAAGGTATGGTTGAAATAATTTAGGGAAAATTGAATATGGGCTGTTTAGTGGCTACAATTGACCCCCCAATTGAAAAATAGTATAGCCACTATGAAAAACGTTATGAAGTTCCTCAAAATAAAATAGATAGATAGATAGATAGATAGATAGATAGATAGATAGACAGATAGATAAATCTACCTTATGACTTAGCAATTACACTTCTGGGTATTTATCTGTGGAAATTCAAAACACTAATTAAAAATATGTATGCTCCCCTATGTTCACTGCAGCATTATTTACAACAGCCAAGATATGTAAGCAAACTAAGTCCCCATCAATAGATGTGTGGATAAAGAAAATGTGGTACAATATTATTCAGCCATAAGAAAATAATGAAATCTTATCATTTGCAAATTAGAAGGTATTATGCTCAGTGAAAGAAGTCAGACAGAGAAAGAAAAATGTCATATGTTTTCACTTGTATGTTGATGGGTTTTTCTCCTCCCAAATTTCATAAGCTGCTCTAAGGAACATCAGCCACGAATCTCCACACACCTTTATCCCACTCTCCTGAATGTTAGGCACCTGGCTCACAATCACTCATGGGTTATAGTCAAGTACCCTCCTCAGAGAAGAGCCTGTCTCTTCAGCTTCTGAAAATAGTTGGTTGTTAACCCAGAGAGACAACAGTGAAGTTTGACAAGTTGCCATTTAATTCACTTCTACTAGAAGGTAATCCCAGCATATTACATGTTCTTTTTGGTACTCCTTGGTTCTCTCTCATCCCATTGCTGACCTTTGCTGGAGGGACAGAGCAGTTCATTTACCCTGTTTTATCATCAGAAGCTGTTCTAGTAACTATCTCACAGTGGTAACATCCTTTGGCCTATAGAACGTAGCTTTTGATCACTGGAGAATCACCCAAGGCCCCAGTAATACCATGAGCACTTCCTTGTCTAGAGTCAGTGACATCTAGCATAGGCTATTCATCATTTTATGGCCCATATCCATGCAAAAGTATGTTAGAAGGTTTAATCCCTTCCAGAGTTGGGTTTTTTTTTGTTGTTTGTTTGTTTGTTTGTTTTGTGTGTGTGTGTAATATGGACATATCACAGATGGGCTTCATAAAGTGCATGTCTGGAATTATTATAATAAGACGACTAGCTCTTTTAACCTCTCCTGAGGAAGCATCTGAGAAACTAAGCCCCACAAATTTCCCTTCCATCCCACTCCCTACACACCAGCACTGAAGAGTCGTTTGTAGTCCTTCCTATCTTCTCCCTCCACTCTGTAACAAATTTAAATTTTAAAAAATCCCTTCCCTGAAATATGGATCAGTGTTTTATCCTAATTATTTCTTTCATTAGCACCAAGGAATTTAAGGGGTTCTTCAAGAGAGTGAACCTTGGGTTTGCCATTCTGCTCCAAGTTCCTCTACAGCCACCCCTTCATAGTGAGGTATCTAAATAAACACAGAGTCACTTGATTAGGAGTCATGAAATGACTGATATATTGTGAATATTTCCCAGAATAATCTATGCCATGCTTGTCAATTACTAGTATAGCTATAAAGCATCTCTTGAACTCCTTTTCACATAGGTGGACTCTTCTCATCTTTCTGGTTTCATTTTAGCCAGTCATCCTCCCTAACCACCCAATCTAAGGAATATCTGCCAGGCATGTTTTCATCATTGCATTAGTCAGAATAGGTATTTATATAAGATGTGTGGGCTAAAGCTTACTTCTCTTACCTGATTCCATATACCAGGAACATATCAAACAGTTAATAAATATTTGTTAAGTATCCTAGTATAACATGCATTCAAAGTCCAAGTTTACCCTGCTTAACTGATTTTATTTATTTATTTATTTATGTAGTTAGTTAGTTCCAAACTATTTTTCTCTTAAAATAGAATCATCCCTCCTGTTCTCTATTTTTGCTTCTTTCATATCTTTCATATGTCTCATCATTTTGCCTCCTCTTTCCTCTTTTCTTCTCTCTTCTCTACCCTTTTAATGAAATTTATGAATGACAATTTACATATAAACAACAGAAATGAGAGTTGGTTCACATTTTAAAATATAACTTTCAATCATATGATTTTGCTTAGCATGGTAACAGCTATGATTTCAATTCTTTCAAAAATTCAGTCATGCTGGTATTGGTTCAAAAGAGAATAATGATAAAGCATTCAACATTCTACTAATTCATATTAATCATCTAGCTATCTAAGCACATTGATATATATTTTTACATAAAAAGCACAATCTTGGAAAAAAGTAATGTAAGCCAGGTCAAAGATACAAAATATGAGATGTGTGAAATTAGTAGAGTCTACCTTAAAATGGGAAAGAACATCATTCCTGTCTGTTTATATAAATTTAATGTTTTTTTCCAAATCCTCCTTATTGTATACAGGCTCCAGTCTTCCCAACACTCATCCAAACTCTTGAAGAGGTGCCACAGTATTATAGAAGTCATCCTTTCAGAGCCTCCTGTTATAGTATTGATGAGAAATCTATGTTGCTGAGGTTAAGTGATAGATTAACTATCATTTGTTTTAGTGTTTGGTTTTTGAAATTGATTTCAGAGAGTGGAAAAGAAATATAGAAACATCAGCAATGAAAGAGAACCACTGATGAGCTGCTTCCGGCATGCCTCTTAAAAGGAACCAGGCATGAAACCTGAGTATGTGCCCTGACTGGGAATCGAACCATGACCTCCTGGTTCATGGGTCGACCCTCAACCACTGAGCCATGCCAGCTGGGCTATTAATAATTCTTAAAGTATACCAAGTGTGGAAGAGACACATTTAAATGTACAACTTCATCATCAGTAACCCTGGAATATTTACAGCTTAGTCTCTTGAATTAGATAGCCTTAGGTTTTAGTTAAGATTTCACTACTAATCATGTCACTTTGGTAAAAACATTGAACTCTTTGATCTTCACCTTCTTTATTTGTAAAATAAAGATAAACATTAATTGAGTATACCAAAAGTACTCAATTAAATGATAGCTATTACTATTTTATTGTGTTTTTCATTACCATTGCTCTGTTATTGTAGTATCAGTGGTGTTACTTTGTTCCTGTTAAATGTGAAAAGAATTTGCCAAAATAAGGGAGGTCAATTTTAAGTGCTTTCAAAATTGAAAACATGTCAAGTAAAGCAAATGTTGGTACAATAAGAAAACTAGCACAAATTTTCAAAAGATTAGCATTAATCCATGAAGGAAGCTAGGGTCTTTAGGATAAGCAGGTAGTCTATTCAACATCTCATCTAGTATTTCCTACAAGCTCTTTCAAATGATAACCTGAGGTTCTGTTTGAGAAATATCAGTTCTATCACCTTGCTCTAGGGTTCAGGACATTCAGTGGGATTTAACAAGTATAAAATATTTGACAAATTCAAATCCAAATAAATGTCATGTGTTATAAAAAGTTGAATAAATCCAGCAATTAATTTCCTCTAATTTTTTTTCATTATGGTTTGCAAGCTTCCTCATGGAAATTTCACACTCAAAAGACACCATAACTCCTTTTAAAAAATGTTTTCTTGGGGGATTGTAGTCTTTTTCTACCAAATGAAAATACTTAGAGAAAAAATAAACAGAAACATTTGACTTTCCCCTTCTTAGGATTTTATACAATTCATTTACTTATTTAAGAAAAGCATTAGGAAATCTAGAAGTTACATTTTCAGAGTATTTACAAATGAATTCCAAATTCCAATCAATGTTAACATCACAGAGATAAAATTAACTGGAAATTCCTGCTTATTTAAGATTTTGATAGGCTAGAGTAAATTTGCTAGTTGGATAGCATTGAATTGCACATCTAGATACCAGTAATTACAGGCAATTTCCAATATACAAAGGAAACATTCTAAAATTCCACTTATAATTCAATCATTTGAAACTGTCAACACACTTTCTCCATAGAAAGTCTCTCATAATTTGTGGTTAAGTTCATACAAAGGCCACAAATGGTACTTCTATATAAAATCATTATGAAGCATTTTATAGCTATAGAAGGAAATCAATTAATATTTACTCTTTCAATAATATATTTCTAAATGGCAATAAAATGTATTATTTTATATTTATTTGAAATTTTATGGATTGGATAAAAGGATGGCAAAACTTAAAAGGGAAGAGAGTTTATGTCTCTGGTAGTTTCTGAAGAAGATATAAGGGGATCGTTAAGGCGTTCAGTAGTTATTAGGCCTGATTCTCTTTTTCCCTAAATAATTTCAAATCTTACAAGTGGTAAGGAAGGTTTTCAATTATTAGTTATTGACTAAAAGAATATAATGGAGAAATAAAAAGGTTAATGAATTACAAGGAAGTGGAGTTATAAGGGGAATGAAGGTTTTTAATAAGCATGTAGAACTGTCTAGAAATGTAGGAGATCATCTGAGAGGAAATTATTGAGCTGTATGCAGAAAATGATAAAGGTGTAGGGTTGTATATAATCCTTTGGCAGCAGGTTAAGAAAATGTTGGGGCAGAAATAGGGGGGTGCTTGTTCTATGAGCCATCTACAGGGTGGTAGGAATATTTCTTCCTAACATTTTATTTGGCAAATGAGAATGCCCATAAGTTGCAAGAGGGTAAACACTTGGAAGACTCTGTTGTGGTGTACTTATTGAGACCTCCAAGCTTGTGGATAGGAAGAACACTTTTGTTTGTCTTTTGCAGGTTAATATACAAATGTTGGCCAGTGCTGTCCAGTCATGTGCTAGGTATTGGGTTTTGGCATTTTAGCACATCATGAGACTGCTTCTTAAATTGTAGCAAAAAGTAAATGGGTGATATAAAAGGGGCATTTAATATTATATTCATCCATACTGTAGTGTTATGCCATTGCAGCTTTTTTCATTTATTTCAAAATTTGTTTGATTTTTAGGTTCCCATTTGACAGTAGCCCCAGAAGAAGTCCAGAGAGACACTATGAATAACGTTTCCTTGTAATACAATAGCGTTTCCCCTAGTCGATAGGCTCTGTCACTTTCAATTAAACAGTGGCTCAATCAGCATGAAGACAGCCTTCGGATTTTTGCCATTGAAAGGTCTCTCCTTTGTGACTAAGCCTTTCCCAGCTGTTGAGAAGTTCACCAGTTGCTGCCTCAGCTCCTTGGAACCCACTCAGCTTGCAGGCGCCAGTGCATTTGCTGTACTGGTAATTAATGCTGTTAGCTTTGTAATTAAAAAGAAAAACTTTTTGCCTTTATGCTCAGAATGATAATGCTGCAAGTAAAATTAATTAAAATGAGATGAATTGCCTTCAGTTAAACAAAATGAAAGAGAAAGGGAGGAGAAAGGCGAAGAGGAAACTGACTAAGAGTTTGTAGCCTTATTAGTGAAGCAAACCAAGGGCGTTGGGCTTTAAATTTTCTCCTGATTCTTTTTCTTTTGTGTCACAGTCTGGGCTAATGGAGCCAAAAACAATCAGCTGGTGAGGGAACACAAAATCATTCCACGTTTCTTCCATTTAGCTATGGGTCACTATTTGGACTACAAATGCGAACACCCATGTTTGTTTAAGCCTCCCTTTCAAATTTCTCCTATTGGTCTGTTTGAAGTAATGAGCTGTGAAATTGGCTCTTATGTAATTATTAATTAAATCTGAGGCCTGACTTTTTTTTAACACTTGATGCAGTAAAACAAGTCTGATTTCTTTTATGGGACAAAGTCCTGACAAATTCAATTGCTGATCATAACAGAGTTTGAGAAAAATCTGACTTCTCCCCACTCTGAAACACAGTCCTGGTGAGAGTCAAGTTCTTCATCTTCCACTCATTTTTCTAAATGTATCCTCTCATTTCTATCCTCCCATTGGTCACAGCTTCTTTTTTTTCCATTTTAATTTCTGTTTCCAATTGCACTTGGCATTCAGTATTACATTAATTTCAGGTATACTGCATAGTGGTTAGACATTTATATAAGCTGCAAAGGGATCCCCCATAAGTCTAGAGGCACAGCTTCTTTTTCATTAGTGTCATGCAACAGTGTCTACACTTTATGCAGGAATAGCAATCAATTAATCAATAGACATGTGCTTAAATAAATCCAAGTGGGAACCTTAGGATTATGTTAGGGGCTTCAAGGGCCATAAACACAGTGAAAAACATAACCCTCGATGTCAAAGAATTAATACATTCACTAGAAAAAAGAAAGCTAAGTTACACAAAACAGTGATAAGTAGACAACTGAAGGCTAATCGCTCTGATGCTCAGAGTGAAACGAGAGTCTGTGTAAAAGGATGGAAGTGAGTAAGGACTTCATGGAGAGAATGAACCAAAAGAAAGGATCAGAAAAAAGGTCACAGTTGATGTAAGAATTTTCAACACAGCCCAGAACATATAATTTCTATACATCTTGGTCATCATTCCAGAGTGGTGGGAAAATTCAGCAGGTAAATAATTGTGAAATTTATCAACAGTCCTCCACATGGGTTTTGAAATTAGTACAAGAGGAGGTGCAGGGAAGCCATCAGATAATATCCTGGAGCTCTAACCGGTTTGGCTCAGTGGATAGAGTGTCAGCCTATGGACTGAAAGGTCCCATGTTCGATTTTGGTCAAGGGCATGTACCTTGGTTGCTGGCACATCCCCAGTAAAAGTTGTGCAGAAGGCAGTTGATCAATGTTTTTCTCTCATTGTTGTTTCTAACTCTCTATCCCTCTCCCTTCCTCTCTGTAAAAAATCCATAAAATGTATTTAAAAAAAAATAACGACCAGGAAGTTCTAAAGATAATCCTCAAATTCCACAGTCATCCATGTTTCACTCCACTTCAGTAGCATTGCCAGGTAACAGCTTTCCAAGAAAATGGTAGTAAATGCAGCCATATGACTTCTCATATGTCTGTTCTCAGACATTACGGAATGTAAAATTAGATTTCTTGGATTAAAGAACAGAGCTGATATTCTCTTAGTGAAGTCATCTGTATTTGTGCAAAGGCAACTTGCAAAAGTCCTTTCAAACAAAGACTTTTAGAGAAAAAGGTTCACTTGGTCCATTCAATATCTAGATGGAAGCCTGCTGACAGCCTGTGGAGCCCCACAGAAGCTTCCCAGATGCATTATAAAGGCTTTGGCTTGGCTGCAGAGCATCTCAAGTTCCAAGGGAAGAAAATCAATCCTAGCTCCCACTAGTCCAGCCTGAGAAAGGGGACTGTTTGAGAAGCTTCTTCTTCTTCTTCTTCTTCTTCTTTTTTTTTTTTTTTGTTAAGCAACAGGGTACATTTGCTGCCTGAGGCAAGGAAGGTCCTGAATCTCAGATGAACATAGGCCTTAAACACCAAGAAAATAGAGCTATTAGGTTAAATGAATCTAGCTGGGCCTTGATGGATGTCAGACTTCTGAGCAGCTGCTGAATTACTCAAACTAGGGAGAGGCCTGCACCAACTAGAAGCATCCTTTTACTACAGGAGTAAGAAATTAATTGGCAAGGGAAATTTATTTTCCCCTCCCTACTACCTGCCTGCTTTTATGATGCCTGACAATGATCTATTAAGTTGTGTGGCATTGACAAAGGTAAAGTACACAGTTGACTGTTTTTCTAGTTTTCCTTTCATCATTCCTTAGAACCTTATAGAAAAGGAAACTGCCCTTTAAACTATATGGGAGCTTGCAAGAAAAAAAATGTGCAGCCACATTTTAATTAAGAAATGATAGAGTAGATTATATGATGACACAAGAAAAGATGGACCTTGAGGTAATGAACCAGTGTGAAGAAAATGGGCCAGAGTAGAAATGATACTAAATTACTACTAGTGTAAGGTGAGTTATTGATATTCTGTGACCTCTGTGAATTCCACTTTGCAGTTAAGTTCGTAATGGTCACGGTCACATGGTTTACTTGATTCCCCCCTCCTAGTTCCAGAAGGCACAACAACATGCTCTATGAGGCAGCAGAGAATTCTCCTGCTGACTGGTTCATAGACTCTCCACTTGAAGTGCTGAACTTACAATCTGGTTCCAGCAAAGAACTGCTGACTGTCAGCTGGCATGTGCACAACTACTGGGTCCAATACTTTAAGGCTTGGCTGTGAGAGACAAATACAGTGAGATCACGGATCTTGGAGTTGGCTGCCCAGGAAACAGACTATCTCTGTGCACACTGTTTCTGTGACAGTTCAGTTTTCTTCTGTTTTGCATGATGAAGAGGGACTTTTCTTAGGTTTTTATGGTCTAGTCATAGATTCCATAGATTGAAGAATAAATAAACTCTTACTTACTATAAGACTTTTTTCCAGCACTTTCAAACTTTTAATTTTTCATTTTAAGTTCTTTTGGGATATGAATATTGGGAGAAATAAGAAAGAATGAAAGGGCATACACAGAGAATAATTTATGAGATGACCAAATCTTGCCTGATGATAAAAAGGTGAAATTTAGAAAAAAAGAAGAAGAAAAAAAAACCCAACATAGATGGTGATGCTAGCCAGTTTGGTTCAGTGGATAGAGCATGGGCTTGTAGACCAAAAGGCCCTGGGTTTGATTCTGGTTAAGGGCATGTACTTCAGCTCCTCCCCAAAATGGATCCTGGCTAAAGCTCATGCAGGAGGCAACCAATCAATGTGTTTCTCTCACATTAATATTTCTCTCTGTTTTTCTCTCTCTCTTTCACTCTCTAAAAATCAATGGAAAAATAACCTTGGGTGAGGTTAAATAAAAAGACATACATGGTGAAAGACATTGTAGTCAGCTTTGAGAATTCTAAACTTCATTAATTCATTCAAATAAGAAATCCATTTCACCAAAGGAAAACAATTTATTGTTTAAAACTCAACCATAAAATTAGCATCACAACTAACTGCTTTTTAGTGTAGATTATTAGAAAAGGAAGACATTTTATTCTAAAGGTGTTAACATAACAAAAACAAGGCCTCTTCTAAAAAATGAAATTTATCTTTTCTTTCACATTCCAATTTTTAATTCTCTGCTCTTAACTTGAGGACATGAGTACTTGAATTTTTTGATATTGAAAATGGAAATTCATATTTATTATAAGACCTTTCCCCATAACTTTCAATTCTGAGGTTTAATGAATATCCTGGAATTTGTTTCTTGGAGTATGTGGAGCATGTTTTAAATCTTTTGGACATATTTCAGATATTTTATATAATAATATGCTTTTTGAAATTTCACAATCCATATAAACATATTATAGGCTTTAAGTCCACATCCACCAAAATGTTTGAACATAAACATAGATTTTTAATGTAGTACAGATAAGGTATTAATAAGTACAAATTGACAGTAACAAAATAATCACCAGGATGTAAAAAGAAACAGCATAGAAAATACAGTCAATAATATTGTAACAACTATATATAGTGCCAGGTGGGTACTTGAATGATCAGGGGGATACTTCATAAATTATATAAATGTCTAACCATTATGCTGTATGCTTGAAGTTAATGTAAACTAATATAGAATGCCAACTATAATTAAAAAATAAATTTAATACAATTATATTTCTGCAGAACAAATACTCTAAAAGGTATGATTTAGGATATGCCAGTACAGTGCAAAGAAAATGGACTGACAAGAAGGCTGACATTCACTGTCTGGTTTTGCTGATAAAGTGTGCCTATATAAACTTTAAAATTTACACATACACATGCATAAATTCACAGAGGAAAAGATGGAAGGAGAAAGAAAAGAAGCTGGGGAGGGAACGAGGGAAGAGGAAAACAGGGACAGACACAGAGACAGAGAAATTGGTTTTGCCCTAAGCCTTAAATAATTTAATCTCAGAATATTTGTTTTTTATATGTAACTAGAGGCCTGGTGCATGAAATTCGTGCACATGAGGGGGAAGTTTCCTCAGCCTGGCTTGTACCCTCTCCAATCCAGGACCCCTTGGGGGATTTCTGACTGCCTCTCACAATCAAGAACTGCTGGCTCCTAACCACCTGCCTCCTGCTTGATCACCCTAACCCCTCTGCATACCTGTCTGATTGACCCTAACCACCTCTGCTGCCTGCTTCATCACCCCTAATGGCTCCCCTACAGGCCTTATTACCCCTAACTGCTCCTTTGCTGGCTTGGTAACACCTAATTGCCTCTGCCTTGCCCTGCATCTGGGACCCAAGATTCCTCCTTTGGCCAGTTGCAGGCATGTAAGACCCAGGCTGGCTTTGGCCAGCCACAGCCACAGGTGTCTGGGACCATGGGGCGGGAGGCTTGTCCCTTTTCTGGGCGGGCAGCAGGTGCAGGCACAGCTGCTGGTGTCCAGGACCCTGGGGTGGGTGGCTTGTCCCTTTCCCCGACTGCAGCCTGGATGGTCCCCATTCCTCTCTCCCCAGTGTTGAGTGTCTAAACCTTTACAGCCATTTGCATATTAGCTCTTTATTATATAGTATAGTGGAAGTAGTGTTGCCAAAACCAGTTTGCCCAGTGGATAGAGCATCGGCCTGCAGACTGAAAGCGTCCAGGTTCAATTCCGGTCAAAGGCATGTACCTTGGTTGTGGGCACATCCCTAGTAGGGGATATGCAGGAGGCAGCTGGTCGATGCTTCTCTCTCATCGATGTTTCTAACTCTCTATCCCTCTCCCTTCCTCTCTGTAAAAAATCAATAAAATATATTTTTTTAAAAAAGAAAGTAGTGTTGTATATCAGGAAAATAAAAGAAAATGGCATTTGAATACCTACTGTGTGACACTCACTTTTAAAAGGTACATTATGCATGCTATTTCATAATGTTACCAGAATAATTATTGCAAAAAGCATCATTTTAAGGTTTTCTACTCCCAAAGTGTGATGTCTCTACAATATACACACACACACACACACACACACACATATATATATATATATATATATATATATATATATATATTATTTCAAAAATAATATTTACCTTTTAAAATAAGCCATTTCAAAATCTGGAATATAAAATGGAAGACACTAAGATTACTTTCTCAAAAACATGCCTGTATGAGTATAATTTAGAATGCAGGCCTTGTTCCATTGTAACATGTTATTAACCACTCTTTACATCTACACTATTCCTCATCAGTATCAGGGATAACATATAAATCCTATAAACAGTGTCCTTTTATCTTAATTGTGCAACTCTGTTCAGTGTGTTGAAGAGTACAAAATTCAAATCAGTAATAATTTAATACATTTCAACCTTTGTTTTTGTTCTTGTTTTGCTTAGACTCTACAGTGACAATGCTAATGATTGTTGATAAATGAGCAAAGCAGGGAAAAAAAAGGAGCACAAGAAACTTCCCCATTATATACAAGGTAATGAAGTATGGAATGAAACATCTACCACACAGCCAGGTTCACAGGCTTCATACATATCTCCTGACCCAATTAGTGTGGAGGTATTCTAATTACAGAATATCTACTCCCAGCCCAATCAATTATCTTCACCATCATTTACTAAACACTCACGTGAGCATTTAGTTCTCATAAGAAACCTTAGAGACACTGCTAGCCTATTTTAAATATAAACAAGCTGAGGTTCACAGAGAACTGTGGGTGGTCAGAGGTCACACAACACACTGCTTGGGACTCAAACTCAAGCTATTTAGCTCTGAAAACCATGCTTTCATCACTGCTTAATTCAACAACACATTAAACCAAGTTCTCGTGTGTGTCTTAAAGTTGGTAGGGGCATAGAGGATTGGGAGGCTGACATTTAAAGGACAGTTCAAATAAATCAAATGCCTTGATCGGGGTTTCTCAGCCTTGGCACTGCTGACCTTTTGGGATGAGCAGTAGTTTATTGTGAGAGACAACCTTGTGCATTGTAGGATGCTTAACAGGATCTCTGGCTTCTGTTAACTATATGCAATTAGTGTCCATCCCTTCCCCCCATCAAGATGTAACAACCAAAACCATCTCTAGACATGGCCAACTGTTTCTGGGGAGCAAAATCACCCAAGGTTAAGAAGTTCTGTTCTAGAGGAATGATGCCTTTACCATACCACCTGAGTAATCAACCCTGCAAGCGTCCCAATATTTATCACATGCCTTTTGGGGGTTGGATCTTCCTGGTTCTTTCCTACCAAGGGACTGGCTCTCTTAAAGGTTCACTTAAAAATATGATCCTGTTGGCTTTCACTAAGCTAATCAAACCCTTTTAATTATTGGAGCATTATTTTTATCCTGCCTGACATTTCTGAAAAATGGTTAAGATCTTAGAATTGAAGCAAAAAATAGCTGAAATTTTTTTGGGGGGAATTGGATGTTCTAACTATCCCTGTATAATGGTGATTTGCTTAAATATCTGTCCTAACTTCTGAAGAGGGTTACTAATATATGGTACCATGGCTAACAAGACTGCATTTTCTGTGTCTACTTGTCTGGAATACTTGCTCCATGGCCCCCAACTCAGGTACAAGATATACAGGAAGGAAGGGCATGAAGAAGAGGAAGAAAATACATGTGTCTAATGCCTTTATACAAAACCCATTTAATGGATTGCACTAGAGTCCCTTCCCTAGGTTGTCATGTCAGTTTTCTAATCTCTCTTCCCTGTGCCCCATAAAATCAGCCCAAGAGATTCTAGTCCACCTGCCTGTGCTCTAAAATTAGCTAAGGAAATGTAAAACTGATAGCAAGGCATCCCAAATAGTAAATTTAGTCAAGTATTTGCTGACTTCGGCAGCAAATGTACTCAATATGAAAATAAAATGATGACATGGTTATCTTTTTTTTTTGAAGTAGCAGTGCTAAACCATTCTACCCGCAATACCTGCAGTCTTAAAAACAGATGGAGTTTTGTGCTTTTATTTTTTCCCTCACCCCATGCATCAACACTATATCCTATAACCATAACTCAACTGACAAGGTTTTGATGATTCACAAGGTGAGAGTGAATTCAGCTTAGTTCTCCCCATGTGGCTAGGTATAGCTATGCTTTAGAAACTATGAGTAGTAGACTTGCATTTGTGTCATGTCATCTGTGATAGTCTGAGTCTAGAATAAAGAGAATCTATTCCACATATTCTTCTGTGAGGGTTGCTGACCTCACCACAGGACTATGAAATATATGTATAGTTCCCAATTGGGAGAGAAAAGTGGATGATTTGGGGTTCAAATCATGGTATGGTGCTGAATGAATGTCCAAGTGGGAACACACATGCACACCCACAGCTGTATGCCTCTGTCTTGATAAAGGGCTCTTATTAAACTACAGAAAACAGAAATGACTACCTGGCTCCCTATTTTTGAGAATGATAGCTTGAGATCCACAAATCCCAGAATACATAATCCAGAATGTATGCTTATAAAAACAAAAGAAAAAGATTGGTGAAATCTAGATCTATTGTATGCCAGGTATCCTATTCTTAAATTCTTAATTAAATTTAAGATAAGGTACTATATTAAGGAATGTGCTATTTGATTCATTGAATAAATTGACAGTAACCTTAAACAAATTATTTAAAATTTTACATTATTGAAGCAGAGAAAATAAATTAATTTGAAAAACAATCAATAGGTACCAAAGTATAAAAAATAAAAAAAAAATAGAACTTACAATTAGCGGTGGAATATAAGGTATATAAGTTACATAAAAGCATCATAAACTTTTTTTATTTTTCAAATCCTCACCCAAGGAAATGTTTATTGCTTTTAGAAAGGAAGAAAGAGAGAGGGGAGAGAGAGAGGGAGATAGAGAAAGAGATTGGTGTGAAAGAGAAACATCAATTAATTCCCTCCCATACATGGCCTGACTGGGGATTGAATTTGCAACTTAGGTACATGCCCTGGAAAAAAATTTAACCTGCAACCTTTTTGGTGTACATGACACACTCCAACCAACTAAGACATCTGGTTGGACAGATTTAAATTTACATAAAAATATACTTATTAGAACTCATTTAACAGGCTTCTTGTCTAATGGTCATCTAACCTCTGCTTCAACTCTTTCAGGGATAGAGACCTTACCATTTAAGGTTCAATGTTCTTCAGCTGGCTGATCTACTCGCTTTAATTCATACTAATATTAATCTGATATCTTTCTACACACACATGCACACACACACATGCATACACACAGATAGAATCCATATATTATCATATATTCACTAACCCTAGTTCTGACCATTGGATCAATGCGGGCTGGGCATACTCTTTCTTGTGCCTTTCTTTTATATATTTGGAGAGTCACATGTGGTCTCCCTTCTCTAGGTTAGATTTAATCAGTTAGGTTACAGCCTATGCTTCCTTGCATTAACAAGCTTGTGATCTACAAACCCTGACATTTGGAGTCCCTCAGTTGAACATACTGTAGCTGCTATTGTTCTTTTCTTTTTCTTTTTTGTGATCACAATATAGACTAAGTGGCCAGATAATTATGATCTCTGAATGCATAATAATCTGGCCACTCAGTGTATTTCCTATATAATAAATGGCTAATATGCAAATTGTCCCCTCTACCAGGAGTTCCACCAGCAGGCAGGCCGGCCAACTGCCCATGTCCTCTCCCCCTGGCCAGACTGGCTGGACACCACCCATGCACAAATTCATGCACTGGGTATCTAATACACACACACACACACACACACACACACACACACACACACACATACACACACAGTGGCCAGATTATTATCAGATTATTATGTGTTCAGATATCATAATAACCTGGCAACTCAGTGTATATATTGGTTATATAGAAGCCACAGAGCATTGTGTCATAAATATTTCTTCATTTTTTACTTTATTTTTAAAAGCAATTTTAGGTTTACAACAAAATTGAGAGGGAAGTACAGAGATTTTTCCATATACCCTCCTACCCCACACATACATAACCTCCTCCATTATCAATATCACTCATCAGAATGGTACATTTTCCCCCTGGGATGAACTTACATTGAGACATCATAATTACCCAACACCCATAATTTACCTTATGGTTTATGTTTATCATTCTTTCTATGCATTTGGACAAATGTATAATGATATATATTCATCATTATAATATTGCACAGACTGTTTCCTTTGCTCTAAACATTCTCTGTGCTGCAGTCATCTCCCTCTCACCCTCTAACAACTACTGATCTTTTTATTGTCTCCATATTTTTGCCTTTTCTAGAATGTCATAGAGTTGGAATCATTCAGTACACGCCTCTTCACTAGTAGATTGGCTTAGTAATATGCATTAAAGTTCTTCATGTATTTTCATGGCTTGATAGCTCAACAGAATACTTTATTGCCTGCATGTACAGCAACGTATTCATCCATTCACCTACTAAAGGATATCTTGATTGCTCTCAGGTTTTGACAATTATGAAGAAAGCTATTATAAACCTGTGTGCAAATTTTTGTCTAGACATGAGTTTTCATCTCCTTTGGGTAAAAACCAAGGGGTATGATAGCTGAATCATATGCTCACTCTGTAAGAAACTGTTAAACCTTCTTCCAAAATGGCAGTACTATTTTTCATTCCTACAGCAATGTATAAAAATAGTTCCTATTGCTCTACATTCTTGGCAGTATTTAGTGTTGTCAAGGTTCTAAATTTTGACCATTCTAATAGGTGAATAGTGATATCTCACTGTTATTTTAATTTGCATATTCTTGATGATGTATGATGCAAAAGTTCTTTTAGTGTTTATTTGCCATTTCTGTACCTGATTTGGTGAAGTACTTGTTAAGGTTTTTGCCCCATTTTTAAATTGGGTTGTTTGCTTTCTTACTGTAGAATTTTAAAAGTTAACTATATATAAGAATCATTTACCAGATGTGGTTTTTGCAAAAAATTTCTCCCAATCTGTGGCTTCTAATTCTCTTGGTATTATCTTCTGTAGAGCAGAATATTTTAACTTTAATAAAGACCAGCTTATCAATTATTTATATTACAGATTGTTTCTTTGGTGTATAAAGATATCACCATACCCCAAGTTATCTCCTATGTTACTGTCTAGGGGTTTATAGTTTGCACTTTACATTTAGGTCTATGATCCATTTTAGCTCTGTGGCACATTAGACTTCTAGATCTAGGATCCATTTTGAGTTAACTTTTATGTAGAGTACAATGTCTATGTATAGATTCATTATTCTGCATATGAATGTCTAATTATTCCAGCACCATTTGTTGAAGAAATAATTTTTGTTCTGTTGTATTGTTTCTACTCCTTGGTCAACAATCAATTGATTGTATTTATTTAGGTTTATTTCTGAGCTCTCTCTTCTATCCCATTGATCTATTTGTGTATTATTTTGCCACTATCACACTATCTTGATTACTATGGCTTTACAGTAGGCGTTGTAGTTGGGCAACGTCAATTCTCCAAACCTGTTCTTCTCCTTCAATAATGTGTTGGCTATTCTGTTTTTGCTTTTGTTTTTCCTCTTCACATACATTTTAGAATCATTTTATACACATCCATATTAGCTTGCTGAAATTATTTTTCATATTTTTAAAAAATTCATAATAGACAATATCTAAAATTATATAATTAAATTAATAGCTTGATTAAACAAATGAAATGTCTCATGACTGCCATTTATAAGATATGCAGAGGCTGAGTCTCTTAGAGTTCCCATAGACCTATAAGAACCGTAAGATTCCATAAGCTTTTCATACAATCTTAATGAGAAGACCACATCACTGAACCTGGATCTGCTGGTTTGAGTATCAATGCAAAACCTTGCAACTTAACCCAGAGTTAAAAGACTTAGGGAGACAATCCACAGTGGCAAGATTTAACAAAAAAAGTATAATAAGTAAGAATGCTATATTATTAATTTTCTTTGAGAAATATGCCTTCAAACTTAAGCAAAACATTGATACTAGATCTCGTCGGCACAATCTCTCCCCTATAGAAAACACCACAGATAATTGACTTTACAAGTTCATTTGAGGAGCAAGATATTAGAGTCAAAATGAAACATGATCTAGATAGCTAGCAATACCAGTTACATAGATTATATGAAATATTCTGAACAGATGTCCATGTGCTCTTGGGCATATATGCAAATGTTTAATTTGGAGGAGTGAAAAGACAACAGTTATATCAGATCCTACAGAGGGTCCACAATACAGACAATGTTAAGCATTAAATAATATGCCACGCCATATTATGTCATCCATATAGAAATTTCTTTTCCTGAAACAATTTCAGACACACATATTTTTCACTTTCATGCTTTTGTTCTTGGCTTCATACAAACTACCCTTTCTGTTAATATATTCT
Organism: Antrozous pallidus; assembly: GCA_027563665.1. NCBI lineage: Eukaryota > Metazoa > Chordata > Mammalia > Chiroptera > Vespertilionidae > Antrozous > Antrozous pallidus. Next base: position 66,007,233 of record CM050514.1, on the reverse strand, counting down.
TCATGCAGACAATTTTTTTTTAATTTTTATTGTTGAAAGCATTACATATGTCCTCTTTTTCTCCCATGGACTTCTTAAAGCTGGCCCCTGCCCCTGTCCCAGGCATCCACCACACTGTTGTCTGCATCCATGGGTTATACATACATGCATACAAGTTCTTTGGGGTTTATATACATCCATATTAACTTGACAAATTTATCCCTTTCCACCCACCCACCCAATCCCTCCTTCCTTCTGAGATTCCACAGTCTGTTCCATGCTTCTATATCTCTGGATTTATTTTGTTCACTAGATTCCACATATGAGTGAGGTCATATGATACTTATCTTTCTCTGATTGGCTTATTTCACTTAGCATAATACTCTCCAAGTCCTGTTGTTGCAAATGGTAAAAGTTTCAAGTGATACGCGTTCTTTCATTTTTTACAGCTGCTTAGTATTCCACTGTGTAAATGTACCACAGCTTTTTTTTATCCACTCATTGGATGATGGGTACTTGAGCTGTCCCCAAATCTTAGCTACTGGAATTGTGCTGCTATGAACATAGGGGTGCATATATCCTTTCTGATTGGTGTTTCTGATTTAGGATATATTCTTAGAAGTGGGATCACTGTTTCAAATGGCAATTTCATTTTGAAGTTTTTGAGGAAACTCTATATTGTTTTCCATTATGACTGCATCAGTCTGCATACCCACCAACAGTGGACTAGAGTTCCCTTTCCTCCACATCCTCACCAACACTTGTTATTTGTTGATTTGTTGATGACAGTCATTCTGACAGGTGTGAAGTGATACCTCATTGTCATTTCAATTTGCATTTCTCTGATGATCAGTGATTTTGAGCATTGTTTTCATATGTCTTTTTGCCTTCTGTATGTTCACTTTAGAGAAGTGTCTATTTAGGTCCTTTGTCCATTTTTTAATTGGATTGTCTTCCTATTGTTAAGTTGTATGATTTTTCCTTATATATATATATTGGATATTAACCCTTTGTCAAATATATTCTCCCATACAGTGGGATAATTTCTTAATGTACAATTTTATTTATGTTATAAACCTGCCCATAAAAAATATGACACAAATCATACCATTTAGGATCTAATTGTTTTTCTAATCCCCTAGTCAGATATTTAAGATCCTTTCCTGAGGGATGGGTGCATCTATGATCAGTGAATGTCATCCACTGAATATCTCCATCTTCTAAAAGATCATGGGGAAGCTCCCAAATATGTGTTCTTAGCACTATCACTATTAAAGAAGGGACATGTCAAAGGCCATATCTATTGATGTTGGAGTTTTGATCCTTTGTAAAGAAAAGCAGATTTGGTTTCATTTCCTTTCACCTTTACCTGTCATTTTTGGTAATATGTAATCCTAGTAATCTGACACAAACACCATACAAGTAGAACTTTCTCTTTAGACCCAACTTAAACACATGAGTGTGTGTTTCATTCCTCTGTCAATTACTCAGCTGTTTTCCTCAATAGCTTCTACCTCTGTGGAATACAGGAACAGAAAACTACGAAAAGCATGGTAAAATAAAACAAATTGCCAAGGAAAAATATCCAATATTGCATCACAGAGAGAAGAGAAAAATCGAGGTTTCCACAGATGAGTGCTTTTAATTAGAAAGAAGGCTGAACAGCAAAGAGCTTATGCTAATAAGCAACCTCTTTTCATCAGCTTATTAAAAGGAACTTTTTTAACAGCCAAAAGAGTTTCAAAAATGGTAATTATTACAAAAGTATTAGTAGGCTGATGGTAGAGGATAGAAAGGGCTGGTCAGGAACTGAAATTAAAAAGCTTTGGGATACTCCAGGCATGTCCAGTGATCCTGAAGAATTGGGGCAGCGTCAGGATATGCATCTATGTCAGCTTCATCTCTTTTCTTCTGTAAAGACTTGTTCTTTCCTAGGTCTCCTGATTTCCCATTTTTCCTATTTCTTTTAGATTTTTTTTTCCTTGGCTGGCCCATTATTATTTCTAACATGTTTTCCCAAATACCTTTTCTCTTCCTTCTTTTGTCACTACAAGGCTTCATTACCAATTTCCTGCTATAAATACACTTTCCTTGTGTACTGATCTTTGTACCCCAACATGCTCAACCTATCTAACTTGAATGTTAATATGAAAAAAATCTTATTAAGATTTAGCTTCTAAAGAATATTTCCAGCACTTTCACTCTCCTTTGTATCACAGTTAGAAAAGAAAACCTCCAAATAGTTATTAAATTCAATTTTAAAATGAATTAAATTAGCAGGTTCTATTATACTAAAGTAAGCTTCTAAACTTGTTGTGTTAGTCAGGGTATAAGCAAAACACAGAATCCTCTATAAGTACTTAACAAGAAGAGGAAATTAATGTAGGGACTTAACAAATAGATGATGAAAAAGGATGAGAAGTCAACCAGGGAACACTAGGCCATAATGAGATTAGCAACCAAAAAGCTATTCCCTCCTGTACAGACAGGGGAGAAGCTATCACTTAAACCTAGCGGCAATAATGGAAACTATGCAGGCCCATCCTGGGGATCTGGCATCACAGAAGACATTTAGGGGCTGTCTAAGTTACCAAATGGAGAAGAGAGAGAGAAATACTTTAGCTGTTTCCTTTCTTCTGTTCTTCCATTTCCCACCAGCACTTCCACAGACAGCTCAGCAAGAACCCCAGTTAGCAGCGGAGCCTTGGAAACAAAGCCTATGGCGGTTATCCTCCTGTTACAAAGAGGGAGCAGAACAGTGCAAGGCCTGGATGAAGAGCAATCATTCTGAGTCTAGCATATTCCAGCTCTGTCTAGAAAATAGATTATTCTGTGTGTTGTTGTTGTTTTAATTTTTTATCTCCTATATGTTAGCAAATAATCAATGCTTGTGTCAAACAGAATTTAAATATTTATAAGAGACCCCAAACCTGAAATATTTTAAAGCTTTTAAGTCCCATAAGTCTTAATTATTCAATGCATGTTGTAGCTTTGAACTAGCTATCTTGGAAACTAAGGGTTTAGAAATTCATATGCTTATAGACATAATTTCCCCACTGTATCCATCCATACAAATTGGGGAACATCAGGGCGAGGAAAAGATAGGATATCTGTACAGCTGCAAACTTCATTTATTTCAGAAATCATATGCTGCTACAAAAATAAATGTGTAGAGGGATATAATAAAGAGATATGGAGAAGTTGATAAAAATAAAATTTATGACATGCATTTTTTATTTAAAGGCCAGACTTAATCTATTATAAGTTATCTGCAGACTCACAATTATGAAATGTACATTTCTAAATTATAAATCTAGTGAATAGCAGAAACAGCAGAATCGGATTGTCTAATTTCAGTGGAACATTATGTTGCTTGGCAAATCCTTTACTTGTCCCTGGGAGTTCACTTATGCAGTCCTATAATAGAGTTCCTAAAGTTTTCCACTCTTCTTTAGCATACATTTCCTAAACACATTCAGAATAAACTTCTCTAGGTGACATTTTCCTCAGTTTCCCTTCCTACTCCTTTAACACCTATAGGTTTATTCATCTTTATTAAATCCCTGTCACAAGAGAAGCACTCGATTCTGTGTCCCTGGAGTTCTATATGACCTTGGACCTTACTTAGGACTTGTCCTCTCAACAACTCTGACAACTGCTTCTATCAGTTAGTTTTTTTTCTTCTAAATGTTCTACTTTATTTCTTTCTCTGCCACAATCATAACTTTAATTTTCCTCTATAATTTGGTTATTTCCAGATGTATGCACATGGATCTAAGCTTGTATTGTGTAACTAGATATATTTCCAACTGCCTACCAGGCAAATTCATGTTGTCACACCTACCATGTCCTTGATGAAATCATGTGCCCTTCCAAACCTCTGATTCCGAGTGTATTTTCAACGCTGCCCTCCAATGCTCCTCTGAGTCACAGTGTCCTATCTTTGTCCTATCTTTACTTTTATTTGTTGAATTTTCACTCAGCCAGCTTTCTGGCGATTCTGGATGATGTTTGTTCTGTTGTTAAGCTGTAGTTTTGAAATTGCTGTGTGGGGCAGCAAGATAGGTTTTTACCAATGCCGCCATCTTGGTTCCTCAATAAATATTTATTAAATAATGATTTCCTGATTCCATTAGCTATTCAACTGATGACCAAATCTTGTTGATCCTACCTCAGAAATATTTTCCCCTCCCTGTTTTAGTTAAGATTATTAGCCTCATTTTTCCTAGGACTATTTCTAAATATCTAAGCCTGCAGTTTCTCTCTAAACATCCTCTAAATTATTGTCAAAATCCTAACTATTACAAAAGAAATAATGTGCTCATGATACTTAGTTTTTCCCAAAAAAATCTCTACATTTTTATTGCTTAAAAGGTAAAACCCAAATGTCTTTCATAGGAATACAAAGACTTCTAAATATGATGCATATTTTTCTCTTAGCTTTTTTTAAAAAAAAAAACAGTTTTATTGATTAAGGTATTACATATGTCCATATCCCCTGATAGGACCCCCATGCCACTCCTATGCATGCCTTCACTCCCTGGTGTCTTGCATTCATTGGTTATGCTTATATGCAAGCATATAGGTCCTTTGGTTGATCTCTTACCTTCCTCCCCCCTCCCTAGCCTTCCTGCTATAATTTTACAGTCTGTTTCATGCTTCTTTGCCTCTGTATCAATCTTTTTGTTCATCAGATTATAATGTTCTTTATTATCTATAAATGAGTCAGATCATGTGGTATTTCTCTTTCACTGACAGACAGATTTTATCTATAATCTATATTCAAGTGATATACATTTTATCTGTTTTCTCCAAACATGTCAGACCTTCTCATGACCTGTGTTCTAGTACATATGGTTATATCTACATAAAGTGTTTTTCCTTTCTTCATTGGAAAATTTTAACACTTCTTCTAAAACTCAATCCCAATATCACCTCTTTTGTGATATATTTCTCTATATCATTTTAGTAAAATTGGTTCCATTCCCTGTGTTTTATTTTGGAACTTACTATATCTCACAACATATATATTAGGGCAACATGCCTCTTCTGGGCTATAATTTCTATGGGGCATATTATCTGACCATCACTGTATCCCTATAACCTAGCACCTGCCTGGAGCAGAGTTTATTGAGTGAATGAATGCATAAATATGTAAATTCAAACATATGAGAGACTATAGCCATTTTCTTGGGAGTTGTCTATTTTCTCAAAATCAAAATGGAAGTACAGAAGTTCTGACTCTAAGGGAAGAGAGAAAGAAAACAGGGAAGAAAAAGTGGAATGTACTTCAGAAATAAAATGCATACTAAATTCTGCAGCCGTTTCATTATATTCTTTTTTACTTTCACTCCTTGGATCTTTAAAGTAAATAAAACAAAATAAAAACAAACAAGCAACAAAAGACCCACACAAGTAGGCCAAAAGGTAGGTGTTCTGCAATGTTGTTTCTTGACAGTAATCCTGTCCAAACTCTTCTTTTTTCCAATGGGAAAAAAAATAAGTTTGACCAAAATCACCCAGTTAGTGAGTAGTAGTAGCTTAATTTTCTAAAATAAAGATAAATGACCCCTTAATCACACATATTTCTCTCTCAGACATTGTTAGTTTCCAGAGTTCAAAACAGATTCTTATTCTTTATAACATCATTTTATTCTATTTTTTTCAAATACACTCTACTTTTAAACTTATTTTTCTGATATATAATTGCAATAGTTCATTTATATAACCACATAGAAAGATAAGTACAAAAAAACTTATATATAAAATTTAGCTTGATAATAAGTATATGAGTGCAACCATGTTGTATGCACACCATCAAAGTTTATGACACCAACATGCATGCAATTTAAAACCTCCATACTTTTTCTGAAAAACTATCTTATTTTCATTGTTATGTTTTGATGTGAATAAATATAGCAGGCAAATGCCAGTATTCTCAGCCCAAGTCCTAGTTTGTCTGCGAAAATTACGCCAAGTGTGCAGTGCCATCTGCTCCTGTAGCGGTGCCATCCTTCCATTTTTCAGCAGGGTGATAAACAATCCAACTGTACATCGTTTTCTCGGCCCCACAATTACTTAAGGGCAGGTGAGGGGAGGATATGTGGTCCCCCTATGTCACATCCAAAGGGATGCATTATGGAAGTACAGAAAAGAGGAGAGGCAGGAAGTGTATACTAGAGCCAAAATGGGAAGGCAGACCTAGAACTAATAAAGCAGCCACAGAACAGAAATATTCTTGCTTATTTTGTAGTTGCCCTGGTAGTAGTGATAATGGGATAGAGGAGAAGGGAGTAGGGATTGTGGTGATGCTCATTTCAGAACATTTTAAAATCAGCAAGGCTCATATAATTTTTATGTGTGACTTTGGTCATTGTCTCACTAATAAAGATATTAGAAAATAAGGTGTAAAACCATATAGAACTGTGTGGTGTTAACAATTCATGCAGGGCTTACATATCATTTTCAGTTAAGACACAGAAGTGAGGTCATTGAACTCTGATCTTAACTAAGTGCTATGAAAGTTGAGAGGATGATAAGTCTGGGAGTGAGCATTATCTAATATTTAAATGCTTCCATAATTTCCCTACCTCTCTATTGAGCTGGTTTCTGTTTGTTCACAATCAGTGACAGGAAACTCATTACCTTTTTCTGTCAGACCATGACATTTTTATATATATTCCATACTTTCCAGGTATTTTTTTATATGTATGTCACAGTTTCTGGGTTTGTGAATAAAGCAAATTGTCATTTGGCATTAATGTCCTACCTCTATAAGCTCTAAGGCACTAATAAGTAGGTTGAAGAAATATTTAAGAAAGTTAACATGTGAAGAGCTATTTGGTGATTTGAGAATAAAAATATGCCCTATTGATGTGTTTCTCTCACATCAACATTTCTCTCTGTCCGCTCTCTAAAAATCTATGGAGAAATATCTTCAGATAAGGATTTTAAAAATTCCTAGCTGTTTTGACTCAATGAATAGAGTGTCAGCTTGCATACTGAAGGGTCCTGGTTTTGATTCTGGTCAAGGTCACATGCCCGGGTTGTGGGCTGGATCCCAAGTAGGGGATGTGCAGGGGCCAGCCAATCAGTGATTCTCTCTCATCACTGATGTTTCTATCTCTCTCCCTCTCTTTCCTCTCTGAAATCTATATCTATATCTATCTATTAAGTTTATATATACACTTTAAAAAGAGACTGAAAATCCTACAAATATGACATAGAAAAATAAAATTATAGAAATAATTGGAAATAATTTTAAAGATATTGTTAGAATAAAGTGTTTACTCTTAGTGAAGAAAGGAAGAAGTTTAGGAACTATGGTAAGCTTACAAGTGCACTCAGGGAAGAAATGTTTCTGTGGGTAGAATTGTGAAAGAATATCAAGCTGCATTGTAGCCTGGAAGCAAGTATGGAATTTAGAAAGAAGAAACTCTAGTATCTAAGGTCTGCCTCTGATATTTGACTACATAAAACACAGATGCATTATATAAACATACAGTGACAATAAAAACCAACAAATGGGAATCTTTATCAGGCTAAATGGTCTCATTTGAAAGTGTTTCATGTGAATTACTTATCTTTCCTAGATTATAGTGAAATAGCATGTGTGCACCCAGAGACCTATAGATCATGGTGAGTTTGAGTCCGACAGTATAGTAATCAAGGAGAATAACAAAAAGGATGGTGACTCTAAAAGACATACTCTTTGAAAGTGACACCATTAATCACCTGAGTAGTGACAGATACCAAACTTTTGTCAGGTAATGGACTAGGTCCTGGAGATACCGAGTTAAAACAGACAGATATCTTACCTCTAGAAGCTCAAATATTAGAAGGAGAGACTGATGCACAACCAAGTAATTCACTTGGAAGGAGGGCCAACTTCTGGGAAAAGTTAGAAATGGCTTCAGAAAGAAAATAGAATTTTGGCCTTCAGGGCCTTGAAGAACAAGTGGGATTTTAACAACTAGAAGTGGAGAAGGAGGCATTCTATTCAGCTGTGATATGTGGACAAGAACTCTGGGGCAGAAAAAGCCAGTTAGCCCATATCCTCTGTTCTTTAAACATTACCTTGCCTTGACAAAAACTCAAGCAAAGGAGACAAGGCTATCTGCTATGTTCAGGACAACATTTTGGGTACTTTTTTCCACTAACTCTCCTACTCATGCCTCATTGGAATTTCATGAGCAAGAAGTTAAGGCAAAGGTCCCTCTGCATGTACCAATATATAGACATGAGCCCACTCAGAAGTCTGTAGAGACTTACGTTTGAAAGGCTGGCACTTGTTCAACTCCCATCAGAAGAGTATTTAAAATTGAACTAAATTTTAGTAACCCTTTTAATACTAACAGAATCAGGAAATATATGAATCTAAGGTATGTCTACATAATATCCCTTGATTTCAGGATTAAGAAATCATCTAATCCCTTTAGCTGATATATTGTATGGTGCCTGGATGACAAAGCACTTTTCTGCCTAATCCTGGGTAGAATAGTGAAAGAATATCTCAGATGTTTCATCTAATTCTAGATGAAATTAGCGGAAGAGTCTTTAATATCTACTCTTCTGGGCATTACATCCCCAGGGGTGGTCTTAGAAAAGATTGCTCTAAGAATCCCATGTAGATCACACTTCATCAAAGTTATGGATCAGTACTACTCTTTGTGAGAAATTTATTGTTATTATTCTTATTAGAGTTTTACCAACAACAATATCATATTGTCAAAAACCACTGCCATTAAAATTAACATTCATGATTTACAAAGTGCTTCCAAGTGTATGATCTCACTTAAGTGTCCCACAGACTCTAAGATGAACATTAGTATGAACCCTGTTTTACAAACAAAGAGCATGGGATCTAGAGAAATAACTGAATTTTCCAGGATGACACAGCTTTTTGATAGCAGTGCCATAGAAAAATCCAGTTCTCCTTCCAAGTCCTATGCCTTTTACTGCCCCCAAATGATGATTTGGGCCATACAGAATCAAATTCAACAAAATGAGTAATAGCATACTGGACAATAAAAGGCATGGGTATTTCCTCCCTCTCATTTAAACAGAGATATCATTGTATTATTTTCCCTATAAACACTTGTTCCAAGTGAGATTAAATCTTTGCTGCCTGGAACAGAATGTTAAACACAGAGCACCAGGAGTTCCTGGTATATTCTGTCTGCTCTAAAAGCATGTAGCCTTTTTTTGACTACACACTTGGTAGCTCTTCCCTTGTTAGAGAGCTGCATTTCTCCTTCACATTGACTTCCAATTGTTTTCAAGTCATGCCTCTGAAGAAAATATCCAAAAATAATAGAAACTAAACATAAATTATTACAAAACTGTAACAGATTTTTTTAAAAACCTCCCTCAGATGCTCACAGTAGTGAAGAATCAAAACAAAATAAATAAAACCATATGAAAAAAGGGTAAGTGAAATCATTGGTGTCCATGTGTCTATATTAGAGCTTTGATAAAGAATTCAACCAGAGAAAGAATGACCAGCTTATTCTTTAGGTGGGATTCACTCACGGGATAGGATTAGCTGTCCATCTGCCTACTTTCATCTTGTTGGCATAAGTTCAAGACCCTTCCTTCCAAGACATGGGCCCCCTTGGGAGGACATGCATCCCCAAGCAACAGTTTTCATTTTTATAAAACATGTCCCTGCCATTTACACAGATCAGCTGAATCAATAAAATACCGGAACAATTTATTAATTTATGGTTGAAACATCTGACTTGAGCATCAATTTGACTTATAAGTTTTATCTCATGAAATCATTTAAATTTAATAAACTCTAGAATTTAAAATTACTAATTCAGCCACAAAGTTTAGTGCTAATTTTTTGAGAAGGGCATTGGTAGCCTAAAAGGCAGAGATGGGACAGGGGCAGCAAAAACCTTATACCAACAACACCTTTTCAACAGGAGTTGGTCAAGGAGGCCAAAGCCACCCAGCAAATGCTTTACTCATAAAGTTCATTACAGTGAAAGCAGGTGGCTTCATTAGCATAGGAGAAGTAATAAATAAAGATAGAGGCAGATGAGATAAAGTAGTTGAGTCTGGTAGGTCACTCCTTTTATCTCAAGACTGTAGAGGGCAGCACCCTTAAGGGAACTGTTCAAACAAGACTAGAAAACTGATTCATTCCTCAGGAGGGATTTCTACAAGGCGCAGGAGCTTAGGCTGAATGGCATCTGAGACTAATTCCAATGTTAACATATTTCAGTTTGTAAATACCTTAAGCTCATTCTATGGGAGCCTTACTTTATTTAGACTTACCAAAATTCAGTGCTTATCACTTAAGTCATGTTGTACCTTTAAATGCAAATGGTTGGTAAACAGCATTGCGTTATTTGTTAAGCTGTAAGTCCTCAAAGCTGAAAAAACTCATTCTGCTTCTCATACATTTGACCAATAGTGACAAATCACCAGCTGGAGGCAGCCCAAGAGGCCAATGTTTATTAAATGTCTCACTCAACCCTAAACCTCATGAATTGTTTAACATACAAGGAAGACAAAAAGCCAGTATTTTTCCTTGTGTCAGCTTTCTTAGTAGCCTCTGTGCTCCTCCTGCTGCTGGCTAGGAACATTAACATGCATTGTCCTTAAACACACGGGGCCTTTGGGGGCCTCGCAGAACACAGCCAACACTATGCCAAGTGTCTACAAATGCACACCCAGGCTACAAGCACAAAGAGGCAATATGTGAGGGCCACACAGATGGTATACCCTTAGGAGGGCAGGGCAGTTAGCAGTGTGTCCTGCCATCACTGGGGACAATTCAGATATGCTAGAGAAAGAAGCCAACAATCTCACATCAAGAAAAAACCCTCCTGAAATTGGTTCAGAGAGAATGAGATTTTTCAAGTAATCCATTTAAAGTTAGGCAGAAGAGAACTGGTTTTAGGTAGCCTGTGACCCGTGAGATGAAGACCCTTACCCACCCTTTGCAGTCATGAAGGCATTTTATCATTGTTGCTTTCTTTCCCATGAAGGTACTGTAGGGTTGATAGGTAGCTCATTTGGAAAATCTTTCCAGGATTTATAGTCCAAGTCCTACTCCTCTCTTCTTCTTCTCCTCCTCCTCCTCCTTCTCCTTCTTCTTCTTCTTCTTCTGTTTGCTAATCAAACTGATATTTTCCCATTGATTTTTAGAGAGTGAAAGGGTGGAAGGGAAGGGGAAAGACAAAGAGAGAGATATACATTGATGTAAGAGACACACATCAATTGTCTGCCTCCTACAATGTCATGACCAGATCAGACCAGACCAGGGCCTAGAGTGAGCCTGCAATCACTGTACATGCCCTTAACAGTGGATCAAACTTGGGACCCTTCAATCTGTGGGCCATTGCTCTATCTACAGAGCCAAACCAGTTAGGGCAAGGCCCTCCTCTTCTTGATCCACCATCATCACTGGTGGTAATATGTATTTCAATAACATGCTTCTGTACTTACTTATATGACAAATATTGAACTGCAATGAAAAAAACTGAACAATTGAGAGTACCAGATTTTCAAAGAAAATCTAAAATTGTAATTATATTTTAGTGTATCAGTTAAGAAAAGGAAGCTTGACCAGAGAGGTGCAAGAGTACTAGAGAGAGAAAGTGTGATGCTTGACATATGAATTTATTGATGAGTTTGCGACAGAGTAAGATCTTTGTTTAGAGCAGACACAGTATAGAAGACCACATGCTAGGATGGCCTGGTTATGAGTCACAAGAATCTTTTTGCCAGGCACTTTGAAACATGTATATTTATAGACAGAGAACCATAAAAATTGCATAAGGTCTTCTGACTGCTTGAGCATTTCACTTTAACTAGAGAAATGAAGTGGAAGACAATTTAATCTTTTTTTCTCCCATTTTTTAATACTCCAACAGCACAATATTACACCTACTATTACAATTTGCTACTTAGTTAAATCCCTGAAGGCCATGCTCTGAGATTCCTAAAATTAGAAGCTGGAAGATATAAGAAAGAAAAGGATTGAGCTTACATGACAATTAGACAAGAATTCTCTCTGGGAATCTAAATCAGCCTGGGCTTTAGGGGGCGGAAATGTATCCTTTCAGGAGAAAAAGAAAAAAAAATTTGTATTCCTAACATAGCCAAGAGGCAAATCCATACTGAAATAGGAGGTACTATTTGAGAGGATTATGTGTGTTTATTTATTTTTTTAGGTGACACAAAGAGTCCTCATGAAAATAGTTAGACACCAGTGGGTTGTTTATATTGTGACTACTTTCCTTCTTTGCTGATTTTCCTTTTTCTTGCTGGGTCCTGCCTGTTTATCCCATCTAATGCAATAAAATGCATAATTAATTTCTAAACGCTTCCGTTGAGCGGTGCAATTTGTCAAGTCAAGTTGTTAATAGAATTAAGCTTTTTATCAGTGATTAGCAAAAGAAGGTAAAAAAAAATTAATTACAGAATGGTATGCCTCCCTGGTTCAAAGCCAGGTTTTGGATTAAATGTTCGATAAAGGCTTCCTGACACGTTATAAAACATTTAGCAAAAGCTGCTTCCTCTGATGCGTTTAAAATCTGTCTCTGTGCAAAACCAAGCAGCAAGATAGGAGCATTTGGGCAGACCTTTGTGCACACCAGCATGGGGAGATAGAAAATCACTTTTACAAAATACAGAGGAAAAGACTGGTTTTCCTCGCACTACTCAGGAAGAGGGACAAGCTGTGATCTCACAGGTGTCTACCATCTTTAATTTTTGATAGTGTGATTTGCAGCTTGAGTAAAGTCGAAGAATTGGTTGGAGGGAGCAATAGGACAGTGCGATGATGGCATGATTAATACATACTATGGCTTCACCTATAATTACATACCACATACCCAGAAGGTCAAAAGTGAAGAATAGAAAGCCTACTCAAAAAAATCAGATCATCTCCGAATCTCCAATATAATTTATCCACTTCTCTCATGATTGATATCCTTTTCTTCTTTCTTCTGTGCCTCATCACCTCACTTTCTCTTAAAGTAGAATAATTCAATCCATTCTTTCCCCTCTTTTTCTTCACTCCAAGGGAGGAGGAAAGAAAGTATGAATACGCTGGATCTGACCCTGACTTGGTTGAGTCACTTTTTATGCTTGGTACAAGTTACTGGGCCTCAGCAGCAGGTAACAAGCCCCATGTTATCTTTTTTCAACAGCTGTACTCAGGCACAGCCAGCATTTCTTATCTTGTCCTCCACATCTGGGAAACCATGCTTTGGGCCATCTGTATCTAAGGCCTACATTGGGGGCATTTGTGGGCAAGGCCCAGGTGTGATTTCCTTAGTAAAAAATTGTGCTCTTCAAACAAGGCACATCAATGTGTAATTTTCATCTAAGGATGAAATCTATCTTCCTACAAAATGTTTTTCAACCCTCCTTATCATTTTTCTTACCATTTGTATCAGCCTCCTTTGAATTTTCAATAGCTTTTAAAATGCTTGGGTTTTTTTTTGTTTTTTTTGTTTGTTTTTTTTTCTGAGAATTAACAATAACTTAGTTAAACATAAAAACTTTACTGCAGTCCCTTAAAAAAAATTAATAAGGATCATCTCCATTAAAAACATAGTATATTTGAGAACCTTAATCTTGAAAGTAGTAAACAGAGGGTCAGGAACAAATTTTTTTCCAAGTTGTTCTTTTTCATTAAAATTTAATAGAATTTTTGAAAAAAGAAACATTTTGAAAACATTATACTATAATTAGGTGATAGAAATCTCTTTTATAAATTTCTTTTTATATTCTAAGTAACCACTAAGCCTATAATTTGAATTAAAAAAAGCAAAAATGGCCAACAGAAAAATGATAAGAAAGTATCATATCTTAGCTCTGCTTCCTGAAGGTGAACACAATTGCCTTACAGTAAAATAGAGTCACTATTTTTAGGTGAGCATATCCTTCTTGAATGATCTATTTTTGTGTACAATATATGATAATGCAAAGGGGCTACTCAATAGAAAAGTGACATTTATGCATAAATTTATGCTTTCTTAGCAAATACGTTTATATGTAACACTCTTGAAAACTATTGAAATATTATTTTTCATCAATAAATTAAAAAATAAACTCTACACATACAGTCATTCTGTCCTTATTTCATTAATCCTATAGATATTTGAATTTGGCTTGACCCTACACAGGTTTTTTTTTCTTTTTCTAGAGCATATCAGTTTATTGGTGCACCAACGCTGTCAGCATTTTTAGTAATTAGTACAACAGAAATTCAAAATTCTCCAAAATTGTTCAGTTGCTATGCATTTAGCTGATAAATTTTCACAACATACACTTAGCTATTCAATAACATGTCAATCTTAAAATGCCAATGCTATCTTACTAACAATGCATATGACTCAATCAATTGTGTTTACTCAAAAGCATTTATTTTAACTTATTCATGACACATTGGGTCACAGATAGCAGTTAAAAAATACTCAAATAAAAATATGGTTTGCATGTTCTAATATTGTTCCATGGGTACTATGCAGCATCCAATGGCTATAGTTTGCTATATAAAATGAAGAATTTAGTCTGGATCATTTTCAGTCCTGATGGTCTACAATATAAACTAAAATTGGAAAATGTCACCAAAGGTTTTCCTTATGTTCATTGTTTCTCATGATTATATGTGTGTTAAGGCTTATACCACTTTGATAGATTATTTTTCTATCTTTTACAAATAGAGACCAATCTGATACCCTAATATCATTATGCATTAAATAATTTTTTTAATTCAGAAAGTCCTATGTAACTATGCATAGTTTGGTGCTGGTGGCATTGATATATAATGCTGTGGTCAATTTGCTTGCAATAATAAGTTTATCAGTTTTGTTTGAGTGTGTAAATGACTGAAGAATGTGTTGGCAACAAACACCTTCAGATATAAAAGAGTGTTTGATTCTTTGCTCCTTGCCACCATAACTAGTCTTAGCCTCTCCAATATCATTGTACTTGCTCCTTCCTCTTGCTTCAGTTCAAAATACTTTCATTTTTCTATAGTTTGTCTTGTTAGTTTCCATCAGCAATTTCCCAGTCATGGGTTGCTGCTTGAGAGGATACATTTCCAAGTTTAAGTATTTGCCTCACAGGTAGGGTCAAATCCTCAATTTGTATTTAGGAAGAAGTGCTCAGGTGATTATTTTTCTTCCAAGAAAGAGATGCTAAACTTTCCTTTCTTCAAATCCTTTTAACAAAGAACCCCCCCCCACTCCTTTTGTTACATTTATATAGCATATTTAACTTTCTGAAGGGTTTGAAAAACAGGATTTACTTCATTTGATATTTACTGAGAGCTCTAGCTATGGGTAGGACTCTTTACCCTCTAGAAATCTCTCTCCCTCCTATCCAGTGATATACAGATTTTTGAAAAATTATTTAAAGCACATGATCTCAACTATGCATACTTATATTCAAATAGTATTCATGAACTGCTTTACTAATATAAGTCATTTTAATATGCTATAAATATAAACTCTATAAAATAGAAATAAAAATGAGTGGGATTAAAAATTAAAATTTCTAATATTTCTCAGTGCTAAAGAACCCATTTTGAGAAGTGCATGATCTGCTAGGTCATTAGTAATCACATTTGGACACCTGGGGGGCTCCAGGGTGGAGGTGGGTGAAGTGGAACATTTGTATTGTTATAGCAGCATAACTCTTGGATTCTCAATTTCTCTGGCCTGAGCCAAATCAACATTTGTGAGGCTTAGAGAAATGGGAGCCAATTAGTGTGCATCTGTGCCTTGAGGAGGGAGAACCTGGGCCCCAGGCCCAAAGTCCAAGGCAGCATTTCCTGCAGGAGACTCAGTCTTCAGTCAAGTGCTTCTTGTGGAGTGTTTGTGGATGCGGGCAGAAGTGTAGGCAGAGACAGAGCATCACCTGGGGGAGGATGCAGCTGATGAACATTCAGGGCATGCAAAAAAGTTTGTGCACAATTAACTTTTCTGAAGCATTTTCCAGAGCTTCCAAATTACGTTTTGTGTAGTGTAATTCTATTCTATTACCCTTAGCCACATACACCTTATTATCACAATATTGTAAATTATCCTTTTCTCCCTTGGTATTTACAATTTTCTGATACAGCACTTGTAGATAGTGATCATGCATATTTCTTCCCAGTTATCAGAGTGAAACTAGGGCTATTTTATTTAACTCTACCTTCATATGTCCTACAGTTCTTTAATCATTGTTGTTGCTGGCTTCCTCTTTCATTTCCAGTTATCAGTATCTTTGTGATCCTGGGCTCTCAGACTTAGAAGGGATTGCCTGATAGAGTCCAACCTTACCTTATAAATAGGAGCTAGGGGCTATAGCTTCCCACTACTGTGATAGCCTGTGACTGTTTATGAAGCCAGTGCTCTTCTGCATTTTTAATATCTTCCCTGTACACTGAATTATTAGCATATCATCTTGCTATTTAGAAAGCTGTCATTTGATTCCCTCTTCTTCATGGCATACCTGTACTTTTGCTCAATCTTTCTGAGAGCTTTGAGTCTCATCTCCCCACCCTTCACTCCTAGTTTTGCTTTGCTTGAAGTGGTCTGTGGTTTGTACCATTTTCTGGTTAGGAACAATTTCCTACCTAGGAAATTAGCATGGTGTCCTATACCCAGTCTTTCTGAAGTCTGGGTCCTTCAAAAAATCCTTAGCCAACTGTGAGCACATTCTCAGAATATACTGATCTTAAAAATTTCCTCTCCAAAATTCTCTGATTTTGACCAGTCTCTTTGCCACTAGAATGTGTTGCTCATCTCCATCTGAGCATGTATATCTGCACTCACATCTTTTTCCTAAATAAACTAAGAGAGGATTGAGTAAACATTTTAATACCCTATGTGGCTGATGTATACAAGAGAAGAATAATTTGAAAATGTAATAAATGCTAAATCACTTCCTTAGTGAGTTGAATGGATCCTCTTCCTTACTATCATCTTACTATTTTTCTCACCCAAGAGAGATAGAAATGCTGGTATTGTATTTGTAATTGAGGTTTTAGGTGTGTCTCACCAAAGTTGTAAAGATTGTTGTGTTTAAAGTGTAGGCCTTCCAGCATCTCTTCCTTTGGCTATGCAAGCAGAATCAATAGTTACCATCCCTTGTTGTGCCTTTGTCTTAGTGAGACTGAATCTCAAATTTGGTTTTAATTACCAGAGAAGTAGAAATCATAAACTATACATACTATATTGTGGTGTGAAGAGAAGATTTCTGTCTTCTTGGGCTCCTAGGATTTAGGGAATAAACTGATACAGATATTGATAAATTTCCTCCCTGATTCTGTATCCAAGTTGCCTTGCATCCTCCCATAAAAGGATCTCTGACTCAATAAAAAGTTCAAGCTCTTGCCTGGGTGTCTAGACCTTTGAGACTAGTTATTTTCTAACTCTGGTGTGCACTATGGGCTTCGGATAGATGCCAGGCACTCTTTGGTGCACATAACATCTACAGAATAGGTGAAGTAAAAAAAAAATAAACATTTAAAAAGAGAAATGCCTGCATATTAGTTGCACTTAGTTGTTACCATGTGCCTGTCTCATTAAAGGGAAATACCACCTTTTATTATTAAGTCATTTGCTAGTTACACTGAATGCCAGTTAGGTATATTTGCTCAGCAAATTAAAGTATAAGATTCTCAGAATATTCTACTACCTTCCTGGTCTCTTCCTCTTTGTCTGATATAACCATAAAAATTAACTCTGCTAGGATGAAGAGAGAAAGTTTTTCATCTGTTCTTCTTTTGGGTTACATTTTAATCTGGACTTAACTTTGGATCAAGGTAGAGAGTGATCTAAAATTGGCTGCCTGCCAAGTTTGGGCAATGAAATGGCTTTGGAATATCTCCCATGTAGGGAAGGGGGTGGCATTCACCAAATGCTGGCTTTTGTGTAGCTTAGCTGAATGATGACACAGCCCAGCTTCTCAGGTCAGATTCACTGTGAGGCTCATAGTAGCAAAGAGAGATTGGTTAGAGTTTTTGCTTTGCTGAAATTAATAAGATAACAAGAGAAGGGAGGGATAAGGAAGAGTTAGAGAAGAAAAGATGGCAGTAAATGGTATTAAATTTATCATTTATTCTATTTCAAATCCACTTATTTTTCAAGTCTCTTTTTTAGTAATATTTTGCTTTGATAATCTCCTTAGTAATTTGACATCTGTTTTCTAATGTCTATGTACTCCATGTGTATTGATGCTTTCTTATGTATTGATTTTCAGTTGAAAGGGGTTGGTTAGAGATCAGTCTCTCATTTTAAACAAACTTATAATGCTGCACATATTTGATTAAAAACCATCTTTGACATGAAAAAGATTATGCTCAAGAGTACCAGAGCTTTCAATTTTCCCTTCCTAAGAAAAAGTCACCTAGAGAAAAGCTAAAGTTCATTTTGGAAATTATTTTTAATTGGGAGTTTGGCACTTGTCTGAGGTACATATGATTTCCAAAAGATTACGGGAATGCACTTCTATTAAGGTTCACTGTGGAATTGCATTTGGTGCTTTGTATGATAACAGATTTACAACTGTCCTTTTGATGATATGATAATTCACATATAGAGTGCTCATAGCCCTACCATCTGCTTCTCTATAAGAAATTCTAGTTTATCTTCTACCAGAATATGGCTTTGGTTTACATATTCTGCTGCCTGGCCACAGGAATCTACATAATTGTTCCAGGATGATGAAGCTCTTAGGAGGAGAAATTTCTCCCCACTGGGCTCTGCCTCACATGACAACTGCCTGGAGATAGTCTAGTGGTGCACCATTTTGACAGAGGTGAGAAGAAAGCATTATATTCAACAAGGCAGCTATCTTCGTCATTCTTTAGGGCTCACATCCAGGCTTCCCCAAATGTTCCTGTGCAAAACAATCCAGCCCCACTAGTTTCATCTAGGACTTTAACACTTATCTTCCCCTTCCTGTGACCTGGGCTAGTACTATAACATAAGCTGTGTTCTCACACCAAAATCAAAGACAACATATGCTTTTTTTAAATTTTTCGTATAAATGTGTAGAAAGTTTTTCTTTCAAATAACTACCAGTAAGAATGGGGAGAGGGAGGTTTTTTCTCTTGACTTTTTCTAACATAAGGGAAGTATTTTATTTTCTTCCCTTGAGAGTTTGCTAGCTGTTTTGTCTCCAGAATGATAATTACTGAAAACTTTGTACTTAAGCATTAACACCTCTTCTCCATCATTAGTCAATCTATTCCATTCCCCTCTTTTTCCCACACAAGGGGAAACTGCAAAGAAATTCTACTTAATTATCACACCACGTAACTCATTAAAAGCATGATGCTTGTATATAGTATGCTAATGAGCTATTAGAGATCCAGCATGCTTTCATGATAAGACATGGTTTCCTAGTCTACCTTTCATCTAGCTCTGGATTTCCAGCTGACAGTTAATGATGATGAGATTGGAATTTATTATGCTGCTTACTTTGGGAGAAGGCAGAAAGGTCAGGCAACAAAATCACTCAGAGGAAACAACACCTGAGCTAAAACTATGAGTCAAAGGAATCTGAAGATTTTATTTATAGGAAACTATGGAATATGCTTGCACATTGCAGAGCACATGAAAGAAGGTGTTCAATAAACAGGAAAATTTCATTATTATTGCTAGTGGACCCAGTAATTGAAGATGAGCAAATTGGAAGTTATCTATTGATCAGCTACTTGTATGTATGCCCTCTGTCAGTCTTGATTATACTAGTCCAGAATTCTTCCAAGACAGCCTAAAATGACTGGCACTTCATGCAGAGGTGAGGTCAAAGGCTGGCACAGAAGTGTATAGACAGGAAAGGAGGAGGATTCTGGGACAGAGGGGAAATGGCAAGAATAAGTACACATAATAACTTTTGTCTGATTGTAAGAAAACGTTACAAATGGAATAAGCATTGATTTCAACAAGGAACAAGAAGATAACAGTAAATCAAATGGCAGTCCAAGCAAATGGAAGAATCTATGTAATATCAGAACATTCAGTGGACCTAAAAACTGTGTTGGTTCCTATTGGTGTATCCACATGGGTCACAATTTCCATGGAAGGCCTAGACAAGCCTTCCCAATGAATGGTTCCAGTAGCTCAGAAAGCTACTATGTTTAGGAGGGTTCTGCCTCTCTCATCATTACCACTATCTATCCCTTCCTATATACCAAGCACAAGGTTCTTTAATGCATCTCTCTCAGTTCAGCCTAATAGGTAAAATGATGAAGGAACAAGTGAAAAATTTTAATAATGATTGTCTATACATTTCAACTTTCCACATATGAGTTGTATAAAAATAACCTCTGCAAACCAGTTTCCTTATTTATACTATGTGAAATGCAACCTCTCTTAGTAAATAATAAATGATATATGCATCACACATATCATATACTTTCCCAATCTACAACTCCCATTTGAATTTCTGGCATCCTACATACAATGTTCAGTAAATTGCTCAAAACTATTTACTGACACACAGTGCTCAATAAATATATGATAAAGTTTAAATAATACATAATGAACTAATGAATGAATGTCCTAATGGCAAGGGTCTGAGTCCTAGCTAAATCTTAGTTGTGTAATGCCATTTTGTATTCAAGCTAACATTGAGCTTACTACATTGTGCAGTAACCTTATTGATAAAATGACCATACAATTTATCAGGCAAATCAGGACACTTTTGAGAATGAAGGGGGGCATTGTAAATAATTACTACAGGACAAGTGGTATAAACTGTTTTTATGTTTTTTTTAAGTGCATAGTTATTTGCTTGATCACAAATGAATTTGTAATTGTGAAAGTATGCACGATTTTCCTCTCTCAATTTTTATGCAAAGAAAACTGCCCAAACAATTTTCAAAGCCATAAATTCTAAAATTTGAATAATCAACCATCCTGCCACAAACTTGATAATATAATTTATTTGCTTGTAAATTATATATTTTGTAAAATTTTATATTGAGGTTTACAAAGCAAGACCCACCTTCAGCCAGAGTCTTGTATGAAATGTCCTAATAACACGCTATTGGTCAGTTAGTCACCTAGAGCACTTTTAGTCATACAAGGTCTTTGATGTGATGAAAACTGTCAGCTGAATGGGGGTGATAGAACAGTAGAGGACTGTCACTAAGTATGAGGGCAATTCCCTTTTACGTTAGCACCCCATTTCCCTTGGTGGCCACAGAATTAACATCCTTTTGCCCCATGCAACTCAAGCCAGGTTATCTGTGATTGAAGTTGCAGGGTGAGATGAACTCCCAAAGCTTCTTTATTGCATTTGAGATTCAGACTGCAATTGTCTTAGCAGTTGAGCTTGTCGGAATGACTTTTCGAATACCAGAGACAGGTCTGGTGCCATCAACAGCAGCCTTTGCTCTTTAGCAGCCAACAAGTACTAATCATGAAATATAACACTGGTTACATTGCTCTCAATTAGGTGTATGGTAATATATTCCAGGAAGCACATGGACACTGTAATTGCTGGACCCAATATAATTTTGATTCACTGAGAGTGCTTTAATGTTTGACATGTGCTGGAGGGTTACACAAAACCTTTTAGCTGTGCCTTTTAGGAGGGTTCCCTGTTTATTCTATTTTAGCTGTGAACACAGAATATCACTTTACAAAAGATGTTAAGTAAAATCTTCAGATGCTAAACTCAGCCTTTCCTTACCTATCCAAACGCACTTATTTTATATATATAAAATAAGCAGTGACAATACTGTAACTTAAAGTCGGGAAATTTTAAAGTGCAGTCCAGGCTGTTTTAGTCACTAGCTCTGAGAATGTGATAAAGCCTATTTACTTCTCTAGACTTCAATTACTTCATATGTAAAATTAGAGAATTAAATCATATATACTAGAGACTCCTTTCATAACTATCATTTTAGGAATGATTCCTCAAAGCCTTAAATAGATAGAAACATAAGATGTTATCGGATGATGTAATGATGTTCCATGGTTCCAGTTAAAGAGTTGATAGCCAACAAGGAAATTAACTCAAGGACTTAAGTCAAGAAAAGAAGAATTTAGCCCTTCAGATAGGATATAGCACACAAACAAGGTATTCAATTACTACCATAATGTTTTTCAGTTTACAAATTACTCTGTAATACCTAACTTAATTGTATTCCTTATTTTGCAGAAGAGAAAACAGATTCAGAGAAGTTAAATCTTTCCCAAGTTTGCCAGAACTTGAAATACTCTAGATTTGCTTACTCCCAGTTAATTTCATATTTTAGATTTTTTCAGACAGAAAATAACCAAAAGAAACCAAAACTGGATTATGTTAGAAAAGAGTTGGAGCAGGATGTTCTAGAATTATTACTAAGAAACACTCTACTTTACTAACAGTAGGAAATAAACAGAAACATTTGTACTTAAACCTCTAATTTTATACCATAGAAGTATAATCTGTCCTGTGGACAGAACATAGAGTACGATTTGCTGAGGGATAATGAGCTAAGCTCCATTTAGTCTAAAATAAAGCTGGACTTTTATTGCTGTTTTGTGGGAGGAGTAATTCAGTAATACACACTCATTCTTGGGCACTTTTCTGGTACAGAGAAGGACAGCTAGAAACTGAGAGAAGAAAGTATCTTGGAGTATTTTCCTATACATTCTATCCGAATTGAGCATTGGAAAGGAAAATAAAAACATAGATGGTATGCAGCTATGAAAATAAAAAAAAGCAGTGTTGAAAAGAGAGTTTTGATTTCAGAAAAGGAAATAGAATGAAAAAAGAAATTATTGTTAGGATGAGAGGAGTAACTGAAGCCTTTTCATTCTCTGTCTTTGACAGCATTAACTACTTATTCATGTACATGCATTATGAATTACAGAGCCACAAACAAACATGTGCATAACAAAAAAAAACAAATACAGGAATCATATGTGTGTTAATAATTCTTCTGTCTAGCACAGATTTATCATGAGTCCCCTCATAGCATACAACTGAAGCCATGGATTATTTAAAGAAAGGCAAAAATAACACTAGAAAGGAAAAACTAAAATCTGCAACTCCAAGACTTTGAATTGGCATTCTTTGGGAAAGGTAATTCTTATTATTTGATTAAAAAAAGACCACCTGGAATAGTCTAATTGCACTCATTGAATGATTATTCCCAAACTAAAAGTCTAATAATGGCTATGGAGGTAGCAATTCACTACACCTCCTCAAATTTTTCATATGATGGCCAACTGCCTAATGAGAAGTTGAATTTTCCAGGTGAAGAATTAACGTAATTTGTCTTGGGTTTTTATATTTTTAAGCAAAGACCTTGAACTGCATTAAAGTTTTATGTTTCAATTGGTCATGATATTTTCTTGTTTTTTCTTTGTTTTGATTCAAAGACAATAGGAAAAAGTATTCATCTCCTTGCTAATCCATCATTTTCTGCATGACTATGGTCTTCACATCTTCAGGGCATACACAAAAAAGCCATCCTCTGTGTACAATTATATGCTTTAAATAGGTGGTAGAAAAGTCTATTGACATGAAAAAAAAAAATCAGAAATGTTGCCTTGCTATTTGACTTAAAAGTCTTAGCTATAAAAGTAACTTTTTGTTGTTTAATTTCTTTACTTCTTCATGGAAACAGCACTTAGAGTATAAATTACCTCTCAGAATCAAGTAAATTACTTCTAGAGCTTTATGACATGCTAATGGGTTCCCTTGGATTTTTGAGTCCTTCTGATGTTAATAAGTGCTGTCCTTCATTTTTTGAACACTACTTAGAATTGTTCACTGTTCCTCAAAAGGTCATCAAAACACTTAACAATTTCAGAAAAAGATAAGCAGGACTGAAGACCTTATCTGTACTAAGTGTATCAAATGAGAGTTCATGTGTGACCTGCTATACCTACAAACTGCTGCCCCTATCACCCCCATCTCTATCTCACTCTATCATTGGCTGACACAGCACTGGACAAGGGCTCTTGTGATTTTCTATTCTTATCCTGGCTTCTAAATTAATTTCTAGGTAACCTCTGACCAGTCACAGACAGAAACCCACCTCCATCTTAATATAAAAAGGAAACTGAAAGAAGTGAAATATTTATCTAAAATGTATTTGAGGACAGATACTGGGCACTCTTGTCTATAAAATAGAAAACATTAACTCCAAAAGTACTTTTAGATTTTCCATTTCAGTCTCAAGTAGAAATGAATCATGGCTCTCTTGTAGAAATCTATTTCAGAATTTGGAGTTATGGCCTTCTTCTTTTGAATTACATATACAGGCAATACATTCTTTCTGTTTCAGTCTCTCTCTAGAAGAGCTTAGATAACAACCTGTCAGGGTTTGTAAATGTTTTGACCATAGAAGGGTAGCCCCAGACAACCACCAAGATTCCTTCCAAGTTTAAGATTTGCCTCTGGCTCCTATATGTTTGGTGTTTTTTTGTTTGTTTGTTTTTTCTATCTAAGTTCTCTGTTTCTGACTAAACTTCACCTCTTCACTATGAATTACATCAGAAGAGTCTTCCAGCCTGGTCTGTCTCACATTTAGTATACTATTTTCTAATTTGCATTTTTCTTTTTAAACTTCCTTTTCAAGAGGTTCCATACTTAGTCCACGTGTTAGAATTTGGGAGACATGTCATTTGTATTGGAATATGTTAGCATTTTATGATTTATTTGTTTGTTTGTTGTTGTTGTTTTGTCATTATTATCTTGGGACCCCTGTTACTTGAATTTAGCTAATAGAAAACAAAATAAATGTCAGGAACTGATAAGAACTGGAAATTAATATGTTTTTTATGCTTAAAATATTGATCTATATGAAATAAACATTTTCAATCCATGTGCTATAACTTTAGTAATTAATTTAAAACACATTTATTGAGCATTTACTAGACACTGAATTAATAAGCTTTCCTCATCTGTCAAGCTACTTAAAACCATAGCTTCTATGAAGTTTAAAAGTGAACCAACAGTGAAACAAAAAATGGTAGTTTTTGTTTATTTGCTTATTGTTTTTTTTTGTTTATTTTTACCATTTTCCAATCAAAAGCTTTTTTCAGAGAAAGATGAAATTTATTTGCATGTTTCAATAATTTTTTCTCAGTATTAACAAATTAAATGTACAAAATTCAGTTAATTCATTAGGTACCAACATGATCACCTAAGGTCTAGCTCCATAATTGACAAGGAATATTATCAAATAGTAGTACTATCTAAGACTGAAGAAACTATGTTGAAACAGCTTATTTTTTGTGGTTGAAAATCCAATGTGTATCTGTAGATGAATAGTAGAAGTCTATAAGTTAAATAAATGTTATTTATTTATTAACCAGCACAACAATAGAAAAAAAAAATCATAGAGGATGTCATAGCATTTTCTATTTTTCTTAAAACCTCAGTTTTTTTAAGGCTTTTAGACTAATGCAGAAATATCATCAATGTAAAATAATAGTTTTTCCAGACTTTTGAAAGAGATTCTGGGTAAAATGTCAAAGTCTGAATCTTAAGAGGTTTAAAACAAGACTAGCAATAATGAACAAGTCAACCCTTCCCCCTCAGCTCCCCTATATTTACATCTTTTACTCCTACCTTCATTCTTACAATCTGGAATCTATATGCCAATTAATGTTACTCTTGTAAGGAACAAACAAGAGAAAGCTATAATAAATGGCAAGATCATTTAACACAACTGAATAAAACTAAATTGAAAAAAGGCACATAGTTGAAATTATGTAAACTTTAAGTGCAGGAAACCAGTCATTACCTCACCAATAGAGATGTAAATAGAACAAACAGGAAACCTGGTCAAACCTTAATGGCTCTGTAACTATGAACTATTTACTCACCCTTTAGGTGACATACTGGTAGTTGAAGCAGCTGTCACTTTTAATCTTATGTTAAGTCTGAACTATCCACATATTGTTTAGGTGACACATTGGTATTGAGGAAGCTTCCACACTTTTAGTCTTATGTTAATTCTTGCTGGTTGATTTCATTGTTGGAATTTCCTGACCTAAAGGACATGGATATATATCACTTAGTCCTAATAAAAGGGGATAGCAAAGCCAGAGCTGGTGGTGCCCTCCCTCTCGAGGTGGACTCATGCATGGCCCCCATGATTCCCAAATTGATGCTTTTCCAGCCTCTCTTCATTTGTGTGCAGTCTTCTCCAGATCCTGAACCCTGACATGGGCACCCTGGACACGGAGGACATGAAAATGATTCCCACATTTAAGTACTTGAACTATATACAAACACATGAATAAACAGATAAAAGACACTCTGAAGACTATATATTTTAAAAGAAATCAGACTTAGAAGGTGCTGAGTTTTAATATTGGGTTAATTGATTTGATGTCTTTAAGAAGCTTAGAGGAATCAAGATGGCGGCATAGGTAAACACCTAAATTGCTGCCCAGCACAACAATTTCAAAACTACAACTTAATGACAGAACAAACATCATCCAGAATCACCAGAAAGATGGCTGAGTGAAAATTCCACAAATAAAAGTAAAGATAGGACACTGTGACTCAGAGGAGCAGTGGAGGGCAGCATTGAAGATACGCATGGAATCAGAGGTTTGGAGCTATGTGTCTTCACTTGAACGGGGAAGGAGACAAAGGCATTCCACTACACTGATTCCCCAGTTCTGGGCAAGGTCCAGGGAACCCACACTTATGGGGTGAAACTGGACAGTAAGGAAGCATGCTAAAATGCGAGCACTGCAGAGATCTGCGAGCTTCTGGAGAGGGCGTGTAAACTTGGGAACAGCAGAAGGTGTGTGAGCGCACAGAGAGAACTCGTGACTTGCTCTCTCATTCGGGAAACCACTGGACTGCATTGTTTTACAACCCTTGGTGAGACTTTGGGTGTGCAGAATCATTTGGTGAGAGGCTGAATTGTCTAGCAGCAGGTAGAGCTCAGTGGCAGATTTCCCTCAGTGCTTGCAGCCATTACCACCAGACACAGAGACCCAGGTGCCGCATAGGGTAGAGCTGATGCAAATGAATGCTGCCTGCTCAGCCCAGAGACTCTGCCCATCCAACCTGAGCACAGCTGATCCTCATAGCCAATTGGCCTGGAGGTCAAACCCTCTTAGTGCTGACAAAAATAATCTAGGCTTAACTTCAACAAGACTGTGCAACCCATAAAGGGCTGCAGCAAGAGTATCTACCTCAGATAACTGGGGAGGCTGAACCACTGTCCCTTAGAGCACATCTACCACACAAAGCAAAATCGACAAACTCAAGAAAGCAGCCACAATGCAGAGACATGGAAAGAAATCAGATGTGAAAGAAACGGAGGAATAAAAATGACTGGACATAGAGTTCAAAACCATGGTTATAAGGTTTTTCAAGAGGCTCCTAGAACAGATCAATGAACTTAATGAGACCTTTGAGGAAATAAACAAGACCTACGAGGAAATGAATGAGACCTACATGAATATGAAAAATGACCAACCAGAAATTAAGCATACACTGACTGAAATAAAAAATATTATACATAGACCTAAAAGCAGTCTAGAGGACTGCAAGAACCAAGTCAAAGATTTGAAATACAAAGAAGCAAAATCCACTCAGCCAGAAAAGCAAGAAGCCAAAAGAATCCAAAAAATTCAAGATAGTGTAAGGAGCCTCTGGGACAACCTTAACCATACCAACATACGAATTATAGAGGTGCCAGAAAAAGAGAGAGAGCAAGATAATGAAAACCTATTTGAAGAAATAGTGACCGAAAACTTTCCTCACCTGGTGAAAGAAATTGACTTAAAAGTCAAATAAGTGCACAGAAGCCCAAACTA
The DNA here is from genome assembly GCA_027563665.1 of Antrozous pallidus. Lineage (NCBI taxonomy): Eukaryota > Metazoa > Chordata > Mammalia > Chiroptera > Vespertilionidae > Antrozous > Antrozous pallidus. Next base: position 65,979,499 of record CM050514.1, on the reverse strand, counting down.
TAGGAATCCAAAGAGGACCACACTAAGACACATCATAATTAAAGTGCCAAGAGCAAAAGACAAAGAGAGAATATTAAAAGCAGCAAGAGAAAAACAGTTAGTTACTTACAAGGAAGCACCCATACAACTGTAAGCTGATTTCTCAACAGAAACTATGCAGGCCAGACGGGAGTGGCAAGAAATATTCAAAGTGATGAATAGCAAGAATCTACAACCAAGATTACTCTACCCAGCAAAGCTATCATTCAGAACGGAAGGTCAGATAAAGTGCTTTGCAGATAAGAAAAACCTAAAGGAGTTCATCACCGCCAAACCAATACTATATGAAATGCTGAAAGGTATTCTTTAAAAAGAGGAAGAAGAAAAAGGTAAAAATAAAAATTATGAACAGCAAATACATATCTATCAACAAATGAATATAAAAATCAAGTGAATTAAAAATCTGATGAATAGGATAAACTGGTGAATATAACAGAAGCATGGGCATAGAGAAGGAATGGACTGACAATTCTTGGGAAGAAAAGGGGTGTGGGAGGTGTAGCAAGAGACTGGACAAAAATCGTACACCTATGGGAGAGGATAGTGGGGGCGAGGTAACGGCAGGGGGTGGGATGGGTACCCAGTGGAGAGGAGCTATAGGGAGAAAAAAGGGAGAACAATGTAATTAATAAACTGAACAATAAAGATTAAAATATTAAAAAAATAAAAAGCAGCCTTTACTTCGAAGTATAAATGATGGATATCCCCAGGGAAATATTTCTTTATATATGTACTAACTGCTCTATAGTTTGGGACATTATCTTGACAGAAGGTGGTGTGAAGAGCACCTTATTTATAACTAGTAAATACTTGGATTAGAAAAAAAAGTGCATATAACCACCCTTTTCTCTTTTGTTAGGGTTGGATATACCTTTTAATGTCTTCAAAAGATTTATACTTTAAAATTTAAAAAGAAAACATTACTTTATGCATAGTTAGTCAACAAAGAACTTAAGTTTTACATTTAAGAGTTAGTATGAAAGTAAATGTAATTTAATAAAGAGTTAAAAATTTCATCGGCAACACATACACAAAGTTTTATTAAGAGAATCTTTGTGGCCCAATATAAAGCTTAAAGACAACTTTGTAAAGAAATTCCATGAGGAACAGAATATGAGTCTAAGCACATGGAGCTGGCCCTTATGGGACAATTTTTGCTGAGAACAACTCTGCTGAGAGAGACAGCCAAGAATAATGTTTGTAATTGAATGGGCAAATCATCATGGTCACCAAGGAAGGACTTTGAAATGAACAGGACTTCAGTACCTTCATGTTCTCCATTTGTTCACAGTCATAGTTGTGGCAGATTTTGTCCACCCACAAGGTAGTACAGACAACATAGAGCTAGATGATTTGAAAGGAAAGTCAGAGATCAATTAAATAGCTTGTATGCATATATGTATAACCCATGGACACTGACAATAGAGTGGTGAAGTCCTAGAGTGGGGTCCAAGGATGGACTAGAAAAGGTCAATGGGGGGAAAAGGGGACATATACAATACTTTCAACAATAAAGATTAAAAAAGGAAGAAAAGGCAATTGTGATGGTAGGGCTTGCAGTTTTGTACACTTAGCCTGCATTATCATTCAAGCCTGTACACTTGAATGATCATCAAAAGGCAATGCAAGAGAACGTGGCCTCTGATAAGGGAGAGATCCAGCAATATTAGATCTGTAAACAAAGTTGAATGATAATACTCCAGTAGAAAATTTTTGTGGTTAATATTTCTGTAGGCTATTATTAGCCAATACTTATTGATTCAGATAATACACTGAACTTTGTAAGCATGCAGCATCAGTCTAGATAAAAGACATTCCAGGATCATTTTCCTGATACTTGGTTGACATTTGCTTTGAATATAGTAATTCACTTGTTCTCATTGTGCCAATTTTTATATACCTGTAAAAAGAATGTAATCATATTTACTTGCCCATGTCTACTTATGTCTGAGTTTTATAGGGTTTCCAAATGTCTCAGGATAAATATATCAACTATTTGAAGTCATTTTCTGACTCAGACTATTCTCATTTTCATCATACCAAAAAAAGTCATGTTTGTTGCTTAATATATGATGCTTACCATATCTTCTGGACAGATATCTGATATTGGTACTGCAATGTATCAGAAATCACTGCAATGCTTAATAATCACTGTAACCCTATTTACTGTTATTTATCTCTATGAGATATTGTGAAGACAAAACCACACATTTAGAAGAGGGGCTGAAAGCAATAATCCTATAATAAAAGCGTAGTATATTAAAGATGGAAAGCCCTATTACCACAGGTAAAATCCTTTGAGGGCACTAAACATTTCTCTTATTTATAATTTAGTCCCAGCAGGACAACCCTTCTGTGTACTGATTACCAGAGCTATTCTAGCTTTGGGGAGCAAAAAGAAGTCATACATACACTGAAATAAGCTTTTCCTTTCATGTGATTTAAGAGCTATTGTCACTCTGTGGAACTCTGAAAATGATCCCATTTGAAAATAATTCAGCTCCTAGATTATATATTGTCTAAGGTTTCCTCTTCCTGCTCTTTACTACTGAGGACATTTAAATGAAACTATTAGCTGATTTTCTTACTGCTTATTCTCCACCTAAAGTTATTATCCTCAATTCATGATATCATACTTATCTGTAAAGCAACTAAACAGAAACATGAATTCAGTTAGGGAAATAAATAAGAGGAATTGAGGGGTGTATAAGGCAAAAAGAGTAGTGCAGAAAACTCTCTGGGGAGACACAAACATGCATATGTTTTTTGTCACTTCTAGGTTACTGATTTAACTAACTGTACCTGGGTTTGAAGTAACTAAGAGTTGCTTCTATTGTGACCATGAATATAATTATGGCCTTGAATAAAGTAAGGAAAATTCCTTTTTAAATTAAACTTATTGAGGTGACATTGGTTAATAAAATTATATAGGTTTCAAGTGTACAATTCTTTGATACATCAGCTGTATATTGCATTGTATGTTTACCACCCAAAGTCAAATATTCTGTCACCATATACTTGACCCCTTATACCATCCATGTTGTCACAAATGACAGTATTTTATCTTTTCTTATAGCTGAGTAGTATTTTATTGTATATATGTTCCATATCTTCTTTATCCAATCATTTATCTAAGGATATTTAGCTGCTTCTATGTCTTGGTCACAATGAATAATACTACTGAACAAAATGATGCCTATATCTTTATGACTAATTGTTTTAAAATTTTCCAGGTAGATAACCAGAAGAGGGGTTGCTGGGATTTATGGTAACTCTATTCTTAATTTTTTGAGGAAACTTCATACTGTATTCCATAGAGGCTATCCCAGTTTTATTGTTGTTATCATTGGACAAATATCTATCAAAATTAGCTCTTGAATGACAATATCCATGTTTGATGTGCATCAATTTAACTTAACATCTAACACCAAGCCTAGACCATAGCTGTTGCTCAACTGATTTTTGTTCAATATATTTTGATAAATAATCTTTATTGAATTCGAGTAATCTTTCTTAAATTAGAATTTTTATCTGCAAAATTAAATGCTTCGTTAATACATTTCCTATTGTTGTTGTCTTATTAATCCTTAGCCAAGGATGTTTTTTTCTATTGACATTTAGAGAATGGGAAGGATTGAAGAAGATGGGGGGGCGGGGGAGAGAAATGTTAATTGGTTGCCTCTGGCTTGAATCCCTACAGGTACCAAGGATAGAACCTGCAACCCAATTAACATGCCCTTGACCAGGGATTGAATCCCATAACCCTGAGGTATGCAGGCCAATGTTCTAATCAGTGATCCATGCCAGCCACACCTTTTAATACTTTTGTATTAATTCAGCTGCCTAAAACAAGATGGGCAGAGCTTCTCACTTTTGTTCACCATCCAGGGACAGCTAGGAAACCCAAATTCAGCCTGCACTTCAGAGAATGTATGAGCCTTCATTCTAAAACCTGTCAACAAGGCTTTGTACCTGGTTTTTGCTTTTATTGCAGAAGAGTTTTAACTAAGATTTTTTTTTTCTGGTCCTTGCCACTTGAACAAAATTTGTCATAGGAATGCACTCACCATTATCGTGTTCTGTATTTCAAAGTTATATTACATTTTATGTGTCCTTATGAAATGGAGGTACAGAGCAAACCCTAACCAAGTGGGAGAGCCTCCTGTATTGCCCTTAAATGCGCACATGCCACCCCTTAGTAAATTAGGGATTACAAGAGGTCTGCCTTTCAGATGAGAAAGAACCACAGATGAGCATCTAAAGCAGGATGGTTTCTTTCTCAGAAAAGGCCTGATTCCATTTTAGTGTTCCAAAATGATAGCAGCCTCATGACAGCTTTCTTGGTTACCCAGAATTTACTTCTCTCCCTGTATCAGTATCTCCTCTTTAGTTTAATTCTGTTCTCTGACTAAAACCAGATGTGGAAAAGCAGGAAGCCCATTGGTAATTGTGTTTGTATCATGTGAAAGATTATCTGTGCTGATTTCTGCTTGTTTTAGAAATAATATTCTTTTTCATATTAGTAAAAGAATTATGTGCATGTCTAGAGAAAATATATTTCTGGTTATTGTATTTTATTGCTTGTAATTATTGAAGAAATACAACTACATTCAATAATACTATTACTACTTGCATACTGCTGACTTCTGAGTATATATTATCTGCATTCAATTTTGGAAATTTGTTATATATAGTACATGAAAATTTCATCTAAATGGTAAGCATTTCTAGAGACTCGTTTCCCCAAAGTTCCACCGGTTAATGATTATTGAACTCTGCTGTAAATGAGTTTTGCATAATCTATGATAGAGTAGCTGCATTTACTCTTTTTATCCAATATCATCTGTTCTGTTAAATGTCAGGAATACACTGCAAACATTTACGATTATTTATGACCCATCCTGGTTAGAAACACAATAATTCAGAAATCTGAATTTGGGCCAAATATGGAGCCTGCAATACAGTCATTTACAAAGGAATCTTTATATTTTAAAAATCTAAACATAGGTGGCTTCAATTACTGATAATCCTTGTAAACTTATTTTGTTGTTGTTACTTAACACAAAAGAGAATGTGACCTGAAACACATACAATGGAAGACAAAAGAATAAAAAGATAGAATAGTATTCAATCAACATGAGGCAATTTTTTTACTTTCTCATATTTTAGCTAAATCATATCAGTTCTTTGCCAAAACAACTGGGTGAGGGAAGCATAGCAGATATTTTTTTTAATCTCCAGAGCTAAAGATACAGAGGCTCTGAGAAGTGAAGCATCTTAGGGTCATGTGACGAATGGGTGACCCGGAGGGACCTAGACCAGTTTCCAAAACCCCAGTCCTCTGCTTTTTTCACACACTGAATTGGAAAAACAGGAGCATTTTCAAGGACACAGTGACTGGACGTTTGAATTTATTTGTGCTGTATTGTTCTTTTCCTACAGTAGCTTGGCTGTGGGTCAGGATTCAGTCAACTGAAAATGAGACTCAGGATTGGCATGCAATACCATGGTGTGGGCCAGAAAGTTTTAAAATGCTATGCTGTTGGATGATGCTTAGGGACTGGGGCTTCTAACCAAACTTGTATAGATTTGGAAATAAACATCTTTTGAGAATGTGATCACTTACAGGAGGGGTTTAACTGGCAGTGTTTTCTAGGTGACTATCCATGTCCTGCAGCTCCTCTCTTTCCCATAGGTAGGTGTGATTTTTATTTTCCTGACAAAATACTCATCTAATATGTAAAAGAAATGATTCCATGGTCAAAAAATTGGAAGACATTGAACACACAAATGAAAATGACAGGAAACAGGAAAGGGAAAAGAAAGGAAAAGGAAGGGAAGGGAAAGGAAGGATAGGTGAGGAAAAGGGAGGGGAGAGGATGTAAGAGGAGGGGAGGAGAAGATAGAGGAGGGAAAGGGAGGAGAGGATAAAGGAGAGGAGAGAGGGGATGAAAAGAAAATGCAGATGATGAAATAAATATGAAAGAAAACCCAGCAACCACAAGCTCTGAAACCATACAGGCTTAAGATTTATAGGATCCCTGAGACAAAGGAAGAAAAGAGGTTCAGAAAGGTAGACTGAATAGGCTTTGTGGAGGAACTTTTTGAGGAGGTTTGAAGAGGGAAAAAAGAAGGACATTAAAGATCCCCAAAAGTGGATAAAACAGAGGCAGAGAAGGACAGTTTGTACAGTTTTGGAAACTTAGAATCTATTTTTTAAGCTTCACATGAACTGACATCTTATTGTTCACCAAGAAAAGTGTTTATTAGTTGGTGAGACAGACAATTTCCTTAATGTTCATGACAATTACCTATTTTGTAATTAGATGAGGAAGGACGACAGGATGGCTAGAATGACAGCCATCCTAACTGATAAATATGGAAGAGCCATACTTTATCTCAACAATGGCCAGAGTCACACATGGCAGTTAGTGAATACATTAAACCATCATCTGAAAAACATGTATAATAAATAACACTACCTTAGGAAACACTTGGGAGAAATAGGTTTTACTAAGAAGCCATTTTATGCTAAGTGAAATAAGCCAAGCAGAGAAAGATAAATATCACACGATCTCACTCATTTATGGAATATAATGACCAACATAAATTGATGAACAAAAATAGATCCAGAAACAGAGAAACATCTATCAGATCATTAAACCTCACAGGGAAGGTAGGGGAGTGGGAGGGTAAGGGGGAGAGATCAACTAAAGGACTTATATGCATGCATATAAGCCTAACCAATGGACACAGACAACAGGGGATGAGGGCATGAGGGGAAGATAAGAGGGTAATGGGGGAATAAGGACACATATGTAACACCATAATCAATAATGAAATTTTAAAAATAAACCCATATAACCAAAAAAAGCCATTTTGTAAAATAAAAGGTGCTACACAAATAAAAAAATGCTATTATTATTATCTTTAGCATGAATACAATCCAAGGGCCTACATATTCATGTTGAACAAAAGCTTTGTTAAGCTGAAAGACACTAGTTATGTCCCTTGAAAGGAAGATGACTTCATTGAAAGTCTCACAACTGTCTGGAACATATTTCTCTCAAGTATTTAACTGAATTTCCTGTGGTTACTGGGTAATATTCACATTGTGCAAGTCATCTTTCAGTATTAATCAATAAATGTTAGCTATGCTTATGTTATGAGAAGTGTCTGAAATAAAAACATCCTTTTCACATTACCAGACTTCCTAATTAACCTCCTGACACTGCCAATAGGAAGGGTCACTGTTGTTATGAAAAGGGATGCTATTTAAGTGATTATGTGTGCCCTTGCTTTGCTTATCTTATATAAAAAAAATGAGGATGCTCTTTTAAAAATATATTCACTCTTTACTAAAAGTGAAGATAATTTTGATAGATTTTTGTGCTTAGACCACTGGCTGGGCTCGTATTGGGCAGAGCCAAATTGAAATAGTAACAATTTGGTTTGATATAACTAGGACAGAAGATAAGATGCAGATGGAAGGAGCAAGAGGTGATGGTCAAAGCTAGTTTCTTCCATCCCCAGTTTTAAAAGGGCAAGAATGCCATGTAATGTCCAAAAATACATCTTGGAGAGTCAGCTTCTGGAAATAATCCATAGTTTGGGAATTTGGGGAAAAAAATCTGTTCTTTTAACCAGTAGTAAGTAAGGTTTTCATAAAAGTAATTTATTCAGCATCAGTCCATCTCTGTAACATTTTTTTCTCTTAATATGTTATTTTAGTACAACTACTGTAATGGGCTGCCTTATAGCAGGAATAGGGATTATGCCTTACATCTATCATAGTTAACTGTAGTATCAGCCCATTCTCCTTAATCTGTGCATGGCTATTATGCCTCCAGTCTCCTGAAACTTACCTTTTCTGGCATGTGAATTTTAACTATATGCTAAGCAAGCAACACTGAACAACAACAATACTCTAGAATGTTACTAAGCAAAGATGTTATATCAGATTTCTCATTAACTCAGGAATCACAATGACATCCCTGTGAAGGAAGTATGAGAAGCATACATATGTGACCCACTTTATTGTTGACACTGAGAGCTCAACTGAAGCCAATGTACTTCTTCCAGTAAGACAAATCTGAAGCAAGCTCATGGCAATGGTTTGTTTCGACTCCATAACAGTTTCCTTTTTAATGCTTCTTATATTCTCTCCTACTTCCTCTTGTCCAAGAAGCTGCTCTTTGCCCTCATCCTGCTTTTCGCTCCCCAGGATTTTGTCAATATTTCATAATAATCTGCCCTTCCCTGACAGCTGGGCACTTCTGGATGCATCTCTCTGCTACCTCTCTCATACCTAAAGTGTAGCAGTAATAAGTGTGGTAATAACATTAGCGGTTATAACAATTTACATTTGATGAATAATTTAAGCTTGTATTGTCCTTAAATGTCAACATACTATTTAATCAATATGACAGACTACATCAGAGAAGTGATATCTTGCACTACTGGCAACAAAATCATACAGGTGTTGAGTAGAGAAATGGAAATGGTTCAAGCTCAGGTTTTCTGACTCTAATTCATAACAAATTCTTGCTTATATTGGATATTCAAAGACCTTAGTTATCACTAGAGGTGGGATACAGGAAGACAGTTACTAAAAGGATAAAGGTCTTCTGAGCTATTAGATGATGACAGAGACAAACTGCTATGGATAAAGCCAGAGACATTCAGGTTATCTCTCTAGGCAGATTAGGTGAAATAAAATTAATATTTTCAAATTATTCACTTTGATAAAATATAAACATATGGGAGGATCCTCAATAAATGAATCATTAATAAGGACAATTCCCTACATACTACATGTGATCATGAGATTATTACAATATAAGGTTTGGTGGAGAGAGACATCAAATACCAAAGGAAGTTGTGAGATTCATGGTAGGGAAAAAAATAGGCTAGAAGAGTTTTAAAACTCTCACAAACATTAAATACACACATAAAAAGGTTTGAAAGCTAAGGGATATGAAAAGAGAATCTCTTTTTTAAAAGCTGTGCAATAGCCTTGTTCCCAATTGATTGATGGCTCCCCAATCACCTCAAGAGAGCTTCAACAAGACTCTGAAAGCTTTATAGGCAGTTAAGGGTCACAGTGGACTTGTCTCTGACTTATACCTGAATACATAGAAGGGCAAAAGATAGGCTGAGTGTAGAGCTAAAATGAAGTTGTTTATTATATCATCTTCACTCCCTAGTATTCTCAAAGATGGTTCCTGTGTACTAGACATATGCCCCACATGGCAGAGAGTCAGCCTGAGTTATCATAGATTCTGTACAATAGAGCAATCTGTAGAGGAAAGCAGAATGAAACAAAGATCAATTGAAGTTATGTAATTTGATTCATGGGGCTTTAGAAGGAGCCCATCATCACTGGAAGAGGGGATACATATAGTGTGAACAAAGAACTGCAGGTGAGCACTTTCCAGAGATGGATGGGGTCTCCTAAGAATCCTTGAAGGTAATACTTTAGAGAAAGAGCCTAAACATTTTCTAAGATTAGAGAAGGTAAAATTGTTTTATAATAGTACCAATAAGATGAAATGTTTCCTGTTTTCCTTACCCCTTCTCTCCCTACAAAGACCCTGTCCCAAACAAAACAACAAGAATCAAATAGTTACTGAGAAGGAAGAAAAAAGAAAAGAAGCACTGACAGGTACTCTCTTCTCCCTTCAAATACAGATAAAATTATTGAATAAAAGAGTTTATCAGTTTACTTTTTAATCAAATCTAGAGTTTGTACTTAAAGTAACCTTAGGGTTTTGTATTATTTGGGTGACCAATAAAGTTTTGGACAAGGGCAGGGAGGGATAGAGAGGGAATATCCCAATTAGTAGATTTTAAAGAGATTCTTGGAATAAAAAAAAAATGAACCCCAGGACCCTAGTTTTCTCAAGGTTCAGAGAGAGGTTGTGATGGCATAAGGACCCTACCCTGTGGAAAACCATACATCCCTCCTCAATCCTGCCTAGTTTCTATTTTGTTTCTCATTAGAATGGCCCAAACTTATGCAAGACAGTTATGCATATGCATACACACATTTGTGACTTTACATGTGGTTGGGAGAGAAGATTAGAAGAATGGGAAAAACATGTAGAAACCATTTTCATTATTTATGCCTTTCAAAAATAAAGGTGGAAAAGGTGATTGGAAGACTAACTTTAGAACTCCATCAGTGTAAAGGTGATTTTGCTTCTTCATACCTGAAATTGCTTCTCTGTTATCATGTTTCCTCATGTGAAGTATTTCACTACCTGGGTCCTATAATTAAGAGTTTTGGGTACCTGCCCCTCCCCAGGGTTATTGTATAAATATATTAATCTTGTAAAGCTAGTAGTATAGTTTTAATATTCTTTTATTTTTAAAATAACTTTTTCCTAGAAGAGAACATATATATTCCTTAGGATTCAAGAGGACCTAGAAGGCATGCAATTTGCTAATAATGCATTTGCATATTTCTGGTTCAATAATTTAAAATTAATTTGTATCTTCTCCAAGGCTAATACATCACAGAAGCTGTGGACCATTTCTGAGAAATTCAGCTTATCTTATTTCTTACCATCAGGTGAGATTTTTTGTTTTTTTTTTGTATTCCATTCTTGATTTCAGCACAGTGCATTGCTCCTTTACTACTTAAGAAAGGAAAACCACTGACTGATTTCCCTCATGGCTACCAAGCTGCTACGTAAAAAAAAAAGCACTTCCATCTCATGGATGCCCAATCCAAAGAAGGCAGAGGACATTGTGCACACTTCAAAATCCCCATAAATGGCTAATTTAATCTAATATTAAAATATTTTATTTCTAAAATAATAAAGTCCATCCAGAATTTCACATTTTCTGCTAGTCAATGCTATTCAAGGAAAAGTAAACATGATATAACTATGAACATATAATAAACAGGGACAAGTATATATCCCAAGAATTCCTCACTCTAAAGTATCTTTGCTTAGCAAAGAACTTAATGATCTAGCTATTTTTAAAGACAAATACCAGAAGGAACAATGAGATCAAAGGTCTTGATCTCAAAGTTGAGACAGAAATCCTGGTTTGTTGTATAGGGCTGGTTTGAAGTTTGAGCTTTTGTGTTGGCTTAGCCCCAAATGTCTGAGTGGTTTAGGAAACTTCCTTCAATTTCCTAACCTTTAGTTGTACCAAATGACCTTTTAAAATGTCAGTCATCTTATGTCACTCTTCTGCAATGCCTTCCCATCACACAGGGAATAAGATCCCACTCTTTATTGATCTATGGCTCTACAGGAGGTGATCTCTTCCTCCCACCTGCACAACCAGCCCTTGCTTTGCTCTTCCTCCTCTAGTTATACTGGCAATTCTGTCAGTCATATAGGGCAGCTGAGCATATCTGTTCAACGCCATTCTCCCCCTCTCCCCGAAATACTTTGCCTCCAAACTTTCACATGGCTCATTCTCTATTCTTTTAGGTATCTACTCTAAGTTAATTAACTGCTCCTGAGATGATTGTATTTTTAAAAATAGAATAACTTGCCGAAATGGGTTTGGATCAGTGGATAGAGCATCGGCCTGTGGACTGAAAGGTCCCAGGTTTGATTGGGGTGAAGGGGATGTACCTTGACTGTGGGTACATCTCCAGTAGGGGTTGTGCAAGAGGCAGTTGATCGATGTTTCTCTCTCATCGATGTTTCTGACTTTCTATTCCTCTCCCTTACTCTCTGTAAAAAATCAATAAAATATATTTAAAAAATAGAATAACTTTCCAAATATCCCCCATTCCTTTAGTTTTCTTTCCAAAATTTATATAAAAATCAAATGACAGTATTTATTGTCTTGTCTCACTAGGATGTAAGAGTCATAAAGCAGTAACTTTGGTTCCACACTATGGCATCTCTTATGTCTAGAACAAGACCAGTGCATAATAGGTACTAATTAGATGTCAATGGAAGGTAAATGTAAATGTTCTTTCTCTTCCTATAAATATTAGCAAGAAAACCCTTAGAGGAGAAAAGGGTGGTTGTGTGAGTCTATCAGTGGGAACTTAGGGAAAAGAACTAGAAGAGGCAGAGCTCTTTTAAAGAGGAAAGAGAAGTAGGCTTCATCTCCAGGACGTCCAGAAAGAAGGATGACTCAGAGGAGCCTGCCTAGGTCTGAGATGTGACCCAGTGGGCTAAACCTTAGAAAGCATCTATAGTCATAAACTACGCTTTGAAATTCCAAGAGAAGAGGGCACTTTAAGTAGTCTCCTCTTATGATCCTAGAAATCAGAGGAGCTTTGCAATGTGTATGGTATATTCTCTGCAGGCCTGGCAGACATCCTGCTTTGGGAATGACTTTCTTACTTAAGCCAAAGACCTTGAAATGGAGACCTCATGTGTAAATATGTGCAAATGTTGAACTAAATTTATCCCATAAAATTTTGAGAAAACAACCTTGCCACAGCTACACGCTGTTGAATACATTATCTGCTGGGGTTAACCGGGTTTCTTTCTGCAGATATAAATAAATTAAAAGGAAGCACTGAAGAGTTCACTACTCCAGATTTGTCTTTAATAACATCCCATTAAAAATGACGGAAAGACACAGCTCTCAGAGTAATTCAGGCTCAGAGCGATGATGTTCTCTCAGGCTTGTGTCCTCAGATGGGGATTCTATGATTTTAATCTTCCTCTAACTCACACCCCCCTCAACTTTTTTCCTTTCCATTTTTGGTCTATCTTTTCATCTGACTATGGCTCATTTGCCTTGATTAGAAAGGGAATTGGTATCATATTTTTCAATAAGGATTAGTACTTTTTAAACAATTTAGACCAAAAGTTATATAAATCATCTGTACCATGCAAAATCCCAGGGATCTGGGAATTAAAAAAAAATGTTTTTAGCATCTAGCAGTTTTGATCAGCACAAGAAGTTAAAGTTCAGTATGAATGTTAGAGGCTCTCCCCTGTTTAGCATTTCCTACCTTGATTCCATGTCTATCCCTAAAGTTCAAAAACAAAAGGGAACTAGGACCTAGAAGGTCTATAAAAGATAATGTCACCACCAGCTGTGATGATGTCCTTCCTTTCTGTCTATGACCATCTAGTTGAAGATGGAATATTTCCTCATCTCTCATTGCTTGTCTCATAATAGCCACTTATGGATATATTCATAATTGGCTGAAATTTATACTATTTCAGATATTTATATGTAATTTATTTTAAATAAGTTAACTATTTTTGGCATGGTGATGTGTGTGCATGCCTGTGAGTGTGTAATATGTGAATAGAGAGTGGGGATGTTATCACATTCAGAGAGCCCTACATTCACCTTTGCAGATAAATATTGGCATGGTGGTGTAGGCATTATTCAGGTGAGGTCAGAACTGCTGAGCCCTCCTCTCTGACCTTTTCACTTACTAGTATAACTCTCACAATGTGACCCTGTAATATGAAAAGATGTATTTCCAAGCCTGAAGTATTAATTTTGCAGTCCACACAAATCCTTCTGCCAATGTGGGCGGTGGGGACGTTCAGCAGGCTCTCCTATGGTGCCTGTGTGCTTGTGCACGTTGTGCAGAGGGGCTGCATGTGAGGTGCTTATTCCTTTAACTGTGCATTGTATCTGGCTCTGTCACTTACTGCAGCTTGATTCATAGAGCATGTCCCAAAGACAAAAAAAGTAAAAGTTTAAAATATGAAGGACTTTGAAAGCAAAATTCATTAGAAAAATAAATCTAGCAAAATGAATGGTGGAAAGGAGAGACATTTTAAAATGTTCCTTCCTTATCAGAAGAAAAAGATGGAAATCAAAAGCAATGGCCATTTATCTAACTTGATCATTCATATCACCAGCATGTCCCAAAGTCCCACATCCAGTCTGATCATTTCATACTCCAATCACTAACCCTTGCAATGCATATTTCTCTGCCTGCTCTTATATAGCTCCTCATTTTCCTTTAACTCTGTGTGTGAATGGGGCAGTCTCCCTGGCTAAGAACACTGCACAAGCCTCAGACTTCATGTAATTCCAAACCAGCTGGGTTAGACTAATGATGCATGACATTTCCTCTTCATTTCTAATAACCTTGAAAGGGAACAGACACTGCTGTATCCCCAGAGGAGAGGCAGGAGAAATGATGTAAGATACCAGGACCAGGTAAAACAGGACAGGATATATTTATTTAAGGAGAAGAAAGTAGGCTTCCGTGTTTTCTATATGAGATGGAGGGAATGGGAAAAAGAGCAAGAAAAAATGCAAAGAAAGGTATGTGGAAAGGTGATACACAATGCTATCTTGAGAGTGGATGAAAACTACTATTGAGCACCATTCATATTTTTCTACCCTTTCCCATCTTCTGCTGCTTCTGCTTTCCTCTCTGCATGGATTCCTCAAACAAAAAACAGCTTAAACATGGAAAACACAGTAGGACTGTTGGAGAAATGGCAACTCACTAGGACCATTACAGGCAGTGGAGTAAAATGTTTGTAAATTGGTGCACCTGTGTTTACTCTCACATTGTTGATTCTTTACTGGGGATCTGGAGAGTGAATATTGTGTAATTTCTAACTCTTTAAACCTTAAATATCAAATTGAAAACTTCATTCCATGTTGTTGTTCTCTCACACAAAGGCTGAAAGTTTTTGTGATGAGGCCCTAAAAATACTGAAAGTTTCAATTTGCTAACTTCCCCATAACATGAACTAGGTGATTTTTTTCCAACCCACTTTGGTATCTTGGGTCTAAAAGCACAGAACTATTCATTTTCCTGGCATAAGGCAATGATAAATTTCTTCCCAAATCACCTGGTAGAATATTTTCATAAGGGGATTTCAAACAAGAGTGAGGGTCTTGAATTAACTGCCCTAGTATTTAAGACCTATCAAGACTATGAAGAAACAAACAAATAAACGAACAGAAGACTAATTCATCTGAGATTAAATAAGGTGTAGTTAAATTCAATTTTCTATAAATGCTTAAGCCAGTTCACACATAGTCAAAAGAGACCTGTGCTGTTACAGTCTTACATCCTATGGGATTATTAGGTTGGCTTGAAATTATTTCCTATAAAATACAGTGAACACTTAAGAGATGCAATTAAACTCATCAAATCCCAAGTTTCTGCTTGTTTATCTGTTTCATAAATTGCATAAAAGAGGCAATCAATAGCATCTAAAGTGATCAGAGAAAGCCTAACACAAAAGAACACTTGTCAGTTTATAAAAGAAAGGAATGAACCAAGACTGGTGTTCCCCTGAGATACAAACAATTCAAGAAAACTGAGTAGGGCTTTCATTATCAAATATATGAAAACAACTGCACATGGTTGTTTTTTTTTTAGAAATTTAAGAAAATGTCCCATAACATATAAAGTGCTCTGGAAAGTCTCACTTTCCCAAAACATATTTAACTTAGTTAACCTGTATTTCACTTAAAATAAACTTTTTTCCCGAAAATGGATTACCCACTGATATAGAACACCTCAGCATGTCACACTTCACTCAGGGAAATGCTCAGTTAAATCAATAGCCAAATGATGCAGCAAAGGCTACTGAAGACCCACTGATTTTGCAATGAATTTCTCTAACTTTTCACTCTGTTATTTTTATATTTGCCATTTCCAACTGCAAATCCTAAAAATGGATCTATTTGACTTTGTTGGATCCAAAGTAGCTCAATTAAAAATTACCTGCAGTTTTCAGTTGGCTATTTAAGTCAAATTCACCACCTGGTGTACACTTGGTAGCACATTCTAGTAAAAATCTTAGTCCACTGTCTCCAACACAAACCTCAGTTATTAAGTTTTAAGTGATCAACTTGAGCATATTAAAAATTAGATCAATATGCTTATTGGTTTGCTGCAAAGAACAGAGACTCATTCAGGCTACCTTAAGGAAAGATTTATCGTAAAGATGTGTAGCCTGAAGCCAAACCTAGACTAGAAATCTATCATAGTACCAGGTAGCTGTGTGAACTAATTACTTGCCCCATTTTTCTCTCTCTTTGGATTTCTTCAACTTTCTCTTTTCTTTATTTCCTGGTTCATCCCTCATATTTCCTAGGACAAAGACAGAGGCAACTACTCTGACTGTACAAAGTACAGATAAAACTCCTCTTGTATGGAGTTAATTTCTATCAACTGATGTCGTGGACTCTAGAATGACACTTTTGGTGTTGGATGTACAACTCCCTCTTTCAAGAAAAAAATGCTTCTGTATAGGCAGCCTATAGCAACTTCTATGATAAATAATTGGATTAGTGACATTTTGGTTTAGACATTGCATATGAAAGTTTCTTAAATGGAATGTCCCTGTACACTAGTTTTTAGTAAACCAATGTGGGAGAAATATTAAATGTCACTATTTGTGTTGTACCACAATCAATAATGAGTGGACATTAAACATTGAAATCTGTATATTGAAGAGTTTCCTCCCATTTTTCATATATGTAAAATAATTTAGACCAAAAAATACTTTATTTGGTCTTCATGCTGCTAAATTCTCACTAGCACAATTATTCTACTTTCTGCTATTGAATTATACTAATTAATAATAGAACAATCAACTGTTCTCTTAAAAAATCTCCAGTATCTCTCCTTGTACCCAGGATGCCTTCCGAACTCTGATATTTTACTGAAGACTCTACATATCCTGAAATATGTTTCTAAACATATGTGCCCCTTCAGTGTAAAGAAAACTATTAGTCTTTGCCCTGGTTGCTAAGGACACCAGCCAAATTCTCATGTTCATGTCTTTTCTCAGGTCATTTTCCTTGCTGACCATACTCATCTTTGCCACTTGACTCTAATCTAACCTGCTTACTCTTCCATACATAGATGCTCTAAATTGTGAACCTGTTCCTCACTAATCAAGATTAATGTACATGGGTAGGAGAATAAATAAATGAATTAAAAATAAAAATGATTAGTTTAGAGTTTCTGGAGACAGAAGTAGGTCTTTGAGGCCATGCCAGACTATATTGAGTTTGACCAAAATACTGGCCTAGGAGTCATTAGAGCTGGGCTCTAATCCCAAATATGGTAGTAATAAGCTATTTAACCTTGGGCGAGACACTTAACCTCCTTGGGTCTCAGTATCTTCATTTGTAAAATAAGTGCTTTGGCCTAGCTGATACCTGGAGCATTTTCAGTTCCTCATATTTTATGATGCCATGATGGATGTTTTCATTGCAATACCAGTTGGCTTCACTGGTTTGCCACAACTAACAGTAGCTTGGGAAATGACTTAGGTTAGAACTAGGAGATATAGATTTATCCAAAGGCACATTTAGATAAACCTACAATCAAGCTTTCATTGCTATTGCCTTCCCCAAAGCCCAATTATTTTTCATGCCTCACTGCAACTTCTGGTCTCACCATGGAGTTCCCCAACTGTGAAATAGACACAACCACTTAAGGACCAGACAGGCTTCAGAAGTCACATTATCTAGTTTTCTTGAGAAAAATCATCCTTGAATCACACATGAAAGTGCCTAGCAGAGCTCCCATTGTTATGAAACAATCTGCCAGGCAACAACTTTTTGGATTTTTCTCTTTCTCTTCTTACTGTCTTCTACATCTCTACTGATCTCCCCAACTCTAAGGTCACCACTCACCATCTTTTTCAAAGTAAGTTGTGTAACATTCTGGTTAAAAGGTAAATAAACCCTGGAAAGATTTATAGTTTGTCACCTTTTGAAACATACCCTCTCTGGAAATACCATCGATGTAAAACGACAACCCTCACAAAAGATGTACAGAAGAAGATATTTTCTTTCCTGACCTGCAAAGCATTGAGTTAATTTAAAACTTATCTTTAATATTCTCCCCTACTTACTTTATTTATTTAATGTCTGCAGTTTAGATGGAATGCACATTTTATAATTAAATGTAAGTAGGAAATAATATTACACTAACAAAGCTCCTAATCTCTCTAAGATATTAATAGTCAGTTCATCAATTCAATTCATCTTTAATTCCAAGTCTCACTATGTGAAAGCAGCATATAAGAATGAAAATAAGATCAGATCAACCATAACTTCTCCAATGATGATTATAGAACACAAAATGTGTGTATGTGATAGAAATCGTGGATATTGATTAAAGATCTTCTGTGCCTTTGTGTTGTCTATCTTAGAGTAAATAAAAAAAATTCTACTAGTAAAGAGGAAATCAGCTTTACTAATTTCCCCTCAATCATTATTTAACTAAAGATCTTGGTCAAATGCACCCAGTGCATTCCCCAGCGTTCCCTGAGAAATCAGTAAATTAAGGGGGACATTTGAATTTATAATTTGTATTGTGTTTATAGCTATAGGACATAATTACTAGATATTTTGCTCAGCCTCAGTGCATTTAGGTGTACCAACTGACTTCTGACCCACAACATAAATTTTAACACCAGAAAATGACTTTACAAGTGACCTTGTTTCCCACCTTCCTTTTCCAGAGAAGGTAACTGAAGCTCACAAGATTGAATGGTTTGCTCACATAGTTTCTCTGTTGTCTAGAAAGTGTCCATTTATAAAGCAGTGAACCTAAGTGCATGTAAGGGTACAGCTCAGAACAATATAAATGTTTGATAATCCAAAGGTTGACATTAAACTTTTTAAGTCTATATCCTATGGAAGGGTTATCTCTTGAGCCTTCCTGTCAACCTTTACAACAAACAAACAAACAATATTTCTCCATTTATTTATTTATTTATTTGTTTGTTTATTTATTTATTTATCAAGAATGACTATCCACATAAAGCCCTCATTTGTTACACCCTCTCTCTTTTATACCCACCATCATTTTCTTTAAAGAGCGTTCATTTTATAAATTTTTGCTTTTTTCTTATAAGGTTCAGATTCCTCTTCTGGATGTCCTTTGTTACTGGTTCTGCCATCAAGGTGATTTCTCTTTCAGATGACTCAGTAGAGGCTATCCGTAGTCTTGAAGATTACCCCCGTAACCTAAAAATTTTCCAAACTATGAAGGGCTATATAAATATGTCATAATTTACTATTTTCATTAAAATACTGGTTTTTTTTAAAGATGGGAAGCAACTCAGAGGAACAGGCAGACATTCAAATGTTCTTAACTTATAAGATAAGGGTTAAGAAATATTGTCTATGGTTCTTAGGGTGAAAGTGGATGTTTAAAACTGGCTATAAACAGTTCATACAGAAATGTTCATAAGAGAATTATGAACACATAATCATATTGGATTAGAAAAATTAGGGGATGGTTGAATAGCAATATGATTATCTATTATAACATGAAGTCAATATATATTATCTAAAATTGATAAATCTATTAGCACCATTATAATGAAATATATGGAACTAATTAACATAATTAAAAGAAAAATGAAGAGTGGGATTTGAGGGCTAAAGAAGAAGACTGTTCAGCATTTTAATGTCTTTTGGCTATATGCATGTGCTATTTTGAACACACACATACACATGCACAAAAACTCACTTCTTCTCCTCCTAAGTGATGCACAATATAAAACCAGTGCTATGCATAATCTCCTCAGCAAATATTGGTTGGTTACTTCATTGGTTGTGTAGTTGTCGAGCTCAAGGGTTGAATGAATGAATAATTGACTACATAATAGAATTAATCATCATCACATCTTCATCATTATCTTGAATCTCCACCTCCTGCACACATCTCTTCTAAGGTTATTGTGCAAGAATTCAGCAGAAGTACAAACACTTGTCAGTGAACACTGGCTAAAATAAGTCCATACAATGGATTGTTCACATGATGATGTTCAACTATTACTGGCTCAAATTTATAAAATTAACCAGAAGTACAATATTATAGGGAACACTATTTCTATGCAATTTTAAATGCTGATTTTACTATAATTATTTTAGATATTGATTGCTGAGTCTTACTATAATCTACAAAAGCATTTGAATATTCTTGGATTCAGAAATAAGGAGCAAGATAAATAATCACTTCTATTTCATAAAAGTCACTTCATGTGAAATTAATAAAAGTGTGTGGAAATCAATCTGAAGTAAAAGGAAAATCTTTAACAGACTCTTTAAATAAAGAATACACATTTTGGTTTTTTTTTGGTTACCATAGCAGTAGTGATTTTTAAATACTATTCAGATAGATTCAGCATTATAGTAATCTGTGTTTTCTATTGTGTTTCAGGTATTAAAAGCAACAATGTTACACACTTAGATTGCCATTTAAACTTAAATATTAATAACTGTTATGAATCAAATGTTAATTTATATGTTCTGTGGATAATACCAGATGTGAGATATTATAGGGGCAGCTATTTCATTATTAACATCAAATAGTATAAGAACCTGCACTTAACTTTAAAATCTGCAATGATTGAACATGAGGGGTCATGAGGGAGGGGAACAAAGGGTGTAGAATTCAATTTGTCACCAATAGAACTTTCAGCATTTATACTGATAACAGCCATATCAGAATAGCTGTAACTGTTGCATAGTTTTTCAGCAATCTTTTCCCAAATCTCAATTAAAACTTATTGGCAAGGATATAGGAAACAAGAAATTAAGAGGACAAATTTTATCTCCAGGCCATATGGGACTATAAAAATGCCCCTGTGCAGAACACACACAAAAATGATGAAATACTAGAGGAAAGAAGATGATAAAACAGACATGAAAATAATATTTTTATAGTTGAGGGAAAAATAAAAAATGGCCAAAATTGACATCACAAAATTGTCTTACTTTCCCAAAGAGTCATATGTCTGGCCAATAAGAAAGTAATTTTTTATTCTGTAAAATACTTTTCTCTGAATCTATTGATATAATCATATGGTTTCTATTTTTTTTTTGTTGTTTACACAGTGCAACACGTTAATTGATTTGAAGCTACTGAATTAATTTTGGGGAATTCTCTCTTTTTAAATTCTGAATAAAAGTAATGCTGAGGGGACCCTCTTTCCCTCGGTTTCTGTTTTTGAAATATAAGGTCTTCTACTACAGTAATATCTTGGTCTACTAACTCTACAAGATTGAGTTATTTGAAACCAGTGACATTCATAGGGTCACGTTTCTTGACCAGATGGAGCTAATTTTCATTAAAAGTTGCAGATTATAGGGATTCTTTCTCCATCTTAAAAAGCATAAAACTATCATTCTAGGTAAGTGTGATTATTCTGTAGAGTTAAACTTTCTAGATACCAGGGATGAAGTAGGTTGGAGAGAGAGGAGACAGAATGTTAGCATGCCCTTTTAATCAGAGTTCTATAGCTTTATTCCCCACTTGTCATTATCAGTAATAACAAAATCACCATTTGATCAGATCAGAAGAAATACTTGTCCTCTGTGCCCTGATTCTTAAGTAGATTAGAACTTGGAAGGGCAACAAAGCAGTATTACATATTGACACCCACTAAGACCCAAAAGGAAAATCTTAGGATTATTTTGCTATAGATGCATTAATAAGACATTATGAGAAGAAACATAATACACTTCTAAAGTTAAAAACTTTGATAACAAGCAAACCAGAGCATTTTTGTGCGTATGTACCTTTAGATTAGCACACTGGAAAACTTACTTCTTCATATAAATTTGGATGGAACATTAAGATCCAGTTCAGAATAAAGAACTGATTCCAACTGAGTTTACAAGGTTCATATCTGCATATATCTACTAGATACACTGAACCATTCTGGCCACATAATGCAATGAGTCTGAGTGAGTATGAGTATGAGTATGAACATGGTCATTTTAGCCAAGTCATATGCTAATCAATTGCTAAGGATCCTGAAATGAACACATATTGCAACTGCTATCTACTCCCTTAGTTAATACTCTACTGAACTTTGCATGTAAAGAAGACTTTCTTCTTAAGTGTTAAATAGGACAATCTGCTACATTTTATGAATTATATAAACCATAAAGGCTCTACTTTACTGTAAAAAGTATCTCACAAACACCCCATGCTAAAAGGGATTTGATGAGAATAGCCCAGAACTACAATGTTTGAATACAGTGCTTTTTGCTTTGTCCAACAGAGGTAATTTCATATCCAGAGAGTTTTTCAGGTGTTAGACTTAAACCAAAATAAGGATTGTTTCTTATAAGAAATCCTTAAATTCCATCTAAGAATCCATTTCCACAGATTCTACATTAGACTTTGTATTCTGGGGGATTCACGGGAGTTGAAGACATAGTCTTTATGCTTTGGAGGCCTTTGAAATCTATCACCATGAAAGAATCTGAAAAAATAGTACAAGGTCCTCACTTTACAGATAAGAAATTCAAATGACAACAGTCCAGATAATTTAAATGACAAGCCCCAGATTACACAACCAGAAGGGACAGGCTTGACCTGAATACTCTCATATATAATTTTTCCCTTTTATCTGTTGGTTCTGTGGGGACAAAAAGTACAGCAACACAGATGACAGGATTCAGAGCACCATGTAATATGCTCTTTCCCAATTTTCTGTAAAGACTACAAGCAAAACAAAATGCTATGACTGGGTTTCTTGTGGATTCCAGTGAAGAAACAAAATTCTTGTATCCAAATTGGATATGAGTAAAGGAAAGATGAGATGTATAGATAGAAAACTCAGAGGCAAAGAACACTACAGACAGTCACTGACTTATGATGGTTCAAACTTAAGATTTTTACAGCTTTACAAAGATGGTGCAAAAGTGATACACCTTTCATAGAAACTATACTTCAAAGTTTGAATTTTGATCTTTTCCAGGACTAGCTGGATGTATGGTACAATAATCCCTGGTGATACTGGGCACCAGCAGTGATCCACTGCTCCCAGCTAGCCATGTGATCATGGGGGTAAACAATGTATACTCCACAGCAGCAATTTTCAACCAATATGCTGTACAAAATTTTAAAACACGCAACACCTGTCTATTCAGTCAGAGAAATTGACCTTCTTTCCTCTAGATCATCAAATTAAAAAAAATGACAAGAGTCAACACAACAATAGCCATTTAATGTGCATGAATCAATATTATAACTATTTTTGGTCATATTTTTTGGTGGGAGCAGAATTTTAGTAATTAGTTTATGTGTTCTATGAGATAAGAAGGGTTGAGAATATCTGCTCTACAGTGTACTGGGTGCAGCATTTTTCAGATTTTGTGTTTTAGCATCCCATGATGTCTATAAAACCCCCATCTGTGCCTCCTGCCTCTGGTGAGAATAAGATGAAGAAGTCAATTGCAGATGCTCCTCGACTCATGAAGAAGTTACAACTCAATAATGTAAGTGTTCTAAGCACATTTAAGATAAGTTAGGTAAACTGTGATGTGTAAAAGGTTAGGTGCATTAATACATTTTTTATTTATAGTATTTTTAACTTATGATGGATCTATTGGGATGTAAGCCCATCATAAATTGAGGAGCATCTCTATTAAGACTAATGTAAGCAGTATTTGTTAATAATCTTCTAGTTAGAATCATTACAATCTCAGGGAGACCACTGAACTTCCCCATGATTCAGCATCATTGGTGCTGTCAAAGAAATTTGCTCTGGGATAAAGACTAATGGGACCCGCCAAGACCGGTTTGGCTCAGTGGACAGAGTGTCGGACTGCAGACTGAAGGGTCCCGGGTTCGATTCCTGTCAAGGGCATGTACCTTGGCTGTGGGCATATCCCCAGTAGGGGGCGTGCAAGAGGCAGCTGTTCAATGTTCTCTCTCATTGATGTTTCTGACTTTCTATCCCTCTCCCTTCTGCTCTGTAAAAAATCTATAAAAAATATTTTTAAAAAGACTAATGGGACCCATAGTTGACAGCTTTGATATGATATACTATTATGTCTGCTAAAGAAAATACTGCTTAATAATTTTTTTAAAAACTCTATTTGAATATTTTATGTTATTTCTTAAGGGCTAAAAAATAAAACTTTTACTTCCTTAGGTGATTATAAATTTAAGTGTTAAGTTTGCTTTTTGTCATATAGCATGCTACATTTTAATCCCTTTGTTTTATTCTTTTCAGTGTTATACTGGGAAATGTCTTTCTGAATAGATTAGGAATAAAAATGACAGGATTATTGTAAGACAAATTAACCAAACTGATAAAGCCAACTAACTTTTCTGTAGATTGATATCTTGATATATAATAAGAATAAAATGACTGACTATTATCTTTTCAGAAAAAGTGTTTAGTCTTTGAGCTCATGGGTAGGGGAGAAAAGCATAGTTTTGCTCAAGTTTGCAAATTTTATCTTCATTATTCTTCTTTAGTGACACCTCCCACTATCACCCTTTCTCTTCTTCCAGAATCCAACTCTGTATCTTAATAGATTTAGTGATTATTGCTCTATCTCCTTTATCTTCTTTATGTGTGGAATCTCTGGCAGGCAAATAATCTCCCAAAAGGAATCCTGTGATACAATTCTTCAATGTATGTTCCATTTCTATTTATCATCCATCTAGGTATCTATCTATAAATGCAGCTAGTTATCCATTATGTGTCTGGTGCAGGCACAGATACCTAAAATATAATGCAACAATTGACTTACATCTCTTGGAAACTGAAGAAGCCGTCTGTTTGATTCTTCTCTTCTGGTTCCAATAGAAATCCCTGCAGATCCATGGACAGAAGGGAGAGGCCCTCCTTCTGTTCTCCTCTCTAATTTTTGGCCCCAAATCATGCCCAGTCTTAGCAAATAAACCATGGACTTAAAATCATCAGCTTTGTATCTGCTGGCTGCAACACATCTGCATATGTTTGAGAGACATATGTGCTCACAATGAAATAACCTGGGAGCTAGGAGGCTCTTCTCTGATTTCTGGATTTGCTAGCAAGAGAGGGGTGAGGGAAGGCAGAAAGACGCAAATAAATCTTGGCAGAATTGGTCAATAGAAAGTGTATGTAAGTGCCCTCTTCTCAATTTGTAAAGATGTGGTCATGAATCTGTGGCACTGGGGAAAAAACAGCTCCATAAAATAATTTCCTTATCAATTAAAGTATGTTATATATGTTATAACGACTAATTTCAAGGTACAGTTTCACTTTATTTTCTATTCTTCATGCTAGAGATAAAAATTATTTTTAAGTCAGGCTTAATTAAGCATTTGCAATTTTTGAATCCACAGGAGCTTGTCTAGTGATACTGATTTATTTCCTGGTATATTTAGAGTTTCCCATCCTGAGCTACACACACTCTCGGTACAAGGAGCAAAACAATACAACCTACCTTCATAAAGGTTTTCGAATCTGAGCAGTGCCTACCTACCTTTACATATGGTGCATATCTGCCAATCACTTAGGTTCCTTGGGGAAAAACGTATGTTAGAAGTGGGGAGAGCCTGTAGCCAAAACTTTAAAAAAATTAACTGGCAAAAGTAACAGGGTAATTCAGCCTTATGCAAATGATTCAGAACACAAAGTCTTGCCAAGTAACAGACGGGAGATTGCCTTTTACTTTGACCACCCAAGTATTCTGCCCCTTCAACATCTGTAAGGAATGGCCACCCATGAGGCCTTGAACTGGTGGAGTAGGAGAAGTGGAAACACAATGACTGAATTTTTCCAAAATAGCAGTTGTGGGTGGGGGAGGATTATTAGTGAAATGCTGAAAGGTCACTGATGTACAATGTGTGACAGACCCTTCAGGGGATAGCATGTCACATACTAGGAACAGTACTAACAGAAAGCAAATTCTTAGGAAATATTATGAAGCAATATAAAAGGACTGTGCAGTACCACACAGGACATGGTCATTCCTTTAATATCCATTTGATTGAGAAAGTGCATGGTCAATTTATTTTAATTATTTAAATTTACTTATAATATTTATGAATTTATAGGAATTCATAAATATTATAAGTAAATTTAAAACTTACCCACCATAACATGTCTACATTAGAAATGATGGCAATACAAATATGAGTTGTGCTCACTCTCAATTCTGTGTATAGATAGATGTTTCTTGCATATGGTTTTGAGACTCTGTAATATTTCCCTGGCCCTCCAGTTGTCTTGAACCACTGGAACATTGTACAAGCTCAGAATTTGACCCAGCTTTGGGAGTAGCAACTCAGAGATCCCCAACTGTGGCTAGTTGTGCATGAGGCATGCAGAGTTTCAAAGCAGACCATGGCTCACAAAAGAAGCAAATGGTCTGTGGAAAGCTCTGGCCTGTTTTGGGAAGGCCTAGAGAGAGTCAGGGCCTTTAGCATATCTCAAAAAACCAAGAGCCAGTGGTGAAACCCACAGCTTGCCACAACTACAGCTACAAGTCAAGTAAGCGCCAAGTCTGACAGCTCAGGAAAATGACCCACTTCTTTCCGACTCAGACAAAAGGCTTCACTTAGACCTAGGGAAAGTGTCTCTAATAAGGCCATCTGTTAAACATGTCACCTAAGTTCCTCTCAACAATTCTTCACTCCCTCCCTTCTCACCTCTAAGCCTAAAGCCAGCTATTAATGCAGCAGGGACTGAGGTAAATGAAGCTGTTGGTCTCAGTAAATAGCACTGAGCTTCACAAGGAAATGCAGCCCCATTATGTAGGCTCCCATGTTAGGTACATTTTGATCACATCCGTTTAACAAAGAGATGAAGAGAGAGGGCAGGCCAGCTGTGCAGAAGCTCTCAGTCACCCATCCCCTTGCTCAGACAAAATCATTGTGGAGACAGAGCTCATCCACAGTTCCTAAAGGTTTGAAACTAGAGCTCATAGGACATGGAAAATCATATAATCCTAGGGAGGAAGCTCTGAGCAAGTTTGGGGTTCTTGGAATTTATTCTTTGCTCTCCCATTGACTTGATATGTATCATGCATATGTATCATATATGTATCATGCATGTATCATTTAAACTTGTACAATGGTAAGCCATGTCTATAAATGGAGACATTACTTTTTATTTCATCACATAGGTTACATGTACTTTTCATTAAGATGAAAGAGCCATCTAACTCCTGGAAATAGGATATTCATTTTGGGGGAACACTTTCAGGTCATCTGTGTCTGTTCTAAATAAAAAATAATAATGTTTTAATACCTTAATATTAACCCTAAGGTCTCAGAATATTATTACAATAAAAAATGACAAACGTTAACATATTGAATATACTTTTGAAATAATTAAGAAATTATATCAGTATTTTAATATTTGGAAATTAAAAGGAAAAAGAAAATTCAGGAATGGAAATATATTATTAAAAGCCATACCTAGAGAGGAACCAAGATGGTGGCATAGGTAAATGCCTGAAATTGCTGCTTCACAAAAGCACATCAAAACTACAAATAAAAGACAAAACGGATATCCAGAACCATGGGAAGGCTGGCTGAGTGGAAGTAATACAACTAGAAGGAAAGAGAAAAGCACACTGAGACTGGGAGGAGGTGCGGAGGTGCAGAAGTATGAAGGCATGTGTGGAAACAGGCTGGCAACTGGGTTCACTGTTGTCTTTTTAAATTGGGAGGGAGATGCAAGCTTCTGACTGCTCTGAACTCCAGTTCCGGGTAAGACTCTGGACTCCAAACCCAGACTTAAATGAGGAGAAACTGGACTGTCTGGCATCAGGCCAGAACATGAGGTTGGCTTTCTCTCAGAGGTGCTTGCAGGGATCATTGTTCCTGCAAGATGCCACAATACACAGAGACCCAGGGACCTCTTCATGGTAGGGCTGATGAGCAGCCATTGCTGTTTGCTCCACCCTGGTGATTCCCTGAGAATTCCATCCCACCCAATTTACAACCTGAGTGCAGAGGCTTTTGCATATGAATTGCCTGGCTTTTTGCAATCTAAAACCTAAAAAACTGTAGCTGGGTCAGAGAGCCCCAGAACTTCCAAAAGAAGGCCCAAGGCTTACACAGCACCTTGCCTTGCTTCGCAGCTGGACTTCATCTGGGCATCTCCAAACTCCAAACAAAGAAGAGGAGTCTGCAGATCTCTTTGTAGCTCCTGCTGGGTAGCCTCAGGCAGTGGCTGACTTTGCACCTCCTTGGAGATCCAAGAACCAGTGTACCCAGTGGTCCGAATGAGACCATCCAGATTACAACTCTTCATGTCTATAAGAGACAAACTCAAGAGCAAACTCAGTGAGTGCCAAAGCCCCACTGAAGCAAGTCCTGCCACATAAGAGTGTCTTCAGCTCAGATGTCCTCCCATGATATATACAACTGGTCCTCACAGCCAGTTGGCCTGGAGGCCAATTCCTCCCAGTGATACCAACAGCAAATAAGGCTTAACTACAATAATACTATGCACACAGTCCACAAAGGGGTGCACCAAGAGTGTCCTCCTCAGGTAATTGGGGAGGCTGAACCACTGGGCACTATAGGACACCTAACACATAAAGCCACTCAATCAACACAGAAAAGCAGCCAAAATGCAGAGACAAAGAAATAGGTCACAAATGAAAGAAATGGAGGAAAGAAAAATACTGGATATAGAGTTCAAAACCATGGTTATAAGGTTATTCAAGAATCTTCTGGATGCAGGTTGCCCAGGACCAAACCATAGAGGGTAGAACCTGCATTGCCACCATTTGTCGACCATCCAGATACCATTGCTGACATGTACACATAAGGATCTATTTGACATTGAAACTGGAACTCAGAACTTTTGGACATTGAAACTGAGACTCAAACATTTTTTTGTTCTTATATGTTTATTTATAGTATGCAGATGCAAGATTTTTTTTAAAAAACGGGGGGAAAATAGATGTAGAGGTAAAGAAGCATTGAACAGACTGTCAAACTACAGGGGAGGGTGGGAGGATGGGGAGCAGGGGCTGTCAGAGATCAACCGAAGGACTTGTATGCATGCATATAAGCATAACCAATGGATTAAGACATTCGGGGGGGGGAGGCATGTGAGGGCATGTGCTGGGGTTAGGGGATGCTAGGGGAGGTCAATAGGGGTGAAAAGGAAACATATGTATTACTATTTGTAATACTTTAAACAATAAAATTAAATTAAATTAAAAGAATCTTCTGGAAACCTCCAAGACATTTAGTGAGACCCTCAAAGATATGAAAAAGGACAATTAGAAATTAAGTATACATTGATTGAAATAAAGAATAATATACAAAGATCCAACAGCAGACTAGAGGATCCCAAGAATGAAGTCAAAGATTTTAAATACAAAGAAGTAATTGAACAAGCAAAAAGAAAAAAAGAATCCAAAAATATGAAGATAGTATAAGGAGACTCTGGGACAAATTCAACTGTACTAATATCCGAAATATGGGGGTGTTAGAAGAAGAGAGAGAGCAAGATATTGAAAACATATTTGAAGAAATAATGACAGAAAACTTCCCCTACCTGGTAAAAGAAATAGCCTTATAAGTCCAGGAAGCACAGAGAACCCCAAACAAAAGGAATCTAAAGAGGACCACACCAAGACACATCCTAATTAAAATGCTAAGGGCAAAAGACAAAGAGAGAATATTAAAATCAGCAAGAAAAAAACAGTTAGTTACCTACAAGGGAGTACCCATATGCTTGACAGCTGATTGCTCAACAGAAACTATTCAGGCCAGAAGGTAGTGGCAAGAAATATTCAAAATGATGAATAGCAAGAACCCTCAACCAAGATTATTCTACCTAGCAAAGCTATCATTTAGAATTAAATGTCAGATAAAGAGCTTCACAGACAAGAAAATGTTAAAGGAGTTCATTACCAACAAACCAGTATTATATGAGATGCTTAAAGGTATTTAAGAAGAGGAAGAAGAAGAAAAAGGTAAAGATAAAAATTATGAACAACAAAGTGACAACAAATACATATCTATCAACAAGTAAATCTAAAAATCAAGTGAATAAAATATCTGATGAACAGAATAAACTGGTCAATATAATAGAATCAGGGACATAGAAAGGGAGTGGACTGCCAATTCTCAGGGGGGAAGTGTGTGGGGGGTGGTGCGGGAAAAGTCTGGACAAAAATTGTACACCTATGGACCAGGACAGTGGGCGGGTGTAAGGACAGGGAGTGGGGTAGGAACCAGAGGGGAGCTATAGGGTGATGGAGGGAAAGAGGAACTGCTGTAATAATCTGAACAATAAAGTTTATTTTTGAAAAGAAAAAAAAAGCCATACCTGCCCCCAGCCAGGAAGCTCAGTTGGTTGGAGAGTCTCTCACAAAAAGGGTTGTGGATTCAATTCCAGATTGGGGTAAATACAAAAGGCAACCGATTCATGTTTTCTCTCACATGGAAGTCTCTCTCTTGTTCTCTCTCTCTTTCTTTCTCTCTCTCTCTCTCTCTAAAATCAATGAACATTTCCTCAGTGAGGATTTAAAAAAGAAAAGCCACACCCATATGCTTGAGACTTAAAAGTATTTTGCCCAGGCTGAAAGATAAACCCTAAAGTTACTTGTAGGTTGCACCTGAAAAAGACTCTCTGACAACCAAACTGATCATTAGTGACAAGTGACATTGAACTCAGGAGAAAAATTAACTCAACCTTCTGTATCTGAGGTCAAAAAACAAACAAGCAAATAAAAAGTAATAAAATAAAACCAATGAGGGAGACATTAACAAACATTTATGATTTAGTGATGCCAACATGGGAAAAGAATAAAAGACTGTGTCAATATCAGTTTTTAATGTTCTCTCATCCTAGAAAGAAATAAATCATCTGTTGATTTCCAAGACTATACTTCTTTCTCAAAATGGTTTCTTGAGAAAGCTGTCTACCATACAGGGATTGGGAGGTATTTTCAATAGGCCTGAGGTTTATGTATTTCATTGGATGAGTCACTGGAAATATGACTGGGCTTCATTTCTTATACATATATTCATAGTAAAAATGTATCCTGCTAAACCATAAAATTAAGGCTTTATAAAGTAAATTTTTAAAACTTAAATAAAAGTAAAAAATTATAATTTTAGAAATTACATGATAGTCAGCAAGCAAAAATTTCCTTGACACAAGGCATCATGATAGAGCTAGCAATTTGACCTTAATTGGTAGTTCTCTCCTCCCCGGTGAAAAGCTCTCCTAAAGAAAAATGGTTGATTGTGGCTGTGGGAACAGGGTAAAAATGGACACATATTTCCACTCCTCAGAGCAGCTCTTCTGGGCAAGGATAGGTAGATTCTTCAGCTCAGGTCTATTTTTTGTAACAGACTGTTCAAGGGATTCTTGACAAGGCAATCTGTCAAAAAGGAAGAAAGTGTTTTGAAATGAAGGCACTGACAATTGTGACCCAATAATGCAATAGAAAGGGTCCACTTGTTATGGAAATCTCCAGTGGCATTGTAGATAATGTGTTCAGTTGGTTCATTGTGGCACATTCCCAATTAGGAAGGCCTGGAATAGCCTTAGGCAAAATTGTATGTAAGTAACTTTTTTCCCCTGATAATTCACTATCCCTCTGTAAATACACTCATTTTATCTGCTCCTCCGTCCATTGGTTCCAAGCCTTTACCTTTCTAAATCCCTAAAATAACTTTTTCCAATAGTTATTTATAATAGCAATCACCTCTATAAAGTCCTCTTTGCATACACAATTTATGTAAAGACCATCTCCATTTGGCTAATTTTCTAAAACATGAAAGACAGAATGTTAATACTTAATGTAGTTCCCAATACATAGGAAATATGCTATAGTTTTTTGTGGACTGATGAATAAATAACCTTCACTAAAAATATAAGTAATATTCAATGCATAAGTCTGAAAGGATCTCACGTTTTCCCACGTGTCTGCTTTGATAAAGCATAATGGCCACTCAAACTTACAGGTCTGGTTTGTTTTTAAGGCAATTCTATGCCTTTTGTGCATAAAACACAGGTGATCAATAAGTAGTTTTTAAAAAGATTTTGATAAATAAATTTTTGGATGGACAGCTGATATCACTACAAGGAGGAATCTGACAGTTTAGCAGTAGCTGTCTCCACTGTTTCCATTAGGAAGGATATACAAGTTGAGAAGGGCTAGTCTACAAGATAGACATTCATATATTTGTCAGTATACCAAATAAATATATGATTTATATCAGTCAGAGAGTCTAGAATTCTAAACTATTTTAAAATTTGGTTGCTGTCTGTGATCCTAAGTTCTAAATTACATATATCCTGAATGTGTTTTTGTTTTCATTTTTGCTTTCATAAATTCTGGAATTAATGTGTGCCCATGAACACTGAGAAATGAAACAACTAGAAAGGCCTCCTCAACCTCATGCAAATGCCCGGCTTCTTGAAAGAGGGTACACACCAATTGAAATGTCAAGTTGCCTCTGACTTGAATTAAGCACACTATAGAAGTCATCATGCCTTCTGGAGAACATAATTGGGAAAAATAGAAATTTTGAGAATATTGCCATATGTCATTAAAGTTTGAAAAATAAATGGAAGTTATGCACTGTGTTGCTTATTTCAAGTTAAAAATAATTAAGAAGCAAACTTTAAAAGAATTGGCTAACTTGACACCAAATAATTAAATATGGGTCTAAAAATGCACAAATTCTGACATATAGGCATAACATAAATAATTCCTAACAAATTTTTTTATTTTTAGTTTTTTTTTGTTTTTTAACATGAATTCAATGTCCAATTACGTCTGAGATAGAACAAAACTACAAAAATAAAAACTATTTCGCTCTCCTTGAATTTCAGGAGCACAGAATTACTTCATACTGGTAAAAAATTATGTCAACAGAAACCCAGCAACATCTCAGTGATTCACATTATCTTCATGATCTGAAAATAGCCCAGAGTAAGTGCTTGTGAAGTGTCCTGAGAGGTTAATCAAAAATGTTACAGTCACTAACCCTGGGAGGGAATAATCTGTATGGGCAGACTGGCATGAGTGTATCCAGAGCACAACAGATTTAACGAGTGGATGCTCTGAGCAATCTTTTACATGGTGTGTGGTATTTGGGTGGTTATCTCTTATATCATGGTGATGAGCAAGTGTGAACTGATGGAAATGTTAAAACAGCCAGAGGAATTTAAGGGATGACATTACTTGAAGGTGGGTGAAGGGGATAGTAAATGACAGGCTGAGTAATACCTACCAAGGAGTGAGATAAAGGAGCAAAGGAGGGATAAAACTTCCCAAAAATAATAATGAACAGATCATAAGTTATTTTTACCTTACTGAATGGGATATGGTTAATAATGGCTATGACCTCTTATTGGCTATGCTAGCTCAGCTTGGTCTGCCTAGCTGGTAGGATGTTCTATACAGTCAACAAATATATTGAGTTACTGGTATGTGCTATATCCTGAGGACTTGTAGGCAAATAAGAGATAAACTTTGCCTCAACAGTCAGGAATTAATTGCAAAGAAGCAGACAGGTGAACAGTTCAATGTAATATACTTATAATCATAGAAAAAGAGATAAGATGTAGGAGTATATAGAGAAAGGCTTAAGTAATAATGTGGGACTTATGTTTGAAAGGAAAGTTCATGGTAGGAAGATTTCTCTTAACAGGTAAAAGCCACTTGGACATTCAGATATGATGAAAACAATATCACAGACTAAAGAAATATGAAGTCCATAAAAAAATAAGTTAGTGACATTTTTTAAGTTCAATGTATGAGAGATTAGTGTGGGGATGGGAAATGAAACTGGGCAGAGAGGCATGGGTCAGTATGACATGCTTATAATAATCCAAAACAAAACAAAGGCTTTTAAGCAGGTGAATAGGAGGTTAGATGTAAGTTTTAGAAAGCGTTATCAACTGCAGTAAGTGGAAATGAATTTTGGTGTAAGTCTGGGGAATGGGAACTTTCATGTAATAGCCCTGGTGATTGTTGATAAGGACCAATCTAAGGCAATGGTATTGAGGATACCTAAATGGAATACGAATATGATACTAAAGTACAATGAACAGAAATTTGTTAGGATGTTATTAGTGGAAAAGTTAGATAATAGAAAGCAAAGAACAAAATGTTGTTTTTCTGCTTCTAAGTTATTTCCTCCTGGAGAAGAGTCAGAAAGTCACAAGCTGAGATATAGACAGGTATCAGGAAGAGGAGGTAAAGTACTCAACAGGTATTGTTGTTTAAAAATGTTTTTATTGATTTTAGAGAGAGAGGGGGTGAAGAAGAGAGAAAGAGAATAATCAATGAGAAAAAGAAACATTAATCAGTTGCCTCCTATATTCTCCCTCCTGGGGGCAGAGCCCACAACCAAGTCCCATGCCCTGACTGGGAATTGAACAGGCAACCCTTCAGTGCATGAGAGGATGCCCAGGCAACTGAGCTAAACTGGCCATGACTTAAGTTGTTTTTATCACAAAAATAGTACCAGATATCTATGACTAATTTGATATTTGGGGAATATCATTTGTCTTTTAGGGAAAGATCAACTTTTTTAGAACAACCCATTTTTGCTTATGTCTCCAGTGTCCTTCCCTATTCCTATGTTAGGGACAAAGAATTACAGATGATGGCACCCCCTTGTGCATAACTAAATTATAGTTCTCTCATAACATATCCCAATGATACTCCCAGTATTTACTATAATAGCAGACATATTTTATTCCAGTTCTAGATCTTTCACACAAATAGGTCAATAAAAAAAAACACCACACAATTAATTGGGTTAAGAGATGAAGTGAAAGAAGATAGTTCTAACCTATCTGTGGTTCTAAAATCTAGGACCATACCATTGTATGGTTTGCCCTATGCAAACTCATTTAATCTTGGATAAAGAAGTCCTAGAAAACTCCAAAGCCTGAACCAAATGCCCTTAAATCAAAAAAGAATCTGACTCAAGCAAAATGTAGTCTCATTCCCATTTTCTTCCATTCTTCATTTCCTTCAGGTTGAAATAATATATGGACCAGTTACCAGGGGGAAAAAAAAGAAAAATGAGAAGAAGGGTGGGGAGAAAAAAATGTAACATTGATATGAAAGTGCAAATATCAAAACCCAATGAAACAAATGCCTCTTGATTTTACAAAAAATCAATTATATTACTTATATTCATCACAGTTATGTATATATTCTAAAAGTGCCCTCATAAGACTCACTTTGTAATAGGATACTAAAATATGAAATTATTTCACCTAGTAAATGCTACAGAAAAAAATAGCTTTCGAGGAGAAACTAGGTATAGTTGGACATAAAAACAAACTTCTCTCATCTCTCAGCTTGAGGGAAACTGAACTTTTTCTTAACAATATTATTTCTCTGACTCTCATATTTAACTTATTTCTTCAGTATTTTAAAATAATATATTCTTTTTTCTTCAGTCAATATTTTCTATTTTTTAAGTAGATTATTATTGATTTCAGAAAGGAAGGGAGAGGAAGAGAGAGATATAGAAATATCAATGATAAGAGAATCATTGATCGATTGCTTCTTGCATGCCCCCTACTGGGAATAGAGCCTATAACCTGGGTATGTGCCAAACCACCCAGGGCTTTTCAGTCAATATTTTGAGTTTGCATTTAGTGCCCAGCACGTAAGTAAGCTTCCATATTAAGCCATTAGCTTCTTTTGAGTGAAATTTGTTTATTTGTTTGTTTGTTTACTCATTCATTCATTCTTTCATTCCATTCCATTCAACCAGCATTTATTGAAAGTTTATCATGTACCAAGAATTATGCCAGATCCTGAAGAAACAATGGTATGTGAATGCAGGTTTAGTCCTTGCCCTCGAGCCTTTGAAGCCTGGTGTGACCCAGAGGGGAGGGATGGTGAGGTGAAGGCATATCTTTAGACCAAAGGTGGCACACCACACCTTCCCTCCTCCTTCTTTTGCAACTGGAGGTAGATAGTTGAAGGATGAATTAAGGTATAGTCAAATTAAAATGATTAAAGTTAAGCAGTGGAGAATGTTACCACATGCAAAAATCTACAAGGAATGTTATTTTCTGAGAGTAGAGGAGGCCATGGTCAGGACATTCTATACATGTGTGTATTATTGACCACGTGTAGTACAATAGTTAGCACATACCTAGTACTCCTGAAATGTAGATAGTATATTTTTTTCCTATAGGAATAAAAAAATAAAGGATTGAAGGAATAATTCTGTTGCACTTGGACTTAGCCTGACTGATAAAAAGTTAGTGAGGGCTGCAGAAGTATCTTTCAAAGTTGATATTGTTGGGTATATAACCTGGGCTTTATGGAAAAAAATGTCCAAAAGATTATTCTGTCCAGACCTTATTACTGCAGGGAAATGAAATAAGTTGGAGAAGAGAACTATAAAACAAAAGTTATAATGTACAATAGTAAGAGCATTATTTTCTGCAACTCTCTTGTTCCATTTTCTGAAAGTAGGCACATTTTGAATAAAAACAGGTTTTATGTCCCAGCAATAAAGAGATATAACTATAAAAATATATGTCTTATCAGCAGGCATGTTTTTAAATAGAATGTTTTACCAAGTTTTCTATGAAGCGTCGAGGCCCTTTAAATTACAGAGTATATGAGCTTCCCTGCAGGGCAGCCTTTGAATGAAAGCTCATTGTCAATCTATAGCAGAAGTGGGAAATGAACCTTTTTGGAAATGAAGGGGGTGTGTTCTTTGCTCAGCATTTTTGGGTTTCTTCCTAAAGATGGATGCCATCACCAAACAGATAGAGTTGTGTAATCAGTATAGTCTAGTGAAGCTTAATAACTTAAACTGCATTCATTTAGGGGAGCGGGGGGAATTCGCACATCTTTACCTAAAGATGAAAAAAAAAAACCACCCAAAACATTCTTACATCACACATTTCTCTCTGCTAAGTATGACAGGGTAAAGAAATAAAAAACTGCCAGCATTCATTAAGTGGACAGAGTAATGTAATAAATTGTATGGAAGAGCAGATAATCCAAAGATTACCTCTATTTGGGTTTGTAATTATATTTTAAGTTGATTTACTTTCTTAATTATATTTTTCTTAGGTTAATATTAAATCTAATCTGTAATCCTTTTGAATATACTAACTGGGAAGCAGAAGCCTAGAAATATCCAGACCTTCAGAAGGAACCAACTGGTTTTTGTAATACCTAAGGGACACTAGTAATTCCCAAAGGGAATAAATAATTCAAAATAGAGTGCATTTAGTATGTGCTCTAGCCTTCAAGGACTGCTCTTACTCTTGGGAACAGTACCAAGAAAATCTCATGGACCTTTTTCCCTTAGGCTAGGCCTGAGAAGAAAATCCTCATTCACAAACCATGTCATGCATTGTTATTAAAATAGTAAAAAAAAAATTGGAGACAACTTAATGTTCAACAATAAAGGACTAGTTAAACAAATTGTAATACATCAATAAGATGGGTTCTTATAATATTAAAAGAACATTTATAGAGAATTTTAATGACTTGGGAAACTGCTAGTGATATACCATAAAAGGGGAGAAAAATCAGGTTATAAAATTAACTATTTAATATTATCACCACTATGTGGTTAAAAGCACAATTGTAAGAATGTGGCTGTATACATTGGAGTCCTTATATAATCTTATTAGATATTTGACCTAGAATACTTAACTTATCTGAGTCTCAGTTTCTTTATTTAAACTATAGATAACACAACAACCTATTTCAAAGTATTGTTATAGGATGAAGATATGTTTAATGTATTTATAAAAATGCCTGGAATATAACAAGTACAATAAATAGTACTACTTATACTTGTTTTAAATCAACATATCTTTGCTCATGCTCTTTATTCTACTCAGCTCCCACTTTCCTTCTGAAACTCAGCTCACAGGTACATAGAGTAAGAAGTTTTTCTCATGACAGAATTAACCACCCCTTCCTTTTCATTGTCAGAACACTTTATAATAAACTATCATAGCATCTGTACCACAGGATGGTAATCAGTGTGTATCTCTTTCCCCATGAAAATTCGGGCCTCTCAAGATTAGGAACAAGTCTTGCTCTTTCTGTACCCCCACCTTCTAGAAAGTGCTTGACATATGAGAAGTGCTATGGCCATGTGATGAATAAATTAACAAATGAGTGAATAAATGAATGTTCCTTTCCATGAGTGAAGCAGAGAGGAAGAAAAGACAAGACAGCAGTTTCTTTCCCTGTGATCTCCCAAGGCTCTTTAACCTAGAGGAAAAATGAGGATTATTTGCCATCATTCATGAGTCCAAATCCTCAACATTTCTATTCTCCTGCTATTGTTGCCTTTCCTAATAAACACTTGTCCTGAGAATTGAACAGGGTGGTAAAACAGAATTAAAAATAAATTTAGGAACTAAAGCCCAATTTTAATTGCTGACACTCAAACCACATGAACACATAAGTTAACCACTTTGAACATGTAAAATGTAATATGCATCCTGTCCCCATCCACTTTAAAAGGTTATTTTAAGTAACAGAGAATGCATGTGAGAGTATTTCAGAAAGGCAGCATACAAATATCAGATATTATCATTAGATATTTTGCTGGTAAAGCTTTGCTCATTCAGAAGTTGACATTTAATATCAGATAGTTTACAAATTTGCAAGAACCTATAATTCCTTGACAAGATTAAGGACAACCTTTTAATATTTCCGCTTGCCTCATTTTACAGAGACGTTGTTGAAAAAATGGAGAAGATTAAAAATTTTGAATAAAGTTCCTATGGAACACACTGAAAATGAAGACTTTAATTCACATTAATATTTAAATATATAAACATTCTCCCTTGTTCTGTTTATAAAGCATTAATTAACAATTACATTAAAATGCCCACATGATTCCTATTTGGTTGACAAAACAAGGCACAGCTAGATCTGAAGTTATTATTGCATATTTACTAAGGATGGTCTGGCAAAGGAATTGAGAATTCCTTTCTAAGCCAAATCTGCCCAATAAAAGTGCCTGTGATCACGGCACTGCTGGAAAACCTGCACTGCTTCACTATGGCAGCCACTTGCCATATGTGGCTTTTTATTACTTGAAATGTGCTTCTTCTGACTAAGGAACTTAATTTTAATTAACTTTAAATAGCTATTTTTGAATAGTGGCTACTTACTATATTAAATAGCATAGCTTAACCAGTTACTGTATTTAGCCTGATGATTTGCTCATTAGGCAAATGAACACTTAAAAAAGAATAGCAATATATTGTTTTATAATGTGAAAGAAAACTCCCCCACACTGTCAGTGTGAGCAACATCTTTTTTCCATTAGATGAACATTGTGATCCAAAATTGGTTTAGGAGGCACAGAATCAAAACAAATGTTTACTGGCATTCAGTTATAATAATGTGGACAAGAGGAAAACCAAAACTTTCCTTGGATACTGTTTGGACAGGCATGGCTCCCTTGCTTTGTGACTCTCCTTTCTGATCAACAAGTCCTTTCTGATCAACAAGTCCTTTCTCTTTTTCTCCAAACTCACACTTCTTATACACTGGCTGTGCTTCCCCATAACTCTCAGTCCAACACACAGATCTTCTCTTTTATCAGCTAGAGAAATGCTTGGAAGGCAAGGAGGGAGGGGGGCATATTTAAGTTAACCCTTCTGATAATGAAAGATCTTAACCTGTCTGGGAACAGCCATTCTTTCTTTTCCTTCAGACATAGTGTCAAGAGCATCTTAAGGTCAGACTATAAATCATGTAAAATATCTTTATCTTTTCAAGGCAGTTTTTCACCAATATTCTAATCAAGGACAAGAGAGATCACAAAATCCCAGCAATACAAGTCCTCATAATAGCAGTGGAAGTGAAACTTTTAGTTACTGAAACTGCTCTCTCAGAACTCAGCCAGGTTCTGGGAGGGACTCACTCTCAGCCAAGATGAGGTCCTTAGAATCCCAATTTGGTATGTGGGTGGTTCATTAAAGTGGCAAGCTGACAGCGAGAGAGGCATAGACAACCTTTGCCCACTCATCGGCTGTCCAGTCAAGAAATGCTCTGAACTATTTCAACCCGCTGGACTTCTTGTACATACAGCTTTTCAGACTTAAGCTTTAAATCTGCCCAACAAGATTCTACTTATTCAAGAGTTGGCCTTTGAAAAGATTCTATATTTACTGAATTATAAATAAGTTTCCCAATTGGGAAAGAAAAACGTCTCAAGATAATTGAGTACTGATGATAATGGCCCAAAATTTTAATTTCATGGATTTTCAGAACTTTGAGTTTACTTAGTCCACCTTCCTCATTACATGGGAAATTTGGGACCAGAGAGGTAAAGTAACTTAACCAAAAACATAAAAATAGTTGAAGCAAAAATGTTGAAAATTATAACTTAACATGATGATGATGATTTATTTATTTTTTCAATCATATGATTACTAGATTACTAGAGTCAGTAAACTGAAAGGTTAAAACAGTGGTGGGCAAACTCATTAGTCAACGGAGCCAAATATCAACAACAATTGAAATTTCTTTTGAGAGCCAAATTTTTAAACTTAAACTTCTTCTAACACCACTTCTTCAAAATAGACTCACCCATGCCATGGTATTTTGTGGAAGAGCCACACTCAAGTGGCCAAAGAGCCTCATGTGGCTCGTGAGCCGTGGTTCGCCGACCACTGTTAGAAGATCAAATCGTGGTAGTGAAGTTTTCGTACAAGTGCCCTTTAAAACCTATAATCTATTCAACCTATTAAGGGTTAAGGATAATCATTTATTGAATTAGTAAGTGCAAATCTAAAGCTACTGACAACTATTTTCTAGAAATCTGATATAATATCTAAGACCTAGATAACCATAGAAATTGCAAAGTTTGCTAAACAACTTCAAACATCCTTCCCTAGTTTCCACTCCCTTAGGTATAATCTATTTTACCCCTCTGATGGAAGGGATACCTATATTAGCTTAGCTATTGAGGATTAACACAGTAGTTGCTCTCAAAGTTAGCTGGACTTTGGTATCAATGGAGATTTTCAATCTTTTTTTTTTTCATTTAAAATTATAGATTCCTTGGTTATAACCCAAAGTTTCTTGGTTGCAGTTTGGAGTCTAAATTTTTAATAATTCCCTAAGTGAATCAGTTCAGAATTACTATTTGGAGTATTCAATGCCAGTTACACTGGTAGATTTTTCATCCACTAAATTTTAAAGTAAGGAACAAGGCTTAATCATATTCCTTTTGGGAGTGGGGTGGGGTGTCTGGCCTCAACCCTATTCCTTGCATAATGATTTATACAATGGCGTAGAGCCAGAGACATCTCCATTTGAATTCCAGCTCTGCCACTAGTAACTATATGACCTTGAAAATTTTGTGTAACTTCTGTGAGTCCCAGTTGTTTTGTAACTGTACATACATCAAAGGTTTGTTATAAAATGCAAATAAGATGATGTGCCAAGCAGGTAAACCATGACAATATGGTTTTTATAAATGTTACCTAATAGTTGTACTAGTAGAGATAGTGGTATTAGGAGTAACAGCAATGATAGG
Organism: Antrozous pallidus; assembly: GCA_027563665.1. Classification (NCBI taxonomy): domain Eukaryota; kingdom Metazoa; phylum Chordata; class Mammalia; order Chiroptera; family Vespertilionidae; genus Antrozous; species Antrozous pallidus. The sequence goes on along the minus strand of CM050514.1, from coordinate 65,938,272 downwards.
AGTAATATTAATAGTACTGTTTAAAAAACATCTTTAACTAAAAAGAAACACTCTATTTCAATAATCTGGAAGAAATAAGGCTCTGAGCAACAACTAATGCCTATGTAAGGAGTAAGTGCCAAGTCATTTAATTTTCATCTCAGAGTAGCAAGCAATGCAGAAAAGGGGAAGCAACAGATGTAATCTATCAATCAATATTGCTTTTGATTCAGTTCCATTTGGCATTCCCATCAATAAGTGGGTAAAAGGTAATCTAGGTTTGTGCATTTACAACCTTTTTTGTTTCATCACACTAAATCTCCCTCTACGTCCCCATTTCTCTCTCATCACCAACCCCTCTCCAAACAACCCAAAATTAAAAAAAAAAACAGAAAGAAAGAAAAAAAAGCACCAGATCCTGAAGGATGTGTTTGCATAGGGGTTGGGTACAGATGGCAGTAAAGGGAGTAGAACAGATAAAAAGTTCTTTGAAATGTTGGGTCAGCAAGCCTTGTGGTCTCTGGACTTTCATTTGACCTCTCTAGAGAATATGGCATAAAATCCCAGCATTAATTTATAAGATCCAGTCAACTAATTGTAGCACCAAAAATGATTGCTGGTGGCCTTTACAAACCACCTATCATGCTCACCTCCTTCTCTTTTCCTTTTTTCCACTCACAGTTCTTTATTTGCTCCCTCTCTCCCCTCCTGGCATTATTTTCATAATTTGTTTTGTTTTTCATTTTTAGTGTTTTTCTTCCATTTGCTATACCATTTAACCTATCTGCAATTATCACAAGCATTTCTTTCACACCCCAGAGAAGACAGAGCTTAGCAGCTACTTACTAGGTGTACCGGTTACTAACTCAGATTTTGTAATCAAAGAAAACACAATAATTAAAAAAAAAATCAGAAGTGCTTTATTCAAAGTAATGTCCATCGCTAGCTACATATTTACCCGATCTTTCAGGTAATTTGTGGATACCGCCCTAATAGAACTTTTCTTGTTCTAAGGCAAACCATTAAGAGACCCAATTTTCCATGCCTTCAAATGTTTTGAAGTGCTCCGAAAGTGCATGTACCATCAATCAGAACAAATGGTAATCTGAAGGAGCAAGGTCTGGTGAATACTGCTGGTGGGTGTGTTATTACTTCCCAGTCAAGATCTTTTAACGTGTCTTTAACTGGTTTTGAAATGTGTGATGGTGCATTGTCATGATCTGTAGGTACATACATACATAACTCACAGAATATATGCATTTCACTCATGTTATTGTTACCAAACAAAATTGTCTCTAAAATGTGATTTCCCACCTTATTTTGCAGTGAGAATAGTCTTGGTCAACATTAGGGACTCAGTAACAAAAGTACAGATTCTGAGTTCTTTGGAAGAAAAACATATTCTAGTGAGGACTCCGTTGTTAAACTGACATTATGTTTGTTGTTGTTTTTTGTTTGTTTGTTTTTTGTTTTTTCTGACAGTATCAGGTGCATATCTGAACCTCTAGTGTTGCTTAAACCTGATCATGGGGACAACATGTTACTCCATGACTTTCTCACTTGTTCTTCAATTAATCATCACAACTTCATAACACTTGGCAGTGCTCTGCTGAAGTCAAGTGAAACACAATGTGCCTTTCTGCTGATGAAACTTTGCTGTTTTGTGGAGATATTTCAGCCTGCTGCCCAGATAATTGCAAATGTAACTCACATTAGAGATGCAGAGTGACTTGAGACTGCTGCGCCCAGCATCACCACACAGGGCCTGCACTGTGTGACGCTCCTTGTCATCATGGGTCACTGAAGTGGCAGCTGCAATAACCTCACCCAGTTTTGCCCTCTCAATAATCATCATCTGGCACTGACCATGTTCTCCCTTGTTCATGTGAGGGCAGCCCTTTCTGGCCATGGAGGTTGGTGGCAGATTGAGACAGAATGTCGTGTGTCTTAGAAAGTCAAGGTTGGTTCACAGGTCTCTTAGGGCAAAGCAAAGAAATAAAGACAAACTAGCATTTACTAAAACTTAGGACCTAGCTGGTTTTGCTCAATGGATAGAGCTGCAGACTGAAGGGTCCCAGGTTTGATTCTGGCCAGGGGCACATGCCTGGGTTTCAGGCTCGGTCCCCAGTAGGGGGCATGTAGGAGGCAGCTAATCAAAGATTATCTCTTATCACTGATGTTTCTATCTCTCCATCTCCCTTCCTCTCTAAAATCAATAAAATATTAAAAAAGAAACTTAGAATGTATCAGAGCTTGTGCTAAGCACGTTCACACATGTCACATACCTTAATTCTCACAATAACACAGTGAAGAACTGAGACTCAGAGAAGTTAAGATAATCGCCCAAGGTCACCAGCTAGTTTGAAGCAGACCAGAAACTAATTCCTTATCCAATGTTCTTTCTGTCGAAATGTGCATAATATATTGTTCCACTTATTCATACATTCAATCAACAGATATTCATATGATGCAATATTTAAGAGTCCAGACTCTAGAATTAGATTAATTCCAACATTTACTAATTACACAACATGAGTAATTTTCTCATCCTCTATATCAGTGATTTTCATCCTTTTTCCTCTCATGGCTTCCATAAACTAATCACTAAAATTCTGCAGCACACCAATATATATATATATATATATTTACATATATATATATATATGTGTGTGTGTGTGTGTGTGTGTGTGTGTATTGCTGATGTGACAAAAAATAAACACAAGTATAATTTCTATTCATTCTTACCAGATGAGTTGTTGTCATTTTTTTATTTGACAACTAAAGGGAAAAGAGGTCAATACCCTTGACTAAATAGTCAAATATTGCATATTTTAAAAATTATTATGGCACAACAGTGTGCTATGGCACCCCAGTTGAAAATCCTTGCTCTATATACAAAAGATCCCTATTTGTAAAATTGAATTAATAATAGTATCCATCTCAGAGAACTGTTATGAAAATGAATACATTATTCATATAAAACAACTTAGAATAATAAAACACTTAGAACAATGTTGAAACATGGCAATATTTCAAGAAAATCCTGATAAAGCTGATAGGCTAGTGAAGAAGACAGATGTATAAACAGTTACTTATGTTACAGTATGACAAATACTAAATTTTAATTCTAAAAAGAAAATGCTGTGGGACCTCTAGAATTCCTGCCCAGCACCTTCCATTATGTAAAATGTGAAATGAGCCTACCTTAATAAAAGGAAAACAAAATTCATAATGGTGTCTATGGAAACTGGCTGTGCCAGAAAAGAGTTCTGGGTTTAACTGGTAAAGACAGATAAGGTAGGCCCAGGGGCCATTTTTTACTCAGCGCTCCCCTGACTGCTTCTGGAAGCTGTTTGGGCTGCTGTATTGAGAACTTAGCTGGACCATTATTGTACTTCTGTTTGAAACTTGTCTTACTTAAGCATGTATATATAAGGTATAAGAATGAATCATTTTCCATTTTTAAAAAGAATCTCACAATTCCCAGAAAAAAGAAAGTAATATCAATTTCTAATTTTTTGTTTACCCTACTAAACAATGATATTTAAGCAATATAAATCAGATGCCCTTAAATAGAATGACCCTTGATTTCAGTATTTCACCCCAATTTTCCATTTTCACAACAATACTGTCCTACACCAGCTAAATGGAATGATTTGAAAGTTCCCTAAACATGTCTTCAGGCTTTCTGGCCTCCAGACTTTGCTCTTTCCAGCCCCTCCATCTGGAATGATCTTACCTATGTCCTCATCTCCATCTTTAAATTCTATTTACCAAGCGTCCAAGACCAACTCTGAGGCCTACTCCTTCCTGAAGTCTCTTCAAAGAATCAGATATTTATCCCAATGTAAAGATACATAGCCTCATCTACATTTTTTCTATCCAAAGCCCCATGGTTCATAATAGTTATGGATATACTATTTCTAGGTAGTCTTTTAAACTACATGCTGCATACATTTTTAATTAGTAGAGGAAAGAAATCTATGGGGGTGCAGATAGAGTATAAAGGGAAAAAACTATTAAACACTTCCATTTGGTATCCATTATATGACACACACCATAGCAGACAGTTCTCCACTGGCTATAGAAGTAATAACATATGGTAACTCTACCTTTTCAGAATATGTACTTAAAGAAATGAAACTTGTACTCAGATAACAGTTACATACAAAAGTAAATATATCTACAAAAGTAACAACATCTATTTTTCTGAATGTTTACTATGTTTCAGTATCTATATATATCATTATTCAACCTACCTATATATATATATATATCCTCATTTGATTATCTCCATAACTCTAGGAGTTGGGTATTATTATTATTATCTCCTTTTACCAATGAGAAAATAGAAGCATGGAGCCATCACTAAATTGGTAAATGATGAATTCTGACCCCAGAATTCATATCTTGATGTCCTACTGCCTTTGGTGCATGATACATAGCTAAATTTTGGAATTCCAACTACAAGTTCAGAAACTGAAAATAACATTCAGGGGTGTATTCCAGTAGGTATTCAAGTGTTCAGAGAAAGGGAAAAAAAAAACAGAAAATACTGCCTGTACAAAGAAGATCTAGTGTGATATGTGGGATAGAAGGAGAAACTCCAAAAAAGTCACTGAGACCAGAGTAACCATGGTTTGTGTGGTGAGACCCAGTGACAAACAAGAACCAACAGGTGAAGATAAGTAGACTCGATACAGGGCCTTGAACATGTAAAGAGTTGAGAGGTGATAACTCAAGTAACATAGAGCCATCGTAAGTCCTACAGAAGCAAAAGAATGCTGGATTAAAACCACTGGTCATTTTAAATTACTTGTGAGTAGGATTGATACTGTATCACATAATTTGTATTTGTTATAAGATTCTGTATTTATTTAGGTTGTGTCCTCCATGCCTAGCATAATGCTTGGCAAATGATCATACATGGTTTTTGAATAAATGTATAAAAAGAGAGCTGAAATAAAATTGGACAGGACAGTGTGGAGAGGCAAAGAAAAAAGTATGCTTCAAAAATGAGGAAGTGAGTATAAGAATTAACACCAAAATGAAGATGAAAGTTGAAAAGAGGCCATTTCAATTTGGCTAGAGGGGTGCTGAGCAATTTTAAGAGTACTGCTCTAATGATAGAAAGAATCCAATCTAGTCTGCATGATGTTAAAGGACAGCATAAAGGCAGAAAATAGAGTCCACAATTTTGTTTTTAATTAGCAGAAGGATAAGAGGTTTGAAAGTGAGCAATTGGATCAAGAATCAATTTATATTAAGAAGATGGAAGTCTCTTCCTTTAACCTATTAATTCAAATGTCTTCTTTGAGCTTGATAATAAAACACTCATTCTTACCTCTGATGGCAGCAAAGTTACATCAAACCCTTTGAGTCCCTAAAATAGACAACTTATATGATACTAATAGAATGTTTAGGTTTTTATAATAGTTTTATGAACCAAATATTAAGAAATTAAATTATTCATCTAAAGATTTCATAGAAATTCACAGGCACACATAAAACCCAATATACACTTAGTCTTCCCACCAGGAGAAGGAAGGATTGGGCATGATCATTTCAGAAGCTCTTCCTGTCTGACAGTCTTTTACTCTATATAGGCTCTGTCTCATCACTTACATTCTTTACCCAGTAAGGCTCTTGCTTTTCCCAAGCCAACTGCTAGCCTGACCTTTACAAATGATCCTTAGTTGTCTAATTAGATCCGAGAGAGTTTTCTATTATCCCATGGTTATAATTTTAATTAACTAAAAATGATAATAAAAGTTAAATAACAAAAACAATTCAACATAATGCAGTTAGCATTTAATGTACATATCTAATTAATGCCAATACCCACATGAAGGCAAAAATCATGAAAATAAAACTCAGTGCAAGATACATTATATTTGAATCCTCTAACAAAGACTTCTTTAAATATTTTCTTTGAGAATGGAGCATTTGGGGATGATAAAGTTAATTTAGTGCTATAAGACTAGTGATCTATGTGACAGAAAGAATTAAAGCCATGAATAATTTCTAATAGAAATGTGACATCCCAACTTTATTCTATCAGGATGACACTCTTTCCACAAGAAGTAGGAAGAGTGAAGAATGAAAAAAGCAAACGGAATAAAAGGCCAAGGTCCTGGCTCAAATTTTAGTCCTAAATTTGACATAGGTGAGTTCCTTTACTGATACAAAATCCTACACAATAAAAGCCTAATATGCTAAGTGTCCCATTGTCCAGTCAACCAATCAAAGTATAATATCCTCATGATATGCTAAGGCCAATCAACTGCTCACTATGACATGCACTGACCACCAGGGAGCAGTCAACCAGTCGCTATGATGTGCACTGATCACTAGGGAGCAGACACTCCAACCTGTAGGTTAGCTTGCTGCTGGGGGCCGTCTTATCGGGACTGAGCAAGATAGGCCAGACATGCCCTGGAGCCCTCCAGCCTGTCGCCTAGCTGACCAACCTCCTGTGTCCTTCCCTGGCCCCGATCATGCACCACTGGGATTCCATGGCCTGGCCTGTACCCTGTCACAATCCGGGACCCCTCAGGTAATGTCAGAGAGCCTGTTTTGGCCTGATACTGAAGGCATAAAAGGCTAATATGTAAACAGACCAAATGGCAGAATGACCAGTTGCTATGATGCACAGTGATCACTAAGCGGCAGATGTTCAATACAGGAGCTGCCCCCTCGTGGTCAGTGCACTCCTACACGGGGAGCACTGCTCAGCCAGAAGCCAGGCTCACAGCTGGTGAGCACAGTGGAGGTGGTGGGAGCCTCTCCGGTCTCTGCGGCTGAGGTAAGGATGTCCAACTGATGGTTTAGACCCACTCCCCATGCACCAGGCCTTTAGTATTATTATAAAGCACTGGCAGTGGGGGAGGGTTGGGGAATAATGCAAATGGTAATTTTTAAATCAAGTTGGTGAATCACAGACCATTTTCCTTTAAGCTGTGGACTTCATTTAATGCCACAGGCATAAACTTGTTTAACAGAAAAGTCATGAGTAAATTAGATATTTACTTTAAGTCCTTTCCTCTATAAAAAAAAAGTGAACAGATTACATTATGAAATTTCCCTGCTATTTGTGTATACATATTCCCAGTTGCAAGTAATATTTTGTCAACTGTGTTGGAGTGATTATTTTCATTATGTCAGGCATCACCCCAGATTCCTCATTCAGTAGAGGATTGTGTAGAAATGGCTGTGTAATTTCGCTTTCTATTTTATACCTTAAATTGACACCATATCCATTTGTATTATGTACAAAAGCCAACATAGCACTCAGAAGAACCTGCATCCATCTAGCCAATTCATGAAACACAAACATTAATGAAAAAAGATTTTTTAAATTAAATAATTTCCCCACTTAAATAAATATATATATTTTAAAGAGTATTAGCTGAAAGTGTGTACATAAGAAAGAAATGGCATGTGTGTTAATCTCCTCATCTCCTCCTGGATCGGCACCCCTCAAAAGGTCAGTTCACTAGCCTCAGGTTTAATTCCCTTTCTCGCTGCTACTGTTCAGAGGTAAATGCTTGCTTTTTATTAAAAATCAAAAGCACAGAAGCTTGTAATCCTCTAGACTCAAAGTTCTTTTTTTTTTTTAATAAAAATGGAAAGTTTAGCTCAAAGCAATAGCAGCTCAAATTAAAGTGAAATCAGCAGCTGCTCCCTAAGGAAGATGGAAAACCAAACAATAGTTTGTTTTATTCTTTGACTACAATTTACATGGGGTTTTGTTGTTGTTGTTCTCCTTTAAATTTGAAAGACTTTCCAAACATTTGCATATGTAGGCAAAACAATATGTTATATTTGTAACCCACAACCTCCACTCCTCCCAAATGATGTCAGACACTAGCCTTTCAGATAAAGGTACAAGAAAACTGCCATTGTGGTTCCAATGTCACAGCCCTTGGAAACAATGGCAATAATTCGTAACATGAATGAGGCATGAATCTGTAGCTTCAGTTAAACTTTCCTCCTTCCATACAGGTAGGTTAGTACACCTGTCAGTTGACATAAGCCAGAAATACTAGGTTCACTGAGGCTGCAGTGGCATCTAGCTGATTGTGTTGCTCAAAAATCATGGTCAGAACAGGTCAGGAATCAAATATTAAAACAAAGCTTGAATGCAATTTATCCTTACTCTTACCTGCCTCTCTCCACCCTGTTTTCTACTTCATTTGTCCACTGTCTTCTTGATACTGAATATTGACTAAAATTACCATGGTTATCACTTTGTGATATATACATATATTATAATAGTATGTTGTATGTTTACAAGTAATACAATGTTATATGTCAATTATATATCAACTTAAAACAGATGGATTTCTCTCCCTCTCCCCATTTGCCACCCCACATCCAGCCCTCATTACAATGGCAGTACCAGCACACAAGTGGCATATCATATGCAGAAGAGTAAACTGAATCCCACACTTGGATAAACACTTTCTCAATATTTTTTTTCCTACATCTGCCTTCAGTGTTTCCTCCTCCTGCCTTCAGGATCATTGTGAGGGCATCTGGGTTGTGCATTTTTCTTCCAGCCTGCTTTCATGCCAGAGCTTCATGGCCCAAACCTGTCCCTTCCTTCTCTCAATGATTTCTTTGTGAGGTTTTCTTTCCAAAGGAGTCATTAAAAAAGAAAATCTTCTATTTATAGGAGCAGGCTTAATCACTGTGACTACATAAAGAACAGCCATGGTCATTATTAGCAATTCAGCTTTCCTAGGTGGTTACTATGTGCCAAGTACCATGTGGGGGATTTCTGGGGCTCTTTCCACTCACACAACTCTATGAATTATTGGTGTTTTACTGCCAAGGTCACTGAATTGAAGGATTATTAGCTACAATGGCACAGCTAATAAGGGTTCAAATTTAAGTCTACTTCGACTTTTTTTTACAGTGGTTTTAATGTTTTAGATCTCTCTCTCTCTCTCTCCCTCTCTTTCTCTCTCTCATTCTTAGTTCCTGAAGGGAAAAGAGTAAATGACTTCTAAATCTTCCTTTTTCAAAACCAACCAATTGGGACAAGACAGGCCGGTGGTGAGAAAGAATTTGGAATTTGAATTTGGTCCCAGTTATTTTTAACAAGCCTACCTGCTTTGAAGCCTAGGTAATTTTTATAGTTGTTTTCCAAAATCCATTCATTCTATGTAGGGTTTAGTGGTGTGCAATTAATATGTAAAATAATGACCCTATAAAATAATTTGAGGAAGACACTCGGCAAATGCAATACTATTTCAAGGGAAGATATACTATTTACAGGACAATAAAAGAGATCTGTAGTTATAATATTTATTGAAGCAGAACAACGTGTTATCCACCCATATGTTTTATAACATAAACTGATCAAGGAAGGAAAGGGTCAAGAGAGTATTTCCCTTGTGCAGTATGATTTCAGGTAATTAGACACATTTCAGGAATTTTATACCATCCTCAGTAGCATCCTACACTAGCCATTTTGAGAACTGATAAACTGTTCGCCACTTCTGGTATTGTAATTTTATGACCCAATATAAAAATAAATTTTATTGTTTTACATTATTGAAGTGGCTGTAACAATTCTATTGAGTTGTTATATGGAAATATGCTTGCCTCTTTTATACAAACTTCACCAGGGACATCCAGACATTTTATATTAATATAAATTATTAATATGTTTTAGGGCTCTCTAAGAAGACACAGTAGTAGATAGGTTTTCGATATAAAAGTTACATATTAGTAATTGATAATTTTTAGCATATAAGTTAAATGTAAACATCATCCCATCTTAACACTATTTGAGTATGTTTATTTTATGTTATATCATATTAGAAGGCATATTGCTTATCCAGAATATGTAGGTTTTAAATATTTGCACATGCAAAAATTTTTGAAATTGACTGTCTTATTTATTTTGATAGATGACAGATAACTTTAAATGCTTATTATATTATACTAGTAGATGAATGAGCTTTCTTATACTGCAAGCTCACTTAGGGAAATATGCTAACTACTTACTGGTTTATATTTTTGGCATCAAAATATTTAAATCTATTTATCTTCCAGTCTTTTTTCTTTCCTTTTTTCCTCCCACTTTTGCCCCATCATTCTCTGCTTCCTTACTTTCCTTTTTCCTTCTTTCTCCCCTCTCCTCTTCTCTGAAGACTGGATTAGGCCAGCTAAGAGTAGAGTATTCATATTTTTCAAACCTCAAAATAGAACCAACTTTATTAGTTGTACATGAACAGTGGGACAGAATATCTAAATTTGAGAATGTGCCAAGAAAAATTTGCTGCTTAGTCTTCACAGAGGTTTTTATCAGGATACTTTAATCACAGAGTACTTTTACCACAAATAATAGGGTCATACGGAAAAGATATTCTTTCCATTGAATCAGGAAAGACTGAAAGCTTAAAACTCAGTAAGAATAGGAATTATAACAAAGCAAGGTTGGAGAGAGTAGGAACTGGTAAATATTATCTACCATAAATATGATTCAGCTATTCTCTATAAATCTTTACCTCTCTTCCTAGTGCCAACTGGACTATGAATTATTTTCACACACCTTTTTTCAAATTTGTAGTTTTTGTTTTCTTACAACTCCATCTTTTTATGACCTTAACTCATGGGCTCTCTGTATGATTTCATTTCAATTTCATTTGCTAACTAAGCTATTTTGTAGTAACTCCCCCAGTTCATAGTCTAGAGCAAATCTCTTAAGCCCATTTTATCACTTTGTATTGCCTATACCTTAGGCCAGTTTACATATATTTTTTCCCATTTAGCAGTTCATTCCCCCTTATATTTATATTTGCTTAAGTGTCTACCTTAGTCCATGAATGGCAGTGAAGTCAAACTGAGAATAACATGAAGAGGAGGAGATAGGAGGGGCAAATTTGATGATTTTATAGTTTCTCAGCAGATCCAAGGATGAAACAATTTCCTTCAGAGGGGCCTATGTTCTGCCCTTTACTTATGGTAGAAATGGGGAAAGTCACCAAGGAGGAAAATAATTCATCTAGGTATAGAAATATCCAGGTCAGATGATCTGCAGATTAGATTTGTGGAAAAAATAATGCTTTCACTTCAGAGTTGGTTTATAATATTCCATTATCTCAGTTTCATCAAACATCCTGCCCTCACAGAACTTAATGGCGCAGTCTGCCTGTTTTTCTTTTTGTTTTTAAATTTTAGTAGCTTTCCTATAGTTATTGTATCCTATCTAATAAAAGAGTAATAAGCAAATTGACTGTACCTCTGATTAAGCCAAACCCACAGCCACGCCCACCAGCCAATCAGAATCAAATTATGCAAATAAACCCCAACCAAGATGTCTGCGGCCACTGAGAGCAAGAGGGAGGCTTGGGTTTCCCCAGCAACGAAGGAAGCCAAGCTTTCTCCCTGCCTTGCCAGCCTAGGCCTCCACGCAATGGTACAAAGTTTCAATTATAGAAGAAACATAATCCCAACAGAAATGGCAGCAGCCATGAAGCTGGAGAGAGAAAAGGCTAGGGTTGCCAGGGTGATTGAGAAAGCCAAACTTCTGCAGCCCTAGCCTAGGCCTCCACTCTAAGCTACAAAGTTTCAAACATAAATGGCTCTTGCCACTGAGCAAGTAGAAGACTTGGCTGTGCTCTAGGCTACAAAGTTTCAATTCTAGACATAGATTAATCCCAGATCCCAGGGCTACCCCTTGGGTCACTGAGGGTGGTGCTGGCCTGCAAACCACCATATGCCCCTTGCCTAAGCCACCTCACATCCCAAAGGAACTCCCACCCTGATCTGGGACACCCTTTAGGGCAAACCAGCTCGTCCCCACTCATGCACCATGCCTCTATCCTATCTAATAAAAAAGTAATATGCAGATTGACCATCACTCCAACACACAAGACGGCTGCCCCCATGTGGTCAAAGATCCTGCCCCCATGTGGACATAAGATGGCCACCACAAGATGGCCAGCAGGGGAGGACAGTGGGAGCTTCCAGGCCTGCAAGGGAGAGCAGTTGGAGCTGATCAAGCCTGCAGGGGAAAGCAGTTAGGGGTGACCAGGCCAACAGATGAGAGAAGTTGGGAGCAAACAGGCTGGCAGGGGAGCAGTTAGACATCAATCAGACTGGTAGGGGAGTGCTTAGGGGGTGATCAGGCTGGCAGGCAGAAGCGGTTAAGGGCAATCAGAGAGGCAGGCAGGGAGCAGTTTGGAAGTAGCAGTACTGGATTGTGAGAAGGATGTCCGACTACCCGTTTAGGCCTGATCTTACTCGGATCAGGCCTAAACGGGCTGTCAGACGTCCCTCCAGGGGTTCCAGATTGTAGAGGGTGCAGGCTAGACTGAGGGATACCACCTCCCTCCCAACCCATGCACAAATTTGTGCATTGGGCCTCTAGTATATATATAATTTATATTATATATATAAAGAATTTATTATATATATATAATTTATATTATATATAAAGAATTTATTTTATATATATATATATATATATATATATATATATACATACACATACATACACACACACATACATACACACACACACACACAAAGAATTTTGGTGTCTGAAAAATAATCATTAAACCAGCATATGATCTCATTAAACTCAATATATATAAAATAGCACTAATCTCCAAGTCCATCTTGAAAGTAGGATCTTTATTCCATAGGTGAAAAACTGAGGCTCAGTTAACATATCAATCGGGTCAGGCCCATAGAGCTGGGAACTTGCAAAGCCAGGATTCAAGCCAACCTTCCTGGCTTTAAAGCCCACTCTTTTTTCAGGTCACAGCACAAGATTAGTAGGCATCTATCATTTGTACATATCATAAAAATTAAAGTTCTAAAGAGGCATAAATAAATGGCTTGAATTTTCATTTATTTACAATCTAATTGAAAAAAATAACCTATATAAAAAGTTCATCCCCCCTTATATTTTTATTTACTTAACTAGGGCCTGGTGCACAAAATTCATGCACAGGGGTGTATGTTCCTAAGCCCAGCCTGCACCTTCTCCAATCTGGGACATCCCTCTCACAATCTAGGACTGCTGGCTCCCAACTGTTCGCCTGCCTGCCTGCCTGATTGGCCCTAACCACTTTAGCCTGCCAGCCTGATCACCCCCTAACCAGTTCCCTGACAGCCTGGTTGATGCCTAACTGCCCCCTTGCAGGCCCAATCCCCCCTAACTGCCCTCCTCTGCAGGCTTGATCATCCCCAACTACTCTCCCTTGCAGGTTTGGTCCCTCCCAACTGCTCTCCCTTGCTGGCCATCTTGTGTCCAAATGGGGGCAGCCATCTTTGCCCACATGGGAACAACCATCTTGTGTGTTGGAATGATGGTCAATTTGCATATTCCTCTTTTATTAGATAGGATTATCATTTGAATAGGGACTGAAGTGTCACTTTAAGTCAAATCTCATCTTGGGAACAACATTATGAACCACTTGTCACTCAGGGTTACACTTTAGGATCAATATTCTAACAGCTAATTTAGGCAACTGAATAGCAATTACTTCTGGAATGTGCAACAAAGAATTTTGGTGTCTGAAAAATAATCATTAAACCAGCATATGATCTCATTAAACTCAATTTCATTCTTTAACCAACAAGTGTATATTTAACAACTACCATCATTAAATAAAATTCCATTCCTTACATTAGCTAATTTTTATTGAGCAACTAACCATGCACATAGCACTGCATTAAAATTAAAGAAAATTATTTTGACTCCTATGGGACTGACTAGAAATATATACATGCCTCTTGTTGTGCTTAAGAAACATCTCAACTCCAGAAGATAAAGACACATGACCTTCAAAGACCCATAAGAAAGAGTTTCAAATTTCAACTTCTGAGAGATAGAGATAGAGATACAGATATAGAGAGAGATGGAGATAGGGAAGAGATAGAGATAGAGATAGAGGTATAGATAGGTAGGTAGATAGGTAGGTAGACAGATAGATAGATATTTTCTCCAACTTAAAAAATGTAAGAACTTTACCATGTTAGAAAATTATTTTTTTGTTTCAGATCTGTATATTCTGAAATGTTACACAGTCTTTATACTCTGCTATGTTAATATATAATGCTGTTATAGCCTGGCTTCTTCTAATCAACTTAAATGACACCCCAGAAAGGCCTTCCCAGGTCACCCTACAACATAGTCTATCCTCCTTATCTAAGGAATGAATCTCCATAATGCCATCTTATTCTCTTCCTTCGTGGTAATTTTAACATTTCCAATCATCTGTCTTTCTCTACCAGCCTATAAGTCCATGAGTGCAAGGATGGAGTCTATGTAGTGACAATAGTTTCAGGAATTGCCCCTGACCCTTAAGTAGGCATACAATTATTATTATAAGACTAGAGGCCTGGTGCATGAAATTCGTGCATGGGGAGGGGGTGTCCCTCAGCCCAGCTTGCAACCTCCCCAGTCTGGGACCCCTCCAGGGATATCTGAAATGTTTACACAGTTAGTGGGATCAGGCCTCAATGGGCAGTCAGACATCCTCACAATTCAGGACTGCTGGCTCCCAAATGATTGCCTGTCTGCTTTCCTGATTGCCCTTAACTGCTTCTGCCTGCTAACCTGATAACCCCCTAACCACTCCCCTGCCAGCCTGATTGATGTCTAACTGCTCCCCTGCCAGCCTGTTTGCCCACAACTTCTCTCATCTGCTGGCCTGGTTACTCCTAACTGCCTTCCCCTGAAGGCTTGATTGCCCCCAACTGCCCTCCCTTGCAGGCCTGGACCCTGCCAACTGCCTTCCCCTACTGGCCATCTTGTGGTGGTCATCTTGTGTCCACATAGGGGCAAGATCTTTGACCACATGAGGGCAGCCATCTTGTGTGTTGGAGTGATGGTCAATCTGCATATTATTCTTTTATTAGATAGATAGAGGCCTGGTGCATGGGTGGGTCCAGCTGGTTTGTCCTGGAGTGTCCCAGATCAGGGTGGGGGTTCCCTTGGGGTGTGGGGCAGACTGGGTGAGGGGACTGTGGTGGTTTATAGGCCAGCCAAGCCCCCCAGCGACCTAAGTGGAGGCCCTGTTATTTGGGATTTATTTATATTCTATAATTGAAACTTTGTAGCCTGGAGTGGAGCCAAGCCTTCTGCTTGCTCCTGTGGTAACAGCCATTTCTGTTGGGATTTATTTAAATTCTATAACTGAAACTTTGTAGCCTGGAGTGGAGGCCTAGGCCAGCAAAGGCAGACAGAAAGCTTGGCTTCCTCCATTGCCAGGGAAACCCAAGCCTCCCTCCTGCTCTCAGTGGCTGCAACCATCCTGGTTGGGGGTTATTTGCATATTTGCTCCTGATTGGCTGGTGGACATGGCTGGTGGGTGTGGCAGAAGTGCAGCCAATTTGCATATTACTCTTTTATTAGATAGGATAAGTGAACATATGAATGACTGTATGAATGAACAAATGAGTGAATGAACAAGAATAATTAAAAATGTGATACTACAACTGATATTCCAGGGCTTTCCCTATTTTTGTTATTGTTATACACAAAAGTCAAAGTATAGGATTCAACTGATTCATTGTATTTATTTGCTAAAGTTGTGATAAGGGGGTTCTCACCACCACTTTCTCAGCTTTGAGTGGAAGCAGCTTGTCCTATTTAATGCTCTCTTTTAAGCCATGTGTGTTGCCATTGAAATTAAGCAGAGGTAGTCCACACATTATTTACCTTAGTTTTTACTTAATATTCAGACCTCCCAAATTTGACAATTTTAGAGTATGTAGCAAAATCTATATAGTATATGGTAAATAAAACTTAATTTTAAATTAATAACACTAATGCCATAGTTGTCATTTTGAGCTCTTAGGCATCTGAACCACAACAAACAAGGCTTTGTTTTCCCTTGGATGTTATTTTCTTGGTTTCTTTGAGTTCATCTTTTTGCCACAAGTTATATTTGATATTCATAGCCCCTGAATGGTATTTTCATGAGGTCAGAGAAATCATGTTTCTTTCCCGCAGCGTGTCTTCTTTAAACTAGCCCATGATAACCAGTGTGCCTTGGCATTACCACACCATTTAAGATTTTATAGTCAATTCTATTCTTTCTTAAGTGCCTCTTCTTCTTCATAGGTCATACTCATTATAAGTTTACTAGAGGCTCTGTGCACAAAATTTTTGCATGGGGGAAGGGGTATGGTTTCTCCAATCTTGGACATTCCTCTCACAATTCAGGACTGCTGGCTCCCAACTGCTCGCCTACCTGCCTTTCTGATTGCCCCTAACTGCTTCTGCCTGCCAGCCTGATCACCCCTAACCACTCCCCTGCCAGCCTGATTGGTGCCTAACTGCTCCCCTGCCAGCTTGTCTGCCCCTAACTGCCCTCCCCTGCAGGCCTGGTCCCCCCCAACTACTCTCCCCTGCAAGCCTGGGTCACCCCCAACTGCCCTTCCCTGCAGGCCTGGTCACCCCTAACTGCCCTCCCTTGCTGGCCATCTTGTGGTGGCCATCTGTGTTCACATGAGGATAGGATCTTTGACCACATAGGGGCAGCCATCTTGTGTGTTAGAGTGTGGTCAATCTACATATTACTCTTTTATTAGATAGGATTTTAGTCCTTCCAGGGTTGTATCAAGCCCCAAGACCCCTTACAACCCATCTATTCCCCTGCTTCATAGCCTTTCCTACTAGCAAGGTCTTGCTGTCATAGTCCAAGATGGTAACTTTTTAAAAATGTTTCTTGGCATCTTCAGATGACTCTGTTAACATAGAATCCAGCCAATTTAAACATATATTAACAAGGAATCACCACTTTTCTCTTGCAGCTGTCTTTTGCTCTAACCCAATCATATTTTAGTCACACTCTTATTGCTTGTCTTACCAGTGTTCCTGTGCTTATGAAATAAATGACAGGAAAAGCAAGGAAGGTCACACAATTCCCTTAAAATTGACTGCCCTTAGTCTCAATGAAGGCATAGAGTCCCCTCAAATCTTGAGATAAATCAAGATTTTATTTCAAACAGGAGAATTTTCAAAACTGAAAAATCAAATCAAATATACAATAGGAACAAACAGAAGTTCTAACCATCATATTTTTACTTTCTTAACCTCAACTCTCAAATATTATCCTTCCTCTCTGTGATGTCTGCTCTCTAATTTATATCAGTTATAGTTTCTTTGCATGCAGATCAGAGGCAGAGTTTTAGGGTTTAAGCAACACAATTTGCCTCTGAGCTGAAGGTACCAAAGAACTGAATATAGAGATATTTTGAGCCTCAATGATCAAAGTATTATTTGAGGACTGCCACAGCAGAGCAGCACTTCTATTCTGATGATAAAAAATTTTCTGCTTTCTCTCTAGCAACCAGAGAGAGGTTTAAGACCCCAAGCCCTCAAAGAAAATAGAATAAAGAGAACATAAGCATATCCAAAGTCATTCATGATTTTTTCCCACAGGCCCCTTTTCCCCATTTTCAATGTATGATCAAAGGCTTGCATAGTTGAGGAATGGGGAATTTTACTCTATCTACATTTGAACATTCAAACATTTCTCAGTAGAATCTGTATTTCCAATTTCACTATATATGTAATGATGGATTTCAATTTAGTCAATCAAATCATTTATGTAGATGTTTCAATTAAGTCATTAATATGAGTTCTAAACCTTAAACTGGCTATGATTCAATGGAGTGGTTTTATTCTAAAGCCATGGTCTTTTTTACTTTTGAGCAGTGATGGGGAAAAAAGCAAGGCTACTTTAATCAGGATTTGATCCCTATTCTCCAGTAGAATTAATCTAAAGTTAATTTAAATATTTTTCCTGGCTCTGTTCTGCATGCGGGTAGAAAGAGTCACATTTATTTTGACATTTCACTAGAGCCCAGTTTCTCTGAACAGGAGAGCATAGCCAACCTCTAGTGAAACTCTAGTCAGAGCCTCTCCTGACTCTCAGTGTCCTTGAGGCCTCTATTAGAATATGATGCTAGAATGCAATGCAGAAAGAACAGGGACAAACCAGGCCAGGGCTTCATGAGCTCATGAGCTAAGAGGGCAACTTAGAGAAAAGGAAGCAGCATTGAACTTCACATCAAAGTTGATTTAGTCTGTATTTTGCTTCTTCCTCAATCATGTGACTTTCTCCCCCACCCCCTTTTTTGGTTAATGGGGGCTTTTGGAAATTTTATCTTGCAGTCTTGGTAATTTTAAATTTTAATTTTTGCACAAAAATATTACTGCTTTAGGTTCTTTGGATGTTAGGCAATTTTACAGTGAGATGAACTACTAATAGATATTTTAGTTAATGTTTTAGGAAAAGCTTTTTGTCCAGTACACTTAGATTTTCTTGAGTATTCACTTGTTTCACTTGGCCAATTTAAATTAATCTGAAAACTTGATTACTGTTTTACTGTCAATTTTAATGCTCAAGCAGAAATCTTAGTTTACCCTGTAAATACTTGTGGAAAGGAATATTTGCATTTTTGAGTAGGTCCTCAGCATTCCTGGAATCATGTGACTTTCAACAATTGATATCAATGGTCTCAAATATTTTCAAGTGCAAAATGAAGAAGTTCATTATGATCTCACATGGCTGATGTGAAGAACATGTATGTGAAAAACTGACAAACATTATGCAGTGAAAGAATATTAGTTGTTAACATTAGCCTTCAAGATTTTCCATAGCATCCTCCTCACCTTCCTTTTACCCTCACATACCCAAGGCTTTCCATGCCCAGGTTTGCAATCGTGTGTGGGGAGGAAGGGGGATAGGTGTCACTGAAATGAAGAAGCAGAAATCAGGAGTTTAAGATCCAAATTGAAGCTAGTCTGCGGAGTCCATTATTGGAGAAGAAGGAAAACAAAAAAGTAGAGAGACTGGCTGAGAAAAACTTCTGGTCTTTTAGCTTCAAGTTATGTCTTCCTCCATCTGTTCATATCTACCACACCAGTGCTTTCTGAGCTTCAGTATGCAAACAAATCACCTGGGGATCTTGTTAAAAAACAGATTTTGATGAGATAGGTCTGGCTAGAGGAGTTACATTTCCAACAAGCTCCTGCCAAAGTCAGTGGGGAGGACTATAGATAACACTGAGTAACAAGGTCCTACATGTCCTTCCATGTTCTGTTGCCTACCTTTCCCTCCACATGGCCTATCTGTGCTCCTGGACTTTATCTTCTAGTAAGGAAAAAAACATTGTTTTTCAGGAACACCCTAGCAGTTTCTCACTCTATACTTTAGCTTATCCTAAATGAGGAATATCTCTTTTAGACATTTGCCAAAGACTGTCTTCTCCAGGATTCTATCTTGTAAACCTCCAGCCTTAATTGCTGTTCTATTCTCTGTTCTACAATACCTTTATACCAAGGCTTAAGTTTATGTGGCTATTTCTTCCCACTAGATGCTGAAGTTATTCAAGACAAGAACTCCATTTGATTTTCTATGTCCTCTGCTTTTAACATTCTTTGGAATGCATACTAGAGCACTTTGTAGATATTTGTTCAACTAAGTAGTGTATAAAGAGCACACTGAATTTTAGATCCACACCTGACTGATCAGACAGTTGAGGATCAGGTAGAATGTCAGTCCCTAATAACAGCTTACAGCTTACTGACTACTACATAACACCCAATCAGCGATGAGTATGACTGTGGCAGTGGTTAAAGAAAAAAGTACTGAAAATTATTATTTTTTTAATTTAAGAGGCAGAGTGAATTAGGCTGAAATCTAATAATAATAATTTAAAGATAATAAATAAATATGCCATAAAGATATCAATGAGTCCCCATCACACTAACCTTGTTTGTGCTGAGATATCATAAAGGTCTGGACACATAAGGAATAGTTGTGCAAACAAGCTCTATATGCTACTCAGTTGTGTTCCTTATTTCTGAGGTGCTAATTCCCTCACCACTCTTCTTCTTGCATTTTCCTTCCAAATGCTTTGAATAAGGTGTTCTTGGTGCTCATTAGCTGAGAACCTACAGGTCCAGGCCTGCTCCTTTGCTGTCATCTTCCTTCCCAAAGCTGGAAAGAGGGAAGAGTGGTGATGCATCATGCAAAGGAAGTGATCTCCCACAGTCACTTGGGCACTAAAGAGGTATCAGGCCAAAAATATTTCCCTTCATCACATTCTCTCCCCTTCCATTATGAATTTTAACTACTCTTCTTTGGGCCTAAGAGACCGTTCCTGCAAGTCTGACAGTGCTAAAGGAAAATTATATTTAGAATTCTTCACTGACTTAAATGAACAGGCACACAATTGAGAAAGGGTAAAAAGGTGGATTTGTCTTCCTACTATGACCTATAAATAGCACATTGTATTCCAAATGTATAGAAGAACTCACATCAGAGATTAACATTATGGATACTATATTTTGGCCTCTTAATCATTAATTATTTGAATTATCATGTAAAATCAGAACCACCTCTTTGCATTTAATATATTAAATGAGGGAATAAACATGAGGGAATCAGCAGTAAGAAATGAAGGTGATTAAAAGCAAATGAGAGAGCTGAAGAGAGACAGGGTCTTCATCTTTACTACCTTATCAACAAAAAGACCCATCTATACACTTACATACCAAAGCAAAATGGGAAAGGGATGATATTATTTTACATGGCCAGTAAATGTAAGCTCATTATAATTCATCAAAGATGGTCTGTTTTTATCTGATTAAGATATATTTTAAAATATATATATTTTACATGCTTATTGTAGAAAGGTAAGAGTATACTATTATTAATATTTAAAATGGAAATATAAACTTCCTTCACTCTACAGTATAGGACAACAGCTTAACATATGTAGAAATAAAAGCAAATGACTTAAAATTTCCATATCTTTATAATGCAGAATTTCATTGTCATAAAATGGTTCCATAATTATAAATAAAGTAAAAAGTCACCCAATATAGAGTAGTACAGGGTAAGGCACTTTGGGGTTACTAAAGAGTATGAATTATAAAGCAGTTTTCAGTAAGAATAGAATGCATATGACTTTAATAAGCTCCATTCTAAGCATTGAATATACATTTTCTAGTTTGGTTCTTACAACAGCCCAATGAACTTGATCTAGATTTGATTTGCATTTTAAGGTTAAAAAAAAACTAAAGTACAATTCACCTAAGATATATCACCTATATGTGGAGAAGATATCAGTGAGTCTCCCTTAAAAAATTACTTATTTTTTCTATAAAAATTGTTAAACCAAAAATAACTATAGTTGTTTATTCTGGCTTTATAAAATTCTCTTATTTTAAAGTGGATTGCCCTCTTAAGAATAAGACTAAAAATTGTTAGCAGGAAAAATATTATTTTAACACATGATTTTTGGATTCTGGCTTCTTTATCTAAACTATAAATATTTTAGCCAAATCTAAAATTCAGTGATGCTATACATGCAAATCTTTATTTATCAAAAAAAGGTCACAAATGAAATAGTGTCCAAATTTTCAACATTCAATAGTAATTCTGCCAACACCAGGTGCTCATAAATTTCCTAAATATTATGGAGGTGGACTTTGTGATATAATGGTAAAGATTGGGCCAGAACAAATGCACCACATAACTTCACTTTAAATGTTAAATACCATTATATGTAAAACACGCTTTTCCAGTCACTTCTATTTTATTTTCTATGACTTATTTTCAGTGTATGTGAAGCAACAAGTAGTGCCATCCATAATAAATAAGCAATAGCAGTCTGGTTAAAAATTTACTAGTATTTAAAATAATACTTTTGCATATAAATAAAAAGTTTACTATTTGCGTTAAAACAAATTTTGAATGCTAATGATCTAATATAGTGATTGGCACGATCAAGTGGTGAAAAATTACTGCTTTCTGTTTCTTTTTTCTACATCACCTTTCTAAGAAATGTATTCAAAAGTGCAATTAGCTCACATGATCTTTGTATACTATTTACTTATTAAACATATCACACAGTTAATCTTTATATTGATTAGAATTTTACACAACCTCTACTGGCTCTTTCATTGCTGGGAAAACTTAGTAGCTATTTGGGCAAACAATTTTATTGTGTTCAATATAGAAAAATTGGTAAGTTTTATTCAAAGCTCTAGAGGCATTTTTACTATATTCTGCATTGCAGGTAGCCTTTTTTAGTTTTTTTTTTTTTTTCAGAATGTTTGCCGGTCTAATGACTAATTAATATCAAAGAAAACTTTATTTCTTAGAGGTCAACCACTAGATTTCAAAAGACTCTCTTAGTACTCAAGGATCTCCTTGAGAGATAAAAAGAAAGGATTAGTGCATGTTAATAGAGAACTTCAGCAACATCCTTCCTGGCTTCCCCAATACTGGCATTGGCAGGATCTTGGTTGATGTTTTTTTTACTTGAGTATGCATCTGAGTCATTGGGCAACTTGTTAGGAATTCTGATTTCCGGGTCCCACTCTCCCCAACAAGTTACTGATTCAGGAGATCTAAGGTCAGTCCTAGATACATCATTTTTTATAAAATTCCTAAGAGATACAGTCTGTTCAAGAAACACACTTTCGAAAATGCAGATAACTGGATTCAGTCTGAAAGCACAAAAGAGGACAACATGTTACTTATTTGCTTCCTGCCCTCCACAACCTTATCCCAGTCCTACAAAGTATGACATAACTTTTATTGGCTTTTGCTAGTTTTATTTAATTTTTCAAAAGAGTCTGATTTCTATGAAGGATTTGGGGAACATGGTCCTTACTGATCATCATCTTTTTAGCCTCCTTCAGATGAAGTAGAGAGGCAGTGACTGAGACTCAGGACTGTCGTTAATAAGCTTAGTTTGACTTTCCTGCCCAGTGGATAAATATAGCAATGCTTTCATCATAGTATCTCTAGTTCAATTCCAGGACAATACCTTCAGTAACATATTCCTTGTTCAAGATAACTACCCAGTGCAGCCTCAAGGCTATAGAAAGTTCTTCCTACAAGCACTCTTTTCTCAATTGTCTTCATCCTCCCCAGCTGGTCCTTCTTCTCTCCCACTGCATGCATGGATATTAGGCTTGTGAGACCCCTGATAATCAGAAGACTAGAAAACAAGCAATAAAATAGAAGTATTCTTTCTCCTTTATGTAAGATAAATAAAGGAGAGGAGCCTGGTTGCTGATGCAGCTGAGAGATGTGGTATCTGAGGGGAGAAAGCGTTAAGAGATTGTATCAGGCATTTCTCCAGATGTGTGGACTGCCACCCTCCTTTGGTTCTAAATTTCAGAAAAATGCTGAAGGAAGCTGTCAAGGCTCTTTGAAAATATTTTCACTGGTGTGAAGCTGCTAGAGTGGCACCCCAAAGTGGCACTTCTGTGCACATATCAAATTATAAATATGCAAATCAAATCATTGGGTGCTACTAGCCCAACCATTCACAGCACAGTAATTATCAACTGACAGCCCTAAACTGGTATGCCCCCTGCTGTGATAGCTTCAGCAGAGGTTTTGCTTAAAGTCTTGTCACCCATCCTTGATGAGGTGGAAAAGGGAGCTCCCAGGATTATTCTTGGGAGCAAATGTAGAGGTGATATTTTGAAAAACTTCATTGAGAAGAGGTGGGAATAACAGAGAAGCAGTTCAATGGCAGATGCCAAGGATTTTACCAGGCTGCGACAGCCCTGCCAAAGTGGGCTTAGCTGTAGACTTCTGAGACCATCTCCGCTTACAGAAGCAGTGTAAGGAAAGTTTTGTGTTTAGTTTAGACTGGCCTCCTAAAAATCACCAGCAGTTTGGGAATGCCACAGATTAATTACCAAGCCCTACCCTCCTCATCCCCCTGAGATTTTGTTGCAGAATGAAGACACTTCATAGGTTTATCATGCTTCCTAATGATGGCAATTTGCTTCCATGGTTGAGAAACATAGCAAATAAACCAAAGCTATGAGAATGAGTTTTTCAAGAACAAATATTAAATTCATAGGACAGAGTTCTTCAAGGACCCATATCAAAACCTGAACTACAAAGGTTTTAAACCTGTCTGAAAATGGACACTTTTCCATGGAAAAGTGGGGTTTATATCTCCTCCTCTTGAACCTGGGCTTAACGTAGAGAACAACTGGTCAACAGAAGACAGAGAAGGTAACACTAAAAAAGGATACAGCTTCTGCCTGGTTTTCTTTTTTAAATATTCATCCGAGGCTATGTTTTTTGTTTTGTTTTGTTTGTTTGTTTTTTAATTTTCAGAGAGAGAGAGAAACATCTACCCCAACCAGGATAGAACTCACAACCTGGGTATGTGCCCTTGGGAATTGAACCCTTAACTTTCAGAGTACAGGACAACACTCCAAATAATTGAGCCACTCCAACAACAGCTGCCTGATTTTCTTAAGACACTTGCCTTCAGAGCCTTGATCCACCAAGTGAAAGTCTCTGGCTGCCCATTTCTCGAGAAGATATCACCGTAGGTGATTTGGCTGACTGCCATAGTTGAGAAACCAGCCAACAGATAGCAGCAATGGCCATATAAATGCATGAAGCTGCCTCCAGATATGACTATCATTACAGCTGAGTCACTCCAAGCTACTGAGTTACCTCAGGTTTGGGTCTTTCCAGTTAATGTCTCAGTTACTGTGAAGCAGAAGCAAGCTCTTCTCACTAGGCCTTGCCCACATTACTGACCCATAGAGTTTTGAATACAGTGACAGGGCTATGTTACAGGTCCAAGTTGTAGGGTAGAATATGCAGCATGGCCAGAAATCATGCAAGGCATTGTGGGAGAAGCAAGGAATATAGAATCTGATAGTCCTGGCTTTGTCATTCAATTATTCCTGTCATTCAATTAAAACCTGTGTGACTTCACACAATTTACTCATGCTCCCAGAAGATCAGATTTCTAATATATAAAATGGATAGAAAGGTATGTGTCAGGATTGTGGTAAAGATTAAAAGAGGATGTATAGGCCCTCTCTGGTTTGGCTCACTGGATGGAGCATTGGCCTATAGACTGAGGGGTCCCAGGTTTGATTCCGGTCCAGGGCATGTACCTTGGTTGCAGGCACATCCCCAGTAGGAGGTGTGTAGGAGGTGGCTCATCAATGTTTCTCTCTCATTGATATTTCTGACTCTCTGTACCTCTCTCTTCCTCTCTGTAAAAATCAATAAAATATATTTTTTAAAAATAAAATAAAAATAAAAGAGGATGTGCAGGAATGTGCCTGGCACAGTGCCTGTAATACAGTGAGAATGCAATAATTGTCACTACTACCTTTGTTATTATAATCATCGACATTATTGTAATAAATATTAAAAAATCCATAGATGTCTCAGTGGAAATAAAAAATATTCTCCATTATGATTGAGGGAAATCAGCAGAATGCATCGGAGTCATGGCAATAAATCTCATGGTGGGAAAGAGGATTACAAAATAAGTCCTTCCTAACAAACTCCTTGTACAGTTGAAACACTTGAAATATTTCTTTCAAGTCAAGGAGCCCATAATTTTCCAATGTTAGGATGTTTTTATGTATAAACAACTATGGACACTCATATGATAGTAGTATTCATGTAAGAAAAATATTTTGCGACTAATCATAGCTTGTATATACATATTAAAAATAGCAATGTTTATTTGTCACACAGCAGACAGATAACACTCTGCAAATACAGATCAAAGGCTCTATTAAAATAATGTCCTTATTGCTCAGTAAACCCCAGAACCTAGGTATCCTTATGACAAGTCAATGTTCCTTTTAAATTCTCTATGTCTAGACTCTCCAAAAGTGATACTACATATCTACACACAATTAGGAATATGATTTGTAAGTTTCTTTGACTCTTTCCATTTAAAAGAAAAGAAATATTTCTGATAAGCTGTGCACACCTCATTATCAGTCCTCCGGTAAGAGGAGAAGCTGATGTGATTACTTGTGTGGCATATGGCGGAAAGAGAAGCTAAATGATCCTTTTAGGGATCCAGATGGCCTTCAAGTAACTGTGATAATGACACTTAAGCACTTTCAACAGCGATTTTTGTTTTAGCTATTCCAAATCATACATAGGTAAAGTGTCATCTCCATAAAAATATTTATTATTAAACTCTCAAAATTTTCATTAAGAAAACTATCCAAATTAATTCATACAATTCAACATGGAAAGGAGCAGAAGGAATATTTTTTATTATGTATGAAAAGTTCTAATGAGTATTTTTCTTGTTGGGGTATTCTTAGCTCAGGTCTTAATAAATCTCTTTTAAAATTATCTGTAAAATGATTATTTTTGTTGTGTTAGTAATCTCCTGAGTAAGGAAAGAGTGGAAATAGCTCATTAACAAAACTTGCAGGTGATAAGCGGTATGGCAGGCACCATGAAAGCTCTAAAGATATATACATGAACCCAAAGAAGTGATATGAGTAAAAAATAACAAAATGTCATTCAGCTTAGAAATATGAAAACAAATACATCTTGAGTAAAATAATCCAATGGACAGGAGAAACCTGGGGAGAAGTAACAATAAAGGAGATCTGACACTGATAATGGAGGACAAATTAGATATCAGTTTGCAATGCAATACAATGACCAAAGAAGCTAATGCTATTTTGAACTGAGCACAATAATCCACTAGGTTAGAGCACAGCAAAATATAGAGAAATGACTTTCTTGACTCTGGTATGGCTAAGCTATAGCATAAGGCCTCTCGACACGCAAAATGTGTTGAGAAAGTGGACTGAGTACAAAGTATAACACTGAAATGATTAAAGAAATGGGCCCTACCTGGTTTAGTTTAGTGGATAGAGGACCAGCTTGAGGACTGAAGGGTCCCAGTTTCGATTCCAGTCAAGGTCACATGCCTGGGTTGCAGGCTCAATCCACAGTGCAGGGCGTGCAGGAGGCAGCAATGATTCTCTCTCTCTCTCTCTCTCTCTCTCTCTCTCTCTCTCTCTCTCTCTCTCCTCCCCCATCCCTCTTTCTTCCTCTCTGAAATTGATAAAATATTTTTTTAAAAGAAAGAAATGGAATGATGTGTTTCTGGGAAAAGATGAGAGAAGCAAAATGTGTATTAGCTGGATAAGCAATGACAAACAGAGCTGGGGCAGCACTATATCAGCATTTGAAAGATCTCATTTTCCTCAGGGAAAGGGCTGTATAAATGTCAATAATAGCAACAATATCAAAACACCATTAAAAAGTCTAAAAGGCTATGGATGACATAGCTTTCTTATACAGTTAGTGGTGGGGATCACTTCCTGACATCAGCTATCCTAATAGCAGTCCTCTCAGTTTGTGTGTTGTTGTTGAAGACATTGGACAGATCCTCTTCTTAATCTTAAGGTAGAGGAACTTGAGCAGTTGAGAGGTGTTAGTGAGAACAATTGAATTTTGTGTAGCTTCAGTACTTTTCTTAACACTGGTCACTATTGTCCTGTTCTTCAGTAAAATTTAGTTTCCTCACCTGGTTTCCAAAACTCACATCAAATCTTGTTTATGATCTTCCATTGCTAGGAATTTTCTTCCTTTATGTGAAACAGTAGAGGAAAAAAATGGGGGATTTGAACCAATTTATACTCAGATGCTATTCTGTAAGATAACAGTTTAATATATAGTTCTCATGCATAAGGGATGATATATTTTTCCCACAAAAAGTTCTCTCTGTCCAGTAGGTGAGAAGCATGTTTTGATATGGATCATCCCTGTGTCCTTCAAATAAAATTATCCGAGCTTTCAAGTGTCAAGTGCAAATATTTGACAGTGCCCCATATACCATTCTGAGCTGCTAAAATAGATAAACATAGTCTTAGAGATTGAATGGGATCCATTTAATTTTACATTAAAACCCCAAACATCAAGAGCATGTGACATGCTTTATAATGTGAAGCTATGTGGGGAAATTTCCATGCAGTTACAATGAGTCAGAGCATGCACTGTTGGAAGCATAGATGCAAGGGAAATATAACCTAGCTCTCTTCCAGGGCTAACATTCTAAGACCCTATAATTCAGTGACTGTAGGATCATTTTCATGATTCAAGAGTCAATATTGATGGATTCTTTCCAAAGTGAAAATGTGAGAAAGTGAGAGATGAGAAGTTGTTCCATTATGTGTTAAGTATTTACAATGCCAGGGAGACACAATTTGGGAATAAATTGAGTGATGAAGTATGTAAGGTTAGCAAACAAAAAGCGGAAATCTAAAAAAAAAATCAAACAAAACTGCCACGACCATCCGTCACTGATCCCTAGAGTGGAAGGGAAAAGAATGTGAATTCCTGCACCTACTTGTGATCTATTTGGAAAGACAGGAAATCTTGCTCAGGGGAAACTTTAAAGAGTCAGACATCTGCTGTGGAGCAAACACACTGAAACATGGGTCACTAAAAAGCTCCTCAGTTACAGAGAGAAGCAGGTTTGTGACCCTGAAAGTAGGCAATTCAGGCAGAGTAAACACCCTCCCCCCTCAATTTGCCACTGACAGGCCTGCAGGGATGGATGGGGATGTGAAAACAATATAATAATCACCAGGGTCCACTTGTTATTGATATTCCCATAGTAAAGAAAGTAGCTTCTTAAGTTTCAGGTAATTTCCTAATACAAGTGCTGTAATGGAAACAAGATAGTCACCCCCCGAGGCAGCTAGTTTAACCAAACATGCTCAGTAAAATGCACCTTGCTGCGTATAAAATGGCCTGTCCTGCTGCCCACAGGCAGTCTTTATGATAGATTCAGGTCACTTGCTTTTACTGATAGCAAGACTCTGTGTTCATTATTAGTGGCCAAGCATAAGAACTATTTTAGCCACGTCTTATAAATTTCTCCAGCTTTCAAGAGGCACAGCATGGTTAACACTGCCAAAACCAAATGCAGAATGTGGGTCACCCTGAACTACATAGAGAGGCAGGATGAACCAACTTGCAGAGTCTGTTTTGGTTTCAAACACACTTAGCCACCTGATTTCTTCAAACAAATCTGGCTAGTTTCAATTACAGCATCACTGTATAGACAGACACAATAAGAGTAACACTTGTTATTTATGAGTCAAAGAGAACCTGTATACTATTCCCTTGCCACAATTTTAAGGTAACACTTTTGCAAAAACCAATGTTTTAAAATATATAAAGATTTGAATTATAGAGTGACAAGCTATCTTGTAGGTACCCAAAACAAGCAAACAAAACATTATCAGGTTCCTATGAGCACATTTGAGTAGTGGTACCACCATACCTCACTCAATGTCAGGTAGTTGTACCATGCAGATTGACTCCAAGTATTAGATCATAGTATTGTACTTGTGCTTTTAGTCTGACCAGGCTGTGATTTTATACATACATACAGCAGGCATGCATAGATATTTGAGTGCAAGAAGACTAAAATTGTAAAAGAAAAAATAAATAAACCAGAATTTCCCTAGGCATTTATGGCTTGTGGGACAAGAAGTCTAAAGACAAAGAATCATTGATTGGTAGCCAAAGTGGAGTGGGAGTTGATAGGATATTACACTGCAGCTCATTGAGAACTTCTAATCAAATTTGTGAAAATCTTCAACAGAGATGATTTAATTCTACCCATAAACCTACATTAATTATACCATACTTACTAAAGAAATCTCTGTCTTCCATTCTACCTTCTATAATTGTCATATCTAAAACACAACTAATGCTAACATCTAGAAAACCCAGCCCAGAATATCCCAACTACAATTCTCATGCCAACTTGATAACAATTGAATGATGACTATTTACCTAGACACAAAATTTGTCAGGGGCCTAAGAACTATATCTAATCCAGACAACAATCATTCAAGGTCATTGCTATTATTCAGATGTTAAACAAGAAGAAAGTAAGAACATATGTACTTATATGCTTATACTGGCTGTTTAGTACACAGATTCAAAGATAGGCCTGGATAATTCTGAAGTTTCTAGCAGATAAACAATGAAAAAGAGATCTTTAGTTTCTTTAAATTCATTTAGACCCCACTCTAATTTCCATAGCATTCACTGCAAACATTTCTTAAAAGTTGCTTTAGTTCCCTTCAGACTATGAGTGAATAGACTGCAATAACTGTGTGTATGTGTGGACATGCATGCATGTACATATTTTATTTAACAAATGTCTATCAGACACATAATTCTGTGCTAGGCATTGGGCCAAGTACTATGAATAAAGTAATAGTTATGGTTTCTGCTTTCATGGAGATTACCATCTACCCGCCTCTCTGCTTGATGAGGGGAAGTTAATTAAAACTAGCAGGCAGTGCTTTAAAACATGGAGAAAGTTGATGCCACTGGTTTTTAACGGGAAATATGGAGCTAAGTAAGAGATCAACCACAAGCTCAAGATTAACCTTCTTGTATTATTTGTTGTCATTATCATCATGATTATAGTCATAAAATAATTTTATTATTGTATAATTGGAGAAATTATAATTCTGCAGGGCTGTGGACCCTCAGACCATGGCGTTACCTGGAGAAATGAAAGGAAGTAGATACCCATCCAAAGGGTTAGGACTCAGGGTAAACCATTTTTCCCTTTCCTGTAAAGGAACAGAAAAATAACTACCTTATTTGAATTATGATCATTAAAATGGGATATCTCCAGTGACTCTAGGGAGCAGGGAAACTAAGATGAATACTTAGTTATATTTAGTAACTAGAGGCCCAGTGCACAAAATTTGTGCACGGGGGGTGGGGGTGGGGGTTTCCCTCAGCCCAGCCTGCACCCTCTCCAATCTGGGACCCCTCGAGGGATGTCCAACTGCCCATTTAGGCACGATCTCAGTAGGATCGTGCCTAAACAGTCAGGTGGACATCCTTCTCACAATCCAAGACTGCTGGCTCCCACCTGCTTGCCTGCCTGCCTTCCTAATTGCCCCTAACTGCTTCTGCCTGCCAGCCTGATCACCCCCTAACTATTACCCTGCCAGCCTGATTGATGTCTAACTGCTCCCCTGCCAGCCTGTTTGCCCACAACTTCCCTCCTCTGCTGGCCTGGTCATCCCTAACTGCCTTCCCCTGCAGGCTTGAACAGCCCAACTGGCCTCCTTTGCAGTCCTGGTCCCTCCCAAACGCCCTCTCCTGCTGCCCATCTTGTGGTGGTCATCTTGTGTCCACATGGGGCAGGATCTTTGACTATAAAGGGGAAGTCATCTTGTGTGTTGGTCAATCTGCATATTACTCTTTTATTTAGATAGGATAGAGGCCTGATGCATGGGTGGGGGTCAGCTGATTTGCCCTGAAGGGTGTCCCAGATCAGGGTGGGGTTCCCTTGGGGCATGGGACAACCTGGGTGAGAGGCCTGTGGTGGTTTGCAGGATGGCCACACCTCCCAGCAACCCAAGCCGAGGCCCTGGTATCTGGGATTTATTTATGTTCTACAATTGAAACTTTGTAGCCTGGAGTGGAGCCAAGCCTTCTGCTCGCTCTGTGGTGGCAGCCATTTCTGTTGGGACATTTACCTTCTATAATTAAAACATTGTAGCCTGGAGTGGAGGCCTAGGCTGGCCATAGCTACAGAAGCTTGGCTTCCTCCATTGCCTGGGCAACCCTAGCCTCTGCTCTCTCCAGCTCCTGGCTGCTGCCATTTCTGTTGGGATATAGCTTCTATAATTGAAACTCTGTAGCATTGAGGGGAGGCCTAGGTTGGTAACAACAAGCAGAAAGCTTGGCTTCTTCCATTGCCAGGGAAACCCAAGCCTTCCTCCTGCTCTCATGGCTACAGCCATCTTGGTTGGAGTTTATTTGCTCCTGATTGCCTGGTGGGCATGGCTTGTGGGCACAGCTTGATCAGAAGTATGATAAATTTGCATAATACTCTTTTATTAGATAGGATAACTGCATTAACAATCTCATTAATTTTCATAGTTTCAGGTTTTATATTTTTATTTCCCCCCAATTTCCATATAATCTTACTTTTTAGAACTTCTGTTTTCTGTGGTTTGTGTGTTTTGTTGTTGTTGTTGTTGTTGTTGTTGTTGCTGCTGCTGCTGTTGTGTGTGTGTGTGTTTTGTTTTGTATTTTTTTATCTTTGATTTTGACTAATCTGAGAAAGGAAAAAAAAAAAGTTTTGTTAATGCTTAGATACCTACCTAGTCCAGGAAAACCACAAATTGTTACATGAAATTCATCATGGTACTGTCAGCTGCTGGTCCAGGTACTAAGCCCAGAGGAGCTGGTATAATTATAACTTAATAAAAACAAAACAAAACAAAACAAAACAGAGAAGCAGGAAACAGAATGGGGATAGTAATAATATTACTTATTTCCTAAAAATAAAGATTATTTCTTTTCTATGAATGTCATAGCTAGTAAATAAATTAATATAGTATGCCAGATACATAATCTTAAGGAAGAATTACTTTGAAATGAGAAGAAGAAAGAAACTAGAAGGTATTCTACAAATAAAAAGTCTGAGTGTAAATTACTTAAAGTAATACACATCCTAAAAGGGTTAGATTCTGGAACCTCAGTTAAAACATATGGAAAAAAAATTACATTTTAATTACAAAAATACCATATGACCAAAGATAAGCATTTCCTGAAGATGGGTGCTACTCGCATTGTTAGATTTATAGAGAGTTTTAAATTTGTGTGCAGATGTATGCCCAAAGAGTTTTTCCTCCTAAAACCACAATAGATTATTTTCAAAGGATTAGTTGAATCTTATTAGAGTTCAAATATTAGCTATAGTTTGCCTGAGTGTTTCTGGGACTCTGGAGCTAATTCATATTGTTATTTTCATTGTTGTTAATTATCAATATTACTTGCAGAATTTTAGATATAAAATGATCCATACAGAACATTGTTTGACACCTTCATTTTGCATAAGCGGATACCAAGGACCAGAGAGGCTATATGTGTTGCCATATGTCACACAGGAATTTCAATCAGCCTGGGAATTATTTCATTCAACAAAAATTCATTAAGTACATATTATGTATTGGTTTGGGTTCTACATGTATCCTAAACAGTAATCTCTTGACAAATCCTCAGGTGTCTCTTGCTCTCAATACCTTTAAATATATATATTCATTTACTCATTAGAGTAAGATTAAATTATACAACAAATCCCTCTGTAAAATCATATCCTCAACTTGGTATAAACTAATAAAAAATAGCTTGTTTATGTAGAGTTTAAAAACTGTATACCCAAATAATGCTCTTATTCATGATGAAACATGAACACGGAAAATTGACTTTCTAAAACAGCAAGAAAAATCTAGAGGGTTGCTGGAAGAATACAGGACAAGCACATACAACATAGAAGAGTTATGGTAATAATAATTCTTCCTTGTATTCAGTCTCCATGAAATGAGCTTTGATAGCAAAGGTCACATTTTTGCTGTTGTATACAGAACTTGACTCTTCTTCCCTAGCTTGAAGAAGCATTTTCACAGTTGGTAGGTCAATCAAATAATTGCTTCTGAAAACAAATATTGGATCTCCTTAAACTTATAGGCAGGTTAACATGATCAGGCAGTAACGATGCCTGTCTTTAGAAAGGACACTTATTCTGGATGAAGGATTTGATCACTTATATCAGGCAAACCATGTCATCATTTCTCCCTCACTATCTAGCTCTCTCTCTCTCACTCTCTGTCTTTCTCTCTCTCCCTTTGAAATATATAGGTTTATTTTTATTCATAGATTGTAAAAATTTCTATTTTAAAAATAGTGTATGCAATCATCTTTAAAAATAAAAATGACACAGTACTAAAAGGACAAGTAATGTCAAAAC
Source organism: Antrozous pallidus (assembly GCA_027563665.1). Taxonomy (NCBI): domain Eukaryota; kingdom Metazoa; phylum Chordata; class Mammalia; order Chiroptera; family Vespertilionidae; genus Antrozous; species Antrozous pallidus. The sequence goes on along the minus strand of CM050514.1, from coordinate 65,904,672 downwards.
CAAGAGGATAGGACCATTGCTCCATGGCCCATCCATACTAGAACCCAAGCATCTTACAGTGGCTTTCATGTAACCTTTTTTCTCTTATTTATAATTTGACATGTGTAAGTAGAAATATTGTATTTTGAGGATGGAGGAATGTGGCAATGTGGAAAAACGGAACAAATTAGACAAGGAGAGACAGAGAGTAATAGATATAAAGAAGTAAACAAGATGGAAAATATTGCTGGCCATCACTTATTTAAGATTTTTTGCAAGTAGACTTTGTAGCATTTATGTGAGAGAAGTAAAAAAGAAAAGTCTAAGATATGTAGATGATGATATATTTCAGCTTGCTTGGAAAGATGTGTTTTCATGGGCAAATGTTTATATATTTTGTATGAACATGAAGAAATATATAATAGAAAATATATAAAGATATTAAATTTAATTACTTCAAAAAAGATAGAGATAAGAAGGGGAGGTTATTTATGTCTTCTTAATACATTTTTATTGATATACTAGAGGCCTGGTGCACAAAATTCATGCATGGGGGGTGTCCCTCAGCCCAGACTGCACCCTCTCAATCCAGGACTGCTGCCTCCCAATTGCTTGCCTGCCTGTCTTCCTGATTGCCCTTAACCACTTCTGCCTGCCAGCCTAATCATTCCCTAACCACTCCCCTAATAGCCTGATTGATGTCTAACTACTCCCCTGCCAGCTTGATTGCTCCTAACTTCCCTCCCCTACAGTCCTGGGTCCCTCCCCAACTGCCCAACCCTGCAGGCCTTGTTCTTCCCCACCCCAACTTCTCTTCCCTGCAGCCTGGGTCTTCCCCAACTGCCCTTCCCTGCAGGCACAGTCACTCCCAATTTCCCTCCTCTACAGGCCTGGTTTCTCCCAACTTTCCTCCCCACTGGCCATCTTGTGGCAGCCATCTTGTGTCTACATGGGGGCAGGATCTTTGACCACATAGGGAATGCCACTTTGTATGTTGAACTGATAGTCAATTTGAATATTACTCTTTTATTAGATAGGATAGAGGCCTGGTGCATGGGCAGGGGTTGGCTGGTTTACTCTGAGAGGTGTCCCAGATCAGGGTGGAGGTTCCCTTGGGGCATGGGATGATCTGGGCAAGGGACCTGTAGTAGTTTGCAGGCTGGCCATGCCCCAAGCAACTCAAGAGGAGGCTCTGGTATCTGGGATTTATTTATCTTCTATAATTGAAACTTTGTAGCCTTGACTGGAGGCGTGGGCCAGCCAGGGTATGTGGAAAGCTTGGCTTCCTCCATTGCCAGGGAAACCCAAGCCTCCTGCTTTCTTTGTGGCCACAGCCATCTTAGTTGGATTAATTTGCATACTCGCTCCTGATTGGCTGGTGGGCATGATTGTGGTGTAGAGGAGTGATGGTTAATTTGCATATTACTCTTTTATTATATAGGAAAAGTTACTTTTGACAAAAAAAAACAATTAAGAAAATCAGAGAAAATAAAAATTAAATGGGTGAATGCAAAACAGTTCAAAATCAGATTAATCAATATCCTTGGAACAGCCCATGGTAGGTGCTCAATAAATACTAGTGGAGCAGAAATATAAATGTATCACATCACTCAGCTCTCCAGGATTTGGCAGCTAAAGTAACTGATGCCTATAGAGGTTAAGCTATGGCTAAGGACATACAAGTTTTCATTGCTGACACTATGTACTCTATGCCAATTTATCTCCAGTGGATGTACCTATAGAACATCCTCAATTTTTTTTGTAAAAATGGCTCCTGTTGTGGCCCAGAAGACTGCCTGAACATCTGTTGAAACAGTTCACACAAAGGAAGGAGGAACTTGGCAGTGTGGTTTTGGGGGAGGAGAATATTTTTAAAAAAACTGTAATGCTGCCATTGAAGGCAGCACACCTGCTGGGTCCCACACAGGATGTAATTGATTTGTTTGAATATTGTCTTTGTTTCTTCCTTAGAACCTAGCCTCTGGGGAGGTGCCATTAAACAAGAAAATGATCAAGAGCTCAACATAGGAAAGGAGAAGAAGCAGAATGACACCTCAGCATCCCTGGGAAAGGGAGAGTGGCTTCCCCACCTGACCAGGGATTGCACAGAGGTGACTTGCTGTGTTGTGAAAGCATCCTGAAGAATTGTCCAGAGTCAGTAGCATATGTAGGCTATTCATCCTCTCACATTACATGTGTCCCTGTCCTTTCTCAACTGACTAGTGTCACAGCTCCTCAGCTTGGACTAAAATGACTTCGATGAGTAGAAGAATATTCTAATCATTACCATTGAAAATTACATGTGAATAAATGGCAGTGATGTACTAATTAAATAAATAAAAGCATAGATCCTCTGTTATCTGCTTATCTGAATTGCTGCTGAAAATGAGAAAGCTGCTATTTCTACCCTATACCATTTCCTTCAAAAGGGCTATTCTGCCTCACATGGAATTTGGAATTTTTGAAGTTATTCAAAGATAGTATTAAATAGCAGTCAAATGAAACATTATTTTATTTCCTCTCAGGGACAAACACCACTAAGTTCTTTATTTAAATATACCAATACCAGCAACAACTGAATATCATTTTCTTTCAGGTATCAGAGTGTAAATATATCAATGACAATGTCAGAAGTCATTTTAGCTAAACTTTTCATTCATTATGACATGATTTTTCATTAGTCTATAATCTAGTTAAAAGCTTAATCATGCTTGGCCATATGTACAAATAGGGAAAGCAGACACCTACTCCAGGAATTGAAAGTGATAGTTCCACCTGTCTTAAAAATACTCCTTGGCTTCTCTGACATTTCCACAATTAAGGTTAATTGTCAATAAAAGGGATCCTTTAATAAAACACATCACTCCATTCCTAGCACTTAACACCAGTGTGGGGTTGGTTTTCAAGGTATCTAAGGAGAATAGAGTTCTGGGATATATATGATGACAGGGCTGGGATGGGAAAGGAGAAGGTAAGACAGATCCAGAGCATGGGATTTCGGGTCAAGGCCAACTAGAATGGGACTATTTACATGGGAAAGTAAGGGCCTCACACAGAGAGCAGTGCAAAGAGAAATTGAGAGGCACCCCAGAAGTCACAAGTGCAGACAGGAGAGGACCAAAGGACCCTGTTTACAGTATCTGCCAGAGACAGCTCTGACAATAATGGTGGCTCATTAAATAAACTGCCTTTGAAGTTTTTATCTGTAATATGAAAATATTCAGCTAGATAAAAGATACAGTAATAATTCCTTTACCGCCCTCTCCAGAGAATGTGGTTTGCTTCAAAGTAAAACATTTAAATCACTGAAAGTTATCTCTTTAATCTCTAAAACATGCTTTCATTTAAAGTTTTTTTCTTGTAACTAATTATAAAACATATCAATTACTTATTTTATTTAGTTCATATAAATTCCACTTCTAACAAGCATCAATGTGCTTGTGTATTTTACTGTGCTGTGTATTGCAGTAAAACAACTTTCTTGGGATCTCTTAGAGTATATACATAGGTTATTTGCTCCAATGTGGAATGACTGAAACCTCATCATAAGTTTATAGCCACTTAGCTTTATCCCTTTGTCATTAGTTGTCTTGTACAAAGAAATGCATGTTTCTTTTTTATAGGATTTGGAATTTCATATCCTATCTATAAAGATAAAAATATTGTTCACCTTCTAAAACTCATTGAACTCAGCTCTGTACCCTTATTCTTCTCTTCTTATTCTTACCTTCAAAATACATCTGAATGGCAGTGATTAGCTCTACCTCTGGTTGACCTGGATATTACAGTTAAGCAAAAACAGGAGGATCATGAAACAGAGATGTAGACAAACCACGAGGCAGTGAGAGTTAATAATGCCATACTACTGGGAATGTGACTCAGTCATAAAAAGGATTGGGTGACCTGAAAAAATTCAGACAAAGATAAATTATATTCCTCTACTCTTGCTGAATTATTAAATATGATAAATTAACTCTGGCTAGTTCTGCCCATTAGAATTACAGTTTGAATCACATAATTATGGTTCTTGATATTTAATTTAGCACTTTATTATAAACTATCTTGGTTTTGCTATTTAATTATGTTCACACGTTTTACTTCCTTACCAGGATTGTAGTCTTGTTGAGGGCAGAGAAAATGTCTTTCCACCTAATTTGGGTTCCTCCATAGCCCACCAGATAAGCCAGTGCATGTACAGGACACCCCTTAATTCTAATTGAATCTGTTATAAATGAATCTTTAAAATTAGACTAAAATTAAGATAGTATAAAACCCCTGCTATTATCTAGTCCAGTGACAATACAAAAAATGGGAGAAGAGGACGGGTAGGTAAGTGTAGGTATAAGGATATTATATAACAGAAGTCATATAGTCCATATTTAAGTAATTCCCCTGAAAGTTCATAGATATGAGCACATTCACACAAACATTGGATTATACATTATTAGAGCCACTTCAGGAAATAATCAGTTCAGTCTAAGAAAAAGAAAGTTACGAAATTATTGTAAAGGTGTTTCTAAAAGGCCTCAACTGAATATCTATTCAATGATTTATTTTTTTCTGAAGATAACAGCTGAAAAGATTACTATCAAGTCCTGCTAGAATCATCTAAACCTTTTGTTTTAACCTTTGAAGTTGGAATTATTCAAACATCAATATTTAAATTTAACACTGATCAAGGAGTAATTATAGGGATCTAAGCTAATAGAATAGTCTCACTCTACCTCCATATCCATATCCTGAAAGTCAATTACTGTCCTATCTTTTCCAGATATATATCTCCAATTCTTTCTAAAACTCTCCTTTAATCAAAATCCAAAGCAGGCTTCCTCTCGGTGTCCGACCTAGTTTGCTGCGACATGGCTAAATGCACCAAGAAGGTCGGAATTTTTGGTAAATACAGGACCCGTTATGGCGCCTTCCTCAGGAAAATGGTGAAGAAAATTGAAATCAGCCAGCACGCCAAGTGCACTTGCTCTTTCTGTGGCAAAACTAAGATAAAGAGGCAAGCCGTCAGGATCTGGCACTGTGGTTCCTGCATGAAAACATGGTGCCTGGACCTACAACACCACTTCTGCTGTCACAGTGAAGTCAGCCAGCAGAAGGAATTGAAAGACCAGTAGAAGCTCCACAGTTTGAAACGCTGTAAGCCTATAATAAATGGGTTAATTTATATAACAAAATTACTTTGGTTATTCATTTTATTAATTAGACATTCTGGTTTATATTGTATTAATTTTGCTTTCTCAAAAAAAAAGGACTTGGAAATTAAAATCCATCTAATTTTTCAGTAGTCAGTGATATATAACATAACAATGTAAACATTTTAAGTCACTTAAATATTTATTTTAAATCTTTCTAAAGGAATGATGGACACATACTTCCTCCTTTGGTGTTTTGTCTGACCATTGTATCAACATCTTCAGAAAATGGGGAAACATTAAAATTTCACAACAAATTTTGCAAATCATACATACCATTCTCCCTTTTTCAGTTTGCACACAAGGATTCCCAGGAATGAATTCAATTTGCTGTAGTTGGTCACACTAATAATGAAAAGTTGCTTGTAAGTTTTTCAGAGTTGTGAATAGTTAAGATTATGATTAACTTTCTTCATCACCTTTATTCATTCCACTTCTTAAATGCTCTGTAAGGTCTATGCACAGGTTTATCCCTTCATTCAGCACTGTCTGGGCATAGACTATCAGTAACACCCTGTGCCAAGCTTATTAGATCATGAAGAGAGAGAAGGCTTGATGTAGTGATTGATTTGCTCATTTGTGGGCAGTGGTTAATGGGTTAGCCAACTAGTTGCAAAGAACAATAAACATTTTGACAAAGAAAAAAATCCAAAGCAGACATTCCCAGGATTAGATGCTTCCAAACAAACTGCACTTTCCTGATGCTGATCCTGTTTATATCACCTTCTTAGAAACACCTTTACCACTAGGCTTGGCTGTCTCAGGCATGAATGTTTCCACAATTATTTGAATCATGGCTCTGCCAATTATCAAAATTTTGCTGTGAATTAGTCTTTGTTGAATTTGTATAATCATAGCTCCAATGGCTTTCCCTTGGCAATGAGAAAGCTTAAATATTTCCCTCTACCTAGAATCACAGAATCACAACAATTTTTAGAGTTCAGGTGGATTGAAGAGATTTTTCAAGTTTAAAGATAAATTGGATGTTGTATGTAAATGCAGTATTTTATGGTAGGTTTCCTTAGATTCTGCAAAAGGAAACACAAAACATGTCTAGTATCCACGTATTCTCAAAGGAAATAGGACTAGGTAAACACTGTAGGCATCACCAATGTTTTTATAATTCCACTAGAGAACCAGTACATGAAATTCATGCACGGGGAGGTCGGGGGGGGAGGGGAAGGAGCCTCAGCCCAGCCTGTACCCACCTGCCTGTCTGCCTGATTGCCCCTAACCACTTCTGCCTGCCAGCCTGATCACCCCCAACCACTCCCCTGCCAGCCTGATCAATGCCTAACTGCTCCCCTGCTGATCCAATTGCCCTTAACTGCTCTCTCCTTGCCAGCCTGGTCTCCCCTACTACCCTCCCCTATAGGCCTGGTCAATCCCAACTTCCCTCCCCTACAGGCCTGGTCGCCCCCAACTGCCTTCCCTTGCTAGCCTGGTCACCCCTAACTTCTTCCCCTGCCAGCCTGGTTGCCCCCAATTGCCCTTCCCTGCAGACTTGGTTGCCCCAAACTGCCCTCCCTGCAGGCCTGATCCCTCCCAAAACTGCCCTCCCTTACAGGCCTGGTCCTTCTTAACTGTCCTTACCAGCTGGCCATCTTGTGGCAACCATCTTGTGTCCACATGGGGGCAGCCATCTTGTGTGTTGGAATGATGGTCAATTTGCATATTACATTTTTATTATATAGGGTTAGGGAAGATGGAGAAAACCATCAAGGATGTCTATGACTGCAGAAAAAGTGCTGTGCTGCTCGTGTGTGTGTGTGTGTGTGTGTGTGTGTGTGTGTGTGTGATATTTCCTTCAGAAGAAAAGGATTGAGAAAACTGAATGTATAAAGTCACACAACACTTACATCCAAATGCCATGACTAATTCCCCAGCCTTACTATATGGATATTATTTGCTTCTATATAATATGTAATTGTCTTTTATATTTTCAAAAAATTATAGCTGACTCTATTAGCTATTTAGCTATTTATTCTATAAAATGAAATCCACTACATAAAAATAACTGTGTTCAACACATATGTTTTCCACAATTATAAGTGCATATATAGCATCTAACTTTTAAGATATGAGTAATATCTGGAATAAGGGAAAAACAAGATAATTCATATAGTCTGTTCTGCATTTTAAGATAATTTTTAAATAAGCATTCCTGATGATTATGAAATACTATTTGAAAAAGTCTTTTTAAAATTGTTTTTCATAGGAAGTTAGTTTCTTATAATGATGGACCTAATCAAGAGTTAGGCCCTTATTTAACCTTAGAGAGCAAGATCATCAAATTGGACCTGGTTGTTGTGGCTCAGTTGGTTAGGCATTGTACTATGCACAAAAAGTTTACAGGTTTGATTCCTACTCAGCATACACACCTGAGGTGTGGACTTGATCCCTGGTAGAAGGCCTTCAGGAGACAGGCAAGTTATGTTGCACTCTCACATTAATGTTTCTCTCTCCCTCTTGCTTCCTCTCTCTCTAAAAATCAATACAAATGTGTGTGTTTTTTTAAAATTGCCAAACAAGATCACTAGGTCTGACTACCTCGATATTAACTTTTAGAATCAATGTTGAAAACTATAACTTTAGAATCAAATAAAGCAAATTTCACTCATTTAATTAATCTCTATATAATTAAATGGAAACATTGATAATGGTTTCTTAAAATGTAATAATTTTCAACATTTTTCCCTGAAAAGTAAATTACCAGCATTTCTTTAACAAATATGAATCTTTTGTGAAATCCCCTGAAACTTTATTGAATCAAATCATTTACAAGTTCAAAAAAAAAGTATCTTGTTGAGATCACCCCAAATATTGACAATGGGTGTAGTCAAAGTAGATAACCCAAAACCATGCACAGTGGTAACTAAATCATTCACAGAAGCCCTGGTCTAGGAGATTTGAAACCATTATTCACCCAGTACATTACAAGATAATAGAAATAATTGTTTACATAAAGTGTACACTTTTCAAAGAGATGGTGAAGTTTGAAAATGGAAAGATTTGTTTCAAGTCTAATTTTATGTATATGTGGCATGGACTTTAGGTGTGGTTTACAATAATTGGGCCTAATTATCTTGTTCCAAAGCTAATAACATAAATAAATGACAAATAAACTCTGAAAACAGAGTCTAAAACAAATTTATATCATTTCATACCCTTCATTGAAAGCAACAGAAAAATTCCATCAGGAGCTAACACCAGAGAGGGAAAAAATAATGGAATGACTGGCTTCATAAAGTAAGACTAAGAATCAATGAAAAAGGTGAACAGGCCAGATTTAAAAAAGTAAAATACTGGAGAGCTTCAGCAAGCTTGGAGGTATAAATTCCTGGAGAGTCTCCTGTGTTTTTATCCTCACATGAGTGTGCCCCACATTCAAACTGATGAGAAGAGCTATTAGTCTAGTCCCTATAATGGAGGTGGAAAAGCTTTCCTGGCTGACATTCCAACTAGCACCAGGTGGAATGCAGGAGTGACAGTTTCCCAAAAGAAATGGTATTTGTTTTTATAGGAATGAAAGAAAAGAGATTTTGACAAGCCAAACCTCTTCGTTCAATGTAGGCATTGCCTGGACTTCATTAGTGAGCTAATTGTGAGGATATAGGAATGCAGGAGAGTTGTCGGCGACAGCAGTCTAGATGTCTTAGGAACAAGGCACACAGAAGGAATGGAAAAGAAGCCTATCATATTTCCATATTGCATATTTCCATATTGCAAGGAAGAAAAGCTTTGTTATGCAAAATGACATCTCATAGAATTAAAAAAAAACAACCATTACAAATGCTCATTGTTAGAATATAATAATAAATTCACCAGTTGAAATGCTTTTTTTTAAAAAAAATACTTTGATAGGAATGATGTAAGGAAAGACATTCTGTCTTTATGCGCACACCTGTTTCTATACAAAAATGTTTACTAAGTCAAAGTCTGTACTATGAAATTAAATGTGAGATGTTCAAACATTTTATTTTAATGATAGGTGCTACATTTAATAACATTTGCAAAAAACAGTAATAGGTACAAGTAAAAATCTAAGAATGGTTAATAGAACAAATATGGATTTGAATAATGCATTTAGCAATTATCCTTCTCCACCAAAGAGCATTTGGAGTTTATAGAGGACATAAATAAGTAGTCAAGTTAAAAACTTTGGGTTTCATTTAAATATCTGCCTATCTTCCTTTGATATATTCACCACATAAGGAATCTCTTAACGATACTAAACTAAACAAAGAAAACATTAACTTCTCTAAAAGAAAGTTAGGTTTACTTGAGCCTTTTCATTGTGGTTATTTTGAAATATTATATTTTAAGTTATATTTTAAACTTATTGAGAACAGAAACTATGATATGTATTACTTTTGAATTTAGCTCTTTTCTAAATGGAGGTACAATTATACTACATGCATAATATATTTTTTATTAATTAATCCATCCATCAATATGTAAATATCATTTCTCATTGAATCAAGTGATGAAAGAATATAATTTTTGGTGTGATACAAACAAATAGAATCAAGAGGAAGCTCATCAAATGGCAAGAATAATAAAGGAAAAGACTTGACATCTCTTCAGCATAGCACCGTGGAATCACTCTGTATTAAATCAATCATATTATATTGGTATCAAAGAATAAGTGTCAGAGGTTGACCCGCCTCCAAGTAGCTACACTGTGTAAATGTTGCATAACATATGCCCCTAAAAAGGCTATTTTTGTGTGGAAATGTGAAGAGTCAGGCCATAGGAAAGTAAAACACCAGAGAAGACAGATGAAGAATCTCCTTAGGTTTAACCCTTTGGATGGAGTTTCAAGTCAATATCCTATGCAAAAACTGCAGTTTTATTTGAAGTAAGCTTTTCTTTTTGGCTTTCTAGTGTAGTAGGTCTGGAGAGACTAGATTTCCTTGAAGACGGTATCTTACTTCTATCCACAGCAGCTCTTTCTAAGACTCATCAACTTTTCATGAAGGTCGAGATCAGGATTGATAGGCAATGAGAAACAGTATATTTTCCCACCCATAGTGATAGTTTTTGGCACTGAATACTCAAGACTATTTATCACTGTTTATGTCTTTAAATGGCCATTTATATTTGCCTGCAAACATAACTGTCATTCAGAATCCTCCCCACACATGTTTTTACATAAGTGAATAAAAATGTTCAAGGAAAATGGAATAAAGCTTCACAGCATCAAATAATTCTAGGCACATGGTTCCCTGGGAAGGCATGACGGAAGTGCCTAAGAAGCAATGCATTTGTTCATGTACTTATTTAGTAAATCACTTACTAAATAGCTACTGGTGTTAAAGGCTGGGAATTCAGAAATAATGATGATAATGATGGCTGGGATTAGGGTATGGTTCTAACCAAAAACCTTTTTATTTTGCCATATCATAATCTTTTTTGAATGGTTCTCTCTCTCTCTCTCTCTCTCTCTCTCTCTCTCTCTCTCTCTCTCTCTCTCTCTCTCTTTCTTTCTCTCTCCCTCTCTCACAGCATCTTGTATTCTTGAGTCAATTTGTCTGTTTTCAGTCATCAGCTTTGCCTAGCCCTTCACAAAATATAAATGGAGGGAGAGGGGAGGATTGATTTAATTAACTAGATTTTAGGAATAAGGCAGATGGAATATCTTATATCTGAAACAATTACTTCTCTATGCCTTACCTAAATACTTCCAATCAGCACATTAGACATTAACAACTTGTTAAATAGCAATTGACCAGATTAATGTTAAGATAATGGAATCCCTTCGTTAGAAGAGTAAAAGATATGGACACAGCACCATAAGATTCTCTCTCTCTCTCTCTCTTTTTTTTTTTTTTTAATGTGTGTATCTGAGGCCTTAAACTAGATAAATCACAACCCCTAGCATCTTCAAGATAGTGTCATGGATCCATTTCTTGAGCAGAGCATAGAGTATGAGTGTGCTAAATACTTCATAAAATGTGAAAAGAAAAATCAGGCAGCCATCCATTACAAAGACATATGAACTTGAATATATTGTATATTTTTGTATCCCTTTTATTTCCTCATTTCCTATCAAATGTACTTCTTTCTAACCTACATTTTTTCATCTCTGAACAGGGTATTTCTTTCTCTTTCTTACATTTATTCATTTCCTTGCCTTTCATTTCATATGAAATCCACTACTTACAAGCAAGAGTAATTATTCACTGTTTCCCTTATCTCTGCTTCCCCACACATTCCTTCCAGGCCTAAGGACTGTGACTGTATGCCATCTCAGAATGTGCTGGACTGCAAGCACAAATGAAAATTCTCTTAACCTCGGGACATGAGTGGCAGGTGAGCGAGTGGGAGCAAAATTGCTTCTGGTGAATGCAGGTGGGCAGAGAATGTTAGCTGCCTGATAGGTTCTTTTAAATGCTGGAATAATATTTCTCATGTAATTAAAAGTTAGAGAAGGGCGCTGGTAAGACTCAGAGGATGCCACAGTGTTCTTCTGCAGTGGTGTACAGAGGGATGGAGAGTGTACCCTAACAGGTTAATACCATGCTAATATACAATGGAATGGGACCGAAGGCAACCTAGCACTTATAAACTTCAAAAGAGGTTATTGTCAAAAGTGGGGCAGGAGTCATGCTGACTTCTGTAAGCCCCACTTTTAACACCTTTGTTAATACTGCTGCAGCCCACCTTTATCTCAGAACATGTATATGTAAAATACAGGGAAATATTGAGTAGGAAGTTATAACAAGTCTCCATAACTGACAGAGATTATCTAGATACTAGATAAGAGATCAATTGAAATTTAGATTTGTTTAAAAAACAAAACAAACACGCCCAGGTTAGCTGAATAGTATTTGGAGAAGCCTGGTTCTGAATGTACTTTTAAGCTTCCTTTAAAACATACCTAGTTTGAAGAAGCTGCTGCTAGCCAAGTAGGCTTCTTCAAACCAAAATGAGAAACAATACCTACAATTTTATTGGGCACTTTTGATAGAATAGACTATGACCATGGTTGACAAACTGTGGCTCGCGAGCCACATGCGGCTCTTTGGCCTCTTAAGTGTGGCTCTTCCACAAAATACCACGACCTGGGTGAGTCTATTTTGAAGAAGTGGTGTTAGAAGTTTAAGTTTAAAAAAGAAATTTAAATGGTTGTACTGTTGATATTTGGCTCTGCTGACTAATGAATTTGCCGACCACTGTCCTAGAACAAGTACCAGGAAATTTGTGCAATTGGAAGCACATAGGTAGGGTTTAAAAACAAAGTCTATAAGAAAGCTTAGACTTAAGTCTTAAAGTTTAGCTGAAATTTTAAAGAAGAAATATTTTACTAGCTGTGTAACATGGAAGGGAATTCGCAGCTTTTTCATGAGGACAGAGAAGAAAGCAGGTTAAGAGGCAGGTCCTATGAGATGAAGGTTTTCAGATAGGGACAGGAGGAATATAGCAATAAACAAGCCATAGCCTCTGCCTACAAAGACCTCGCAGCCCACAGGTTGGGGCAGACAGATGCAGCAAATCGTTTTAATAAAAGGCTGAATGTGATGCACACAGTGCAGTCAGAGGAAAACGTTATTTACAACCCTGGCTGCAATTTGATAGAAGCATTCTTTCCAAGGAGAGAATTGCTCTTATATTCTGGGAAACATCTTTCTGGAATTTTCTGGCAGTATTCCCTGGCAGGTCTACCCCAGGGGAGGGAGACTAAGAAGTAATGAAATTTAAGAAGGTGGGCTTGCCCTCTAGCAGCTGTAGAATGAAAAGGTGTTTTATAAAGTGGCAGTTCAGAACTGCCAAAGAGGAGGAAGAAAAGGGCCAAATAAGGAACATAAGGTAGTTCCTACCTACAGGGTCAAGGGGAAATATATCATTATGGGTTGAATTGTGTCCACCCTAAATGCATAGATTGAAGTCCCAACTACCAGTATCTCAGAATGTAACTGCTTTTATTTTTTACTCTTTTCTTTTCTAATTTAAATTCTTTATTGTTTAAAATGTTACATGTTTCCTTTTCCCCCCATTGACTTTTCCCAGGCTACTCCCACCCACAGCACATGCCCTCACCCCCTGTTATCTGTGCCCATTGGTTATGCTACATGCATGCATACAAGTCCTTTGGTTGATCACCTAACTCCTCCCCAAACCCTCACCCCTGCCTTCCCTCTGAGGTTTGACAGTCTGTTTGATGCTTCTGTGTCTCTGGATCTATTTTTGCTCATCAGTTTATGTCGTTCATTATATCCCACAAATGAGTAAGATCATATGATATTTATCTTTCTCCTTCACCAACTGGCTTATTTTGCTTAGCATAATGCTCTCTAGGTCCATTCATACTGTTGCGAATAGTAAGAGTTCTTTCTTTTTTACAGTAGCATAGTATTACATTGTGTAGATGTAATGCAGTTTTTCAATCCACTCATTTGCTGGCACTTAGGCTGTTTCCAAATCTTAGCTATTGTAAATTGTACTGCTGTGAACATAGGGGTACATATGTCCTTTCTGATTGGTGTTTCTGATTTATTGGGATATATTCCTAGAAGTGGGATTACTGGGTCAAATGGGAGCTCCATTTTTAATTTGTTGAGGAAACTCCATACTGTTTTCCACAGTGGCTACACCAATGTGCATTCTCACCAGAAGTGCATGAGAGTTCCCTTTTCTCCACATCTTTGCCAACACCTGTCGTTTGTTGATTTGTTGAATATAGCCATCTGACAGGTGTGGGATGGTACCTAATTATCATTTTAATTTACATCTCTAGAATGATTAGTGACTTTGAGCATGTTTTCATACATGTACTTGCTTTTGGAATAAAGTTTTAAAGAGGTGATTATATTAAAGTTTTAAAATGGGTCCATAAGCCAATATGAATGCCATCCTTACATAAGATATGGAAGAAACACCAGGGCATATACATCCAGAGGAACAATGATGGGGAGAGGCAGCAAGAAGGCAGCCATGTGTAAGCCAACGAGAGAGGCCTCAGAAGAATCCAACCCTGCCAGCATCTTGATCTCACAGACTTCCAGCCTCCAAATCTGTGAGAAAATAATTTTCAGTTGTTTAATCAACCTAGCTATGGTATTTTGTTACAGTAGATTTAGCAAACTAACATAGAACTATTGATGTCAAGATGAAAAAAGCATATTAAAGTGGGAAAAATGTAATTTCAAGTGTCCGTTCATTGCCATCAACTCTTTAAAAAACTCTATTTACATAATTTTGTGGTTGTGGTGTTTCAGGGAATATAAGAGAAAAGGTTTTTGAAGAAGCACGAGGCAAAGAGAAGACATCAGCAGTAATGGGAGGGATCTATAATTATAAAATTAAGGTTTAAACAAGAGTAGATATTTATTGTAAAAGTTGTCAGAAGACTGGGAGAATTCTGGGAAGATGATGGAGTAGGAAGCATCAGAAATCTATCTTCCCCAGCCAGGCAACAATCACTGTGGCAGAATCTATCTAATGTAAGTATTTAGAACTCTGGTGTCTGGTGAAGCCTTGCACTTTCCAGGGGAAAGGTTAGATGGTTAAACTGAGTCAACTTTAGCTCTTAACACTGTAGTAGCTCCCCATCCTCAACATCTCAACCCTAAGACAGGCAACTGTGTAACATATCCCAGAGTATCTGGTACATAGCTTGCAGGAGCCAAGGTAAACAAAAAGGTTCTTGTCTTCCAAATAGTAAAGATGTGTGCTCTGACCGCTGCTTCTAATCACAGATGTTAAGAGAAAGAGGTAGTAGTCATTGTTCTTACATCTCCTCACATTATTTCAAGCTCTTTCCCCTATGTCTGAAGTAAATTTCATAGGATTTAAAGGGTTGTTACCTTCCTTTTTCTATTTTCCTCTTTTGGGAGCCAGGCATTGAAACTAAGATATTTATGCCACCCTTATATATGGAGGAATTTAGAGAGTCATTGCACCTGTCCACAGATATAAGTAGGTTCAGAAAAGTCCTGAGAACAATTTAAGTTTAGCCCTCAAGTGCATCCTTAGCACAAAAACTATATATAATAATTATAAATACTATCCAATAAAAAGATAGAGATTAAGGTTAAAAATAATCCACCTATATACTGTCTCCAAGAGATACATTTAGGTTAAAAGATACACATAGGTTGAAAGTAAAAGAAAAAAAAAGGATATTCATGCAAATTGTAACTAAAGGAGAGCAGGGTGGCTATACTAATATCAGACAATCAATTTTCAATAAAAAAGTTACAAATCATAGGAAAGCGCATTATATATTGATAAAAGGGTCAATAGCAAGATGATGTTATAATTATAAGCATGTATATGCCTAATAACAGACCACTAAAATGTATAAAGCAAAAATTGAAAGAATTAGAGAATATTAGTTGGAGATTGTAATACTTTACTCTCAATAATGTGTAAAACACCAGGCAGAAGATAAGTGAGGAAGTAGAGAACTTGAACAACACAACCTGTAAACTAAATATATCAATCATAAATGGAACACCTTACTTATCAACAATAAAATACACATTCTTTTCAAATATACAAGGGACCTTTTTTAGGAAAGACTACATGTTAAGCCACAAAATAACATTCAATAGACATATATCAAACAAGTGTCTTCTCTGGCCAGGGAACCAAGGTGAAGTTAGAAATGGATAACAGAAGGAAAACTGGTAAACTTGTATATTTGTGGAAATTAAAGAACACATTCTTAAATAGTCGAAAGAGTCAATGGTTCAAAAATGAATCAGAAGAAACATTAGAAAATACAGATAAGTGAAAATAAAAACATAACAAAATTTATAGGATACAGTGAAAGCAACACTAAAAGTTAAATTTAGATCTAATAAAATGGTTACATTAAAAAAATTTCAAATCAACAACCTAACTAAGAACTTACTAAACCCAAAATATCAGAAGGAAGTAATAGAGATAAGAGAAATAATGACTAATAAAAGTAAGAGAAAATTGTTTTAAAAGTTAATTGTTCAAAAGGATCAACAAAATTCATCAAGCAGTTGTGAAAAACAAACAAAAACGCAGACATACTGACTTCATGAAAAAAAATTTTAAATTATACATCAAAAGGTACCAACAGAGTAATAAAACAATCCAAAATCTCTCTATCACTCTCTCTCTCTCTCTCTCTCTCTCTCTCTCTCTCTCTCTCTCATTTTTTTGAGGAAGCAACCACATTTTTGGTGGGCTATTTTGACAAGACTGGGAAAAAATCCAAATAATGGGATACAATATTTACAAAACAAATATCTCTTAAGGGATTAATATCCAGAATATGTAGAGAACTCCTAAAACTCAACAGCAACAATAAAATAAACAACCCAATTCAAAAATGGGCAAAAGGCTTGAATAAATATTTCTCCACAGAAGACATACAAATGACCAATAGCACATGGAAATACACTCAAGATCACTAACTTTTATGGAAATGCAAAGTAAAACTACAATTAGATACCTCCTCATGCTCATTAGAATGACTACTAACAAAAGAACATAAAATAGTAAGAACTGGAATGTATGTGAAGAAATTGGAACCCTTGCACAGTATTGGTGGAATATAAAATGGTATAGGTGCTTTGGAAACAGTATGACACTTAATAAAATAATTAATAAATAGAATTACCATATGATTCAACAATTCCACTTCCGTGTGTATACAGGGTCCTGAAGTGATATTGCATACTCATGTTCATAGCAGCATTAATAATAATGGCTAAAATGTGGAAGCAACCTATGTATCCATTGACAAATGAGTAAGTAAAATGTAATATATACATGTAATGTAATATTATTCAGCCTTAAAAAGAAAGGACATATCTTAAAACATGGATGAAACTTGATGACATTACGCTAAATGAAATAAGCCAGTCATAAAAAGAAATATTCTATAATTGCACTCATATCAAGTGCTGAGAGTGGTCAATATCATGGAGACAGAATAAAAAATAGTGGTTGTCAGGAGCTAGGGAAAGGATAGATGGGGAGTATTGTCTAATTACAATAAATTTTTAGTTTTACAAGATAAAAAGAGCTGGACAGTGGTAGTTGCACACCAACACGAATATACTCAACTGTAAATGTAAAAATGGTTTAGTTGGTAAATTTTATGTTAAGTATATTACCACTATTAAAAAATGGGGAAAAAAAGTTATTAGAAGTATATAGCCACATCCATTTCTCCTATACCTCCCCCAATAACACCCTAGATATTTTCAGAAACATGGAATACAACTTCTGAGACTTATCAACTTCTTCTATTAAATAGAATTGTGAGCAAATTTACATAGTTAATAATAAAAATAAAAGAGTATCAATAATATAGATAAATAGGCTGCATCTGAATTATCATTTACTAGAAGCCTGGAGCACGAAATTCATGAACTTGAATATGTAAAGAACTCTTAAAACCCATAACAATAAAATAAACAACCCAATTCAAAAATGGGCAAAAGGCTTGAATAGATATTTTCAAGCCTTTTGCCCATTGGCTTGGCCTGCACCCTCTTGCAGTCCAGGAGCCCTCAGGGGAATGTCCAACTGCCACGGAGGCATGAGAGGCTCCCACCACCAATACTGCACTCCCCAGCCTTGAGCCTGGCTTCTGGCTGAGTGGTGCGCCCCTTGTGGAATTTCACTGACCACCAGGAGGCAGCTCCTGCATTGAGCATCTGCCTCCTAGTGATCAGTACTCATCATAGCAACTGGTTAACCAGTCCACTGTCTGCCCTCTGGTAGTCAGTGCCCATCATAGCAAACAGTTCAGCAGCCTTAGCATATATTAGCATATTATGCTTTGATTGATTGAATGGATGACCAGATTACTGGACAATTAGCATATTAGGCTTTTATTATATATAATCCTAAAGTGAGATTCTATAGTCAATACTGAGGTTTCATCAAGTATTTGACTTTGGATTGGTTTCTTATATATTAAAGATGATAAGAAGAATATTCAATAAAGAACATTATAAAATGTTGAACAAAAATAGATACAGAGGTAAAGAATCATCAAACAGACTGTCAAACTACAGTGAAAAGGCAGAGGAGGGTTGGGGCATAAGAGATCAACCAAAGGACTTGCATGCATTGATATAAGCATAACCGATGGACACAAGACACTGGGGGGAAGTGAGGGCAAGTGCTGGGGGGTATGGAAGCCTGGGGGGAGGTGAATGGGGGGAAGAAAAGAGACATATTTACTTACTATTTGTAATACCCTAAACAATTAAATAAATAAATAAATAAATATTTTTAAAAAAGAAAAAGAAGAATATTCAAGGTTGAGTAAATCAACCGGTTAAGAAACACAGAGTTTGGTGATACAAAGAAAGTAAGAACTTTCACATGTTATACAGTGTCCTCTTTAAGGTCCTCCATTTAATGGCTAGTTCAACGTTCCATCATTAATTTGTTATATAAAAGAAAGTGTCATCTACATAGTGCTCAAATTATATGGTAAGACAGTTCAGCAGTATAGAAATTGAATTATGGAATTCATTTATGATCACTTACAATAAAAATTCTTTATTCTGCTAAGGATAGCAATGGTTCCCTAGTCATTTTAAATAAAACCACATTAAGTTGTAATAAAATAAAATAAGAGGCTGGTCTTCTATTGAAGATATGTGATTTTCATGAAAAGCTTTGAGTAAATTGGTAGGCATTTGTCATGTGTGAGTATAATTCCAGTTGACACTTAGCACTGGCCTTCCAAAGGGTTTAATAATATGGACAAGTATTATTACAACATTAAATTCATTTTGCTAGAGATGAACTGAGGTACAAAGAGGTTAAGTGTCTGAACCCATGTCATAAAACAAGTCAACTATAGAGATAATAGTTAAACTCTGTTCATCTGCATCTTAGTGACTAGATTTCTGGTTGTATTTTACTCTTTTCCCTGAATTGTATAGAATTTCAGCAAGAAAAACAAACAAAAACCAGAGGATGATCATAAAATTCTTGGCAATCACATTAAAGACAACAAGTATATTTACAGATGAGTTTTTGGTGCTAATCAACCTACCAATTTCTTTGTAGAGTACGCAATTGACTCTAGACTCAGAAACTGAAATACTAAAATATGAGCTCTTCTAGGACTCTAGAGTATAAGTTGATAGTAATTGAGGTCTGAGAATGAAGAAATGGTCATGAATACATTCCCTAGATCAGTGGTTGGCAAACTCATTAGTCAACAGAGCCATATATCAACAGTACAACGATTGAAATTTCTTTTTTGAGAGCCGAAAACCGACTTCTGCACATTGGCCACAATGTTTCAATCACATGTACCTGCAAGCCCACAAGTGGGGCCACACTGAAGGGGCCACACTGAAGGGGCCAAAGAGCCACATGTGGCTTGCGAGCCGCAGTTTGCTGACCACTGCCCTAGGTGAATAAAATAATGGTTCAGCCAAGATGCAAGATGCCGCCCCAACCAGCTGAATAGTTTCTTTAATCCTCCTGCCTTGGGCCCAGCTAAAAGAAGGTACCGATTCTTTTTGGTAAATAAGTAATTTACTTCACAGAGTTGATATCATGAGAAACAAATGATATCTATATGAAAACTGTTTTCACATAGAAATGTATGTTATGCTTTTCAAATACATGCTACTTTTGTCTTTGTCTGCCATCTCTATTATGATCATATTGTTATTGAGAGAAGAAAGCACAACTATGTCAGTCATTATTGGGAAAAAGGATTGATTCTGAACTGCATTCTATAATGAACGATTTTTTGAGCTGCTGTTTGATGTTGGGACAGTATTTGAAAAATTTTAAAAATATAAATTTCATTATTAAAAAAATTAATGGTTTTTAAAGAAAATAAATTTATTAATTTTAGGAAATTCACAAAACACCTAAAAATAAAAGTAGTAAAAATGAAAACCTTTAGTCCCACTATCTAATGATAATAACTAATAACAAGGATTTTTTTCTATGAATGAATGTGATTTTTATTTTATACTGTGACTATTATAGTATACATAAATGTTGCATCTTTCCTTTTTATCTTCATTATTTTTACACACATTTTTATTATTTATAAAAACAACAATGCTTACTGGTGGATTTCATTGTCAATACCTTCTTTATAAGGCATTGTCTTAACTTTTATAGTTGAGGATTATAAAATCATCCTCAAATTAAGTGTTGAAAAGAAAATGAATATAACCAACAAATTTACTCAGAGAGCATTCCAGAATATTACTTTAGTCACTGAGTCCTCCAACATTTTTAAGATTAAAATTACAACACACTTTTCCATACACTAAAGTCTCATTTTGAGTAAAAATATTTCAAACTGTAGACATTTATGTGAACTTCTTATCATCTCAGACTACTTTTTTTGTAGGACAAATATTGTATATATTTTTACTATGAGTATAATTTGTTTTTTATAATTTTTATTTGACACAACAATATACTAAGTCCATTAATATTCAGGGAGTTTTGCTGCTAATATAGCAGGATTTACTCCTCAAAACTTTAAAATAATTAGAATAATGCTTGTCAACAAACTTTGGAGCATACTCTGTAACTCAGAAAGCTGTTGCAATTAAATATTTCATGGGTTATACTTCCTTATAAGGAATACTCTTTGAATTCAAATGAATATAATTATAATAAGGGAAGACATGCACTGGGTAGATTAATTTTAAACACTGATGATGATTCTTGCATCTAATTACTATTTCTCAAATACAAGAACCTTGTGTCTCTCATTTTGAATAAAATGTGTGATGAAAAATAAGTTCCTTCTTATTACAATAACAGAATATTTTAATTTCATGGGCTATACCAGAGCTTGACCTGATGTTTTAAAAATAAAATACAACATGAACAACAACAGCACTCATTACATCAGAAAATTATAGTGAGAATGGAGTTTCATTCATTTCACAAATATATGATGAAAGCTATAGTTTAATTCTTGTTGGTAATGGTTCTTTGGGTGGATCAAATGAACAGACTGTCATGTTACAGGGGGAAAGCAGGGGAGGTGGGGGCGCTGTAAGAGATCAACTGAAGGACTTGTACGTATGCATATAAGCATAACCAATGAATAAAAGACACTGGGTGGGGGCAGGTAAGGGCATGGGGGTATGAGAGGCCGGGGGATGGGGAGAGATCAATGGGGGGAAAAATGAGACACATGTACTACTATTTGTAATACTTTCAACAATAAAAAATTATTTACAAAAATGTAAAATTTATAGAAGTTTAAAAGAAAAGAACATTTCTGTATTATCAGTCAATCTGTATTTAAGCCTGTTTTTCTTAGTATAATTTTTACTAACACAAGTATTTGTGTTAACTAATACTAACACAAGTATTGGACTAACACAAATATTTTGATTTTTATATCTGGATATCTCCACATTAAGTATTTTTATAAATGCCAAAACAAAGAAAGCTCGAAGAACACATTTCAAAGATACCCCCCATGGGGTCAACAGAACCTATACATATTTATATAATCCATTACTTAATGCCAGATCAATCATTGTCAATCATTTCCATGACTGATAATCTCCTCACAGTTATTAAATAAAACCTAACTCTTCAATGCCATCTTTTAAGACAGCCATCAACAGAATTTTTCTTATGTATTTGTATTATTTCTAAGATAATTTCAAACCTTTACTTTATATCTTCTTTCTTCACCCAACCAGTTCAAATCCTATTTTATCTACCACACAAAACCTCACTGTTGAATTTATGGACAATAGCCTACACTTTCTTAAAAGTCATAGCCCATTCACTTCTTTGATTTTCATTTTATCATGTCTGCTAATAACTTTTAAATTCCACAGAATTCTTTTTTCTTTAGAAAGAATATATATGTCTAACACACACACACACACACACACACACACACACACACACACACACACACCTGATAGACTAGAAAAACACCAACTGTCCCCTTTAACTAATAAAGAAACAGAGAATACACTTGACTTGAAAATAACCAGTTAATTGAAAGACAGGATTAAAACATGGAACACAGTTTAGCACATTTCCCAGTGTAACATGCTGCAAGTGCCAGTATGACTCTTCCAGCCCAAACCTTAGAAAGCAGAGCCATGACCTGGTCCATGTTCCCTTAGGCCTAAACTTTGGGGTACTTTCTCAAAATGTCTTACTAGTATGTCTCTCTCCAGGGCAGTGATGGGCAAGCTTTTGAGCTTGGTGTGTCAAAATTCACCAAAAAAAACAAGCAAAACTCGGATGGTGTGTCACTTCAAGAAAAAACAACAACAACATAATTTCGTGATATTTATAGTTTAAATAACAAAAATGTATAATTGTAATATATAACTGTATTTAATAAACCTTCAATTGAACGTTGGTATTTTGTACACTTCAAGCCCAAGCAAGTGCTACTAACTTCATCTGTCAATCTGTTTCTTTTGTTGGTTTTTGATATTATTTAACACTGAGAATAAGGTCTTACAAAAGTATGTGGAGAGAAAAATTGTGAGTAAAGCCATTGCTATATTTTTCAGGGTGCTAAAAGTGTCTGGTAATCAGTTCCAGGCACTCCAAATTTCCTGTTTGTAGTGGCACTCCTCTTGATTCTCCAAGGGGCACTTTGACCTCAAGTTGGCAAACACCTGAGACCAGATGCTTTGTTGAAATTCTGCAAGTTGCATCTCCAAATCATCAATTTACATCCATTGGAAACCATTTAATTCCAAACTACTGTAGACTACTACATCAGGATATTTAATTATTTTTATGATATGTTCTAGGCTTCTAAATTGATTAAATCTATCACTGAACTGGTCAAGTAACGACTCTAAAATGCTGGTACTTCATATGCAAGGGTTCCACTTCATTTTGTACAGCTGTACTGGCCTTCTCAAAATACTTTGTTACTTGAGGAAAATACTTATAAGTTTCAGTTTCTACATCTCACTTGAAAATATTAAGTTTACTTACAAAAGATTTTATGTATCCAAACATAATGTCAATACTTTTGCTAAAACCTTGTAACTTTAAGTCCAGTTCATTAATATGAACAGAGAGATCTGTAAAGAATATCAGGATGTTGGGGGGAGGACAATGGGGGAAAACATATGTACTACTATTTATAATACTTTATAGAATAAAAATGCAAAAAATTAAAAAATTTGAAAACATAAAAAGAATATCAGGGTGTTGACTCACTTGTCATTATTGAGCTGAGAAAAGTTTCCCAGATCCTCATCCTCAAGAAATACCTTAATTTCTTCAAAGCACTCCACAAAGCATTCAAGAACTTTGCCTCGGCTCAGCCATCCTTTCATTATTGTACATCAGCAGTCCACTGTAGGTGGAATCAACCTCCAGTAAAAATGCAGAAAATTCTCGCTTGTGAAGGGGGCGAGCAACTATTAAATTAACTATTTTTGTAACAACTGACATTAAGTCGTTTAAGTCGGTGAATCCTGCCTTGGCACATAAAACCTCCTGATGGATAATACAGTGAAAAGGCACAATTGGATGGCCAATAGCTTCCATAAAAAATTTGACAAATCCGACTTTTTCCCCCACCATGTTTGGTGCCCCATGTGTCGTCACTGACACAACTTTAGGGATATCAATGCTTAGGTCATGGAATGTTTGTATAACAACCTTACATATTTCACTTCCTGATGTACTTGTTGGCACTGATACTAACTTTATCAACTCTTCTCTCATTGTGAGACCATCAGAATATCGACCAATAATGGGCAACTGAGCATGTGACATCAGTAGTTTCATCAAGAGTGATCGAAAAATATTTACAATTACTTATGTTTCTCTTTAATTGATGTTGTAGATTTATGTTCAGTCTCATTATTCAGTCTTTTGTGATATTTCTATTGAGTGGTAACTCAGATATTCTCTTAATAATTGCATCTTTATTCTCCATATTGTGAAATAGAACTGCTGCACATTTTAGGAGAGTTTCTTTAATAAATTCTCCCTCACTTAGTGCTTTTCCATGCTGAGCTATGGAGTGAGCAATGCTCAAACTTGCAGATGTTGAATGTGTAGAGCCTTTTTAAATTTAAGGATGGAATTAGATTGGCTCTTATAAAAGTGTAGCTGCCTGGAAATGTATTCCTTGCTTTCATCCTCACTTTTTTTCAAGAGCTGGGAATGATTAGTTTCAAAATGTCTATTTATATTCCACTTTCTGCTTACTACCGTTTCAGTACATAGAACGTAAAATCATCTGCCATTTTTTTTTTCTATAATGCCATACATCTCGGTCCATGTCTCTTGAAAGGGTCGGCTACTGCTACTACCACTGCCTTTACTTAACCTTGGTTTTGTGTGTGTGTGTGTTTTTTTTTTTTGGGGGGGGTTCTCCATCAGGGGGACAGTGACAGAAGATAAAATTACAGATAGCCTGTTAGCTCTGCAGGCAATTAGGGGTTAACTAGTCTAACTGACCACAAGATGGCACATGTAACTGTCTTTTAGGAAAGGACAGGGTTAATAAGCCAAAATAGGAGTTAATAAGGATGCACAACAGTAATAGTGGTGAAATGGAGTCTGCACTATGCTGCAAAATGACGTTCCTTATATAAATTAAGATGGCTGCTGCTATTTCTAATGGAGGGAAACAGCACCTATAGCACAGGCTCTCGCCTCTCCCAGCCTCCCCCTCACTGATTTCAGTAATGATGGTCAATTAGAAATTCACGACACCCCAGAACAGTAGATTGGATGATGGTTGCTGTGATTATATAGTTGCTGGTAATGGCGATCACAGGCCCCTCAGAGATGAGTCTCTTGAGGCATTCCACTGCTCCCTGCTCCACTGGCTGGAATTGAGGTCAAAGACCCCCTAATGGCCTAACTGGAAGTCCTAGAACTAGAAGCTCTGTGCCAGAGTTCTGTTATTTTGGTCTTCAGACCTCTGGCACAGAGTGTCTACACTACACTACCGCAAATGTTTCATCCTTGGGTACCACACCTGGCCATTCAGTAACCAAGAATGAAAAACATCCTTCTCGGTATGCGGCCCCATACTTCTCTGTATGCAACCCCATGCAGCTGAGTGTCCTCAAAAATGGCTACGCCTGTCAGTGCCAACACGAATGCCATAGTTTGTCATCACGGCCAGCCACACAGTAAATCTTCATAGTATCTTAGACTCTCTATTCTGTGTTGGATCAACCAAATGCCTTCATGCAGTGGTCAGCAAACTGAGGCTTGCAAGCCACATTCGACCCTTTGGCACCTTGAGTGTACTCTTCCACAAAATACCACGTGCAGGTGGGCACATACATTGCAATCGAAACTTCTTGGCCCATGCACAGAGGTCGGTTTTTAGCTCTCAAAAGAAATTTCAATCATTGTACTGTTGATATTTGGCTCTGTTGAATGATAAGTTTGCCGACCACTGCCTTAATGAGAGCTCCAAGGCTCATGACTATGAAGTGAACTTGGGAACATGGCCAGGCCTAATTCCAAGTGGGTGGCCTGGTTAGTAGATTGCTCCTAGTGGCTGATTAAGTATTTCTTTAAGGGATCATATGAGCTTAGGCTACCAGAATGGTGTTGACATGCTAATTTGGGAGGACTTTTTAAGTTCACATAGATAGAAGTCTTCACACAAAAATATTTTCCCAAAGCTCATTGACCTAGTGATGGCCTTCCTTTTGTGGATATGAAAAATAATGAGAGGAGTTTACAGTTGTGGAAATAATAATTTCATACTGTACATTGATAGATTATTTTAGAATTCATAAAAAGCTACCCCACATATCATCTTATTTGATTTCATAATAACAAGAAAATTTTGAATTCAATATATTTTTGATGGTCTTTTGTTTGGACACTAAATTGCATGCTGAGGAATCATAGTCTTACAAGGTAAATACTATTCCCTGATGTCAAGAGACCTACAGTCTAGTGGTGTAAACAGATATTAAACTAATTACAAAATAAGTATCAGTTTTAATTATAAAAATTGCACTAAGGTTGACATGAGAACTCCCTATCCATTCAATAGAAAACCACTTCCCCTATTTTATATGGTGTGTGTGTGTGTGTGTGTGTGTGTGTGTGTGTGTGTGTATGTGTGTGTGTGTATGTTAAATTTTGCTGAGTCACCTCTGACTCCTGGTGACCCTATGAATAAGAGATATCCATGATATCCTGTCTTCATATCTCTGCTCTGCTCCTGTAGATTCTTACCCATGGCTTCCTTTATGGAGCCAATCCATCTCATATTTTGTCTTCCTCTTTTCCTGGTGCCTTTTGTTTCTTCCAAAGAACCCTCCATTCTCATAAAGTGCCAAAGAACCCTCTATTCTCATAATGTGCCCAAAATAGGACAGGTTCAGTTTTGTCATTTTTTCCCTCAATAATGTTTTAGACTTAATTTGTCCTAGGACTCATTTGTTTGTCTTTCTGGTGGTTCAAGGTATCTATGGAGCTTCCCTCCAACATTCATTTTAAATGAATCATTTTTTTTTTCTATCAGCCTTCTTCACTGATTTTCACATTGCCACAAGTCATTGGGGATACAGGAGTATAAAGGATCTGAGCCTTAATCTCTAACAACATGTCTTTGTTCTTGAACACCTTTCTTAATTTTTCCACTGCTGCTGAGTCTTAGCCTTCTTTTGATTTCTTAGCTATAGTGTCCATTTGAATTGATGAGGGAACCAAGGTAAGCAAAATCTTTAACAATTTTGATGTCTTCATTGTGTAGTCATGATTTTTGTCTTCTTCATATTTAAATGCAGTACTGCTTTAGCACTTTCTTCATTCACTTTTATCTAAAGTCATTTCAAATCATTGCTACTTTCTGCTAATAGGTTGGTGTCATCTTCATAACTTAAGTTATTGATATTTCTTTTGCCAATTTTCATTCCTCTTTACTTTCCTAGCCTAGTTTTTGTATATGTTCTGCATAGAGATTAAATGGAGATAAAATGCACCCCAGTCTGGCACCATTGCCTAGAGGAAATCATTCTGTATCTCCATATTCTGTCCTGCCTGTGGCTTCCTGTCTACTGTCTATATGGTATATATGGCTATATGATAAATAGCAACAATTTAAGTTTATAAGGGAATGAATTGAAATTGACAAATTAAACTGACCTTAATCAAGGTCCCATAGTGGGTATGTGATAGAAGTAACATATGTAACAGGACTTATGGTTGGTCAGTTGTTTTTACTATCTGTAAATCATTAGCCAAAAATATAGTGAGCTCTATCATGATGTAAACAAGGTAATTCTTTTTTGCAAAAAGCAGTTGTTTACAGGCATTCTGAATGGTGTTTTTACTTAAAGTACATTTTAAAGACATAAAAGCACCATCAGTGAACAATTTAATTGTATTATTGATTATAAATTTTAATGTAACTGCAATTATAAATAAACAAAGACAATCATTTTAATTGATTTAACCAAGGATACATCCGTATATGTTCTCAGTGTTTTTCAGAAAATTAAAGCAGTCTACTGGTTTAGAAGGTGATTATGTGGCCCAAGTAACCTCTCTGAGAAAGTGAGGAAAGCAGAAACCCAGGCTCAGAGATTCAGGGATTGCCTTGCAACAAAAGTGTACAGTTAATCTCAATCATAGAGCAGAGAGTATATGTCATTGGAAATTATAAAAAGGACAAATCATGTGTGGCCTTTATTGGATGAAGCTGAAAACTGGGTTTTATTTGAAAAGTTTTTACAAGACTAAAAAGTCCGAAAGAAAATACCTGATTTGACTTATATTTTTAGAAGATTGTTCAGATCAAGTCTCTTGGAATTGAGTCAACATGTGGGATGGAAATAACAGTGGTCCCACTGGAAATGATATTTAAGAATAATCCTTAATAGAAAGTCAGAGGGTACAGAAGGAAAACTCTCTATCCAGAGATAGAAGCCATAGCAATGAGAATAGTCAAAAAGATTTGTAGTCAACAGATTAATACGGGATTATATATATTTTTATAAGTAAGGACAATAGTCAAATATGGATAAATTGGTGCAATATCCCAATGGGAAACAACTACTTGTGTGGAAATGTGGGAATGCAGGCCAGAAACTTAGGCATTGTCATAAACTGTGGTTCTTATGCAGATTCCTTCCCTGTCCAGAATTTCTGATTCAGCATTCTATAATCATTGGCTTTCCTATGTGTAAAAGTCTGTATACTTGGAGACTTTATAGGGGACTATCTTTGTGTGATAACAACACTTTGGCTTAGACCAAAGTAGGAATATATCCTAAGAAGCCCAAAATAGCAATCAAAAAGAATATATGGACCCCTATGTTCATAGCAGTGTTATTTCTAGAGGCCTGATGCACATTTGTGAAAGAGTATGCCTTCCTTCCCCCAGGTGCCAGCAGGCTTTCCTCTGGCACCCGGGACCCGAGCTTCCCTCCTGCCACCAGCAGGCACCTGGGAACTGGGCAGCCCTGGCTCTGTCCGGAAGATCATCCAGAAGGACATCTGGTCTAATTAGCATACTACACTTTTATTATTATAGACTAGTGGCCCTGTGAACGAAATTCGTGCACTGGAGGGTGGGTGGTCCCTCAGCCCAACCTGCCCCCTTTCACATACTGGGAGCCCTTAGGGGATGTCCAACTGATGGTTCACCCCCAGCCTGTCCAAGGCCTAAAGCCAGCCTTGGGCACACAGCCATCTCCCTGCTCAACTCAGTCCCAGCTGCCTATGACCACCCAACCCCAGGGACTGGGCGCTCACTGCCACTTCCATGCGTAGTGCCCGGGGGCCAGGGTTCCACCCTGCTGCTTCCCCTGTGCAGCACACGGGGGCATCGGGGTGCTCCCAGCCGCCGCCCCTGCCCAGCCGCTTCTGCGCACAGCATACGGGGGTCCCAGGGCAAGCTCACCACCTCCGTGCCTAGCACACACGGGCCCTGAGGCGCTCCCAGCTGCTGCCCCTGCCCAGCTGCCTCCGCACACAGCTGGGGTGGCCAGGGCACCCTAGCACTCACCACCACTACTACTTCATCTCCACCCCCAGGACCCAGCCCTCACTCAGCCCCACCACTCAGCCCCACCCCCTGCCCCTGATTGGCTGGTAGCATAGCCAATCAGGAGCCAAGCTATGGTCACATTTGCATGTTACTCTTTTATTAGATAGGATAGCTAAGATCTGGAAACAACCCAAGTGCCCTTCAGTAGATTAGTTGATAAAAAAGCTGTGGTACATTTACACAATGGAATAATATCCAGGGAAAAAACATTGACCACTGGTTATATGGGGGGCGGGGGGGATAAAGAGAAAAAGATTCAGTCTAAAAATTTTCAATTTCAGCATTGCTTTTCAAAATCACATCAGTAGTATAAGCTAGAGATAACCTAGGCAATAACCTTTATCTGGAACCCAGATGAAATTTTGACAGAATTTGGAAATCCACTTTCAAGATTTCATGTTGCTTATTGGAGAGTGTTTGGCAGCCAAGAAATGAGTCTTGTTTTCAATGGTTGTCAAGTTAACTAGCATACAGACTATCTCTCACATGTCAATTTATTGGATCATAAAATGTTATTGTTCCTTGTTTTGAGAACTTGCATGTGAACATCAGTGTTTCTGCTGGCCAAATGGCTTAGCATCAGACAACATGGACATAACATTGCGACAGGGAGAGGTTGGCAAACTATGGCCCAAGGGTGAAATATGACCCATGGCCTGTTTTTGTATACTTTCAAGAAAAATAATCTTTTTTTATATTTGTAAAGTGTTGCAATAAAGACAAAAACAGGAATTTTTGAACAATCTTCTAAAAATATAAAATTTCCAAATTTATTTGTTCTGGCTTTTGTCTATTTTGAGAGTAAAAGGTGTATTTTTTCTGAATTTTACTCTAAGGTTTAAAAGGCAAGGTGCCTTACTATGCTGAGTTGCATTTGCTAAAAATTAAATGCATCTGTGAGTGCATACACACACACACACACACACACACACACACACACACACACACATCTTGTAGAAAAGATGGCTTAAGAAAAAAAATTAATAATACAAATTTGCTCTGTCTATAAATGCTATTAAACCCCCCTTGCTTGCTTTCCACCAACAAAGAAGAAATAATTATCTGCCCAAACTATCTCAAATGGATATTGTAAACTGAGCTGAGAAGAGATCAATTTCTTTACTTCGTGTTATACTGATCCAATGCATTACTATGATAATTTATTACTTAAGAGATTACTAATGAAAAATTATCCCATTAGAATAACTACCTTAGGAGAAAGTTTGAAGGTGGCAGTGTCACCTCGCTTTGTACTTGGAAGTACATTTCCTTACCTAAAATCTCTATCTTCTTCTCCATTTTCTAAGTTTCTATAGCAGGTGAACTGCATCTCCTGTGCCATGATTATGAGTAGGCACCCATGTATGCCTCATTACTTGTAGATCCCATGGCTCAAAAATGAGTCATCATGGTGATTAAATAAACTTGATAAAAATAATGCCATGGACACAAACCTAAGAGCGGGCCTTTAAGGGATATCTGGAATTCTATCTTTTAAAGCAAAAGGGCATTATATTTTGTCTAGTTCCTTTATTCTAATACTCATAGAAACAGACTTAGAGAGATTAGATGACTTGCATTTATAGCAGAACCAGGATTAGATCTTAGGGCTCTTGAGTTCCCATTCACTATTTTTTGTAATAAAAAAGAAAAATAAATAAAGTAGAGAGAAAAGATGAAACATGGAACTTAAAAAAATACACAAAAAATGAAAATAATAGAGTATGTATGTATATAAAAATGACCTAAAGAGTTTCTATGTAAGAAAAATTTACCCAAAGTTGGTGACAAACTGGCAATGCATATTTTTATTCACCAATGTTAGGATTATTTTAGTGAACTTGGGCCAAATTGTATGATGATAATTAGTTCCAGTACTTTGACAAATCATTATGAGAACATTAGCAGAACATTAGCGAGAACTGCCCATTTTTTTCATATGGATTGCATGCCATAATTGGCTCATTAGTACATTGGTGTCTAATAGCTGCACTCTAACTAGCACTTTCCCCCTTCGTCTGAGATCTAAACCTAGTAACCTCAGACCAAGCCATGTACAGGGACTTCATTAAATTACAGAAGTACAAATCAATTTCACTTGCTTAGGAATTATTAAATCGAGCTAGAGAATTATTTGGCCCATCTCCTCTCACCAATACACAGTAATCTACCAGCTTCCTCAGGTTAAAATGGCTTGTCAGGCATTTCTGGAAGAACATAAAACCACAGCACCTTCAGACATTTTTCAGACTTTCTCTGGCTATTTCCTAAGCTGCTGCTATCTGACGTTTCAATTCAGGAACAGGCTGCTTCCCATTTCATTGTCTTTATTTTGAGGAATATTCTTATTGGTATATTTCATCCATATCAGTCATCAGTTACCTTGGTTTATGAAATTGGTTAGCTGCTCTCCTTAGTCTGTATATTAGAACCACCTGGTAATATTTCAAAGAAAGATTGACGTATGGTCCATATTCCAGTCCAAATGACTCAGAATTTCCAGAAGTGGTAACTCGGCATCTGTGCTGGTTTATTTGTATTAAACTCAGAGATGAGAATGATTCATGGTGAGGGCTGGAAGATACTGTGTTTCAAATATATATTTAGGTCCATTAACCTGGAGTCCCAGGTGATGTGAGATAAATAGAGTAAGGAAGTTAACAAATCAGTTGCATTATTCCCAATATTGATGACAGATGGCACTTTGTTCTATGTACATGAGAAGAATCTAAAAAACCTAAGCAGAGAAAAGGTAACATTGAGGGGGTGTTTTGTGATTTTCCCCCTTTTCTTGCATATCACCACCTGTGCACCCACACAGAAAACACATTCAATTTTGAGTCATATATTTTAGGAGGTACACTTATCTCACACTGTTTTATGAGTGATCATGTTTTCCTAATTCAAAGAAGTCCAGCATGTGCAGAATTCCCTTAACCCTCCCATTCCTTCTCTCCACTTTCAAAAGCTGTGTGTCAAAACAACACTATCCAGAATATGTGAAATTAATTATTGAGATGCTAGGAGTTGAGCAGTGTCCAAGGTTGGTTGGATTCTAGGCTGTATGTGCGTCACTGAGCTCCACTCAGTGGCAGGGCTGGAATCTATCTCTCTTGATTTCTACAGGAAACTCAGGAAGAAGGAATAATAAAAGACAAAGCCAAAGAATGGAGGGGGAAATACTGTGTTAATCTCTCTCTCTCTCTCTCTCTCTCTCTCTCTCTCTCTCTCTCTCTTTCTCCCCTCCACCTCCCATCTAAAAAGGAAGATTGAAATTAGCTGTGAAACTTCAGCCAAAATATTCTCCATCTTCTGGATTCAGTTTCCATATTTGTTACATGAGAAAGTTGATTAAAAATCCTTGTTAATACTTAGCAGGGAGTAGAATATGATGATTCTATAACATAACTTCTTTGTCCCGAATAGTGGAATACACATAAACTGGCTTCAGTAATGTAAGGTAGATCGTCGGCATTCAAGGATTGGTTTACAGTTCCCACTCCTTTAGAACACTCCCAAAGGTGCAAGAAATGTAAAATGTAACTTGGCCCTGTGCAAGTCCAAGTCCAAGAGGTTGCATCAGTGAGACATTTCATTCTCTACTGTCATTATACATATAAGGACTCACAAGGATCTCAGGCTATGTGTATCAAGATTGTTAAGAGACTCTCAATCTTCCTGAGTGTTATAGGAATGCCTTTACTTAATATGGTACCCTGTCTATTTTTTAAATATCTACCTTGTCTAGTTATTATTTGGGGCACTGAATGGGACAACTTATTTAAAAGATAACAAATGCCTTGGAAACTGGGAGAGTATATTAGTTTATTATGGCTGCTGTAACAACATACTACTGATTGGTTGCCTTAAACTACAGAAATTTATTTTCTCCCAGTACTGGAGGCTAAAAGTCTGAGATCAAGATACCTGCAGGGCTGGTTCCTCTGAGGGCTAAGAGGACAGGATCTGTTCTACGTCCCTCCCCTAGGCTTGTAGACAGCCATCTGTTCCCGGGGGCTTCACATTAAATTCCCTCTGTACATTTCTGAATCCAAATTTCTTCTGCTCATAACACCCATATTAGATTAATGTCCACCCTTATGGCTACACTTTAACTTCAATATATCTTTTTAAAAAAAACCCTCATTTCAAATAAGATCACACTGATAAGGATATTGATTTAGGAGTTTTCTTTGGGGTGCAGTTTTGCTTATGATAGGAAGTGTTTTGTATAATAAAAGAGAGTCGTAGTGATGGATAATTTTAGAAAGTACTTACACAGTAATCTTTTTGAAATGTGAATTAAAGAGAACAAGTAAGGAATTGTTCTAATTATTGATATTAATACTATTACTACTACAAATAGATACCAATTACTGAGTACTTAGCATAGGCTGGGAACTGTAGCAATTATGATATCTATCTGTCTGTCTATTCTAATTTAAACCTTTACAAAACTTTATTATATTCTTACTATTTTCCTCGTTGATAGGAAAGAAAAGTAAATCAGAGAGGTCCAGGGTAACATGATTAATAAAGCAGTAGAGGCAGGTTCATAATTCAGATCTGTTAGAACATCCGCAAGCTCCTAGTACATAAGTAAGTGCCAATAACAGAGTGGTTAGTATTGTATAGGGGCTGAGACTGGGCTTGGGATAAAATGAGTATCTGATAGACTTTTCTCCACTAGGTCTTACACTAAGTCAGAGAGTTAATTTCCCTAAAGTTCTATTCTGATTTCTAAGGATCTTCATGAGAATACATTTCCTACTTCCTAAATTCAACTAAACCAGACAGACATTCCAGTAACCCCAACCCACCGTATGGTTATAATCTGTGCTGCTGGTCTGAATGTCCACTAGCCCTCTACAGTATTCCCAGTGCATTCACCTGAAGGTAAAAGAGAAGGAACAGATATTGAATATTTTCTTCATTTGGCTTTTAAAAATCACCTACGCTTCTCATTTCACATCTCTGGACATTTTACATATACCTCTATTGCCCATAAAGTATATAATTCTGCAATTGGATCTAACAATAGAACTTTTATACTTTTATAAATCTTTAAAAATGAAAATAAGGATTCTGAAACATGGAAAATTATATTACTATATGCCAACAGAAAGACCTGGAGAAGAGTACCAGATAGAATATATATATATGAGGTTAGAGGCCTGGTGCAAGCATTTGTGCACTAGTGGGGTCCCTCGGCCTGGCCTGTGCCCTCTCACAATACAGGACCTCTTGTGGGATATTGGCTCGATCTCTACAGGGCTGAAACTAGTAGTCTGACATCCCCCAAGGGATGTAGTAGGGTGTGAAGTGGCAGGTGGCTGGGGAGTAGGTGCCTCCCACTCATACTGACCCCCACTGTATCTACTGCTCCTTGGTAGTGCTGCTGTGGAGGTAGGAGAGACTCAGACTGCCACAGCGGCACTTACTAGTTGTGAGCCTGGCATTTGGTGCCAGTCAGCTGAGCTGTGCTTTCACTGTGGGAGCATAAACCAAAGGACAGATCCTGCAGTGAGTGTCATAGCAACCGGTCAGTCTGCTGGTTGACAGGTTTCTTGAGGTCACACACACACACACACACACACACACACACACACACACTAGAGGCCCAGTGCACAAATTTATACACAGGGTATGTGTGTGTCCCTCAGCCCAGCCTGCACATTCTCCAATCTGGGATCCCTCTCACAATCCAGGACTGCTGGCTCCCAACTGCTTGCCTGCCTGCCTGCCTGCCTGCCTGATTGCCCCTATCCGCTTCTGCCTGCCAGCCTGATCAACACCTAACTGCTCCTCAGCTGGCCTGATTGCCCCTAACTGTCCTCCCCTACCAGCTTGGTTGCCCCTAACTGTCCTCTCCTGCAGGCCTGGTCACCCCCAACCACCCTTTCCTGCTGGCCCAGTCATACCTAACTGTCCCCTTGCAGGCTGATAGCCCCTAATTGTCCTCTCCTGCTGGCCTGGTCACCCCTAACTGTCCTCTGGTGCAGGCCTGGTTGCTCCCAACTGCCGTCCTCTGCTGGATATCTTGTGGCAGTCATTTTGTGTCCATATGGTGGCAACCATCTTTGACCACATGGGAGTAGCCATCCTGTGTGTTGGAGTGAGGGTCAATTTGCATATTACCTCTTCATTATATAGGATATATTCTTTTCTCCAGCCCTATGTTCATTGAGACCACAGTTCTGAAAGTTCTAAGCACAGCACATTTAAAGGTCAGGCTTGTTTTTGTTTTTAAGATGAGTCTAATAGAATACACATTGAGATGAAGAAATAGGAGACCAGATGAGAAAAATAAGAGTTGCTTTGTGAACTTCCAATAGAGGATTATTAAGCAATAGCCAGAGGAAATAGTCAAGGGACCCAAGTCCTAATTGCAGATGTTACTTTCCATCTTGAAGGGATAGGGAAGAGGTTTTCAATAGTAAACAAGATGCTGAGACTTGTCTTCTGACCTTGGACCAAGACAATCTGCTTTTTAACTGGAGGCAACTGTAATTCATTCTATGAACAGATGGCATACAGGAAAAAATGCAAACACAGGCTCTCTAGTGTCTATTCCAAAAGCTAGCCAGCTTCCAGCTGTGGGAGGATAAGCAAGGGATGATAAAGGTCCTAATGGGTGGTAGAGAGTTGTGTAAAGAGCAGAAAAGATACTTTCCCACAGTAAAGAATAAGAGGTAGAAGGGGCCTGCTTTGTTTACAGAGATGCTAGATAAATTCATATTGTAATCACTTTTATATCACTTATACCTGGTAAACACCCATGATTTCTGTCTTTAAAACAGGTCTGTATCTTATGCAGATTCTATATTCTTTGTCCCTCTGATAATAACAGAACACTTTAATTATTATTTATTTTTAATTTCCTCTTCACATTGCACTACTCAAAAGCCAGCAAATGTACTGCTAAAGTTTGATCATTTGCTTTACAAGTACATGGAAAAGACTCAGCAAGGGAGAGCCTTCTCATGACATAGTCACGGGGAAAACACCAAGCAAGGGTGAATATCTATGAAATCTCCAGTGGTGTGATAGTGTCAGCTTTTAATGTGATACGAACATACTATCCGTGTTGATATTCTCTGTCAACTTCTCAACCTAGAAAGTATTGACTGTAAATACAATTATTAATCCTGAGAAAATGTTATTTAAAAGAATGAAAAAGAGGTCTTTAGGTATATAAACACTTTAGTTACTAAGGGAAGAGTATGGAGATTTTAGCCTCAATCAGCAAGCACTCCCGCAGCCAATTATTACTACTACTAGAGGCAAGCCCTTCACCTCCACGTGCCCCACCCACCCACCTGCCACCTCGCCTTGATACCCTAAAGTTTCCACCCAGAGCTTGAGTGCACCTGGCACCGCCCCTGACACCTCTGGCCGCTTTAAGCCCCACTCTTGGTCCTGCAAGTTACCTTGGGCTGGTCCCATCTCATCTGGGCACCTCCCTGCTTCTGCCCCATCTCCGAGCAACTCGGCAGCTCCAACCCATCACAGTACTAGAGGAGAGCCTGGAAGCCTCATGCCTGCTGCAGAGCTTCGAGCGCTGCTTCCTGGTGAATGCATGCTGTACTCCTTCCCCTGGTGAGAGGGCAGTGAGATGCTCTGGATGCAAGTGATGGGTGGTGAAGGGCTGGTCAGAGGTGCTCTCACCCCCACCCTCCCTGCCATGGAATGGTCCCAATTCCTCCAGGCATCCCCCGCTTCCATCCTGTCTCTGAAGCAATGTGGTGGCTCTGCCCCACTGTGCATGCGCATGCAGCCTCCTGTTGATCAGTTGTTATGGCATGAGGGTGTCATGTCCATTACCATAGTAGCTCTTTATTATATGGTATATCTAGCCTCACTTCCTTTTGGTACACAGGACGATGCTCCAACCAACTGAGCCACACTGGCCAGGGCTCCCTATCTTATTGTTATTTCACCAGAAAAGGTTCAGACTCCCCAAAGCATGAAGGACAACTAAATGATCATTGGAATTTACATATGTCATATTATCCATGATTATAATAATAGCATTGAGAATGACAATCATAGAGTCCATTCACACACCTAAATCTTGCTCTCTGTCTGCTCCTTCTGGTGTAGGCCCATGACAAATTCTATCAATAAACTGGAGCTTTACTAATTGTCTCCCCTAAAAACTCACACCTACTCTCCCCTCTACCCCCCTCACACACACACAGTACTCCATGTAAGCAACGCCAGACTGCTGTAATTATGACTCACTAAAGCAGGACTCAGATCAGCCGCTCATTAGGCTCACTTTCTAATACCAGAACTGGACAATTTTAGGCAGAAAGAAAAACCACACACTGAGATGTTTGATCATTAATACTGGGTTACTTTTTATTCTAGTTGTGATTCTCTCTTCCTCATAACTCCTCACACCATCCCAGCTTCCCCAATTTTTTGAAATAATGTGTTTTTCCTCCTAAATCTATTGCAAAAAGACATAATCCCTCAGCAAGTTTTAATATGTAAAATATTTCCCATTCATTCCTCATTTCTTCCTTCCTCATTAGCTCTCATAGCCCAGTGGCTGCCAACACCCAGTTGCATTTACTAGTATATTAACTGACAATGACCTAGCAAAAAGATCTCAAATCCACTTACTTCCAAATATTATTGAGAGCTATGTGCCAGCTTCCTACCAGGCGGCCATCTCTGTCCTTTGTTCTCATTTCCACAATTCCTTTCCTCTTTGCAATCACTATATTCTATTTCTTATATTATTCTTTTGCTTTTTGTTCTTTTCCACTATCTACCCTCCTTTATATACCTGTATAGTGACTTGTACATTCATTTCCTTTCCTGAAAATAAAATAAGAACTTCATAGAGTCATGTATGATCTCTCCTGTTTTAATAATTAAAAGATGAATCCATGACAAAGCTTGTGCTGCTATTCCCAATGTTCACATTTGATCTGAAATGGCATATTTTAGCCCCCAAGAAATAGAGTATTTTCCACCCTGAAATACACGGGCATGAAGCCCAGCTTTTCTCTGGAACCAGCATGTAACCAATGGGTCCGTTTCAAAGTAAGTATAGTTGGAATATGGGAAAGGGGATTTGATAGTGTTTGATAATTCACAATTTAACAGCTAAGGAAAGACAGCTTATTATTAAATGCAAATAAAATGAAATGAAGTCCAGCTGTCTGGGTGCAGATAGAAATTACACAAAGCCCATAAGCCACTCTAGAGATCTTAACAACCAGACAGAACAGAGCTTTGGGAGCTGCCAGCAAGCACAAATCCCTTCTTTGAAGGGGCTTGCACCCTGTATTATCTCCAGGGAAAGACTCAGATTATACAGTCTGCTTAGAAAACTAAGGTGTGACTCAAACAGGGCAAGCACAGCCACTTCACGGGAGGCCCACTTCACGAAAGGCTGACATGTTTTGAGTTTTAACGTATTTCAATGTCTTTAGTTCCTATTGTTACCTTTCCCTTCTGCAGGGTAGTTTTTTATTGGTCAGGGGAAAATTGCCTATTTTTTTATTGGGTTGAAAGAGAGCCTGCCTAAAGCAAATAAATATGTACTGTTACAGACTATCCAAATTCACAGCACTAATATGACTGATTGATAATGGTCATAAGTATGAGCATGGGAACATGATAATAATTTCATATAAATAGTAATTATATATCCTTGTTAGGTCTAATTCAAAGCACTTCAAAGCTATGAAATTAGAATTTTTTTCTTTATTGATTGGTCTCCAGGGCTCTGATGGGCAATATTTTATAGAAAATAGTAAAGCTGATTTTGCAAAACTGAATATATTCAATGTGGCCATCATATTCATTTACTAATGAATTATATATGTTATTCACTAACTCAAAAATTTCTAGGAATACCATTCACCATAGCAATTTTATGTCAGTTTTTACACAACTCTATCCTTTATCATCTAATCTATGACTTCCATAAATGCATACCAAGACAGGTGGGAAGATCTCCTTTGTGTCTGAAAAGTTTCTGGTGTTCTCACTCCTTAATTCTTGGCCTCGAACACCTCTCTTCTTTGAAACCACTGAAATTCAACACATGTCTCTGCACCACTTTAACCCCTGTCTTTTCTAGGGACCCTCTTCTGTCCCTTTACCTGACTTTTCCCTGTCCCTTCCCTGTCTTTTCTCAGGACCCTTTCTTCTCTGGGGTATTACTGCACATATTTTCTTCAACATTCATGTTGGTACTTATATACTTTGCAAACATACTATAATTGCTGCTTTGCATCATCTGTTCATTGCTTTCATGTGTCTAACACGTGCAGCTAGTATATTATATCCAATACTAGAGGCCCAGTGCATGAAATTCATGCACAGGCAGGGGTCCCCTTAGCCCAGCCTGCACCCTCTCCAATCTGAGACCCCTTGGGGGATGTCTGACTGCTGGTTTAGGCCCGATCTTGGGAATCGGCCTAGACTGGCAGTCTGACATCCCTCTCATAATCCTGGACCACTGGCTACTAATCACTCACCTGCCTACCTGCCTGGTCGCCTCTAACTACCTCCCCTCCCCCACTGCTGGCCTAGTAACCCCCACATTACCTCTGCATGCTGGCCTGATCACCCCCCTCCACCTGCTGCTGTCTTGGTCACCCCCAACTTCTCCCCCTGCTGGCCTGGTCATCCCTTATAGCTCCCCTCATCCCCCCGCAATGGCCTGGTTGCCCCACTCAACCTGCTGTTCAGTCATTTGGTTGTCCCTCACTAATCCCCCTACCAGCCTAGTCACCCCAAGCAGCCTGCTTGTTCGGTCGTTTGATCGTCCCTCACTAACACCCTTGCTGGCCTGGTCACCCCATATAGTCTGCTTTTTCAGTCGTTTGGTCATCCCTCACTAGCCTCCCTGCCAGCCTGGTCATAGGCAGCCATCTTGTGAAGGCATGAGGGTTAATTTGCAATTTGCCTCTTTTATTATATAGGATATCTACATCATATAAAACAGATCATCCTGGACCACTCCCTGGATCCTAGGTTTATTTATACATCTGTCTACTCAACATCTCCCTTTGGGAGTCTAATAGGAGTATAAAACTTATTGTAGCCAAAAAATTCTCTGTCTTTATCCCCTATAATCTGTTTGTCACATTGCTTTCCTATCTCAATTTTTGGAAGCTCCATCCTTCCAGTTCATGCCAAAACACTTTGGATTCATCTTTCTGTCACAGTCCCTATCTCATTCATCATGAAATCATCTCACATCTATCTTCAAAATAAATCCAATATACTATCACTTTTACTTCAATTGCTATCAAGCCATCATCATCTCTGTCCTATTACAATACTATCACGAAGTACGAATTGGTCTTTTTCCTTTCATCCTACGACCTGCAATCCATTCTCAAAATAGGAGCCAGGAGGTACTTTGAAAACATTTCAGATCATGTTGTTTATCTTCCCAAATGGCCTTACATTTCAGAGTTGGTGTCAAAATTTTAACAGGGTAAATATTGAAGTTTTAGCAATGACCTATAAAGCCTTTTAGACTAGGCATTCTGTTATCTCTTTGACCTGATCTCCTTATCTTTCCACCACTCAATCTACTCCAGCACACTGGCCTCCTTATTATTCCTAGAATACTCCAGTTGAGTTCCTGCCCCAGGGTCTTTTCACTTGCTCTTCCTTCAGCCTGGAGTGTTTTTCTCTATGTAAATTGCACCACATACACATTTGGCAAAACACCTTTGGATACTCCCTTCCACTTAAATTGTGTTCTCTATAGTGCAGATGACCAGTTAACATACTGAATTATTTACTTATTTTTGTTGTTGTCTGTCTTCCCCCAATGGAATATAAGCTTCCTACAGGTAGACACTTCTGTATGCATTTTTTTTCCACTGCTCTTTTGCCAGCTGCTAGAATATCACCAGTCAAGAAGTGAATGCTCAATAGTTACTTTCATGAATAAATGAATGAATAAATAAACAGGCAGGCAATATATTCCTGTTAAATGCTTAAGTTCTTATTAAACGAGGACAGTGTAAAATAAATAGAAAATTCTTGAAAAATATCTCAGAGTAAGGCATTACTCAAAAAAAGGACATTTCTCCTCTGGCAAGGAGAGTTGTATGTGTCCCTCCATGGCTAGGAGTGGTAAATTCCAGGCCAAATTTACCTACTGGTTATCCACAAAACACCAGGAAAGGCCTGAAACTCTTTTTGTCTTAGGCACACATTGTAAATTTGTTATGAGCCCTATAACTAACCTATGTGCTTTATCTACTATTTGGTGACGTTTTCTCACGCTGTCTTCTCTGTGACTAGTTAACTTCTAACACGGAGTTGGCTATCTCTTTTACATAGCATTGTATATCCAATAGTGGACTTGAAGACACAGGATTGGTAAATAAAATAACATCTGTCATCCCAAAATTCACAACTTGAGGCAGAAAAACAAGTAAAAAACTGTTTAAAACACAAAATAAAGATACAATTAGTCTTTATAATAGTACATTATAATCCTAAGCTTGAGAATTATATCATCAATATACATTGCCTAGTTCATAATATCTGCTCAATAGATGTTCACTGAGCAAAAACGTAATTTAAAAAATAACAAAATGACTTACTGTTGAGAATGCATGCTCACTGAGGAGGGAAGAAAGGAGGAGAGGAAAGATACTGTATGATGCCCATGGACATTGTCTCTTTTACTGAATTGACTCTTTATCTATAAAACTCCATGAAGGACACAGTGTTTTAAGAATGTTTGTTTATTTTAATGAAGGAGAAAAAAGAGATGGGCCTTGGACTATGTAATCCTTAGATTATATGGGAAAATCATCCAAAGAATTAATGCATTTGGAGGACATTTTTAAGTGTATATTTAAGGAGAATGAAGAATAATTGGTAATTGCTAGAGTCATAGAAAAGGCCTTCAGGTTAGAAGTTCAACATCTTTAATACTATCTCAGTATCAAAGAACTATTTTAGTTTTAAGTACTTTATGTGCCAGTCTCTGCACTAGATGCTGGAGATGAATGAAATGTCACTGTTCCCAAAGAGGTGGCAATCTTTGGATAGAGACTCATAATGAAATAAATGCATCCAGCATACAATGCTGAGTATATAATGGTTACCTAAGCAAGCCTACTGGTAGGTCAGAGAAGGATTCCCACAGAAAATGCAAACTTAGATAAAGACTGAAGGAAGAGTTAAGGTTAGACAGAAAACAAAGGTTGGAAAAAGAACTGTGGAAAAGAAAATGGCACATTGCAAGACACATGAAAAGGTCACTGTAGTTGAATTTCAAGCAGATTGAATTATAAAAGGTTTGTTTGCCTTTGGAAGAAATTTCAATTTTATTCTAAGAATAGTGTTGAGCAACTAAAATCATGTAAAAAAAGCAATGAAATGTAATTAAAGTAGAATCCACATTCAATAAGACCTATCTACAGTATGTATAATAGATTGGAGGGCAATGTGGAGAACTGAAAACAGTTGAAGGCTCTTTCAAGGGTACAAACCAAAAATAGCATAAGTGTGAGTATGTGATGACAGAGGAAGAGGATGGATTTAAAAGATGTAAAAAAATGAAATTGGCAAGAACTCACTGTATAAAACATTGTACAAGATAGAAAAGGTCATGAGGCAAAGTGGTTAGGATCAGACTTAGCTGAGCAGCACTAATAATGGGCAATCCAGTGAAACTCCAGTTTTGGACTGGTGAAAGAACAGAGGTTTTGTCTTTTCTAATAATAGATAGATCTGCAGAGCTTGGGTCTTCCCTTTTGACTCTGCAGGTTGAAGTCATATGCTGTGTGGCATCATGGAGAGAAACAATTCCATTTCATTGCATTTTATGTCCAGACTCTGTTATGGTCTCATTTATGTAGAAAGCATTGGCAAGACAGAGCAGAAATTGTGCATTTAGAGTGGCAGGTGCATGTGTTTCTTGATGGCTGAGAGTGAAGAAAGGGTATGGAAATAACAATGAAATGGTACAAAATTAAAGTATTATGACTGAATTCATTCTGGCTTAAATCATTTTTTTCTA
This sequence comes from Antrozous pallidus, assembly GCA_027563665.1. Classification (NCBI taxonomy): domain Eukaryota; kingdom Metazoa; phylum Chordata; class Mammalia; order Chiroptera; family Vespertilionidae; genus Antrozous; species Antrozous pallidus. The sequence goes on along the minus strand of CM050514.1, from coordinate 65,861,489 downwards.
TGCTTCATCCTGTTCTGAACTACTCAGGAATATCTGTAGGCTAAAGATTAAGGTTAGGCTAATACTTGCTACAAATCGCAGAAGAGCTTTTGAATTTCTGTTCTTCCCTCATATATTATAGAGCTGGTTAATATATGTTGTTCTTACTTTGCATTGCTGGCATATAGTCTCCTTATGATAATTCCCTTTCCTCTAACAGCCTTAGTATACCACTGGAGATGTGTCAACATTTGTTATCCTTAAACATCCGAAAAGTCAGGTGCTCTTCCATGCCTGGCTTGCCAACATCAGCACCACTCTCAGCCTCTTTTGAACTTGTTCCTTTTAGACACCACTTTTTTCCCCACCTAGTATATATGTTTTGCAAATCAATTTTTACCCCTTTTTAAATAATTTACTTGTTTTTCTTTAAATCTCTACAATGGTTTGATTCTACTGTTGTAGTCACCTAAGTGTAAAGGTACAACGTGCCATGGGATGGACCTACAAGCCAATAGTGTCCTATGTATCCTCTCCCTTTTAGAACTATATAAGTATAGATCCCCAAGAGAAGGTCGCCACCAATAGGTTTGTAGTTCTGCTGTAGCCTTAGTTCATCACGGGAGATGTGTCAGTATTTGGCATTGTCCTTAATGTTTTCCTGAGCCCACCACGGCCTTTAGAAGGATATCTGGGACATGAGCAAGGTAAGGGCTAGCTTAAAATAAATCAGTGGTCACTTAGTATTCTCTGTACTTCAGAGAATGATAAGAGCTTCCATATAAAATACAGAAAAAGACTGATTAGGTAAAAGCTTGTTGTACTGTACTCTACATCTGGAATGATTTTTCTATAACAACCTACAACCCCTCCTTTTTGCTGACTTGATCATCTCTTCTAATCCTTTAGGGCTCATGTGTAATATTCTTTTGCAAATCATAACTAACCAGCTCCTGACTCTTCCTTTGTACAAAATTAGTTTTCTCTTCCTCTATTCCCACAGCAGCTCATACTAATTATTCATTCACTATTCGTGATAATAGACAAAATCAAGGTTCCATATGTTCTGCCATATAATATCAAATAGACATATTATTACACAATTATTAAGTTGTACAAGTCTGTTCACTCTTCAGACTGTGACCTTGAGATCATAGATTTAGTGTTATTTTTATGTCCTCCCTGCCTAGTACTACACCTGGAATGTACTAAAGAGTTCACATTTTTTAATGAAAGGAATTAAACCACTTGCTACGCAGTGAGAAATTTCTCTTCATTTCCATTGCCCAATATAGAAAACCAACATTTAAAATTCAACCACTGACATTTTTCAATAATACACTTTACTCCCTCATCATAGAGAACATTCGGTGACTCATAGCCCAGATATACTATGAAAACATCTGATATGATGTTATTTTTAAGTGATAACTATGTATTTTCTTTGTTATTTCACCTAGTAGGGCTAAAAAACAAGTTTTGGCTAGTATGTCTAAATAGTGAATAGACATTAGCATATGCACTCATTAATGTACTATTTGCAGTTCTATTCTGATGAATAATCACTTTTTATTTATGAAAAATCTTGGCTCTTCCTGCAAACTGTCATCCTCTGGAACTGCTGACTGAGGAAAGGCCTGCTAGGAGAAGCAAAATGTGTGCACTGACACCACTGTACCACTTACACCACTTCAACTTAAAAGTAGCTTATCTTGATATTCCCTTAACTAGAAGTATAAAAATATTTAAATACAAACAAAAAATCCCCTGATATATTTGCTTAAACAAAAAAGTCATTTTTAGTAGCTTATAGAAATAGAAACATAATCATGATCCTAAATTAGTTTTGTAATAGATTACTATTCATGGACATTAAACCAAATTAAGGTTGTAATGAACATGTATAAGTATGTATGTGTCTATACACATGTACATACACAGATTCCCAAATTAAACTTCCCTAAATAACTGAGTTAATTTATTTACAGAGTGCACAATAATTACCTGCAGTTTTAAAAGATAAATCTACTATACAGCATTAGTTTCATCTAATTCTAGTCATTCCACTATTCAGCATTCTCTGCATTCACCTTGCACTCTGTCATGAAATAGCCATATGGGTGTCAGTCAGTAAATCTTTACACTTTCCTCTGATGAAAACCACTCTTGCCCTCAGGAACTGCTCCTTTGTCATCCACCTGTATTTCAAGTGGAAAATGCCAATCGCATTGCCCCAAGTCTCCGGCCTTAAGTGTTAGAATATAACTAGGATATAATCCAAGGGTGGATGAATGCAAATAAGTTATACATTATAAAGAAGGCATGGTCTTAGTACAATGCTGCTGATGATAATGATGGTGAACACAATTATTTTGTACTGCTATAGCTCACAAAATACTCTAATTTATTTGAATAAAATATTTTTTCCTTCTTATCAGACAACACTGGACAAATTGTATGATTATAAGGAAGGAGAGAAAATTTTCTTTGTTGGGTTAAATATAGTAAGCCATGGTGAGAACTTATAGAAGAAATATAAATCATATCTTTTCTTAGAAATTTCCATCTTATCTTCTATACCATATTCAAACAAATGGCAATTCTGTTTATCTCCCTTTAAATATTCTAGTATCTGAGATTGATGTCATAATGCAAATCAGTATTTCAGGTTTGTTAGCATTGGGTAAATCAGGAATTTATTGTAAAGAGATGAATCAATAGGAAATGGCAATATGAAGAGCCCCAAATCATTGTGTTCAAAGGCAAAGAATACTTACACAAGTTGAAATATCTACAGAATGCATAGTAAAAATATCAAGATATTTACTTCCTAGATGTAGGCAAAGCAAGAAGATTCAAAGAACACGTACGTACAGATGAGTGGTGCTGACCACAATATTTCTGTGAGTAGGAGGTCAGAGTAATTTACCACTCTTAACAACACAGCTGACTGGGTTGCAGTTTGGGGGGTGTCTTATATCCTATTATATTACACTATCAAAACTGCAGAAATTGCAGATGCTATGCCATTACCTTCTAGACAGACAAGCTACTAAATTATTTGTATGGGGAAGATGAGCCATTTACTTATCTTCCTGATATGGGTGGAAGATAGGTGGGGACTGTCTGGAAGACAGACACTGGTGGGGACTCCTCTGTCTGGGTTGTAAAAAATTCCACTCTTTTAGATGTTCTACTTGAGAGACACACTGATATTAACAAATACATCAGCAATGTGAAATTTTCTCAATATGATAAATAATTGGAGAGGTGGTGCTACAACTTGAGTTCAAATGAACAAGTCAACAACTCCATTCAAATGAGCATACTTTGTAATCAACAAAGTGCTAAGTATAAAATAATTTTAAAATGAGTCTCAAATATTTAGATCTAGAAGGCTCATTAGAGGTAGTACAGGTTAGTTCTTTTGTGACCTCCACTGAAGATACTGAATCCACAGATGCTGAAAAGTGTACAAGATCATGCAGTTAGCAATTAATCGTGAAGGAGTAGAACCCATGTCTCCGATGTCTTGGTAAGGTTGCCTATGTGAACCACAGTGGGAGCAAAGAAAAAACACATAAAGTTGCATAAACTAGAAATAATAAAACTGAGCTTACTGTTAGTGGCTCAGCCTAGAAAATTATCTGGACTCTCAAACAAAAATGTTATAAGATTTCTGGATTTTCATTATGTTCATTTTGCTGCAAATTCAAATGGCATAATTTTCTCATGGCAGTTAAATTTCTACTTCTTTTTTAGTCCCAGCTAAAATCTGGAAGTGTACATCTGCCTGAAAAAATGAAAGGTCAACAAATAACATAGTATCCAAAATCCTTTCTTACTTTGAATAATCATTTATTTGAGATTTGGAGGATTCTGGGGATGTACTGCATTAAGCAATACGGGCCACAAATACCAACGCAAAATAAATTAACATATAAAGAAATGTATCAAAAAAAGCCAACTCTCTCTATGCCTTGGAAATCACACTTTAAATATAAATTTAAAATATAAAGTATAACCTTAAATAAAAAAAATGGCATCAAAGAGTTATTAGCTGTAAATTCTTGGAGGCATAGCTCTCTTTCATGGGAAATGGTATTGTTATGAATCCTCTTTTTGGCAATTTCTTTCTTGATTATGCCTCACTGAACCTAGTCTATTACCCTGCTGGCATACATTTGCTTCCTGCCTTTCCTAATTTGTATTGATATTTAAATCAAATAATTCCACTTTAACTTCTCATTTCCATGCATCTTCTTCTCATTCTTCTTTTAGAAATTGGGTAGAAAATGCTCATTACTGCAAGTGAAAGGAAAAAATGGGAAATTGGAAAAGCACTCATATTTCTTCTCTAAAGGCCTACTCCTGGTCTCTTTCTACTCTGCACTCCCATAGTAAAAAACAAAACTCAAATAAGTGTTTGATCATATTCTGACTGATAATGGGGGAAACAAATAAAGAGAGAAACAGGGAGATTGAAAGTAAATATTAGCAAAATGAGCAATTGGATATATAAATGTAAAAAAAGAAAGATGAGGGCTAGAAAGAGGTAAAAAAATGAGAACACGAAGGTAGAAGAAATTATTGGGGGAAAAGAATACAGAGAAACAGAAAGATATGTGATAGCTCTGTTTAGTAATTCTGAAGCCCCCTGTCATTGATTCTCAAAGCATTTGTGAGAGTATAAAGAAAATTTAATTTTCTGCCTTCAATAATTTAATTTTTAAAATTCAAATTTCAAGTTCTTTAGGAAGGCTGATAAAAAATAGCCTAGCATATCTAAAGGGAACACACAGTACATTCTCATCATCCATTCATGTATCCCTCTCTCTGTTCATTTTCCATCTACTTGTCTCTACCAGTGTATTAATTATGCATGTGACTTTCCAGCCATGCATCTATCAAATACCTATGTGAGCAGATATCAAGGGAAGACCATTTGAACAAAGAAGAAATAGATTTGCTATTTGATGCATATATATAAACAAATTTTAATTAAATTCAAATTTAAAAGACATGTGTAGCAACTGATGACCCTTAGTGAGATCTCAATTCTGATTATTTTGGGTGGAATAAGGAGGAGAGATCAATTAAAGGACTTGTATGCATGCATATAAGCCTAACCAATGGACACAGACAACAGAGGGGGTGAGGGCATGAGGGGGAGTGACAGTTTGGGGGCAATGGAGTGATAAGGACATATGTAATACCTAAATAATAAAGAAAAAAATCTTAAGTATCATTATTCTCACTGGTCTTATCCACCTTTCAGGAACTTGATGCCACTTAGTTTTGTGGTTTCATTTTGATTTTCAGGAAGGATACAATAAGATTATACTCTTTATCTTGATGCTTTGCAATGGATGCCTAAATTATGAGAAAGATTTGAGTTTAGCCAGAGGATCGGCACAAAAGCAAATGGTGACTTTCAAAGGCAACCCTGGGCTTGTTAAACCACAGGGAATTATTGATAATTGTTCATGTAACACTCTTCATGATTGTGGTGCATGATTAGTATGGCTGATTTGCTCGGTAAGGTAAAATGATGAATCTGCAGGCTAGGATCTGTAATTTTTTAAATATGTTTTTAGTGATTTTAGAGAGGAATGGGGAGGGATAAAGAGAAACATCAATGAGAGAGAGAGAAACATTAATTTGCTGCCTCTTCTACACACCCCACTGGGGATTGAGCCTGCAACCCAGGCATTTATGTGCCTGGAACAGGAAGCAGCAATATTGTGACCTCTTGGTTCATGGGTTGACACTTACCACTGAGAACACCAACAGGGATAGAATCTGTAAATTGAGCATGACAGAAGCAACCCACAGGCCAGTGCCTACAAAACCCAACTTTCCTGGTGGCCACTGATGGTATTTGTTTTTACTCCAGGTCTGACTATGATTAGACAGTGGACCCATTCCAGTGACAACCTTCGGAGTCATGAATATCTAGGAACACAATTAGATTCTAAACAAATTTTGTTATATTTTGTGTAGTATTAAAATATACTAGCATATCAACTATAGTGGATAAAAAGGTAAACATCAGAGCCTAATATAAATTTACTGAGGAGTAGCCTTTGAGGTAACTATTAATTGAATTGATACCCTGCACCTGGAAACTGAGCCTTAGGCCACAGAAAGCCAGCTTAGAGTCCTTTAAAAACCTGACTCCCATCTCTGGGTGCTGGTGTCATTTTGATGCTCAGCCCATCTAGTATCCAATTGACCTAATAATTCATATTTCTTTACCTTGTTGGCTGCATGCATTCCACCTTTGGTGACACTAACAGTAACCATCGCACAAACTTCTTATTATAACACTTCTTATAAACTAACTGGAGACAAAGCATGAGCCCTTTAAGAAATATTTTTCTTGGAAGAAATCTTAAACACACACCAACTACGATTAATGTTTTCCATTTTTATACATATCTGTATCACATTTCATACAATCCTGTATAATAAAAGAGAAACATGCAAATTTGACTGTACCTTCACTCCTAATTGGCTATGCTACCAGCCAATCAGGAGCAGGGGCGGGGCCAAGTGGCATGAGCGCAGGGCCCTGGGGGTGGAGATGAAACTGTGGTGGCAGCAAGCACCCAGCCCCTGGATGCTGTGTGGGGAAGCGGTGGCAGCAGCGGTGGTAGACACAGCAGGGGGTGCCCTGGCACTGTCAGTGGAAGTGGCAGTGAGCGCCCAGCCCCTAGGGCCGGGTGGTCGCAGGCAGCCGGGCTGAGTTGAGCAGGGCGATGGCTGGGTGGCCAAGGCTTTAGGCCTTGGGGCAGGCTGGGGGTGAGCCATCAGTTGCACATCCCCTGAGGGCTCCCAGTATGTGAGAGGGGGCAAGTTGAGTTGAGGGACCACCCCCCAGTGCATGAATTTTGTGCACCAGGCCCCTAGTAAGTGTATATTGTTTAGCATCCTCCCATACATGGCATTTTATATTGAGGAGCAGCGGTATTAAATTGAACTTTCCCACCTAGGAATTTATTAGGTGTACCAGTTAATAATGCAGATTTTTTTCAATAGATAGAGTTACACATATGTTGATATATATGCAATTTTATATGTATGCTATTTTGTTGTATTGAAAACAAGCTTCATAACATCATATGTCAAATTTGCTGAAGGTGTGAACATCACAGATATTTTTACGCTTAAAAATATTGAATTTTATGCCCCCCCCCCAAAAAAAAGAACATTTGAAGGAAGTTTTAATTAATTACTTTATTTTGAAGAAAAGTGCTGCTGAATAATTCCGGAAGCTTATGGTGAGCATGCTCCATCTCAAGATACTTGTGAATGCTGGTTCAAACATTTTAAAAGTGATGATTTCAATGTGAAGGACAAAGAACATCCAGGTCAACTGAAAAAAGTTTGAAGACCAACAATTACAAGCGTTATTGGATGAAGATAGGTGTCAAACTCAAAGAGAACTTGCCGAAAGATTAAACGTTGCTTAGCAAACACTTGTCAATCATTACAAGCAATGGAAAAGATTTTAAAGGAAAGAAAATGGGTGCCACATCAACTGAACAAAAGACAAATGGAAAACCAAAAAGTCATCAGTAAAATGTTGCTTCAACGGCATGAAGAAAGTGTTTGTTTTTTCACTGAATTGTTACTGGCGATGAAAAGTGGATTGATTTTGAGAATCCCAAATGTACAAAATCATAGGTTGATCCAGGTCAACTATCAACATCGACTGCAAAACCAAATCACTTCTGAAAGAAGACAATGCTCTGCATTTGGTGGAATCAGGAAGGTGTAGTGTATTATAAGCTTATTAAACCAGGTAAAACCATTAATACTGATTGCTACTGACAACAAATAATCTATTTGAACCACGCTTTGATCATGAAATGTCCAGAACGTGCCAGAAGACACGCAAAGTAATTTTGCTTCATGACGATGCACCATCACACACTTCAAAACCAATTAAAAACACATTAAGAAATCTTGCTTGGGAAGCATTAACCCACCCACTGTATTCACCAGAACTTGCTCCTTCAGATTACTACATGTTCTGATCAAAGGCACATCCATTTTCTGAGCAGTACTTCATACATACAAAGAAGTGGAAAATTGGGTCTCTGAATGTTTTGCCTCAAAACAAGAAAAGTTCCATTGGGATGGTATCCACAAATTACCTGAAAGGTGGGGAAATGTATAGCTAGTGATGGGCATTACTTTAAATAAAGCACCTTTGATATTTCTCTTGAAATTATCGTGTTTTCTTTTATTACAAAATCTGCCCTTATTAACCGGTACACCTAGTAATCACACCTGACTGACTAGTACAAACTTTACATGTATGTTCACCACATTGAGAAACATGTTATCTTGAGTATGGGCATAGTAAAAATAAGTGTGTAATCCTTGTAGCCACTACTAACTAGTATGTGTTATAGATATTATTTTCTCCAAGTTAAGGGCTCAGAGAGGTTAGAGACATTGCACCAAGTCTCTCAGCGAGATAAGTGACTGAATCTGACTCCCAAGTCAGTGGTCTTTCCACCACACCATGAGCATAATAACTGCAGAAAAGCATAACTGGCCGTTTAAAAGTGAGTTTGCCTACTGATTCTCAGACACTAGGACTATAAAAGCGTCAATTCTTCTTTGCTTTGGTTGTAAATAGAGTGTTTCTCAGGAATAATTCCTCATTAAGTATGAGGTCCAGTGCTCACCCAGAGGGACTGTAGTCAGGAGACATACTTTCTATTCCCAGGACTGCTGCTGAGTCATTGTGAAAAATAGATAAAAGCATTTTGCCCTCCCTCCACATCAGTTTCCCTATCTGTACAGCCAAGATCATATTTGCTCTGTAGTTACCTATGAAGGATGGTGGGAGCTCTAATGAGTTATTATGTATAAAGTTCTTCAAATTTCTTAGATGACAGATGCTTTTAAGCACAAAGCTTTAGATTATAATTAGCATTGTTACCAGACACAGTATGAACAGTATGAGCATAACCACCAGCTATTTGCTTAAGCATGTTCCTCTGGACACCTCAGGCACAATGTAAGATAGGTGTGGCCAAAGCATAGAAATATGGTGCAAAGGCACTTTAAAGTGACCGCAATGATCTTTCTCTTTAGTGATGAGGAACATCTCAGAGAGATGAAACAGCTTTTTTTTTAGTCAATGCTAGGATTTGTATGCAGGAGTCTGCAGTTTTCACTCATCACATCTCCCTTTTAAAAATGAAAGTTAAAGGCATCTGTTCCAATGTACACCTACAGGAAACTGCCCTCATAACCTTAAGAAATAAAGGCAACAGGTAGAATCAGCCCCTTCCATTCTATCCTTTAGAAACAGCACTAATAAAGACTGGAGGATGAGCGATAGGTCCATTGTTATTCGGATGCCATTGGAGAGCTCTAAGGCACTTCTGCCAGGATTTAATGACTCCACATTAATCTGTAAATATAGGGAGACAACCAAAGACGGGGTAGGTAGAGGAGCTGTGCTTATTATGTTAATTATTAATTACTAGGAATTTTCAACAGTGGGACATTAACCACTTGACCTTTTAAAAGGTAATAAACAGCAGACATATGTCTAATTAAGGAGCTGTAAATTCTTTGGAGGCACTAAATAGAAGGAGAGACACTATTTACAGACCACACTAAATGTAAGAGTTATTGGTGCATTTAAATCCAGCTCTCCCAGTAGGTATCTGCTCAGATTACTAACTCTCCCTTCTTTGCCAGGGAGTTTCTCACTGTGCCTGGCGCCTGGATAAAGACTCCTGGATTCTTTTAATGGTCTCTTTCTAAAACAGTCTCTTTAGTGAAACTCAGGCAAATCTCACTTTCCACTCATTCCTGAGTTTTCATTCTTAGGACACGATTTTCATTACATTAAGACAATTTCTTTGGCTTCTGTTGCTAAATCTCCACACGGCACCTAAAGTAACCACATAACTCTAAGTTATAGGATTGCTAGCAATCTTAATAGACTGTTACATTAAACAGGAAAAACAACTGTTTATGTGAGACCCTTGACTCCTGGCCCCCACCAAGGGAGGCTTAGTAAAATGTTGCAGTGCGGAGAGGAGCTCATACAAGGGAGTGTTGCATGAAGACTTCCAGTGCCATGCTGTTCCCAGGGACTCCTGCGAAGATGAAGGGCACTGCAGAGCAGAGGAATTAGTGTTAGCACTTCTTTCAACGTTCCTCCAACACCTGTTGGAATTCACCTCGAAAAGTATCTGTTGGTTTGTAAAATCTTTGTAGATTTATTTACCAAATTAGTCACTTTTATTCTGATTTATTCTGATTTTGGTGCAAATATTCTTTGCTTTTTTTATTCTATTTCTAAATTCTATTTTGAAACAATCCCTCCCCACCCCAGCCCCCTTAATTGCTTTGCAGACCAAAGCTGTTCAGAGCAAAATTCAGGTCACAGAGAAATGGCACGTGACCAGACAAGTGCACAATGGCTGTCATCTGGTCCATCAGGGGAATGTTGTGCCAACTCCCTATCCAGGTCAGCTCTCCTCACTTCACTCGCCACCCCACAAGCTGGGGAACCCTGCCAGGAGAGATGGGGTTTTCTCAAGCCTTTCGTTCTGTAGTCTGACTTGTGCTTCCATGCATGTGCGGCAAATGTTTTATTATGACTTTTTCTATATTACAGGGCCTTCCTTCTTGGTCTCTCTTCCCTTACAGCAGCTCCATCTGTACGGCTCATAGGTGGCTATCTGTAATTTTATATCACTGAAATAATATCTCTTATTACCACTATATCTTTTCTCCTGGAGCTATTCCTATGGAAGGACTTAGATGGACATAGCTAAAAGTCCCAGTTTTTCATATGATTACACTACTCAGCAGCCAGATAGAGATGAAAACATGAAATGAACAGGGAGGCAAGGCAATAGATTATATTCCATTAAAGAGATCCACTCTCGACAAAAAAGTCACAGGGGAATCTCTTGGCTCTGCTTGCCTGGAACTCCTTCAGGACATGCCATCCTAATTGTTAGGTCAAGGCAGAGGGAAGCCAAGAGCCGATGCATCTGCAAGCTGTATACCTGATATATCATCCCTCTCCGCAACTGGTGGGTGGAGTTATGATGTAACCAGCATCTGCCTCCCAGACATTCCAGAGATAATGAACCACCAATCAGTGTGTGCCAAGTGCCCACCCTTTCCCCTCCAACCTGGGCTCAACCCCTTTCTGCTCCTCCCCCTCAAAAGGCAAGTTCATGGCTCCACAAGTTGCTGCTCTCTCCAGTCTACAAGTCAGGTCTGTGAGGCAGACCAGCCGGGTCCCTCATTCTTCTTCTCCCCCTCCTGTAATCCTGGTTTCTCTACCTCCTCCGTAATAAACCTCCCCTTTAAAATGTCTTGGTCTCTGACTCTTGTTTCCAGTGCCTTGAAACTTACACTAATATTGCAGGCTCCCACATCCAGGGCATTGCAAATACTTGCTTTACTGATGACTGTTTCTATCTCTCTGGTAACTCACTGAACTCTCTTCACCCTTAATAGGAAATGTTTTAAGAAACCATAACCTGATTCAATGATAAACATGTTTTTAATGAGAATATAATCTACTACCAAGCAATAATTAAACGAACATTGACAGCAAGTTTCTAGTTTAGTAGCATCTATAGAAATCACTAATTACTCAAAATTTTTGTAATCTATTTAGAGGCCATATAATTTAACCTAATTCTATTTTTATTTCTCCTCACCTTATACATATAATCCATCAAGCTGATTTATAAAGGCTATATATGAAAGACAGTGGTATTATAGTATTTCTTAAACTGCTATAAAAAATAACAGTATTTTTATAGGAATAAAAACACAAATGCAATTTCCATTCTTTCTGTATAACATTTGTGCAATAAATAAATGGTGTTGGGAAAATTGGGCAAGTACATGTAAACAAATGATACTAGACCACCAACTTATATCATATGCAAGAATAAACTCAAAATCGATTTAAAAAATTAAATATAAATAATGAAACCATAAAAATCCTAGAAGAAAACACTGGCAGCAAAGTCTCAGACATCTCTTATAGCAATGTGTTTGCTGATACATCTTCTAACACAAGGGAAACAAAGAAAGTAAACAAATGGGACAACATCAAAATAAAAAGCTTCTGCACAGCAAAATAAACCATCAAATAAATGAAAGGAGAGCCCATTGTATGGGAGAACATAATTGCCAATGACACATCTTACAAGGGGTTAATATCCAAAATATGTAAGGAACTCATACAACTTAACAAAAGGAAGATAAACAATCTAATTGTAAAATGGGCAAAGAAGCTAAACAGATAATTCTCCAAAGAGGATATACAGATGGCCAAGAGACATGAAAGAATGCTCAAAGTCACTGATCATCAGAGAGATGCAAATTAAAATAACAATGAGGGATCACGTCACACCAGTCAGAATGGCTACCATCAACAAATCAATAAATGACAAGTGCAGGTGAGGATGTGGGGAAAGAAAACCCTAGTATAATGCTGGTGGGAATACAAACTTGTGTAGCCAATATGGGAAACAGGATGGATTTTTCATCAAAAATTGGACTGCCATTTGACTCAGTGTTCCCACTTCTAGATATATATCTTAGGAAACCGGAAACATCAATCACAAAGAATGCATGCACCCCTATGTTCATAGCAGCACAATTTACAATAGCTAAGATCTAGAAACAGCTCAAGTGCTCATCAGTAGATGAATGGATAAAAGAGCTGTGGTACATTTATGTAATGGAATACTGTGCAGCAGTAAAAAAGATGGATCTATTACCCTTTGAAATAGTGATTTTGGTTACCCTAGGACTATCTCACAATTGCTATTTACTAAAAAAATATATAATGATATCAAATTAACCATGTTTTTGTTAGGATAAAAAACATACTTTTGGTCTCATATACTCGCTCACACATACATATATTATATAGTGTTAGAGATACATAAATTCATATTTCCCCATTTCATTTATAATACATTAGGTTCTTCCAAAGAATAAATTACTTCCTTGGAAATCCTGAAAACTAATGCTTAATAAGGTATCATTGAAAAACAACAACAAAAATAACACTTACTCTGCATCAGTCAGTGTTCTATTCTTTAAAGATATTCTATATAATCCTTAAAATATGTATACCAGATATCCAGACATTCAAATGTTCTCCCCATGTGCTGATGTGCCTGCCCTCTTACTTGCTTGCCATGAAGGATGCAGAGGATTAATATGGTTGTTCACAAATCAGACCTTCATCGAAGCAAATAATTCAGTCCCCATGAGAAAGGTCTCTGTGCTTTGAATTGGATCAAACCCAGTGTTCTGCACTTTCCCCTCCTCTGCTTCACATGCTCATGTAGCAAGCAGAGGGGCGACTTTGCACCAAAGACTATTGGCACAAAGTATCCACAGAAAAACTCTCAGACATCAACTGTGGTTCAGGGCATCCTGGGTAAGTGAACACAGAGGAAAATCCAAGAGAAAGAAAGTCCAATGAAAGAAGAAAAGGCCTAGCTAAGAAACCCATGGCTCCAGTCAGCCTGTAGAAAGGACAGGAAATTGAAAAGTCACTTGGTAATCTCACAGAAAATAAAAAATAAAATAAAAAGCCTGAGAAAACTGGTTTTGGAAATTAGTGTTTTTGTTCCTTTATAGTACATGAATGTCTCTGAGAATCAACTTTAAGGAGATGATAAAGGAAGGAGGTAAGGAAGGGGGCTGGGGGGCGGGGGAAAGTCCAATAAAGGAATGTACATTGTATTTTCAGAAGAAAAAAATGGTGTTGGAAAAAATGAAATAAAGGGAAATTTTAAAAAATAATAAACTGTTATACACTGTTGGATGATCATACCAATCTTCATTGTGAGGAATATATGTCTTGGGGAGGGTAAATTTTATAGGTCATCTGGAGACTTATCATTGTTAGATACAGGCATAATGAAAGCAAAAGTAGCAGAAGTATTTATTACAGAAAAAAAAGCCAGTAGAATTTTTATCTTTCCATATAATACCCCCTACTCCTTCAGTAGCAAAATGATCTACCCGGCAGAACAGTGGATTTCAATCCTCCATGATTTACTGAAAACTTCCTTCAGCATAGCACAGTGCTGCCTGGCCTGCACCTTTCAGCCAGTTCATTAATTAATTAATTAATGCATGCATTCATTCAGACATGTATTATAAGCATGGGCCTAACCTCAAAGATCTTATAATTATTTGGAGCAAACAGAGCAATCATCCAACCTGAGGTCTATCTTATCTCAATGGGATTTATATTTCAGCTAAAACTCATCTAATTCCCAGTAAACCCTGACTAGACTCTTTACAGTGCCTTTAGATGCTAGAAAAAAATGAAGTGAACATCATCGTTCAATATTCATTCTTTCTATTGGCTCACGAACTTCAATGAATTCTGTCTTGTGGTCTGCTGCCATTAGGCTCAACTCTTAGCATAGTTACTGCCATTTAATTCCCAAAATAATCCTCAATAGTAGTGACCAAGCATTCTCAGCTGCTTTGTCTTTTTCTCACCTTGCTACAGGCCCCTGAAGCAAGTTTATCCCCAAGACTAAGTAAATACCAAAATCAAACAAACACAAAAAAAATAAGCTGTACCTCCTGATCAGTGTCCCCTGGAAATTGCTGACCAAAAAGATACTTCCCTGCCAGACCCTCATGGTCATTTCCCCTTGCTTGTCCAGCATTTACTTCAAATATTCTGTTTCTCTCTGGTTCCCATAAAAGACCCTATAAAAGAAAAGCTTTTTCTGTTTGATTTTGAGAAACTTGTATGTCTCTGAGATCAAAGTGTTCTCCCTATTACAACAATCTTGTTTTCTAATTAAGATATCTCCCAACTAATTCCAAATGCATTTTTATTTGACAGTAGTTATTATAATCACTTTCCAAATGAAAAAAACTGAGATTCACAGAGGTGGTTTGAGGTCATCTGATGGTCATCTGAGGTTATAAATTACAAAGTAAAGATTGACAAAAAGGTGTGCTGGACAGAGTAAAAACAAGTTTGCTGAGGGACAGCTATAGATACATCAGTCCAATCTGACAGAGGCCACAGGACAGAATTAAATCTGCTATGATAAATACAAGTAATCCAAATAGGTGTTTTGGTGCTTTTCAATATGCATATCAAAATGATAAAGGCAGGGAATTGTTCTCTTTGGAACTGTGGCAGGAAGAATTGCCCAGGTTGTCTTGAGTTCTATCTTGGAGAAAAAGCTGGCATGCCCTCAAGTTATGTGTACAGATGATTACTGCAGACTGGCATGATGAGGGCATTTGAAACTTCCCACAGGGGAAGTGTAAACTCAAAGCTTCATAATAAATACTGAAAGTGCCTTACCCTTCATGTTGCATTGTAATGCCACTGATGTCAAATTAGCATAGGCCCTTCCAAAGAATGCAAGTGAAAGACTGGATTATGACAACAAAGTTTTGAGTACCACATGAAGTGAGAAATAGCTAGAGGGAAGACAGGTAGTCTAGGAGGCGGGGATGGAGGGGAAAGGAGCAGGTTTGGGGAAAATGTATTCTGCAACTTTTATAAATTTTAACATAAAACGTTTATTGCAATTTAGAAATTTTCCTTAAAGCAATGACATTCGCAAAGGTTTGACTACATATTCATGCAATTCTAAGCACAGGAATCATACATAAATTCAAAGAAACCTTTATAATACTTGGGTTTTATTTCCATAGATTAAAACTTTACTTTGCTCTGTAAAACCAATGTAGTATGGACAATTATTCTGGGCCATTTGCCTGCAGTCAGAATTATTGAAATAAGTTGAGTCAATAAGCACTAATTGAGCACTTCTCAGAGCCAGGAACTGTGCTGAGGCTGGGACCTCGAGCTGGACCAGACAAGGTCTCAAGGAGCTCATAAACTTGGTTATTCTGTTTAACTCCTCTACTGTAAGCACTCTACACAAGTCCCAGCAGATTTCTGGACTACATTTCCAGACTCACTTCCCTATACTCCTCCAGGGAGTACACTTAACCCTCTGCTCTCTAAACCATGCAGAGCACCCTAAGTGGGTGCCTACACATGTGTTGTCCCAGAACTAGGAAAGGAGTAAGATTTTTACTTCGTTGTAGTGCAATGTAACTGTTAAACGGGAGGTTTTAGGGAAGCACTCAGATCAGAGCTGGAGGATCCAGCACACTGGATCACTAGTTTGAGATGTTACATTTGGAGAGAGAATGGGGTATGGAATCAAATTGGGGACAAGAAAACAGTGGAGTTAAGAGACTGAACGTATCAGACATGGGCAGTGAATCGCTGCAGTTTTTAAGGTGGAGAGTATGCTGACTGACACTTCGTAGGGCTGAAACAGAGTTGACTACCTCAATTACACCATGCTTTTCCCAAACATGCTTTCTTCCTTTCAGAATGTTCCTGCCCTCGCCTTTTTGTTGAACAGGTAGCAATCCTTCAAAGCTCAAGATAAGCCTGCTCTTACATGAAGTGCCCTGGTTTCTTCGACTTCCCTTACCACATGGTACACAGTTATAGGTTTTTCACATTGCTATTTTGTAATTTATTTACCTCCTGGATCCCCTGCTTAATTTAAGGCATGTCATTGATGATAGAGATTGTTTTGTCCTTAGCATTTATAGAGTATCTTAAAAATAAATAATACATGTTGTGAAACGGAATCAAAGAAGGAGATTTTGAGGTAAGGGAGAAGCAGCAGCCAAGAAGGACAGAAGAAAGTGAGAAGGGGAAAAAGGCAAAAAGTGAAAGGATAAAATAATCTCTTTTTTCTTCCCTTACTTAAATTTGGAACCAGTCTTATAATTATTTGCTTTTCTATTTTTACTTTTAACATCCTACTTGTTTTAATCTCCCCCTTATTTTTTTTTCTGCCACAAAAATATACATCCTTCAATTCTTGAAGTTCAAGAGACAAAGGTTTATTATTATTATTATTATTATTATTATTATTATTATTATTATTAGGCTAAGCACAACTCAGAGGAGAGATATCTTTAGTCCATCACTCTGAGCTCCATAAACTAAGCCCAGAATGTGGCTTTCCGCTACAGTGAATTTCAAAACAGCAAAACAAAAGTAGGCAAACTAAGGTTTAATTTCCTCCTCCTCAAAAGGAAGGGATTTTATTGTATTGTTAGCAGGGTTGTTCCTCTGAACCAGTCCCAGCCCCATGGAAATCCATCTGGGATAGGGCCAAGGAGCTGTGCTGTCCATGCTGGAGGATGGCTACACCAGAGTGAGAGCAGAAATTAATCAATCCTAGACAACATCTGTCAGGATATTGAGTTTGGCTCTTGTTATCAGCTGCTTGCACTTCAGGGGCTGTGTAATATTCAATTTGATTATCTCTCACCTGAAAGGAGTATGCTTCTCTCTCCTTAAAATCACTGGGGCTAGCTGAAGAGGAATCGATCCGTTGGAGAAAATGCTGACAAGAAAACACAAATCAGAAATAGGACCAGAGGATGAGAAAGGAAGGAAAAAGGAGTTTGGTTTATATCCTGGCTTTCTGGGGTTTGGTTTTATTTTTAATCAACTGGCTTGATTTCCTGTTGCTTTATGAGAAAGAGCCTCTTTGTTTCACTTGTCAGGCCTGATTATGATAAGTAAAATGATGACAAGAGGGCAGCACAACTCTTTTGTATTTCTTTCAGATTCCATTAGTAACAGTGTTGCTCTTTGTCTCTAAGGACCAGGAGCCACGTCCTGTAGGTCTTTGGGCTTCCTGCTGGAGGGGGGGTCACAGAAATGACCTGTGGCACCTTTGTACATTGTAGAGGAAAATATTAAATCCCAGAGACAGAGTGACATGTTTGGGACTAATCACAATGGCTTCAATAACCTAAGCTCCCTGTATATATCATTGATGTAATCTTGAAAAGTGCCATCTTTGAAGCATTTGTTTTATAAATGTGTTTATTCTCTCTCACTGGTACCTGAATTTCCACATGGTCCTTTTCCTGTACCACCACAGTAAAGTAGATGCGTTTTTATGCCATTTATGTTTATTTTAAAGTACTACTATTTCGTTTTCCACAATGTAAACATTCCAAATCCAAAGTTCACTGTTGATCTCACTCATGCAATTCAGTCCTTTACCTCAGTGAGCTATCAGAAATGTCCCATAGGTATTTTAATGTCTCTCAAAATCTGCAAATCTAAAAACTCAATTCAGTACCTTTTCCTCACCAAAACACTCCCTTTTTAAATATATATATTTTTTTATTGATTTTTTACAGAGAGGAAAGGAGAGGGATAGAGAGCTAGAACCATCGATGAGAGAGAAACATTAATCAGCTGCCTCCTGCACACCCTCCACTGGGGATGTGTCCACAACCAAGGTACATGCCCTTGACCAGAATCAAACCCTGGACCCTTCAGGCTGAATGCTCTATCCGCTGAGCCCAACCGGTTTCGGCAAAACACTCCCTTTTTAAAAAAAAAAGTATACATTTTATTGATTTTTTACAAAGAGGAAAGGAGAGGGATAGAAAGTTAGAAACATGCCATTGACCGGAATAGACCATGGGACCCTTCAGTGTGCAGGCTGACTTTCTATCCACTGAGCCAAACGAGTTAGGGCAAAATACCCCCTTTTTGAAATTTTCTGTTTTGATAACTTGAAACTTCAATGATATCTTTGATTTCTCACTCACCCATGCCACATTAAGACAACCAGTCGCAGATGCTTGTTGATAATTTCTTCAATATATTCCTCATCTTTTTTTATTTCAGTACTTCACTCACTACTCAAGCTTATCACTTTGCCAGTAAACACATAATACTGCGAAATGCTTCTAGATGATGCCCCTTTTGCCAGCCTTTCCTCATGTTTAAACTAGCTTATATACCACAATTATAGCAATGTGAGTTACCAAATCATTTCCCTTGCCTGACGAATTAAAGTTAAATTCATATTTCTAAACCTTGTATTTCAGGTGAATCACAACTGATCCATTCTACATTTTCAGTTATATCTATCTTGATTACCTTTGAAATCTTTATACCTGCCCAACAGACATTCACAGTTTTCTAAAATTACTTGGAGCTCTCCAATGGTACCTATTTGCTCATGCGCACATTTATATTGTGCTTTATCCATGCCAAATCCACTCTCAATTCTCTGAATTCTCCATACACCTTTAAGTCTACACCATTGCACACATTATTTCCTTATCCTGAAATATATCCTTCTTCCTTCTAACCATTATTGGTTAACTCTTACTTAAATGTAAAATATTCAATATTGATGTCATTTTTCTAGCAGTTTCCCCTTGTCTCCCAATTTGTGTAGATGACTCATAAATATTCTCTGAAAGCACCCTATACATTCTTTTTCTCTAGCATTATATCTAGTGATGAATGAATGAATGAATAAATAAATGAAACCATACTCTTGGAATTGCTGACCTTTCTATTCTTCCTACATCTCTACAGAGTTTATCTCATGATCCTTCAATGATCTTCACTTGTCATATATCTTTGATGCCTTCTTTGATCATACCAGATACAAGTGATTGCTCTTTTTAAATCCCCTAAATGCTTATTCCATAAATCATTGACTACTTTTATACAAATTAGGTTGTTTCTTGTGCTTTTGAAGGTTTGGGGAGAAGGTTAATGAGGGTTTAAGTAGTATTGGTTTCAGTATTTAAATTTCTTTTCTCAAAAAAATGGTGATCTGGATTTTAGGTCTAGACAATGGTATTAGGAAAATAGGGCAGACTGGATCAAGATTTAAAGTATGAAGATAAGTAAAATCTCAAAGATAGCTATTTAGAAATGAAACATTAATCATTAAGCAATCTAAAACAGGCATCAATAGGAACAAGGCAGACTAGTGGAAACAAGGGAACATAAATGAACAGGGTGAATGCCGAGAACCAATTCCATCATGTCATAATTACAAGAGTTCCATCAAAAGGTTGATGGGCCTTGATTGGCTCAACAAGGGTGAGCCACATATGTAATTTACCTGTTGGAATGGCACTTCCCCAAACCTGAATAAGACTGTTAACTGCCAGACATCTCAGGGCATTTTATTGCCTCCTGTTGGCGAACACCTGAACAGCTGTAGGCTATTCCCAAATCTGACAATCTCTGTAAACCCTTTGATACCTTACCCTTTGAAGTGTATATTTCCACCTTGCCTTGGAACAAATTGTATTTAATGAAAGCATGGGGTCCTGAGACAAGGAGAATCTTCTAGCTCCTTCAGCTGAAGCTCCTCTGACCCCCCGAAGCCTTTCAAAACTATCTTTCATCCATAAACTCTTTTAATCATCT
Source organism: Antrozous pallidus (assembly GCA_027563665.1). Taxonomy (NCBI): domain Eukaryota; kingdom Metazoa; phylum Chordata; class Mammalia; order Chiroptera; family Vespertilionidae; genus Antrozous; species Antrozous pallidus. Next base: position 65,841,196 of record CM050514.1, on the reverse strand, counting down.
ACACGCAGCCCCTTTCTCCAGAATGCTGAACCCTTTGTAAGGCTGGGAAACGAACCCCTGGCAGGTGGAGGCAAACAATACAAAGACAGAATGAGCCATTTTGGACTAGAAAAGGGAGGAAGAGAGAGGAGCATTGGGACGTGCACAAGCACTGAAAAGCTGAGGTGTGAAGGCGCATGAGCCAGGCTAGTGGTGGGCAACTTTGGGCTGCTTTTTTTCAACCTGAAGGGAAACAGGCTCCTGATTACTCTGAACTCATTTTGGGGGAGACACTGGCGACCCAGACTCCTACGGAAAGAAGTGGGACGTTCTGCCATCAGGTCAGAAAGTGAGGGTGGCTCCCTTGCAGAGGTGCCCGCTGCAATCATTGTTCACTGCGTGAGGGCGCGGGATGTGGGGACTTGGAAATGTGGAGATGTAGAAACAGCTAAGTAGCAGCCATCGCTGTTTGCCATGCCCTAGCCTAGTGACTCCTTGAGATCCCTCCCTGCCCAATCTGCAAACCCACCCTAGCTGTGCAGTGGCATTTGCATATAAATGGCCTGTGCTTTCCCAGCTTAACCTAAACTGCAGCTCTGGTCAGACCAGGAGAAATCTGCAGACCTCACTATAGATCCTGCTGAATTGCCTCAGACATTAGCTGACCTGCACCCCAGTGGAGATCCAGAAGCTGGTATATCTAGAGGTCAGTGTGAGACGGCACCGGAATTCAACTACTCACATCCGTAAGTGACACATTCAAGAAGCAGACTCAGTGAGCACCAAAGCACTACTGAAGCAAGTGCGGCCCCATAGGCGTGTCTCCAGTACAGCAGTTCTTCCACTCCATCAACACAGGAAAGCAGCAAAATGTGGAGACAAAGAAACATGTCATGAATGAAAGAAATGGAGGAAAGCAGACTATCAGACATAGAGTTTAGGACCACATTTATAAGGTTACTCAAGAATCTTCTGAAAACACCCAAGAAACTTGATGAGACCTCCAAGAAGCTTAGTGAGACCTTCAAGAACCTTAATGAGAATTCCAAGAAAATGGAAAAGGAACAGACAGAAATTAAGCATATACTGTCTGAAATAAATAATATGCAGAAATTCAATGGTAGATTAAAGGACTCTAAGAATCAAAGTAAAGATCTGAAATATAAGGAGACAAAAAACACCCAAGTAGAAAAACAAAAAGAAAAAATAATCCAAAAATATGAAGATAGTGTAAGGAGCCTCTGGGACAACTTTAAGTGTACCAACATCAGAATTATTGGGGTGCCAGAAGAAGAGAGAGAGCAAAATATTGAAAACCTATTAGAAGAAATAATGACCAAAAATTTCCCTACCTGGTGAGAGAAATAGACTTACAAGTCCAGGAAGTGCAGAGAACCCGAAACAAAAAGAATCCAAAGAGGACCACACCAAGACACATCATAATTAAAATGCCAAGTGCAAAAGACAAAGAGAGAATCTTGAAAGCAGCAAGAGAAAAACAGATGGTTACCTACAAGGGAGTACCCATATGACTATCAGCTGATTTATCAACAGATACTATGCAGGCCAGATGAGAGAAGCAATAAGTGTTCAAAGTGATGAACAGCAAGAACCTACAAGCAAGTTTACTCTACCCAGCAAGGCTATCATTCAGAATTGAAGGTCAGATAAAGAGCTTCAGAGACAAGAAAAAGCTAAAGGAGTTCATCACCACCAACTAGGATTATATGAAATGCTGAAGGGTATGCTTTAAGAAGAGGAAGAAGAAGAAAAAGGTAAAGATAAAAACTATGAACAACAAAATGTCAACAAATACATACCTACCAACAAGTGAATCCAAAAATCAAGTGAATGAAAAATCTGATTAACAGAATGGACTGATAAATATAATAGAATCAGGAATATAGAAAGGGAGTGGAATGAAAATTCTTAGGGGGAAGAGGGTATGAAGGGTGCGGGAAGAGATTGGACAAAAATCTTACACCTGTGGATGAAGATAATATGAGGGGGGGGGTAAAGGGAGAGGGGAGAAATGGGGGGAGGGGAAGAGGAACACCTGTAATAATCTAAACAATAAAGGTTTATTTTAAAAACTTAATTTAGAATTCACCTCACACCACACACAGAAATGAATGAAAAGTGAATCACAGACCTAAATATAAGAGCTAAACCTATAAACATTTTAGAAAAATAACTTGAAACAAATCCTTGTAACTTTGGGCTAGGCTAAAAGTTCTTAGATTTAAAACCAAAAGCACAGTTCAAGAGCCAAACTTTATAAACTGAACTTTATTAAAATAAAAATAAAAAAACTTCTATACCTCAAAATAAAAAGTTAAGCCATTGATTACATGAAAATATTTGTAAGTTCATATATATGATAAAAGACTTATATCCATAATACATGAAAAGTTATTATAATTCAAGAATAACATGACCATTCCAATGAAAAATGGGGCCAAAAATAAAAATAACATATTATTAAAATATATACACAAATGACAGTAAACACTTGAAGATATTCAACATTATTAGGTAAGTACAAATTAAATCCACAATAAGATACCACTGGGTGCCCAAAAAGATAAATGTAAATAAATGTTTGGTTATAGGAAAAAGACAAAGTCAATAAATGTTGGCAAGAGTATTGGAAAGTGAAACTATGATATATTTACTGGTAAGAATATAAAATGGTATAGTTACATTGAAAAACAGTGTGCTATTATTTTGAAATTAAATTTTTCATATAATCTAAAAATTCCAATCCTAGGTACCTACAGAAGATAAATAAAAATGTATATTAAAACAATGAATGGTTCACAAATATTCATAGCAACATCATTGATGTTAGCCCCAAAGTGTCCTTAAATGCTGAATGATTAACCATAATCCTATATAATAAAAGAGAAACATGCAAATGTGACCATACCTTTGCTATGCTGCCAGCCAATCAGGAGCGGGGGGTGGGGCCGGGCAGTGCAAGGCAAGGAGGGTGGGGCCAAGGCCCACGGGAGGCCTGCAGGAGAGTGTGGCGCATGGGACAGGAGGCCAGCCAGCACTCTGCTTGGGATGGGAGGGTCCAGCCAGGAGGCCTTGTGGGATGGGAGGGGCCGGCCGGCAATGGGAGAGGCCAGCCTGTGAGCTGGGCAGGATGGGAGCTGCTGCACGGGACAGCATCCACATGGGATGGGAGGGGCAGGATGGGAAGAGGGGCCGGCCAGCTGCTTGGTGGGATGAGAGCCACATGGGACGGGAGGGGCTGGCCGGCACCCTGGGCAGGATGGGAGCTGCACTGAAAGGGAGCCCTGCAGGATAAGGAGGGGCAGGCCTGTTCGCAGCGTGGGATAGAAGTTGCAGGAATGGGAGGCAGGTAAGGCTGGCGTGTGTAGCTGCTGAGTGCGGGGTGCCCCCGAGGCCGGGCAGTTGCCACCAGGGCTAATGCCAGGGCCGGGTGGGTGGGGCCGGGGCAGAGCCAACCATCAGCCCCTTTTCAGGGTGTTGTCTGGGTGCCCAAGGCCTGAAGCTTGGGCCAGGGGTGAGGGGTCAGTAGGACATCCCCTGAGGGCTCCCAGTATCTGTGAGGGGGCAGGTTGGGCTGAGGTATCACCCACCCACAGTGCACGAATTTCATGCACCAGGTCCCTAGTATTCCTTATATCCATATAATGAAATACTAGTCTGTCATAAAAAAAACAACAAAATAACATATGCTACAATATAGATAAACTTTGAAACATGCTGCAAAGTGAAAGAAGCCAGCTATAAAAGACCACGTATTGAATAATTCCATTTACATGAAATGCCCAGGAAAAGCAAATAGATAGAGATAGAAAGTAGAGTGGTGATTGCTCAGTGTCTGGAGTAGGAATTGGAATTGACTAAAATGAAGCTAAGGGATTGTATGGGAATGATAGAAATGTTCTGAAACTAGATTGTGTTGAAGGTTACACAACTCTATACATTTACTAACAAACCTTGAACTCTGGATAGTTTACATGGGTTAATTTTTATATTTTATACCTCATTAAAACTGCTAAAATAAATAAATAGTGCTGATAAACTTGCATAAGCAGCTTTTATGTTCCAGTTTCAATAGCACTTCTTCAGAGGGCCCTTATCTGGAAACTTTACCTAAAGTACCCCATTCATTGTTTTTGTTAATTTATCATACTGATTTTTTATTGTAGCACTACCACAAGCTGTAACTCTTATTTACCTATTGCAACACTTGTTTCATTCCCTCCTCAACTGGAATGTAAGCCCCATGAAGGCAGGTGCTTTATTTCTCTCATTTACCATTTTATTCTCATAACTTAGCATAGTATCTGGCACAAAGACATTTTTAAAAGTCAAACATATGAATAAATAAACAAATGGATAAATAAATACCTGAATAAATGGGTAAGCCATATTTTCTAAACAAATTAGTTTTACGTGTTTTTTTTTTTAGGAGCATAATCTTCCATTTTGAGAAGTAAATAAACAGCAGCAGAAGGGAAGTGGTGCTTCCCCATGATCAGGAAAGCAGAATCCCTGCGCTAGATCAGGCATCTGAGACTTTTATTCCCGAAAGGACTAGTTGCCAGGACGGAGCACAGCCAACTTCCACCTCTCTGTTTCTTTAACCATCCTATTAACAAAGTGATTTTCTCTGGAGTCTAGATCCAATTAAGAGCAAGGGCAGCAGAGAGGAGAACACGGAGTGAAGCCATGTTAAAGATGCTAGAGCACATTCCTCTGGGGGATAGAGAAAGCTTTATTGGCAGTCCTACCCCTCCCCCCTCATTCTCTCCTCCTCCTTCTCCCATCTCCTGAACTCCTTTGCAGAAGGAACCAGGACAAAAAAGCCATGAGCATTCTGCTCGGGGACAAATAAAAATAAACACACTGGGAATACTCCAGGGTCCCTGGCTGAATACAAAGCAGTGATTCAGCAAAGAAGCTACAGCCTCAATGACAGCAGAGAGCTGCGCTGAACAACACAGCAGCAGAAATGATGGGAGAGAGGAAGAAAGGGAGGGAGATAGAAGGGAGGGAGGGAGCACATCTTAATGTCTTCACGATATTTCCCTCTTGTGATGTTTTCCACAATTGTGAGTGAAAGAAGAAAGGGAAAGGGGAATGGAATGAGAACAATACTGCAAGAGGGAGAACACAGCAAGATAAAAAAGAATCAGTGTTCTCAGAAACTTAAGATGAGAATAAAGTAGGGTCTAAATCAGATGACAGAAATAGATGATTTCAAAGGGAAAGTAGAGGGGGGAAATGTACTGTTGTGTATTGGTTAGTTCAGAATGAATTGGGGAGCTGTATTCTATCCATGTCCTGTGGCCACTGACTTCAATTACCTTGTTTAAAAGTCTGAGCTTTATTCTAGGGTATGTGGTGAGGATAATGTGCATGCCCTCCTTTCCTTCTTCACTAGGGTCTGGCAAGAGCTAGCTAATTAGGCAAAGTATGTGACATATCTTTAGAAGTTTGGAGAGCTAGATAAACAGAATGCTTTGGGGAAGTGCCTGTACATTGTTGGTGCTGAATAAACATTAAATCACACCCAAGTTCTGAAGCTGAGCAAGAAAGAGCCATTTATAGTTCATTGGGGAAAGATTTCAATTTCATTCCAGCATTTCTAACCTAGTGACAAAACACTAGTAATTTTCCACAGCCCCACATTCTCCAAGGGGCAGTTATCTGGGGTGAGGGGAGAGAAACCTCTTACTAATGAAAGTTGAGTGTTTTATAATCAAGTAGGGATCACAGAATGGTACAGAATATAGTGGTATATGGGTAAAAGTGGAACTTGGAAAAGGACAGAGCAAAATTTATAAGGAATATGTCTAGGTCTTAGAGACTCAGTCTTACACATGGGCATAAGTGGAGATATTGTGGATTAAATGTGTTATTTGCCCAATAAAATCACAGAACCTAGTGAGTTAAATGCCCTGTAACAGTTTTGAAAAGCCAGGTGTTCCATTCTTCTGATTGATGGAGCTCTGTATGCCCCAAATAAGGCTGGGTGCCAAGTTAATACTCTACATATTAAGAAAAACTTTGGGGAGTATGCCATTTTATTCTAATTTTGTTCCTCCTGTATGCAGACTTCTATCTTTTTTGCCTTTCAACTAGATTAAATACTGTAAATCACAGCTTTATTGGTAGGAGAGGAACTATTTGCATTACTCTTGAAAATGCCATTCCCAAGAGGCCAACCTCACTAATGAAAAACAGAGTGGAGTTTTCCAAGCCACATAAATTACCTGCTGTGGGGGCTGCGCACTTCTATATGGTGGTGACACTACATGTCTAAGTAAAAAAGCTTTGCCAAGTCATCAACTCTGGTAATGCAACTGTTACTCCAAATCAGCATGAAAACAATTTCAAAAGAATCGCTCACATTTGGCATTTTCATTGACCCTAAAGGTTTCACCACCCCGTATTCACTTATGACAAAGGGGAAAACGGATGTCCTATTGTCATTCCATACCTTTGGCCATATATAATCCATCAAATGGAGCACAGCAACAAATATACGCCACTCTGAACTGACCCATAAAAGAAATTATTGAGCACCCGCCACTTGTCCAGCTCTGTTCTTGGCAACATGCGGGGCACAGAAGACAAGGCTTTGTGGAAGTATCAGTGACTAGACCAACATCTGCTAATAACCAGTTGTTTCATCACTTGGAAACTCATTTATTTTTTTTCTTAGAGCTTTATTGCCTCTTCTTCAGAATGCAAAAAATACAGTATACTTGAGTGAATATCTCAGTATAATTAATGATGGAGAGGTTACTCAGACCAAGGTACTCATGTGGTCTCCAAACTTCCTTAATTCTATGATTCAGGCAGCTTGCATTCTAACTGAGGATACAAAGCTAAAATGTACAGAACCATGAGCAGGCAAGCATGCACTAAACTTGGTTGGTATTTTGTATAAGCCTCAAAATAAATAAATAAATAAATAAATAAATAAATAAATAAATAAAACTGAAGATGGAACAATTAATAGTTTCCTACAGGATAAAGGGATTAATGTAAGTAAAATTTTGGTAGATGGTGGGGGGCATAAATCAGCCATACTGATGGAAAATAAAACATTAATATAAAAAAGGGAAATGTGTGAATTGAGGTATCAGGAAATATTCCTGACAAAAAGACAGGATAAGTATAACAGAGAGATACAGGAGGGCCTGATGGTGCTTTGAAATTGAGGCTGATGAGACACAGCCTTGAGTTTATTGAGCAAGGAAAGGAACTGATTAAATCTGTGATTCCAAACAGTGGTGAAATCTGGATGGTTAGACAGTAAGCCCCATATTATGCAGCGTTCATTCAGTGCTCAACCCAGTGCATAGCATAAAGTAAGAACTCAATACATGGAAAGACTGAAGTCAGTCATGCACTTATAAGGATTTGAAATAGAGTGATTGAAATGGGACTGAAGTCCCATTACTTAAAGACAGCTCATTAAATTTACAAGTATAAAGAAAAAGAAAAAGAAAAACAAGATGATGATAATGATGATGATAATAATAATAACAATAATAATAATTGCAACAGCACTGTAGCGAAATTGAGAAACCAAATCTGAAATGTGAACATAAGTTCTGTGATCACCCTGTGTCTTCTCTTATCACACTGAGCCCTGGAGCCTTCATCACCGTATTTCCTAACTTTGAAGCAACATAGAACTGTCAACAGCATAGTGAGGCTGTATCTGGTGGTGAAGACTGATGAGCCAAAGTAGTCTACAGAGCCATGGGGTGTAAATATAATTGCTAATCTGCCTTGAGGTAAAGAAGTGTGCCAGGAATTCTGAAAACAAAGATCTCTTGGGGGTTTTCTGGTAGCACACAACCTGAGATTAATTTACTCTATTTGTTGTACCCTCACTTCTTTACTGAAATGCCTGCCTTTCTATTTTTTTCTCTCTGTTCCCATTCAAGTTTCACTGCAATCCTTCAGACTTAGCTCTTTCATTTAAAATACATATAGTAGCACATCAGCTCTCAGCCCTTTTTAAAAGGCTGTCTTAAACATCATTAGAAATAAACTGTTTTTACTGTTACTTACTTTTTCATTTATACAAGTTCCTTGAGGAACTAAAAAAAGTATGGATATATATTTGGGGGCTGAAATTTCCCCAGTGTGGTTTCTTTCTTTTAAAAAAAGTACACCCTTAACCAGTTTGGCTGAGTGGATAGAGCATAGGCCTGCAGACTCAAGGGTCCCAGGTTCAATTCTGGTCAAAGGAACGTACCTTGGTTGCAGGCACATCCCCAGTAGGGAATGTGCAGTAGACAGCTCATTTATGTTTCTCTATCATCAATGTTTCTAACTCTCCCTCTCCCTTTCTTTCTCTCTGTAAAAAAAAAAAAAGTCATAAAGTATATTTAAAAAAATAAAAAAATACGAAGTGATAGATTAAAAATTAGACAAAGCTTTAGAGTGGGTAATCCATGTGAGTAAAGAGCCCCAAATTGTAAGTTTCACTGTAAATCTACTTCTTTCCGACATTTATTTAATCCACATAGAATGTCCAACACAGGGTCGTACATACTCACTATCCATGTTACACTCTTTCCCTTGGAAATTTTATGTAAACTCATTTAAACTATCCCCTAATAGGAAAGCAGGTGATGATCCTAAATAACTCAAATTTTTTTTTTTTGGTTGTTTATTAAGTAACTCTGATCTTTTTCTGAATACCAAGTCCTCCAATTAAAGTGTCAATAGACAAGTCTATCTGAACACTTGATGGCCCTGCAAACTCAATTTAACCAACTAAATTAATCTTACTTTGAAAAATTTATTTTATTCCTTATATCCTTTCATATTTGTTCCCTTTCACACATCTATATTTTTAACCATAGTCTAATTTATTTACTTAGGGCTCTCTCAGTCTATTACCCTTCTGGCTTTCTTATCACCATTTCCTACCTATATTTTAATTGGACCTACCCTTACCTGATCTAGAATGGGCTGAAAACTTTCTAAATGAGACAAGACAATCCTTTTATCATTAAATTTTCTTACCTCTTTGTAACTGAGGAAGTCTTTATTTAAAAAAAAAAGAAGATAAAATAGCACTAAAAAAAACTAATATCTTAAATTCAGAGAAAATTAATGTATTTTTCATTATACTAGTCTACAAATTTTGCAAAAGAGTAATTAATTTATGTTTGAGGTATATAATATCTATATATAATGCTTAAAGTATGCAAAGAAGTTTGAAACTTTGTAATAATTTTGTAGCTGCCCAACAGACAAAGGCTTGAGGATTGGTTACCTAAACCTTTTCTCTTGGGACTAAGATTGAAGAAAATGGAGACTTTATCCACATGGAATGAACTCTGAGATATTTAGGACTTTGTTAGATAATTCTTAAGATCCCTCATCATTATCTTTTAACAAGCTCCATTGTAATTTTAGTGTCCATAGATTTCCGTTAAGAAACTGTGACATTCTTGGGAACATTTTCAGCTTTACACATAGGTAAATGGAATGGAGCTATCTGTGTTTTACTCCAAGCCTGACATCTGATCCTTCCCTAATCTGTTTGCTCCTAATCTGTCTCTGTCTTTTCACTTCTCCCTTTAAATCTGAACTTTTGTTTGCTTGATCTTTTTGAGCTCTTTCAAAACTATTTCTCAAAATGCCACATTATGTATGTAAGTCACCTAGTTCCACAGACAAAGCTGTTCATAAGTGCTTCTTTCACCATAAATACTACTAAGGCAATGACAAGGTAATTGGCTAAGTATCTGTCAGCTCATCAGGAAAGAGACTGGTAATTGTTCTCTTTATAAATTTTAACAGTTGAACTTTTAGGTAAATTAAAATCATTTCACAAAAAGAGATAGAATAAGTAAAGATGCATGAGAAAGCAAAAATGCTGAAGTTGTGGAAAGATATCAGTTTCAGCAGGAAGTGGAAATACGGTTTGGCTAGATCAGCCTACAGACTCAAGAGTCCCAGGTTCAATTCCAGTGAAGGGCACATACCTTGGTTGCAAACACATCCCCCGTAGGAGGTGTGCACATATATATATATGTGTGTGTGTGTGTGTGTGTGTGTGTGTGTGTGTGTGTGTATATATATATATATATATATATATATATATATATGTATTTGTAGATCCTTCTTTCTTTATTCTAAGCTCTTGAGGTGAGAAGATAAATATTACTATCTCATATTCATTGAGTATATAAAGGACCTGAGGCCCAGCAGGGATAAGTGATTGACCCATTTTCACAAAGCTGATAATAGGCAAAGGTAGTATTATGAACCCTGACTCCTGGCTCAAAAGCCTTGTTATTTCCATTATGCCATAATGCTATTTAAATGTTCATTTTCAAAATAATTCCATCTGATTTGCTTATTTAAATCCTATCCTCTTTAAATTATAAATCACCCTATATTGTTTGGTTTATTTTGCTTGCTTGCTCTCTTTTTCTCCCTTCTTTTTAATGAAATGTGGCATAAACGCACATAATGAAGTACAAAGAACATTGTTTTTTTTTTCTTTTTTATATAGAGCTACAATTTGCCCCCCTACAGATTCATCCATTTTTGCCCTATAATTCTATCTTTCTTTGTGTCACATACATGGTAGAAATTGTGCCTCCTCAGTTTTTATACAAATATTAAACATAGCCAAACACAGACTGAAAGAGTGCTTCATCACTATCAAACAATATTTCTTTGGCCTAATCTAGCTCATTATAGAGCCAAAATCTGTTAATAAGTATATCAGGGGAAACTAGACAAACTACAGATACTCAGGGTACATGACATTTCTCTGCTGTACCAGTGTGAAACTTTGGTTGTTTTGAATATATTTACCATGTTATATTTGTTCCCAGAGAACCCATGTTGGCTCTTAGTGATCACTGCTTACTTTTCAAAAGGTTCTAGTACTTAGGCTTTTTTCTTATTGTTGATAAATTATTAGTTTCCCCATTTTATTCTAAATAGGATGATATTGTATACTACCAATACTGTGAAATGTCTTCTGTCTTCTACAAGGTTTCAAATGTCAATAACAGTATCTCTAAGATCATGCTATCAAATTGTTTCAGTATCCTCGGGATGATAGATAGGAATCTTATAGCTGAACTTGTTTTTATTACTCTAATAATTTATTCACAGGCCTTAAATCTTAAGTATTGAAAAGGGTATAAAAGCACAATTATAATCATTTTACTTGATAAACAAATTGAAATTTAATTAAAATTCATATTTTTCTCTTTCAGTGGCCAGTCTCTCATCTTGATTAAATATGCCTGTTAACAAGCACTAGGTCCCATGGTGTCTAAAGTGAAAGAAAATAGAAATTCAGCCTAGAATTGAGATCCAAATAGAAAAAATTTACTCTGCATTAAAAAAAAATCTGATTTAGATAAGATGGCATTAGTGTATATCCTAACCCAGTGGTAGGCAAACCGTGGCTTGCAAGCCACATGTGGCTTTTTGGCTCCTTGAGTGTGGCTCTTCCACAAAATACCACGGCCTGGGTGAGTCTATTTTGAAGAAGTGGTATTAGAAGAAGTTTAAGTTTTAAAAATTTGGCTCTCAAAAGAAATTTCAGTCGTTATACTGTTGATTTTTGACTCTGTTGACTAATGAGTTTGTTAACCACTGTTCTAAACTACAAATACATAAAAATAGCTATAAGATTTTATTTTGCTCTTTAGGTCCTATATTAAAACCAATATGTAATAGAAACAATAAATACTGTCTGATCTGTCTTAAAAATTAGCACTTCAAAAATGGTTAATTAAAAATAAAACATATTAATGAAAACATCTGAAGAAAGCCATTATATGATGCTTTTTACATATTGTATCTGTCCACATCCTTGGTTACCTGGAAAATTTGTTTTTCTGCAATAAACATTCCCATCATTGATGAATCAAATTAATTAGGTTCCTATAAAGTGTGTTGTGACTCAAGTTTACAATTATATTGATATTCATGTTTCATGTAACTTTATGTACGAATAAAATGAACAAATATGTTTTCACTTTGATACATAATTATAAATATGTGGAGAAGAAATTAATATTAAAATATATGTTCAAACACATCCATACAATGTAGATTATGTATATTCATGACATAAATTGTTTATATATAGCAGATTCTACATAAGTACCTAGTTTTATTTTGTGAAGAACTGGATTTTAAGTTCTATTTTATTGTTATACATGGTTCAAAACATCAATGCAAAAAAATATTTTAAAAGTTTCTATACCTTGACCCTTATAAGATAATGTAGGAGGATTTTTTGTCCAATTATAACATATCATCATTCCGCTTATAACATCATGCATTTCTTCTGATGTACACAACTGTACACAAAAAATGTCATTTCATCAGACCAACATCTTTTTTGTTTAAAAGGTAAATAGGAATTATACTTATTTTGGAGTGGAAAGAGTAGAAGATAATTCCAAGTTTTATGCCATTAATAGTTTACAGCTAAAGCTCTTGATGTTCAATGTGGAAACATATCTACTCTAGTGATATCATAGAGACTATAGGAAGTTTCTTGTCATGGTGATAATACTAGATATTAGTTTATCATATTAGAGTGTAAAAATATAGAAGAATAGAGGTTACGGAGTCAAAGAAAAATCCTTTTTTTTTCCTGCTAAGTTAATGATTCAGCAATGTAAAATGCTGATCTTAAAATATGCTCTTATAATTACACTAGAGGCCCGGTGCACAAAATTCGTGCATGGGGGTGAGGGGTGCAGAGGGGTGTGATGTCCCTCAGCCCGGCCTGCAGAGATGCCAGCATCCTTCACCCAGGCCTCTAGCCAGAGGTTCCTCTCCTCCTACCGCACAGCCTCTGGGGAAATGCTTGTCCTGGGCCTCCTCAGGGCCCCAGCACATGACACCCTGTCAGGAACTCAAGGGCTTGGGCTTCCAGGTCTGCTTCCCTGCCTGGCATGGTGCGCATTTGCTGCCATGGGAGCAGTGCCTCAGGAGTTGCCCCCTTGGACCACACTACTTGCGAGTGTGTGTGTGTGTGTGTGTGTGAGGAGGGGGCAGCTTCCTCGGCAGTGATTTGATGCCTGCAGTATGCCCACTGGACACCCTCCCCCCAACACACCGCAGGCCATTCTGATTGCATCTGGACTGCAGGCAGGGGTCTGCTAGGCTGTGATTGGGGGCTACAGATGGAGGAGCCCAGCACCCATAGGGCTCCATCAGGAACTGGAAAGACCCATTTTTCTGGTTCTTCCCCTGCCTCCGCATAGCAAGTCTGTTCCCTCTCTCCATGCCCATGCGGCCAGGCTCATGGGATATGGATGCTGTGCTCACGGCCCAGGCCAGCCCCTTTCTTCCCTCCCCCGCTGGGCGGGCCTGCCGGGATGTGGACGCTGCGCTTGCAGCCCCAGCCTGTACGTTCTCTCAGTGGCTGCAGCCATCTTGATTAGGATTTATTTGCTCCTGATTAGCTTGTGAGTATGGCTTATGGGCGTGACTTGATCAGAGGTATGGTCAATTTGCATGTTACTTTTTTATTAGATAGGATTATGAACATGCAAAAGATTACAGTAGCCTTTGGTTATCTCACAATAAAGATCAACTACAAATTGGTCGCCATATGTGACTCAAACTCCATAAAATAAACCAGTTTGATGTAATATGCTAGAATGGCTATAACTGAAGCAGCACAAAAAGTAGAAATCAGGAAACCAATTAATTTTCTCAGTGTTTTCCCATGTAGACATTTGGCTAAGCATGACTTATGTGAAACTGCATCACTTTTATGTGTCCCTAACAGTGTGGCAAATAGTAGCATGACTAAAGCACAACTTTATTTTTTAATTAAATTTTTATTATTTTTTTGCAGTATAACTTATATTTAATAGTAGTACATATGTTTTCCTTTTTTCCTCCCATTATCCTCCCCCCAGCCTCCCCTAACCCCCAGCACATGTCCCCACCTGCCGCCCTCCCCGCCCCAGTGTCTTTCATTCATTGGTTATACTCATATGCATGCATACAAGTCCTTCCATTGATCTCCCTGAGCATCCGCCTCCCATCCACCCCAGCCTTCCCCCTTTAGCTTGACAGCCTGTTCAGTGCCTCCCTGCCTCTATATCAATCAGTCTCCCCTGTTTTTTTTCTTCAAAAATATCTTGCCTCTGCGTACTAGAAATGAACATATAAGAACAAAAAATGTTTGAGTCTCAGTTCCAATGTCCAACTGTTATGAGTCGCAGTTTCAATGTCCAAGTTGTGCTTTATGTGTACATGCCACCATCTGGATACCATTGCTGACATGTACACATAAAGCACAATTTTAGATAGCATGTTGTTAACTGTAGATAACTTCAAAGTATTAAAATTCAATATAAAAAAAGCATCATCAAAAAATTACAAAAGAAGAAGTCATGCATAATTGTATGAGAAGCCAGTTGCATTTTTCTTTAGTTACAAGATTTTTCTATCACCTCATATAAATAATGCCCTATGCATTATGGCAAGATATACGGGAGGGAATTGGGGATTTTTACAAAGTCCATTGTACATTAAAGTTTGAATTTCCCTAGGAGTGGGTCATGTGTGCTATACTACACAACCCAGGTAGGCTCCATTGGTCAGTACAAATAATTGTTTTGAGTCAAATGTGTGAGAGCAATCTGCACTTTGACTTATTTCACAATAAAGTAGACAGATTTAAGTAAATATACCTGTTGCACATCAATCCCAACACTTGACAGAACTCCCAAATCCCTAACGTAGTCCCTGAAAGTTCACAGCCACCACTAGAGGGAGAAAGTCTCTGCAGCTCCTATTAGGCACTTTCCTTCTCTCACAACCAAGCTAGCCTTCACAGACATTGGCCATGCCCCACTTTAGGTGCACTGGGTCACTTCTAGTCTTGTCCAAAGCTAATCAGAGAATGGAGTGCACTTTGTTTGGGAACCTGTGACAAAAACTTTCAGATTCCTCCATTTGCCTTTCTCATTCTCTGGAAATTTGTGCTTGAAGAGAGAAGCTGAAATGAAAATGTTGAAAGTGCGCCTAGTTAAGCCCCCTTCACCACCTGTGGTCAGAAAAAGAATCCATCTATGATTTTACCACTTTGCCTTCTTCAACTACACACCCATAATTACTTCAGTACTGGCTGATTTCACTGCTAACAGATCTTGCTTCATCCTTGTGTCTTTGAATTTGTTTCCTCTTTTGTAAGCCAATTTCTGGCCTGCTTGACTTATGTCTGACTATCTCTCTCTGTTCAATTCAGTGAGCAAATATTTATCTGAGCACCTATAGTACTAAGCTAAATTCTGTGGTGAAAATGTAAAGTAGATGAGATGCTTGCCTTTGAAGAATTGATAGTATATTTAAGGCAAGACAAGCATGGATATAATTTTTTTAAGTATAATAAAAACTCAGTTAAGGTATGTATATGATCCACCACTCCTAATTCAGGGTATATATCAGAAGGAAACAAAATCAGTGTCACAAAGAGATAGCTGAATTTCCTGTTCATTATAGCATTACTCACAATAGCCAAGATATGAAAACAACTCAAGTATTCACTGATGGATCTATGGATAGAGAAAATATGAGCTTTATTTCTTTCTATCTATCTACCTACCTACCTACACAGAAACACAATTGAATAATATTTATCTATAAAAAATAAGAAAACCCTGTTATTTGCAGCAATGTGGATGAACCTGGAAGGCATTATGCTAAATAGGAAAAAAAAAGCTAAATGGTAAAAGAAATACTGATGATCTCTAAAAAAGTCGAAGTCACAGAAACAGAGAGTAGAATGGTAGCTGCCAAGAACTGAGGGTGGTGGAAATGGAAAGATGTTGGTCATAGCATATAAACTTCCAGTTATACAATGAATAATTCTGGAGATCTAATGTACAGCATGGTGACTATGGTTACTTATGTTGTTTTGTATAATTGAAGTTTGCTAGGACAGTGAATCTTGGGTGTTCTCACCCACTTACAAAAAAAAAAAAGCAGCTATCTGAGGTGATGGATGTGTTAATTAACTTGATGGTAGCAATATGTTGACTACAAAGGTTCACAACCTTTCTGTATATAATCATTCACTGTATATATTATCAGCAATAATATATAAAGGATTTAGCCCAGTATGGGAGAATTAGAAAAGATTTCCTAGATGAGATAGCATCAGAACTGCCAGAACTAGCCTTGAATCTGGAAGGAACAGCAAGGAGATAACTTAGCAAAGAAGTATAGTGGCGAGGATGGGTTTCATGAGGGGGGAAGGAGACTCCAGACAGGGAGACCAATGTGAACAAAGGTAAGAACCAGTGCTGCTGTGTACACACATTCACATGTTCATGAGCAGAAACTATAAGTGGTTCTGAATTAGTGAATGCAATGAGGTAGCAGGTCATGAAGAGTTAGTCAGTAGAAGGAGCTTTGATTTTATGTTGTGGATGATAAGGAGCTTTGAAGGATCTGATCCCATTTCTAGATTGATATTGGAACACAATAAGCCTGAGATAGGTCCATGGTTCTATATGGAATCTTGGAAGTTCTAAGTAGGCTAAATATGTAATCCAATAAAGTACCTAAAGTAGGGAGGGGAAAGTAGTGCCAAATTCTCACTTCATTTTGGACCTTTGTCTCCATCTTTTCACCACCTAGCTGGACTAGGTTTTATGATCCTGAACTTACATAGCAAAAGTTTTAAAAGATGGAGCTTAGTACTCTGAGATTCATATTTATGTCACCCTTTGTTAACAATAGTTTTGATACAGAGATTCACATTATCCTTCACTAAGTTACCTGTTTTAAGGATATGTCTGGGGCATGAGTCCCTTATTCCTGAAGGCTCTGCCCTGGTTAAGCCAGCCCTTGTCACAAGGACTCTCCTTCTCTCTGATGCTCAGCCTGATGCCTAAGTCTCTACTGAGATCTGACAGGCCTCCCTGTGGGGCTCACTGAGGGTTGCTGACCTGTTATTTCCCTTACTGTTCTCTGCCCTTTTCTTGCTGTAACATAATGGAGCTCCCTTGGCTCTACCACTCAACTGCTAAGAAATTTTCATGATACCTTGTTCTGCATGCCACACCAGAAAACCCCAGATACCGTCAGAAGGGCTTATCACACAGTGCCCCCACCATCCCAGGAGAGGGGTCTGGATCCCTGTCCAGTTCCTCCCAGTTTAACAGCACAAGACTACTATTAGCCCAAAGTGAGTTCTGAGCAAATTAGGGGGAGGGGGGGCGGGAGAAATCACCTTTCTCAAAGGATTTTCATGATCTACAATGATTACCAGGTGTAGAGTAACCCCTGAGATTGTGCTACCCTGCAAACTGAAGGCAGAGAGCTGAACTGCAATCTTACTGCAACCATTTTAATCATGGTCTGTAAGAAGGACAAGTAGCAGGAAACTTAACCAGGCAGAAGGTCATATATAACAATAAGATGGCAGTAAGATTTAGGGAGAATAAATCCTGAATAATAGGCAGAATACCAGAAGCAAAAAGAAAATTTAAGACAAAGTTGCATAGATTCTGCCAAAAATGACTGAGAATATGGTAACATGGAGCCTACAAGTAAAGGAAAGAAAATCCACTTGGTTAATATAGATAGAAGATATGTGAAATGTGAAGCATTTCCTGCAAAATTCCTTCTTGAGTTGCACTAGCTAGATGGTCCTCCACAGATTAAGTCAACTTTGATTTGTTGGGATGAGAAAGAGAAGAGAGAGAAGAAGAAGGCAAGATATAAGAGGGGGTGGGGCTGGGAATAAAGGTAGAGGAGGAAGAGAAGGGGAGACAAAGAGAAAGAGAATAGAGAGGAGATAAGAGAAGGGGAAGGGAATCATGAAAAGGAATAAAAAGAAGGGAGGGGAGAGTAAGGAAGAGAAGGGAGAGAATTTTTTAACATCATTTTGGGTTAAAAACAGCTCAGCATGAAAACCTGGAAAATCATATCAGAGTTCATAATGATAACTAGGAGATATGAATTATAATTCTCAAATGGTCACCCAAATCTTTGGACAACCAACTACATTTTTCTCTTCTCAGTCACATTACTTTCAAATTAAATGGTGAACTGTGTAATGCCTAAGGTATTTCCTTACTCTAAATTTCTTCAAGTTTGTTCCAGAGTAACAAAATCTGCAGCACATTTTTCTGTATGTGTATATGAATATTAATCATTCATTAACTTGAGATTATGTTTTGATTACAGGTGATGACCTATCAAAAAAAGGTTTTATTTGCCTTGTAATCCTGGTAAAAAAAAATCCAACTCTATTCTAAGATAGTTGTGACTTTCAAGGTTTTGAATTAAATGATAAAAACATCTAGTGAGCAAGCTTTACCTTAAAAATAAAAATTAAAATCTCATTTTATTTAAAATTTTCTAATTTCCTATTATTAATATAATGATAATCTCATTAAGAGCTTGCATTTTATAGCATTTCACAGTTTACAAAATACTTGGATTATATAGTATCTCATTTAATCATACAATAGCTTAATTAGTAGGCCAAGTAATGGCCACTTATCTTCATTTAATAGATCAGACCATTTCAAGTTATGTAGATCCTGGCCTTCAGTGTAGTTATTGAGCATTCTGAATATACTGTACTGCTGGTGAAAGTTTTCACCTAAGACACAGACTTGTCTTTAAATTTCAGTGAAAGACTGATCACCATGTAAAAGATGAAATGAATTCTACAAACATATTAGTTATATAATATTTACTATCTTATAAATTATATATGAAAACAGAAGTGCACACAATTAAGCCTGTTTGCATAAGTTAATAATGAAGATATTTTTATTGTGATTGCATTAAAAATATCTAGAACTGTTTTTATGTCTTGCCTAATATAAATGAAAGACAGAACACAAAATAATCAATTTGAGAAAAAATCAAATCTCATGTTATTTCAATAAGTATTACTTAAATTGGATCCAACTATGTATATAAAAGGCTAAGTAGCCAACTAATCGACCAACCAACCACCTGGCCAGCCAGTACATATGACGCACATGGCAATTTAAAATAAAGTTGACTCATGCATGCACTATAAACATAAAGCTCTCATTGCTGCCAATCTCACATGATGCCAGAATGTATCTGAAGACCAACTATTGGCAAGACATACCTCAGAAGCCGAAAGAAAGAGACATGGTCAACAGAATATTGTTTACTTATTAATCAATTTATATATTATTTTCATATACATTTTACTCATTTTTCTTTCATATCTGACACTTCTATTATAGAGAAAGGGCAATATTAAAATATTTTGTATTTTTAAATTTTTTAAATATATTTTATTGATTTTTTTACAGAGAGGAAGGGAGAGGGATAGAAAGTCAGAAACATCAATCAGCTGCCTCTTGCACACCCCCTACTGGGGATGTGCCCGCAACCAAGGTAAATGCTCTTGACCAGAATCGAACCTGGGACCTTTCAGTCCACAGGCTGACGCTCTATCCACTGAGCCAAACCAGCTTTGGCTGTATTTTAATTTTATAATACTATATTACATATACTATTTTGACATGTAATTTTCTGCAGTAATGTAATTAGCACACAAATCTTTCTTCTAATTAATTCCCTTTCAATGTGCATGAATCCATGCACCCGGCCACTAGTATTAAAATAATGTTACCCCATTTTCCGTAACAATGTAGTTAGGAGATCATATGGTAAAGAAATAGATCTATGACAATCGCTTTTCTCTCTCCCAAGTGAATTTTTACATATTTGCTGTTGACCTATTTCAAGCCATATAACATGACCCCAGTTTTTCACTACATGGCTATTAAATGCTGGCCCACAAAGGATTGTTATTCTTCAAACAATGAGAACACAGTGGTTCTCAACATTGTGTACATCTCAGAATCATTTTTGTAAATACCTATGCCCAAGCCCTGCCCTAAACTAATTAAACCAGAATTCCTGAGAGTAGAGAATATACAGATTCAGTGTTTTTAAGGTCCCCAGATGATTGTAATGTACATGGTTGTGAACTGTCTAAAGCAGTACTTCTCCAGCTTTAATGTGCTTATGATTCATTTGGA
The DNA here is from genome assembly GCA_027563665.1 of Antrozous pallidus. NCBI lineage: Eukaryota > Metazoa > Chordata > Mammalia > Chiroptera > Vespertilionidae > Antrozous > Antrozous pallidus. The sequence continues at coordinate 65,821,151 of CM050514.1, read as the reverse complement.
GATCTTGTTAAATGTAGATTCTGATTTATTAGGTCTTGGATAGACTTCAAGGTTTTGGATTTTAATAGGCAACTATGAGATATTTCAGATGCCTATCTGCAGAACATACTTGTAGTAGCAGGGGTCAAAGGTTCCCAAGCTGTGAGGCCCAGCACTGCAGCATCAGCAACATCTAAGAATTTCTTAGAAATGCAAATCTCAGACCCTACCAGAAACTCTGACAATAGGAGCCAAGTCACTTTTGTTTTAACAAGTTCACCATATAACTTTGGTACACCTTCAAGACTAAGAACACTGATTAAAAAAAAAAAATTCCTAAAGTCTAAACAACTGGCTGCATTTGGTTGGAAAACTACTAATATTTAAACTTTCCTACTTTACTTCTTATGAGGTTCCTTAAACAACCCCATAGAGTAATTAAAATAGATAATTTAGGCATTTTATAAAAGAAACTAAAGCTCAAAACATTTAAGGGATTTGCTCAAAGTCATGTTGCATGCAAGAATAGATCCAAAATTGAGTCCACATCTTCTGAGTCTTACAAATTAACAGGCAGGACATTCAGAAAAGAACAGGGCAAAGCCCTCAGTAATGATCTGAAGGGAACAGCTCTCTAAGGCTCAGATAATGACAGTGAAGGGACCAGCACATATTTGAGCAACCTCTTATCAGATGAGTCACAGACTATTTTACGTGGAATTCTTAGAGACCACAGCAAAATGAACTAATCCTTTTTTGCTTGAGTTTGCTATTATGTAGAACCAGCTTAAAGAGACACAATTTTAAAATTCACCAACTAATTTTGTGGATGAGTCCATCACTTTTCATGGTTTGGACCACAATCTATACATAATTCATTCAAAGTCAAATTACATAGAACAGAGAAATCGCCTTAATATGTGGGGGTTTTGTGTGTGTGTGTGTGTGTGTGTGTGTGTGTGTGTGTGTGTGTGTGTTAATACTTATGTGCTTTTACTTACAGAAAAACAAATTATCATAATCTGCATTTGTTCCTCAGGCTATAAATGATAACAAATGATATAACTCATAGGAACATGAACATCCTAAACATTCTTTAAGTGTATATAATATGCCATATTCCTAGGTAATACAAAATATGCTATATTCCATTTACCAAATACTATATTTAATAAAGGATTTTACGGACAATGGATGGTTCTTTAAATATCAGTAATAACCAATATATTTTGATTACCTTTAGTGATGTAGTTATAAAAACAAAAACAAAAACAAAATCTTATAATTATTTCAAGTTCTCTCTATAGGCCCATGCCCACAAAGTTTGTTTTAACATAGAGAATTATAAGTTACAGAAAACCACATATTGCATCAGAAGTTAGTTTGAGTATTGACACTTTCTTAATGAATGTAGGTATTCCAGATGCCTTATAGAAGGGAAATCATATTTTCCCCTTGAAATGCCCATAAAATATTTACATTTTATGGTCAATTAATCACATATTTTGTGTTGATTCTTCTTTTGTCCCTTAATGTACAAATATGCAGGGGAAAAATATTTAAATTTTTGAAAACTTAAAAAATTTAACTGTCATATACTTGGATATTAAGTTTCTTACAGCTAACACTTATTAGGTACATTTACATTTAAATGAGAAAAATATTATCACCATAGTATTATAATTTCCCAGAAACATCAAATAGAGTCAGAATCATGAAATAAATAAAATTCAATACCTCAAATTTAAAATATTTAACATCATAATAGTGTGAAGCACCTGCATTTTACCATATATGTATTCATGTTATATATTCAGATATATATGCATTTATAATTTTGACTAAGTTACCTTAAAAGTACATTGAGATCAAGTATTTTATAGTCATCTTAGAGATATATGCTGTTGATGCTGAAAATATACTCTGTGAAACTGTTGAAAATTAAATTTTAAAGATTCGTTAGAAATTATCTATTTCTACTTTTCCCTTGACTTACCAAGAGAGCTACATAGTTTCAACCTGCCAAGATAAACCAGAAACTAAATCTGTATGGGTACCTGTGGCAAGGAGAGAGGGTTGGGAAAATTAGTGGTAGAATCTCACCCAGTAACTGATGAAGTCCTACACTGATAGGGGGTGGCAGTGAGGCAGGTGGGCTTTGTTCTGAAAAATATACCCCAAACTCCCCACAAATGAAGTCCTGTGAGTAAGTGCATTTCATACTTCTCTGTTCATTCAAATACAAACACAAATGCTGATTCAGAAAGCTTTGGAAGTATTCCCAGGTGCTACTGCTTTGATTCTTTGCCTTTGAGGTGAAGGATGGTGTTGTGGTTTTCCTCAGCTCTTGAATAATCTCATAAAGGACTCAATAAAGTTTTACAATCTTCTCTGGGAAACAAAAAAGTTAGATTTACATACATGAGAGTATCCCTCTTTCCATCTGGTTTTGTTACCTTCATTCTATACTTCTTTTTTCCCTCCAAAAGATAGAAAGTACAGAACAAGACCCCAAGACTAGTGCACATTTTCCTAGCAAGATGCATATTTATACAAAAATGAGCACCAATTCACAAAAGAAACATTCATTTCATGGACATAAGATGGTAAAGCTAAATGTTTTAGGGACACAGTTGGCCAACCTTCTGTCATTGGGTCACCAGAATGACCAACCACCCTGGCCTCCTGATGCTGTTTCAGATTATTCAGGGCCACACAGTCACTGAGGGAGAATTCCCTGCTCCCCCCTGCTTGTCACTTCACTTTTACAGTGCCAAACATCCATTGTGGCTTCCAACGAATCCATTTCTCCTTCCTCTCCTCCCTGGAAGCTCATGCTCTCAACAAAATGTCACAAAGTAGAAGCAAGCTTTTCCCAGGCTGTACTTATAAACAGAAAGCAAGAGTACCATTCTTCACCAGGAAACTGACCCACAAAGCTTACTGGATTCAATTAAAGAGATTGAGAAGAAGGTCAGCTGAAAAAACAAAGAGAACACTCTCTCTCTCGTTACTTCTGATCAAGCTCCACCAACCCAGAAATAAAGCCTTGTCCAAGGCAAGGGAAATAAAAAGGAGGGCACATGAGGTGAGAGGTCTGGGAAGCAACAGACTCACACAGGTGCCTACTTTGCATGCTCTGTGAGTCTATCTTCCCTTTTCCCAAGAATAACTGTTTCTATATTTATTCTTTTTTTCACACTACACCCAGTTCACACTGCAATGTCTACTACAGTGTACAGCTTAAAACCTCCATTTCTTTTGAGCTGTAGACACACAAAAGCAACATGTATATTATATATAGATATGTATGTAGTGAGACTGGATCTCATAGATGCAGACTTCTGTGCATATAGTGTATGGAAGTATAAGAATTCCTTTTTCTTTCTGAATTAACATTTCAAGGCATTTCTAACTCTTTGCTATCAATAGCTCAGGATATAGGTGTTGCTGATGTAGGAAGACCTTACAAAGTTTGTGCAATTTAAATAAAAACTTAGACATCCAGGGTATTCACTTCTCCCATACTTAATCTTATAATCAGAGAAAAAATATTTCTAGGGATGGCATACATTTATACACATTGCTTTATTAGCAAATGGTTAATAATGTCAGGGAGTAAAAAGCTAGCAGTGAAGACAGCATGCTTATGTGTTTGGAAAAACATTATCTGCATCATGTCCAAATCCCTCTGCAAACAGATAAATTACTCTATAAATCTTATTACTCCATGTGGATAAATCATGCAGGCAGGTTTACAAGGCTGGAGAGCTGGAAGAGAAAATCTGCTTTGGATAGTAGGATGTTTGGGATTCATAATCATCCAATGCTCAGGAAATGAAGGAGTACTTACACATTAGGAATTCCTGAGTTTTTAGATCTGCAGCAACACACACACACACACACACACACACACACACACACACACACAATCCTCTCTAACAAGGCTAGAGATCCCAAAGCAGGACTGTGACAACCAACCAAATTTATTTTTGAGAAAAGAAAGAAAACTTTGCTGCTGTAGGCAGCTCTGCTACAGAACTGCTCCCTGATGCCCCAGGGTTTATGCACTATCAGCTCCTTGCACACAGATTAGAGGTTTATTTGCTATTGTATACTGGGGTTTTTATTGCCACAACAAGCAACATTAGCTAGAAAGACAAACGGACACTGGGTCATTTTATTTGGAGGAAATGAGATTTTAAAGGCTCTCTAAGGAGAACAGTTTCTTTCATTTTTTTTTCCTTTTTTTAAATTTTTGTTAGAATCTGATGGAAATTCAAGGAAAACTAGGAAAAGGGGCAAGGGTATGTAGAGGAGGTGTAGGGGGTTAGAAAGAAGAGAAATACAGAAAAAGAAGCTTGAAGCTTTTTAGAACTAGAATTACAGTTAGGTTCTATTTCTATTCAAGTTTCTCTAGCTCACTGTCCCTTACAGGGGTCAAACTACTTCCTTTCCAAATTTCAATCCCAAGTTATATTTCAGAGTTTGGCAGAGCTGCACAGCGATAAGACTTGGAGGTCAGTAACCAACTTGAAATATCAATTTCATGCCAGGTTAATTCTCCCCTAACCTCTGTGCTTAACACTCTTATTCTTAAATATCTGCAATTTGACACGTTCTATTATTTTCTCCTTGTTCATCTCTTTATTCTTTTGTTGATTTCTATCCACATTCCAGAAAAGGCTCAGTAATTAACCAAAGTTCTAAGATTGATTTATTGCCTCAATGTCAATTAGAAGATGCTTACATCAAGTCTCCTACAGGACTCCTGCTGGGCAGAGGGGAGCCCTGATGTGCTCACACACACACACACACACACACACACACACACACACACACGCGAGCGCGCGTGCGCACGCATACACACCACGGAGAATGCAGTACTGTGTACCACTCTCTCTCAGAGCCATAATTCAACAACTCTTCTTTCCCAATTAAGGAGCCCCAACAAAACTCGGAAGCGCAAAGCATCTGCAATTGCAAAACCAAGAATACTGTCCAGAAGTCATTATCACCGGAGGGGAAGCCAGCCTTTCTTGGTGAGAGAAACAAGGTCCTCAGAACCAAACAACATTTAACCAACCCTGCGGGTCCTTGGAAGGGACCAAGGAATTCCCTTGAAATATGTTGGCAGATACCTCGGCCAGTCAGTGAAAGAACACACACACACACACACACACACACACACACACACAAACACACACGCCTGCAGCATGAGGAGCTGGAGTTCAAGGAGATCACAGAGACACGGGTGCACACACAACATGCACATGCACACACCACACATACATACACACACACACACATAGTAGAAAAGTTGCCGGAAAGCCTTACCTGAGGATGGCCGTGTCCCCCTGCCTCACGGTGATGTTGTCCGTGCCTCGATTAAAATCCACGCTGCGAACAGGCAGTCCTGTGGGAAGAAGGCAGAGCAATCTCAGTAGGACCAGCGGCAACTGTTTCCGATCAGGCTGAACTCTGCCGACCATGGTGGCCACGCGAGGTGAGGGTCCTGTGCTCTGGAGGGTGTGAGAGCGCGCTGCTGAGCCGAGGGGCTTCACCAACAGAAGGCTTTCATCCACAGCACAGGCGGAATGGCTCAGCCAGTTTGTGGTCCTTTCCACTTTGCCTCTCTCTGTCCCTCTCCCTCCTCAGTCTCTCTTCCCTCTAAGACTTAACAAAGCACTCATAAAACCCAAGCGAAGGGGGTGAAAGTCAAAGGAACAAAAATTTTCAAAAGAGAGACAGAGTACAAATATAAAAAAAAAAAAAAACCCTCTAGAAAAGATGAAGAGAAGGCTGCCAGCGGAGGGTGTTCTCCAGTCTATTCGGAGCTGGATGCTCCTTTGCCAGTGTCTGAGTTGAGCTCCTTCCCTCTGTAACCCACTTTCCCGGGCGGGCGGGTGGCAGCAGGGAGTGTAAAGAAACCCACACAGCAGCAGCAGCAGCCCAGAGCCTCTCTCCCCCCTCCTCCCTTCCCTGTTTCTCTCTCCAGTCCCTCCCTCTCTGGGCTCAGCACCTCCCCCTGCCCCCACAGATTTCAACAGCCCCTCCACGTCACTCCCACTGCCCGCCCCTTGGCGTGGCCCCTTGCTTCGCACAACTGCCCGCTTCAGCAGCGCCGGCCTCAATGAAAGCCTGATGCACCTTTAGGTTGTCAGGACAACAGCTCCATTCGAGGTCTGGCTGATTTCCTTAAGAAGAGGGAATGGAGCTTGGAGATACTGTGCAAGAGAAAGGGACAAGGAGAGAGGCTTGGGCTATAAAAGAATGGGAGCAGGAGTCCAGGAAAGGAGAAGGAGAGGGAGAAAAGGAGGAAAAGGAGATGAGAAGAAGAGAAGGCAAACCTTGACAGAGGAAGGGAGTGAAACAGAGAAGGGCAGGAAAACATGGGGGGGGGGGGCCCCCGAGGGGGGACTTGTGCTGAAAGATGGGATGAGGAATGCAAAACAGAGAATAAACTTGACAACGGAGGCTAAAATTAAAAGCCAAAGTTGATTTCAAAGTTAAACATTCCTGGCAAGTGACTTTTTATGCTCATATCTTGTTCTTCCTTGCCTCTCTCTTGCCTTTATACTTACAGGATTAAAAACATTTCTTTTCTCTTCTTCCCTTATCCCCTCCCCCTCTTGGAACCCCCTTATGAAAGATGGATTGGAGACAATGCTGGTATTGAGTGGTCTGGGGTGTGAATGCTTGGTTTGTCTTTTCCACGGGCCAGCCTCAGCAGCTGATCCCTGATCCCTAAATCAACTTCACTCTCCAGGAAACCCTCATGCAGTCCCACACAGGAAGGACGGTATTAAGGATGATTGTTTTAACTTCATGCTGTTGTGGCTACCCAAATATCTACTGGCACTTTCTTCTTGAAATGTTCATAAGCGAGGAAGGCGATTTGTATCAGAGGGCTTGTCATTTATAAGGTGACATTAAGGCTGCATACAGCACTCCAGCAAATGGCAGACAGTTTCCCATCATTTGTTATTCCTTCTACTCAGAGTCAAGCCAAGTGATAAGGCCACTGGGGCTAAAGCTATTAGTCACTCTTGTGGGAGCCTCAAAGTGTTTATTAGGCATCTCCCTCAGAACTGATGCTGAGGGCACAAAATGGACCAGCCAAAGATCTCTAGTTTTGTTTTTAAATTTTATATGAATAGTTAAGACATGCTGCAAAAAATGAAGTGGTACAGAATGCTGTAGAGTGAACTGTAATTATTTTTTCTATACCTGTTTTAGGAACTCCATTTCTCCAGATTGGAAGCAACAAATATTTCTAGTTTCTTATACATCTTTCCCTAAATATTCAATTATATACAAGTACACACACATGTATTATGCCACCACTCTTTCTTACACAAATGATTAGCCAAGGATATCTGATGTTTAGGAATTCTTGTCAAGCCCTCCAGAGTATAAGACATACAGAGGCACTTACTACACTGACACCTGCCTTGTCTCCACAGAATAGTCAAAGAATTTATCTACTACATTTTATCAATTTAAAAGGTAGATACACTATTTTAGATTATGAGAGGGGGGGAAGGAAAACCTACTGCTTTTTTAAAGAATTTGAAGGATCAGGAACAGAATTGTCAAAAATTCAAGATTGATGGAGTTCATTTTTCTTTGTACTACACATTGCATTTATATAAATTGAGCTGTTCTAGGGCTGATAAGCAGTCCCCCGATAATACGCCAATGATGTTTCACCATTAATTTTAACTCAGATGGTCAAAAGTTTGAATGCATTTTTCTTCAGAAAAAAATGGTTATGTGGTTAGCTGAATTAAAAAAAAATTGTGGTTCCCAATATCAGTGGGAAAATTAGCTTCAAGTGCCAAGCGGAAATGCAAATTATATAAGTCTTTGCCAAGATTGCAGGGAAAAGAGCACCCACCTCCACACACCACTGGCAACAGGCTTGAGTAATCTCTACAGGTTTCTTCTGAGGTTTAGAGATGAAGGGTTGGCTAGATAAAGGCTTACATGTAATACCTTCTTTGGGAGGTTGGTGTGTCTCCAATGTCAGGAGGAAGAAAAGAAAGACACAAAGGACTGGGGCTACTAGAACATCTATTTCCATTGATGATGCTAGATGAATGGAATGACCTTTTACCCCCAATGGTAACTAGAGACTCTGAGGGGATGGATCAGATATATCAAGAACAAGAGTATCCTCTTGTATCAGAGGACTATGTTTTCCATGAAGAGAGAAAGATGTTTTTTAGGCAAAGAGGAAGTATGGTGGGGTGTTAGCATAATATTTGTAGGAGATATTTGTGTATGGTGGTTGACTAATGCCTATACCAGTGATCTCAAGTCACCGGGAGGACTTGTCTGGTCCTAGGATGAGGCATAAAGTTTAACATACTAGAGGACAACATAATTCATACCAAAGTAGTGGAAATGTGGAATGTAGAGCAAAGCAATCAGATCTGGAGCTTGTCTGTACAATCATCCTGAGAAAAGGATGTATTAAGTTAATCAGGGTTGTAATCAGAATAGACATGCCTAACCTTCCTCAGAGGATAAAATCATAAGTACATATTGCCTAAAAAATCAAATAATGTAATTAAAGTTTTTAAAAATAATTTCAATTAATAAAGCCCAATTCTTGCCGACTTTTATTAAACTAAATTGACTTACTGTGTGCTCTGGAAAACACAAAAAGACTACATTTTAAAATGCTCTAATTTAGACTGTTTCATAATTCAGGTTGGATTTCTGAACAACTTCAAAATCATGAAGTTTATTATGTAAGTTAATTATTTAATATGTATCATTTACATCCAGGTGGCACTTCAAATATAACTTTTAAACCCAACCCTTGGCACAGAAGGAACACTCTGTAATATTTACAGTATATGAATAGAGAAATTACTGACTGCCTATGACATGGCTATCTCATCATTTCCAAAATAATAAATCTATTTGTGGGTGTAATATCAACTTCAACTTTATGTCTCCCAGAACTCTTCCCCATTGCATTCCCTTAAGGGACCTTCCTAGTTTTCTCTCCTCTAATAGAATCTAATAAAGTCTAATGAATTAAATAGTCACTATATACAGAGTAACTTATCTCATCCTAATGGTCATCCCCCAAAACCGATCCAATATTCACTCCTCTGCTTGCTTTCCTAAGAAACATAGAGAAAGAAACAAGTAGGTGAGTTACTGAAATTTATACAAGCTATTTTTCTGTAAACCACTATAGACATTCCTCCAAGAGGGCTGGCAAAAATGAACATACTTTCAGGTTATTTGTGAGGCAAGTATGGCTGTTAGCCATGGGAAACAGCCATCATCGCCCAAGTAAGATGATCTTAACTACTACTTTAAAATAACATACTGCCATTCTAAAAGAGGCTTTAGAAGATTTGGGCACTCTCCAGGGACAAATGCTGCAGGGAAAAACAAAGACTGGCTAGTGTCTGAGCACCCTAAGAAGCGTGGAAGGTTTATTCTCCTGTTAGCTTTATAAGGTAATAGGCTCACGAGAAATCCAGATGCAGCCTGGAATATAAAGCTAATTTAGCTACACAGCTTACATTTTATGCTAAACTTGTCTATAATATTATGAATATACCCCTCTACATCTCTACAGTTATAAGGTCTTAATCATAATAATGCTATGCCTGTACTTTACTTTCATAAGTGGTATTAGAATTTCCATATGAACAACAAAAACAGAATTGTTAATACTTCTCCTTAGGATTCCTGCTATGACATTCTCAATGATTTCACCTAATTTAACAATGTTCAAGTATCTCAGTTTATGTGCATAAGCATGGCACTATTTTGTGTGAATTTCTTTAGAATTTTGCTCCTTTGAATACAGTAGCTTCATTCACATGTATTCCACTGCCTAACAAAATATATCAGCTACAAGTCAATTAAATATCATTCAAATCCTTACTATAGAACCCTCACCAATGCAAAACACTCAATACATGCTCTGCACAATTAAAATTGCTCTTTTATGGGTTGTTTTTAGTTCATACTTTTGTGATTCATTGTTATCACATGGGTCTACTGCTACTTTGTTCACTCACTCGGTTTTGGTAGGTATTGGTGCCTAGATCTGTCCAAGTTTTCAAAAGCTCTTTAATTCTTGAGCTGCTTAAGATTTATTTCTTAAATATCATATTCATTAGCCCTTGTACCTTCCTCTTTTATAGACTGCCCACTTTGCCACCATGTACAAGGAGGTGGCCATTGCTAATTAATGCTGCATCTACATTGCTGCTGTACTTTTTAATCCTCACATATGGAAAGAATATTGCAACATCTGGAAAGATGGAGGTAGTAGCATCCTCAGTATAGCAAGAGGTTAATACAAGCAAGTAATCAGGTCATTATATCTATATCCTCTATTTGTGGTTGCTGAGTGACTTGGATTTCTACCATGAAAAAAATATTCCAAAAAGAATGAGGAAGAAGGCAGGTAAACAATTCCATAAATTGACATATAGGTTGAATCACTCAATATACTTTGATATGGCAGTGAATCAAGACACTGTCTATTCTTAAAACAACAACAACAACGACGTGTGTTTTGTTTGTTTGTTTTTAATCTCAGAGAGGAAGAGAGAGGGAGAGATAGAAACATCAATGATGAAATACAATGATTGATTGGCTGCCTTCTACGGGACCCCCACTGGGGATCAAACCCATCACTAGGGCATGTGCCCTGACCAGGAATCCACTTATGACTTTCAGGTTCATAGGTTGACACTCAACCCCTGAGCAACACTGGCCAGGATAGAACTTACATTTTTGAGGCAGAAATAGAGATGAAACAAATAAATACATATTAAGATTATTTTGGAAAGTAATGGTTATAGACAAAAAATATGTATGATACAGAGAAAATGGCCTGGAAGTGTAGTGAGGAAAACATATGTCCTGAAATCTAAGAAAACAGCCATGCAATTATCTATAAAAATACCTTTCCAGATCAAAGAAATATCACGTGCAAAAGCCTTGAAGCAGGAATAGGTATGTCACACACTAGGAACCTAAACAAGAATAATACCCCTACAATGGATTTGTGTGTATGTTGTGGGAGGTAGTTGGAAAAAGCAGATGGAATTAAAAATTGTGGAGGGGTCATAATAAAGAGATTCCAAAGTAAAGAATTTAGATTTTATTCTAGTGACTTGAATGATATGTAAAATATTTTAATCAAGGAGTTGGCATAATCTGATTTATATTTTAGAAAGATTGCTCTGAATAACACATGGAGAATAGATTGTAGAATGATAGTAGAAACAATGAGACAAATAGAAGAAAATCTTAGTCATCCAGTGGTAATAGGCTTGGATTGGGGAATGGAGAGGCAAAAATAGAAATGGAGAGATGATTGAGTTAATGAGACTTGTTCATGATGGAAAGACCCATGTTCTCTCACAGGTGATCAATGTTTTCCACATACCAGCATTCTTTCTTACTGTACTAGTTCAATGCTGATGTTCTCTTGCAGTAAGCCAACCCTCATCAAATAAAAGCTGACAGAATGCCAAGTAGAACACCATTTATACCATATAGTCAGAAAAAATAATGTGTTCTTCAAATATAACTTCACTTATGTATATTAATAAAAGAGCAATATGCTAATTAGACTGGATAGACTGGGCATATTCCAGATGTCCTCTGGGACAAAGCCAAGGTGGTGGGGGCTGAGGCAGAGGCAGTTAGGGGCGATCAGGCAGGCAGGCAGGCAGGCAGGCAGAGGTGATTAGGGATAATCAGGCAGGCAAGCAGAGGCAGTTAGGGGTGATCAGGCAGGCAGGCTAAGTGGGTAGGAGTCAGTGGTCCCGGATTGTGAGAGGGATGTCCAACTGCTGGTTTAGGTCCAATCCTGACAGTCGGACATCCCTCAAGGGGTCCTAGATTGAAGAGGGTGCAGGCTGGGCTGAGGGATGCCCCCACATGCACAAATTTAGTGCACTGGGCCTCTTGTCCTTTAATATGTTTATTACATGTTAATTAAATGTAATTATAAGCAAGTGCTTTGTTACAGATTAAGAAGTATCTCACAAGAAGAGCAGACACTAATTGCTAAAATTTACCAAATATTTTCTTACATATTTATTTAGTAGGCAGTAATTACCCAGGTAAATCTAAATAGAGTGCCTACTTACATATATTGAGGCTATAAATTATGTAAAAACATTAATATGTTTTCTCAAGAGTTTACTGACAATATTGAGTTTCAGCACAAATCTATTGTTAGCTCATCATATTATTCGAAGGGCCCTAGAAGTTTGCCCGCTTAAAAGTATCTTCCTTTCCTATTTTCAGCCCTCTTTTCTGTTAGTCATGAATGTAGGAGCATTGTTTACATAAGTGAAAGAGGATTCAAAAATATGTCTCATGTTGCCATATATAAAACAATTCATCCAAATAAGCAGTATTTTTGAGACTTAGAAGATGACAGGCACTGTACTAAGCTCGGGGGAAAACAATAAGGTACAAAATTGACATCCTGACCTCATGAAATCTAATGAGGAGTATGTCATTCAAAGCCCCCCTTCAAAAGGGACCAAACATCATCTTTGTACAATTATAGGGCAGGAATTTCAAACCTGCTCTCCATTACAGAGCAGAACCAAAATTAATCAACACATATGCCCAAACCTCTCTGTTGCTGAGCAGTATTCCAAAATAATAAAATCCACAGTACTTGTTCTTAGGAACACAGAAGCTCAAAAACAAGATGGAGGCATAAGATGATGCACATGAGACAGATAATAAGATGGGCCAGTGTGTGACTGAGGACTAAATTAGAAAGAAGCAGAACCAAAACATAAAGGTAGTTTAGAAAAGGTAATAAAAAAAGAGATTTCTTGAAGCCAATAGAAGATATGGCAAAGGACAATGGAGAAAGACAACATTGTATACAAAGGATAGGAAGCATAATCATTAGACCCAGCCTGAAACAATGGAACTGGATGAAGACTTACCTGACTAGCAGTGGGGAGAAGAGAGAGAAGGTTAGAGTAGCGACTGCATAATTGAGAATCTTACATTCCTGTATGAAGAATCACACTTATCATCTCACAGAGGCTTCCTTAGATAGTGAAGTGAGATACTAACATCTTAGGGAGATTGTTTTGGCAATGGAAAATCAGAGGTTAGAAGAAAACTGAAGAAATAAAAACTAATTAGAAGATTAAAAAAGTTGTTGGTGTCATAATGAGAAAGAGATAAAGAGCATTGATTATGTACACTGCTGCTTTCTAATAATGATGAGAAATTAACTCCTTCCAAGAGACTTTATATTAGCAGTGGAAGTAGGTTGTGGAAAAGGATGTGGGGGTAGAGATGGGGAAAAGTTAGAATGAAAAATGACTATTTTTTTTAAGTTGGGGCAGTGAGGGTGTTGACAGGCATATTAATGAGTTTGGCTTTATTTTGAATGCAAAAGGGGGCTTTTAAAAGTTTTTAGTAAGCCAGTTGACATAATCAGGCCTGTGTTTTAAAAAAAAGATAACCAGCAATGGAGTGGGGATGAACTGGGGCAAGTCAAAGTCACGGAAGACCAGTTACAATGCTTCTGAAATAGAACAGGCAAGAGATGACAAAAGCAGGCAACAGAGCAATGACAGTGGAAAGAGAAAAAAGGCAAAGAGAGGAATTTCACAGGAGGACTGATGGGACTTGTCAATTAACTGGGTATAAATGTTTAAGAAGCAGAAATGACACAACAGTCCTCTCTCTATATATTTTTCCCTCAAAGACTAGGCTGATAAAACAGAAAAGCGGAGTTAAAATGCTATTTCAACCCCCTGGTAATGGGCAAGAAGACACCTGATTGGTGGTGTTGCTCTTACAGCAATCAGGGGCAAAGCAGATGTACAGTCCTTAGTTCATCATAAGCTTGATGCCTGTGTTGGTGGCCAGAGCTGTTTCATGCCTGAGGCACACACACACAAAAACTATTTTAAAGAAAATTTGAAAATTCTACTTTTAGAATTCTGGGTTGGTTGCTAAATTGGTACCCAAATAGCCTGTACCTCCAGATGGACATGCTCATGAAGCTGTCACAGGAATATGACAATCTTTATAGGATGTTGTCTCTGAATTCTGTAATAAACTAAGCCCCCAAATCAAGATTTTTCTCTCATGTTTTTCCTTCTGTTTTCTTTTGCTTCCTCTCATATCTCTTTGAAACTTCAATATTTAAATACAGCATTGATAAAGTGACATATTAGTCAATAATACAAACCTCATTTTGTTTTTAAAAATATATGTGCACATAGCATTTAACTGATTCTAGTGTTCTAAGAAGAAATATAATCTGAACTTGTCTCCCTCTGCTGGTTGCACATTGAGGTATCATGGATCTTTTTTTTAAATAAGAGTAATAGTACAAATAGAAATATCCAATAATAAATGCCTATTTCTCTAAAGCTAATCTACATTGCCTCAAAATAATCCATAGCTGTGTTTAAATTTTTAAGCAAGAAAGAAAACAAACAAACAAATATACATCAGTTGGACAAGCAGAAAAATAAGGCAAAGACCAACCTCAATTGCCTGTTTGAATATAGCTGTGGTATTTATATCACGTGAAGCTCTAGAATCATAGGCAAGATTTGATATGATTTTCAGGGATGCCAGAGTATTATACATTGTGTCAGCAGAACTGGAGTGGAATTCCTCACCTTCTGATTGCCTGGGATGGGACTCTCTTTTCTTTTTCCTTAATGCCCTCCATAGACAGTCTACTACAGCTCTCTGGCTATTCACCTGACATATTACTCTCCAGTTATCTCCATTCATGATGGATAGTTCCATTCTCTCTTAGCAGAAAAAAAACCCACAAAGCTGATTAAAATAATTTATACTTATGTGGGAGTGACTTGTAAATACCAACCTCTGAAGAGATAATGAACATTATAGAAGAAGAGTTTCCTAAACCCAGTAATTTTCTAATAGGGAAAATGTGCAAATATGGCATTTTAAATGGAAGAGTCTTTTTGAAATTTTTATTTCTTACTGACATTAGATAAAGGCCTTTGGGACAATTTTTTAAAGTACTTTAAGACTTCTAAAATTAAAATAAAAAATAATAATCAACATGATTTTAACCCATTAAATCATACCTCATTCCCTCCTCCTCACACAAAAACAAGAAAACTCAACACATTGTGACTACTAAAAAACTTTTCATATAAGAAATACATATTGGTCAATAATAAATAAGAAAATAGTGAAATATTACACAATACATATATGCACACATAAACAAATATAGAAAATTAACAATTCAAAAATATATACAATTTCCAATACACTTAGTAAATATTCTCAACAATAACTTAGCAGTTAAAACTTTCACATAGTTATTATTTTCAGTAGCAAAATCAAAATTAGAGTCTTTTTCTTCAATGGTGTTCTTCTTTTCTCTTGCTAAAAGCATGACAGAATATTGATTTTAGGATAGAATCAGTACTTTAGAAGCTTTTTTTGTAATGTTTGAAAGCAATGAAAATGACCAAATTCGAAGACTATTCACTGTTTCAGGAAAATTAGGTTATAGGTAGAGCTTTGATCTAGGAAATATCTAGCTTGGATATAAGGTCAGTTTGTGGAAGTAGAAGGATAGAGAACATAACCAGGTAGAAAGATTTGGATTGCAACAGCACTAAGTGAAAAAGTGTAATATAATAATCAGACATAAAATAATTACACATAAAAGTATAATATGTTAATTAGACTGGAAAGCCTAATGACCTTCTGGATGACCTTCCAGATGAAGCTGGGGCTGCAAGGGCTGAGGCAAGCCACCACAGCTAAACCACCGAGGCAAGCTGCTATGGCTACAAGGGATGAGCCCCTTGTACAGATTTCATGTATTGAGCCTCTAGTCTTCCTATCTAATAAAAGAGTAAGATGCAAATGTGACCGGACCTTGGCTCCTGATTGGTTATGCTACCAGCCAATCAGGATCGGGGGGCAGGGCTGAGTGATGCAAGGCAGGGGGTGGGGCCAAGGCACACAGGAGGCCGGCAGGAGGTGGGGGGGTGCTGCACGTGGGACGGGAGGGGTTGACCTGCATGCTGCTTGGGATGGGAGCTGCACGGGAAGGGCCTGCCACTATGGCCACAAACTGTGCCCACAATCCACGCCCACAAGCCAAGCAGGAGAAAATGAACCACAACCAAGATGGCTGTGGCCACTGAGAGACTAGGCCTGGCCGTGGCTGGAAGCGCAGAGTCAGTACCCCCAGCTGGGGCTGTGCAGAATGAGGGAACAGCAGCGCAGGCCAACTTGATGGAGGGAGAAAACCACAGCGTGAGCCAGCTTGGCTGAGGGAGGGAATGGCAGCGTGGGGCAGCTTAAGGGAGGAAGAAAACCGCAGCGTGGGCCGGCTTGGGGGAGGGAGAAAATGGTACTGCAGGCCAGCTTGGCTGAGGGAGGGAACGGGCTTCCCCCCCACACACCCCACCTTGGGGCGGGCTTGGGCCGGGGCTGGGGTGGGGTCGGGAATAACCAAAGATAAGTTATATCGCAGGGTGACAGATAGCTGGGGTCCCCTGGCCGAGGTGCCCTGTCTAAGGCCAAAAGCCTCGGCCAGAGGCTTTTGGCCTTGGGCAGGGTGGGGGTGAGCCATCATTAGGACATCCCATGAGGGCTCCCAGTATGTGAGAGGGGCCAGGTTGGGCTGAGGGATCTCCCACCCCCAGTGCACAAATTTTGTACACCGGGCCCCTAGCATATAATAAAAGGCTAACATGAAAATCAACCGTACAGTAGAATAACGGGTCACTATGCCACACAATGACCACCGGGGGAAAATTCTCTAGGCAGGAGCTACCCCCAGTGGTCAGTGCACTCCCATAGGGGAAGTGCTACTCAGCCAGAAGCCCTGAGCCAGGCTCATGGCTGGTGAGTGCAGTGGTGGTCGTGGGAGCCTCTCAAATGGTGGATAGCGTTAAGGATATCTGACTGCCAGCTTAAGTCCACTCCCCATGAAGATTGGGCCTAAGCCATCAGTCAGAAATCCTCTGAGGGCTCTTGGACTGCAAGAGGGTACAGGCCAGGTTGAGGGACCCCTCCTACCCCCCCCACCCTACCCCAAATGCACAAATTTTGTGCACTGGACCTCTAGTAGGCAATCAAAGAAAAAAAATAAGGAAGCAAAGGACAACTTGCAGTGTGATCAATTATTTTCTAAAATAGGACATTTTTATTTATCAGCTGATATGAAACTATCTAATGCTCATACCCATTTCAATTCATAAAGTGACTGAGCAAGATGATTTTTCTTGAGACAAAAGTGTCCACCTTGCTATTAAGGAACAATAATAAGTGATGATTTGTAATGTTTTTCCACTCCTTATCAATTTGATTTACATTATTTTTGGTTTGCAATATTTATTAGCAATAATATTTGTTAGTTTAATTAAATAACAAAAATGTACTTATCATTTATTTTGGAAGATGGCACTTACTCTGAAAGATCTGTGGGAACCATTCAGTATGGTCTCTATAAAAATATTGCTCTGTAATAAGAAGTTTTAATCTTGTTAGGAAAAGAAAATTAATAGATTAGTGAATGACTCAAAACCAGTATACAATTAAGTCTAAAAATAGCTTTAAATGCAGAGAAATGCAAACATGTGGAGATCATTTCAATCTTCTATGTATCAGTCAGGACACGAGGCACTGATGTCACAGAGGAGTCCAGGGAAAGGCCCCTGCTCACAAATAATGCACAGCATTGCAAGAGAGGCAAGTAGTTGGGCAATGACAGTGAGTATGAACTGTACACATATCCACATGGTATCTGAGCTGTGAATTACTAATAAAAGAGAATTAATCTGAGAGGAGAGGCCTAGAGAATGGAGACCTTAAAGGTATCTGGGATGTTAAAAGTTGGAAATGAGTGTGGAGTAAAGTTCATAACGGTCAACAAGAGAGATAAATGCTGACTTAGGAGGCAACATCTTGGGACAGGGAAGGAAGTGTCCCCAAACCAAAAGGGTACATGCTGGCAAGTAGTAGAAAACTTATATAGATGCAGAGAATAGACACGGATTATAAAGCATTTTAAAAGATCAAAAAGGGAGACCTAAACTTAATGCACTAGTTAACAAGAGTGTTTTATTTTCTTGTGCAAGTTCTTGAAAGTGACATTTGGTGTAGCACTTTATAAAATGGAGTGAAGATATGGTCTCACTAACTCAGGCTTCAAAGACAATGAACTCATCGTAAGGATAAAGAAGTATATCAGAGATACAAAGGAAGAGTCAAAATAGAATTGATGATTGAATATATGAAATGAATAAAAGAAAGATATGCAAGATGAATCTTGTGATCCCCCTTGGGTTTCTGAGGAGTGGATAATTACTGATAGAGATTAGAGAATTGAAAAAGCAGAGCAGAGTGTTTGGGGAAATGTGAGAGGGAGTAACTAATCCTTCCCAAGCATCAGGCTTGCCATTTGGTTAGCTACTGCTACTGGAGAGAGTGTTTGTTGATGAATTTGGCTGCATTATCACAATCTGTATGCATTTCCCAGATGTGCATAATTAAGAAAGTTAAAATTTCAAAAAGAAACCATCTGATCTTTTCAGTATTGATGCTTATATTTTAATTACTCATTAATAAATTAGCATTAATTATTTGCTAATGACCACTCTCTAAAAATGTAATACACATTTTGGAACATAATAAACATAACACCTGAGGTGAAGTGGACTTTACTTACTAAAGTTTGATTGCCCTAAATTTCTGCTTAACATAACCCTTAACTTGCTTTTACTAGCTCTCACTAGATCTTACCCTCAAACTCTCAGAGTCCAAAATATTCCAGGCTATGCTCACTGGATTTGATTATTTATCATAATCCTCTGCCCTTGAGCTTCTTATACCTTTCTTTATGCTAATCTATTCCTAACTGGGACCAGACCATTAAAAAAAAAAAAACCTGTACATTTCAAAATGCATTTTGAATATCAAATAAAGTTATAAAATAGTTTTTCTATTGATAAATAAATAATGAGCTTTATGTTGGGATTGTTAGATTTGTTTAAATATTAAAGAAGGAATGTACACAAGATAGTTATAAATATGGACCTGTAGTAAAATAAAGTTTGTGGAGTCATCAGGGTCAAGGTGAGAGTTGAAATGTTTGTGTGTGTGTGTGTGTGTGTGTGTGTGTGTATGTGTGTATTTGACAGATTGAACAGATTTTAAGAACTGTACTTTGGGTAAGGTTTGCCTTGTTGGAACTAGAAAACAAGGAAGAATCAAGGAGTGTGTTCCTGGAAAGCATCGGGTCCAGTGTGAATCTCCTTTTATCTGTAGAACACAAAGTGCTTTCATATTCGTTTGTCTTCATTTGACACTCTATTGCACTACTGAAAGCTCTTCGGAAGAAAGATGTTATAGATGTCAGGTATTAAGATAATAAACATAAAAACAATAATAGATATTCAAGACCTTTAAATAGAAGGAAGAATGCTGCCTACATTCATCACTAAGTGGTTTTGATCAATATCAAAGAATAATTAGGACTCAGGGTAAACAAAGGACATACTTATGTATGCAATAAGATGATAAACATCCTGAGGAAAAGAGGGTGGTCTCCTCTCCAAATGGACCCCTACATCTTATCCAAAGACCCATTAGGCCTGCCACACTAATTCAACAGATGATTCCAGAGATTCATCAACAGATGAATAGAGAGATGATTGCTACATGTATAATGGGACTTCCATGTTCCCACGAGAAATTCTAACATCACAGGCACTAACTTTATGATTAGCAGATGATGGACCTTTATAAAGGGAATGATTTAAATACACGTTTGATGTGTTTTTTCTAGTAAACAACTGAAATAAGATCTGTTTCTTCAAATGCCTCCTCACAGTAGTTACTCCAATTTGGAAATATGGTTTGAAATTCTGATATCATGCATGCATTTTACAAGTGAAAAGTCACTTTTGATAACCAGCACTAAATGATCATTTACCAAGAAACATTTATTTTTTGGTTTGTAGCAGTTTCATTCATAATTGTCAAAAATTAGGACAAACAAAAATGTCTTGAGCAGGTGACTTGATAAATTGTGATATATCCAGATATTGGAATATTATTCAGTGCTAAAAACCAAGAAACATTTAAATGCAATTTGAAAAGATATAGACTATCATCCCCCCATACAAATACAGAGAGACACACATGTGCAAAAATATGTCTACCACAAATATACCAACAACTGGATAGTTAGTGACTTATTAAACCAGTTAGTAATTTAAACAATAACTCATTAATTCAACTAAAACTTAACCATGTAATTGACAGAATTTAAGTTTCAAGTTTTCTTCTTAATTTTGTTTGTGGTGCTTCCAGATGGGGCAAATGAGGTACCAGAGAACTGAAGATTGAAAACTTGAGCTCCAGCTCTATAAGAGATGTTTGCAGAAGGAAGGATAACGTGCCTGGTGCTATCTTTAGTATTATAAGTAGTTTGTGAGCTCAAGTGTTCATACTTGACAAATGCAAATCCTACAGATTTTCAGATATGAACAGAATATTTGGTACATCTCCATCATATTTCCAGTCATTAAATTATCGCTGTCATTTGGAACTTGGGGCTGTGTATGACACTTATTCTTTATCATCTCCACTTTCCTAGGCAGAGCCAGACAGAGTATTTTAGTGTAGTATATGCCAATGTGTTGTTAGCAGTGCCTTTTCTTATCTGAAATTTAGAAAAAGAAAGCTGTCATTAATTTTTAAAGAAAAATGTCAAATTCATATCCTAAGAATTCTGTTAGTAAGTGGCAAAGAAATATATCATTTGCAATTATTTTTCCTACTAATGAGTCTAAAATGTTTTTCCTTTATTAAATAAAAATATGCTAGCTTAGATCGCAACTCATAAACTATTATTTTATTCCCTAAATCATGAGTTTTAGATCAAACAGGCTTAACTGTATCACTCATGTTCCCCTCTCAATGGATGTAGACCTAGCTATCATACAATCTAGACCCCTTAATTTTATCAATGGAATAACTGAGATCCAGAGATTTTTTAAAGGTCTTTCTCAAGATCACACAATAAATCCTAGGAGAGCCAGGATGAAAAAGCACTTCTTATTCTCAGTTCAGAATTCTGAACTATGCTGACAGACAGGCATAGGGGAACATATATGCTATGTGCACAGGTATGTGTTTGTGTATACTTTTGCTTAGTCTCTTTTCAGGGAAATTAACTCTACCTTCTTCCCATCCTTCCTGCCTCCAACTTTTCTTTATGTAACAAATTCTTACTCCTTAATTAAGACCCAGTTCAAACACCATCGTTTCCTTATCCCTGACCCATTTCAGGCAATATTCATCGCTTTATCCTCCTTGTGAGCACTTGAATCATTTAGGTAGCACAATTGTCAAACATATCAGAGTTCTTTGCAAATACTTTTAGTTCTCTGAGCTGATAATGAACTACCACTACATCATGAAGTTCTTAAGGATAGGAAGCACAGCCTATCTGCCTTTAAATGCATGGTGCCTAGTGCAGTGCTTAATGGTGATGAATGTTCACAGGAGTTTGCAGAAATGGTTCAATTTCATTTAAATCAGTTGGGCGAAACCATACTCCTCAGAGTATATAGTGGAACTAAGAATTTTATCTTTATTCTATGATTCATCTTTCTTTTAATTTATCTAGAATGTTTACAAAGTACATGAGAAACTACATTAATAAGTCCTTTGTAAGATAGTGGGTGTGGCCAGCTATAATCATTCAGAACAACACCAGCCTATGGACACAAATTTGATAACCTAGATTAAATGAACCACTTCCTTGAAAGACAAAACAGCACTGGCACCTACATTTTCCATTAAGTCTTATTCCGAAACAAACAAAATAGTACATAACTTCTCAGGATCTATAGGAACTTTCTGCTATCTTCCTGTGTAAAGATAACATTTCTCATCCATTTAGAGCTATTCCGTTAAAGGCATCAGAGACTATCTGAAATTTCTTAAGTTGATGCTGCTTCAGTTAATGATCTGTTCACTCGTCTTAAAATTTGCCACTGGCAAATATATAAATGATCACATCTTTTTCTGTAAGGATATACATAGATTATTTAGAGAAGGCTACAATTTTGGAATATGTGAATAAGACCTTTGAGGACAAGACAAAGAAGGGCTAGCCATTGCGTTCAGCTATGTCTTTCATGAAAGATTATGGAAGGTCATTTAACCTATACTATAGGTCTAAACCTTGCAGCCTAAACTATTATTTTGTTTGGTGGGGAAGTTTTGGGTGAGGGTCATTCATATAGGATTTGCCTTTTAAAAAATATATAACATCTTCGTCCTTGCCCTCTTTCTCTATTTCCACTTTTCCTGCCACCTTCCCTACTGTTCTGATTCATATTCAGTTAGGATCCATTCCTAAAATTTCCATTATTTGCACCCCTTAATCTCTTTTTAAGACTATCTCATTTTCCCCCTTCATCCTCAAGTTTCATTCCATGTCCTACACTGGACCATAAAAAAAAAAGGAGTTGAAAGTTTTAAAATTATCTAATATGCATACTGAAGACTGCTAGGTTTGATCAAATAATTGAATCATCCATATCCCTCCCTTGGGAACTCATATTCAGGCCACTTCAGAATGGACATTTCCTTTCACTTAGACCACATTCCACCTGCTAAAACCATTATCTCTCTCCTCTTGACCTTCCCAGGATCTGGACCTACACAGAGAATTCTCTGCCCAGAAAATTACCGCCTAGAGACCTTCATAAACCTCTGACTCCCATCTTTGGGTGCTGGTGCCATTATGGGGCTCAGCCCATTTGGTATCCAGATGACCAAATAAATTAATAACCTCTTACCACTTTGCATTGTGCATTCTTCCTTCAAGGACCCTAACATTTGCTTCTATGTTTTGTTCCTTAATTTCCAATTTAGTTTTCAGTTACCAAGCACACTTGATTAGGAGTGTTTGAAGATTAAAACAGTAAATATTTACTTTGGACAAAAAGAACAAAAGAAAGAGGCAAATATTATGCTGAGAGCTGGGGACATTTTTTGAAATAAAGTCCTTGTTCTCAAGAATATCACACTTTAGTGGATAAGGCAGACATATGCACAAGTTGCTTTTTGCTTATGTGACCTTAGATTGAATTTTCAAATATTGTTTCTGTAAGTCACTGACTCCTGGAAAGTCTAAAATTCCTACTATGTATATTGATATATTAAGAGAGAGAAATGATGGAATATCACAGAGGAATGCTAAACTAGGAACATAAGGTGATACTTCAAGACCTTTCTTAAAATTGGCATATACTTTGAAGACTTGAGGCATTAGTGAGAAGAGGAGATTTGGAGAGATTCTAAAGCAAAGCCCCCAACATAATTAAAGCAGTTAGAAAAATTAGCAGATGCCCATCAGTTTGGCGCCAAGCAGATATTGTTGCTGGATCAAATTAGAATCTGCCCAAAGGCCTTAGGAAAAGAGTTCTGTAAAGTTATAGTTTTTAAGCCTTGAATGTCATCACAACTTCATTTTGTTAACACTGACTTAGCCCCAGGCAGCTTAATCCTCTGCCAGCCCCCTTCTAGAAGTTCAGACTTGCTGCATTCTTGATACCATCTCATAGCTTAGTAGAACAGGAAATATAATCCAAACTAACACATTAGCACACTAGAGAATGAGATGCTGGGATAAGACATTTGTAAGAAGAGCGAAGGCACAAAGGTGATATGAATGACATGTTCTCAAAGTTTCTTAACAGGGTAAGAGATTTTAAGAAAAGCTTTATGTTTAAAGGAATGCTGGAGCTAAATTATTTTTAATAATTTAAAAGGAAAAGTGAGAAGAAAATCATACATTGTTCTATTCAACTGATATTGCAAGCTATTCAGTATGTCTAAAAGGTTATGAGCAGATCTAGAGAAACACACAGTAGTTGGATCACAGCAGGCTTGCACCAACTCTTACCAGCAACCAACTAGAAATGAAGTAATAATGTTAGAGGACTGCATATACGATCATAAGGCCACAATTCCTGTGCAGCTATACATAGATTTACCACACTCACTCCACATGTGCTACACACATCATTGTCTTTCTATATTTTAGGTGTAATATCACATATTTGTCAAAATTAAATACCTCATGGTCTGGCTCAGTTCTGGGCATAAAAATAATGTAAAATGATGGAAAATATTATTTAAATGCTTTCTCATATATTCTCCCCAAACCTCTAAGCCTACTACCTATTATTTTCTTTAATTTATTGTTATTATTATTGATTTTTAGGGAGAGAGAGAGAGAGAGAGAGAGAGAGAGAGAGAGAGAGAGAGAGATTGAGATTGATCAGGAGGACACTGACATGCCAGAGCAGTATCTATTATTTTCTTCACATGCACCTCTTCATAACACGTGTACACACCCCACTTAAACTAAAAGGGATTTTTAGAGAACTTGAAGGAAGACCAAAAAAAATGGGGGGGGACAGAAAAAATGGGAAGAGACTAGAAATGAGATCTTCAACTGCTTAGATAAAAAGGCGCCAAAACTTTTAGAATTCTATTTCCTCCTACTTATCATTTGCCCCTTCAGATATTAGCCATTAAATAAACTGAATTTCCATGATCATTAGGCATGTCAAGTGAAATTTCAGCCAAATGTCTGATTTATAAGTCTTAGTGAGAGCATCTAATCTGAAACCAACAAAAGTGGTTGTTATAACATTGAAATATTTGTATTGACAGACTTAAATTTGGAATATTTAAAATTCATTTTGAAATAAAACATTCATTTTAATATAAAGTCTCAGGGGCTTGTTACTATATCAACAATATACAGACAAGAGCTGTCAGAGGACTGTGGTATAAATGTTTTCCCACCCACAGTTTCATTTCTGCATTTCCTCTATAACTCCATAGACCATCTGGCAATGTGTGTACACACCACTGTAAGATTTCAAGTTGGAAATGGAATTATCAGCCTTAAACAAAAGGTAAAAATATTTAGGGGTTTACCAAAAGCTTCAAAATCCCAAACAATAGCAATCCTATTTTGAAACTGAGGAAAGAGTTTTTTGTATAATGCACTGCTAATATTAGCATTTTGCAGAAATCTGTGGTAGAGAATGATGGCTTCATTAGAAAGGCAGGTGACTCCCCCTCCTACTTCCCAAATCCTCCTTTACTCTTGGTTGCAAAAGACTGAGTGAACCTGGTCTGTTCAGCTGCCTCTTGTTAGGAGAGAACCACTGTATTTAACATTCCTTACCTAAGAAATTTAACTGAATTATTGGTCAAAAGGGGAAATAATGGAGCCTGAATGAACAAAATTTTGTTTAGATTAGGTCCCTGACCTTTTGCTGAAATGCACTGAGGCATTTTGCTCTTCTGAGTTGCAAACTTGATCAGACTATATTGGATATCAATGAATTGTAGAAAGCTCAGTTTTCTGATCCAAGTTATTTTCCTGGTTCCTCTTTCTACTCTACTTATATAAATGTTTCTTAGAATCACATTGATTTGGGAACCTTCATTCTCCATAAATTCATCTTTCTTTTATTATTGTTTCTAGATATTTATTTTTGGTCCAGTCAACAATAAGCTTGGTCAACATTCAGCTAGCTGTCTTTTCCATTTGAGTTGATCTTTAACATCTATTTTAATTTCCTTCTCAAGAGAACTGAAATTACTCCAGAGGATTTTGAATCTCAAAAGCAAGAATGATACTGTTAGAAAGACCATTAGATTCCATCCAGTTCCTGATTTTCAAACTATGATCCTTCAAGTTGGGAATTTTAAAGAGTTGTCCAAGGCCACAGTGCAGAGTGGGAGGAAACAGAATGCCAAAAAAGATTTTAACAAAAGAAGCAAAACTTTAAGCTGCTTTTATGTACTGAACTTCCACTTTCAATTTTGTTTGATAAAACATCTTTCTGTTAGTGGATGAGAAATTCCAGTCTGAGAGAGATTCAGTAACTTCTTTCAGATCACTCAGCTAGTGACAGAGCCAGGATTAGAACCAGGTCTCCAGAGTCTTCATCTGCTAAGTATCCTTTCTACACCCAAATCTTCTAATTCTTTTTTCCAGACTGTTGGCATCTATTTATTTTCTTTTAAAAATTTGCCCAATTTCCTTTCTTCTTTCAGCATTTTGTAGATGTGTCTAGATTGGCCTTGTTTTAGTTTTCTATATGCATTTTATTAAATATCTTTTCTCATCAATTCTGACAACAGTTTATTGCCAAAAGGCATGAGAGATTATTATTATCATATTATCATCTTCTACACTGACAATATTTTATTTAAAGATACTCTGTTTTCACAGATTTACACATAAATTATATTTGTATAAACTGATATATCCTTATAAATGCAACATAGGAGCATGGAAACAAAGACCTTGAAATGAGAAGTAACTTGGCAATGGTTAAGAACTATTTGAAGTACCAGTAGGCTGGAGTTTTGTTTCCTAGTCTTTGCTCTTTCCATTTGACACTACAAATTAAGAGAAGGACTAAATGGTGAAATGTACTAAATTTATACCTGCATGAGAAATTATTGTGCTTTCTCTTGACATTTCTAATGACTTAGTTCCATATTAAATCAGTCGTGCATACACTTACAAATTAGTCCTTCACCTTGCCAACCTCACTACTAACTGGCTGGAGCAAGACCAAAGGTTACACATTCCTTCATATACTTTTTTCCACTGTCCACATGGTTGATTGCCCTTTCATCTAGACATTCTGTGCAGCCTTTTAATTTTTGCAATGTTTTCAACACAACTGACCCTCTTTTGACCACATCAGTCCTACATTTTCCCTTCTACTGAATTTTTTTTCACACACTCTACTCATGCCACAATATTTCATTTTGGGAACAGTCCTGTGTAATATACTATCTAAGATTTGACCATATCTTTGTCCCTTTGTGGAGATTGTAAAGGCCTATCTGAATTATTCAGTCTAGCAAGCACAGGAGACAGTAAGAATGACTAGTAGAAGCCAAACATGAACTAGACACTCTCTACTGAAAATAACAATATCAAGAAAAAACAAATTCCCTGGCAATGGCAAATGCATAACTCCAAGGTTAGGTATATATAATATAGAAGCCCTGGTTGGGCAGCTCAGATAGTTGGAGCATTGTCTCACACCAAAAAGGTTGTGGGTTCGATTCTTGATTGGGGTGTGCAACTAACCAATGCTTCTCCCTTATATCAATGTTTCTTATATCAATGTTCTTTCTCTCTCTCTCTCTCTCTCTCTCTCTCTCTCTCTCTCTCTCTCTCCCTCCCTCCCTCCCTCCCCTCTTTCTCGCTCTTTCAAAAAATCAATAAAAAAACTCATATGAGGATTAAAAAATAAATAAAAGATGGGAATATAGATATATGGATATATAAAATCAATCTGATGCAGCCTTTGTTTATCTACTCCTTTCATAATATAATGGATGCAGAGACCAGAAAAGACCCCAAATGAGTGAGTGCAAAATACCCCACCACTGGCATAACCATCATCAAAACCTGAAGATTTGTGAAGAGCTTCATCTATTTCCTTGATTCTCCACCAGAGGGGAGGCACATAAATGGTAATGATACTAATGAATCCTGATCTAAAGCTCATGCTCTCCCCTGTAGTAGGCAGTTGGTAGGTTAAGGATACCTATTTGAACACCTGTTGAAGGGTAAGGAGCCTTTTTGTGGTATCACCGATTCAATTTTCTATTGAAAACTAGTATCTTTTAGAAGTCATTATAAAGCCATTTCTGGGTCAGTCATGACAAAATGATTACAATCACATTTCTCTATTATTTGATTAGGTCGATGCTCACTAAGGCCCTGTAACCATCAGTTTCTTTGAGCGATCATCTCATACCCAATACCACTTGTGGTGAGCTTCCTTATATCTACTCTGGAAAAGCAGTTAAAGACAGAAAGTGGTTTTCTTTCTCTACTATAAAAATAGTTTTGGGTCACGGGTGGTTGCCTTCTCACTGTGCTTTTAAGAGAAGAAAGAAAATGCCTTCGGTTTGCTGGGAGCAAAAATATGTCCTTTTTCATCTGAAACTATTCCTTGCATCTCACTAAATATTACTGAGCATCCCACAAGTAGCTTATCTTCTCATCTATTTGTAACACCAAACCAAACGTATAAGGAAAACCTCTTCAGACTGGTGAGCCCAGAGGCCCAGGGAGCTCTGGGGAATAAAATATATGATAGCAGGTGGCCTTGCTTAGACCAGCTGCGTGGCTGTACATAGGAACTGCCACTTAACAAGTTAGGGTAGCTTGTTTCATAGCATGTGGAAAGTTGGACACAATTCTATTCTCTTTAGACACTCTGGGCTGCAGCCGAAACGCAGGCATTTCATCATGTCCCTGTGCCTTCTTTATCATGTGATTTTAGGTTGTACTTGGACAGAACAATTTCATGTGCAGGAATAAAAATGTCAGTCCCAGGAGATGCTGGACCATTGACCCAGAGTCCATATATCAGCAGTAGCCTTCCCCTTTGGGGTATGGTTAGTTACCATGGTAACCAGCAGCCAAGGCTTATTAGTGCTTGTTAGTGTTTAAAAGGTGATTTATAAGCATATAAATAATTGGCAGCTCGTTAACAGGTGTGGCTCCTGAACTCAGCTGCCTTTGGCAATTATCTAAGGATTTGAGAGCTGTGCTCCTGTCCTCTGCAGCTGCCTGCTTGTCTATTTCTGGAGACTATCAAAAGAAACAACCCATCAGTGAGTGGTTGGAACAGACCACGTGACTTATGGCTGTCCCTGTCCTAGCAAAGTACAGAGGGACAGATGGGAGAGAGTAAAGATTGCCCCACTTTCGGTTGTTCCTTCAGAAAAATGTACTCACTGTATCTGAAAACACTAGTTTCTTGGCAACCTCATTAGGAACAAAGCCAGACTTACATATACATTATTTATATGGGAAGAGCCCCTTACCTAGAAATACCTCCCTGAACCAGCAATCACAGAACCTGAAAAGGCATCAGAATAGAAATACTGCATTATTTTCAGCTGTGCGTGTGGGTGTGGTGTGTTGAGGATTGTGATTGATAAAATGTGAATGATCCTGAGAGAGGAAAATAGGGTGGTTCAATATTCTCAACAATGGTTAACACAGTAACCTTACTGTTGATCATATTGTTAAACACCAGGTAGATGCAAGACAGCCAGAGCTGAAAATGTCACAGATTGTAAGGATTCCTAGATCAGAGCCACAGTTTCTCCAGATTGCAATCTTGTCAGGCTAGGCCTGACTTAGATCATACTGAAACTTTTTTTGTTTGTTTGTTTTTTCTATAATTTTTAAAGACTCTTTTCAATATCTAATATTTTTCTACAGTTTTGGTGTCCTGAATAATTATTATTAAGAAAATATACTAATTGAAGAATATCAAACATTCATCTCTCCAAATACTATATTGATGATGATGATATTTTTGCTTGAGGTGTATGAGAAGAAGAGGAAAAATGGGAAGATACTTGAAATATGTCACAATAGTATTAACAAGTCAGAAGAAAGTCTTTGGAAATGAAAAGACTTTAGAGAAGAAAAGACTTTGAGAGATAGAGACTAAGAAAAAGGGGAAAATGGAGGCTAAAATGATGTTCCATCTGGTTTCTGAAGCTATTTCTATTGTTTATTGAAAATCTTAGAAGC
The DNA here is from genome assembly GCA_027563665.1 of Antrozous pallidus. Taxonomy (NCBI): domain Eukaryota; kingdom Metazoa; phylum Chordata; class Mammalia; order Chiroptera; family Vespertilionidae; genus Antrozous; species Antrozous pallidus. The sequence goes on along the minus strand of CM050514.1, from coordinate 65,791,486 downwards.
CTAGAACCAGGCACAGTCAGCCAGTCCGGGGTGTTATAAATAAGCCAGTCAGAGACAATTACCATATGATTTCACTTATATGTGGAATCTAATCAACAAAATAAACTAACAAACAAAATAGAAAGAGACTCATAGATACAGAGAATAGACTGACAGCTATCAGAAGGGAGGAGAGTTGGAGGGCTGGGTGAAAAAGATTAAGCCAAAAAAAAAAAATCCCTCACAGACACAGACAGCTGTATGGTGATACCACAGGGAAAGAAAAATGGGGGACAGTAAGAGAGGATAGAGAAAGGAATAGTAATGGAGAAGACTTGACTTGTAGTGAACACACAATCCAATATACAGTTGATGTATTATTAAATTGTATACCTTAATCCTATATAAATTTATTAACTAATTTCACTCCAATAAATTCAATAAAAAAGCTAAAAGTCAAGCTCACTGAAATAGGGGCAATGCCTTACACTAAATCTGTAATCCTCACACTGCTGTATGTGTAAAAGTGTTCAATAAATTCATACAGGATTATGAAAAGAAGGAAAATTAACAGTATCAGCTGTGCATTGCCCTGTATTAGGGAATTCCATCAATTCCAGGAAATGTACAGATCAGTAATGATGGTGTATATCTCAAAGCCAGAGGGCCTGATTACCACTTCAATTATTTCAATTTATGTAACAGTGTATTTTCTCTCCTCACTCAACTAAGTACCTAATTCCACTGATGAAGGACCTAACTCACCAACAACTTGAAAGTAGTTACTCAGGTTGATTAATTCTATTTATTGAAATACCTTTTCTTTTAATAATTGATAGTACTTTTTAATTCTTCTCTACAATGTCTGGGGTAATTATTTTGATCCTTTCTCTATCTTGCTGAGATTTTTTAACAACTCTATGCTTTATGAAGAAAACTATTCCAAATAAAAAATGAAAATAAGCATTCTAAATTGTAACTATATTAGGCACCATTCTAAGTGCTTTACATATAATAATTCATTTAATCCTCACAAAAATTTAAAATTTAAATATAATTCCCCTTTTACATTTGAGGAAACAGATGTAAAAAAAAAACATTTTTCCAAGATTATAGCAAAAAGCAAATTAGGAACACACCTGAAATTTAAAAACTTAACATAGGAGAGAATGCCACCACTCCTTCAACAAATGTAGTGATCCTCCCACCTTTAGTTATGAAGTAGGAGTTGCAAAAGGGTGTAACTCTCCCATTACAAGCAAATCCATCAAAGCAATGACATTACAAAGAACCTTTTAAAATTATTTATTGAATTTATTTGGTGACATCCTATATAATAAGAGAGTAATATGCAAATTGACTGTGACACCAAGACCCAAGATGGCCACCCCCATGGGGTCAAAGATAGCTGCCCCATATGGACACAAGATGGCTACCACAAGATGGCCTGTAGGACAGGGCAGCTGTGGGAAGTTAGGGGTGACCAGGCCAACAGAGGAGGGCAGTTGGGGGTGATCAACTGGCAGAGGAGGGCATTCTGGGGGGATCCAGGCTTGCAGAGGAGTGGAGTTGCAGGGGACCAGGCCTGCAGGAGAGGGCAGTTGGTGGGGGACCCAGGCCAGCAGAGGAAGACAGTTTGGGGAAACTAAGCCTGCAGTTGAGGGCAGTTGGAAGGAATCAGGCCTGCAGGGGAGAGCAGTTGGGAGCCAGCAGTCCTGAGTTGTGAGAGGGATGTGCAACCGCCCGCTAAGATCCGGCCTAAACAGGTGGTCAGACATCCCTCAGGGGGTCCCAGATTGGAAAGGATGCAGACTGGGCTGAGTGACCCCCTCCCCTCTCCAGTGCATGAATTTCATGCACTGGGCCTCTAGTTAGTCTATAAAATTATACAGGTTTTGCCCTGGGTGGTGTTGTTCAGTGGTTACAGCATTGGCTTGAGCAAGGAGGGTTTTGGGTTCCATTCCCAATCAAGGACACATACCTGGTTTGCAGGTTCAATCCCAAGTCCTGATCAGGGTGCATGTGGGAGACAACCAACCAATGTGTTTTTCTCACATTGATGTTTCTCTCTGTCTCTCCCTCTTTCTCACTCTCCTCTTTCTCTCTCTTTCCTCTTGCCCTCCCTTCTACTCTCTCTCTCTCTCTCTAAAAATAAAATAAAAAATAAAAAATAATGGAAAAATATCCTTGGGTGAGGATTAACAATAACAAAATTAAAATTATACAGGTTTTTAGGTATATAGTTTTACAATACATTATCTGTATATTGTATTGTATGTTTACTACCCCATTTCAAGTCTCCTTCAGTCATCATTTATCCCCTCTTTACCTTCTTTTCCTCCTTCTGTTTCCCCTTCCCTCTGGCAATCACCATACTGTTGTCTATGTCCATGAGTCTTTTTTTGTTCTTTAATCCCCTCACCCTTATCACCCAGCCCCCACTCTGTGTCCATGAGTCTGTCTCCACTTTATTAGTTAATTTTGTTCATTAGATTCCACATAAAAATGAAATCATATGGTACTTGTCTTTCCCTGACTGGCTTAATTCATTTAATGTAATACTTTCTAGGTCCTTTCATGCTGTCGCAAAAGGTAAGATTTTCTTCTTTTTTGTGGCCAACTAGTATCCCATTGCATAGTGTACCACAGCTTCGTTATCCACTTACCTACTGATGGGCATTTGTGCTGCTTCCAAATCTTGGCTATTGTAATTATTGGTACAATTAACATAGGGGTGCATATATTCTTTCAAATTAGTGTCCCAAAACACCAAACAACCCAATTAGTAAACGGACAAAGATCTGAATAGACACTTCTCCAAAGAGGACATGCAGATGGCCAACCGGCATATGAAAAGATGTTCAACATCACTTGTCATTAGATAAATGAAAATTAAAACTACAATGAGGTATGATCTCATACCTTTCAGAATGGCTATCATGACCAAACAACAGATATTGGTGAGAATGTGAGGAAAGAGAACCCTTGTGCACTGTTGGTGGGAATGCAAATTGGTGGCGACACTGTGAAAAGCAATATGGAGTTTCCTCAAAAAATTAAAAATGGAACTGCCTTATGACCAGCAAAGAATCTTTAAATAAACTAAATCCCAGTGATGAACACTTCATAGGAGAAAAGATATATAAAGCTGTTCTCCTCCCTGGCTGACTAGCAAAAAATAAAAATATCTCCATAGACAAAAAATCATCAGTATCTTTAACAAAAATTTAAGGCCTGTATGTAGGCTGTCATGAAAAGATTTGAATTCTGAGCCTGCAGTCACAGAGTAAATCTGCATTCACTCACCAATTCTATTGTCTGGTTCTTTTTAGGAGCGTTTTCTAAATGCTTGAAGGCAGGAAAGAAATGTTGAGAGGGATCGATTTCACCCCAAGATTTCAGCTTCTAAGAGTTGAGGACAGATGGGAGTTCTGAGAGAGTGCATGCTGAGGCATTCTTAGAAGAGAGAGATGTTCCCAGGTTTAAAAGCCTGGGTGAGACTGAAGAAGAGCGAAGAAAACTCCCCAGAACCAAAAAGAGTTGGAAGCCAGGCTATACAAGCAGAGAAATCTTCATGTTTTAAAATGCTAGGATGATCCTGGCTAGTGTGGCTCAATTGATAGGGTGTCATCCTGTGGACCCAAAAATCCCAGTACTCAGAGCATATACCAGGTTTCCTCTAGAGTTCAATCCCTGGTTTGGGTGCATGCTGGAGGCAGCCAATTGATGTTTCTCTCTCCCTCTCCTCTCTTCTCCTCTCTTCTCTCTTCTTCTCTTCTCCTCTCCTCTCCTCTCCTCTCCTCTTCTCTTCTCTTCTCTTCTCTTCTCTTCTCTTCTCTTCTCTTCTCTTCTCTTCTCTTCTCTTCTCTTCTCTTCTCTTCTCTTCTCTCCCTCTATCTCTATCATCTCTATCTCTATCTCTCTCTCTCTATCTCTATCTCTATCTCTCTCATATCAATGAAAACATCTTGAAAAACAAAACAAAAACAGACCACAACCTAGTGCTTACTTAGGCTGAGAAGCACAGAGATCTATAGATGTCACTAATGCTCACATCCCAAGCCCAATGTTGCAACAAAGTTCAAACACATCTCATATAGACATCAGATTTATTTAGTTCTTGGCTCTAGATCTTTTCTTCAAATAAAAACTATTTACACCCATTTTTCTGTTTTTTTATGCAAATTAGTGCCATAAGGTTTACATGACAAAGAGGCAAGAAAATGTAAATGATGGGCAAGAGAGATAGGAAAAGCAGCAGACCCAGAAAGAGCCCAGATGCCATAATTATCAGTGAGAAATTTTAAATGAAATACATGTAATAAAATATCTAAAGGATCTAGTAGAAAAAAACATGCAACATGAATGAGCATGAATTTTAGCTGAAGCATAAATATATTAAACAAAATCTATTGAAGATTCCAGAAAAACATGCAATATCATAAATACAGAGTTCATTAGATTTAACAGCAAGTTGGAATCAGAAAAGAATAAGGATCTTCTTCAATGATAAGTCAATAGAAGGCATTTAAAGTGAAGCAAAGAAAAAATAATAGTGTTTGAGATCTGTGGCCGATATTAACCCCACCATGAGTTTAGAAAGAAAAAAAAAATAGGGTAGAGGAAATATTTAAAGAAATATGACAAAATATAAAAGAAATACGGTAGAAAATGATTCAAAATGACCAAAAGTCATTAACACATATGCTCAAGATATATAGTCCTTGGAGAGTATTATCAAGCAAAACACACCTAACTTTTAAATTGTCAAATATATGAAAACCAAATTTAAATAAAATATTTTAAAGTAGTCAATAAAATAGCCATAGCCATATTATCTGCAATGGAACAACAATATGCATAATGGCTGATTTCCAGCTAAAAACAATTGGACACTATATTTTTGGAAACAGCAATAATATGAAGTGGTTAAAAAAAATAGTCCACTATTTATCTAGCTAGCTAGTTACCCGTCTCTCCTTTAAAAACAGAGGGCACATACAATCATTTCAGAGTATAGAAATGTGGCAGGATAGTTAGAAGCTAGGAAAATTCCTGGGCAAGTGGAAGGAGAAATTGAAACAAGAAAATTAAACAAGGCCAAACAGTTTGGGCTGCTTGCAGCCAGTTTGTGAATCTCAAGATCTTATCTTCCCCAACCAAGGACACTTCAGAGCAAATGGTTAATAGCTCTCTCTTCCCCAATCAGAGAATACATAATTTAGACCACCTGGGCCTGAGAAAATAGAGAACAAAGACCCCAGCTAAACCCAAGGAAAAATATCACTTGGGGGATGCTAAGACAGGAAATGGGACAGGAGGAAAAAAGGGAGGTTTATCTCATTCACTACACAAAAATGTCAGCAATCTTGGAACTTGCTAAGATAAAAATTGCCAAAAGTTCTCAGAGACTCTGAAGAAAGGCACAGCAAAGTAAAAGGGGATCTTGAAATCTACTCTGATGCCCAAGATATCTTGTAGAGGAGCCTTGAAACCTGTAGACAGAAAAGTCCAGATGTTAAAATTAATTATCAGTGAGAAATTTTAAATACATGTAAAAAAATATCTAAAGGATCTAGTAGAAAAGATATTCAACATGAACGAAGAGATGAGGAATTTTAGCAGAGGCATGAATATTATATTAAACAAAATCTATTGAAGATCCCAGAATCTTCAATACAACTCCTAAACCTCCACCAGATGGGGTATTCAGATTAGTGGGGTTGCCACTTGTGCTTTATGACAAGTGTATTCTTAATAAAGTTGCCTCGCTTTCTTAATAAATTCACTTGCTTTAGTACAATACTGCTTCCTGTCATTCATCTGAAATATTTCTTATGAAATTGACAAGAGTGAAGAAGGGGAAAGCCTTCTCCCCTGAAATTCAGGGGGCTGATCTGTGACAAAAACAGGAATTTGCCTCCAGCAGCCCTGTACATGTTAAAAGTTCTTCAAGCTGAAGAGAAAGAATACCAATAAAACCCCAGATCTTCAGAAATGAATAAAACAAATGAACACAAATAATACAAATAAAACCCCAGATTTAAAAAAAAAAACGAATAAAAGCCATAAAATAAGTAAATATCTGGAAAACTATAAATTATTTTTCATACTATATCTACATTTATATTTATCTGTCATTTCTTCAAGAAACCATAGAACATTTAAAATAAAAATAATAACAATATGTTGAATGTATTGAGGGGGTTATAGAATATGTAAAACTAAAATATAAGAAATAATATGCCTAAAGGGTAGGAAGAGGACTAAAAACGTATACTGCTTGTGAGGTAGCACAATATTATTTGAAAGTAGTTTGTAATGAATCTATGATTCATGCTGTAATCTATAAATCTCTTGTGCCCAATAGGTAGCCATGAGCTAAATGTTGGTATTTAAATTTGGGTAGAAATTAATAATAAATAAATAAAATTATAGATTCAATTTTTTAGTTTTTTAGCCACATATCAAATTCTACATATGTCTAGCAACTACAATAATAGATTAAACAGATATAGAATATTCCCATTACTGAAGAAAGTTAATTTAGATAGCAATGATCTAGATAAACAACTAAAATAATGACACAAAACATATATAAATATTAAAAACAAAACTAAATTAAATACTAAAATATATAATTTACCTCAAAAATAGGAAGGAAAAAAACAAAAAATAACAAATAAAAACCAAATATGAAGACAGAATATTTAAACAGAATATCAACAATTATATTAAATGTTAATAAACTAAGCATTCCACATAAAAGTCAAAGATAAAGGGTTATAGAAAAAAGAAAAACACAATTCTAAAGATTTAATGTGTAAAGACAGAGAAGTTAAAAGTAAATGCATAAAAAATGTACCACTTAAACATTAAGATTAAGAAATTTTAATTGTAAGATTAGCTATGTTAAATATTTACATACAAAGATTAGAAAACTGGGAGGCTATCTCAATATCAGACTAGGTTGACTTCAAGGGAATAAATATTACTAGATAAACAGAGGAGTATTTCATAATTATAAAGGGGTTGAGTCTCAGGAAATCATAATTCTAAATGTGTACGCACCCAATAACAGAATTTCAACATACAGGAGCTAAAATTTGACAGACTAAATGGAGCAGTGAACAAATCCATGTATAGAGGATTGTTAAAGATGGCGACGGGCAGGAAGGGAGGGAGGGAGAGAGTGTGAGAGAGTGAGGGACCCATAGAGGAGAGTGTAGCGTGTGTGGTGTGTGTGTGAGTATGAACTAGGGACAGTTAGACTCTGCAGGTCCTCCAAGGGGCTGCCCAACCGGGCATTCCTGGACGGCAGAACCCCTCAAACAAGGCGGACACTCCCGGGAGGCCAGCTGGTGGGCGGCAGAGACCACGCCATCGTGAGAAGCGGACCTGCTGGACTGGGACGCTGCCCATTCCCAGTGGCATCTCAGACGCGGGCCAGGGACCCAGGGACCTGCAGCCACTGGGGACAGAGAATTGCAGCCACAGCTTCAGACCAACAGACGACAGGAGTCCAGACTTCCCGGCAGCAGATTTCTGTGAGTCAAGGAGCCTATCGCCCTCCCTGCAGGATTACGGATAGCTCCATAGTAACCATAGACGCCCCTACCCCCACCCCAGCCACAACTTCCCTAGCTCATAGGGAGAACCGCAGGCCTGGAGTTTAAAAACTTGCTCTCCCAGGGGAACTTGGACTTGGGAGAACTCTCTGTGCCTGTGCGCACACCTGTGGCTGAAGCACTCAGACAATAACTGGAGCTCAGAATTTTAAAAGTTGCTTTCCCAGATATCCCAGGGGAACTTGGGCTTGGGAGAACACTATGTGTGTGCACCCACACCTGTGGCTGAAGCGCCCAGACAGTAATTGGAGCTTGGAGCTTGAAATGTCTCTTTCCTAGCTATCCCAGGGTGTCTTGGGCTTGGGAACACGCTCTGCGCTCATACGCATGCCTGTGGCCGAAACTCCCAGACAGGGCATAGAGCCATGGAGCCTGAGAGCATGATCAGGGGCCTCAGTACTGCTAAGAGAATTGGAGAGATTGGAGGTGGCCTCCTACAATGCAACCGCAATGGGGAGATCAAACCCTCAGGGCATCAGTGCCACCTGACCTGGGTACAGGGCAAACACTCATGTAAATGAGATTTCCACAGTGCAGGCACACCACAGAGCTATTGTGCAACCCAGTCCCCCATGGTGATCAAAACCCAAAATCTCCCAGCGAGTGGCAGCACTGAGCACAACTGACTTGACTCATCCACACTAAGAGCAAGTGACTCCAAATCTTGGTGCATGCACACATGTGGACCCTGACCCTCAGTGAGAAACCTCACAAGGCAACAGACTCTGATACTCAATTCTTGGTGCAGACACAGGAAAACTTGGGCTCCTGGTACCATTTCAACACACGCCAAGAGCGTGGTGCAGGCAAGATCCCTGATTCTAGGTGTGCACACGAGACCACACAGAATGCTGGGAACACTGACCCTGGGAAAGCCTGGTTCCCACAGCACCCACAGCACCCACATGCCCTAGTGTTGGAGCACTTCAGTGACACTCAGGTGGTGTGAAGTTGCCACAGCACACAGCCCAGGTCCACGCAACTCAAAGTTTGAACCTTCTGGTGATAGTCAGAATGGGGAGACGACACAATACCCAGAAGAAAGAAAATGAGGAGTCGCAAAGAAAGGATATTAGTGAAACTGAAACTTGCACCCTGACCGAAAAAGAATTCAGAGTAATGGTCGTGGAATTTATACATCAGATGGATGAGAAAATCAACAACCTATGTAAGAATCAGGAAGAAATGAAAAAATGATATAGCTACAATCAAAAACACCATGGAAAGTTTCAACAGTAGACTAGAAGAAGCAGAAGACCAAATTAGTGAGTTAGAGGATCAGGTACAGAAACAAGCTCAAACTGAACAGCAATTGGAGAAAAAAATTAAAAAACAAAACAAAACAGGAGGAAAGCCTAAAGGAGCTTTTGGACAACATGAAACGAAGTAACATACATATAATAAGGCTGCCAGAAGGACAAGAAGAGCACCAAGGATTAGAAAATCTATTTGAAGAAATAATGACCAAAAACTTCCCAGATTTGGAGAAGATAAAAGTTACACAAGTACAGAGAGTCCCAAGCAGGATCAACCCCAAAAGACCCACAACAAGACACGTCATAGTTTCAATGGCAAATATCAATGACAAAGAGAGAATCTTAAAGGCAGTAAGAGACAGAGAGTTACCTACAAAGGAACCCCATCAGATTATCAAATGATTTCTCAACAGAAACACATCAGGCTAGAATGGGTTGGAAGGAGGTATATAAAGTGTTGCAAAGCAAAGGACTAAATCCAAGAATACTCTATCCACTATCAATCAAAATTGAAGGGGAAATCAGGAGCTTCACAGACAAAAAGAGGCTAAGGGAGTTTATCACTACCAAACCAGCAATGCAAGAAATGCTAAAGGGAATACTGTAAAAAGAAGAAATAAACAGGTAAGAAGAAACGCAGACACAAAAATAGATATGACTACAAACAAATATCTTTCAGTAATAACTTTAAACATAAACAGACTAAATGCCCCAATCAAAAGACACCGTGTAGCTGAATGGATAAAAAAACACAACCCATATATATGCTGTCTACAAGAGACCCACCTCAGAACAAGAGAATCACACAGATTGAAAGTGAAGGGATGGAAAAATATCTTTCAGGCAAATGGAAATGAAAAGAAAGCTGGGGTAGCAATACTTATATTTGACAAAATAGATATTAAAGTAAATGCCATAACAAGAGAGAAGGAAGGCTACTCTATAATACTAAAGGGACCGATACAACAAGAGGATATAACCGTGAGAAACATATATGCACCCAGTGCAGGAGCACCCAAATACATAACAAAACTCTTAGAAGATATCAAGGGAGAGGTCGACGACAATACAATCATCGTAGGGGACTTTAATAGACCACTGACATCACTGGATAAATCCTCTAGACAAAAAATCAGCAAAGACACAGCAATCCTAAATGATTCACTAGAACAGATGGACTTAACTGACATCTTCAGAACATTTCACCCAAAAGCCACGGAATATACGTTCTTCTAAAGTGCACATGGGACATATTCAAAAATAGACCACATATTGGGTCACAAGCAAAGTCTCCCAAAATTCAAGAAGATTAAAATCATACCAAGCATCTTCTCAGGCCACAATGCCATAAAATTAGAAATAAATTACAATAAAAACATCCAAAAATCTCAAACACTTGGGAACTGAATAGCATTCTATTATATAATGACTGGGTTATCAATGAGATCAAAAAAGAAATTAAAAGCATCCTGGAAACTAATGACAAAAAAAACCCCACAACAATCCAAAATCTATGTGACACAATGAAAGCAGTCTTAAGAAGGAAATTTATAGCTCTACAAGCCTACCTCAAAAATCTGGAAAAAACGGTTGTAAATAAACTAACTCTACAACTCAAAGAATTAGAAAGAGAGCAACAAGAAAAGCCCAAAACGAGGAAAAGGTAGGATATAATAAAGATCAGAGAAGAAATAAATGACATAAAGACCAAAAAAAAAAAAAAAAAAAACCAATGCAAAAGATCAATGAAACCAAGAGCTGGTTCTTTGAAAGGATAAACAAGATTGATGAACCTCTAGCCAGGCTCACCAAGAAGCAAAGAGAGAGGAATCAAATAAACAAAATCAGAAATGAGAGAGGTGAAATAACAACAGAGCCCACAGAAATACAAAGGATTGTTAAAACATACTATGAACAACTCTACTCAAACAAACTAGACGACCTAGAGGAAATGGACATATTCCTAGAAAAATACAAAATTCCAAAACTCGATAGGGAAGATTCTAAAAATCTCAATAGGCTGATAACTGAGGAAGAAATTGAAGCAGTCATCAAAAAGCGCCCAGCAAACAAAAGCCTGGGGCCAGACAGCTTCACTGGGGAGTATTACCAAACATTCAAGGAAGAACTAAAAATTATCCTCCTCAGACTATTCCAAAAAATCCAAGAGGAAGGAACACTCCCTAGCTCATTTTATGAAGCCAGCATCATGCTAATACCAAAACCAGATAAAGACAACACAATGAAAGAGAATTATAAGCCAACTAATGGCCCCATGCAGGAAATTCATGCACATTAAAAGGGTATTAATTAGAGGAAATATTTTAATAGTGCTATTTGCCCTTTCTCTATAATAAAGGAGTTCCGATTGCACTGAACCCAGGTTCCAGGCAAAAATCTGAAATTCTGGATTCATTGGGGACTGGATGATCTGGTGGCAGGCGAAACATGAGGGCACCTTTCTCACAGAGGTGCCTGTGGTGATTGCCTGTGGACACTAGGACCCAGTGACCTCCTGGGCTGGGGCTGAGTGGAAGCCAAGGATGTTGGCTCCAACCTGAAACTCAGCCCCCACCAAGAAACTCTGCCCCATACAAACTGAGTACAGAGACTTTGGCAAGTTTACAAGTCCTGGCGCATAAGGCTATCTCCTAGAGTAGACACAGCTAATCCTCACAGCCAGTTGGCCTGGAGGTCAATTCCTCCCAGTGATACCAACAACACGCAAGACTTACCTGCAACAAGACTGTATACACAGTCCACAAAGGGGTGCACCAAGAGTATACACTTCAGGTAAAAGGGGAGGCCGAGACACCTACCACACAAAACTACCCGACCAACTCAGGGAAACAGTGAAAATGGGGAGAGAAAGAAACAGATTGCAAACAAAAGAAATGGAGGAAAATAACTGGATATAGAGTTCAAAACCACAGTTATAAGGTATTTCAAGAGGTTCCTAGAAAAGTCTGATAAGCTTAGCGAGAACCTCGAGGATCTAAGCAAGACCCTCGAGGAGATGGTCTTGGATATGAAAAAGGACCCTGTGGATATGAAAAAGGACCAACTACAAATTAAACATACACTGACTGAAAAAATATATATTTTGCAGAAACCCAACAGCAGACTAGAGGAATGCAAGAATCAAGCCAAAGATTTGAAATACCAAGAGGTCAAAAACACTCAACCAGAAAAGAAAAAAGAATCCAAAAATTTGAGGATAGTGTAAGAAGCCTCTGGGACAACTTCAAATGTACCAACATCAGAATTATGCAGGTGCCAGAAGAAGAGAGAGCAAGATACTGAAAACATATTAGAAGAAATAATGACTGAAAACTTCCCCACCCGCTGAAAGAAAGAGACTTACAAGTCCAGGAAGTGCACAAAACCCCAAGCAAAAATAATCCAAAGAGGACCACACCAAGACACATCATAATTAAAATGCCAAGAGCAAAGGACAAAGAGAGAATATTAAAAGCAGCAAGAGAAAAACACTTAATTACCTACAAGAGAATACCCATACACTTGTCAGCTGATTTCTCGACAGAAACTATGCAGGCCAGATGGGAATGGCAAGAAATTTTCAAAGTGATGAATAGCAAGAACCTACAACCAAGATTACTCTACCCCAAAAAGTTATCATTCAGAATTGAAGGTCAGATAAAGAGCTTTACAGATAAGAAGAAGCTAAAGGAGTTCATCAATACCAAACCAGTATTATATGAAATGCTGAAAGGTATTCTTTAAGAAGAAGGAAAAGGAGAAAAAGGTGTCTGCTTCAAACTAGAGCATGGATGGAACTGGAGAACAATATGGTAAGTGAAATAAGACAGTCAAAGAAAGATAAGTATCACATGAATTCACTCATTGATGGAATACATGAACAACATAAACTGATTAACAAAAACAGATCCAGAGACAGAAAAGCATTGACTGTCAAACATCAGAGGGATAGTAGGGGAGGGTGGGAGTAAGGGGAAGAGATTAACCAAAGGACTTGTATGCATGCATCTAAGCCTAATCAATGGACACGGACACCAGGGGGGTGAGGACATAAGTGGCGATGGGGGGAGGAGGGGATTGGAAGGAGTAATGGGTGATGAAGATACATATGTAGTACCTTAATCAATAAAGAAATTTTTAAAAATTTAAATAAATAAATAAATAAGATTATATACAAAACTTCCACTGCTAGCAACATCACTAATTGTGAAATTTTGTATGCTTTTCTCTTGCTTTCCCAGAGAGCAAGGAAGACCCTTTCTCATCATGCCTATTTCATATTTTCTTAGAGTTTTCCACCTATGCAATAAGGCAGAAAGAATAAATAAAAGCTCAAAGATCTAAAGAAGAGACTTAAAACTGTTATTTGCTGGGAAAATAATTGCTACTTAAAAAAAAAAAACCTTATGGAATCTACAAAAAAAGACTAGAACTACCAAGTAAACTTAGTGAGACTGCAAGATTCAAAGTCAATTCACAAAAATTAGGAATGATTATATATATATATATATATATATATATATATATATATATATGCAATGAAACAGAAAATAAAAATTTTAAATCCTATATAATAGAGGTAATATGCAAATTGACCATCACTCTAACACACAAGATGGCTGCCCCTATGTGATCAAAGATGATTTCCCCCAGGTGGACAAAAGATGGCCACCACAAGATGGCTAGCAGGGGAGGGCAATTGTGGTCAATCAGACCTGCAGAGGAGGGTAAGTGGGGGGACCCAGGGCTGCAGGGAAGGGCACTTGGGAGCAACCAGGCCTGCAGGGGAAGGCAGTTAGGAGTGACCAAGCCAGCAGAGGAGGGCAGTTCAGGGCAATCAGGCCAGCAGAAGAGGGCAGTTGGGGGTGACCAGGCCTACAGGGGAGAACAGTTCCAGGGGACCAAGCCTGCAGGGGAGGGCAATTAAGGGTCACCAGGCTGGCAGGAAAGGACAGTTAGGGGCAATTGGGGTGGCAGGGCAGCATTTGGGCATTGATCAGGCTGGCAGGGGAGTGGTTAGGGGGTGATCAGGTTGGCAGCAGAAGTGGTTAGGGGCAATCAGGTGAGCATTTGGGAGCCAGTAGTCCTGGATTGTGAGAGGGATGTCCAACTGCCCTTTAGTGGGATTGGTCCAAAACGGGCAGTTGGATATCCCTCAAGAGGTTCTAGATTGGAGAGGGTGCAAGCTGGGCTGAGGGAGCCCCCACCCTAATACATGAATTTTGTGCATAAGCTCTCTAGTTACAATATAATAAAAAATATTAAATATGGAGAGAGAAATCTCTTTAACATATGCAATATTTACAGAATGAAACTGCAAAAAAATTTTTGAGTATTAAAATAAATAGAGCACTACAGCTATGTTCACCAACAAAATAACATTTTAAGGAATATTTTTCTCCCTAAATTGACCTACAGATTTAATACAATACCTACTAAATTTCCAACAGGCCATATTCAAGATATTGGCTAGCTTATCTTACAATTTAGGTAGAAATGAGAAGAATCTAGAATAGCCAAAATAATCTTGGGAAACATCTGTAATACTGGCAATAATAAAAAAATATACTTCAAGATTTACTATACAGCTATAGTAAGCAGCATAGTATAATTGACATAAAGGTATAATACACAGATCAATGAAAAAGAACAGAATCCAGAAATAGACCCACAGATATAAAGTCAAATAATATTGCTCTGGCTGGGTAGCTCAATTGGTTAGAATTGTCCCAACACACCAAAGCTGTGGGTTGGATCCCCAATCATAGCACATACAAGAATCAACCAATGGATACATAAATAGTGGAGCAACAAATGCATGTTTCTCTCTCCCTCATTTTCTTTCTTTCCCCTCCCTTCCTTCCTTCCTTCCTTCCTTCCTTCCTTCCTTCCTTCCTTCCTTCCTTCCTTCTTTCTTTCTTTCTTTCTTTCTTTCTTTCTTCCTTCCTTTCTTTCTTTCTTTCCTATTCCTTCCTTCCTTCCTTCCTTCCTTTCTCCCTTCCTTCCTTCCCTCCTTCCTTCCTTCCTTCCTTCCTTCCTTCCTTCCTTCCTTCCTTCCTTCCTTCCTTCCTTCCTTCTTTCTTCCTCTCTCTGCCTCCTCATCTTCTTTCTCTAAAATCAATCAATAAAAATTTAAAGTCAATTGATTTTTTACAACTTTTAAAATAAAATTTATTGATTTATTCTCAACAGAAAGTTTGAAAAAAGGATGAAATAGATAATGGATTTCCATTTTATAATGTGGCTCTATTATTTATTTGAAGAATTATAGATTTCTAGAATGTAAGATATTCAGATAGTAGTATTCAGATAGAGTTGCCCACTATTTATGTTACCTGTATCCCTAAGTAATAATATGCAGAATTAAGAGCTGGCTAATTAGTATTATGAATTTACAACGAGTTTATTCATGTACTTTAACATTATTTCAAGTACAGTTTATGACTAATTTGTTATGGGGATACACGGACATAAAAGTTTGGGTTGTTCTTTTTAAACTGATTTTTGAATGAAGGGAACTCCACAGGTTGAATATTATTTTAAACTTAAGTCAGAAATATTGTATTTTCATGGCCTTTCCTTCATGAGTAACTCAGAAAATTTGATTCGAACTTTCCAAAATAAAATTTTCATTGGCTTGAGACTGACGTACAATAATTTTTAATTCAAAGGGAGCTGTTGTTGAACTTTTTTTTGTTTTACAGCATGAGAAAGGAAAGAAGTTAGAGCCACAGAGTACTAATTGTTGGCCTAATTAGAGAGCAGGGATTGTGGTGCCATGGTTACTGAAAATGATGCAGGTACAACATCCACGTTATTTATGCTGGTAAGTTTTCTACTTTCTCTTACAAGAAAAACAGACGTGTGTTCTGAACTGAAAATTTCCTGCCATACATCTATGATTTATCTTTGGGGAGGAAAATGACATGAGTAAGTACAATAGAACATGTGTTTTAAGTCATGGGATGATTTTAACTCATATCCAAAAGGAAAGGTTGGGAGGAAATGGAGTCTATGAAAGGCGGGGGAGGTAGATGAAGAAGGCTGAGGATTTATGAGATTATGGTCACTTTGTTGACACTTCCCTATACAACACAATTCAAAAAGCAAGGCAGAATCTGAGATTTCAGAGGTAGATGAGAAGATAGGGGGAAGACACAAAGGAGGGAGTTTTCTGGAAGCTCTCTTTAAGATAAGGCACCAATTTTATTCATTGGAAGAAAGAAAAGTCACTTTGATAAATGGCGCTAGAGTAACTCAACCCTTATATTCCATAAATAAAATATTAAATAGAGGTGAATCTTAGACTTAAATTTGTAAAGCATAGAAAAAGAATATCTTTGTAACTTTAAAAATAGTCAAAGGTGTTTTCAGCCATTTTTAAAACAGATGTGTTCAACTGATTTCAAAAATCAGTAACACTAAAAGAAAAAAATAGAACTTCATCAAAATTAAATGTACATCTCATTAAAATACATATTAATAAGAATATTAATAGGCAAAACAAGTTGGGTAAAAGTTTTTATAATATATATATATTTGAAAAAAACTTATATCCAGACTATATAGAGAACTCCTATTAAAATATTTTTAAAAAAGCAAACAACCCAATTATAAAATGGATAATAACATGAACAGGTACTTTAAAAAATAGAAATACAGGTGTCCAATAAGTTCATAAAAATGTGTTAAATATCTCTAAAATGTTGTAAAATAATGTTCATAGCAACTTTCATATTCCTAATTACATAAATGTCCATCAATGAGAGAATGAATAAATAAAATGTTATAGTCAAGTAATAAAATGCTACTCCATAACATAAAAGGGAAAAATAGCTATGCATATTAGGCAACAAGATAAATAAATTTCAAAAACATTATGAGGAAAAGAAACAAGCCACAAAAATACATTCACTCAATTATTTTATGTACATAAATTCCAAAAATAGACAAACTAACCTATGGTTGATAGATATCAAAGAGTGGTCACCTCCATGGGTAGGCAGAGTGAAGGGAAGATTGACCATAAAGTGGCATGAGGGAATTTTCTGAGATAGTATGACATTATTAAGAAAAATAATAGGCAAACCACAAACTGAGTAAGCTTTCCTTACATATGTATCCAATAAAGAATACATATACAGAATATTTGTATTCAGTACATGGCTACATATGCACAAATTGCAAAATTCACCAAATTGAATGTTTAAGACCTGTGTGTGTGTGTGTGTGTGTGTGTGTGTGTATATATATTATTGATCATTACAGAGAGGAAAGGGAGAGGGACAGAGAGTGAGAAACATTGATGAGAGAGAAACATCCATCAGCTGCCTCCTGCACACTCCCCACTAGGGACGTGCCCATAACCAAAATATATGCCCTTGACCGGAATCAAACCTGGGACCTTTCAGTCCACAGGCTGAAGCTTATCTACCCAGCCAAACCAGTTAGGCATTGTGCATTTTTTTGTATGTAAATATACGCACACCACCTACCAAGTGCCAGATTCTGTGCACCTCACTAGCGATAAAGTGATGAACTCTGCCCTCATAAAATTAGGATATCCACTAAATGACCTTTTTTGGCTGTTCAAGGACTTAGACCTCATGACTGTCAACGTAATCAACTATTTTTTCTCAGTACATAATATATTTAAAATCTGTGACATAGAAATGAGGAGTTTGAGTTTTATTCACATGTCTGTCCTTAAATAGCTTTGTGACCTTAAGTAACACATTCATACTTAACACACTTATCTGCAAAACAAAAGTATTTCTCCAACGTCGTTTTAAGCCCTACAGCATTCTTGGATTTTATTCTTATCACATATGCTAAGAATGATGTCATCTATTTACTACAAAGCTGCAAATATGGTGAAAAAATGTTCATAATGGAAGAAGACAGCTCCAATTTCTTGACCATAATATACTGCCATTAGTGGCCATTTTATGGTACTTCCACTGAGTCAATTCTTTCAGATTAAGCTAAGGGTTGGACAGGGATGTTGGATTTTGGAGTAACTGAGACCTGACTAGTCTTATCTTTATTTTAACTCTAATTGTCTTTTTTATACCTTTCTAAATTATGTTAATTTTTATAAAGAGTGGCCAACCTAGAATTCAAATCTTCAAATCAAAAGATTCAGCTGTAGAAAGGCCTTCTTAGTTAGGTATAAAAAGGTGTTGTTGTTTTTTTAATGTGAATCAGTTAAGACTCAGAGAAGGAATCTAAAATCTGTATGCCCATAAAACATTTTCTCTTGTAAATATTTAGAGAACATAAGAGTAAATTGCTCTTTTATGAGGTCTACAGAGAAACATAATACATAACTTGCTTTTGTTGTGACTTTTGAATTTTGCCTTTCTCCCAAATTACTTAAAAACTTTTTTGATTAGGAAAAATAAACCCAAACTCAATATAACCAAATCTTTACACAAAGACCCCATAATTCCCATTTTATCTTGGAATCCATCATCTCTTCTTTTCAGTCTTCCTGTACATTCATCCAATATCTTTCCTTTCTTTCTGTGCAGTCTTCAGTTTAGTTCTATCAATCATGTTCTCCATCAGCCTATATCCACAACCCCTTAACCTTATGCATCATTCTTAACACTTTTCCAATATCATTAGCTTATTCATGGACTCAATACACAAAAAGTTATTGAAACTAAAATAATATATGCAAGATGCTGTCTAGGTGCCGGGATACAGCAGTGAAGAGTGCCCCTCATAAGAAACATTTTAAAAAGTATGGTTGTTCTTTATTAAGTCCTCTTACAACCTTTTTAATTTGGACTGTGAGTGCTTCGATTTGCTACACAGTGACCTGTGGATTCAGATATCAAAGTACTCCTACTTTCTGCCTAACTTTAAGCTACCACTTCAGTATTCTGTTTAACATCTTTCTTGCTTAAGAAAGTTTCTCAGTATTCTAAAAGTGTATCTCCCTAAGTAGCAAAAAAAGAAAATAAAACAAAAATAAAAAATCCTGGTGGGGAAGGAAGGACAGGTGTAGTCATTATTCTCTTCCTTTTGTTCTGTTTCTAACATGTTGTCTTTCATTCTCTCACTCATGCATTCATTTATTGATTTATTTATTGATTCATTAATTTATTTAATCATATATATTTAGGGACTATACTGGATGAGTAACACATTTTTGTCTTGGAGGGACTCAGACTCAAAAATACTCTCAAAGTTGTTTTGGCACAACAAAAATAACAGATTTTGCCAATCAAAAGAGTATATATTCCATTCTTCTATATACACTGTTAAATAGGTTCTTTTAAATATATTTTACTGATTTTAGAGATAGGAAGGGAGAGGGAGAGACAGAGAGAGAAACATCCATGTGAGAGAGAATCCTCAGTTGGCTGCCTCCTGCATGCACCCTGATCAGAGCTGAAACTCAAAACTCAAGGATGTGCCCTGACCAGGAATCCAATTGGAAACCTTGCTGCGGTACACAGGATGTCACTCAACTGAGTGAGCCCCATTGGCAGGGCTCAAAGAATTGTTTTTCAAAGAAGATTAAACCCTGGCCCTGTGGCTTGGTTGTTGGGAGCAACATCCAATACACCAAAAATATTGCAGGGGTTCTTTGGTTGGTTGGTTGTTGTTTTATTGATTTCTTTACAGAGAGGAAGGGAGAGGAATAGAGAGTTATAAACATCAATCAGCTGTTTCCTGCACACCACCTGCCTAGGATATGCCCGCAAACAAGGTACATGCCCTTGACCAGAATCAAACCAGGGACTTTTCACTCTGCAGGCCGACACTCTAGCCACTGAGCCAGTGGTCAGCAAACTGCGGCTCTTTGCCCGCTTAAGTGTGTGTGTCTCTTCCACAAAATACCCTGGCCTGGGCGAGTCTATTTTGAAGAAGTGGCATTAGAAGAAGTTTAAAAAATTTGGCTCTCAAAAGAAATTTCAATCATTGTACTGTTGATATTTGGCTCTGTTGACTAATGAGTTTGCCGACCACTGCACTGAGCCAAACCAGCTAGGGAAAAAGGTTACAGGTTTCATTCTAGTTGAGACACATACCTAAGCTGCATGTTCAATCCCTGGTGGTGGTTTGTGTGGAGGCAACCAATTGATCTTTCTCACACATCAATGTTTTTCTCTCACTCTCACTAAAATCAATGAAAAAACATCCTTGGGTGAGTATTTAAAAAAAAAAAGTTTAAAAGTATAGATTAAAAAGAATTAGAATACCGTACACTTTTTTTGTTGTTGTGAGGTAGTCTATTAAATAGTATTTAGTAGATTATGTGTATGTGTATGAGTGTGTATATGTACACATTTGTGTTCAAATAAGATACATACATACATACATATGATAGAAATCCATTATCAGACAAGATATTACATGAAATTTTTAAAGCACAGATTTAAAAGGTTTTCATTACATCTTCCAAAAATACAATATATGAATAATGACAACACACGTACACACAATAATTTAATTTAAAAGCTGACAATATTTTTAGATTATTTAAGTGCTATGACATATCATATTATTGTTATAAATAGTAACAGTTATTCCTGTTTCTAAATGAGTATTTATTATGTTTGAAGCTCCTTTACAATAATAATTCATTTTATCAACTACTCCAAGAGTTTATTAATACTATCACCTACATTTTATAGATGAAAAATTTAAGGGAAATAAAGGTTTAAAAACTTGGTCTATTAAGTATTTGTTAGAAAACATCACACAAGACAATGCATTTGTTAGAAAATATATTAAACCTGCTCCAAACAACCTTTTAAAATTGGCAATTATTTTTAAATAATAAGTTATAGCAAAAAGTTATGAAAAACTGTTTAAGGACAAGGCTTTCTTTCCTGACTAAATCCTGGCTTTGGATAATTCTTATCTCCTTGTCTTCATCTTCCTCTTGGCATTTACCAATTGCGAATTTCTCCTCTTTTTTTTTTGGCTCCTCTTATGATATTGACATGTTTTTCAATAGCTGCTGTATTCTATTAAGAAGGGTTCAAATACACATTTTAAACTTTAAAGAGCCCCTTTGCCTCTTGAGAAAAATACAACACATTGCACTAAATTTTATTTCTTAAAAAATAACCATTCACTTTAATGTAATTATAAACAGTCCTTTAGTCTTTTCATCATTAATTGAATGTATACAAAGTTTAAAAATTATAACAATTTCTGAAATTTTTCCATAAAGCCCCACACTACCATCCTGAGACTTCTTCCCTGTCATGCCATGGAGATTCCCTGTGCTCTTTGTCATTTTTTCTGAGTCATCCTGTGGAGATTCCCTCTGCCCTTTGTTATTTTCCCACGCTGCCCTTATCTACTTATGCTATGTGTCGTTTTCTCCTACTCTGCTTCTTATACCCATTATTTTTTCCCAATATTATTAGCCTGGTTTCTTTTGACACAAAAGCTTAGAAGCCACTGGTTATTTGTCTGTGTTGCCAACTGTTCATGTTCCTGTCATTAGTGACATCTTAAATCTCTGACAGCAAATGTCAAAATCTCCCAAACTGCACTGTGGACCACCTTCAGCTTAACATAATAAAGAATTGGGAAACTCTGATTAAAACAACTAGTACTTGTGGCAATAAATAGTATTGATGGAGTCTAAATAATCAATATTGACTGACTAGCTCAAAATATAGACTTGACATTGCATATCAAGTTCAAAACAAGTTAATTATTCCTAGTTTTCTGACCAACAATTTCAGTATCTGTCTACAGGTATATGGACGATTGTCTTTAGTCAGCTTTCCTAAAATGTTAAGTATTGTTATAGTTCCATAGAAAACAATAGAGCTAAGATATAAAATAGAAAAGGTTAGATAGAATTTTAAAAAGTGGTTAAAAGTCTATCAAGTCCTCATTCTCTATTAATTACCTACAAACTTTTGACTTTTACTTTCCATCCTTGGAGACAAGCTCTCATTTTCTCCTCCACTTTTTATTCGTTTGGCATTTTAAAATATCCACTTTTTTTTTACTTACTAGTAATATTGAATAAACTTCCTTTTGGAATAGGAATTACAGCAGATTTGTATAACTTAGCTATAAAATTACAAAACACTATTTTAAAATGTTTTTTAAAATCTTGGTTCAAAAATAGGTTTTTCTCTTGTTAACCTTTAAAAATGGTTTAAAATGTAAAAGGACAAAGTGATTCTTAAACACAGTCACAATGACATCTGACAAAAGCTAAAAATATCTCACTGTTCTAGTAGGCCACATTTTGTAGACATATGAAGTCCTAATGTTATTGTGAATGCCCTATGATGGGTTATGTGGGTAAAACAATATGTTTGTAGAATGGCATGGTAACTCAAAGAGACACTAATAAGTTTTATTTTGCACTTCTGTTCCAGATGCCAGAAGAAAACATTTAATCCACCTGATTTCCCCCCCCCCCAAAAAAAACCCCAGTCTTAATGGCATTTGGAAGGACTTAATGACATTTTCCTTGGTTCCAGCTCTACTAGTCAGCCATACTTCATTCTATATGATTAGACTGTGTCTTTGCAGACATAGCCATGGTGCTTCCTGGGTCAAATTCATCATTTAAAAAATAAATTTTGTGAAATACCCCTTTCCAAATACTTATGATTAGGAATTCTTTCTGCTCCTCTCTAGGTCCTAAGCTAGAAAGCAGTTTCTTACATGAGGACTATCAGACTTACTAACCTTAGGATGTTTTCTAACTGCTTTTATTTCCTCAGTTCCTACTATGATTCAGAGGTTACCAGATGCTGCATAAAAAAACAAAGTTAAGAGAATGTAAGCTACCTCTGGCCAGGTAGCTCAGTTGGTTAGAGCATCTGGCATATATCCCAATACACCAAGTTTGGAGGTTTGATCTCTGGTCAGGGAAAATACAAGAATCAACCAATGAATGCCTAAATAAGTGGAACAACAACTTTTTTCCTCCCTTTTTTCTCTAAAATCAATAAATAAAAGAGAGAATGTATGACTCAGTGTCTCCAAAATAAATAGAGGGCATCACAGTAGACAGTATTATGGGTGGAAATGGGATCCCTATATTGAAGTCCTAAACCCCGGTCTCTCTGATATGACCTCATTTGTGAATAGGGTCATTATAGATTAATTAGTTAAGATGAAGTCACGAGGGTGGGCCCTAATTCAATATGACTGATGTCCTGATAAAAGGGGGGATTTAGAACAGACGTGCACACAGGGAGAGCACCAGGTGACGATGAAGACAGTGGTCCAGGTGTAGCTTCTACAAGCTAACGCATACTTAAGATTAGCAGCAAAGCACCAGAAGCTAGATGAGAGGCATGGGGCAGAGTTCCTCACAGCCATTAGAAGGAACCAACCCTGCTGACATCTTGATCTCAGACTCCTGTCCTCCAGAACTGCAAGACAACATATTCCTGTTGTTGAGGCCACTCAGTTTGTGGTACTTTGTTATAGTGGCCCTGACAAACTAACATAGGCAGCCAGGTTGAGAAGATGCCTACTAGACAGCTGGTACAGATACAATTGTCACAGGAGAAAGACAACCTGGTAAAAGAAGTCCAAACAAATGGCAGGTGCCATGGCAGAGACCCAGCCACACTGAATGACTTTTCTTCCCTGTGGCAGGAAGAATTATCCAGAAATCTAGGAGTTTGCAAAAATGGTAACAAAGTCTGAAACCTTTAGTAGCACGAGAAGAAAGTAAAAGCAGCTGGTTCCTATGAAAGAGTAGAGGCCCATAAAGCACCAGAGTGGGCTCTGACTTTAGAGTCTCAAATCCATTGCTGAGCTCTATTATGTATATAGTGGAGATCGTTGTAAAAAGTCAATGAGGAGTTACATACAGATCCAAGCAGTATTAAGAAAATTATCTGGCAATTGTGTGCAAAACACCTAAAAGTTTGAAGAGACTAGATGCTAAAAGTATGCAGCCTTGAGCTCATTAACTCCAGCTTCCTCATCTGCAAAATGGAATTACATAAGATGATTCATGAACGATGCCTGATATGGTAAGTCCTTGAAAAAAATCCCAGAAGCTCAGCTATATCCACAACTAGCATTCAGATTTTTTTAAATTAAATGTGGACATTAATATTTCTTCTTGTACCTTCCTGTCAACTCTTTGAAAGCAGTACCTGTATAACTGAGGCTTGATTTTAATCCCAGGCAACACTTATCCAATTATTATGTATAGTGAAGAAACAGACATCTGAGGCACAGGTGAATAACAAACAATCTGAAAGACAGGGTGGATGCTGATTCCCCCTCGCCATTCCCTGCCCCATCTTCTGTCATTCTCTCAAGCTGAATCTGAGCTCCAGGCAGAATCCATCACAAGAGAGTCAAAACATGCTTGTAAATTTGGCTCTCATTTACTCTAATGAAGTATTGCATTTCCTCATTTTCTAGGGGAACATAAAGCACTGAGTGACATGACTCAGAGGGCAGATAACACCTCTTTAATATCTCTCCACATGCTGACCTATTTCAATACTGTGCACTTCTCAGGGATGAGAAGCTATGCAAAGACTGGAAGAAAAACACCGGAGAGGCTGCCTCCTCTAGGGAATGTTTCAGCTTTTCAAGATTCTAGGTCATCCCTTTCACTGACATTTGGAGTTCATTTCCACTGGGAGGACAATCTGTTCATACAGACTTGTTTAAAAAAATTATTATTCATCTACAGTCTAAAAGAAACCACATTAAAAAATAAAACCTCTCATGGAGTTTTTCTTTTTAAAGTCCATCAACTGAAAAGGATAAGTTGCATTAACTCAAGGTAATTTCATTAATTTTTAGTTATATAATTGAGCCATCCCCTGAGAAAGGTATCATTTATCTATTCACAAATGGTCAAATGGAGAAACTGAATGTTATTGGCGACAGTCATCTGAAATGGGTAGTTTGTTTAAGGACTGAGAGGTGTCCTGTGGTATAGGAAGTCTGGCCAGAAAGCATTCCTGGTTTCTAGTGGCCTTCCCTGTTTCCCCGAAAGTAAGACATCCCTCAAAAATAAGACCTACTTGAGGTAATATAAGGCATCCCCCCAAAATAAGATCTAGTGCATCTTTGGGAGCAAAAATTGATATAAGACACTGTCTTATTTTCGGGGAAACAGGATAGTAGCTTCTTGTAATAAAAAAGGTTGCTCCTTCAAATGGCGGAATAGGGACTTCATCATGAAGTACCTGCCAGTGTCAAGGAAGCTGCTCCTTGTAAGCATACAGAGAAACAGGTACAGAGACTATGAACTGAGAT
Organism: Antrozous pallidus; assembly: GCA_027563665.1. Classification (NCBI taxonomy): domain Eukaryota; kingdom Metazoa; phylum Chordata; class Mammalia; order Chiroptera; family Vespertilionidae; genus Antrozous; species Antrozous pallidus. The sequence continues at coordinate 65,766,384 of CM050514.1, read as the reverse complement.
CCATTAGTATCAGATGCATGTTACTTTTGCAGAGATCACAGAGTGTGTGTTCATGTGAGATAAGCAGTTAACCATGGGACCGTGGATAGGGTTTCTGAAGACAAGGAACTCTTTCCCTAAATTAGGCGTCTTACAAGCATTTCAAGTCATAAACCCATGCAAATCCTTATGGTTCTTGAGCTTACCACTTCTGCAACAAATGCACAAGTTTCATAGAATGAGGGGCTATGTTCTCCAGACTGTAACCTCACTGAAAAGCACTATTCAACAGATATCTGCCCAATTTTAAAAGTTTAGAAGACTGAAGTAGCTCAGACGATGGCCTCAAGATTATCCATAGATCCCTCTTCTTGTGTTTAATTTTCTTCCCCAATTTCTTTTTAATTGGAATGTATGGATGTTTGGTGTGCCTTTGTATGCAAGTGTCTTTGTGTTCATATGTGTATTTGTATGCATGGTGTGCATGTTTATATTTTCCAGACAAAATTTCCTACAAGGGTATTGCTTTTTTCTAACCCCTGATATAACAAAAGCCCATTCCTGTTAGCTGTCTCAATATGCCATTTAAAAAAATTAGTAAGTACTTTTTTAACCCCTGTTACCCTATTGCAAAGTTAAATCAATTGGGATTAATTTAGAAAATGAGATTAGTTATGACTTAGCTTGCCACATTTTAAAAACAATTCAGTTGTCATCCTGGCCATTTGTGTTTTTGGAAGACATAGATTCTCTTAAAACAAGAGAGATTTAATTTAGGTGCAGTTCACAAACATGTATCATTATGCATGCATAAATGCACATATGTGAGGTCTAGTTTGCAACTCTATAGTTATTCCCATTGCTCTGCAATAATAGAGGCACAATCAACATTCACCTGAATACAAACCTTTCCAGATAAACTTGGAAGAATTATCCATTAGAATGAAAGGCTACCTTACCAAAAGATAAATGGTTCAAGGAAGATAGGGATATGGAAACTAGATTAAACTGGGAAACTTGTTGCTTCACAAGATACTATATTTCTTTCTTTTTCCCAATTAAAGTTTATATCAATACTTTTTGTATTAATTTCAGGTGTACAGCATAATGATTTGACAATTATATACTTTACAAAGTGGTCTCCACCCTGATATTTCCAGTGCATTGTGCATAGTTCCTGCAATATCATTGTCTCTTCACTGTCTCTCCTATGCTGTATTTTACATCCCCATGACTATTTTTGTGACTATCAATTTGTACTTCTTAATGCCTTCACCTTTTTTCACCCAACCTCACAACCCCTCTCCCCTCTAGCAACCACCAGTCTGTTCTATATAAGTCTGTTTCAACTTTGTTTTATTTTGTTCTTTAGATTCCACACATGAGTGAAATCGTATGATAATTTGTCTTACTTTGATTGACTTTTTCAGTTAGCATAATACACAAGATCCTATATTTCGTGGAGAAACAAACAGCCTGAAGATGAATGAGTGCTAAATCACACCCACGGCAATAGTGTTCTCAAGAGGTGAATGAGGACTGATCGAGCACATTTATGTATGTGACCTCATGAGAACCTAGATATGAAATATCCTGTAAAACAAAGTGGAAAGAACAATTTAAAATAGGAGAAAAGGACAAAGGAGCCTTGATTACTGTTTCCTCAGGATGTATGTACAGCCAAAGGCATCTATTACCTGCAGCTGGAGGCCAGCACTCGCGCCAATGCCGAATTCCAGGAAAAACTTAGCTTCCCAGCAGCCCTCAGAGGACCTGAGGGTCCAGGAGTTCTCCCAGCTGGGCTTCATTGGGAAGATGTTCAAGTCAACGGAACCGAGCCTGACTGTGGAGTTCATTCCTATGCTAACAGCCCATTAACAGGCTCCGGGGGGGCCTTTATTCTGTGGGTGAAGGCCTGAGACCCCCGAGAAGGGCATGAAACACTGGGAGGCACACAGGGCCAATCGGTGGATCCGCTTCAAGCTGTCCCTCTTCCAAAAGGTGGGCACTCATTCAGGCTGGTGAGCAAGATCCAGACATTGAAAGACAAGGACTCTGAGAAGCAGGCAATGCGGAGCGGAAGGAGCGCATGAACTTGCGGGCTTTGGCAAGAGGATTCTCAGAAGTAGAGCCTAGGGATTTTCTCAGAAGTAGAGCCTAGGGATTTCCTCAGGCCCCACCTGGGCCTGCACGCTGCAGAGGAACTTCATCTGCTTCCACCTTTTCTGGCTGTAGTGTCTTGAGTGGTTCTTCCTCCGCAGCAGGAGCTCGACCACCTCCGGCAAGCTTTTCAAAGGGTATGTGGAAGTGCTGCCCCTTCACATGTTCCAGTCGGACTAGGAGGCCAGGCAGCAGGGACACTCAGCCACTCTTCGGTCACTTCGGAGCCCTGATGGCCACCTCCAGTTTAGTTCCGAATGCAGGGTGTGGCAGGGGCCAGGTGGACACCGCCTTCTGCCCTCTGGAAGTACTGCACCTCCCCATCCAGCCAGACTCACAGGGGTGGCACATTCTGACAGAAATCTTTCTATAAAAGACCGACTAAGACCAGGGCTTCTGGAGGTGCCCCGGCCTGGGGTCACTGCTGGCCCTGAAGCCAGAGGAACTGGTACTGCCTCGCCCCCCAGGCCACAGGAGGAAGTGGGCTGCCCACACTGTGCTGGAGGCCACCATGAAGCCCAGAGCTTTTGCACTCACCCACTTGAGCCAGTAGGTTTTAGAAGAGCTATGTCTTGTATATCGTGGACACTGGGATTCATATACCATTTTATGTGCTGTGTTTGTAGTCTTGGATATAGTTGATTTTTTTCACCTAAGTCCACATATGTATTTTTAAATCCTTCCTTCCTTCCTTCCTTCCTTCCTTCCTTCCTTCCTTCCTTCCTTCCTTCCTTCCTTCTTTCCCTCCTTCTTTCCTTCCTCTCTCTCTCTCTCTCTCTCTCTCTCTCTCTCTCTCTCTCTCTCTCTCTCTCCCCGTCTCTCTTTCAGATAGGGAGAGAAAAACATCAGTGATGAGAGAATCATTGATCAGTTGCCTCCTGCACCTTCCCTACTGGGGATTGAGCCTGAAACCCATCATGTGCCCTTTACCAGAATGGAACCTAGGACCCTTCAGTCCACAGGCAAAAGCTCTAGCCGCTGAGCAAAACCGGCCAGGGCCCACATATATTTTTATGACAGCACTAGAGGCCCAGAGCACAAAATTCTTGGAGGATGTCCCTCAGCTCAGCCTGCACCCTCTCCAATCTGAGATTCCCTCGAGGAGTGTCTGACTGCCCGTTAGACATCCTTCTTAAATTCCAGAACTGCTGGCTCCAAACTGCTCACCTGCCTGCCTCTCTGATTGTCCCTAACTGCTTCTGCCTGCCAGCCTGATCACCTGCTAACCACTACCCTGCCAGCCTAATTGATGTCTAACTGCTCCCCTGCCAGCCTATTTGCCTATAACTTCCCTCCTCTGCTGGACTGGTCACCCCTAACTGCACTTCTCTGCAGGCTTGATTGCCCCCAACTGCCCTTCCTTGTAGGGCCTGGAACCTCCCAATGACCCTCCCCTACTGGCCATCTTGTGGTGGCCATCTTGTGTCCACATGGGGGCAGGATCTTTGACCACATGGAGGCAGCCCTTTTGTGTGTTGGAGTGATGGTCAATCTGCAAATTACTCTTTTATTAGATAGGATAGAGGCCTGGTGCATGGGTGGGGGCCAGCTGGTTTGCCCTGAAGAGTGTCCCGGATAAGGGTGGGGGTTCCCTTGGGGCAACGGCCAGCCTGGGCGAGGGACCTGTGGAGGTTTGCAGGCCGGCCACGCCCCTGAGCAATCCAAGCTGGAGGCCCTGGTATCTGGAATTAATGTATGTCTACAATTGAAACTTTGTAGCCTGGAGCAGAGCCAAGCCTTCTGTTCACTGGGCGGGGGAGGGGGGACAGCCATTTCTGTTTGAAACATTGTAGCCTAAAGTGGAGGCCTAGGCTAGCAACAGCAGACTGAAAGCTAGGCTTCCTCCATTGCCAGGGAAACCCAAGCCTCTGTTCTCTCCAGCTCAGTGGCTGCAGCCATTTCTGTATCTTTTATAATTGAAACTTTGTAACATTGAGTGGAGGCTTAGGCAGGCAGAAAGCTTGGCTTCCTCTGTTTCTGGGGAAACCCAAGCCTTCTTCCTGCTCTCAGTGGTGGCAGCCATCTTGGTTGGGATTTATTTGCATAATCTGCTCCTGATTGGCTGGTGGGCATGGCTGTGGGCGTGGTTTGTGGATGTGGTGAAGGTATGGTCAAATTTGCATATTACTCTTTTATTAGATAGGATGCTTTTTAAGAAGGGATTAATGGAAAAAAGAAATGGTTTTATAGTTTTTGAACAGAGCATGGAAGTTGTATCTAGCACATCTAGCATAGAAGTCTTATATTTGTCACTAGAGCCAGGATAATGTCTTTCCTGATCTGTGGGCTACTTGAAGGAAAAACAAATAAACAAAAACCTGTAGTATTTAAAATCAGAATCTACACCTTGCTAAAGCTAAGGTTTTCCATGGTCATTATCCTGACCACCCCCCCCCCCCAAGACACACACCTAATTTCCATCTGTTCCTATGACTTCTCCAATCATTTTAAGAAGGAGATAGGAAGAGAAGGAAAATATTGTTAAATATACTGTTTAAATTTCAAAGTTTGAGAAGATATAAGCTATGCTTGATTTAATAAAGTGCTTGTGTTGTGGTTTTTATTTTTATGTTACATATTAGAGGCATGAAGATTCATGCAAAAATGGGCCTTCATTCCCCTGGCTGCTGGCACCACCTTCGCTCTGGCTAGAGCCACCTTTCTGTCTTCCCATGCTGGCCAGAGGCCCAGAGCCACTGGGGTGGTGCAGAATGCCTGCATCCTGCCCTTCCCCACCCCCCCCCCCCCCACTGCTTGGCACCTGTGTATGCAAATTAACCCACCATCTTTGTTGGGTTGATTTGTGTGGGTGTTGTGACGAGACGGTCAACATGTTACTCTTTTATTAGGTAGATGACTCAAATGCTATAGTCAAACCCTTGCTGGTTTTGTAAGATTTTATTCAGGGACAAAATTCATCTTTAGTCCCAAGTTATTTAGTCTAAAAATTATTTTTATGTATTTGTTTTTCCCAAAAATATTGGAGAGGGGGTCAGGAGATAAAAAAAAACAAAACTTTTAATTGGTATATTCAGGCAAGTAGTTCAGCAACAGAACATTAATTTATATTTTAATAATGTGATTTCAATTGACTATTTTGCTAGTACTGCACTATATTGGATCTATTATTTAAAGTTACATTAAGAAAGATCACCTCCCTCCTTCTAAAACTAAAGCCATATACACTCCCAAATAGCAGGTTATCCATTTATAAACAGACAGAATTTAAATTACAGTAAAATGAGATAAATATCAATAGAGTAGAAAATTATTGTTTTAGAGTAAAGAAAAATATGATTGAAAAGACCATGCTGGCAGTGATCTTTCACTGTCCACTGAATTCTTTTGTTTTCTTCTCCAGTAATAGGCTTTTAACTAGGAACCTCCCCTTATAGCGAGGTGTGCCTATCACTAGTTCTCTATGTCTTGTCAATTGATATGAGCAAACGTTATGTAAGTCATTGACAAACCAAAGCTATTATAAAATGGGATGTGTCTCCTCCATGATTGCTTTTTACTATTTCTATGGCTTGATATTTATTATGACAAGGCTCTGTGGGATAGTGGGGCAATATGGAAGGACCTGGTCCCTTCATGCCCACTTAGAGTAAATTTTTTCTGCTCAGCTTAATACCCATCCAGGCATGTCTTTTGGGTTAAACTATTAACATTTTGTATCAGCTAGTAAAGTAAAAGCCATACCTATTACACACACCCCTTCAGTTGAGTGATATTTCTTAACAAATGTAGAAAGCATAACATTCATTGGTGGGTTGTCTATTTCTTCTGACATTTTCAAGAAGGGCTAGCTTTGTATGAGTGCATAATAGTAGCCAAACATTCTGGTAATGGTTAGAAGACCAAGACTTCAAAAATCTGAATCTTTTCATGCTCATATATTTGTATTGATTTCAGGGAGAGGGAGAGATAAAGAGGCTTAGAAACATCAACAATAAGAGAGAATCCTGCTTCCTGTGTGCCCCTCATGAGATCTGAGCCCACAACTCATGAATGTGCTCAAACCAGGTTTTCACACAACCACTGAGCCATGCTGGCTGGGCAAAACTGCTAAGTATTTTTACTGGTGAAAAATAAATAGATGAAGGAAAAAGAATGTAATCCAGTTTGGTACCTAACTAAATAATCAATAAATGAGAGTAGGACGATGGATGGGTCCACAGAGGGAAAGGCTAGCATTTGGATGACAATGTAAGAGGACCAACTGTTTTCTCAGCTTAAAAGTACAAATGATGCAATAATGGTGCATCATTCCATGGGATAGCAATAAGAACAAGGCATTTAGCATCAGACAGATGGAATCTGGCATTGGTTGAACAAGCACAATATGTCATGCACTATGCTGCATATTTCTATATGCAATCTTATACTTTCATATGCCCAATTTCATAAAAACCCTATAAGAGAGAAAAACTTCAATCGACTTTTTACAGTGAAAGACTAGTGAGGCTCATCTTTACCACCCCTGGATTATATTGCAGGTATGTGGCTGAGCTGGAATTTTAATTAAGTATTTCTAATTTTAAGGGCTATGTTAAACAAATTATACTACTTATGGGAACTTGGTAGGTAATCCTCTAACTTTACTTATCTATAAAATGAAAATAATATATATTTACATTAACATAGTAATATATACATATTTACATGTATTCAAAGTTATTATTGTCATCAATATATTGAGTAAATTTTACTGTAAGTTAGAAATATCAGGTCTCCTATGTTTCATATGAAAGCAGTTTAGATTAGGCACTACTATTTGGATTTCAGGAAAATTAAAGGGTGTAGTTCTGGAAGCCAATTTCCACATGTCATAATTGGAAGAGTTTCATCAAAAGGTTTATGGAACTTGGGGACTGAACAAGGGCTGAGTCACACATGTTATCGCCTATTGGGAATGGCTAACAGCATTTCCCCAAACCTGAAAAGGATACAAAAATTGATGTTTACTGCCAGACAGCTCAGGGCATCTTAATCTACATGTTATTGCCTCCTACTGGCCAAACACCTGAACAACGTTTAGGTAATTCTCCAATCTTACAATGAATTCTGTGAAACAAACCCTACCCTCTGATATGTATATCTATACCTTGCCTTAGGACAAATTGTGTTAATAAAAAGTAAGGTGCCCTGAGATGAGGAGAACTTGGTTTCTTATAGCTAAGTCTTCTGACTTCCTCAATGCCTTCCAAAATTATGTTTTGTCCATGGACTCTTATTTAATTTATGCACAGCCTTTCTCCAGATTGCTGAACCCTTCTAGATGCTGGATCAAGACCACTGGTGCTAGTGTAGAAAATAGGAAGAAAAGTAAGCCTACACTCCAGGTCATCCTGGTCTTGCTGGGTTTGCAGAATTCAATTGCTATGCTGCCTCCAAGTCCTGTCCTATTCTCACTCCAGGTTGTAGACTTTCTACATCGTTCCAGCCTCATCATTTTATCTAAATGTTTCTCTTGTTTTCTTTTCATTACTTTGTGTCCATGCTAGAAAGTGAGATAAAATCAGCTCTTCTGGTAAATTAAATCATGCCAATTAAGTGATGTTGTATTCAATGCCTTTCTACAGGCAATGTGTTAAGCCTAGGAGTTATTATAGAGGAAAGATTTTAGGTCATAAGGAGGATTGTGGGGACCATGTTTTGGGACTAGGATTCTGGCTATAATTAATAAGTATTACTATGTATTGAGCATCTAACATGTACCAGGCCCTGTACTGTTTTACAATCATTATCTCTTTTAATATGAATAACAAGCATGTGAGGCAGTGTTATCCAGAAAGAATATTCAGAGGTCAAATCAATTGCTTAAGGTCACATCCTATCTAATAAAGATGAATATGTTAATTGACCCTCACACCATCACAAAGATGGTGGCACTACCAGCCATTAATAAGGGAACATGCTAATTTACTGCTCCACCCTCAAAGATGGTGGCACCCACAGCCACCAGATGGCAGCACCCAGTCCCCTCAGCCCTGTGGGACGCTTGCCTCTGGAGTGCCCCAGTCCCCTCCGCCCCCAGCAACCCAAGGCCAGTCCAAGGTGCAGGCAAGCCTCGGATGGTGGCTTCCCAGCCTCCCAGGGCTGCTCGAGGCTCAGGTAACCAGGGCCAGCTGAGGTTTGCATTGCCAGCAGTGGCAGCAGCAGAGGTGTGATGGGGGCAATTACTTTCTCTTGATTGCCAGGTTGCATCCCACCCCTGAGGGCTTCTGGACTGTGAGAGGAGGCAGGCCAGGCTGAGGGACCCCCACTCTAGGTGCATGAATTTTCATGCACTGGGCCTCTAGTATGTTATAGAGAGCAGCGGTAAACTCCCACTTCAATCTGTCTGTTTACCAAAACCATGATCTTAACCATATGCTTTATGTTATTTTGTGGGTAAATTATCTAAGAGTGATTTTATAGGTGCTGGGATTAAAAATGGAGCTTTAAAATATTTTAAGCATAAGAAACGTTAGTTGTGGGTAGGGTAGGAGGTAGGGGCTTATCTATAGAATTTTAAATCCAATGAGTGAACTCTAAATAATAATAAAATGGTCGTACTAAAGTATCTGCGTATTAAGAACTTCAGTGAAAAAAAATTCAATAAGATGTCCAAAGCGACAAAAACAACAAATGTTTGCAGCAATTCCTTACTATAACTTAAGACATGTCAAATCTTCAAAATATAGTTGCAAAATGTAGGAGTAATAGTGTGTTCTCAGAGAATGCCACCTTGTGGTAACTTATTGTTAAACATAGAGATACTTGGCCCCTGCATTCTAAGGGAACAAAGATGCCTGCTGGAGTGGGGAAGCCAGGGCCAAAGAACTACGTTTCAAGCATCTGCATGTGTAGCCTGTTTGCAGTTGGGAGCACATATGAGTAAACTTTTGAAAATAAAACCCAACCAAATACAAGCACTTTGTACATTTTTACTTGATTTGCATAAAAGATCTTGATGTCTTATGACCTCTCATAATATAATTGGAATGAAAATACAATATTGAGATTAAAACAGAAAATAAAAGCAGTCCTTGAAAGAGTAGGAGAAAGGACTTTTAACTCTGGGTTAGAAATGACAAATGAAGGATAAAACTTTTCATATTTTTAAGGCTGTTTTGATGGGCAATAAGTGAAAATTATTATATATATTTTATAAAATTTTAAAAATATATTATGTATATTTTTATTTATTTATACACACATATATTTTTGATCTCAGAGAGGATGGGAGAGGGAGAGATATAGAAACATCAATGATGAGAGAGAACCATTGATCAGCTGCCTCCTACATGCCCCTCACTGGGAACCAAGATCACAGGTTGGGCATGTACCCTTGACTGGAATCAAACTCAGGACCCTTCAGTCTGCAGGCCGATGCTCTATCCACTGAGCCAAACCAGCTAGGGCTGAATGCTTTTAATATAGTAGAAAAGGAACAATATTTTAAAACTATCAGGAATATCAACACCTTTTTTATTATTGGTTCAACTTCATGTTATTACATTTGTTCTCTCTCCCTTCAAAGGTGACTGGTGTTTACTTTAAAATACAAGCATATTAAAGTTTGGTCAGTAATGCCAGGATTCTTTGGTTTATGACCTTTATTTTCTTTACATGAAATATTTGTGCTTTTGTTATTCCTCAAGGACCTAGAGTCTAAGTATAAAACAATTTTGAAATTATATATATATGGAATGCTAGATAGTCATATTTCTATGGATAATTAAAGGCAGATTCAGCAAAGAGAATGAGAAGTATTAGGAGCTGGCAACCTGAGCCTAGAAAGAATGACTAGTTAGACAAAAAAAATGTCAATAATTTCTTCTCTGCAAATGAAGAAGAATATAAGTGTTATTCAGATAAGACATTAGAACATGGTCATCAGAAATATATTAAACCAATAATTGTAAATATACAGAGATTCCCCCCACTAGATTATAAGCATCTGAGGGCAGGCACCATGCATTTGTTATGCATGTGGCTTTAATGGATGATTCTTAGAAGTCAAATTCTTGCAGTGTATAAAAACTTGGTAATGGGAGCAGGGGTGGGAATAAAGGAGTGATGTGAAGCACATGTAACCTAAAGAAAGGAAGTTGATCCATCATGAAGATCACTGGGCTCTTATAAAAGAATAAGAGATACATGCCCCTGGCTACCCAAAAGAGTAGGACCAACACCACCAGCAGATTAAGTAAATCAACTAAGAAAAAGAGCAAGCACCCCCTGCTACCTCATCACAAAGACATATCAAATCAATTAACTTTAATATTGAGATTAGTTATTACTCCACTTGCCACATTTTGGAATGTGGTTCTGTCTCTTTAGTTCTTTGGAGGGCCTAGAGTTCTTTTAGAACAAGGTTTTAAAGAGTCAAATTCTTATAATGGATACAAAATTTATAACTGGAGTGGGGTTTAGAATAAAGTAAAATGATATGAGGTAGTCTTACCCTCAAAAAAGAAAGTGAAGTCAATTCTAAAGCTGCTTCATTCTTCCATTGGGTAAATGGAAGACCACAGAGCTCTTAGAGAAGAGACAAGTAAAAACTCTGGCTAGCCATACACCAGTGTCAGCACCACCATTAGGTTAGGTAATAAAAAAGAACAATCAATTAGGGATCCCAAGTATAGAGAAGCATAGGAGAGCAGTTTGTTAGTGAAATAAAAATAAGTAAGTTCAGGCTAGGCAAAGTAGGAACTTCCACAAAACCAGTAGTGTAAGGGATAATTCTGGAATCTCTGTAAATAAAAATGTAACATGAGCTTCCCAGTCAACTGCGTATTCCTGTACATTAAATTCTGTTATATTTGAGATTAGGAAAATCAACAACTTCCTTAGCCAAGGAAGTCTATTTTTAGCTAATCATTCAGATATGAAATCTTTGTTCCTTAAATCCACTCATTGCCCTTATATTTTGTTTTTATTTAAACTCATTTTTCTATTCAAGTAAAGCTTAATGCAGTCTAACACTAAGAAAACTATATTTTTCACACACTATTTAGGATATACAGGGGGATCAAATGTCAGGCATAGTAGTATCTATGAGAAGGAGGGACATTTAATTTGGGCAGAAAGTACCCAAAGAATCAAGGAAAGCAAGTGTCTGAACATTTCTAAAACTTAATGAAAACAATGAGAAGTCTTTTGACAGAGGGTAAAGAGTCTTGTATAAAGAAGAGATTGCTGACCGCAAGGTCTGGGAAGCAGAAGTAACCCCCGTTTTTCCACAGTTGAAGCCTCAGTACCGTAAGCTGACACTTTCTCTCTATAATAGGCATTAAGTTGTACCACAAATGAACGGGTTGTGTTTAAGAAGAGAGGACAAAGAGGGGTAAGTCTTGAAGATGGAAAGACTGATTAAGACTATAAAGTTGGTGATTTATAGAGAATCTTCAACTAGAACTCTACCAGTTTCATTAGAGAACTAATGTATCACAAACAATTGAAGTTGATTTAGGTCAAGCTTGTCAAACTCAGAGCTAACAGAGAACAAACAAATGGGGCATGTGGCCCAGGGGTTGTGAGTTTGACATGCTTGATTTAGGTGCTACTTAATGAGGTCTAACATTCCTGTAACAAACACAGATCTAGCGATACACTTTCAATCATCACTACTTAAATCATAATATACAGTAGAATTAACACAGTTGTTCACAAGAATAAATACTCCCCCCACAACACTGCTATAGACTAACATCTCCCTAAAATATATATGTTGAAAGCATAATCTGCTATGTGATAGTACTAGGAGGTGGGGCCTTTGGAAGGTAATTAGGTTTTGAGGGTGCAGACCTCATGAGTGGGATTAATACCCTTAAAAAAAAGGGTCCCAAAAAACTCTTTCTGCCATGTGAGGACACAAGGAGAAGTTGGCAGTCTGCATCCAAGAAGGAGCCTTCACCAGAACCCACCCATACCAGCACCCTGATTGAGGGCCTTCAGCCTCCAGAACTGTGAGAAATAAATTTCTTTTTATATGCCACCTAGACTGTGTTTTGTTATAGCGGCCTAAACTGACAAAGACATTTAGAAACAGTAAAATTTTAGTAGCATAAGCAAAGTCATTAGAGTCCAAAGTATGTATGTATATCTATAACAATGAAAGGGTAATATGCTAATTAGACCAGATGTCATTCAAGACATCCTTCTGGATGAAGCCAGGGCCAGAGGGAAGCCTGGGTCCCAGGTGCCAGAGGGAAGTCAGTGCCAGCAGCCAGGGGAAGAAGGCCTACTCTTGCATGAATTTCATGCATCAGGCCTCCAGTACATATATATGCATATAAACTACATATATATATATATATATATATATAAACATATATATGTATATATATATACACACACACATACACATATATATATATGCATATATATATACACAAATATGCATATATCTGGTGACATTAAATCCAGCAAACATTATATCCAAAAGAATTTTAAAAATTAAAAATTGAATATTTGTTGAAATATTTCTTAACTAAGTATAAAATTTTCTGCAATCCTTGGATACATTTTTTTTCTTATCTCATGAGCTCTGTTGCCACATTTTCTCTACCTCTCCTCACACTTGATAGCACAAATAAATGAATATAAAAGGGATAACATAAGGGTTCTTAGGATCATTTACCTGAAACAACTTCTATTTTGATATTGTCTCTAATTTTACAATTGTCTCTAATTGTCTTCCTTGTGCTGCTGAGGTTTTTAGCTTTGCTTGTTACTACTTAGTGAGCGTGTCAGCCAGTCCTCTGCTTAGCATCTCACCAGCCCTTACTTTCTCTCCTAACAAATGCTGCTAAATTAATCTAGGAAGTTAAATCCCTTGCTTACAAATCTTCCATGAGCTTTCATGGCACCTGGAAGATCACATACTTAAGCCTGCTATCCCAGGTCCTCTGCAATCTGGCCCTACCTTATGCTTTTCTCAGTTTCTCTCTTACCCCTTCCTACATGCAGACTGACTCATTAATATACTTTGATCTTTGCCGCATTTTACTAATACATTCAGCTCTATTAATACATACTTACATTCCACATGTCCATGTTTTTACTCATACTATTCCCTCACCCTGGAATGACAATTTCTGTTTCCTACATCCATATCTGTGCAATGTTTTCACTTTCTTTAAAACACAGCTTAAGTGCTATTTCCTTTAGGACTCCCTTCATCTAGAGGTGATAGCTCTCTCAGATTTTTTTTTTTGAGAATTGTTGATTATAACATTTGAATAATGTTTGTCTCATGTTGCCATGTGCATATTTCTTAGTGCATTTGTTTTTCTTCGGCTTGATTTACAAACTACTTGAGAGTAGTGACTTTCAATTCTCATAGTTGACCTCGGCAAATTACACATGAGAGATACTTAATAAATATTTATTGGTGAATGAACAGATCTTTGTAATTCCCAATTGTGGCTAAGACATAGTGTCTGACACCTGGTAGTTGTTAAGAATTCAAGTAAAAGTTGGAAGTAAACTGAGTGAGAGACTCTCCAGAAAATAAAAATCTGTATTCATTTTTTTAATTATAAAAGCAAGAACTATGGGAGCAGATGCCTTAATGAATGTTTCTGTGGGGTGACAAAAACTCTACTGAGCTGACTATGGATGTCAATGAAATGTATACAATGTAACTCATCTGACAGTACAGTGAAATAGGTTAGAACAGTGACTAAACAGAACTTTATCTTTTTACTTTTTAGTAAATGTATATTATGATTCTAAATATACTTCAGATTCTTATCCTTTATTTTAATTTTTCTTGTTTTGTAATGGATAACTAAGAGGACATACTCTGCATGAAGGCAAATTTAAAATTGCTCATCCACCATCCAAATACCATTGCTGACATGTACACATAAGGAACTATTTGACATTGAAACTGGGACTCAGAACTGTTGGACACTGAAACTGAGACCCAAACATTTTTTGTTCTTATATGTTTATATCTAGTATGCAGATAAAAATTAAAAAAAAAAGAAACAGGGGGGAAAGATAGATACAGAGGCAAAGAAGCATTGAGCAGATTCAAACTACAGTGAGAAGGCAGGGGAGGGTGAGGGGCGGGGGCTGTGGGAGATCAATTGAAGGACTTATATGCAGCATATAAGCAATGGACACAAGACACTGGGGTGGGGGGCAGGTGAGGGCATGTGCTGGGGTAGGGGAGGCCGGGGAGAGGTTAATGGGGGGAAAAAGGACACATATGTACTACTATTTGTAAAACTTTAAAGAATAAATATATATATATTGAAAAAAAATTTTAATTGCTCAATTTGCCCAAATTTGAACCATTAAAGACTAGAAAAGTTAGTGATTATTTACTGTCTCTTACAATTAAACAGGCAAGGCAATCAAAGTCATGGAAAGGGAATAGGTGAAGTATTCATCAACATTTACATAGGTCTTAAAATAATAATTTTCATTTTCATTGTTCATCTAATGAGAAAGACTTTCTTCTACAGGATTCCCATCAGTCCACTCTTAGCATTTATTGCATTCTTAATGAGAAAGTGAACTTAGTTCATTACTAAGAGAAAATAGGAAGAATATCAATAGCTTAATGCCCTCAATGAGCTTCTCACCCTCTCTTTGGGATATTTATAAGTGTGTCTCCTGAGTTATTATTGTGGATTTTGCTACTTCATTTAGCATATACCAGATTCACCAAGACATTTAATGTAGGTGATTTTTCTACTTACCTACATTATTCCTTAGCTTATCATTAGGTCCAGTTGGAACTGCCTTGATGTTAACATTATTAACATTATTAACATTATTGAAGGGGCCAATATTGGAAAGGTCTCTTTCCAATAAAAAGTTTATTTAATAGTTATTGAAAGTTAAAGCTCTAGAGACAAATTAAGAGAAACATTTTCCTAAATTCCATGAGAACTGTGGGACTGTATCCTAACAGTCTACTACTCGTATGGAATTAAGAAGTGAAAATCAGATACACGGGAGGAATCTTCTACCTCTCTTTTATGTAGTAATATTTTAGGACATTTTTTCTCTGTTTATAAGTGTCTTGAGTTATTAAGCAAAGCAAAATAAAAAAAAACCACAGAAAAGAATTAATTATGCAAAGGATCAACATCGCTATATCAGGGAAAACCAAGTGTGACATTAAAAAAGAAAGTGATTGTGCTGTCCTGGCTGGGTGGCTAAATTAATTGGAGTGTCTTTTCATACATCAAAAGGTTGTGGGTTCAATTTCTGATCAGGGCACATATCTAGGTGGCACGTTCCATTCCTGATCAGGACGTATACAATGCTATTAAATAATTTGCTCCACAAGAACCATAGGCAGACATGGGCATGGCTCTTTGAAGGTTCCTATGCTAATACAGTTTGAAAGCTAGGGAGGAAAATTCTTATCCTATCTAATAAAAGAATAATATGCAAATTTACCGTCACTCCAACACAAAGATGGCCACCCACATGTGGTCAAATATGGCTGCCACTATATGGACACAAGATGGCCATCACAAGATGGCTGGCAGGAGAGGGCAGTTGTGGGTGATCAGGCCAGCAGGGGAGGGCAGTTGGAAGGGACCAGACCTACAGGGGAGGGCAGTTGTGGGTGATGGAGCCGGCAGAGGAGGGCAGTTGGAGGGGACTAGAACTGCAGGGGAGGGCAGTTAGGGGTGACCAGGCTGGCAGGGGAGCAGTTAGGTGTCAATCAGCCTGGTAGGAGAGTGGTTATGGGATGATCAGGCTGGCAGGCAGAAGCAGTTAGGGCCAATCAGGCAGGCATGCATGTAGGTCAACGGTTGGAAGTCAGCAATCGTGGATTGTGAGAGGGATGTCCAACTGCCCATTTAGGCCCACTGGGATTGGGCCTAAACGGGCAGTCAGACAACCCTCGAAGGGTCCCAGATTGGAGAGGGTGCAGACTGGGCTGAGGGACATCCTTCCACCCCCCATTCACAAATCTCATGCACTGGGCCTCTAGTTATTTTATTTTTTAAAAAGTCAAGTCATTCTTTAGTCATGACTTTAAGAATAGCTAAATGTCAATTACTGTGTTGGGCACTTCAGAAGGCACTTCAACCTTGGCTACAAGATGATTTTAGTAGATAAAAAACTGGTAACAATTCTTTCATTACATGGGATCAGGAAACTTTCTGTTTGGTGCAAGTTAATGTAAACAGCATGTATTCAATACTAAGGGAAGACTACCCCATCTTCTTGTGGTTGTTGAAGGGCTCACACACTGATGGTAATCATGATGTCATAGGATAGGTATTACTGCATTAACCTTAGCTTACTAAGTGGCTTTTTCAACTACTTTTCTAAGGGATTTCAACTTGTTTTCAAAATATTCTATGATAGGCAATATAACTTACAACTGTTGATAAATAAGTTCAATTTATTAATTACCAAACTTGCTTCTTTCATTTTTCTTTTCTTCATGAATAACCAAAACTGGATAGCTTTTTAACTGTATTTGTACTTGACCTTCAATTTTCCTCCCTTTTAGTATTTCTGTATTTTATAGTCATGTATATTTGATTTATCTTTCTCTTAATAGAGGAATAACTTTTAGATTTAAACAAAGGTAGAGGGAAAGGATTGTGATTGATTAAAGATCAGGAAAGGTGAGTAAAAGGTGCAGGCTCTGCCATTAATGGATGGCAGCACCAAACTGTTCAGACCCTATATTCTTTATCTGTTAAATGTAACCTCTTCATGACTTCTAAGGAGCTTTACATATCTGAGTTATGTGAAATAGTATCAGAGGCCTATCAAAGTGTAAGGATGCTGAAGAAAAACTAAAATAATCTCTTTCTCTAACATTCTCCCCATCCACCCTCTTTCTCTGTCTCATCATCAATTCTCATTCTCTCTCTCTCTCTCTCTCTCTCTCTCTCTCTCTCTCTCTCTCTCTCTCTCTCTCTCTCTCTCTTTCTCCTTCTCTCTTCTCCCTGTGAAGGAATTTGCAGGAATTTAGTTACCCTACATCTAGAGACCTTGTACCAAATATACTGCCAAACTTATGTACATACTGCATATTACAGATAGGTAGATGATAGTTGGATATATAAATAGATGATAGCTAGATAAAGCTAGCTAGATGATGATTATAGGTAGATAGACAGACAGGCAGATAGAACACAGAAAACAGGGAAGATGGAAGAGGCTGATAAAACTTTTTTGAAACGATACCTCTTCTACCCATAATGTTGCACAAAAATTAGCCTCTACATCAGGGGTAGGGAACATTTTTTTTCTGCCAAGGGTCATTCGGATATTTATAATATCATTCATGGGACATACAAAAGCATCATCTTAAATATTAGTCTGCTATACTTGGTCAAACATTTAATTAACTTATTCCCAATGCCTTAGCAGGGCCAAACCAAGTGATTTCTAGGGCCTCATATAGACTGCAAGCCAGACACTGCCTACCACTGCTCTACATGATGATTCTTTTATGATTCCAAGAGGCTACTGTTTCAAATTTCATTGTTCAGGACTTATGCAAAAGTATGAAGATGAAACTAGAAAGTTAATCTATTTTGAAGACTTTAAACAACCCCACTCTATGTTCAAAATACTTTCTGGCTATGTTATAGATACACAGAGAGAAAAAGATGAAGAATAGTATGTTGTGTCAGTTAATGTTAATTATTAATTGTAGGACAGGCATATAAATCCCTTGGTACATTTTATAAACTCTAAAATGTCGGTGTTAGCAATTGCACATTAGAATGATCTATTAATAACATTGAATGTAAACTAAAATTGAAATGAGGTGTAACACACATAGTAATTTTTTATATGTTCTTTGTAATTTCTTATAGGAACATGAATGCAATAAATAATGGACAGAGAAACTTTCTTAGAGAATCTGACAAAGATAATCTTCTTTAAAGAAGGAAGAAAACACATAGGGTTAAAATAGCTCTTATCTTTAACCAATAAAACCATAAACTGCCAAGGTGAGCAACAATGGGAATCTGCCTCAGTGAAATGTTTATGCAACCAAATATCATAAACTTTAGGTGCAAACTATCTGAATTCCTGAAAAATAATATTTGTTTAGCCATTTCCATTTGTTTCACATAATGAAATATTTCAATATTTTCTCAACAATGCATATGTTTTTGACTACACTGTTTTTTTATGATTCACAATCAAATAGAGCAGCATGCTGTCTCATCAATAATGCACTGTGAGACATTCTACTACATTCTGAATATACTTCCAAGGTTTTAATATATAACATTTGTATAGTTTGGTCTTAAGTATCTTAGCAATTGTAACTTTATTTACCTTTTATACTTTAAAAAGTTAGTATATCTAATTCTGTCTTAATTTAGAAAGGGACAGGTAATTTTCCACTGCAATCCCTATTCTCCTCACCTACGATGATAAAGAGAAAGCTGCTTGATTTTCATAACATAAAACAAAATCTATTTGTTTAGCATGGTTTATTCTCTTGTGTACTTTCTTGGCTGAGTTTTCCCCTCCTTATTCTTATTCCTTATACACCATGCATCTCTCTAATGGTTGCGCATTCATCTGGAAAATATGATGAAAGGGGGAAAAGCTTTTGCCACATAGAAGTAAATGAGGTTAAATTGCTCAAACAAACAAAATAATAAAATAATGTAGTAGATGAGACCTTGGAAGATATTAATTTAGAATGGCCACTTCCCTTCCATCCAAATTATACCTAAAACACTGCTAGAATAGGATTACTTGTGATTTTGAAACCTTGTAGGAAAAAGAAAGTGGAGGCTTACAACCTCCTAAAGTTGTTAACATTTTAAGAAAATGACAATGTACTTGAGCTTGGGAACAACACTTGTTGTCAAGTAAGTCTTCCCTATGGTCAAATCAATTCTGACAGCCTACTTTTTGTGTGTTCCTTTTAGTAAAGCCAAGGTATAGTTAAACTATGTGATTTCCATAGTCTCCTATGCTGCAGGAGCAGAGGATAAAAATCAAATACTTGTTTCTCCCTTTCAAGTGCATAAAGGAAGGCTTTCACTGCTTATGAAGGAGATGCCCTGGAGACCTGACTCTAGAGCAGTCAAAAGTCTTACCTATTCAAGAGGAGGCTCAATCAAGGGCCATGTTCCACCTCGATTGGTGTCCCCATCTGGCCAGGCTGGTGAGGGGGAGGGGCTTCAGTCATCGGCCACTGAACTCCACCTCTGATCAGGGTGCGGGGCTGGTTGGGGACAGGGCCAGCCCGGGGAGGGGCTACTGCCCCTGGTCAAACTACAGATTGACTCCCAGTCAAACTCCCAATGGAGGGAACAATTTGCGTATTAGCCTTCTATTATATAGTATATGCTAATTACTCCATGACCTAAGACCTAGTCTTATAGTACTTCTCTCTTTGATTTTTATTATTACTATTTTTCTTTTTTTTAAAATATATTTTATTGATTTTTCACAGAAAGGAAAGGAGAGGGATAGAAAGTCAGAAACATCAATGAGAGAAGAACATCGATCAGCTGCCTCTTGTACACCCCCTACTGGGGATGTGCCCGCAGCCATGGTACATGCCCTTGACCGGAATCAAACCCAGGACCTTTCAGCCCGCAGGCCGACGCTCTATCCACTGAGCCAAACCAGTTTCAGCTTATTACTATTTTTCAATTACAGTTTACATTCAATATTATTTTGTATTAGCTTCAGGTGTACTGTATTGTGGTTAGACAATCATATACTTTACAAAGTATCCCCCCTGATATTTTCAGTACCCATCTAGTGCCATACATAATTACTACAATATTATTGATTATATTTCCTATGCTGCACTTTTTATCGCCATGACTATTTGGTAACTACCAAACTGTACTTCTCTTTTTTTTCACATTTTTCACCTAGTCCCCCGGTCCCTCTTCCCTCTGGCAACCATCAACGTATTTTCTGTATTTTTGTTCCTCTATTTTAATTCTCAGGCAATCAAATGATCTTCAGACTTTAAGTGCTGTCCAGTTTATTTCAAATATACATCTCTACAAAATACCTATTTCTTTATTGATAATCTTATAGCTTCCCAAATGATATTTCTACATAGTTATCAAACAGGCATTTGAAAGGGACTATATCTCAAACAGAACTCTTTATTTCAAACCCTGTAACCACTCAACTTGAATTTTCCTTTTTTTTTCTTTTTCAGTAGATAATGTTTCCATTGTTCCAGTTGCTTATGTTAAAAAATATGGAGTAATTCTATTGTCCCTATCTTTCTTTTATATACCCTACATACAACCCATTAATAGATCATGTTGTCTTTTCCCTTAAAATATATCTCAAAAACTGACCATGCCTTACAAATACCATACACTATCTTATTTTTCTGAATTGTTGTAATGATCCCAACTGGCACCTCTCCTCTCACAACAGAGTCATTAGCCCAGGATCTGTTCTCTACTCAACAAGGAGAGTAATATTTTTAAAATATGTCAGGTCTTGACATTGTGTTTAAAACAACCCAGTGGTTTCTCATTTCAGACAAAGTCCCATATTATCCACCTCTTGCTATCTCTCTTTGACCTCATCCCTACTAATTTTCTTTCACTTACTATTTCCCTGACATATTGGCCTCTTTGCTAGTATTTGCCTTCTATGTCAAGGTAGTTTGTCCTGTTATTTCATCTCTCTCAAAAACTTCCCTGGTATCCTAAACGCTTTGCTTCATCAAATTGCAACTCATATAACTTATCAAAAAGATCTTTCCTGCCCTAGCCAGTTTGACTTGGTGGATAGAGCTTCAACCTGCAGACTGAAAGCTCCCAGGTTATATTCTGGTCAAGGATACATGCCAGGGTTGCAGGCTCGAACAACAGTATGGGGTGTGCAGAAGGCAGCTGATCAATGATTCTCTCTCATCGTTGATGTTCCTGTCTCTCTCTCCCTTTTCCTTCCTCTCTGAAATCAATAAAAATATATGTTAAAAAAGACCTTCCCTAAACATCTTATTTTAGATATGCTGCCCCTTCACTATCTTACCCCATTTATCCCACTTTATTTTTATTCATAGAACTTTTGTACTACATAAAATTTTATTTAAATTCCATTAACTCTTTAAGGCAGGAATTGGTTTGTTTGTTGTATCTACAACACTTAGAACAATGCTTGAACAGATGAAATGGCATTTGTGAGATCTTCTTAGGCATTGCTTCTGGAATGGAAATGCCTATTTTCTGGGCTGCAGTAACAACGAAGTGTCTCTCAAAATCATTAGCCACTTTTCTCTGAACCAAGCAGTTCAAGTAACAAATGAATCCCATATCCTAAATTTGTAATTCTGAACCTTGTAAACACAATTCTGGAAGATTAGAGAATGTTATTAAAGGTGCCAGTGTTCTCTACTGCATCCATTAGCTAAACAATGCATTCATTCATTTACTTATTTAACAAATATTTATTAAATCTTATTCGAAACTGCCTTGCTCTGGGAGAATGAAGTTGATTCAGAATTTGTTCTGTGCTATGATTTGCAGTACTCTGGTTTCAGTTCACAATAGCTACTCATTTCCTAGATATTCCCAACACAAATCAGTGCTCCAGAAAGAATGAAAACCCAGCACATTTTATTATAACATAGTAACAATAAAATCTTCAACCAGATTACATTTCAAAAGTGCCTAAAAACCCAAACTTTAAAATGCTCGTTACTTAGATTCCTAGAAAGATGACATTCCTTGAAATTGTGTAGTGTTTTCATTTGCAATTTACTAGTTAAAATCTGAGAATTATGTAAAATGCATATAGAAAATATTACTGTTGATTATATATTTTTTCTAAATGACTATATTATGTATATACTAGAGGCCTGGTGCATGAGATTTGTGCACGGGAGTGGGGGTGTCCCTCAGCCGAGCCTGCACCTTCTCCAATCTGAGACCCTTCAAGGGATGTTTGACTGCCTATTTAGGCCAGATCCCACCAGGCAATCAGACATCCCTCTCACAATCCAGGACTGTTGGCTCCCAACTGCTCACCTGCCTGCCTGCCTTATTGCCCTAACTACTTCTGCCTGCCAGCCTGATCACCTGCTAACCACTCCCCTGCCAGTCTGATCAATGCCTAACTGTTCCCCTGCCAGCCCGATTGCTCCTAACTGTCCTCCCTGCTGGCCTGGTCAGTCCCATCTGCTCTCCCCTGTAGACCTGGTCACCCCCAACTGCCCTGCCCTATAGTCCTGGTTGCCCACAACTACCCTCCTCTGCAGGCCTTGTCCCTCCCAACTGCCCTCCCCTGCAGGCCTTGTTGCCCTTAACAGCCCTCCCCTGCTCACCTAGTCAGTGCTAAATTCCCTCCCCTGCTGGCCTCGGCACCCACAACTGCCCTATCCTGCTGGCCTGATTGCCCAGAACTGCCCTCCCCTTCTGGCCATTTTGTGGTGGCAATCTTATGTCCACATGAGGGTAGTCATCTTTGACCCCATGGAGGTGACCATCTTGTGTGTTGGAGTGATGGTCAACTTGCATATTACCTCTTTATTATATACTAGGGGCCTGGTGCACGAAATTCATGCACTGGGGCTGGGTGGTCCCTCAGTCCAACCTGCCCCCTCTCACATACTGGGAGACCCTCAGGGGATGTCCTAATGATGGCTCACCCCTGCCCTGCCCAAGGCTGAAAGCCTCTGGCGGAGGCTTTTGGCCTTGGACAGGCACTTTGGCCAGGGGATCCCAGATATCTGTTGCCCGGCAATACAGCTGATCTCTGGTTGTCCCCAACCCCACCCCAGCCCTGGCCCAAGCCCACCCCAAGACCGGGGGTCAGGTGGGGGGTGGGGGAAGCCCGTTCCCTCCCTCTACCAAGCTGGCCTGTGCCACTGTTTTTTCCCTCTCCCAAACCAGCCCACGTTGCTGTTTTCTCCCTCCATCAAGCCGGCCGGCGCCGCTGTTCCCTTCCTCCGCCAAGCTGGCCCAAACTGACCCGTGCTGCTGTTCCCTCCCTCAGCCAAACCAGCCCATGCTGCAGTTTTCTCCCTCAGCTAAGCTGGCCTGTGCTGTCTGTTCCCTCCTTCTGCGCAGCCCCAGCTAGGGGCATTGACGCTGCGCTTGCAGCCCCGGCTGGGCCCGGTCTCTCAGTGGCTGCAGCCATCTTGGTTGTGGTTCATTTGCTCCTGCTTGGCTTGTGGGCATGGCTTGTGGGTGTAGCAGAGGTATGGTCAATTTGCATTTTACTCTTTTACTAGATAGGAAGAGCATTTTTAATTGAGAGAAATAATTACTGCAAAATCACTTCATCTTTAAGAACTTCTGAATCTAGTAATAATAAATGCCATGTCTGCAATTTGTTATTGCACTAACAAATATCAATAACAAAGTTATGTATAATGATTTAATTATACATACTGTAAGAATTTATGTTTTTAAATTAGAGACTACAGTTAATCTTAAATAAATCTTTCAGAAGTGAGGGAAGTAAATTCAAATTATAAAAATAAAATAAGTATATATAGATTACTTTAGAAATGGAAATCTTATCTAATAAACAATGAAGTGTAACATTTAGAGAACTGAAACCACTGAACACACTAAAGGGCGATTAAAATAAGATAAATATTTATTAAATGTGGCTGTGATTTATTAGGCTGTGTTGGACTCAACAGACGTAATTTGTATCTGAATCATATCTCATTCTAATATAACCTTCATTAAATCTTTACTATTGGATTTGAAGGATATCATATGTTTCCTTCAGTTTTTTATCACTTTGAAATAACAGTTTGATTCTAGGGAAGACTCTGAAACCACAGACTTAAGTTACTTGATTATCAATAAAGTTATTCTGTTCTGCCAAAAATGGCAAAAATAAATAAATAAATAAATAAAATGTCAGCCTCTTTAATGGCTGTGATCTTTGTCACTACCAAGGACCTATAATACTGCCTTTACATGGTGAGGATTAAATAAATATTTTATTTGTATTTATATTTATATCTATGTCTATGTCTATATTTACATCTATGTCTATTTCTTACCTATCTAAGTATATCATCTATGTATATCTAAATTTTTATTTGTATATATCATCCATATCTATATCTATATCTATATCATTACTTCTTACTACTCTCAATAATAAAGATTAAAAAATAAAATAAAATACCTCTTAATTTCTTCATCTCTAAAATGATGCTATTAATC
Source organism: Antrozous pallidus (assembly GCA_027563665.1). NCBI lineage: Eukaryota > Metazoa > Chordata > Mammalia > Chiroptera > Vespertilionidae > Antrozous > Antrozous pallidus. Next base: position 65,742,109 of record CM050514.1, on the reverse strand, counting down.
ATAGAAACATTACACCAATTAGATATTAAATGGTATTCTCTGAAAAAAAAGTTCTATGGGTCAAATATAGTTGGGAAATAGAGAGTTAAACAAAATTAATAGGATTTCTTTATTGAAGGAGTTTTAAGAATGTTTATATGTAAACTAGAGGCCTGGTACACAAAATTTGTGCATGGGAAGGATCCCTAGGCCTGGCTGGCAATCAGGGCCAATTTGTGTGGTACCTGTGGGGTGATAGGGGCCCCACTTGTACCCACCTTGGCTAGCCTGGTTCCACCTCTCTGCATCACCACTGCTGGCTGGTCACCTCCCTCTGTGGGGTGACCAAGAGTGTGATTGGGGGCCCCTGCTCATCCCTGCCTTGGCTGGCCTGGCATCACCTGCTAGCCAGCCTCAACCCTTGCTGCTGCTGTAGATCAGGACCTGTGGGCTGGGGGAAGCTCCTGCTTTGAATGTCTGCCCCTGGTGGTCAGTGCGTGTCATAGCTACCTGTTGTTCTACTGGTAGTTTCACTATTCTATCGATTTGCATATTAGAGTTTTATATAGATAAGATACGCATTGCAAATAACCCCCCAGAAAAGCACATTTAGCATTTCTCAATCCTTTTTTCCCCCTATAAAACATCTGTAAAAGTCACAACACATAAAGGAACCTATTTTTTTATCCATTGATTTATGAAAATAGTCTCTGCTCATTGATTAATACTTTCTATTCAAAAACACAAATCATATTCTTTATTTCTACGGCTTCTTGGGTTATATAGCAAAAGAAAACTTTTTGTTGTTGTTGTTCTTTTCTTACCAATTTGGAGAAATTAAAGTTGAGATGGAAACAGTTTTTGGAGCAAATTTAATGAAAAACCACATGAAAAGCAACAGGCCTGCGGCTCCATGTTCAGTATGCATTGTTTGATGACCAATCCTGATCCCTAGTTTTCTTACTAAACAAAACTAGAAGTGAGTCTGCAACTCAGAAACAAGCCAGTGTTGAGAAATTAACAGGCCGGGTCTCAATAAAGGAACTATTATTAAATCACTAGTGACATCTAGAAAGTCCATTTATAAGACACTAACCAAGATGGTACAGATATTATGTTTTTATTTAGTTGGTATAAAAGGTTTTCTTGAATATCTGACATAGATGCCTAGAGTCAAGCCATTCCTGAACTAATATTCATGGTCTTTGGGTTCCTGGGAAATTCCTTCTTTGGTAATGTTGGAAATTCTGAAAGTGTTGGACCCCAACATCTTTCTATCCTTACACTCAGTTTCTGAAGCATTTTAGATTGTTTTTGCTCTTCTATCATTTTGTACTGATCCAAATTCACCTGGTTACCTGAGTATTAGGGATCTTTGAAACTTGGTTCTGGAATTAGTGCCTGAGTAAAAATTCTAACTATACCATTTATTCTGTGGCAACTAATCATTCTGCCTCAATTACCTCATTTATAAAGACTATATAATTATAGCTCTAATGTCAAAATTATTGTGAGGATTAAACAAGAAATGGCATAAAGAGGGCTGAGTAATGAGTTTAGCACTAACTGAGCTTTCAGTGACTGCTTATTATTAATAAAATTCTCTCTAATAGTCCACCTACTCTCCAACTGGGACTTATGCACTTTAAATCTACCCTTTTGTAAGATCCATAATGATACTGCCTTACCTAAATTAGAGGCAATTGTTGTTTCTTCATATTCATTTAACTATAGTATTTATCATTCACAAACAAACTGACAACTTTAGTATATACCAAAAAATAGCACACATTAAGATATGTGAAAAAGAGAGTTGTTAGAAAAGGGAGAGTTGTGAGGGAGGTAGGTGTGAATAAATGCTGAGTTTTCCACACAGGTGGTTTTTACTGATTAGTTACCCTTATTCAGCAATATATTTCACTTTGAGCCTACAAATCCAAGTTTTGCTATGTCTATATGACACAACTAATTTGTAGTAGCATAATTATTTTTTTATTTTTTATCATATCATATTAACAAATGATAGCCCAATAATTAATCACAACTAGACTATGGTTCCCTTAACAAGCTGTCAAATAATTTAAATAACTAGACCAACTATGGTATAATCTGCTTAGTTTCAGTTGTCTAAGCATGGCCTAATGTTTCACTTCATTCAATTCTTTGTTAACTCCTATTTTTCTGGAATTTTGTTTTTAATTTTTACTGAATAATTAGTGGATGGACAAAGAAACAGTGGTATAAAAAAAGTTAGCAGAGTTACTTGCCAGAAATGTATGGCAAATACTTAAGAGACATAACAACTAGTTGTGTCCAAGGGCAGCAAACACACACTGCTCTAGCAATATTCATCAGACTCCTGATCAAAAAATGTCGAGGTTCACTAATGATGTGTCTGTCTTGAGTAACCGATGTGTCGGCAAGTCATCCTTTTCCTTATTTCTTTTCTTTCTCCAGGAGAAAATGAAAGAAAAGCTGCTTACCTTGACAGGGATTATGTAGAACAAAATGTATTATAAAAAGTAAATTTACAAGGAAAATATGTAACACCAAATATATGAAGACAGCTTCGAAGCAGCATGCCATCCAAAACTGTAACACAATAGCTGATAAGCAGCCTACCTCTGAGGAGTAAAACCAAAGTGATAAAGGTGGATAAGGACTGAGTTGAAACTGCAATGATAGTTAAGTGACCAAAGATGAAATAATACTAATCCTAAATTATGGAGAATCCAGAATAAACAGGAGGGAACTTTGTTTTTGGCTTTCTGTACCAAGACTAAAGAGTGTTCTTTTCTACCCTCAAATGCAATTGGGAGAAGACATGATGATTATAGGTGACAGATATTGTCTGATCAAAGTCACCAAAGATATTGTTTTATTCATCATCCTCTGTCCACCATCTAAGTTTTAGAATGAGACTGGTATAAACCAGCAAAGAAAGCTCAGTGATTAAGTAAACAATTATATATTAAATACCTATTAAGTGTCAGGCAACATTACTGACACTCAAATACAGTAGTTGGCAAAATACAAAAATGGTAACTACCTTTATCTCCCAAAGAGACTAAAGGAAGTGATATAATTCAATCAAATAAAACCTATAAAAATCTGTATAATCTTTTCATTATCTCCCAAGAAGGAGACTACTAGAAGTTGCATTACTTTTATTTCCTCCTTGATATTTGTAACCAGATAGTATAAAATTATGTAGATATTTTAAACATGAATAATAAATCATATATCCACAATCCACCCAGACTTACTCTACAGAGTGCTGGCTAATTTTGTCTTAAGTTGTAGTCTTTAGATTCATTCAAAAAAACATAAGAGCCTACATTTTGCCAGGCATTAAATTACACTCTGAGGATACAAAGATGAACAATACAGGATTTCTATCCTCAAAGAGCTTACAAACCATCTGGGAGAATAACAAGCAAAGACACAAGAATAACAAGAGTAGTGCCAGAACTAGAATTTGTAGAAAAATGGTATATGACCTGCATTGTTATTTATACACATCAGATGCTATTTTTGTCAGCCCAAAATTTGGAAATGCATTATTTAAAGCAGGAATATTTACTACCTGTGTTTGAACTGGGCTACCTGTGACTGTTCAAAATGATATGGTCCTGTCACAATACTAATAGATAAATACCTTTCAACTTCTATGTGACTGGTAGACATATAAGAACTTGTCTCTACCCTGTCTGCACAAAAATGAGTTCACAGCTACCACAAATTCCTCAGCCTTACAACAAATCATTCACCCTAACAAGTCTCTCACATGACACTTGGAAAAACCGGAGGGGGTCCCACTACTGCCGCTGCACCCACCAGCCATGAGCCCAGCTCAAGGCGTCTGGCTGAGTGCCACTCCCCCTGTGGGAGCACACCCTGTGTTGAGTGTCTGCTCTCTGGTGGTCAGTGTGCCTCATAGTGACTGGATGTTCTGCTGTTTGGTTGATTTGCATATTAGCCTTTCATTATATAGGATATTTATTGATTTCAGAGAGGAAGAGAGAGGAAGAGAGAAATAAAAACATCAACGATGAGAAAGAATCATTAAATCAGCTACCTCCTGCATGCTCCACACTGGGGAATGGGTCCAGCCCACAACCTGGGCATGTACCCTAACTGGGAATTGAACAGTAACCTCCTGGTTCATGCATCGATGCTCAACCACTGAGCTATGTTGGTAGGGCTTACCAGTGTCACTTGTGGGCATGTAGGAAAGGACCATGTCTTCCCCATGCAAGGAGTGTTGACTGTGTCTCCAGAATTAAAATACACATTCTGAAATCAACACACTTTAAAACAGCAGTTTTTAAGCATACTTTCAGAATTTTTTGGCTATTTTTTGTATGCACATTGAGCAGAACACTTACCTTGAGTTTGACACATTTGTTTGACTTCTGGGGTCCCTGGATAAAATTTAAGAAAGAGCTCTTAACATTTTTAGACCTAGAATAAAAATAGTGGCCTCCTTTTGAGATATAAAAATGGTATTTAAATACCAATTTTCAAAAAGGGCAAAAGAGTTGCAGTTGGATGGAGAAATTAAGCTCTATAGCTACCTATCAATTTGTGACTTTGGCCAAGTTAAAAATCCCCTCTATGAGGACTGGACTAAATGGTTCTTTACATGCTTTGCAACTCTAATTTATTTTTGTTTCATTTTGTTTTGTTTCTTACTGACTTTCAGTACAAAGATAGCAAAATCAAGATTAAGAATGTTCATGCAGAAGAGAATAGTTTTCCTCAGAAAGGCCATGCCAGTCCTGACTTAGAGAGGCGAAGGCTAATTGGGAAGGGATCTAAGCAGTGCAGCTCTCTCCAGAGGTTCAATTAGGAATTTCCGTTTAATTCAAGGAAATAGCCTTTCATAGGCCTAATAGTCAAGGAGAAGGATAAGAAAATGATGTGCCAAACTCTGTGAAGTAGTTGTAAATACTGTCTGTTTTAATCCTCATAAAGGATGAATTTGTCATTTCCATTTTACAAGTTATAAAATCAAGGCTTGTAAAGGTTAGAAAATATACTCAATATCACAAACTAATGAATTATAAAACAGATTTAACAATGGTATGCATGATCCCAGTCATCACAACTAAAAACTTTTGATAAAACAAACAAACTAAAATAACCCCATCTATTTTAGGAGTCAAAAACTAGACAAAGGAGCCAGAAAGTGAATGGGAAACAAACTTTGCAAAGGCACCTGCATGGGATGAGTTTTCTGTTCTTTTTTGTGTTTTTTCCTCATAGCACTGCCTCAAGAAGGGGTCTCATATGGGGAGGGGCATGATTAACTAATAGTGTGATAAGGAACCAGAAGTGCCAGAGAAACCACAGTATGGAACCTGAGCAGCTGGAGGTAAGGGGGAAATACTGGAAGGATTAGAATAGCAAAAGGGGACCATCAAATACTACAGTGGGACTTAGCCTAGACCAGTGGTTCTCAACCTTTCTAATGCACTACCCTTTAATACAGTTCTTCATGTTGTGGTGACTCCCCACCATAAAATTATTTTTGTTGCTACTTCATACTGTAATTTTGAAACTGTTATGAACTATAATGTAAATATCTGTGTTTTTTGATGGTCTTAGGCTCTATACAGCAGCGGTTCTCAACCTGTGGGTCACAAATCAAAGGTTGAGAACCGCTAGCAGGGTCGCCTAAGACCATCGGAAAACACAGATATTTACATTACAGTTCATAACAGTAGCAAAATTATAGTATGAAGTAGCAACAAAAATAATTTTATGGTTGAGGGTCACCACAACATGAGGAACTGTATTTAACAGGGTTGCAGCATTAGAAAGGTTGAGAACCACTGGCCTAGACCATGAATCACACATGTGTGGAACAGGATACAACATAGCAAAAACCTGAGATAACTAAACTGAAATATAAACAGCATCCCACTAAAAATAAAACCAAGTTTATAGTCTTCATCCAAACAAATTGCTGCAAAAAACTTCAACGTTCTCCAAAAGATTAGAAGACAACTTTATACACCACATTAGAAATTACTTACATTGTAAATAACTAGAAAAATATGACATTCTCAAAAGGAATGGCAGTCAAAAGAGGTGTCAGTGAAGTTAAAGATAGATCAATGGTAATTATCTAATATAAAGGCAGGAAGATAAATAGCTTTAAACAATGAACAGAGATCTAAAACTTGGTAGGGCATTATCAAAAGGTCAAAAATGTAATTGGAGTTAGAAGAGTACAGAGAAATTGGGGTGCAATTATATTTTTTAAATTAATAATGGTCCAAGCCTTCCCAACTTGTAAAAGCCATACATTTGTAAGTTCAGGTAGCTCATTAACCCCACATAAGATAAATCAAAGAAAATCATGCCTAGGCACATCATAATTAAACTGCTGAAAATTGAAGCTATAATATTTTAAAAGTAACTAAAGACAATCTGCATATTATGTATAGTGTGACAATATTTCCAGTAACCACATATGTAATGATTTTTAAGTTTTTATTTTATTAATTTAAAATATCAGTTACAGTTTACATTTAATATTATTTTGTATTAGTTTCAGGTACAGATCATAGTGATTAGACAATCATATATTTTGCAAAGTTTTCCCCTTGAGAGTGCCAGTACTCACCTGACACCATGCATAAGTATTACATTATCCGATCTAATAAAAGAGTAATATGAAAATTGACCATACCTCTGATCAAGCCATGCCCACCAGCAAACAGGAGGAAATTATGCAAATAAACCCCAACCAAGATGGCTGCCACCACTGAGAGCAGGAGGGAGGCTTGGGTTTCCCCGACAACAGAGGAAGCCAAGCTTTCCACCTGCCATTGCCAGCCTAGGCCTTCACTCAATGCTACAAAGTTTCAATTATAGAAGATACATTCCAACAGAAATGGCGGCCATCATGGAGCTGAAGAGAGAAGAAGCTTAGGGTTGCTGGGGTGATGGAGGAAGCCAAACTTCTGCAGCCATAGCCTAGGCCTCCACTCTAGGCTACAAAGTTTTAAAGAGAAATGGCTGTCGCCACAGTGAGCAGAAGGCTTGGCTCCACTCTAGGCTACAAAGTTTCAATTGTAGAACATAAATTAATCCCAGATCCCAGGGCCTCTGATTGGGTCTCTGGGGGGGGCATGGCTGGCCTGCAAACCACCATAGGCCCTTCACCCAGGCCACCCCACACCCCAAGGGAACCCCCACCCTGATCTGGGACACCCATCAGGGCAAACCAGCCAGTCCTCACCCATGCACCAGGCCTCTATCCTATCTAATAATAGAGTAATACACAGATTGACCATCACTCCAACACACAAGGGGGCTGCCCCCATGTGGACACAGGATGGCCACCACAAGATGGCCAGCAGGGGAGGACAGTGGGAGGTTCCAGGCCTGCAAAGGAGGGCAGTTGTGGGCAGTCAGGCCAGTAGAAGAAGGCAATTGGGAGGGACCAGGCCAGCAAGGGAGAGCAGTTGGGGGTGATCAAGCCTGCAGGGGAGGGCAGTTAGGGGTGACCAGGCCAGCAGAGGAGGGAAGTTGGGGGCAAATAGGCTGGCAGGGGAGCAGTTAGACATCAATTAGCCTGGCAGGGTAGTGGTTAGGGGGTGATCAGGGAGGCAGGCAGGTGAGCAATTTAGAGCCAGCAGTCCTGGATTGTGAGACAGATGTCCAATTGCCCATTTAGGCCCGATCCCACTAGGACATCCCTCGAGGGGTCCCAGATTGGAGAGGGTGCAGGCTGGGCTGAGGGACACACACCCCCATACACAAATTTCGTGCACTGGGCCTCTAGTTGAATATTTTTCTTATGCTGTATTTTGTATCTACATAATTATTTTGTAACTATCAATTTGTATTTCTCAATTCCTTTACCTTTTTCACCCAGTCCCCTAACCTCCCTCTCCTCTGGCAACCATTATTTCCCTCTCTGTATCCCTGAGTTTGTTTCTGTATTCTGTTTGATCATATTACTCTTTAGATTCCACATGTAAATAAAATAATATGGTATTCATTTTTTTCTGACTGACTTATATTATGAATAACTATATCCCAACAAATTAGATAATTTAGAAGAAATGGATAAATTCCTATAAACTATAATCTCCCAAAAATGAATCAAGAAGAAACATAAAGTTTGAACAGACTGATTACAACTAATGAAATTGAAGCAGTAACATCAAACTTCCAACAAACAAAAGTTCTGGACTGATGGGTTCACAGGAGAATTTTACCAAACATTCAAAAATAAACTAACACATATCCTTCTAAAACTATTCCACAAAATTCAGGAGGAGAGAAAACTCCCAAGCTCATTTTATGAAGCAAATTCCAAAACCAGATAAAGACACTACAAAAAAATAAAATTATAGGCCAATATCCCTGATGAACATAGATGCTAAAATTTTCACTGAAATATTAGCAAATTGGATACAGCAATACATTAAAAAGATCATACAATGTGATCAAGGTAGATTTAGTCCTGGAATGCAAGGTTGTTATAATATCTGCAAATCAATTAACCCGATATACCACATAAACAAAATAGATGTATTTAAAAGTTATTTTTTTAGAGAGAGAGGAAGGAAAAGGAAGAGAAAAATATTGATATAAGACAAAAACATTAATCTGCTACCTCATGCATGCCTCCTGCCAGGGATAAGAACCCACAACTGAGGCATGTGCCCTGACCAGAATCTAACTGGAAACCTTTTGGTGCAAGGGATGGTGCCCAACCAACTGAACCACACTGATTAGGGCCAAATAAACTTATAACAAAAAGAAGATAGAAGACAAAACATTATTAATAAATTGAAAAATATTTTTAAACTTGTCAATTTAACTTTTTGAAACTTTGTACAATGAAAATACCTAAATGCTAAAGAAAATTTTTCAAACTGAAGGCAAATGATGTGAGAGCAACTTGCAACTTTAGGGACAAATGAAGAGCATCAGAAATAGTAAAATGTAACTAGAAATAAAATACTATATTTACTTTATGTTATTAAAATACATATGACTGCTCAAAACAAAAGACATAACATTAGCAGTGTTTTTAATGTATGTAGATATAAAAGATATAACTACTATAATATAAAAAAAGCAAGGGTGAGCAATGGACAATTATTCTTTATGATGATGAAATTTCTTCATTTATATGAAGTAGTCCAATATTAACTTGAAGTAGGCTGATATGTATATATGATAAAATTATTTTTCACAAAGATGCCAAAGAAACTTAATAGGGCAAAAAAACATTTTTCAACAAATGGTTATGGGACATCTGAACATCTATATTTAAAAAAAACACACATTAATTCTTACTTCAAACCATCTATAAAAATTAACTTGAAATGGATCATTACCCTAAATGTAAAACCTAAAACAATAAATCCTTCATATGAAAACAAAAACAATAAGCTTTATGACCTTGGAGTAATTAAATGTATCTTACTTGGACACAAAAAGCATAAGACATAAATTTTATTAAATTGAAATTAGAAACTTATAACCTTTTAAAAATCCCATTAAAAGAAAATGCAAACTGCAGATTGGGAAAAATATTATATATATATATATATATATACACACACACACATACACACATACACGTGTACACACACACACACACACACACACACACACATATATATATATATGTATCCTATCTAATAAAAGAGTAATATGCAAATTAACTGCATCTTTGCCACACCAAATAAACCATGCCCACAAGTCATGCCCACAAGCCAATCAGAAATGATATGCAAATTAGCACCCAAACAAGATGGCTGCTGCCCATGGCAGGGTGATTGCTGGGTTCCTGAGCTTGGGCCAGGGTTGGGGCAGGCCAGGGCCAACCAGCAGATCAGCCACATGGCAGGGCAGTCCATTGGGTTCCCAGGGCCGGGGGCCAAAAGCCTCTTCCAAGAGGCTTTTTTCCCAGACTTGGGGTGGGCTTGAGACAGGGTTGGGGAGAGCCAGCCAGTGTTAGCTGAATTGCAGGGTGACCGCTGGCTGGGGTCCCCTGGTCGAGGTCCCCTGGCCAAGGAAGAAAGCCTTAGCCAGAGGTTTTCGGCCTTGGGCAGGCCAGAGATGAGCTGACAGTAGGACATCCCCTGAAGGTTTCCAGTATGTGAGAGGGGGCAGGTTGAGCTGAGGGACCACCCCCCCCCCCCCAGTGCTTAAATTTCACGCACCATGCCCTTAGTATACATATATTTGGCAAAGAACTAGTTTATAAAATATATAAAGCATTTTATAATTTATTAATAACTAGAAGCCTGGTGCATGAAATTCATGCACGGGGTGTGGGAGATGTCCCTCACCCCAGCCTGCACCCTCTCCAATCTGGGACCCCTTGAGGGATGTCCAACTGCCCATTTAGGCCCAATCCTGGATCAGGCCTAAACAGGCAGTTGGACATCCTTCTCACAATCCAGGACGGCTGACTCCAAAGTACTCACCTGACTGCTTCCCTGATTGCCCCTAACCGCTTCTGCCTGCCAGCCTGATCACCCCCTAACCACTACCCTGCCAGCTTAATTGATGTCTAACTGCTCCCTGCCAGCCTCTTTGCCCCCAACTTCCCTCCTCTGCAGGCCTGGTACCCCCCCAACTGTCCCCCCCTGCTGGCCTGATTACCCACAACTGTCCTCCTTTGAAGGCCTGGAACCTCCCAACTGCCTTCCCTGCTGGCTATCTTGTGGTGGCCATCTTGTATCAACATGGGAGCAGGATCTTTGACCACGTGGGGGCAGCCCTCTTGTGTGTTGGAATGATGGTCAATCTGCATATTACTCTTTTATTAGATAGGATAGAGTCCTGGTACATGGATGGGGGCCAGCTGTTTTGCCCTGAAAAGTGGGGGTTCCCTTGGGGCATGGGGCAGGCTGGGCGAGGGACCTGTGGTGGTTTGCAGGCTGGCCATGCCCCCCAGCAACCCAAGCAGAGGCCCTGGGATCTGGGATTAATTTATGTTCTACAACTGAAACTTTGTAGCCTGGAGTGGAGCCAAGCCTTCTGCTTCCTCGGTGGTGATCACCATTTCTGTTTAAATTCTATAATTGAAACTTTGTAGCCTAGAGTGAAGGCCTAGGCACTAGGGCTAAAGAAGCTTTGCTTCCTCCATTGCCTGGGCAACCCTAGCCTCTGCTCTCTCGAGCTCCATGGCTACCGCCCATTTCTGTTGGAATATATCTACTATAATTGAAACTTTGTTGCATTGAATGGAGGCCTAAGCCAGCAACGGCAGTTAGAAAGCTTGGCTTCCTCTATTGCTGGGGAAACCCAAGCCTCCCTCCTGCTCTCAGTGGGGGCAGCCATCTTGGTTGGGGTTTATTTGCATAATTTGCTCCCGATTGGCTGATGGTCATTGCTGTGGGCATGGCCTGATTGGAGGTATGGTCAATTTGCATATTACTTTTTTATTAGATAGGATAAGATAGATACACAAAATAATAGACAAAAAGTTTAAACATGTTCATTAAAAACCTAAAATTTTGCTTAACATCATTAGTAATCAGAGAAATGCAAATTAAAACCACAATGAGAAACCAATTCACAATTTTTGAATTGGTTGTGGAACAACTGTGATTTTCCACATGCTGGTGGTAGAAATGTAAAATGCTACAACCATTTTTGAATAATGCTTTAATAGTTTCTTAAAAAGTTAAACATCTGCTTGGCATATGATTCTTTCATTCAACACGTAAAATAAATGAAAAAATATATATCCATGTCCACATAAGGCCTTATACAGAAATGTTCATAGCAGCTATGTTTGTAATATCTTAAAACTGGAATCAACCCAATTTTCCATCAACTGGTGACCAAATAAACAGATTATATCTGTATATGAAATACCACTCAGCAATAAAAAGAAAGAAATTATTGATATACACAAAAAAACATGGATGAATCTCAAAATAATTATGTTCATTGAACAAAAAAGAATGCAAGCAGTCCCCGGGTTATGTCGAACTCGACCTATGTTGTTTTGTGGTTATGTTGCCTCTCCCATTTATTTATAAAAAAAAAAAGTTCCGTCATTTCATATGTACGTATGTGCTTTAAGTTTTTTTATTATTTATTTAGCACAAGTAAAGGTCAGGAATTGTTATCTTTATTTTAATTTTTTTTTTTTACTGTTTTCTTCATTACTGCTGTGTATGTGCTCCATGTGAGTGACATAGGTGCTTATGTAGGTGGGTTCTGACTTATGGTGAAAATTGCATTATGTCACCCCATAGGAATGAATCTCTGAGGTAATCTGAGGACCTATTGTATATGTCGAGTATCTCTATTCAGATAAGATTCTAAAAAGCACAAATTAATATATATTGGTAGAAGGAAGATCAGTGGTTGCCTAAGGATGAGGGTGAAGAGAGGAATGCATTTCAAAGAGACAGGAGGAAGTTTTTGTGGGTGATGGAAATGTCATTTAACTTTAATTAAGTGATAGTTTTGTGGGTGTATACATATGCCCAAACCCAAGAAATTATAAATCTTAAACATGTACAACTTATTAAAAATAAATTATATAGCCCTAACTAATTTGGGAGTGTCGGCCTGAGGATTAAAGGGTCTTGGGCATGTACCTTGGTTGAGGGCTCAATCCTCAGTAGGGGGTGTGCAGGAGGCAGCTGATTGATGTTTCTCACTCATCAATATTTCTAACTCTTTATCATTCTTTCTTCCTCTCTGTAAAAATCAATAAAATATTTAAAAAAAATAAATTATAGCTTCAGTTGTCTATATGAATTCAGAGTCAATATTGTATTTCTTTATCTATTAATTTCTGCTAAGTTAAAATATAGTCACCATTTTCTGAATAAGTTCAATACTCTCAAAAAATAATCTATGCAAAAATTCTCCCCAAATGATCTGGCATCATTTTCATTTTTAGAAACCAAATATATTTTTTATAATAAAAAATGCAAGCAAATTTAAGTTTCCAAGCAAATGATTCTTTATACTTAACCTCTTAAGAATAAAAAATTTGTTTCTCCTAATTCTTTTTTTTAATACCCACCCAAAGATATGTGTTTTTTATTATTATTATCAATTTTTGAAAGAGGAAGAAAGAGAGAGGGAAACGTCAATGTGAAAGAGAAACATCCATCAGTTTCTCCTCTTTGCTCCCCAATTGGCAATGGAACTCACAACTTAGGTATTTGGCCTGACCGGCAATCAAACCTGCCAACTTTTTGGATTATTGGCTGACACTCCAATCACCTAAGCCACCCAGCCAGGGCTCTTCTTACTAATTCTTAAAATTTATTTCAACAACCTTGACCATCTCTTAGCTTATAACTAGAAATTATTGAAAACATGATTCTTCTTAATTTATCTATAAACTGGTGAACCTGTACACGAAATCGTGTAAGACCCAGACCCAGGGGTTGTGTGAGATCCACAACCCCCCTCTGAGTTTCAGGGGCATCTCAGGACTCCCCCAAGACCCAGTGTACTGCAGGACCCAGAGTCAAGTCCCCGACCATCCACATACACCTCGCCATGCAAACAGCCTCCTGATGACAGGTCTTTGGTTATTATGGCATTACAACCACTGAGTTTTTATTATATAGATGTGAAGTGACATCAATGCTTTCCTCCCTCAACTTCTGGGCTACAGACATCAAAACCTCTGGTAATTGTTTGAATTTTTCCCTATTTGTATAGGAGATTTTTCTGCTTGTTCTCTGTCCATTTAAGAGCCAGTTAAAAACACAGGTCAGTAAGAAACATAGTAAAATAGTAAAGAAATATGAAGACACTCAGAATTATTTAAGGAGAACTGGGAAATATCAAATAACTCTAAATTCTAGTTATTTTTGACCCGTACTTTTGAGTTTTATGGTGTTCTCTTTAGTACACACTGGAGACCCTCACAGTATAGTCCATATACTTCTGCCACAACCAGTAGCTTTAAAAGCTTATCCAGGCATGGTTTTTTGCTCTTTTTTCTTTTGTTTACTCTATAGTTTTCCATAAATACATATCTATTTTTATTATAAAATACATATCAATTTTTATATGTTTATAATTTACATGATTATGTTTTAGAGCTGTGTCTTATTCTTTATCAAATGTTGAATAGTTTAACATATGCATCTTCCAAAATTTATCTAATTAATCTCTTATTAATTGAGATGGTTTATATATTGTTTGCCATTGTGATGAATACTGAAATGACTATCTTTAGGTATATCTTTTAGTACTTGATGACTATTCCTGTGTATATGTTGTATAGTAGGAATCACTGAACAAAACAAATCACATTATAAACTTTAATAAGCATATTTAACTGGTTTAAAATGATTATATCAATTTAATTTCCAACCAATCACTGTCTGATTATTTAGGTGCACACAGAATTTAAATAAAGGCTAAGCCACTGTCTTCCTTTGTGACTTTTACACAGTATTTAAAGTAAATCAAACTTTTCTGATAAAATGTTGAATACATTACATACTTGAACTCTACGAAATCCACAGGTGGTTATGCTAATGTTCAAAGGATACTACTCATGGCCTGAGATGTAAGTGGATCCCTACTGTACAATCAGTTCTTGAACACCAAATGACCTTTATCTTGCCTTTTTAAAAAGTCTATTTCATGTACCAATATATAGAAAAACCACTAAATTCCATATTTCACATAAAAGTACCTGGGGCCATTAAATCTTGACTTAACCTTTCATCCTTCCACCTTTTTGACACACAAAAAAAGAGAGAGTTCAAGTCGTACTATTTCATTAGTTTCTCTGCTGGACAAAGATGCCTTTGCTGATGGAGCGGAAACGCTTTGGCAGCCTACATTCCATTGTCCTTAGAAGCTATTCAGAGTAGGAGCCACTGCCATTATGTGAGTAAGTCATGCATGATTCCTGGGTACATTATCATCCTCTTGTGGAACATTTTTACCAATGATGAAATGTTATTATAGTCAGTGTCAGACATTCAGTCTTTATCAGTCTCCTTCATGACAGCTCCTGTTATTCAGGCAGACTTGGGACAAGACAACTTCAAGGTGAGAATTTTCAATACATGGTCAAGTGGACCAAATTCCTTCCCCTCCACTGCTCAACCATTTCCTTTCTCTTTCACCATGACTCAGAAATCAACCCCTTTTTCTTGAGGACTGCAGTGGAGGAGTGAAATGGTAACCTCATTCTACTGAGATCTTAAAATCATCTATGTAATAGAAATGTATAGTTTCTTACTGGGTCTTCCAAAAAGAGAAATTAAGTCATTAAAGGTTGGTACACATCCTTATCCACACAATTCCTGTGGGAGCAGTACTATGCATTAAAACACTTGTGGGTTTTAGAACTGGAAATTTTTTTTTGGAGGGGGGGAATTTGAACTACATGAACTCTGGGCTAGAATCTAATATCCGAAATGCATCAAATACTACCTGCCTTACAGTACTGTTGTGAGATTTAAATGAGATAATACATATACAGATGCCTTCCTTATTATCCAGACCATTATAGGAGTTCAACAAATGTTCTGTTCTTGCTTCCACTCCATTCATGGCCAACACATCTTTATGATTATTTTGACCCCAATATTAGTAATATGTTTGGGAATGAAAAAACATCATTGGTAACCCAGGTGTGTCTTGTAGTTTCTGAAATATGAAGCCTAAATATCAGAAATAAGACCCTAGTTATTGCTCCTTGGCCTCATACCAATTTTGCTTTTGCCCACGTAATTCTGACTCACACTTCTTCAGAGATTGCTCAATAGCTGTGCTGAGAGGTGTCTGAAGGATTTAAAGGACTGGCTGGAATACATACATGAACATGCCAGAATGTCAGCTCTCCACATTCAGACTGGCAGATTGGGCATGCATTATGTGTAATTATGCAAGTATTAAAATGAGGCTGACAACCCTTCAGCCTCAAGGGAGCAAGACAGGATTTCTGGGGTTTACAAAAACAGTATGGGCTCAATAGGAATAAGTCCTTCATGGAACAGATATTTCATGGGAATCCACAGGAACAAGGAAAACGTATTCTCACATAGCGTAAGTGTTCTACCATTTTTCAGCTCTAATCAGCAAAAACAGGGTAAACACATACATCATAAACCTAATGGTACTCAGAACTACATTTTCTCCAAGAAGCTTATGATCAATGAATTGATGCATATACCAACAAAAGATCATATCAAAGAAAATACTTAAGGTTAACATTGGGCAATTATAGTTAACAGAAATATATTTTAAGAGTATATTTACCCAAGACAATTCCCCTCGACAAAGGAAGGAGGAGACAACTAGAAAACACCTCAGCTCATTTTTTTTTTAATAACCCAATAGGAGACAATAAGACCTAGGCAACATATGGGATAAAATGTAAACTCCATAGTACTCAGCCAATGAGAAACTGGAGGAGGGACTCTCCTGCAATAGTATAAATATTGCCTGTCCTAGCTAATTCAGGCGTGCTTGTACCAATGGACACCGGCTCTCGAGAACACATTAAAAGTCTCATTAAAAAAAAAAGGAATATGTTTACCATGAGGGAAAAATATTAAACAACAGTATCTGAAAGCAGTAATTATTACTATTCCTCAAGAGTAGTTTAAATAGTGTTAATGTCATGCCTACTATGTGTGGGTAATGTATTGAGAAATTTACATGGGTTATTTTACTTAATTTTCACAGCAACCTCTTAGAGTAATTACAGTGACCATTCATGAAGGGAAGATGAGAAAACTGAGTCTCATGGAGATTGATAATTCACAGTTACTCAGTTGGCACCCATGGACTTTGAATCTACATCTATCTGATTACAAAGAATTTTTTTAAATTTTTCTAAACTAAATGTATACACATGATAAAATTAATGTTGCAATAACATTTATGATATCTGAAGGAGCATAGGGGATAATCTCTAAAACTATATATTTCACAGAAACATTCAAGAATTTTATCTGTCACTTATGCAATTTACTCATTTTTGAAAATACTCTTGAGTACTTACTATAAAACAAAAAACCCTGATGGGCATTTCTGAATTGGTAAAAAAATCCAAGATTAACAATTACATAGACCCAAGAGAAGCCATAATAAAAATTATATTAATGTTCAAGTATTTTGGCTTTACCATGTGTTACTTATTGAAAAAAATCTCTTATGGCAAAATTATTATAATTATAACATGATAATTACTCTATAAACAAAACCCTTAAAATTTATCATAGAAACATTTCTCTAAAACTCAACAATCTATCGACACAGTTCAAATAGTATTGAGTGACAAATTTCCCCACAGTGTAAAAAATAATAATTTTTCTCATATTATTCTAAGATAGCTATGTGAAGAATATACTCTCATCTCCACACAAAAATGAATTGAGTGCTAGGATCAGCAAATTGTTAAAAGCCCAGGCTCTAAATCCAGACTCTCTGGATTTGAATCCCAACTCTATCAGTAACTAGCTGAAAGACCTGGAGCAAGTTACTCAGGCTTTTTGGGCTTCAGTGAACGTTATGGAGCAGATTAAATTATTTGATATATTTAAAGTGCTTAGAAAACAAGTTAAATAATAGACATATTGGAAAAACACAATAGATGCTAGGTGTTGTTATTATTATTTCTTTAAATTATTTTCCTTGCTAGGGGTTGTATTACAACTTTTCATTCTAAAATACCCCATCTAATTTTAATTAAAAGAGATAAATGATGAGAGAGAACTAAAGACACATCTCAAATACAGAATCACAAAATAAATAAAATCTATTGAAAGCATGTGGTCATTAATTAGCTATAGTTTTTAAAAGAAGGTAAATAATCATGATTAAATAAATAACAGCAATTATTTTTATAGATTTTATCAAAGCCTCATAATTTTTAGTTAACTGAAGGTTGTTAACAAACAATAAAAAAATGAATTAAAGATGAAAGAAGGTGGGTATAAATAAAATAAATATAGAATAAGCTAATCACTGCACATTTGAGTGGAAAATATTCAGTAGTCACCCTTACCCATAGTTTCACTTTCCACAGTTCTAGTTACTTATGATCAACCATCATCAGAAAATAGTAAATGGAAAATTCCAGAAATAATATATACTTTAAATTGTGTGCCATTCTGAGTAGTATGATGAAATATCATGTCATCCAATTCTGTCCTGCCCAGTATGTGAATCATCTCTTTGCCAGTATATTCACACCATGTATGCTGTATGTTCACTGTCCCTTAAGAGCTAACATGATTATCAGGTCAACTCTTGTGGCATTGTAGAGGTTTCAATCAAGTAACTCTTCTAGGAGCCTAACACTAGTTCACAATGCTTACATCACTCATCTCACTTTGCCTTATCATGTAGGCATTGTGTTATCTCACATCATCATCATCAGAAGAAGAATGACTGTAGTACTATAGTGTTTTGAGTGAGAGTGACAACATTTACATAACTATTATTATAGTACTAGAGGCCTGGTGCACAAAAATGGGGCGGGGGTCCCTCAGCCCAGTCTTACCCCTCTTGCAGTCTGGGAGTTCTTAGGGGATGTCCAACTGAGGATCCCCGCGGGGAGCAGGCTTAAGCCAGCAGTCAGACATCCTTAGCATTGTCACGGAGGCAGGAGAGGCTTCCACCACCTCTGCTGAGCTCACTACCCATGAGCCATCTTCTGGCTCAGCAGTGCGGCCCCTGTGGGAGTGCACTGACCACCAGGGGGCAGCTCCTGCATTGTGCATCTGTGCCCTGGTGGTCAATGCACGTCATAGCAACAGGTCATTCTGCCATTGGATTGTTCTGCATATTACCCTTTTATTATACAGGATATTGTTATACTTGTTCAATTTTATTATTAGTTAATCCCTACTGCACCTAATTTATAATTAAATTTTGTCACAGGCATATATGTATAGGGAAAACCACAGAGTTTGGTACTATCCTTGGTTTCAGGCATCCACTGGGGATCTTGGAATGTAACCTTGCAGGATAAGGGCTAACTACTGTAGTATACCATATCTTAGTTGTACCATTCCTTTATTATCCCAAACAACCCAACCAAGCAAACCAATCAAGTAAACAAGAACAAAAAGAAAGGAGTGCTATTTTTTTAAGAGTACTATTTTTAAGGGGTTCTATTTTAAAGCTGTTTCTCACTTTGGTGACCAGAATATTCTGAAATGTGATAAACTGAGAAAGGACAAAATTACCACTCTCAGAAGAGGCTCTTCTCAGGAGATTGTCACTTTAGAGGTCACCTTGGATTGTTTTATAACTGACTGATAGCATGTCCTAATTCTCCCCAATTAGAATCACAAGATATTCAAATGGCCTGAATTGTCATCTCTATTTCCCCTAGACAATTGTGAACTGACCTGGAGTGGAAAAGTAAGGTTATATCTTATCTGTCCATCTCAACTTATGAGCCCTGGATGCCCCCCTGCATTTGTGTAAAGGTCTCTACTTACTCCCCATGGAATATATATATATTTCTCTCCCCAGGATATTTTTCCGTTGACTTTGTAGAGAGATGAAAGGGAAGGAAAAGGGGAAAGAGAAACACATCGATTGGTTGCCTCCTGCTTGTGCCCAGACCAGCACCAGGGATTGAAGTTGCAACTGAGGTATGTGCTGTTGGCTGGCAATCAAACCTGCAACCCTTTGATCCTTGGGCCAATGCTCTAACCACTGGGAAAAACCGACCAGGGTGGGGAAGTTTTATTTTTGAAGTATTAAAATAGTTAACACACAGCACTCACTATGAGCCAGGCACTGCTCTAAGTATTATATAACTATTCACTATCCTTACAGCAAACCCATGACTCAGATACATACCATCACTACTCCCATCTGAATAACTTGCTCAAGGTCATATTCTAGTACTAAATGGCATAACTGGATCTTAATTACAAGCTGTCTAGTTCCCAGGTTTTTAGCACTAGGCTATACTGCATTGGGCCTGAAGGGGTCCAGTTCACATGGCAGAACTTGGATCCAGCCTTAACCTACTAGATAGTAATTTCACTGCTGGATTGGGCCAAGAAAGAATTGTAATAAAACATGCATTAACTCTCAGGTAATTTATGGTTTCAGAGGACCGAAGCCTCATTCACTCTTATCTCAATATTGAGAAATTAATTAGAAATTCAGCAACCAAACTTTCCTCCACACTTTCAGTATCAGTAAAAGTAGGGGTATTAATAAAAAACTTTTCAAGGTGTTATAAGAATTTACTAAGATCTTGATGAAAGAAAAGATAGATGATAGATAAGCAGTAGATAGGCAGATAGATATAGCTTGGTGGCTGGCATATAATAGGTATCTGTGAATGGTTATTTGTCATACATAATGAGTATGGATGATAGCACAAATTAAGTATTTAAGAGCCATCGATTGTGAAATATGGTTCCTGACCTTAAGAAATTCAGTCTCACAAATCTGAAGAAACTCAAACAGAAAATGAACCTTTTGAAAGCTAGAGGAATACTGGTCAAATAGGCTCAGTACTATAGAGCAGCTATCTTGACCTCAGGTTTACTAACCATATCTCTATACCATCTCCCATTTTTTTGTATGTTTATAGCCAAGAATTACATTATCCTTTTGATTTTTTGTGTGTTACCATGGCATCAAATGCATTTTCAGACTTCTTCCATTGGTGCAATTCCCAACTCATCATGGTGAGAGCTTATACCTCTTATTAGTTCAGAGTCCTTTTCAGATGGATTTCTTATTCCCAACAAGTTGAATATCTTTAATTATACATAGTTCACATATATAGGCCCTCTCACAAAATTATTCAAATACAATGATGATTACCACTATTGCACTCTGACAATTCCTAATGGTTTATATTTGCAAATTCATTCATATTATATATTAGTGTTAATATGTATAGAACAATATACATATACTTTAGCTTCTAAATATTTCTATTCAAGATTTTTTTTATTGTGTACTCCTCTCAGATTGCTAATATGTTTTTATTCATTTCAAGAATGTTGGCACATTTTTGAAACCCTAGGATACTGAGTGAAAAGAAAATATTGATGACAAATAAATCCTAGTCCTGGGACACTCAAATTTGGGTCTTTCAACACCTCTAGAAATTTTAGAGAATTAGGTGCTCATCTCATTACTGCGATGAAAATCTATTGTTCCTCAAGGACTTTTCAGTAGATTTTGTAGAATACGGGCTTCCTACTTTTCCTATTTGTAACAGACACTGTACTGACAAATTTCCATGATGAATTCTCCCATGTCTGCATTTTGAGTAATTTCTAATACCCTGGTATGGAAACGAGGAAAGCAAGTGAAGAAGAATTTTGAAAAAAGCTTATGAAAATAGTTGGATTCTTCCTGCTGAGCCATCCCAGACCTAGAGGTTTGAATAATGCATGTTCCATAAATCTAAATGTCCCACTATGCCACATTTTAGAACAGGGAGAGAAAATAATAGCTACTGTCCACACTTATCACCAATAATAAATTGCAGAGCTCCTGTGTGTGGTAGCAATTAATGCAAAACACAATCCCAAACACATAACTAAATAAATAGATAGTTTGGCTTTCTTGGGGGTTATCTCTCTTCCTTCTTCTTCCTCTCTCTACTCTCTAACTAGAAAATACATTTTTTTAATAATCTCTAGAACACCTACCCTATTCTCTTTGAGATAGGCAAATGGACTATTTTTTCTCAGGCAAAGGCGGGTGTGTGTGTGTGTGTGTGTGTGTGTGTGTGTAAGACAGAAAGAGCAATAAACAGAGACAAAGAGACACAGACCAGAGACAGAGAGACAGAACCTGAGAACTCCCTGGCAGGGCATTGCAGTTGCAGAATTCGCATGCACTTGTCAGATAGAAAAAGAAAGTGGTGATGGGCACAGAGGCTGTACAGCTCTGGGAATCCAACAGGCATGCAAGAGCAAATTTTTTAGAGGATGAATTTGCAAAGAAATGTCAGTGATGATTACTTTCAGTTAGATTTTGAAACAGTTTACATAAAAAGCTTACATTCAGAAATTAAAAATATATTGAAATTTACATGGAAGTTAGATAGTAATGATGCAGGGAGATAAGCACCCCCCCCCCCACCACACACACACCCAATAAAAAAAACCTTGTCAGAAGGTGAGAAGTTAAACTTCATCGTCAACAACTATTACCAGTTTTTAAAGGACCCCTTGACTTATGCCCAGATATTTATTGAGGTCAGTATTCATTGAGACCCTTCGATTTGCAGACATTCTACTCAGTTCATATATTAGCTTATTTCATCTTCTCACCAACCCTGTTAAAAGAAGGAAACTGCCTCAGAGAGACTAACTAAATCATTTAAAGGCACACATCTGCTAGGTAGCAAAGTTAGAATTTGAATTCCTCTTCAGCTAAACACCAAAACCTATGTGTTTTTTTTTATTCTGTCATACATAGTGCTGCCAGATAAAATATGGGCCATACAGTTCCATTTGAATTCTATATAATTAACAAATAATTTTAGCATAGGTATATCCCAATTATAACATGGGATATACTTCTACCAAAAAGTATATCATTATCTAAAATTCAAATTTAACTGGACATCCTCTATTTTTATTTGGAAAGCCCGACACTCTTGCCATATATCTCCTCTGGATCCAGTTGCATATCTTTGAGAGGAATCAAAGCAATGAAAGGGAAAAATCATTCTTCATAGAAAAGAGGAGATAGTATTGAGGCACCTATCTTATCCAGTCTCAGCATGTTCCAGTGTGAATTTCAATTTAAAATGGAAATGGAGGACAGAAAATGGAGAATCACATGCATGCACTCTTAGAAGAATGGAATTTAAGAACCAAGAAACCGATTTCCATTACATGCCTTATTTACAGAACACAAGGTATCTCCTGACCAATGAGCATCCACTAAGAATCTCTCCCCATCCTCAAGTCAATGATCTTACTACTTGAACTCTGACTGGACTTTCCCCAGCCCACCTAAACCCACAATGCACTCACCTGAGGTTCGCTATAGCACACACTCCCCAAATTTCAATCAGTCTGCTATTACAGAATAAACTAAGATTCTGATCATCTGAGCTTTCTTCAGTTTACCTCCTTAATTAGGTTGACACCTATAGAGTGCATTGTGCATTGTGCTCTTGGGAAGATTACCAGAATTTGCACGATAATGTCTGCATCAAGTACAGCAAAGGTGTTGCCAGATATGCCATAATTGGGAGGAATGACTGAATTTACAAGAATAATCCTGAATTTCAAACCTGGCACTCAGTAAATCAGATTACATTTAAGCTCTAACAGTCTCTTACCTCTGTACTATACATATAATCATTCAATACAAAATTTATTCGCAGATTTGTTTGTTTCCAACCCATTCCTTCACTTCAGGATGTAGATAAATGTCCCAGCTCCCATTCACAGGAAAGAAAAAAAATTAGCCCTTTCTTCCTAGGACTGTGTTTCCAAGGTAAATATTCCTGGGTGTTAGAGTGCCAACTTTGGTTATACAGCTGAGCTTTCAATATTGCCCTTGACCATGCCCCCTCTGCCCTGGGCACCATTGACTATCTCAGATTGAAGATAGTCTGAATGGCCCCTGAGACATGGGCCATTCTTCCTAGTTTTCTTCATCGCTCCAAATTCTACCAGTCATAACCTATTTGTCTTCACTTGCCTAGCATTCAGCCTTTTTGCTCTCTGCTAGAAAACTAATAAAGTTAATGTGGTGTTCATGGCCATCAAAGGGCTTATTCCTTCCAGATAACATCTGTTGCCTTAAATACTATAACACCAGTGCATAAGTGGGCTGGTAGTTGAAATATTCTAGATCAAGTAGATGTTTTCTTATCACTTCTATATTACATCTCCCCATCTCATGCAATTGACCAACCAGGTTATCTATTTCCTCACTTCATCACACTATTCAATTCATTGAAGTGTGGTGTAATAGGAAAACCAATTTTCTCCCTATTCTTAATTGAAGTAGTTGATTGAATGGAAGTAGCTGAATCTGTTGTACAGAAACCTTGTTTAGTAACACACGAAATCATTAACAAAAAATGACTCTACCTTGAGAGTAAATCCCTGACTCTTGTCCTTCATGCCCCACACTCATCCTATATAATAAAAGGGTGATATGCAAACTGACCCTAATGGTGACAGAATGATTGGGAATGACCAGCCACTATGATGTGTGCTGACACCAGTGGGCAGACACTCAATGCAAGAACTGCTCCATGGTGATTCAGTGCACTCCCACAGTGGGAGTTCCACTCAGGCACAAGCTGGGCTGATGGCTGTGAGCACAGAAGCCAGTGCAGGAGCCTCTTCCGCCTCCTCAGCAATGCTAAGGGTTTCCGACTGCAGCTTAGGCCCACTCCCTGTGAAGAGCAGGCCTAAGCCATTTGTTGGACATCCCCTGAGGGCTCCTTGGGGGACTGGGCCTAAGCTGGCAGGTGGACATACCCAAAAAGTCTCAGACTATATAGGATATGTGTTTATACATCTATTTTCCAATACTATGAAGTTTTGGAGGGCAGAAAATATATGCAACTTATGTGTAGCATTTAATCCCCTGCCCATAGTAAGCACTTAATAAATGTTTGTGTAACAAATATATTCCCACATATGATTCTAATGAAAAGGTAAAAATATGGTATATTTTACATATATATGTTCTCTATATGTTCATGTGTATATATACACCTATAAAATATTTATTCTCTGTTTCACCCTAATATTTACCATAAGAAAACTTGATAATAAAATATTCCAGTTTCTATATTCCCAAAACTAAGTACAAGGATGCCCACCTGAAGTACAATTAAAAAGCAGGTCACATCTGTTTTCTCTGTGCCCTTGCAGCCAGGCTTTATATCAATGGGTATTCAAGACCTTCATATTTTCTCTTACTCTCTCCACTCCCTTTGCCCGACAGCTGTTTCAGCCACCACTACAGTAGCCCAAGATCATTATCTTTTTTTCTCTACTCTTTAGGGGCTTTTTTACTAGAAATATAACCCACTATTGTGAGCTAATGTGTACATGGCTGACACTCATTTCATCTTCCCAGCTAAGTGACCCAATTGAAGTTTACATAATAATCCAGTTACATTTCCATCACAAAATGACAATTGAGTTTCACCCTGAGGTGAAAGGGAAAAAAAAGAATAAATAGGGAAATGAAAGAATTCTTAAATTCTCTTAAATTTCATTAAGTCAATCTAAATTCAATAAATTCACTTGTGTTCTGCATACTAGGAGGCAAAGAAGTCTCTCTGCTCTCCAAGAGCGGGCCACTTAGTGGACATCTATGCCCTGACATCAGAGGTATTTAGATATCAGAATCAATGACACCAAATAAAATTGTCTGCAATCCAAGAAGACACACTAATAATATAAGCATTCTATTATGTCCATTGCTATTTTTAAAGATATATTTTTATTAATTTCAGAGAGTAAGAAAGAGGGAGAGAAATACAAATATCAGTGATGACAGAGAATCATTAATTGGCCGCCTCCTGCATACCCCACATTGGGGATCAAACCTGCAACCAGGCATGTGTCCTGACCAGAATCAAACCATGACCTTCAGTTTCGTAGTCAATGCTCAACCAGCTGAGCCACAATGGCTGGACTGTGTCCATTACTATTGATAGAGAGTGTGGCAGAGAGGGAAAGAAGTGTTGGGTGAACTGCCCACACTATGAAATCATGTGTATTTCTTTTTGTAAATATCAAATATAATCTACACCGATATTTTCTAGGCTTAATTTTCACCTCCAAGTTCAGAAAATTGAAAACATACAATTTATGCAATTGCCCCCACCCTAGTAAATGATAAATACTTGGTTTACATGACCAATCTGGTAGTATTTTCTAGTCATGGCTGTTTCTGGGCTTTTCTGAGCCCAGCAGACTCATCTTTATAGGACAAAATGATGCACAGTGCCCTATTAGTTGCCCCCATAGAGAATGATTTTATTCTCTTATGCAAACACAGCTGAATGTTATACTGCCTTTCACAGTAAATAGAAATGAAGAATTAATTCACTCTTTGAGATGGGGGGTGTCTTTGATAAGGTGAAATGAATAACAAATTTATCTTGTTATAAGGGACTAATAACAGTTTACTTACTCCTTAAAAAAACTCAGCAGTGAATGGGCTGATATATAAATGTCCAAACCTAACAATGAGAAAAGGGTAAAATGATAAGAGATGCAATATGACTCTCATCCTCATGGCCTATTTCTCACTGAGCTGACTATGGATAATTATGCTGGGTCCTGATTTAATCTCAACTTCAACAGGGGGCAAACTTCAACAGTTTTACTTATGATGATTATAGAAACCTGATATTCTCTAACTCCTAGCTCAGGAAGCACAAGAAAAATTCCAACATTCTTTTTAATACTGAGGTACTTTGAGCCATTTTCAGATAAGTGAGCAAACAACACAAGAGTTATCAATGAGCTATTCCTCTCTCCAGCAAGAGCTCATTATTCTTTTCTGGTTCATGTACTCTAATCAAAGACACCACTCAATAGTGCACAGGGTGTGGAGAAGGAGACAGAAGATAGACGGAGCATGAATGTGGGCACGTATCTGCTTTTATTTTTAATATTCCCCAAGAGAAATATAAAGGCATTTGTCAGATCAGCACTTTTTGCACTGTCATATGCTATGACTGCCAAGAAATATGCATACACACACACACACACACACACACACACACAAACAAACAAAATATCTTATAGTGTAGTATGGAGAAGCATCAGGAGGGGTATATTTGGGAAACTGTGGCTAATCACAAGCATCTGCTAGTTCCACATTTGCTTTTATACTAGTACATCAACATTATATTAAACTAGTGGCCTGGTGCACGAAATTCGTGCACGCGGGGGTTAGGGGCTGTGAGTTGTCTCTCAGTCCCGCCTGCATCCTCTCCAATCTGAGATCCCTGTGGGATCGGGCCTAAACTGGCACTTGGACAACCCCCTCCCAATCTGCTCCTAACTGCTCACCTGCCTGACTGCTTGATCACCCCTTACCACTCTGCTTGCTAACCACTCTGCAACTGGTCCCCTCTGCCCCAACTGCCCCCCACCATCAGCCTGATCACCCTCAACTTCCTTCCCCTTCTGGCCTGATCACCCCTAATGGCCTCTGCCTTGGCCCCTCCCCCATGGCAATCTGAGACCCCCGTCCACACATGCCCTTCACAATCTGGGACCCCTGGCACCTGCAGCGAAGTGGTAGCTGGTCTTCCCCCCCTGCCTCCTGTGGCCCCACCCTTGGCGTGTGCACCAGTGATCTGGGACCCCTGTGCACACACCCTTTGTAATCTCGGACCCCAGGGGCCCACAGCAAAGCACGGCAGTGGACGGCCTTCCTGCCATGCCTCCGCACAGCCTGGGGAACTGGCACCATGGGCTTGCTGAGACCACCAGCACAGTCAGCTCCCCAGGCACATGGCACTTGTTCCTCAGGCCATGTGGAGGCAGTGGGAGAGGCAGGATTGAGCACTGTGCAGCCCCGCCCCCTGCTTCTGATTGGCTGGTAGCATAGCCAATCAGGAGCCAAGGTATGGTCACATTTGCATGCTACTCTTTTATTAGATAGGATGTATCAAGACTGAAGAGAGTCATGGAATCTTAGAGGCGAGAAAGATTTTTAAAATTGTACCATATATGTGTATATGGTTTTTTAAATGTTCTTATACAAACTATTTGTGAACAAGGCAGTGGTTGGTACCAACTATGCTGTGTGTATATTTGCCCCTGTTTTTCAGCTGGAAGAGGGAGACATATATAGAAGCTATCAATATCACAAATAATATAGCATTAGTATAATACTCACATGACATATTTTGGTTGCATTATTAAAATATTTACTTTTAACATTGGAAAGGGTAAATGGGATTCTTACATTAACCCAGAAAGCTTCTGGTAGTGTGCTTATATTTTTACTCTAATTTGGGTGGGTGAAAGGAGAAGGGAAGACATGTCACTTGTGGGATATATTTTACTAAAGTCAAGCTTAATTGGCCTTTTTATTAACACCTCTATTTATTAAACAATAGTGGGAAAACAACAAAATAAAACAGAATCTAGAGCTCTTTAGTATCATCCTTTACTAAATCCTTTAATTTAAAAAAATAGTATAATGTGGAGAATTTGTGTTTTTAAACAATGTCTCCTGTAGTGGGAAGGAATGATTTGCCACAAATGACATGTGGTGTTTACATTTACAATTTCCTTGTTTTTCATGTTTCGGAATGGACTCAGAGGAAAAAAGACTCAGGCAACAGTTGTAGCCGTAGATATCACTTATGGCACCTATCCTGGTCATGTAAAATACACTTGTAGAACACTATCCTGCTCACTGGGGAAATAAATTTAAGAGCATAAATCACAAGTGTGGGGCAATGTTTCAATGCTTTTTCAATAGACCCTGGTACTGGCCCAATCGGGGCCTTATCTTCTTAAGTAAACACCACGTATAAACATCATGTGTAACTTTCTTAGTTGATTACTAGGTCATTCTGTAAAATAAAAGCTGTACATCTTAGATATAACTCTAGCTAGTGAAGTTTCAGATGGAATAAAAAGCAATGCAATAATTCATATTTAGGCATGAAAGCTATGTGTTTTTAAAGAGTTGGAGCATTTTTTACTTAGGGTGTCATTATCTTCAGAGTTCTGAGCATGAAGCACCTCTAAATGTCTGGTCAACCTCCAAGTGACTGGGTTGTTTAAGAGTCAAGTGCTGTCTCCTGGCAATCAAAATCAGACTACACTCTGCTAACCCTATAACAAAAGGTAGATCTGATGGTTTCTCTCCAGTAAACTCTGAGGTGAATAGATGCACACCTGGACCATGCTAATGCTGCTCTACCTGCCTGCAACCTTACATACAGACTTCTTGCCTTTCCTCTGACTTGCAGCCCAAATATTTCTCTCTCAGGATTCTTGGTTTTCTTAATATTAGCATGTGCTTCTCTAGACTAGATAGGAACTATAACCCTTAATGTCATTTAAGGCAAGGGCTCCTCCATTTCCTTCTCAATGGGATGGGAATGTCAGGAGGCAATATTAAAACTTGCTTTCGTGTGTGTGTGTGTGTGTGTGTGTGTGTGTGTGTGTGTGTGTGTTTTCATTTACACTTCCATTATTGATAAATAAATGTCTCAATGTAAATAGCCATCTATCTAATCAGAAAATAATTTGTTCTAAGTTTAATTTTTAAACTGTTTTATGCATATAGCATACAATATTTAGTATATGTCATACAATCCTTCCAGTTAATATATACACTTCAAGGGTTTTAGTATATGTATAAATGCACACAATAATCAGCATAATTAATCTTAGAACACTTTTGAGATAAACCCTGTGCCTTTTTATAGCACTGCCCCCAGCATCAAACAATCACTAATCAAATTGCAGTATCTATAGTACTGACTATTCTTGATATTCCATATAAATTAAGTCACATAACATGTTATTTTGTGCCTGGCTTTTCTCATTTTGCATGTTTTCAAGGATCATTTATATTGTAGCACATGCCAATCAGCATTCCATTTTTTATGGATTAATAATATTCATTGTATAGATAGACAGAAGACATCTTGTTTATATATTCATCCATTGACAGATATTGAAAATAGTGCTGCTACAAGCATTCATAGATAAGGTTTTTATTTGAATACTTGTTTTCAATTATTTTGTTTATAATCCCAGGATTGGAATTACTTGGGCCATATGTAATTCTATGTTTAATCTTATTCTACTGTGGCAGTACCATTATATATTCTGATCCTATGTTCCATTTTACAACTGGAAAATTAGTCTTTAATCATATCTATGTAGCTAGGATTAAAATACTGGCCTTTCTCTTTTACAGTCTAGACATTAATCCATGAGTGATTTTATGCATTCTGGTTTTCTCTGGAAAGAAAAGTATTTACCTTTATATAGGTTTGGAGACCAAGAGAGGATCTAGGACTTACAAGCTGTATAATAGAGTAGAGTGGGAATTAGGGCTAAAGTAGTCCAAGGTTAGGAGGGCATAAAGTAATCAGACCAAAGTAATTTACCACTACTATACTTGAAATGGTACAAAAATTGGAAAAATTAAAGAAATGACAGAAAGCAGTTATTGGAGTATGACTTTGGAGAGGTTAAACATAGTATTACAATTTATTAAATATTGTCATATTTAACAAAAATGTACAGATATAAACTATTATAAACTTATTTATCCTTAAGCTACAAATGACCAAAATGCTTACCTTTAATGCTGCTATATTATTTTGAATATTTTACATGTAAATGATAAATGTAATTTTTGAGCTTTAAATGCAGTTTAATATAAATAACAGGATCTCATTACTAAATCTTTTCTAATAATCTCTTTTCATCTATGCATTCCCTCCATTGCTTCCCATAATTATCTAGGTGATTTGGGAATTCAAAGGAAATGGAAATGATAAGGTGTTTTTAGTTTATATTGTACATAGGGTAAATACATAATAATTCAGGAGAGAAAATAATCAACTGACAGCATGAATGATAAAGGCATGAGTTATGGGACTTTGAGAAGTCTGGTAGATCAGCTTCATGGAAGAGGAAGAGAGGCTCACATATTTACAAGGAAAGTGGAAAAGACAACGAATGAAAACCCCAAGCACACCATGAGCAGAATCAAAAAGGCAAGGAGGTGAGGACTGAATGTTCAGTAGATAGTGTGTAGAGTGCTCTGTCAAGAAAGAAGGACTCATGTGAGAAAATAACAGAATGAATGACTGGGAAAACAGGCTGTGGTCAGATAAATTTGGGCCTTACATATCAGGTCCAAGCATTCTACAAAAACATGGGTCTCCTGAAAAACTTAAAGAATTGGTGACTGCCGAAACCGGTTTGGCTCAGTGGATAGAGCGTTAGCCTGCGGACTAAAAGGTCCCGGGTTCGATTCCGGTCAATGGCATGTACCTTGGCTGCGGGCACATCCCCAGTAGGGGGTGTGCAAGAGGCAGCTGATCGATGTTTCTGACTTTCTATCCCTCTCTATTCCTCTCTGTAAAAAATAAATAAAATATATATTTTTAAAAAGAATTGGTGACTTATCATTGAAACATGTTTTTTAATGCCATTTAAGGATAGACTGAAGGCCAAATAGAAAAGACAGACAAGAGGTTGGGGGCCATTGCAAGAATTCCGCACTCTGATAGTAAGGATCAGCTTTATGGAGACAGAAATGAAAAGAATAGAATAGGCAGAGCAGTGGCAGCAGTTGTGGGTGGATTAGACATAGTGGGTAAAAAATGAAGTCAAATCAACTCAAATTAAATAATAACTTTTGAGAATGGTATTGTGGATATTTTAAAATTATTATAGATTAGAACAAAATTAATCACAAGTTATCAAAGAGATAAAACTACTGCAGAAGTATTTCATGAACAAATGATATGAAATAAATTAGTTTTTAAAAGCATTGCTTTGCTATTTATATTTGAAATGCATATTTATATCTGAACTGTACAAAAACTCAAAGGAGGAAACCAGATTAAAATTTTAAGGCAAAAACAAGAAAGATTTTTTTTCTTTTCATCTCAAATACAAAAATCATGTACATTTCTCTAAGACATAAAGCAAATAATGACTTCAGTGAACTGAAATTCTCAAACATGTCACATATTTATCTACAGATCTATGTAGAATAATGTCAAAATATCTCAGAAGTTCTTTAATGGACTTTATTTTTCCTTTGAAATTTCGGGGATTTTTCAGAAAATACTATGGCATTCCTGAGAGACTGTAATTTTTCCAGAGTGGTCAGAGAGTGTCTGGGACTATTCTTCCTATACATTTTGGTAGTGGGGTTCAGTGATGTATAGAAACCTTATGCTCATATCCAATAGAGTTCTGTAGCTAAAGGAAGAGATGTAGTTAAGAAGGAAGAGTCACACCAAAAATATATCTTTTAAATTTTTCAGCCAAGGATATTGTTTTCCATTGATTTTAGAGGAAAGGGGGAGAGAGAGAGAGAAAGAGAGGGAAAGAAAGAGAGAAAGAGAGAGAGACATCCATTGGTTGCCTCCCACAGGCACCTGACAAGGGTCATGGGATCAAATCTGCAAGTGAGGTACAAGGTAAGTGGCCTTGTTTGACTGGGAATCTAATCTGAAACCCTTTGGTCTATAAGCTAACACCCAAACCACTGGAGCAAAATCAGCCAGGGCACAACAAAAATATTTTTAAAAATTAAAAATTGAATTATAAACTTCCTGGAAATGAATGACAACAAAAACATAATAATCCAAAATCTATGGGACACAATGAAAGAAATCCTAAGAGGGAAGTTTATAACTCTACAGGCCTACCTCAGAAAACAAGAAAAAATGGTAGTAAATCAACTAACTACACAACTTAAAGAATTAGAAAGAGAACAATAAGAAAAGCCCAGAGTGACCTGAAGGTAGGAGATAATAAAGATCAGAGCACAAATAAATGACATAGAGACAAAAAACAAACAAACAAACAAAAAACAAAACACACACACACACACAAAAAAAAAACACAAAAAACAAAAACAAATGAAAAACAAAAAACAAAACAAAAGATAAAGGAAACCAAGAGCTGGTTCTTTGAAAGGATAAACAAGATTGATGAACCTCTAGCCAGGCTCATCGAGAAGCAAAGAGAGAGGACCCAAATAAACAAAATCAGAAATGAGAGGCAAAATAAAAACAGATTCCACAGAAATACAAAGGGTTGTTAAAAAAAAAATACTCCAAGCAACTCTGTTCTAACGAAGTAGACAACCTGGAGGAAATGAACATTTCCTAGAAAAATAGAACCTTCCAAAACTCAATCAGGAAGAATCTAAAAATCTCAATAGGCCAATAACTAGGGAGGAAATTGAAGGAGTCATCAAAAAGCTTCCAGCAAACAAAAACATGGGGCCAGATGGCTTCACAGGAGAGTTTTACCAAACATTCAAGGAAGAACTAAAACCTATCCTCTTCAGACTACTCCAAAAAATTTAGGAGGAAGGAACACTTCCAAGCTCATTCTACGGAGCCAGCATTATCCTAATACCAAAACCAGATAAGGACAACACAAGGAAAAAGAATTGCAGGCCATTATTCCTCAGTAACATAGATGCCAAAATCCTAAACAAAAGTCTAGCAAATCTGATCCAGCAAAACATTAGAAAGATCATACACCATAACCAAGCAGGATTTATCCCAGGGATGCAAGGATGGTACAATATCAACAAATCAATAAATGTGATACATCACATAAACAAATTGAGAGATAAAGATCACAGTTTTCCTTTTCTTGATAAAAACTCTCAGCAAGGTGAGAATAGAAGGATCATACCTCAACATAATAAAAGCCATATATGACAAACCTACAGCCAACATCCTAATCAATGGGCAAAAAGTAAAACCATTCCCCCTAAGAAAAGGAACAAGACAAGGATGCCCACTCTCACCACTCCTGTTTGACATAGTACTGGAAGTATTACCCATTGTAATCAAACAAGAAGAAGAAATAAAAGGCACCACAGGAAGAACACAGCAAGACACAAGAAGAAGAAATAAAAGGCATCACAGATAACATGATACTTTACATAAAAAACTCTAAAGATACCACCAAAAAATTATTAGACTTAATAACTGAATTTGGCAATGTAGCATGATACAAAATTAACACCAAGAAATATATGGCATTTCCATATACCAATAGTGAAATTATAGAAAGAGAAACTAAAATAACAATCCCAAAGAAGCCAAGATGGCGGCAAAGGTAAACACCTAAACTGCTGCCTCGCACAATTTTAAAACTACAAATATAAGACAAAATGTATATCACCCAGAACCATGGGAAAGCTGGCCAAGTGGAAGTTCTGCAACTAGAAGGAAGGAGAAAAGAGCATTGAGACATGCACAAACGCTGAAAAGCTGAGTTACGGACGGGCATGAACTGGGCTGGTGGCAGGTGACTTTGGGTCTGCTTTTTTCAAGCTGAAGGGAAACAAGTTCCTGATTACTATGAACTCCAGTTTCTGGGGAGACACTCATAACCCAGACTCCTACAGGGAGAAGCTGTAAAGATTGCCATTGGGTTGGAAAGTGAGGGTGGCTCCCTTGCAAAGATGCCTGCAGCAATCATTGTTCACTGTGACAGGGAGCAGGACACAGGGATTTGGAAACTCGGAAATAGAGAGATGGTTGAGTGGCAGCCATTGCTGTTTGCCATGCCCTAGCCTAGTGACTCCCTGAGATCCCACCCAGCACAATCTGCAAACCCTCCAAGCTGTGTGCATTTGCATATAAATGGCCTGCCCTATCACAGCTTAATCTAACAAACGGCAGCTCTGGTCAGACAGCTCCAAAACCTCCAAACCCCAAGCAAAGAGGAGGAAACTGTAGTTCTTGCTGTAGCTCCTGCTGGTTCCCTCAGACAGTAGCTGACCTGTACCCCATTGGAGATCTAGAAGCTAGTGTATCTAGAGGTCAGTGTGAGACAACACCAGAATTCAACTACTCACATCCATAAGTGACACATTCAAGAGGCAGACTCAGTGAGCACCAAAGCCCCAAGAAGAAAGTCCTGCCCCATAGACTTGTCTCCAGTACAGCAGTTCTTCCACTCCATCGACACAGAAAAGCAGCAAAATACGGAGACAAAGAAACATGTCATGAATGAAAGAAATGGAGGAAAGCAGACTATTGGACATAGAGTTCTTGACGACATTTATAAGGTTACTCAAGAATCTTCTAAAAACCACTGAGAAACTTGATGAGACCTTTAAGGACCTTAATAAGAATGCCAAGAAAATGGAAATGGACCAGTCAGAAATTAAGCATATACTGTCTGAAATAAAGAATTTGCAGAAATTCAGTGGTAGATCAAAGGACTCCAAGAATCAAACCAAAGATCTGAAATATGAGGAGACAAAAAACATCCAACCAGAAAAACAAAAAGAAAAAAGAATACAAAAATATGAAGATAGTGTAAGGATCCTCTGGGACAACTTTAAGCATACCAACATCCGGATTATTGGGGTGCCAGAAGAGAGAGAGGAAAATATTGAAAACCTATTAGAATAAATAATGACCCAAAACTTTCCTTACCTGGTGAAAGAAATAGACTTACAAGTCCAGGAAGCACAGAGAACCCCAAACAAGAGGAATCCAGGGAAGAACACAGCAAGACACATTATAATTAAAATGCCAAGGGACAAAGACAAAGAGAGACTCTTGAAAGCAGCAAGAGAAAAACAGTTGGTTACCTACAAGCGAGTATCCATACGACTATCAGCTGATTAATCATCAGAAACTATGCTGGCCAGGTGGGAGTGGAAAGAAATATTCAAAGTGATGAACAGC
Organism: Antrozous pallidus; assembly: GCA_027563665.1. Lineage (NCBI taxonomy): Eukaryota > Metazoa > Chordata > Mammalia > Chiroptera > Vespertilionidae > Antrozous > Antrozous pallidus. Next base: position 65,706,753 of record CM050514.1, on the reverse strand, counting down.
AAGAACCTACAAGCAAGTTTACTCTACCCAGCAAGGCTATCATTCAGAATTGAAGGTCAGATAAAGAGCTTCACAGACAAGAAACAGCTAAAGGAGTTCATCACCCCCAAACTAGGATTATATGAAATGCAAAAGGGTATTGAAGAAGAAGAAGAAGAAGAAGAAGAAGAAGAAGAAGAAGAAGAAGAAGAAGAAGAAGGAGGAGGAGGAGGAGGAGGAGGAGGAGGAGGAGGAGGAGGAGGAGGAGGAGGAGGAGGAGAAGGTAAAGATAAAAACTATAAACAATAAAATGACAACAAATACATACCTACAAACAAATGAATCTAAAAATTAAGTGAATGAAAAATCTGATGAACAAAATAGACTGATAAATATAATAGAATCAGGGACATAGTAAGGGAGTGGACTGATAATTCTCAGAGAGAAGAGGGTGTGAGGGGTGGGGGAAGAGATTGGACAAAAATCTTACACCTATGGATTAAGACAGTGGAGGGGGGAGGGCATAAGGACATAGGATGGGGTGGGGGGATTGGGTGGAGGGGAGCTATGGGGGGAAAAAAGAGGAACACCTGTAATAATCTAAACAATAAAGATTTATTAAAACAAACAAATGATAAAAAACAATCCATTTATCATCAAACCAAAAAAAATTAAGATACCTATGAATAAACTTAACTAAGGAGGTAAAAGACCTGCACTCAGAAAACTGCAGGACACTGAAAAAAAGAGAGAGAGGAAGACATAAATAGATGGAAGAGCATACTGTGTTCATTGATTGGTAGAATCAACATCATTAAAATGTCCATACAACCCAAAGTAATCTATAGATTCAATGCAATCCCCATTAAAATACCAATGGCATATTTTATAGACCTAGAACAAACTCTCCAAAAATTCATTTGGAATTAGAAAAAGACCCCAAATAGCTGCAGCAATCCTGAAAAAGAAGAACAAAATAGGTGGGATCTCAATACCAGATATCAAGCTGTGTTATAAAGCCACTATTCTCAAAACTGCCTGGTACTGGCACAAGAACAGATTTATAGATCAATGCAATAGAATAAAGAACCCAGAAATCAACCCAAACCACTATGCTCAATTAACATTTGACAAAAAAGACAAGAACATACAATGGAGTCAAAAGAGTCTCTTCAATAAATGGTTTTGGAACAATTGCATCGATGCATGCAAAAAAAGGAAACTAGACCACCAACTAACAGTATACACAAAAATAAACTCAAAATGTATAAAGGACTTAAAGATAAGATAGAAAACCATAAAAATACTAGCTGAATCCACAGGTAGCAAAATCTTAGACATATGCCAAAGCAATTTCTTCACCAATACAGCTCCGAGGGCAATGGAAACTAAAGAGAAAATAAATAAATGGGACTACATAAAAAAAAAAAAAAAAACACTCTGCACAACAAAAGAAACCATCAACAAAACAATAAGAAAGCACATTGCATGGGAGAACATATTTTGCCAATGTTATCTCTAATCATGTTTTAATCTCCAACATTTTCAAGGAACTCATACAACTTAACAAAAGGAAGATAAATAACCCGATCAAACAATGAGTGAAAGAGCTAAATAGATACTTTTTGAAAGAATACATAAGGAAGGCACATGAAAACATGCTCAAAGTCACTAATCACCACAGAGATGCAAATCAAAATGACAATGTGGTATCAGCTCACACCTGTCAGACTGACTATCATCAACAAATCAACAAAGGACAAGAGTTGGTGAAAATGTGGAGAAAAGGGAACCCTCCTAAACTGCTGCTAGGAATGCAGACTGCTGCAGTCATTGTGGAAAACAGTGTGGAGTTTCCTCAAAAAACCTAAAAATGGAACTTCCATTTGACCCAGTGATCCCATTTCTAGGAATATATCCCAAGAAACTAGAAACAACAATCAGAAAGGATATATGCACCCCTATGTTCATAGCAGCACAATTCACCATAGCTAAGATTTGGAAACAGCCTAAGTGCCCATCAGCAGATGAGTGGATCAAAAAACTTGGGCACATCTACACAATGAAATACTATGCTGTGTTATAAAAGAAGGAAGTATATAATTTGCAACAGCATGGATGGAACTGGAGAGCATAAGCCAGTCAGAGAAAGATAAATATCACATGGTCTTACTCACTTATGAAATATAATGAACAACATAAAATTATGAACTAAAACAGATCCAGACACAGAGAAGCATTGATCAGACTGTCAAACCTCAGGGGAAGGAAGAGGAAGGTGGTGGGTAAAGGGGAGAGATCAACCAAAGGACTTGTGTGCATGTACATAAGCATAACCTATGGACACAGACAGCAGGGGGGTGAGGACATGAGTAGGGTGCAATGGAGCAATAAGGACACATATGTAATACCTTAATCAATAAAGAAAAAATAAAATTAAAATTAAAAGTTGAGTCTTTGGGAACATTCACCACCTTCCCTAAGTTCTTTGTATTCATCAACACGCATTATTTGACAAGTCAAAAGAAAGAGCAGGAAGTGGGTTTCAAGGAAAGAGAAGGAACAGAATTTAGAGTTGGATTGGAAAGCCTCACATCAGGGAGCAAAATTTTAGCCAGTATCCTGGTACAATTAAGGACTAAGCAGGTGCAAACTCAGGTTCTCTGGATTACCTGAAAGGGGGTGGAGGGATGTACTTTTTCCTCTTGCAGCATTTTAGGAGACTATTTTAGTTTTTCTTCCCATAAAGGACAGAATTGATACCCTCAACATTCCTGTGGTAGAATCAATGAATCACTACCACTGATATAGTAGTTATGATCACTTGAAATCCTTTAATTAAGGTTTATAATCCAAGTGTTCACGCTGTAAGTATAATTATAAAATATCAATGTTTTTCTTGTTCTGAATTCAAAATGATATAATAAAATCTTCATATTTCAATAAATAAAGTTGGCAGATTTTCTAATTTTTATACTTCAAGTATTCAGAGTTTTAGGTAATATTTGCACTATATTCTATGTTCTTCAATAAAAAAATACTTTAAAACTAAAAACTAACCCTGAATAGTGTACCCAAATGAGCATTAGACCTAAGCGAGGGTCTAATTAATGTTCTAAATTAACTTCTGTTGCATCTTTATCTACCTTTCTTTCCTATACTGTTAGAGACACCTTTAAACTAATTTGGAAAATAAATCACACACATACAAACTATACAATTGCAAACTTTGTTTGTTAAGGGCATTTTTGCTCTGAAGTTGTATGGAATATGACTTGTTTTTGCTTCAGGACAAAGGAGAGAAATACAAAGGTTCAGTCCCAGGAGTTCCAAATTGTAAGAATATCAGAAGGGCTTCCATGGTGATGACATTCAGGAATAGTGTCAAAGGAGGCAAGCAGTGCCCCAGTTTTTTCCTCATCCCTAAAATCTCTACTACCTCAGAAGTGAAGACTATATGAGAACTCTGATATCTATTTTGGTCCATTAAGGGAATAGAAATGCACATCAAGTCTGGATTTAGGGAGACATATCAAGGTTACTATGTACTACTTGCTGAATCTGAGAGCAGTTCATATTTGAACCCAGTGGCCCACCCAAATCCCACGCTGAAAGAACCTGTCCATTTATAACTGCTTCTATCATGAAGGCAGTCTGTCATCATGGGCTTTAATTCAGGAAATCTCTGGCAGATTAAATCCATCTCAAAACTGCCCAGTACCTAAAAGTATTTGGGACTTTCAAGATCCACACAGGTATTAGAGAAAGTTGGAACCTTAGTAGATGTTCTTCATAACTTTTTATGGGAGGATTTATTTTTTGTTCCTAAGAAAGGGACATTTAAGGCGAGCTTTAAAGTGAGGCATGAAGCAACATTGATCTTAAGAAAACTAGAATAGGAAACAGGAGCTATTGGTCTTTCTGAATCCCAACAGAGTCTGTCATATGTAACAAAGATTGTACAGAAAAGGATGAATGAGGAATAGTGTTTATTGTGTATATCATTAAATTATTTTAGATTCTTTCAACATGGGCACTATATTAAATAGAAATATAAGGCACTCTATTAGACAGAAATGTATTGAATATTTTAAGAAAGTTTTATAGTTTTTATGCTAGTGAAAAATTTTAGTTAGTTGGAATCTGAGTTTATTCTATTAAATGAGGGAGGGAGGGGTAAGTGCAATGAAGTATTAATCTAGTAAAACATTTTTTCCATTTTTTATTTATTTATTTTTGTCTTCTGCCAACTGAAAGGGCTTCTGTGTCAGTGCCAGGAGGAGCCTGGTAGTGATTAATTGACTTAGCTGTCAAACTAAGGCAGTGTGTGTACCAGTAGGAGAACATTGTGAGGGACAAGGCCATGTTTTTATGGGGAAACTTTGTTTGGAGACACTTTGTAACAGAGAAAGGGCAGGGGGTGAAGAAGGGAGATAAGTGGCTCTACAAATGCACGTGTCCACAAAGAAGTACATTATTAAAGGGGGGTTTTCAAGCTTTCAAATATCTCCTAATCCTTATACATGTGGGCACAATTTACCTTTACCTCTTAAAAATTACCTCTTGCTGAAACCAGTTTGGCTCAGTGGATAAAGCTGCAGCCTGCAGACTGAAAGGTTCCAGGTTCGATTCTGGTCAAGGGCATGTACCTTGGCTGCTGGCTCATGCCCAGGAGGGGGTGTGCAAGAGGCAGCTGATTGATGTTTCTCTCTCATCGATGTTTCTGACTTTCTATACCTCTCCCTTCCTCTCTGTGAAAAATCAATAAAATATATTTTTAAAAAATAAAAATTATCTCTTATCTAACTACTGGAAGAAATTCAATGTATCGATTTAGTTTTTGAAACTGCCCGTGACTCTCCCATGAGTTTGAGAAAGTTACTAAAATGCTACATTCTGATTATTCTGAAAACGGAAAATCTTTAACAGAGGGTTGCTATGAAAAAACACCCATGCAATAATCTTATGCCTGGCTAAAGTGAGAACAGTGTAAGATTTCATTCCACATGTATGGAGGAAGATCTCAATGCATAAAGTTTGGAATGTTCAACCTTCTTCTAGTGGAAATGTAAAATGATGAAAGATGCAAAGATTTTACATTTGCTTTTATTAGGTTGCTAATTTCTTGACCTAATTAATAGGATTGCTAATGAAACCACATTGCAATACTACTTAAGGTATTACATGAGTCTCCTTTTCCCCCCACTGATCTCTCCCTAGCCGCCCCCACCCCCAGCATGTGTCCTCACTTCTCCCTCCCATCTGTGTCCACTGGTTTTACTCATATGCATGCATACAAGTCCTTTGGTTGATCTCTTACCTCCCTACATTTTGTCTTCCCTTAGAGATTGGACAGTCTGTTCAATGCTTCTATGACTCTGGTTTTATTTTGGTTTCTCAGGTTACGTTGTTCATTATATTCCGCAAATGAGTGAGATCATGTGATATTTATTTTTCTCTGACTGGCTTATTTCACTTAGCATAATTCTCTCCAGGTCCATCCATGCTGTTGCAAATGTTAAGAATTCCTTCTTTTTTATAGCAGCCTAGTATTCCATTGTGTAGATGTAGCAAAGTTTTACAATCCACTCATCTGCTGATGGGCACTTAGGCTGTTTCCAAATCTTAGCTATTATAAATTGTGCTCCTATGACCATAGGGGTGCATATATCCTTTCTGATTGGTATTTCTGGTTTCTTGGAACACGTTCCTAGAAGTAGGATTACTGGGTCAAATTTAAGTTCCATTTTTAATTTCTTGAGAAAACTCCATACTGTCTTCCACAGTGGATGCACCAGTCTGCTTTTGCACCAGCAGTGCAGCACTTGTCTGTTAATTATGTGTCTCTTGGGTTTCTGAATGTCCTCTTTCAATTTAGGTCTGTTGCCCATTTTTTTTATTGGATTGTTTATCTTTCTTTTAATTTGTATGAGTTCCCTGTAAATTTTGGAGATTAAACTCTTACTGGAGATAGCATTGGCAAAAATATGTTCTTCCATGCAGTGGGCTTTCTTGTTTTATTGATGGCTTCCTTCTCTGTGCAGAAGCTTTTTATTTTGATGTAGTACCCTTTTTTTATTTTATCTTTTCCTTGGTTTCCATTGCCGTACAAGCTGTATTGGTAAAGATATTGCTACGACAAATGTCTGTTATTTTTCTGCCTATGGATTCTTCTAGGATTTTTATGGTTTCTCGTCTTACGTTTAAGTCCTTTATCTTTTTTGAGTTTATTTTTGTGTATGGTGTAAGTTGATAGTCTAGTTTATTTTTTTGCATGTATCTTCCTTAAAATAACCTTATTATGAAAAGTTACAATGAAAATTCTATTTTCCAATATGCTAAAACTTTTGGAAATTCAAAGCACCATTCTTATATCTTTACTAGAAGCCCAATGCATGAAATTCATGCAAGGGGCTCAGCCCTTGCATCCCTGGTTTAATCTGGAAATTTGTTCATAAGTATATCCAGAAGGTTGTTCGGCTTCCCAGTCTTATTAGCGTATTATGCTTTTATTACTATAGATTTTCTAGGATCCAGGTTAAGGAAAGGGGAGAATGAAAACAAATTTTAAGTTTAATGTTTTCTAAAGTTTAGTCAGAATTCAGGAGTCTTATCAACTTAAAGAGAGGGCATTCAAAGTGGTTCAAAATCTTGAAAGAGAGTTCAAACTTTTAATCATACATACAGAATTGGATTGAGTTATGTATCTGTTCATGTAGAAGTGGTTCTTCATACTTATCCATTGGAAATGAAAAGCTTGTATTGCTTAAATTTAATATTTTTAATATATTTGTTGAACTATAAATCTAAAACCTTATGAAATACTTGATTACTTAAAACTCAACACTGAAAACATTTAATTCCTATATATATATTTTAAAAAATAGTTCATCATTACTCATACTATTGTGTGACTCTACATGACAATTATTTTTCTGTACTAAAAATACTTTGTTTCTAAAAGTACAAATTGTAGCCGAAACCGGTTTGGCTCAGTAGATAGAGCGTCGGACTGTGGACTGAGGGGTCCCGGGTTCGATTCCAGTCAAGGGCATGTACGTTGGCTGTGGGCACATCCCCGGTGGGGGGCGTGCAAGAGGCAGCTGATCGATGTTTCTCTCTCATCGATGTTTCTGACTTTCTATCCCTCTCTCTTCCACTCTGTAAAAAATCAATAAAAAAATATATTAAAAAATAAAAAATAAAAGTACAAATTGTACACAATAAATTTGCACACAGTGAGAAAATGAAGTATATACATATATGAATATCAAGTGTGCATAGTTATATCTGATACTAACATTTCTTGTAGCACCTCTCTGTGATTATCTTTTAACAAATTTCAATGGATTTAGTGCTCAAGAATTTTGCTAAATTAAATGGCTAAGATAATGGTCATGTTACTGTATTGCTTCCACTAATAAACCTGAGCCTTACTTACTCTAATGATGGTGATGGTTAACATTTATTCAGCAGGAACCTGGGCCAAGCACTTATACTTGGGGTAGTATAGCCTCATAGCCGCCCTCACAGGGTGGTTTCATTTCCGTATAAGGAAACTGAGGCTAAGAGGGGATATGTTAATCGTGTAAAGCCACGTGACAAGTTGCTGGGCTGGAATTAGAAAGTCCACCTGATTCTAAAGTATATTCTTTCCTGCTCCCTGCCCAGTCACTTTCTGCTAGTCAGCCCTCTGTGACTTCTGCTTTTAAGTCTCTAGTTTTCTGTGAGAAAACGGAGCTTAACATGTTTTTGTTTTGCATTAAGTTTTTACAAAGACCATCAATACTCATTACTAGAGAATTCTACAAGTCTCTTCCAGGAGACGTGTTTGATTTGAGGAACTTTGCTTTATATGTTTTCATTTTCTTTTTAAATTTATTATGAGTTTTTATTATCAATGTTGAATTTATGATCTTGGTAATCTTTATTTAATTCCCCACTGAATAGCTCTATAAAATTTTTAATAACTTTAAAATTTGATAAAATCAGTAAACAAACTAAAACAAACAAACAAAATATGTTTGGGTGATTAAAGTTTGATATAACTAGGCTTGGAATCTGGTATAAAGTGATTCTGAAAGCCCAATTCATAAAGTAACTGAGCCAAAAGAAGACAGGCATGCAAATACATAAATTAGAACACAGGTAGTAAATACATTGGTAGGAACATGAGCGTGAAAGGAGCTTTGAGAACTGATTAATTTTATGGAGCTAAAGGAGAGATGGAGGAAACAAAGAACTAAAAAATGACACCTGAGTTGAGTTTTGAAATATCAGAGTTTGCCTAGGTTGGAGGCTTCAGATGGTTATGATAGGAGGAAGGGATTCTGGCTGAGGGTAGATTGTCATGAATGCAGAAGTTCAAGTTATAATTTTCCAAAGATAACTCTAACTCTCCAAACCTACCATCTCAAAAATGCACTGACCATTTATACACACCCTCTTGTCAAGAGCTCAGAATACTGCAGTGACAATTTAAACACTAGTTACACTTGCACTTTGTAGGTATAGATTCTATGTATTCTCTGAATAATTTATTTGACCTTGTTACTCATTTTTGTTATCTTATAAATTAGTATTCTGGACCTGCTTTTATTAACAGGATCTATCAGTAATACCTGACTATAATAAAGGAAACATGAGACACTATTAGTACCATTAATTTTTATAATATACATTCATTACAAAAGCTTCAAAGTGGCCTCTGATTATTCTAGTCATCAAAGATTAGAGTTAAGTTGAAAACTATGAGACTGGATGATAGTGCTTAAGGGCAAAATATAATAGCAAATGCCCTTTAGCAATTATTGCACACTAGGATTTTACTCTAATAAGTGTTTTGCATGAGTCTTGTCTCTTTTAAAGTCAATTAGCAAGTTATGACTTAGAACCTACTATTTTTCAGCTCAACATTTTCAGTGTAGCGCACTATAAAGAAACAGATATAGAAATCAACCCTACCCCCATGAAGCTTGTGACTTTCCTTTAAGTTAACATTAATAGCTAAAAAATTGGAAAGTGCAGCAAGATGAATCATGGTAGCAGTAGCCAAAAGGGGATAAACCCTTTTAAATAAATAATTTAAAAATAATTAATTTTTTAATTATGAAAGAATGTCAAGACAATTTTGATAACTCATTGAGTGTAGCATTTTACAAAGAGTTAAAAGCTATAATTTTAGTGGGTTTGGAATCTAGGTTGGAATATTTTTTACATTTACTTGAAAAGGAACAGAAACACAAGAAATATATCATTAGAAAGTGAGAAAACAGCCAAACAAACCATCAACAAAACAATAAGAAAGCACACTGCATGGGAGAATATATTTACCGATGTTATCTCCAATAAGGGTTTAATCTCCAACATTTACAGGGAACTCATACAACTTAACAAAAGGAAGATAAATAACCCAATCAAAAAATGCACAGAAGACCTAAAGAGACACTATTTGAAAGAGGATATTAGAAGGCCAAGAGACACATGAAAACATGCTCAAAGTTATTAATCATCAGAGAGATGCAAATCAAAACAACAATGAGGTACCACCTCATACCTGTCAGATTGGCTATCATTAATAATCAACGAAAGCTGAGGATTCGGAGAAAAAGGAACCCTCATGCATTGCTAATGGGAGTGGAGACTGGTGCAGCCACTGTGGAGAACAGCATGGCCTTTCCTCAAACAGTTAAGATTAGAATGCCCATTGGACTCAGTAATCCCCTTCTAGGGATTATCTCAAGAAAACAGAAACACTAATCAGAAAGGATATATGTGCCCCTATGTTTATAGCAGCTCAATTTACAATAGCTAAGATTTGGAAATAGCCTAAGAGTTCATCAGCCAATGAGTGGATTTAAAAAATGGTGGTATATCTACATAGTGGAATACTATGCTGCTATAAAAAACAAGGAGCTTTTACCATTTGCAACAGCATGGATATACCTGGAGAGCATAATGCTAAGCAAAATAAACCAGTTGGAAAAAGATAAATATGACATGATTTCACTCACTTTTGAAATATAAGGAACAACATAAACTGATGAACAAAAATAGATCCAGAGACAGAGAAACAGGGAATCATCAAACCTCAGAGAGAAGAGAAGGAGGGCTTGGGATGATAATAATCAACCAAAGGACCTGTCTGTATACATGCATATGAGCATAACCAATGGACACAGATACTGGGGCAGTAGGCGCTTTTCCTGAGGGGTGGGAATGGCTGGGAAGGGGTAGATGGGGAAAAGGAGAAATATGTAATACTTTAAACAACAAAAAATTACTTATGAATCATTTACCTGGTGCCTGTTATGTATATAATCCTATACCAGGAACAACAAAATACAAACTTTTCTGTAAATGTGGTAAGTGATAAGCTCTAGTTTATACTTTAAATTTTTAAAATATGTTTTTTTTATTGATTTTAGAGAGGGAAGATGTGAGAGAGAAAGAAACATGGATGTGAAAAAGAAACATATATGTGCTGCCTTCTACATGCCCTCTCCGGGGCATGGAGCCCACAATCTGACATGTGCCCTGACTGGGAATCAAACTGGAGACCTCTGGGTGTACAGAATGATGTTCAACCCACTGAGCTACAGCAGCCAGGGCTCTAGTTTATACCTTAATAGGAACAAAGAAATACATGCATGAAACTCCTTAAGAAATACTGTTGGTAACAGCAATAAATGGAAGCTGGCTGCCATCAATGTTGATACATAAATAAAGTAAAATAATGAAAAGTAGAAAAACACATATAAAGATACATGACACTCTCCAGAAACACCTCCAGGAAGGTGAGAGCTTTGAGTTCTCATAAGGAAGTGAAGCCCAAGCATTGGCGGGGGGGTGCTGGCAGGACAACCTGTAAGTGTCCCAAAGCAACCAGAAGGGACTGAGGTCACACTCTGAGGTTGTGAGGCAACAGGAATGGGAGTGGGCCAAAAGTAAGGGTACCAAGTGATGCCAGTGGGAAAGAATAGTGTGGGCAGATGTCAGAGGGTCTTCAATTCTGGGTTCAGAGCTAAATGTGACTCACATTTAGACATCCAGGAAGTATGCTGCAGGTGGGAAGGAAAAGACTATGTAGAAGCTGTATGAAGAACGAATGTATGTAGGAGAGACTGGGGTCAATGAATGAAAGTAAATGAATCTTTACACTAAAGTACAGGCTGTGGATTAGAAATGGAGATGAATGTGAGAGAGATAGGGAGAGAATTGAAGCAACTGACTAGAAATACTTAAGACAATCCTGAGGTTGCTATTGCAAATAACTTAATATGCAAGAAATATTAAAGGACCAAGGGAAGACAGCTGTTAGAAAAAGAGATGAAGTTTGGCCAGAAGGAGGGTGAAGGGAATAAGGAAATAAAAGAAAAGGAGAGCCAAGTATAAAAGGAAAAGAATTGTACATGTGTGTTGTGGTTCATCTAAAAGAATCATCATAGTCATAAATAGTGTCAGTAAATCAATTGTATAGTATTTTCTTTTATCTCTCAATTACTGAGATAGTAGTAGCTTAATATTTATTGCATATCCACAGTATTCTGTGTACTGTTAAGCAAATCTCTCTTTTTTTATTGCCAGCAGTATCATAGGATGTGTGCTGTACAGGTAGAACCAGCAGGTGGTAATCAATAATTGGGCTTTGTGGAACAAGATAACATTTTTACTGTGCACACTTGCTTCCATAATATCAAGAACATGCAGGGTTTTTTTTTCCCCACAGGCATTGCAGAGATTTTTTTTTATGTGGTGCCTGTACTTCGCATTCTTGTGAATATTTCTAATATTAATTCACAATGCATGCAGGGTTAACTACCGCCTAGGTGAGTTTGAGCACTGTTTGTAAATTGTAGCCTTTGTAAAATGCCTACATTTTTCAAGGCCCCGTAGCATGAATGCGAGGCAGGGCACACTCTGCTCTATCCATCTCTTGACAATGCATGCGAGGAAAATAGAAAATGATGGCCTCCCAAATCTACACATTAGTGAACACAAACTCAGCCACACAGTGACATCTTTCTCCTTAAAAATAATGATGCAGACTGTCTTCATTACTTAAGGAAGCCAGAGCTCACACTGAATGTGTCAAAAGCCCTGTATTATCCCACTCTGTCTGAAGCTGCCTTGACAGCACCTTTCCTGCCACGAGAGTGGATTACAGGCAGGGTGGTAATCAGCCAGGACATTAGTAAAAATAGGTTCTTTCAAGAGCAGGGTGTGAACTTTAAGCATCACAAAAAGGGTTTACCACTATACTGACTAGAGGAACAATTAGCTCCCTGCTGCCTTAAACTAACCAGAAACAGCATGGTGCTTGCTACAGGTTGGCGAAGGGCAGCGGGAGTTAATTGGTGCTTTGACAAAAACAATGATAGAATACTCTACAAAGCCTACTAAGTAACAACTGTGCTGAGCTCTGAGGATCTCTGGTGAAAGGTGCCATAGGAAGATATAGAGAGATACAAAGCAATATGGGGAAAAGTGAGAGACAGATGGAAAATGAAAGAGAGAGAGGAACTAGGTGCTTCAGGCAGGAAATAGAAGGAGAAAGAGAATGAAAGGCAGAACAAGAGGGACATCATTGAATTCAAAGACTTTTGTTCAACAAATTCATCACAGCTTAATTCAGCAGGACTGCCCTGAGATGTCCAACAAATGTGTACAATTATAACAAAGGATAATCCCTAGGTGACTACTACAGAAGTCCCCACAGAGCCACTCAGTAGCAGGTATTCTATTATTACTCTAGGTTTCCACCTGCTTACCTAATTAACTTAGTGAAACTTAGCAGCTAACACTGAGATCCTAATGAGCTTCTGAACTCAAGGGAGATCCCAGGTTAAGGAGAGCCAGTAAGTCATTGTGTGATAAGAGAAAGAAAACTCAAGCAGGGAAAGAGTCACCACAGGAGCTTAGCATCATTTGGTCCCTTTGGAGTTAGATTCGTCTGTCTGCAGGAGAGCAGCATATTGCCTTTGGTTCTCCAACCATGAGAATGACTGCTGCCACCATGTTGGTCTCCAGGGTATTATGTTCTTTGTATTTGTATACCTTTATGGTACAAATAATGATGATAGATATTTATTGAAAACTTACTATATGCCTAGATAATTGTGCTAGATACTAAAACTATGAAATCTCCTTTAATCCTCACAACAATTTTATGAGGAAGGCATTGTTGTTGTTGTTATTGTTGTTGTTGTTGTTATTATTATTATTAGACTAATTTTTCAGTCATTGGCACTGTGAATTCAAAGAAATTAAATAATTTCTCAAATCCAGGTAAATAAGAGGTCACAGCCTGACATTCAAGCTAAGGTATGTAGACCCTAAAATTACATTTCTTCACTTATCTTCCATTACCCCTTACTTTTCAGTAATAAAAGCTTAAATTCTACTAACCAACACTCTCTTTAAATACATCACCCTATCTATTAAAGAGGGAATATGCTAGTTGAGCATCATGCTGTTGCAAAGATGGTGGCACCCACAACAAATAAAGAGGGAATATGCTAATTGGCTGCCACACCCTCAAAGATGGTGGCACACACATCTACAATATGGCAGTGCCCAGACCCTTCAGCCTCAATGGAGCAGCAGGCATGGTCCATGCACCTGCCTCTGGAGTCCCCCAGTTCTCTTAGTCCCCCAGCCACCCAGGCCTGGCCTGAGGAGCAGGCAAGCCTCAAATGACAGCTGCCCAGCTGCCCAGGGCCAGCCTGAGGTGCAGGGAAGCCTCAGATTGTGGCTGCCCAGCTGCCCAGAGCTACCTGAGGCTCAGGTAACCAGGGCTGGCCAAGGTTTGTGCTGCCAGCAGTGGCAGCAGCAGAAGTGTGATGGGGCATTGCCTTCCCCTGATCTCCAGCTTGCCTCCCACCTCTGAGGGCTTCTGGGCTGTGAGAGGGGGCAGGCCAGCATGAGGGACCACCTCTCAAGTGCATGAATTTTCATGCATTGGGCCTCTAGTAAAATAGATAAAAAGATTCATTTGCCAAGTATAGAATTCATAAAACAGTGTGGACTGGGATAATCAACTTGGTTGGATAAAAATATTGGTTCAGAGATTCCCAGGACTTTTCCTCATTCATTTTCAAATGGCTGCTTGTTTCTGCAGTACATTCACTACTTAGGCACAAGGGCTGTTCTCATCCTGCAGAGAAATTCTGCTCTTAAACAATTCTTTTAAGCTAGCATCTATGACCAGATGGGCAATCCCTCTGAGCTCCTCCACCAGAAGGGCTGGATATAAACAACTTATTGCTTCTAAATTCAACTCCTTCCTAACACTTGCCATCAATTTTTTTTCTTTTCTATCTAAGAAATGTCTTTAGATACCAGTTCAACTGTATTATGAACATAATTAGCATCCCCAGAGAATAGTATAGTCTTTAAAAAATTGAGTTGTATACAGCCTCTTGCTTCCAAGAACTGTCACTTTGAAATACACCAAGAAACTGACCACTTCTCATCTTCACTGCAGCAATCTACCCACTGGTTAAAGCTACCATCCTCTCTTATGTAGGTGATTTTAATAGCTTCCTACTGGTGATCTGCTCTCACCATTTCTTGTCTATGATTTATTCTCTACCAATTGAAGAGTAGCCAGAGTAATGCTTTAATATCCAAAATCATATTGAATTTCTCCTCTGGTTTCCCTTCTCACTCAGAGTAAAAATCTAAATATCTTGCCATGGCCAAGAAGGGCCAACAGGGTCTACTCCCTCCCTATTCCCCCTCCTGTCACAACAGCCTACTTGCTCCCTAAACATGTGCATTCAAAGGACCTTTGCCCCTGGTGGTTTTCTGTTTAAATGCTCTTCCTCTAACTCTCTGTTCCCTTGGGTCTCTGTTTAAATATCAGTGTCTTAGTAAAGCATTTCCTGACAACCCATAATGCCAACAATTGCTTTGATTTAAAATTCCTCCTTTAAAATTTTTAAACATCTCTAACAATTGATGGCAATTGATAATAATTCATCTTACAATTGATGGCATCTTATTATTGTAACTGGAAGCTTTTGTTTGTTTTTTTCTAGTTAGATAAATATAGGAGCACATTTGCAATTGCTTATGTCTTTGGTTTGATAAAATATACTAATATGGCCCTAACTCGCTCTCTTCCACATCATTACTTTTCATGCCCAATATATTTTTCCTCCACAACATCCTGTGGTATCCTGCTAGTATACATTTGTTAGTTTAACTGTTTATTTTTTTTCCCTTCAACTAGAATGTAAGCACCATGAGAAGAGGAGTTTTGTTGATTTGGGTCTAGAAATATGCTTGGCATACTTTAGATATCCCCTAAATCTTTGTTGAATGAAAGTTTCTCTCTGAAACCTCATTTAGATATGAGCCCTGCCACCCTATCCCCAATATTAAGGGATGGTTAACAGAGACACCAGATCCTACATGAACAAAATTTAGAAACAACCCACTAACCATGCAATGAAAAATCATCGGCATATTTTAAAGTAATACAATCTTAAATAGCTCTATAACCCAAATGGAGAAAAAGCAGATATCAAACACCCTAAAACATAATTAATGGTCTACTTGAACTAGTCTAGGGCCTCTGTCAGATCATGGAAAATTGTTTTCCCAGAACCATTCCTAAGGTCACTCTCAGAAATTTAGAGAACATTTACATTTTACCAACTGATTTCTATTGGCAATGTGTTTTTGAATATATCTTGATTTCACTCAGAACACCGGCCATGCTGGAGAGCAGTCCCTTTTGTGTGTGTGTGTGTGTGTGTGTGTGTGTGTGTGTGTGTGTAAGGAGAAAGAGCTGCTAAAACCCCAAAGATGCCCAAGCACATCCATTAGCAGAAAATCAAGTATACACACAAATTTCCAAAAGGTGAGAAACATTTCACACTATTTATATTTTATGTGTTTTTGTAGTAAGCCTCTGTAAATAAATGATTTATTAATGTACCAGTGAACCACAAGATCATTCTCTTTCCTTTTGTAACTCAGTGAAAACTTTAAAATTCTATGAATGGGGTTCCCAGGGAGCAGCTCCCAATTTGTTCAAACAAAGGAATGTACAGCGAATTTCATGACCTCATTTCCAAACAGTCCCCAAAAGTTGCTGTTTCCTATGTTCTTCTATGGATGTGAACATTTTAGCACTTTACGGACGACAGATTTGCCTATGGAAACACAGTGCTTTGAGTGGCAGATGTCCCTGTGAATGTATCTCCCTCACTAAGGTTATATTTGCTGCCTTCTACCTTAATAGCCAGACCAATTTTAAGGAAAATTGGGTTGAGAGGAATATTCTGAGACTGATGCTTTTTGTGTCAAATACTGCACCCTGGGGCCAATTTCCACAGCTAGGAGAGGATGGGCATGAAATATGATGACTAGCAGACTCTGGGGAATGAGAGCGCTTTCCAGTGTCACAGTAAACTTCATATATTTTGTCTTGGCTTCACATACCCTTAAATTTAAACTACCCCCAACTCAAAAAAAAAAAAAAATGAACATGTGGTGATTCTAGAAGACACTGTTCTCCTTTGGAAAAAAAACAACATAATTCTCTCTTTCAACTGGGGCCCCCAGCTTTCTGGCATTTGCACTTGAAAGTTTTCCAACACCTTTGAAATGAAAGACTTGAGATTTTTCTGGCTGCTTAGAATACATGGTCCGGTAGACCCCAATGTTTCTAGGATGGTTGAATCCACTCCCGCCCCGTCTTTTCAGTCACAGGAAAAGCTGCTGTGTTACAAGTCAGTACCGTGTCAGAGATATCCTGCTCCAAGGAGCCCTTTTGCTCATTTGAAATTTGGTCAGATCTTGAAGAAGGCTTCTTTCATCCCTTGTCTCTCAGATGGTCACAAGAGGGACAAGGGAAAAGCAGACTTTTAAAAATAAATATTTGCATATTTATGAAAAATTTTCAGGGAAAACGAAACTGATTTGAAACAAAATTGCAAGTGAATCAACTAGACATTCAATTTTTTTTAAAAGCCCTGAAAATTGTAGCTAAGTGAGCAGCTGGCTTTGTTTACGTTGCCAGTTGATTCCAGGGAAGGTGTTAAGTAAACCAAGACATGAAAATGTCCTTTGTCTCTCCATGAGGAAAGATGCTTTGTAATAAACAGATCTTTCTATGTTTTTCACAAATCTACTCCCAATTTGTCCAGGAAAGATGCAAACAACCTTTTTCCACTTGATGTTATTATACTCATCCTCATAGTCAACAGTCTTCTAAGCAAAATGGCCCAGACACTCCTCATGCGAAATACCTATTAGCATATAAAACTATCTCTGAGAGTTTACAGAATGGGATCTAAAATTAACTCTAGAGCAATGGGCCTCAAACTATAATATATTTATGATACAACTAAAGTTCTGTTGAAGCAACTGAATCAGAATCTCTAAGTGAGGCTTGGAGTTTGAATTTTGATCACACATCTGGATAATTTAGATGAAAGTGGTCTGTTGGCCAGGCCCAGAGATATCCTGACTCACAGAGTTGACTTCTCCAAGGGAAGCTCCCCACTTAGGCTTTTCATGTTATATAATTTTAAAAATACACTGTTTTTAGGTATTGGAGAGATGCTATCAGGCTTTATAAAAATAGGAGTGTTATTAACCTGAAAAACAATGCATATAATATGTCATGGACTTTTAATATATTAAACATAGAAAACACATTGCTGGGTTTCAACCAGGAGTAGAACTCAGAGACTGAGATGAATTAATGGGCATGCAGAAACATCTGAAGTAAGTCACTGCAATAGGAAATCAGGCATGCTGAGAAACACAGATCAATGAGAAGTGAGAAGACTGAGACTTTTAAATTTGACTTCAAAGATATATTAGTATATCTATGAATCACCTTCCAGTTTATAATATGCTTTCAGGTATACTTTTAATTGTATGCTTATGACTACCATAGTAAAGAAACTAGTAGTGTCAGCACTGGAGTGTAATGATTAGCAAAAATGTCTCTAGAGTCAAATTTTCCCAGGTTTAAATCCTTTGTGATTTCATACAGCAAATATAACCTATGTATCTCTGTCCCTTCATTAATGCAGGAACATTGACAATGCCTACCTCACGAGCTATGACAAAAAAAAAAAAAGACAAACCCACAAGATTTCACCGTTGCAATGTCTGACACTTAGTATGAGATCAAATGCAAACTTTTCTTATTTTTCAATAGAAAGAGAAACTAAGACTCAGAAAACTAAGTGATGGGTCATTATACCCAATGATTCAACTCACAGGGACTGAATTCAGTGTTTTTGACTCCTAATTCCATATCTAGATTCTTTCCTCTATACTCTGTCTCCTCAAAAGGACAAGTTGGAGATGGAGAAATGAATACTTCACTTACTTCATAGCTGCTTTAAATAATTAATTCACAATTATACTTGGCTTATTGTGACAAAGGCTCTGTGAAACTAGAATAGTAGATTGCCTGAAATATGTCAGAATAATTTTTGACACATAGAGTTTGCAAAACACCCAAATCTTTGGGACTATCCAACTGCTGTGTTTTGTTTTTTTAAAGCCTCACCTGAGGACAGGCTGAGGGAGGGAGGGAGGGAGGGAGGGAGGGAGGGAGGGAGGAGGGAGAAGAGGAAGAAGAGGAAGAGGAAGAGGAAGAAGAAGAAGAAGAAGAAGAAGAAGAAGAAGAAGAAGAAGGAGAAGAAGGAGAAGAAGAAGAAGAAGGAGAAGAAGAAGAAGAAGGAGAAGAAGAAGAAGAAGGAGAAGGAGAAAAAGAAGAAGAAGAAGAAGGAGAAGGAGAAGGAGAAGGAGAAGGAGAAGGAGGGAAGGGGAAGGGGAAGGAGAAGGAGAAGGAGAAGAAGAACAAAAATTATATCCGTTGCCTTCTATAGGTGCCCTGAATGGGGTTCTAACCCACAATGCAGGTATGTATGTGCCCTGACTGGGAATCAAACCAGCAACCTTTCAATGTACAGGGTGAAGCTCTACCAACTGAGCCACACCAGCCAACCCAACTGTTGTTTTAAATGTCAGATTTAAAACTATTTGAGCATTACTAGACAAAATAAAGTCCTGGAAGATGTCCTACAGAGGTCAAATTAGCATTAATTCTAAACAAAGAATGACAGTCTCCACAACTCTGGGGCTTTGTGCTGAGATAACCCTATTGCTCCCGAATCCCTGGCTTTCTGGTTCCTGGGAGCTTCCCTAGAGACAAGGGCTCCTAGAGTACAAATGGGCCACCCTAAGCATGATGCTGGTTCATCAATAGCGTCACCAGCTTTCCTTTGGAGAGAATCCTCAAAACTAAGGCAGACAAAGTTGTAATTACTCTGGGAACCAATTAAGGTAATGTCCTAACTCATGAAACTCATTTCAGGTAAAGGATCACTTGATTTACAATCTCCTAATTGAGCCCTCAGTCTCTTGAGGCGTGTTGAATATATTGGAGCTATCAAACTATCCTGATAAACTCTAAGTCCTTTCTGCTATACATTCAAAGAATATATGTGTTTACATGTTATCTATATAATAAAAGCATAATATGAACAGCAGAAATGACCAGTGGAATGACCAGTTGCTATGATGTGCACTGACCACCAGGAGGCAGACACTCAATGCAGGAGCTGCCCCAGCCCATAGGCCCCAGGCCAGACAAGGTGGGTGTCAGGGGCCCCTTGATCGCCCTGCTGGTTGCCCCAAAGATTGGCCCTGATCACTGACCAGGCCTAGGGACCCTACCTGTGCATGAATTTCATGCACTGGGCCTCTAATGATAAAAAACAAACAAACAAAAAACAGTGACAATATGATCTGCTTACAGACCTACAGGCACTCTCTGTTCCCATCAGCATTAGCTTCACAACAACCATGCAGAGTATGACACTTTTTAATGCATTAACCATTGACATCTACTACCTTTTCCATGGGGAATAAGCTTTAGTATAAATAAATCACCTCTAGCCATTCCTGCAAAAGTAAAATGTACCAAAGGTGTGATTGCTGTAAAGCTCTTGATCTAAGTGTTAAACAACAACAGTTAAAAAGCATAATGTGAGATTTTCCTTCTCTCACTCTCCTAAATATTGAACTTCCAATTACCCAGTTAGCACTTGGAGCATGTGCTCTGCATTATGTATGGAGGAGAAATATTGACAATAAGTGCACTTAACTAAGCCCACCCCATGCTCTGAGGTTACAACTAGAGAGTATCTGTGATCAATTCCCTCCTGGAGCTGTTTAAAAGCCAATGTGTACAAGACTCTGGTCTCCAGATGAGCCCCACAACATGCTTATTAAGAGAGAAAAAACCAACAACAGTGGACTACTGTATGTCAAGTAGCTAGGTGCAAAAAAACCTGATCTGAAGTGGATTTTATCCTCTGGTCTGCAATGTCCTTTTTTTTTTTTTTGCCCTGTGGCTTTTAGTTAAAAGTTCTGACAGATAATCACTGCTAGTCATCTTTTCTTCAATTAAGTACGTAGTTTTGTTTTTCCTTAGGCTTTGTTTTATATTCACAATCCAGAGTTCCCATTTATCTCATGCTGTTTATACATAAGCCATTGCTTATGGTTAAATGGATGTGGGTAGAGAAGCAAGGGTATAAAATTAAACTCTAGTCCCCTTAAGCAAAACTTTACTTGCCCCAAACTGTAGTTATTAGATAAACACAGGACCATTTCCTGCCTTAGACCAAGAGACATTGCAAAATGATAGTGCAGCAAATATATTGTGAGCACTGAACTCAGGGCACTGAATTTTTTTTTATAACAGTAACTTCAACTTTCAGTATTTCTAGCAAAAGTAATTCGAACCTCTAGTGAAAAACATAGTGCTACTCAATCCTGCTGAGTATTGCCCAGTCGGTGTTATCAGTATCCTGGGCTCTGAGTTCAAATTATTGTGAGAAGTGTTTTCCAGTTAGTTTCTTAGAGCATGGTGCTACTGATATAAAGACTGATGCAGGTCTGACTTGGAATAACAGTGACGAGATCACTTAGAGCACCAGGTGGGACGGTATTAGCAGGTCCACACTCCATATCACATTGACAACACAGCTAAACTCCATATCCCAGGCCACAGCTTCTGGTTTATTTTGCTTGTATGATCTTATTTGGGTTGTATTCTAAAAACTTTTTAAAAGCAAGCTAGTTTCTGGAATTCATTATAATTTAAATTTGTGTATTTGACTATATATTTGAAACTTCAAGTGAGAGAATCCCAATTCAAACTAGCTTAAGAAAAAGAAAAAAAATAAGTATTGGCAGTAAAAGTCCAAAGATAGATCTAGGATCAACTACAGCTGGCTCCATCTCCTCAAACAATCTCTCTCTCTCTTCCTCAGCTCCCCTTCCTTTTATTTCTCTTTCCTTCCCTCCATCTCTCAGCTTAGTTTTTCTCTTCACAGGTTTCATTCTCAAACACGTTTTCCTTCCACAGAGAGAAAAAGTTTGTTACACGAAGTACGGGAAAGCATTTTCACCCCCATAGTCTATAAATGGCAATGTGAGGACTCTGAGTCATCAGGTTGGATCACATGGCCACTCCTGAAACAATCATTGTTGTCAGTATAAGGGTGAGGTGTGCTAATTGGACAGTTCTGAGTCAGATACTTTCTGCGGGGTCTATCTGGCTAATCTGAGTTATAAGAAATCTAAACATGATTATTCCTCAAAGAAAGAGATAGTTGATAGGCAAAAAATTTACATTTCATTTTACTAGCCATAGCCAATCATTTTATCACTCTCCAGCATTCATCCTGGTTTCATATCTCAAATAGAAACTATACTTTGTATCTCTTTGCTCTTAGGCATGTCCTATATTGAAATCATATCCTATATTGGACTAGAGGCCTGGTGCACGAATTCATGCACGGGTGGGGTCCCTTGGCCTGGCTGGTGGTCAAGGTTTGTCTTGGGGCTAGCCAGCTGGATGAGGGACCCCAGGAGGTTGGCTAGCCACCTAGGGTGCAGGGGGAGGTGCCACAGAAGGTTGGCCAACAGTGGGGAGGGGTCATGGGAGATTAGCTGTGGAAGTGCACTGACCACCAGGGGGCAGCTTCTACATTTAGCATCTGCCTCCTGATGGTCAGTGCACATAATAGCTACTGGTAGACTGGTCATTGTGGTAGTTTGAACCTAAGGGCTGCTTAGGCTTTTATATATATATAGATTAGTGTACAACCTCCATTTTATTCAATTTTACATTGAATCAGTTTGCTTGTTTTCATGTTATGGTACATTACCAAAGGGGTCTTTTGTTTATAGACTCCCCCAGTGAAAAGACTCAAGAGTTTATAATCTTAATAATCTTATAATTTTATTGAGCTAAAAAGTTTTCCAACTGCCTGGGGAATGTGTCTGGTGTTGTCATCCAAGCCTCTGGTGGCTTCCAGTGCAGTAGTGTAAGTACTAGCATGCTAATGAGTCTATTGTGTCAGTGCTCCACTTTGCTCTTTTGGGGACAATTCAGGCTGGGCATCAACAGTGCCCATCAAATAGTCTTGGCCAGGTTCTTGGGACAACTAAACTTATAGGAGAGCTGTAGTTTTTTAGATCTTGTAAAGGTCTCTGGACTTTTACTTTTTTATTTTTTTAAATATATTTTTACTAGAGGCCTGATGCACGAAATTCATGCATGGGGGGCGGGGGATGTCCCTTTCTAATCTGGGACCCCTTGAGGGATGTCCGACTACCCTTTTAGGCCCTTTCCCAGTAGGATCAGGCCTAAACGGACAGCTAGACATCCTTCTCACAATCCAGGACTGCTGGTTACCAACTGTTCACCTGCTTGCCTCCCTCTTTGTTCTTAATCACTTCTGCCTGCCAGCCTGATCACCCCTTAACCACTACCCTGCCAGCCTAATTGATGTCTAACTGCTCCCCTACCAGCCTGCAACTGCCCTTCCTTGCAGGCCTGGTCCCTCCCAACTACATTCCCCTGCTGGCCTGATCACCCACAACTGCCCTGCCTTGCAGACCTGGAACTCCCTATGGCCCTCTCCCCCTGTTGGTCATCTTGTATCCACATCAGGGCAGGATATTTGACCACATGGGGCCAGCCCTCTTGTGTGTTGGAGTGATGATCAATCTGCAAATTACTCTTTTATTTAGGGTAGAGGCCTGGTGCATGGGTGGGGTCAGCTGGTTTGCCCCGAAGAGTGTCCCAGATCAGGGTGGGGGTTCCTTTGGGGTGAGAGGCAGCCTGTGGAGGTTTGCAGGCTGGCTATGCCCCCCAGCAACCCAAGTGAAGGCCCTGAAATCTGGGATTAACTTTTGTCTACAATTGAAACTTTGTAGCCTAGAATGGAGCCAAACCTTCTGCTTGCTCTGTGCCAGCACCCATTTCTGTTTGAAACTTTGTAGCCTGGTGTGGAGGCCTAGGTTGGCAATGGCAGGGGGAAAGCTTGGCTTCCTCTGTTACCAGGGAAACCCAATCCTCTGTTTCTTCAGCTCAGTGGCTGCTGCCATATCTGTATCTTTTGTAACTGAAACTTTGTAGCATTGAGTGAAGGCCTAGGCCAGCAACAGCAGGCGGAAAGCTTGGCTTCGTCTGTTGCCAGGGAAACACAAGCCTTCTTCCTGCTCTCAGTAGCGGCAGCCATCTTGGTTGGGGTTTATTTGCATTATCTGCTCCTGATTGGATGGTGGGCATCGCTGTGTGCCTGGCTTGTGAGTGTAGCGAAGGTACCGTCAAATTTGGATATTACTCTTTTATTAGGTAGTATTGACTTTTTACAGGGAGGAAGGGAGAAGGATGGAGAGTTAGGAACATCCATGAGAGAGAAATATCCATCAACTGCCTCCTGCACACTCTCCACTGGGTATGTGCCTGCAACCAAGGTACATGCCATTGACCAAAATTGAACCTGGGACCCTTGAGTCCACAGACTGATGCTCTATCCATTGAGCCAAACCCGTTAGGGAAAACATCTCTGGACTTTTAGAAGTGGGTTAGTACTTCTACTTTCCTACAATTGGGATTTAGGGGAAAAAATCATGGAGTAAACTGTAAAGTAACCATTCTGTTATTCCATAGGTTTCTGATTAATGATGTCCTACAGAAGTCTATAAGGCAGCTAATGAGGATTTACCATAGAATTCAATTGAGGACATGATTTCAACCATATTAATACATTAGACCAAGTCAGATTGTGCTTTGTGTGGACAATTTGGATGAAAATGTAAAGTTGCTATAATATTAGGTGCTTTCAGCTTTAATAAAATTTTGATTTTTTTTTCCTTTTTAAGAATCAAATTGCTAAGAGATACCTAAATTTCACAGGTATGAACACCTAAATATTTTGGGTAGGGCCATGCATGTCTATGTTCCCTATCAAGAACTCTAAATGTGCACTTATCATAGATTAACATCTTTATAATTCCAAAGCTCAAGTTGCATTCAGTGTTACTCCTATCATTCTATATCTATATAGAAGACTGATGAAGAATGGAACTGAAGAACTTCAGACTAGATTTTTGGGGAATACAGGTAGATGGTTTTCCTGTTCCAAATTTCTCTCTTCACCCCCACCACCATCCCAACTGTCCTCTCCTTTGAATACTAGCTCTTCCCCAAATTATCTTTTAAGAAATATAAATAAAGCAGAATCCTTATCGCAAAGCATTGCATGTATACCTACTACATGGATACTATTGCATTTACCTGTATGAACACACATAGAAACTGTCAAACTCATGGGTAAATGCACTGAGATGTAAAGGGCATAATGTTATTATCATCATCAAATGTACAGAACATTTTTATGTACACAAGTTAGCATGGGTCTTTCTCTTCAAGCCTGTAAGAAACACAATGCTGGTTCTTACCATATTTACAGATGCAACTAAGATCAATTTCCTGCATGGAAGTCACAGTTGCTAATTTGGCATGTTATCACCATTTATAATTTATCTAGATACAACTACTAATTAGCTAGTGTTGGTAAACTTAGATGTGTGCACAAGTCAATGTCTTGCTGATTTGACTCTTCCTATTTGCTTATTTCTGTGATAACAAACATATCAGAAAAAAAACATGGTTTGGATGGTTTCTGTTCCAAGAAGCCAAATGTTCCCCAATTAGAGTAACTAAATAGAAAAGTCAATTTAAAACTAAATGCAGTCATATTTGGGTATATAGAAATGTTTCATACACACTAGATGTTAGTGATTGAAGTCTCAATGTAAAGAAAATATTGGTGCCCGATTTGGCAAAATAATTCAATTTTAAATTATTTAATTGAGGTTTAATTTTTGGCAGATTCTGTGAGTCAACTGTACAATTTCATTTCTCTCTCCCTTTCTTGCTAAAAGACCCCAGTTGGGTTCAGAGTATTATTGTGCTTAGGTAAACCTTACTCTTTCCAATCCCTCTGCACTAAGAGGTAGCTAAAACACCTTCCTTCTAGTCAATGACACAGAAGTGAATATTTGCTGGTGGTGCCTGAGAACGCTTTTGCTTTATTGATGAAAGATAATATTTCTGGCTGTTATATTCCCACTCTTCTTTCTGCGTTGACTAGAACCCAATATCAGAAATTGAGGCCATCAGCCTATAACCATAAAGAAAATCCCAAGAATATTACAGATACTTTAGCCCTGGCAACAATGAAATAGATATTGAACTAAGAGCTGCCGCATCCTACATCTAGGCTTCTTAATTTATGAGAAAAGCAAACCCTTATTTTAAAAATCACTACATAATATTTTGTTACTTGCAGCTGAACACATGGAACTGATACATGGACTTCTCTTCCTATCTTACCTTTTATGGGCACAACTGAAGTCTCTAATCACTATGTAAAAACTTCCATATTAGCCAACATATTCAGAAAAATAGCTTCTAAATTCCATTTAACTTAAACCCTTTCCAAATTACATGAACATTTGAGTTATAGTTTTCAGATAAGCATTATAATCTTTCAAATTGTTGATTTAATACTAGAGACTTGGTGCATGAACTTTATACTCAGGTAGGATCCCTAGGCCTGGCCTGTGATCAAGGATCTGTGGGGTGACCAGTGGGGTTTTCGGGGCCCACACTCACAGCCACCTTGGCCTGGCGCTGGTCACTTACCTACTCCCCCATCCTGCCACAGTCCTGGTCTCATGGGGCCTGCAACACTTCCACTGCCATCTGCTGTCATCACCACATTATTGATGTCCACCATGTTCTGCACTGCCCCCTGGTGGTCAGTGCACATCTGACTCACAGTTGGTTGAACTCCCACCCATGAGGACAATTTGCAATTTGCATATTAGCCTTTTATTACATAAGATTTACAAGCTATATATTTTTAAAATATATTTTTATTGATTTTTTTGCAGTATAACTTATAATTAATAGTAGTACATGTTTTCTTTTCCCCCTCCCCCTTATCCTCCCCCCAGCCTCCCCTACCCCCCAGCACATATCCCCACCTTCCCCCCTCCCCGCCCCAGTGTCTTTCATTCATTGGTTATGCTCATATGCATGCATACAAGTCCTTCAGTTGATCTCCACCCCGCATCCGCCTCCCATCCACCCAAGCCTTCCCCTGTAGCTTGACAGCCTGTTCAAGGCCACCCTGCCTCTATATCAATCACTCTCCCCTGTTTCTTTTCTTCAAAAATATCTTGCCTCTGCATACTAGAAATAAATGTATAAGAACAAAAATTGTTTCAGTCTCAGTTTCAATGTCCAACTGTTCTGAGTCCCAATTTCAGTGTCAAATAATTCTTTATGTGTACATGTAAGCAATGGTCTCCAGATGGTGGACACATTGTGGCAATGCAAGATGCATCCTCTCTGGTTTGGTCCTGGGCTGCCTGCAGACATGCACAGCTGCCTACTGCTAGCATGGCAAGGTGTCGTCAGTGTCCCCCATCTCTGGACCATCCTCGTGACTGGAACAGATCCATCAGTTCCTCACAGTCACAGGAACCCACATGGTCTTGGAGTTGTTCTCTGAAAAAATTTCCTTAAAAAAAATTTTTTTAATTGATTTCAGAGAGGAAGAGAGAGCTAGAAACACCAATGCTGAGAGAATATCATTGATCCGATGCCTCCTGCACACTCCACCCTGGGGACTGAGCCCACAACCTAGACATGTGCTCTTGACCAGAATCAAACCCAGGACCCTTCAGTCTGCAGTCTGACATTCTATCCACTGAGCCAAATCAGCTAGGGCTGTGGTCGACAAACTGCAGTTCTCGAGCCACATGCAGCTCTTTGGCCCTTTGAGTGTGGCTCTTCCACAAAATACCAGGACCTAGGTGAGTCTATTTTGAAGCAGTGGCCTTAGAAGAAGTTTACATTTCAAAAATATGGCTCTCACCAAGACCGGTTTGGCTTAGTGGATAGAGCGTCAGACTGCGGACTGAAGGGTCCCAGGTTCAATTCTGGTCAAGGGCATGTACCTTGGCTGCAGGCACATCCCCAATATGGGGCATGCAAGAGGCAGCTGATCAGTGTTTCTGACTTTCTATCCCTCTCCCTTCTGCTCTGTAAAAAATCAATAAAATATATTAAAAAATAATAAAAAATATGGTTCTCAAAAGAAATTCAGTCATTGTACTGTTGATACTTGGCTCTGTTGACTAGTGAGTTTGCCGACAACTGAACTAGAGTTTAACTTCTTTTTTTAAGTAAAGAAAACTGAGGGTCAGAGAACATAAGTAATATTTTAAATGACACAGAGCTACCAATAAATAGCTAAGTCAAGGCTAAAGCTTACATTTTCTGATTCCAGATGAGGTTTTGGTTTCTGGTTTTTTTATTTGGTGTGTATTTTTTTATATAATACATTGCACCTGGGTCAAAGAGCAAAGACAATGAGAATGTAGCCCAGACTTCAGTGCTAGCAGTCGAAAATTTTGCCTGCTCTAAACCTGTAGGTAATGGTAAGATGTAAGTTGCATATAAGATACCTGCAATAAGAGGGTTAAAATCTGGGTAGTGATGCTTGTGCGTGTGTGTGTGTGTGTGTGTGTGTGTGTGTGTGTGTGTAACAGGTGGAGAACAAGCTTCTAATTTAGAGCCCTGGGAGTTTACCCTCTATGAGTCTTGGTGGTTTTATGCTCTACCTTTTCAAAACTGTGAGCTATTCTATATGTGCACCCGTGATCATTGGAGCAATACAGAAAACACTATTGACTGTCCATCGCAATTATAACTTGTGCTGAAAAACATGTTCTTTATTTCCCAGTTGTTTTTTTTTTTCAACTTTTGGGCCATTATTTGTTATTGGAGAAATTAACTATATTATTGAATTCTGGGAATCAGTTTAGAGAGTCAGAATGCATAAATGTGTAAATAAATCAAACTGAGATACAGCACATTATTAGGATTTTCTAGCATTTGTGATCCAAATTATCAAGATATATTAGAGAGTAATTATTGTAAGCTAGGGTTAAGTCATGATTGTTGATTTAGAGTACCTATGCTTTCCCCAGAGACAGTGAGTAACAATCTAAGGATAGTCAGTATGATGTGTCCATCCAGTGGCTCTTGCAAAGACAAATCACCAGAGGCCATGTATTATGGCCATTTACTTATTTAGAGTGTGTTCATATTTCTCCTAGGCAGGCTTGGCGGCCCTCAGCTGCATATAATTTGAAGAACTTCCCCCCATCATAAAGTGGCCCTCCTTGTATACTTTTATGTCAGAAGTAAGTCCCATTAGGAATTTCAGTGATGGAAGTTCCTTTGGAGAAGGACAGTGTCTTGTAACTCTTTGTATCTTCTCTAACTTACTTTACAGTGCCTTGCACAGTGTAGATCCTAAATAATAGTAGAAAGGCTAAACAAGAGGAACAGGAAATAGAGAAGCAGAAACCAAAGATTGACTTCAGACTTCAACAATTGTACATTGCCTCAGATTAACTCAGGTTAAGAAAAACACAAAGGCAGCTCAAGGAGCCATTCCAGTCCTGTATTTTGTTTGAGGCAGAGCAAAATATAAGCTTTCCTTTGTAAGTCAGTGAGTAACCTTTGTGCCCGGCATTGTCCTGAAGGCATAGGAGGCAGTCAATGATGGTATCTGTCATATAGTCACTACCTGAATGTGAGTGATGAGAATGAAGAAAACATAGGTGCAATACACAGGAAAATACCTCTGTTGCAGACATTTCCCCATTAGACTATTTAATGCCGCTTCTGGCCCACTTGGCCCTGTTCCTACACTGAGAGAGAACACAGTTGTGCCAGAGAAGGAGTGTTCCAGAGCATGAGCCAAATCTCAGCTTGAATGCTTAACAGCTTATAGGGCCTACTAAGGGTACTCCATGTACTACACAGAAACACAATCCTTATACCTTTCTGTTGCTGATGCCACCCCAGATCTCCTTGCAATTTGAAGTGGGCAGTAGATCCTTCTTCCATTCCTGTGTGAAGCATTTATGCACTTGTGTATCTGTTAAAGAGGGCCTCTATTGTTCCCTAGGACTGGATGCATGTCAGACTAGTAAATCTAAAATAGAAGATAGCAGATTATCTAATTTGGAACACAATTTGGCTATGAATCTTTGTCATAGCTTTTTGAACAGAATGTAAAGTATTACATTAATGACATTTTAATTAATACAAAAATGGATTTACCATTTTAGTACTCATGTGTGAGACATTATTTTATAGATTATCTATAAAAAATGGTAAACCTAGACTGAATTCCTTTACCACTTAATTGGCCTCTAGTCATTATTCCTGCTTTCCCTTATCTCCTTCTTCCTAATAAGTGCCTACTCTTTAGGCACAGGGATTTATTTTAAAATCAGCTTTGACCACTTAAAGCTGCATGAACTTAAGCAAGTATTATTGGCTCAAAGAATAACTGTAATCAATGGTATCTTGTATGTGAAGGTGTCTTGCAAATTTGGTAGCAGTGCATTTCATTAAAGAGATATTAGCGCCCTGTCAGTGTGCTCAGGAATTGAGCTCCGACCTATAAGCAAGGAGATCACAGTTTGATTCCCAGTCAGGGCACATGCCGGGGCTCTGGACTTGACCCCCAGTTGGGGGCATGCAGGAGGCAGCCAATGAATGATCCTCCCTCATCAATGATCTTTCCATCTCTCTCTCTCTCTCTCTCTCTCTCTCTCTCTCTCTCTCTCTCTCTCTCTCTCTTCCTCTCTGAAATGAGTAAAAATTTTTTTTAAAAAAGGAAATTAAAAAATTTCTCTGATGAAAAACCATCTGATGGGAAATTTACTCGATATTGTAGTAAAGGGAAAGTCTGTCCAAATGATATACATTTTCCAGATTACACACCATATTTGAAAAGATTAATGACAAATGAAGATTCTGACAGTAAAAATTTCATGGAAAACATTAGATCTATAAATAGTTCTTTTGCTTTTGCTTCCATGGGTGCAAATGTTGCATCACCATCAGGGTATGGGCCATACTGTTTTAGAATACAAGGACAAGTTTATCATTGTACTGGAACTTTACATCCTTCTGATGGTGTTTCTCGGAAGTTTGCTCAACTCTATATTTCGGATACAGCCGAAGCTACACGTAAAAGATTAGCAATCCCAGCAAACCAGGCCTTCTCAGAAAGACTCATGATCAACATCAACAACCTCATGCATGAAATAAATGAATAAACAAAATCGTACAAGATGCTACATGAGGTAGAAAAGGAAGCCCAATCTGAAGCAGCAGCAAAAGGTATAGCTCCAACAGAAGTAATTATGCCAATTAAATATGATAGTAATAGTGACCCAGGTAGATATAATTCTCCCCGTGTAACCAAGGTTGCTGTCATATTCAGAAACTAAGATGGAAAACCTCCTTTTGAAAGGGACTTGCTCATTCATTGTAAACCAGATCCCAATAATCCAAATGCCACTAAAGTGAAACAAATCAGTATCCCGTTTCCTACATTAGATGCAATGACATATCCTATTCTTTTTCCACATGGTGAAAAAGGATGGGGAACAGATATTGCATTAAGACTCAGAGTCAACAGTGTATTCAACAATAATACTAGACAAAATGTAAGAACACAAGTCACCCAAATGCAGTATTATGGATTTCATCTCTCTGTGAGAGACACGTTCAATCCTATTTTAAATGCAGGAAAATTAACTCAACAGTTTATTGTGGATTGGTATTGTTGTTATATCATTTTGTTATTATTTATTTATTAATGAAATTATGTATTATTTTCATATACATTGTACTCGTTACCTTTTGTCTCTCACGCTTTTATTGTAGAGAAAGGGCAAATAACACTATTGAAATATTTCCTCTAACTAATGCCCTTTTAATGTGCATGAATTTCATGCACCAGACTACTAGTATACTTATATTAAAATATTTTATTTCTTTGGTTTTACTTTAAGAGTGACTATATTCTTCATTTAAAATATGGTTTGGGTTGTTTCTGGCTGTAGCCCTTTATCAGTTTTTTCTTCCTACTTTTATTGATTTAATTTTTATTTTTGAATTTGTAGAACACTCACAAACTCTAAAAGTCAAAACTGTACAAAAACTTACAGTCAGAGCAGTATCACATTTTCTCCTTGTATATATAAACATTTTTTGCCCTTGCTTTGTAGATGTGAACAATTTATTTAGTTATTTGCTTTACTATTACATTTCTTTTATAAAAGTAAACATATTTTATTTCCCTTTATTTCTTACATAAAACTTAGCATGTTGTATGTAAGCTTTTATAATAACCTACTTGTGAATAATACAAAAGTTACCCTGGTATTATGCAAGCATTTTTGTGAGTACCTATTGCTTATATTACATAGATAAAAACACAAGATGAAGAAAGTCCTTAGTGACCTGTTTTTAAATTCTGAAATCTTTGTCCAGTTATTCAGCTCTAATATATTTGTAGATTATTTTCTTAATAATTAGATAAGCAAGACTATATACTATATTTTAGTTTCATAGTCAACTACATGTGCTCAATATCTTCCTAGTGTAATTAAAGCAATAGCTTTCTCTAATTTTTCCCATACTCTCTTTTTGTTTAACCTCTATCCAAACAATAATGCTCGGTTGTTCCTCTTGAGTCCCTAAGCAGAAAGCCCCTCTACTTTCTATAGAACCTTCTCTTTCTCCATCCTTAACTCCTTTCTCTTTAGTAACAGATTTGTCCTGATTTATTAGGCACCCACCCTCACCTGGAGAAGATCATATATGCAAAGTAAGCCTTCAGGTCTAAAATCAATAGTCACCCTCACATTACATTATAAATTTGGTATTTTTAAAGATATTTTACTATGACAGCTGCTATAAAGTGAATTTCATATTCTTGTATGCCTTGTGGTTAGTGGAAAAGTAATTCTGAACAAGTAGCTAGGAAATATTTTCCTAATATCCAGTTCTTTTCTCTAATATACGTGAGAGGTAACCTCTAAACCCATGGAATTTCTTTCTTTTTTTTAATTTTTTTTCTTTATTGTTCAGTTTATTAATTACATTGTTTCCCCTTTTTTATCCCCCTATATCTCCCCTCCACCCTGTACCTATCCCACCCTCCACCCTCACCTCCCCCTCCCCAATGTCCTCTCCCATTGTTGCAAGATTTTTGTCCAATCTCTTGCTGTACTTTCCACAACCCTTTTCTCCCCAAGAATTGTCAGTCCATTCCCTCCCTATGTCCATGTTTCTGTTATAGTCACCAGTTTATCTTGTTCATCAGCCTATCAATTCACTTGATTTTTATGTTCATTTGTTGATAGATGTGTATTTGTTGTTCCTAATTTATATTTTTACCTTTTTCTTCTTCCTCCTCTTAAAGAATATCTTTCAGCATTTCATATAATATTGGTTTGGTGGTGATGAACTCCTTTAGCTTTTTCTTATCTGCGAAGCACTTTATCTGATCTTCAATTCTGAATGATAGCTTTGCTGGATAGAGTAATCTTGGTTGTAGATTCTTGCTATTCATTATTTTGAATATTTCTTGCCACTCGCATCTGGCCTGCATCGTTTCTGTTGAGAAATCCGCTGACAATTGTATGGATGCTCCCCTGTAGGTAACCAACTGTTTTTCTCTTGCTGCTTTTAATATTCTCTCTTTATCTTCTGCTCTTGGCATTTTAATTATGATATGTCTTAGTGTGGTCCTCTTTAGATTCCTATATTTTGGGGTTCTGTGTACTTCTTGGGCTTTTAAGTCAGTTTCTTTCACCAGGTGGGGGAAGTTTTCAGTCACAATTTCTTCAAGTAGGTTTTCATTAACTTGCTCTCTCTCTTTTTCTGGCACCCCAATAATTCGGATGTTGGCATGCTTGAGGTTGTCCCAGAGGCCCCTTACACTATCTTCAATTATCTGAATTCTTTTTGTTTCTTGCTTTTCCAGCTGAGTGGATTTTGGTTCTTTGTATTTCAAATCTTTGACTTGGTTCTTGTGGCCCTCTGGACTGCTTTTAGGACTTTGTGTAATATTTTTTATTTCAGTCTGTGTACGCTTGATTTCTAGTTGGTCCTTTTTTTTATCTGTGAGGGTCTGGTTCATATCCTCAGAGGCCTTGTTCATTTCCTTGAGGGTCTCATTCATTTCCTTGAGGTTCTCATTCATTTCCTTGTAATTCTCATTCATTTTCTGGTTGGTCTTGTTTATTTCCTGGTAATTCTCATTAAGTTGATCGGCCTTTTGTAGGAGCCTCTTGAAAAGCCTTATAACCGTGGTTTTGAACTCTATGTCTTGTCATCTTTTCTCCTCCATTTCTTTCACACCTGCTTTCTTTCCATGTTTCTGCATGGTGGCTGCTTTATGTGGTGGATATCCTCAAAGGGACAGTGGCTCAGCCTCCCCAGTTAGCTGAGGTGGGTGCTCTTACTGCAATCCTTTATGGGTTGTATTCAGTATTTTTGAATTTAAACCCAGCTTGTTGTTGTTAGCCCTAGGAGGGTTTGACCTCCAGGCCAATTGGCTGTGAAGGGAGACTGTGTTCAGGTTGGATGGGCGGAGTCTCTGAGCTGCGCAGGCAGCGTCAGCGTCAGCTGCGTCCTATGCGGCGCTTGCGCGCGGGTCTCTGTTGGATGGGGATGGCCGCAGACACCTCCAAGAGAAAGCCGCTAGTCTCTTCCCCTTGCCAGACCACTCCACCTTTCCCCAAATGTGCCTGCACACCAAAAGTCTAGCCCAGGGTTGTAAAATAGGTGGTTTCCGGGACCAGGAGACAAGTTTCCAGGGGGCAAGTCGTGGGTTTGCGCGACCCTTTCGCGGAAACTAGCCTCTGCCGCGCCCTGCTTCCAGGGTGTGTCCCCCGGACCCCAGCAGACCTCGCCTGGAGCTGGGGGATCCGGGCAGTGGGACGGACCTCGCCTGGTGCTGGGGAATCCTGGCAGTGAGACAGACCTCGCCTGGCGCTGGGGAATCCTCGCCGTGGGACCATGGCTGCTGCTCCAGCCCCAGCCCGCGCATGCGCAACCAGGACGGCTCCTAACCTGTTTCCGTCTGAAAGGCTGCGCTC
Organism: Antrozous pallidus; assembly: GCA_027563665.1. Lineage (NCBI taxonomy): Eukaryota > Metazoa > Chordata > Mammalia > Chiroptera > Vespertilionidae > Antrozous > Antrozous pallidus. Next base: position 65,672,379 of record CM050514.1, on the reverse strand, counting down.
CCGCCGCTCCTGAGTCTCAGTGTCCCATCTCCACTCCAGTTAGTGGAGTTTTCATTCAGCCAGCTTTCTGGCGATTCTGGGTGCTGTCTGTTCTGCTGTTATGTTGTAGTTCCTAAATCGTTGCGCGGGGCAGAACAATAGGTGTTCACTTATGCCGCCATCTTGGTGTTCCCTCTAAACCCATGGAATTTCTTGAGTGATAAGTGTATCTTTGTTATTCATAGTAGGCCTTTCAACCATATCTGATAATTTATGCAAACAAGGTGATGCATAGCGGGTCCCTAGAAAATTCATGCTAAACTAGAAAGATGATCAAGGTAAGGGTTAGCCACTCCAGAAGGACCAATCATGTGATTAAAGGGCTGGTGCTCAGAGAGTCAGAGTGGGCTACTGAAGACTGTTCAGTCACATAGGTGATAATCATTACTATGTTTTGAAGACTCAATAGACACCACAGAGCTGTGGGGAACTTTTCTGGCTGGCAATATTCCATGCATTGCTATGTATTGATGGTAAGAAGATAACATGTCCCTGAGATCCATGGAAAACTCACATGTTGAAACCTTCTATATTTATCCCTATGCATCTCTTACTTTGGGCAGTTCTAGTTTGTATTCTTTTGTTACCAAAACAAACAAACAACAAACAAAACAAAACAAAAAAATCCTTACAATTATCAGTATAACACTTTCTTGAGTTCTGAGAATCATTCTGGCAAGTTATCAAACTTGAAGTTGGTCATAGAATTCCCTGAAATTGTCACCAGCTGGTCTGAAATGAGAGTGAAGTCTTGAATGGGGTGGCCAATGTCTCTACTGATGGCAGTATCATGGGGACTATTCCCTCAAATTATCAATTCACCTCTTTTCTGTGTATGAAAATGCTTTAAAAATTATCTTCAAAGTTCTTAGTACTCCTAAAATTTTGATTTCATGATTCCATGCTACTTTCTATTTAGATTCCCATTTCCCCAATTTCTTGGTTCATTTGAAACCCAAGGTAAACAACCTATTGTAGTATATGCATATATACATCCATTTGCAAATAAACATAATCAATAGAATGTCCATAAAGCACAAGCTTGCTCATGGAGATAGAAATGCACCCCCAACAATAGAACAAAGAGTCAGAGAAAAGATGCTTTGCTTCCAAATTAGGATGATAATTTATAAAGTATCTGAAATAGTAAAAAACACAGCTTTCAAGCATGCAATGCCCTGCAAGTGTGTGCCTGTTCAATGACATCACAGTCACTTCTTCTCCAAAATAATGGGTCTTTAATTACCTGGAACCAAGGATCCATCTTCTGTCTAGTCCTGACCTGCCTGTGTTAAACATTGCCCAGGACCATGCTCTGTTCTGCATAATTATCTCAGTGAAAAGTTAGTAGATGAAAACGGAGATCTGCTTTTCTATGAGCAATTCAAAACCTGAAAATTAGATGTCAGCATTCACTCAGACCCAGCTCTGTTTGCTGCAGTGCAGTAATTACTGAATGAAAAAAAAATCTAATGCAATTTTAAATTCACTGCCTCATATCTTTTCTAAATAGTTCATTAGGCAGGCAGAGAAATGAAGCACAAACTGGGCACATGTACCAGACTGTGGGGAGCGGCTATACCTTGTTAATTTTTGCCCTTGTTCCAAAGCAGGTTGCTGAGATGCCGCCAGGGGGCTCCATCAGATGAGGCATGTGTCAGGACTTCTGGATGGCAACCACCTCCAAAAAAGAGGTTGAGTAAAGGATGTGGATAAATCATAACTGAATATTATAGGAAAGACTCCATAAAACCGTTTTTGTTCCTTACCAAGGATATATATAACTGTGGCTAGATTAATACAAATTAGAGCTAATTACTAATCCTTTTCAGATTAATGGCAGGTCTGCAAATAAGAAAGAAAAATGATCAGCCACTGCATAATTAGTACTTCCCTAAAGCTCATTCATTACTTTTCTTTTTCACTTATTCTACAATATTTTAAAATACTTTTACTGCATTCTAGGCACTGTTTTAGGTGCTATGTGTATGTGATATTTAATTACACAAACATGTTACTATTTACAAACTGTGCAATTAGTTTATGGATTATTGAATGCATAAGCACTTCACTAGTGAATAAGTATAGGAGAAAAACAAAACAAAACAAAACAACAACAAACAGTTGACCCTCAAAATTCACAGTTGTAATTTTAAGGATAGATAACTTTGGTTCAATGTAAAATCTCAGGGACTGGGCAAAGAATTCATCATTTCAATGTCATTGAGAGTCTCTATCACATTCGTTTTCTTGCATGAGATGTCCAAATTATGCATAGGAATAGGAGAAAAGCCTGAGGTATATTCATCTACCACCATATATATTTAAAAACAAAGTATTCCTAAGGTCTCCTAGAAAAACAATACAAGTGGAAAAAAATAATATTACTAGATGGTTCTGAAGGCAGAAACATGAAGGCAAAAACCAAGTGTACCTTATTATTTTATGCCCAGTGCAAAACAAAATGGCTTGGATGCATTAGGAGCAAAATGATCTTTTGTAGAATGAATGATTTAACAATTTAATGAATGAGTAAAGGAAATTCATAGTGTTTTAGAGAAAGGACATTAGACTATAGGGGTAAAAAGTCTATATTACTTAAAGTCATTATATGTCTCTTTCCATAGCAATTAAGAAGCATCTACTTCCCATGAGCCACATAATATTAAGTAATATTTATAGGCATTAATAAATTAAAGGTTTCTTATTACAGACACCAGGAGGAAGATATTAGCACTGTCATGCATAGAAGTGCCTTTATGTGGATTGACAAATTAAGTAAGAGTTTTATTATTTTCCCAGAGCACTCATCTAAGGGTGATACTGTGCTTCCCAAGACTCATCAAATCCATTTGCTACCCACTATGTTAATTCATGTTGGAACAAATGGTTGAGTCAGAGACACCTTTAGGAACTTTGACCTTGCACAAGTTATTTTCTATTTCCAGGATTTATTTTCCTTATGTTCAAAATGAGAGAATTGATGCCAATGGTATTTAGGGTACCTTCAAAATCCTCAATTCTATACTTTTCAAATCTTGAGTAGAAATTATTGATATAAGTAAAATTTTTTCTACATTTTAAAGTTATTGTTTTTAAAGATATTTTTCAATGTAGATAGTCAAAATTAATATTACTTTATGGGTTTTTCAAATAAAAAATTCAAATAGCAGCTTTTAATACCAACCATGTAGGTTTCTAGAAAGCATACAGTACATTTTACAGAGTAAGGAAGAATTTCTTTTGCTTAACAAAATACATTAAATCTTAAAAGGATGAAGGAAACTTCTCCTACAATGTCAGAAATAATAGAGAACTACAGAGTTCATAGAGAAGGGAGGGAATAAAAAGTAACAAATAATACTTATGACTTAAGATCCTGTTTTTCAATGCACAAAGTATGGGAAATATAAAAAAATAAATCTTGGACATTTAATAGAAGTATTTAAAAATTATTTTAGTTTTCAGGGAGTAAGATCTATGGTGAGAATAGAGAAATGCAAGAAGAAAATTTCTGATCTGAAATCATGGTGGAAATATTTTGACAAAACAAGATTATTAACTGAAGAAATATTAGCATATGTACATATTTCTGTTATATGTATATTATATCACACTGTAGTCACTGTTCAAATATCAGTTTCCATACTAGATTTTATGTTTCACCATGGTGAAAACTTATTTCTTAGGGTTGCCTATAGTTGCTAGAACAGAATAAGTCCTTTTTGTGGAATTAATGTTCATCTAGTACTAACAAGCTATCAACTACTTAAATATAACCACAAAACATAGACAAATATTGTATAATCCCACTTAGATGAGGTACCTAATGTAGTCCAGTTCATAGAATCAGAAAATAGAATGGTGGCTGTCAGGAGTATGAGTGAGGGAGAAACAGGGGACGGGGAGGTGTTGTTCAGCAGATCCAGGGTTTCAGTTTTGATGAAGATGTTCTGGAGAGCTGTTACATACCAGTGTGAACATATTTAACATATTGAACTGTATACTTTAAAAGAGTTAATTCCATGTTATGTGGTTTTGCCATAGTTAATATAAAAATATTTTTAAAATTCCAGAACATAATCCTATATAATAAAGAGGAAATATGCTAATTGACCATCATACCATCAAAGATGGCAGTGCCCACAACCAATACGGAGTGAATATGATAATTAACTGTCTTGCCCTCAAAGATGGTTTTGCCCACAGCCACAACATGGCAGTGCCCACAGCTATAAGATGGCAGTGCCCTGTCCCCTCAGCCCCCCAGCCACCCAGGGCTGGCCCAAGGTGCAGGCAAGCATCAGATGGTGGCTGCCCAGCCTCCCCAGGCCAGCCAAGGTTTGTGCTGCTGGCAGTGGCAGCAGCAGAGGTGTGATGGAGGCATTTCCTTCCCCTGATCGCCAGGTTGCCTCCCACCCCTGAGGATTCACAGACTGTGAGAGGGTGGCAGGCCAAGTTGAGGGAGCCCCCCTTTCCAGTGCATGATGCACTGGGCCTCTAGTCTATAATAAATCTACAAGGCCAAAAATATCTGAATATGTTGAAACTGATCAGCTGGTCTTTGAAGTTAAGGGAGCAATTATTTATTCAGAATGTTTATACACTTTCTTACTACAATCACTAGGGGAGCTATGTTTAAAGAATGAGTAGCATTTGGCTAGCTAGACTGTCAAATGAATCCTAGTAACACAGCTCCAAAGTTTCGCTGCTCCAGTGTTTCTGACTCCTTCTAAGGAGGCATGGAAAAATATTTGTGAATAATACTCTTCTCTACTTCACTGGACTCCATATCCATGAAGCACAATGTGTTCATATGTAATTCTCTTGTGGCCACTAGATTCCCCTATATGTGAGACAAGTTGAAAGTCCATTAAAGGAGGTTGCCTGCAATCTTTCATTAAGATATTTGGTAGCAAACAGAGCTGTAGATAGTCCTTCTTTTCTTCTCCTTGTGAATCAAGCCCAGGTTTTTGATTCTCAATGCAGAGATATACAGGGGTTTCTTCATAATTCTGTCCTAAAAAATAACTAGTTGGATTAAAATTAAAGAATATAAAGAAGGAACCTCATGCTCTTGCAGGAAGATAAAGAAAAATGGATCTGATTGTAGTTATTAGCAATACCATAAAGAAGAAAGAGAAGGCAGAGGAGAAGTGTTGGATTTGACAATAATAGATTTTAACAGGTCTGACAAGTCAAGAAACGTCATCTGTTCATCACCTTTCCCTTCTCTGCTGATTTTAAACACAAGCCCCTTACTTCAAGCCTGACTGACTTCTCTCTTGATTAAGAGTAATTGAGATTCTCAGAGGCCTCCCAGAAGAAAACATTTGTTGGTTGTATCATCTCTGGGCATTAAAACTAGATAGAGGTCTGGCTTCTGTTCACTATCTTTGGGTATCACATTGGACACTGAGAGTGCTGGGCTGCTGAAACCCCAAAAGCCCACAATGGGGGGAAAAGTTTTAATAGTAGCTTTTCCTCTCTTATCTATATCATCACCCATTTCAATTACATTGTGTAACAGAAACCACGGTGCAGTCTGAAATCTTTAGACATCTGCACAGTCTTGAAATCTTGAAATATTTCCAACCTTTCCAAACCAAACAACATGTGTGCATGTGTTGATATATGAAGTCATTAAGTATACATTGCAATTACATTGATTACTACTTATCATCATTATAGATGGGGCAAGAGAAGTCTAGGATTTTAATGAGCCATATGGATTTCATGTTCTACTTTTGGTCTGAGAGATAGCAGTAGCTCCTCTCAGCAAAGATTGTTTTCAACAAGTCTGAAATTTTAAGGTCAGCTTGTTTCCCTTGGATGAGATGCTTATCTTATTAAATGGACAAAACACAAGAATTAGATCATCTTTAGCGTAAAGTAGAAGGGAGAAAAGAATGATTTTCTAGGGAATATGATTTATTACAGAGTTAGCAGGGATGATGCACAGCTTTTTCATCAACTACATTCAATATCCAGCTGCTTCAGCTCTTCATTTTATATGTATAAAATAGTGGAAGAAATATTACTTAGACTATCCTTCAGTATCTGCAACACATTTTCTTTGAACTTAGCAGAATTCTTTTCTCTTCATTTATCTGATCCCATATTTAATCAGTAATAGTCATTTGGATACCATTGCAAATATTTGATCTAAGAAAATTCTGTACATATAAAATAAAATACCACTTTTGTGTTTGTCCAGTAACTGCAAATGTCAAGACACTACCCACTGCCAACTTGGTGTGATTGCTCTCTCACTACTCCTTCCTTGTGTTTTTTTTCCTTGTTTGTTTTGTTTATAGCTTTTGCTCTTTTTTTTTCAAGTAGTTTAGTAGAATTGAAAAATATGTCCTCATCCCTATAATAAGCCTAAATCTGGAAATGTTTCAGCATTGAGGGAATACATTCTAAGCTAAACTCAGGTTATAGACCAGGTGAGCACATAGATACACAATTGTATATCTTTTCTCAAAACAAAACAAAACAAAACAAAAGCAACAAAAGGGGTATACAGATGGGGATGGTGTACATTTTCTTCTTCAGGAGCATTAGGGAATAAAACTTTGACTGTGAGCCAGCAATCCTCAGCATTTGTGAACTCTTGGCCCTAGCATGCTCACATTTGGGAAAGAAGAGCTTTGCATTATGGGTGCAATTGCCACAGCAAACAATCCATCACGAAGTTGTTCTCAAGCAACCAATACATGAAACCAGAAAACCGGTATCAGAGATTTCCTGTACTTTTTGCCTAAGGCTTATAAAACTGTAATTTATATCCTTCTGGCTTCCCAAGCCCCATGCATTCTGACTTTTTCCTCCCTTGCCAAGTCTTGGCCTCTCTTTTTAAATTTATTCTCTGACTGAAATTAACTCTTTTTACCTTTCCCTTATTCCTCCTCCCAGTTTCTAAGGACTGTTTTAATTAAGGTGAGAAAATACAGAAATATCATATCTATTATAGAAACTATGAAAAGAATATGGTATCATTGTAACTAGGTAGTTATTAACACTAATACTGGGAAGAAAGTAAAGTGGAGGCCAGATATTATAAGCATGGTCATCTGAGTATCTTCAGCTGGTAGCTGCAGCTTCACTCAGGGAATCACCAGTCCATTTCCAACAGATCATTGTGGAAAGGGTTCCAACAAAGAGGGAAATGATTGCATGCACAGTGAAGTTGGCGTAACATAGAGAAGTTGCTTGTCTACCAGTCTAACCTGGAAAAATGATAATTGACAGGAGGAAGTGGAGCCACTGCAAATGTGTAAAGTCCTGAAAGATTCATTGGATGAGCTCCTTATTAAAATCCCCAGACAAAGAAACACTTGCTCTCTTATTCCTCTTGCTTTGCTCCTGCTTTCTTGCCCTGACGTGCTGCATGACCTTTGCTAGTCTGTCATGTGGCCATGGGTCATGCAGACCCCACACACTGCAGCTGGGAACACAAGCTAAGCTAGCCAGATGCTGGATGGGTCATGCTGAAGACAAGATAGGAATTTTTCCGGGGTGGATCAGAGGGAGATGGGACCTAGGAGGGGAACTCCCTTAATGTTACATCACCAAAAAAGCTTTCCATGGTACCTAATCACCCTGCAGGAGCCTCAGGAAATTCATATTCCCACAGCACCCCAAGAATTCCACCTCCACCAACAACATGTGGGACACAGAGGATACCCAACCAATAACAAATAGATGTAAATTAAATGTCCTCAAGATGCAAGAGCTTTTGTCCATAAGTTTCAGAAACTATCAGGGAAAAAATAATGAAAAAAAACACACACACACACACCCAAATTGCTTTTATTTCCTATTTCACCTTTGATTAAAAATAGGAGACAAAGGATTTCATTTAATAGCAGAATAATACTTTTCCTTCTAACTGATGACCTCCCTTTTGGAATGGAGTTTTTAATAAAAGCTCAGCAGAAGCATTCAGGGAAAGAAGCTGTGAAGAGATAAGGGTAGCAATAATGTTTATTTTATTGTCTCTCTCCATGAAAGAAAAGAGGATGTGTGTGTATCTGTGAGTGTGTGTGTCTTTGAGTGTGAGCATGCTCACAGCATGTGGGGTGTGTATGGAAACAAAATGTGCCATCCCCAAATTTGCCATTTTGGCATATTGATTATTTTAAATTGAAGTTTCTTGAGAAACAGCCTGTGCAAAAAGGACACTCTGACCCTCCTCTCTGTCTTCTTGAAAGCAGGACATAAATTTCCCTGTAAAAGGAATCCTTGCTCATCAGGAGGTAAAGAGTCATCCTTTTTGCCAGAGACAGGTAATTCAGGGCCCAGAAGGCTGTGTGAACAAACTATGCTTGGGTTTTTAACTAATTACTGCCTGAGTCTAACAAAGTTATTGTTTCTTTGTCTAAAAAGTATAAAAACTGTTGCTTTGGTCATTCTTTAAGTCCCATATCTATAGGACCTTCATATGTATGAAATGAAACTTGACTTTTTCCTGTTAGTCTGTCTCATGTTAATTTAATTCTTAAACCAAACAGAAGAACCTAGAAGCATTAAAGAAAGATTTGTTTTCCTCCTGGCAGTTAGTATATTCAGCTGGATCTTTGCTGATGTGAAATTGCTTGCTGTTGGAATTACACACACACACACACACACACACACACACACACACACACACACACACAATGGCAGAAGTTAAGAATTGTTAGGACATCAGCATCCATGATTTCCATATGTGAGTCCAGAGAAAGTGAAAGTTGTAAAAGCCCTTTTTTTAAATATCTTTCTAAACTTAGATTAACTGCATAAAATGTTTGTGGAACTAGTTCCTTGGGCATAGAACACTGGTGAACTTGGTAAATGAATAGTTTCAGTTTTCAAAGATTTTTTTCCCCCAGAGATAAACACTGTTTTTCTTTCTCTCTCTGTTGAATTATTTTTTATAGGAGGAAAACCACAGAGTGAGAATGCAGGCATAGCCTGCTCCTTGACTTGGCTTCATACACTGATGGGTTAATGATTCTCACCAGATCGACCTCTGTTTAGACAAACTTGGCTGTGGATCTCTTATATAGAAAGTAGGTGATATGTTCATAACACCACAATTTACAATAGCTAAGATTCGGAAACAGCCTAAGTGCCCATCAACAGGTGAGTGGATTAAAAATGGTGGTACATCTACACAATGGAATACTATGCTGCTATAAAAAAGAAGGAACTTTTACCATTTTCAACAGCATGGATGGACCTAGAGAGCGTTATGCTAAGCAAAATAAGCCAGTCAGAGAAAGATAAATACCACATCATCTCACTCATTTGTGGAATATAACAAACATCATAAACTGATAAACAAAAATAGAACCAGATACATAAATATTGAAAGGACTGTTAAACCTCAGAGGAAAGGCAAGAGAGGGTGGAGAAGAAGTATAAAATATCAGCCAAAGGACTAGTATGCATCATATTAACATGATACATAGACAGGGACACTGGGGTAAAGGGGCTTGTCCTGGGGGGTGGGAGAGCCAGAGTGGGGTAAATGGGGGGAAAAAGGAGACATATATAATACTTAAAACAATCCTATATAATAAAAGCACAGCAACCAAAATGGCGGAATGACCGGAATGACCAGAGAACAGAACAACCATGGTTCCTCCCCCAGGCTGGCCCCACCCTCAAATGAGTACCCCCACTTCGACTGGGGGCATGGCCAGCCTGCAAACCTCCCACAGCCCCTCACCCAAGACAGCCCCACCCCCAAGTGGGGACTCTGATCTGGGAACCCATCAGGGCAGGCTGGCTGGCCCACACACATTCACTGGGCCTCTATTCTATATAATAATCCTATCTAATAAAAGAGTAATATGCAAATTGACCATACTTCCACTACTCACAAGCCACGCCCACCAGCCACACCAACCAGCCAATCAGGAGTGATATACAAATTAACCCCCAACCAAGGTGGCTGCCAGCCACAAAGAGCAGGAGGGAGGCTTGGGTTTCCCTGTCAATAGAGTAAGCAAAGCTTTCAGCCTGCCCTAGCTGGCCTAGGCCTCCACTCAATACCACAAAGTTTCAATTATAGAGTAATACGCAGATTGACCATCACTCCAACACACAAGTCAAAGATCAAAGATCCTGCCCCCATGTGGACACAAGATGGTCACAACAAGATGGCCAGCAGTGGAGGACAGTGGGAGGTTGCAGGTCTGCAAGGGAGGGCAGTTGCGGGCAATCAGGCCAACAGGGGAGGGCAGTTGGGAAGGGACCAGGCCTGCAAGAGAGGGCAGTTGGAGGTGATCAAGCATGCAGGGGAAGGCAGTTAAGGGTGACCAGGATGGCAGAGGATGAAAGTTGGGGCAAACAGGTTGGCAGGGGAACAGTTAAACATAAATTAGGCTGACATGGTAGTGGTTAGGGGGTGATCAAGCTGGCAGGCAGAAGTGGTTAGGAGTAATCAGGGAGGCAGGCAGGCCAGCAGTTTGGAGCCAGCAGTCATGGATTGTGAGAAGGATGTCCAATTGCCCATTTAGGTTTCTCTGTCTCAGTAGGATCAGGCCTAAATGGGCAGTCAGCCATTCCTTGAGGGGTCCCAGATAGGAGAGAGTGCAGGCTGGGCTGAGGGACACCCTCCACCCCCACCCCACCCCTGTCCACGAATTTCATGCACCGGGCCTCTAGTCTATATAATAAAAGGGTAATTTACAGATTGACACTGATGATGGAACAAGCAGAACGACCTCTTGTCCAGTCATTATGAGGTGCACTGACCACCTGTAAGGCCCTTTCCATGGCTAGCAGGCTCTAATTACCTGATGGTGAACAGGGAACTGTGGGTGTGTGACCAGGGATTCAGGCAGGGCTGGGCCAAGTCCCCTGACCCACCAGTCACCCCATACACAGAGGGAAACCCATGGTGAGCTGGTGGGAATGGCCGACCTCTTGGTACCTTCTCCCAGATGTCAGGCAACAATCGTCCAATGGTGAAGAAAGAACCAGGGGTGGGTGGTGGCAGGTGAGGGGCTGGCTGTGGGCAGCCATGGTTCTGATCAGAGGCTCGGCCTAGGGACCATACCCGCACACAAATTTCATGCACCAGACCTCTAATAATAATAATAATAAAAAAAAGTAGATGAGGTTTTCCCTTTTGTTTTGTTCTGTGTTCTGAAATCTTGGCTGTGTGACCAGTAAGAATATTCTCTCTGGTCTCCGTCATCTGGGAGATGCCCTTATAGGAGTGGAACTTGGTAGCCAGTCAAATATTTAGTCTGTGGTTTGAGACACACTGTCATGTAGTACTCTGTCCAGCTGTGATAGCTCTAGGGCAGTGGTCAGCAAACTCATTAGTCAACAGACTCAAATATCAACAACACATTTGAGAGCCAAATTTTTTAAACTTAAACTTCTTCTAATGCCAATTATTCAAAATATACTGGCCCACACCCTGGTATTTTGTGAAAGAACCACACCAAGGAGTCGAAGAGCCGCATGTGGCTCCCGAGCTGGAGTTTGCCAACCATTGCTCTAGGGGACTTTGTCATAAGGGATCCTAGTCCCTAAGGATCTTTTGCCATCTCAGCCTTCACTGCTCTGTTAGTGCTGGCAATGTCTCATATCTGTATTGACTGCTCAGTGTCACAGATCAGCAGGCTTGTGGCTGAAGGCATCCCACTTTCCCATGAGGAACTGGAGACACCATTTCTACTACACCACCCTCACCACCTGTACAAGGAAAGCCTTTGCTTTCTTAGACTAACTTTGGGATTGAATCTTTTGGATCTTTTGAAGGTTACTCTTTTTGTTGTATTATGTTTTTTGGGGATCCTTCTGTCCATTCTTAAAGCCATAAAAAGACTTATTAGCTTTAATTACTATTAAGGCAATCTTATTCATCAATGGCCAGAGGATAGATTCTTTGAATTGGAAAAACTTCTAAGTTGAAAAAAAATTTTGAGAGCTCTCATTCTAAATAATTTATTTTTTGTATCTATAGAAAGACCCAATTTTAAAAAGGATATAAAGAAATATAACAAAGAACTTTTAGGAAGTCTTTTTGGGATTCTACTAAATTTTCAGAAATTAAATTTCAAACAAAATTAAAGTTCACACCTAATGTAAATCTCATTTTTCATCCCTTTTGGATATCCCTTTATCCCCAACTCTGTGTCCCTTACCCTAAAGCAGATCTTTAGGATCACTGGGCCCCTGGACTAACCCCTGTCCCTATCAAAACCCAGCTACATCTCCTCAGCCAATTCTCTTAAACCCTGAAACTCCTCCACCTTTCCTAGGAAATCCCTTAAACATCTAGCTGCCTGCTCTAAGTCCTCTTTCCCTCCAAGATTTACACAAACCGTCCCAACCTAATCTCCAGGCTCAAAGTTATGCATGGAAATGCTAAAAGCCAGAAAATAAATTCAGCAAAGCACTAGGGAGGGACAATAAGGTTCGATTTGCTAGGCTGTCTAAGCTGGCTCTGCCAGCTTCAGGCCAATGGACTTTGCAGCTACCCAATTTTTTGAAGCTAGCTTGCAGTAATGTAGAAAGAAAAAAGAGTTAGAGTCAACAATTCTTGATTAGCAACTTGAATCTTTAGAAAAATAAAAGTATGACTATGAAAGTAACTAAAAATTACTCAGACCACTTCCTATGTGCCTTCAGACATTTGCAGATATTATAAAAATCAAAACATCGTAAGTATAGTTGTCCTGAACTTTAAAAAAAGAAAATTTGAAAAATAATTATACTGGACTTCTTCTGATGTACCCCAAAGCACTGAGAAAATATAAATATTTCCATGTCTTTAAAAAATAAACACCCTAGCTCACAATTGCCTGAGACCGAAAGAAAAAATGGAAAGAGGTTCTTTTAATATACAAACTGCTAAAAGGGATGTCTTGCCCAAACTATAGACCTCCTTAAGATTACTTCCATGGAAAAATACAAATCTTAAAAGTATTTTCAATAAATAATAAAAGCTTTAGCCATTTGAATAAACTTAATTTATTTCTACTGTTATTTATAAATTAGGGGCCCAGTGCGCAAAATTTGTGCACTGGGGGTGGGTGGTCCCTCAACCCAACCTGCCCCCTCTCATATACTGTGAACCCTCAGGGGATGTCCAACTGATGGCTCATCTCCAGCCATTGCCATGCTCAGCTCAGCCCCGGCTGCCTCAGGTCACCTGGCTCGGGGGGCTAGGCGCTCACTGCCACTTCAGCTCACAGCGCCCAGGAGCCGGGCGCTCCTTGCTGCCACTACCACCACTGCTGCTGCTGCCACCGCTTCCCCTCACAGCGCCTAGGGGCTGGGTGCTTGCCGCCACTGCTGTTTCATCTCCACCCCTCGGGCCGGCACTCATGCCACTTGATCCCACCCCCACTCCTGATTGGCTGGTAGCATAGCCAATCAGGAGCAAAGGTACAGTCACATTTGCATGTTTCTCTTTTATTATATAGGATCAGTGAGTTTATATTGTTTTAAAATAGAGATAAGGTCTCTATTTGTCCGTATGTATGTCTATGTAGATCCATTGTAGATATGTCACTTTTCTATCTCCAAATGATATAAAAATTAATTTGTTAAAGATCCTTGTTTAACTTGCTTAAAATAAGCACTTATGAATGTAATATTTTCAAGTTCACTTTATTCCGGTGAATAAAAACTACAGTTGACTCTTGAACAATGCAAGATTGATTTATGCATTTCTGCTTATATGTAGATTTTTTAAAAACTGTGTTTAAGTGGATCCACACAGTTCAAACCTGCATCGTTCAAGGGTCAGCTGTATTTTCAAATTGTAGTTGGGAATCCCCGTGTGTGGAGGGTCAATTGAAGTTATATATGGATTTTCAACTGTGCAGGTGTTTGGTGCCCCTAACCCTCATTTGCTTCAAAAATCAACTGTAGCTTAAATTTGTAGCATGTCTTCAGAGTAATCAAATAAAATATAATGCAGATAAATAACTTTTGTTCACCTGGGCTTATTATTCAAATAAGTTCATTTGTTTCTGTTGCAAAATTTGTCAGTTCAAAAATAACTGAAGATGATGGCTGATGTTGTCTAATGTCTATTGAAATATTTGTAGGTAATCTAGAATTGGCTGTTGGGAACAAGTTAATTAAATAGATGCAGATAGGATGAAAACATTTTAAATAAAGTTTTCAGTAATGGTTATTTCAAAAATATGTCTACTTAAAAGTAATTTTTCAAACCTCTTGGGTAACTTCTTCCCTTAACATTTTTGCTCAGTTAAATTCAATGATGGGAATTCTTTAAATGTCTGGATCATTTCCAAATAAGATAAAATACTGAAACACTAATTCCTAGACAAGTCTTATTTATATTTTTGACCTCTTACTAGAGAGGATGTGTTAATAAATTTGGGTGTGTCAATAAACATGTCTTGTGCAACACTGAAAAATGACACCAAGATGAAGCATATGGTTTAGTAATTACATGTATTCATAAATTTGTTACTATAAAGAACTCTGATATAATAGACAGTTCACAATTTTATACTACTTCTGAGTTTCCGCTAGAAATGAAAGTTTCTAAGGGTTAAGAATTCTAACTAATGTGTGATTAAAGCTACCAGAAATAAGGGAAACAACTTTGAACGCAAGGAAAGTAGGATGTGAATTTTCAATAAAAGAGGGTATAAAAAAAGAGAAATTCATTTTGTTGAGGAAAAACAAAGTAATTTTATCCTAAAGAGAGACAGAATAGGATAGAGAGAAAAAAGCATGACAATATCTGAATGTAAAAAGAGAATTGTAACAATTTTGTAAAAAAGGGAACTTTGAAAGAAACGTCAATGTGTAGTCAAGCTGGCTAAGATTAGAATGAATTGAACTGAGTGAATGAATTTCAATATCAAGAATAAGTTGGTGCAAAATTAGAATTTGTTTTTTTCTCTCTGTTAAAAGACAAAGCTATCTTGGACTATTTATCTATTAATAAAATTATGAAGGGTTTTCCTTGCCATTTGGATAGTTTGCTGATAAAGCAAAGATTTTGTGTTTTACCAAAACAATTGTGTCTTTCATCAGGTCTTCAATTGTTTTTTCTTACAACTATGTATCCTTCAATATTTGCCTTTGAAGTTTCTAGTAGTCATCATGATTAAATAAATAAATAAATATTGTTTCACAATGACCTATGATCCTTCATGACCAAGTGTTTTAAAACCTTTTGATATTTTTAAAAACTTCCACAAATCAAACCCTACATAGTCTTTCTAATCTCAAACTAACTTTAACATTTTTCGGAGTACCCCTAAGTATCTCAAAGATTTGTTCTCTCTCATTATAAAAAGAGATATTAAACTAATTGTGATTTAATATGTTAAAATTAATGAGAAGCACTGTAAATGAGTAATAATAATTGCATATTTGTATACATGTACATTTTTAACATAGTGATCCAGAAATTGTATCCAATTTCTAAAAATCGGATATGTAATATTACCAGTCAAAATTCCAGCAATCTACACTAATAAAAGAGAAACATGCAAATTAACCATCACTCTGCTATGCCCACAAGCCATGTCCACCAGCCAATCGAGAGTGACTATGCAAATTAACCCAACCAAGATTGTGACCGGCCACAGAGCTGGAGCAAGCAGGAGGTTTGGGTTGCCGTGGGAATGAAGGAAGTCAAGCTTCCTGCCTGCCCTGGCCGGCCCTGGCCTCTGCTCAAGGCTACAAAGTTTCAATTATAGAAGATAAAAAAATCCTAGATACTTGCTTCCAGCTGGCCCTGGGCTTCACTCAAGGAGGCACTGAAAAAAAAAAAAAAGAAAAAAAAAAAGGAGGGGCTGGAACCTTAGGTCACGGGAGGTGATCAGGCCAGGATGGGATGGTAGGGGCCTTTGGGGGTAAGCAGACCAGCAGAAAGGCCAGTTGGGGGTGAGCAGGTTTCAGTGGGGGTCAGTTGGATGTGATCAGGACAGTGGGGAGGGCAGATTGGAGTGAGCAGGCCAGCAGGGGGGCAATTGAGGGTAAGTAGGCTGGCTGCAAAAGGCAGTTGGAGGTTAGCAGGTGAGCAGGTAGAGTGGTTAGGGGCAATCAGGCAGGCAGGTGAACAGTTGGAGCCAGCAGTCCTGGATTGTGAGAGAGATGTCTGACTGCCATTTTAGGCCCGATCCCTATAAATTGGCAGTAGGATATCCTCCGAGGGGTCCCAGATTGAAGAGGGTGCAGGCCAGGCTGAGGAACATCTCCCTGCCCCTGTGCATGAATTTCAGGCACCGAGCCACTAATATTTTATAATGTTGTATATCCCCAAAATAACCAAATTTCTGTTATTTGCATTATAATGAACTCTCATCAGATCTTTAACAATGACATTTTAAAGTCTTTTTCATTGAGAGATTTATTGTTTTCACGTGATGCTTTGCAAAAAAAAAATGTTTATGAAAAAAGTCTTCATCTTCAAGGAGATTCAAAAAATACTTCTGAGAAATACAGGTTTCTGATAACTTCCATATCATTTCACTGACTGGATAAGAATTTATATAACTCAAGAGAAAACTAGATTCATAAAACCACTATCAAAGAGATCAGGATTAACAAAAATTAAAACATAGGACTGAATGAACTCATCAAGATGATTATAACTTTATAAATTTTTATTTGAAATATTGCTGGTTCTTTAATTTTTTATTTCCAGACATAAGGAAGCCTTTCCTCTTAAGCTCTATGATTGCAACAATTTGGTAAATTATACATGTGTAAGCAGAATGGAGTCATTTACCTATTTTGTTCTCCCTTCCTTATCCTTCCAGAATTTCCAAACTTAGTTAATATTCTTATTTCCATAGAAATATTGTCACTATTTACAGAAGTTCAATGAGAATCTGTTCTTCTTGTAATAGGACCCAATTGGAAACACTGGTTTTATTGCCAAGCCTTTGAATAGAAAGTACATGTGCATATACAACTCTCCAAATTAATATTTCCAAATTTTCTCCCCGCTTCTGATCTGAAATATTTGAGAACTAAAACAGCCCTGTTTCCTGAAACTCTGCAAACTGAAGCTAGACAAATTATTATAAACTTTAGAGAAATCATGTCCACATTCCATGTGTAGACAATCTGTATGCCTGTTGTGTGGGCCTCTCAGTTTTTCTGAACACCTGATAGCATCATCTGGGACCAAGTACAGATGATGCATCTATAACTCTTTTCCACAGGCTACTCTAAGAAATTAGAAACTGGCTTATAATTTGCCCAAATCAAAATCATTCACCTTGGTTTTCTTTTGTGTTCCTAGAAATGCCTTTTACCCAATTGCTTGCATCATAGGACTAGCTTTATGAGCCCTCCAGCATTGCCATCTTCTGAAATGAGACACAATCCTTTACCTGAACTTACCTATCATCCAGTCTAAGAGACTGGTTCAGTGAGATACCACAATCTACCATCTCAACTTCTTGGGGGAAGTTTTTCAAAGGTTGAATTGAAGGGAAGCCATCCTAAAATATGCTACTTTAGCATATTGATTAGTTTTAAATTAAAGGTACTTGAGAAACTAGCTATGCAAGAAGGATTCTCTGACCTTCCTCTCTGTCTTCCTGAAAGTGGGACATAAATCTCCCTTGTGAAAGGAATCTTTGCTGCACCAGGAGGTAAAAAGTCATCCCGATTACCTGATATAGGAAATCCAGGGCTGAGGAGACTGTATAAATAAACTCTGCTTAGATTAGTTACTAATTAGTATCCAAGCCTAACAAAGCTATTCTTTCTTTGTCTAAAAATTATGAAAGCTCCCTGTTTTGTCATTTCTTCAGGCTCCATATCAATGAGACCACCATGGGTACAAAATTAAATTTTATTTTCTCCTATTAATCTGTCTCATGGCAATTTAATTCTTAAACCAGCCAGAAGAATCTAGAAGGGTGGAAGAAATATTTTTCACTCCCTGTCAGGTATATGTGTCAATGTCTGAGTTGTAGTGAGAAAGATGAATATAATTGAGAGCTGCAGAAACATCTGTTAATAAGTGTTAACTTCCTACCATCAATATGTTTGTTCTCTCTGATTCTAAAATGGTTTTAGAGCTCTGAAATAAGCATAATTATCTTTACATGCATCTCACATTATTGTAGGCACTTTCTTTTCTCCTCATTGTTCACAAAGCCCCCATTTCAACTCTTAACTCAGACCCAATCTTTCTGACCATGATAGTCACTCTACAGAATTCTGAACTAACATTAACATTTGGCTTCACATTGTTTCATACATCCTGTTCCTGTTTTAGAAGGCAAGCATATCCACTAAAATAAGCTGAATTATAAAGTGCAAAATATTGTGAGGAAATAGGTAAGATCTATATGGAATTGCTTAAACAATTAGTTTTCATCACCTGCCTACGATCATCTTCAGATTTCAGGGGGAAAAAAGCTAAAATCTGAATCAACAATAGCATGTCAATGTTAAGTAGGGTTGAATATGGTGAATGTTCAAAGAGGCCAAGAATGTGTCGTGGCTTGCTTGAAAGTGCAATATTACTAATTTGCATATTTTGCAAGTTATCACTGAGATTTCATGATTTGTCCAAGTAAAGTACTTAAAAATATAAATGTTCAATGGGTTTATAGTCCATTGCAATTTCTGACATTCCTTGTTGACACATCCTAGTATATTTTATACTTTTTCACACTTGACATGACATTACTGTATAGTAACTAGGTTCCCATAAATACGTTCAGTAATGATTGGTATTAAACTGATTAGCTATTGATTCCTTCATATCAATTTGGCAATTCTGCTTATCAAATTAAACAAATCAACAAGATTATGACAGTCTTAATTTACATAATATAATTTAAAGAGCCGAAACCGGTTTGGCTCAGTGGATAGAGCATCGGACTGCGGACTGAAGGGTCCCAGGTTCGATTCCGGTCAAGGGCATGTACCTTGGCTGCGGGCACATCCCTAGTAGGGGGCGTGCAAGAGGCAGCTGATTGATGTTTCTCTCTCATCGATGTTTCTGACTTTCTATCCCTCTCCCTTCCACTCTGTAAAAAAATCAATAAAATATATATATATATATATATATATATATATATATATATATATAATTTAAAGAGAAGAATAAGAAAAATAGTATATTAGGACAATATGCTTGGCATTGATACCAGTTATTTTCAATAACTGTTGAGTTTTATTCAATGGACATATATAAGTTTTCTTACATTACAAGAATTGAAAAATTAGTATTCAAATGAAAAGTACTCAATTTACAATGTCCCTAGGAATCCAGAAATAAATTATAAAATAAATGTGAAAGGAATACCACATAAATTTTCCTTATACCAAAATATTTACCAATATCAGATCAAAAGAATTTATGCTGTTTTACATACACATAATTCTTAAGATTAAAAAAAACCCACAAAAATAATTATTCTGCCTGAAAATATCTCCTAACAGCTTCTCTTCACTCTGAATTCTTCTGAACATGTTCCTATTCCTCAAATTTCTATACAACATCGGAATGATATCCAAACTATACATTCTGGTATTTTTGGTCTTTTGCTAGTACTTATCTCCAACAGAAACTTTATTTCAGAGAATCCTGTCTAATCACTGTCCTCCAAACAAAAACGTCTCAGAATCTCCTGCACAATTCTTTCTGGTCACTGATTCCTTTGTCTGATCTTTCTATGAAAAAGTTTGGGATTTTCCAATTGCAGTGTTTTTTTCTTTTTTGTTTTTTGTTTTTTTCTTTCTGTCTTCCTCCACATGAGAGTGTAAAGCATGCAAAGGTGATTCCCTTTCACCCTAAGCTGTCACAAATGGTTACAGACATTTTATGGTACACAACTCTAGGGGGTCCTATGAATAGTGACCACAAAGTAAACAGTGAGCTCTGGTGAGGTGTCTATTTCCACCAACTTTGCATCTCATAATCAGTGGGTGGCTGAGCAAACAATGGACATACAACCAGCACTGAGAAATATCAAACTTTGCATCATTTTCAAAAGCAGAAATGAGAAGAACAAAATGGATAGAAAAAAAAAATATTGACTCTGCCCATGTATCTGGCCAGGTCAGAGAATTTTCTTATCTTCATGTCCAATTGCTCTGTTTCTAGTGGTGAATCTGGCTGATGAAACAAAACACAGAAAATTTAAAGATTAGATCTTCCCATTTATTCAGGGGAGGTATTTTACAACTGGGAGTTGCACCTTGGGTATCTTTATAGACTGCTCTTCTGCATTGCTGTCAACCTTATGCTAACTTCTTTTGTTTATTATTGTTCCTATGAAACAACATCTAATTTCTCTTTTCTAATATACCTAATAAAAACTCAGGGAATTGTTTTAGAAATATTTCCTATTCCTCACCCCCCACCCTCCAGTCTTTTAATCACTCTTTACTCTGCTCTTTTTTTAAAAAAATATTTTCTGATTTCATTCTCTAGTGATCATTCTTTAATGTCCATATAAAAGAATGATCACTGTCTACCCCCTGTCTCAGACAATTCATCCAATTTATCATATTTCCAGATAATCTCTATGTGGAAGATAGACAATAATATCTATTTAATTAGACATTCCTGACCCTTATTCAAGCTTCATACTCATATTTCCAATGCCCCAGTGATTATAATCAATAAGATATGTCGCCATCCACAAAAATTTAATGTGTATAAACAAAACCTTACTTCAGTTCATTCTTCCTTTCTTCTTTATATCTGTTAAGTCATTACCAATCTTCCTCTCACCAAGAACTGAAACCTGGAAGCTATCTTTTTTTATTACTCTGCTTATCTCCCCTAACTCCAAAACCCATCAGTAATCAAGGCATACTAATAATTTACTCCAAATTACATCTCAGTTCTGGCACTTTCTTTGCATTCATAACTTACCACAGTGCATGTCCTTATTACTTCACATCTGGATTTTAATTAAGATATAGAAATCATATAGTGAGCACCTGCTAGGTACCAAATATTGCTATCTGCTTTTACAAACATGAATGTTTCTCTAGGTTGTCTCTCTTCCAAACTGTCCTCAAGAAGATAATTTAATTATCTCTTCTTTTTACTGGCAAAATTCCTCCAGTGGTTTGTTTGAGGTCATCCAACTATATTTTTTCATTTCTCTTCAACATGTACTCTATTCTACCAGAACTACATCTTTGCTTATTGCTTCATATACTGTAATATATTAATATATTGTATATATTAATAAAATGGGCCTTCTTTTTCAGCCCTCACATAAATACCACCTTGTGATATGAATTTTTACATTCTCCAGTCAAAATGTGGCAACCATTTCTTCACTTTGTCTTGTAACCAGCTTTGGCAATATAGCAAGCAGAGATTTTAAACATGGTTTTGCAAATGGCAAACAGATATATTAAAAGATGCTCAACTTTACTAGCTTTTAGGGAAATGCAGATCAAAGCTACAATGGAGATGCCACCTCACACCTGTTAGAATGGCTTTTATTAACAAGACAAGTAATAACAAATATTGGAGAAGTTGTGGAAAAAAATGAACTCTCATTCACTACTGGTAGGTATGTACACTGGTACAGCTACTATGGAAAACAGTATGGCAGCTCCTCAAAAAATTAAGAATAGAGTTACCATATGACAAAGCAATTCCTATTTTTGGTATTTATCCAAAAAACTTGAAACATTTTTTGCAAAGATATATGCATCCCTGTGTGCATTGTAGCATTATTCATGGTGGTCAAGACATGAACACAAAGGAAGTGCCTTTTGACAGATAATTGAATAAAGAGATGTGATACATATATAATATGGAATACTACTCAGCCATAAAAAAGATAAAAACTATCATTTGGGACAACATGGATGGACCTTTAGAATATTATACCTGACAAAATAACTCAGGTAGAAAAAGCTAAGAACCAGATGATTTTACTCATATGTGTGTAAATTCATAGACGCAGACAACAGTATAGTGATTACCAGAGGGAAGGTGGGGGTGAGGTATAGTAAAAGATAAAAGGAGTCAAATATATGGTGATAGAAAATTATTTGACTTGGGTGCTGGGTACACAATGCAATATACAGATCATATGCCATAGAAGTGTACACTTGAAACCTATATAATCTTTATAACCAATGTCACCCCAATAAAGTTAATAAAAATAAAAATGAGCATATTTATTTGCCAATGATACATCTGATATGGGAATAATTTCCAAAATATGTAAAGAACTTATACAACTCAACATCAGGAAGGCAAACAATCCAATTAAGAAATGGTCAAAGAACCTGCATAGATACTTCTTCAATGAGGACATACACATGATCAAGAGACATATGAAAAAAAAATTCTCAATGTCACTAATCATCAGAGAGATTCAAATTAAAACCATAATGAGATATCACCTCACACTTGTCAGAATGGCTACCATAAATAAATAAAAAATCAGCAAGTCTTGGTAAGAATGTGGAGAAAAGGGAACCCTTGTGTACTGTTGATGGGGATACAAACTGGTGCAGCCACTGTGGAAAAGAGTACGGTGCTTCCTTAAAAAATTAAAAATAGAACTTCCAACAATTCCACTTCTAGGAATTTATCCAGATAAATCCAAAACACTAATTTAAAAAAACATATATTCACCCCTATGTTCACTGCAGCATTACAATAGCCAAAGTCTGGAAACAGCCCAAGTACCCATCAATAGATAAGTGGATAATAAAGCTATAGTACATTTACACAATGGAATGATACACAGCCATAAAAAAATGAAATCTTAACCTTTTGCATAGATGGACCTGGAGAATATTATGCCAAGTGAAACAAGCTAGTCAGATAAAGACAAATACTATATGATCTCATTTATATGTGGAGTTTAATGAATAAAATAAAATGATGAGCAAAATAGTTATGGATATATGGGAGAGACTGTTGGCTTGCAGGGGGAGAGGGGGACTGGATAAAAGAAAGCAAAGGGATTAGCCAAAGAACACACATGATTAACCCATAGATACAGACAACAGAGGGAAGGGGGTTGGAGCTGGATAGAGGTGGACAAAGGGGTTGGAGGGATAGAGACATCTATAGTAGTGTCAACAATAAAAATAAAGTTACAAATACAGAATAAAAACACTTTGGGCAAATAAAAAAAGTGGTTTTGCACTAGAACTTGCCCACTCTTATTGCACTTGGAACTTTGAGAACAACATGTTAATGACCCTAAACAAGCATGATGGAGGACCACTCTAGCTGACATTGGAAAATCACCAGGCATGGAATGAGGCCAACCTTAATTACCAGCCATCAGCCAAACCAACAGCTGCCCAGAAACCCCATGAAAATGAACAAAAACAGCCTGGACTAGAATAACTATCCAGCCATTCACAAAATCTTGAACTAAATAAATTAGTTGTTTTAAATCATTAAATTTTGGCATGGTTTGTTATGCAGAAAAAAAACTAACCGATACCTTACTTTAGTTGCCTTTTTTAAAAATGTCTCTCTTAAATACTCTGGTTCCATGATGCTCTCTCTCTTCCTTTTTTTTTTTGTTTGTTTTTATGAGTGCTTATAGAACGCGGACTTTACCAATAGTCCCAGGAGACTATTTTCTCATGTAATGCCACAAGTATTTCTTTCATTTTAACAACTGGTCTGAACCACTTATCAGCCACTTAATCATATCCTGATTCATTATTCACATCTTATGAGTTGAAGTCTATTTTCTCCAAGTAGGTAATAAATCTGACCTACCTTCTTGAACTTTTGTGTCTGTTTAAAATTTATCAGCATCCCATGGACAAAGTAGACTTTTGAGAAATAATTACTGATTAAATAAACACCCTTTCACAATGAAAAGAAACACAAAAATATTAAACTAGTTCAGTGCAAAATTGGATTTATAGTTTTTATGACTGAAAAGACACATTCAACTAGGTTGTACATTTGAGCATGATTCTCTTCTCTGCTCTACTTCTGTGTACATCTCAGAAATATGACTTAAGAATGCCCTACCCAGAGAGACACACAAGAGCAAAACAGGGGGAAAAGTAAGAACCAGCTTACCTTTAATATATTTTTCTAATCCTTCTTACTAAGTGTTAGGATGAAAGTGGTTTATCTTATTTATCTTTTAGCTTCATGTCATATATGCCCTGTGATATGCATAAGATACACAATGAAGCTGAGATTATTCTTCCATGGGACCATTAAGTTAGAAGTTTCTGCTTTTATTTTCTGGAATGCCTATAGCATTTTTAGCTCAGTGCTGCATTAAAGTAATTTTTACATTTAATATGGAATAAAGGCATAGCTATCTCACAATGCCCTAACTACAGGTATGTGGGCGAACAGTTGTCTACAGATTATAGCCTGCAAACAGATTCAAGGGAAAGCTAAGAAAGGCAAAACAACTCAATTTGGAATGTGAATCAGCCTTAGAATTGGCATGCTTCAGTGAGGACGGTGTGTTTTCTTTCCTGCTTCAGAAATGGTGCCTCAATACAAATTCTGCTTCTAAGATGTAAGGGATGTTGCATTTCAATCTGGAGAGGTTTTGAGGCTCCCTGAGCACAGATTCTATCTCAAAAAAATAGCACAGTATATGTAATTTCTATCAACCTGCTGTTAAAGACAAATTCTTACATATAATTATCATCTCTAGGTGTTTTATCTCCTGTATACCTATCAACATCTATACCTTAAAGTCTCGGCCCATAAATGGGGAACTGTATAGTGCCTAAATAAGAATACAATAATTGAAATAATTTTGCAATTATTTGTGATAGCTACATGTTTGGATTGTTTTTACTTTTATGTCTTTATCCAGACATTCTTCAAGGCAAAGACTATGATAATGCAGCCTCCTTTGTTCATAGATTTCTGATTAGTTCCAGGCTATCCTATATAATAAAAGAGTAACATGCAAATTTACCATACATCCACTATACCCACCAGTCAGTCAGGAATGTATATGCAAATTAAGATGGCTACGGCCACTGAGAGCAGGAGGGAGGCTTGGGTTTCCCCGGCAATGGAGGAAGCCAAGCTTTCTGCCTGCCTAGGCCTACACTCAATGTTACAACGATTCAATCATAAAAGATATAGAAATGGTGGCAGCCACTGAGCTGGAGAGAACAGAGGCTTGGGTTTCCCTGGCAATGGAGGAAGCCAAGCTTTCAGCCTGCCATTGTTGGCATATACCTCCACTCTAGGTTACAAAGTTTCAAACAGAAATGGCTGCCACACCAAGAGAGCAGAAGGCTTGACTCTACTCCAGGCTACAAAGTTTCAATTATAGACATAGATTAATCCCAGATCCCAGGGCCTCTGCTTGAGTCCCTGGGGGGCGTGGCCGGCCTGTAAACCTCCACAGGCCCCTCGCCCAGGCTGCCCCTCACCCCAAGGGAACCCCTATTCATATCTGGGACACTCTTTAGGACAAACCAGCTGGCCCCCACCCATTTACCAGGCCTCTATCCTATCTAATAAAAGAGTAATACGAAGATTGACCATTACTCCAACACACAAGAGGGCTGCCCCCATGTGGACACAAGATGGCCACTGCAAGATGGCCAGCAGGGGAGGGCTGTTGGGAAGTTCCAGGCCCTGCAAGGGAGGGCAGTTGTGGGCGATCAGGCCTGCAAGGGAAGGCAGTTAGGGGCGATCAAGCCTGCAGGGGAGGGCAGTTAGGGGTGACCAGGCCAGCAGAGGAGGGAAGTTGGGGGCAAACAGGCTAGCAGGGGAGCAGTTAGACATCAATTAGGCTAGCAAGGTAGTGGTTAGCGGGTGATCAGGCTGGCAGGCAAAAGCGATTAGGGGCATTCAGGGAAGCAGTCAGGTGAGCAATTTGGAGCCAGCAGTCCTGGATTGTGAGAAAGAGTCCGACTGCCCGTTTAGGCCCAATCCTACCGGGGTTCCTCGAGGGGTCCCAGATTGGAGAGGGTACAGGCTGGGCTAAGGGACATCCCCTGCCCCCATGCATGAATTTCATGCACCGGGCCTCTAGTATAATAAAAAACCTTAATATGCTAAGTGTCTAGTCATCTGGTAAGTTGTTCAACCAATCACAATGTCATATGCTAATGATATACTAAGGCCACTCAACTGCTTGCTATGATGTGAACTGACCACCAGGGGGCAGAAGCTCTGGTTGGTAGGTTAGCTTGCTGCTGGGGTCCGACCAATTGAGATTGAGAAAGATGGGCCAGACACACACTGGAGCCCTCCTGCAGTCCCTCCTGGCTGACAAACCTCCCATGTCCCTCCCTGGCCCTGATCATGCACCATGGGACCCCTTGGACTGGCCTATACCCTCTCTCAAGCCAGGATCTCTCAGGGGATGTCAGAGAGCATGTTTTGGCCAGATCCCACAGGCCAGGCCAAGGGACCTCCACTGATGCAGGAATTCATGTATCGGACCTCTAGTGTATAATGATTCTGCATATTATTTTTTATTCAAAAGCTACACTCCTCAGTGACAAGCAGTTAGAAATACATTCCCAATTAAGTGGGCATGGAATTGGTAAGGTAGGAAGAGTATCAGAGAATCTGAGGTTGAAATGAAAGAAATAGGTTAGGTTATTTTCCTTTTCTAAATCCTTAAGTCTAAAGACTTATTTTGTTCATTCAATCCTATACTCCATTCTTATATTGTTCAAAAACGAATGTGCCAAAAACTAGAAGCAGCAAGAGGTTAGTTTAGTAAGTGAATAAATTAACTGTGGTATAGCTACACAAAGGGATAGAATCCAGGAATAAAAGAAATAAGTGATCAAACAATAAAAAGACCTGAGTGAATCTTCAATGCATATTGCTAAGTGAAAGAAGGTTGTCTGAAAGGCTACATATTGTATGATGCCAATTATGTAACATTCTCAAAAAGACAAAACTATAAAGTCAGTAAAAAGATCATGGTTTTTATGGATTCAGAGGTGGGGGGCAGTGAATAGGTGAAACAACTTTTTTTATGATGGTGAACCTACTCTGTGTCATACAGTGGATAAATAACACTACGAATTTGTTAAGTCTCATAGCACTTTAAAGCAAAAAAAAGTGAACTTTATGTATGCATATTTTAAAAAATAATTTATAGGTTAAGGCTCCCAGATTAAATCAAGAATATGAAAAGACACATCTAACTGTGTAACAAATTTATGAAACAACCTCACTAAAGAGGTGGGGGGAAAGGTGCTGATCTACATAATTTTGAAAGTTGATAAAGTTGTTTCTCTTGGGTGTGCAGGTTAATAATTCTCAAACCACTACATAGGTATAGTGGAAATAAAATGAGAAATTTAGTGCAAGGTAAGTGGGAACTTTATGGACTATCTTCGCAGTTTTTCTATAAATCTAAAACTATTATAAAAATAAGTTTATTAAAAATGTTATACAAATACTTTGTTATATACTATTCTAGACTTTTAAAAAAAAGAATTGAGAAGTTTACAGTCATGAGAAAAAGCTATGGTAGAATAGTGCAGGTTATTGAGCATCTTAATATTATCTTCATAGGTGCTATCTGATTTAGTCCTGTATGTTATTCTCTCCACTTTACAGATGACAAAAATGAGTCTCAAGTAAATTATATAAGCTTACCCAAATTAAGACTGGGGCGAACAATCTGCATGACTCAAAGCCCATGCCTCTTGCACTACTGAGAGTTCTCCACATTGGAATATATAGGATATGTGTTCAAACCATGGAATTTAAAATAGCTGATATCAAGTGCTATGAATGGAACCAAAAAGACAGTGCTGTGGATGTTGAAGGAGGGTGAGATTTACTGGGCTTCATGGTAGAAGGAGCTTTTGAGTTGGATATTAAGAGACAAGTACGATTTTGGTAGTTGAGGAGCAGAGAAAGTAATTTCACGAAGGTGAAACAGATGGAATTGAAGCCTATGAAACAGGGTCTAGGAGTTAAAGCTGGTGTAGTTTGGACAGAAGGTAGTGGTTATCTATGAGAATACTAAAACAAAACCAATGAAAGGAAATATTTTTTCTTCTTCATAGTTTTTTGTCCCTCAAATCCAAATTGAGCCTCAGCAAAACATTGTAACATGGAGGTCCCTTAATCCCTCAATGAACATAGTAAGGTCCTTTATGAAAGACCTGGTAGAAGTGCTAATGATACACACACACACACACACACACACACACACACACACACACACACACAGCTTATTCACATTGAATTCTCACATATTAGGAGAAATTGAAAGTGGTCATTTATTTAATAACCTGGCCATTCAGTGAATTGTCACACTATTTGTCACACCAAACAGGAGACTCCTTTACAGTCAACTAGCAAATATTTATTCTCAACCAGACACTATTTTAGGCAATGAGAACCTAATGACATTGTCTATTTTCTTTCTTATTTTATTACTAGAGGCCTGGTACATGAATTTGTCCACCAGTGGGGTCACTTGGCCTGGCCTGCAGGATCAGGCTGAAACCAGCTCTCCAACATCCCTCAAGGGGTCCTGGATTGAGAGAGGGTGCAGGCCACGCTGAAGGACCTCACTGGTGCATGATTGAGGCTGGGGAGGGGCATGGGAGGTTGGCCAGCAGGGGAGTGACCACAGGAGGTTTCCAGGGCATGTCCAGCCCCTTTCACTCAGTCCTGATCTGCAGGACCCCAGCAGCAAGACTCAGATATATTGTAAGTGATAGGGAAATATCTGGAACGACTCCAATGTTTTTGTTTAATTTGAACATCATCCAGCCATTAAAAATAATTTAGGGTGAGTTGTTAAATGTAGTCTTAGTGGTTGGAGCTTCTGCCCCCTGGTGATCAGTGGGTTAAGTTTGCTTAGTCTAAGAATATGGAAAAAGTTGTATTGAATGAAATTTTTGGAAGAAAAAATAGGATATGTGTTAGCCTTGCATTTCATCCTCTTGAAAATTACAGACAATCTATATAAGTTTTTATTTACTGAAAAATATCATGGCCCATCTACCATTTGCCAGGAACTGTGCTTCATGTTGTTGTCCCACTGATGGAAAGATACTTCATCTATCCTTAGTGAGCAGTCCAGTGGATAAACAGACTCATGCAAACAAATATATAAAAATCAATAAAATTTTTCTTGAGTCAAGACTAGAAAGGGATAAATTGGGGCCTGGGGAGAGAGAAGGTTAGCAAGATAATATTATAAATGCTATACAATGTGTATTTAAATTTATCACGTAGGCAACTTTTGAGTTATTGCATAATTCTTATGTTGTAGGTAAATTGAATAGATTCCCATTTTAGAGAAAAATAATCACTGGCATAGTTGCCACTTGGTTGCAGGAAAAACAGTTAGGCAGATAAAGTAATAGGTATTCCAGTTGGGAGATAATACGGCTAAGCTCAAGAGAGTGGAGGTATTGTGTGTGTGTGGGGGGTGATGTTTCATTGTTAAAAATAAAAATATGAGCTAAACAGTTAACATACTCTGAGTGCCCTACGTACTTAGTTCTAAGAACTAAGTACTTCACACTTTTAAGTAATTTAATCTACCCAACAATTTTTTGAGGTTATTGCCAATGTTATCTTCATTTTACAGAGATGGTTCCTCATTTGTCTGAAGCATACAAATAGGAAGAGATAGAACAAAACTCCTAACCAACATGTGCTGCATTTACTATTCCTCAGTGGAGCTAGATTTTCTTAGTAAGCAAAAACAAGGGTGCAGAAATTAGTAAGAATATTTATCAATATGGTCTCAAAAATGCTTACACAAGATTTATAAAGAAGATATAAATGAAAGGTCACTTTTCATGCACATTTTAAATACACAGGTTGCTAAGACTTGGCAAATGATAAGACTTAAGTATATTGTAAGTGAGAGGGAAATGTCTGCAAGGACTCCAATGTTTTTGTTTAATTTGAACATCATCCAGCCATTAAAAATAATGTAGGGTGAGTTGTTAAATGTAGTTTTAAACAGAGGGTTTGCGTGCATCCCAGGTAAAAATGTCTAGTAGGCAATTGGATATAAGGATTTAGATTTCCATAAATACCCCTGAGAAATGACAAATGGCTTCTAAAAAATAAAATTAATGACAATTGTTCACGTCTGTGAACATCTCCATTTGGAGATCAATAGTCATGTCTGTATATCTGCAGACTTTGTCATGCAAAGCTATTTTCACAATATTTCTCACCTTAGTAAACAGAAATTCTATTTCTCCATCTTTCTACTAGTCATTCAAGTCACACAATTTGGAGCCATGCCTAATGTCTCCTCTTCTCTTATAAACCACATCTAATCTAGTAACAAATCTTTCTTGTTTACTGTCAAAACATGTCCAGAATTAGATCTGCTGCTAATGTTGTCCAAGCCTATCACTTAAATGATTTCAATAGTCTTGTAAGAGTTAACTCTACTTCCTAC
This sequence comes from Antrozous pallidus, assembly GCA_027563665.1. Classification (NCBI taxonomy): domain Eukaryota; kingdom Metazoa; phylum Chordata; class Mammalia; order Chiroptera; family Vespertilionidae; genus Antrozous; species Antrozous pallidus. The sequence continues at coordinate 65,642,008 of CM050514.1, read as the reverse complement.
ATTTTATTATCAACATAGGAACCAGTAATCTTTTTAAAATGTAGGTATACACTGGGTGGCCAGATTATTATAATCTCTGAATGCATAATAATCTGGCCACTCAGTGTATAGTCTATATAATAAAAGGCTAATATGAACAGGAGTTCAACCAGCAGGCAGGCCAGCCAACTGCCCATATCCCCTCCCCTGGCCAAGCTGGCCAGATCCCACCTATGCACGAATTCATGCACTGAGTGGCCAGATTATTATGCATTCAGAGATCATAATAAATAGTCTGGCCACTCAGTGTATATGGTCAATTGATATTCAATTAAGCCACTGAGCCAATACAATTGAGAAAGTAAAGTCTTTGTAACATATGAATCGCTACATGAAAAAGACAAACTATTTCGTCCTTACTCCATTTTATATATAAAAATTATTACAGATACATCATAAACCTATATGTAAAAACTAATATTGTAAAACATCTAGAAGAAAACAGAGAATAGGTTTGCAAAATGTATTAAGCAGGACACAAAGGACTAATCTGAAAAGAAGAAAATGATTAGTTGGATTTCATCAAAAGTAAAAATTTATGCTCATCAAAAGATTCCATTAAGGAAATGAAATAAGCAAACTACACACTGGAGAAAATATTTGCAATACATATATGTGAAAACAGCACTTTTTGAGAAAACACATAAAGAACTTCCACAAATAAACAATATAAAACCAAGCCACTCATTTACAACATAGACACAGCACTGAAAAAGCAGCTCACAAAGAAAGATAAAGGAATAATCAAAGCAAAAGTGCTCATCATCATCATGAGCCAAAGAGAAATGCAAACCAGAACAACAAGGACAGACCATTTCACACCCACTTATATGAGTAAATTTAAAATTATTCTCAATACCAGTGGAAAGCAACCCTTATAAAATGCTGGTAGGAATATAAAATTATACAGCCACTTTGGAGAACTGTTTGGCAGTTCATTATAAACTGAACATACCTCTACCCCATGACCCAGATTTAAAGATAGGTGTATAATCAAAATAAATACACATTCTCAAAAAGACATCATAGCAGCTTTCATGATAATATAAACTAGAAACAGCCCAAATATCCATCAATAGGAAAATGGGTAATAAACATTAATACTAAACAGCAATAAAGATAAATTTATATAACAATAAGAATGAATCACAGAGACATTACATTTAGCAAGAGATTCCTGACACAAAAGAGTACATAATAAATGGTTCCATTTATATAAAGTTCAAGAACAGAATGAGGGGAGAATTGAATGGAAAAATGCCTGTAGGGATTTTCTGGTGTGATATAAATGTCCTGTATCTTTTTCTGGGTGGTAGTCGCATGGGTATATACAAATGTATAATGTCAAGATCATTAGAACTGGAAATTTAAGATCATTGTATATTATTGTTTATAAATTACACTTAAATAAAACAAAATAAAAATAAAAAAGACACAAGGCAGATTAAGTAGTCCTGTTAAAAAGTCAACATTTTTACAAAGACCTTAGGAGTATGAATATGATCTTCTTTCCCTTAGCCTGACCCTCTTACTTTCAGACCTTATCTCTTATCACTCTCCCTTCCTTCTTTCTGCTCCAGCCACTCCCCTCTCCTTGTTATTCCTTCAACAGAGCAGGCAAAGTCAATACTTAGATTCTTGGTGCCTACTGTTTCCTTTGGGAAAGCCTTGCTCCAGAACTTCTACTGCTTCCTTTAGGGTCTGCCCAAATGTTGTATTATTAACAAATATTTCCTGTCAACCTTATTAGAAATAATTTCACATACACAAACACACACGCATGCACATATACACACCTACACAACACTACCACCATAAGAATAGGAATCTCCATCCCTCTTAATGGTTTTATTATTTTCTGCAGCACTCAACACCACCCTAATTACTATAAAACTCACCTATCTAGTTTTCACCAATTATCCTCCCTAAGTAGAATGAGTACTTATGGCAGGGACTTCGCACTTATATTTCTTCATTCCCAGTATCTAGAACAGTGCTGCATATAATAAGCTCTTGATAAATATAGGTTGAGTAATTATTACTTCCATGTAAATGATTCTTTTAAATCTTAAATAAGTCATGCAATCTGAAAAGTAATAGACTGCATGGCCGAGGAACAGAATGGATAAATGAAAATATAAGTAACTTGACATAAATGTGGAATTAATAATGGAACAGCTAGAATTTTATAGATATATGCAAGTCAGGTAGTGGTCACAGTCTAAAAGTGGGAATAACCTAAACTCATAAATATTTACAACATTTCTAGTTAGAAAAACACATTACTTCATCATAGCCTTGCATGTGATTATATTCAATGTTCTTAAAATATCTGTTAATTGTGCCAGTAAAGCATGTGGGGCTATTGAGAAAACATTTTATATTTTAGTCCATTCAAGACTTACTAATGTTCATAAAATAATATAATATAATAATGCTATTTTAGTGAACTGAAGTATTTGGATCTGAATATAAAGTACAGTTTACCTACTTAGAACTTTACTTTATAAATAATTATACATTATTTTAATTGTCTAAATTAAATTATAACTTGTTAGAGTGTAGCTAATCCATATATTTTTTTAAGAGTTTAGCAAGAAGTGTCCTTCTTTCACCATAGTTCCACCATGGGCAAGACAATTGGGCAAAGCAAAACAGAGACTAAATTTTTAAAAAAGTTCCTTAGGAAGATGATAGATATTAAAGATAAAGACATGAAACTGTGATTTGAGAAAGAAGGTATATCATGAAAACACTTTATAGATATGCTGTGAAAACATCTAAGCAAAAGTAATTCTTTCACATCCTTCTAGTTTATTTAACAACTAAAAGTAATAGCTAGCCTAGAAATTGTAAGGGATGAATTAGAAACTCAATATATATATAGCAGGAGGCAAGAAGTAGTCACTGAAACATACAATTTTGACCAGTTTAAAATTAGAAGGAAGCTTACTGAAAAGAGGCCTGAGCTAGGTGACCTACCAATGTTATACTAACATTAAGTTTTTTCTGTGGTGTCCTTGATTTTAAAATAAAAATTATGTAGGACAAAGGCCTTTGTCTACTAGCTTCTAGGTCAGAATTGTTACTGGAAATTGTTATGCATGGTAGGACCCAGATGCATGAGACTTACTGCTCCCCATCACATATTTCATCATGCAATTTAGCTCACAATGTGCTGATCATCACCTCTGAGTTTGACATACATAAAACCATATCATATGTTCTATGCAGGTCATTAAATATCCTCAGATTTCAAAGAAAAATAATTGTGATGCCTTAAATAAAAATATTTAAGTTCTGTCAAAGATATATACATACATGCAGAGACAGAGAGAAAGAGAACTACTAGGAAAGATGTAGAAAAGCCACAGATATCAGGATGGGAAGGGAAGCTAACATTTACTGAGTATTTTCACTACGTGTCCAGCACTGTTCTAACCTGTGCTTGCACTATTTCATTTATTATGTGATTATGATCTATAGTAATAAAAGGGTAATATGCTAATTAGAGCAGATGTCTTTCAGACAAAGCTGCAACGGCTACCTGAGGCTCAGACAAGCCATGACAGCCAGCAGTGGCTGCAGCAGAGGCGTGATGGGGGCATTGCCTTCCGCTGATTGTCTGTTCGCCTTCCAGAGAGGGAGGCCAGAGACAGCAGCAGTGAGGGGATAATGGAAATGGTGTCTTCCCCTGATCGGTCTGGTCACTTCCCATGGAGAACAGGCCTAAGCCTTGAGTAGGACATCCCTGAGGGCACCCGAGAATGTGAGAGGGGGAAGGCTGGGCTGAGGGATCACCTCCAGTGCATGAATTTTTGTGTACTGGGCCTCTAGTATAATGATAAACCTACAGCTGTTCCCGGGATCCCAGCCATGGAACTTCTTTGCAGATAAGAACATGTTTCCCTAAGTGGCATTTGATATTATCATAACTAATATCACATTATTTTCATTGTGAATTGTGATGAAGAAATGTTCTAGCACAACTATCTTACCTAATAACAGAAAAATATGTAAATTGACCATACCTCCGCTATGTCCACAGCCAATCAGAATGAGTATACAAATTAACCCAACAAAGATGGTGGTTAATTTGCATATATAAGCGCCAAGCACCTGTGTCTCAGTAACATCCTGGCACCCACGTCACTGTAAGGTAAGCCATCAGAGCCCAGGGAGGCAGGGGCAGAGCTAGCAACTGGCTGATCGCAGGATGCTGGGGTCCCCTGGCCGAGGTCCCCTGCCCAAAGCTTTCTGGTCTTGGGGAGGCTCAGGGTGAGCCATCAGTAGGACATCTCCTGAAAGCTCCCAGTATGTGAGAAGGGGCAGGTTGGGCTGAGGGTTCACCCATCCCCGGTGCACAAATTTTGTGCACCGGGCCCCTGGTCTATAATAATAAAAGTGTAATAACCTAATTAGACTGGACAGCTGAATGACCTTCCAGACATCCTTCTGGATAACCCTCTGGATGAAGCCAGTGCTGTGAGGGCAGAGGCAAGCCACTGCGGTGGCAAGGGCTGAGCTCCATGCACAATTTTGTGCATCAGGCCTCTAGTTCATTATAAGCATCTCAAGAAATGCAGTAATGGCATCTTCTGGTGTGGCCTACATCTTATATGTTCACATTCATTATAAACTTTCTTCCCTAAGAAGAGTTTTACTAAAAAACATAAATCTAACCCAGGAAGTCTCTTATTCCCACAAAGTGAGAGGGTAGAACAAGTAAGTGTCTGGTGGGTAGTTTTTCTTTTTCCTTCTCTCAAGCCAGAATGAATGAACTGACAAATAGAGCTTGGCTTACGAATTTGGTAAAGAAGGTAGATTTAGAGATTTAGAAAACAGAAAAAAAAATTATAAATCCCATGTGTGAAGAAAAGTTTAATTTAGACTAAATGAAAAAAAAAAAAGCACAGCTCAATCTGAAAACACAGGATGGGGAAAATATTTGAAATAGAGACTTCTAACCTTACAAACTTCTTCATTTCAAATTTATATCATTGGTCAAATGATGGTGCACTGGGGTCATTAGATCAGAAAGATCTAAGTAAGTTCCAGGAGAAAAGATGTGTTTGGGCTTAGAGGAAATAAAGTGCCAGTGAGTGGAGGGTGGTGGATGAGGGCTGGCTAGGGGAGAAGAGCATGAACAAGCAGTAAAGGTCTGATTGTGTCAAAAGCAGGGTGTACATTCAGGATATTGAAAAAGATAAGAGGACTTATTAGGGAAAAAGTAGAATGTGATTGCAGAACCCAAAAAACATTAAGTGACCTACTTGTAAGAATAATTCAGCACAATTACAAAGGGCCATCCTTGGCACTTTAAAGAGGAATTGCTTATAAGAGCTCGTCTCCTTTGTAGTTATCCTATAATTAAGTACTATAAAATAAACTAGTCACTGGTCTTCACTTTTTGCCTTCTTAAAGCTGGTAAATTATAGTCTTATGGTTTTGCCAATGCCTAAGTATACCCTCAATGCTCAATAACTACCCATTTTTAAACTTCTAGGTTATGGAAAAAGTTATATAATAGAGTAAAATTATTCTTACTCATATAGTTTAAAAGTCTTCTTTATTTCAGATGGGTAGAAAATTTTAAGAAATAATCTGAATTGAAAAAGAGTTCAAAGTTTATTCCAATTAGCAAAGCATTGAATATCAGCAGAGAACTCAAAGATTTCAGAATCAGCCCTGCTTTCCTTGCCTTTACCTGAGAAAGGAGTTTGTTATGTATATTATTCGTGACAGAAAAGAAAGATTATCTGTCATGTAGGATACAAATCATGCTTACTCATAAATGCTGTCTTAATAGTAAGTCAGTAGAAATTATTGCCTAGAAGAAGATATTATTCACTTCAACAAGTTATCATTTGTAGGTGATAACATATTTATCTTCTTAATATGTACAATCTAAGTGTAATTCACTTTACTGAAGTGTTTATGTTCAGCCCTAGACAAATGGGGGTCTTCATAGCTCCCTCAGTTTGAACCACTTTTCATGCCTTCTTTACTCTTTAGGTCACCAAACCCACACACCCCCTATTCGAACCAACCCAGAATTTTGCACTTCCATATCTAGGCCTGTCTTTAAGTCTTACACTCTGGTTCAATTGTACTTATATACATAACTACTAATTCTATCTTTTTGCATAGCAACCCACCAACATTTGTCTCCTTTTTCCTTTGGTAGAAAGGAAATCTCAGTTTATGCTGAAAAAATCCCTACTGATCTGTTAAGATCTGATAATGGAAGCAAGTTCCCCTCCTATTAATATTTTGATCAGGGGATAATTCATTAACTGAAAGATGGAATTATAACTATCTGTGACAAACTAGTGCAGGAAACTTTTTGTTGCATAACTTTATGAAAAAATATGATATTTCTCAAAGTAGATAATTAGAGAGCTAGGGGCACATCTCAAAGGAATATAATATCTTTTAGAGTGATAAAGACAATGGTAGCTGTGTGTCAAGCTATATTTTACAACAATTTTAAAAGAAAACTCAATGGTCATTTGCAGTATAATAATTTTTGGCCTGAAATTACAGTTTTTTTCCTATGTCATATCGGCAAACTTACTAATGCAATTGTCAAAAATATTATTGATACACAGTAGTATACATAAAGTAATAGGAGTAGAGAATATACAATACTTTGTAATAGGTCCCAACATCTCTGGCTATTTTCATTCATTCAGTGAATTGACATTGAGATCAACATTGAGCTTGGTGTTGAATTTTGTGTCCAATTCTGGGCTTAGTGCTGAATTTGAGATTTTACTCCTAGTGCAAATTTAAAAGCCAAGTTTCATTAAGGAATAAATACATGCAGGGGTAAGAGATCTATTTAGTCACATGAGAAATGAGCTAGTAAATGATAGCAAAGAAAGGAATGGGGATCACTTTTAGAGTATCAGAAGGATATTTATATTTTTAAACATATAAATAGAATGGAGTAAGAAAGAACAGTATTTTAAAAAGGAAGGACAATATTAGTCTTTTAAGACAATACATACGTCAGAGTTATTATTTCAAAGTCCAAGTACAAATTTTTGGGAGGATGGATTTTTGCTAAGGTTGATTATAGAATTTCTAAATAGTCTGGAGTGATTCAATAACATTTTATTCACTCTGGGCTGTCCCAAGTATCTTTTCTTGGTTTGCATCATCTGCTGTATCTTGTTCAACATAGCAGCATATGTGCTATTTATATTTTATATACATATACATATTTCTTTTGGCTTTAGAAAAAAAAAAGCCTGAAGGTGGGTAATAGGATAGTCATGGTAAACAGGCAGCCAATCAGATGAATAAAGTGAATTCTATAAGAGGAGAAAAAGGTAAAGAGTGAAAGATTTCTAAAGTGAAAGTCAAGTCTAAGGTGAAAGGGAGGCAAGAGTACCAGTAGGATTTACATGCAATGACAAGTGACAAGTGATCACCATAAGGATTCTGCTAAAATGGAGTCCTGCTAGTCTCTCCTCTCAGCCTCCCACTAGCTGCTCCAGCTCCTGTAATGCTCTTTGAAATGTTATATGTTTAAGCACAGACAACTGTATTGTTGAGGTGGAAATTTCTCTTACTGCTTAAAAAAACAAAACAACTTTTGGTTAGTCATAATTAATATTTGGAAAGAGGGCCGAGACCGGTTTGGCTCAATGGATAGAGCGTCGGACTGCGGACTGAAGGGTCCCCGGTTCGATTCTGGCAAGGGCATGTACCTTGGCTGCGGGCACATCCCCAGTAGGGGGCGTGCAAGAGGCAGCTAATCGATGTCTTTCTCTCATTGATGTTTCTGACTTTGTATCCCTCTCCCTTCCGCTCTGTAAAAAATCAATAAAATATATTAAAAAAATATTTGGAAAGAGGAATGTTTATACTTTCATTGTTATTTATGATTCAATAAATGTATTACATATGAATAGATGTGTTTGTGCACTCGGGAACTGGGCGGGCTGCCTCCAAAGTAAGACTGCAAACCATCTTATCTCTGATTCAGAAAAATGTGCTTTCTGAGAAAAAAATCTATTTCATTATGGGTTTTATAAAGGCCTTAAAATTACAACAAAAATAAGAATGTAACCTTCTGCTTACTCACTTTGAAGTCTCTTCCAAATTAGAAACAGTAAATAAATATGTAACTAAACTGCTCTGAACAGGTATTTGTATTATACCCAGACTCAGCACACAGCTGCTGGCTTGCTGACCTCACTCTCACTGCCTGGCAAGTTATGGCAGGTCAAATATATTTGGCTGCCATCACTTTCCATGTCTTTCTCTCCTTTCTTTATTCTTCACTATTAAGCAATCAGTTTTAGTTCACCAAGTGTCGGCTCAAATGTTGCCTGCTGAGTGAAGCCTTCTTTGAAACCTTTCTTAATCAGAATCAATTTCCCCCTATTCAGAATTACCATAACAATTTTCTTATACTTCTCTTCTACCTACCCTTGACACCTTTCCTCACTCAGAAGCTGAAGGACAGAGCTGACCCATTATTCTATTGTTCTACCCCAAAAAGCCTAGAAGAGGGAGGGAGAGGTTTAAGAAGAGAGTAAGGGGAAAGGGCTAATACTAAAAATAGCTAAGATATATTGAGTGCTCATCCATATGAAAATATTGTATTAAGTATTTTACATATCCATCTCATTTAATTAAACAATTGCTGGCAAGTCCCAAGCACTGTAGATATATCACTGTTTTCAGACATCACAGAAATTCTGTAAATTGTGGTTATTGATACCACCATTTTACAGGCAATAAAAGGAAGATTCATAGAGGTTAAATAACCTGCCCAAGGTCCAATAACCAGCCAGTTAGACAAGGAATACAAAGTTGAGTTGAACTGATTCCAAAGTCTGCGATTTAAAAAGCCATGCTATGCTATTAATGTGTGGAGATTTGAGGAATTAGGGCAGATGTAATCTCACTGCTAACAAAACACACTGTTAGGATAGATGATGTTGGGAGTAGGCAGGATACGCTGCCTCGCCTGGAGACTGAAGAGATGAACTGCGGGGATGAGAAAAATTAGAGAAGATGCTGCGTACGCAGTGACAAGATGGAGAGGTTATTCCATGTGTGATAATAGATAATAACCCTGGGCTTGTGGAGTATGACTCAGAGTTCATTCCAGCACAAAGCTTAGTTCTAAACCAGATGTAATTTCACTTTCTCAGTCAGAATAGTGGTTAACTGGATATATGAGCCCAGTTTCATGTGGATCTGCATCTATGAGACAGTACTGGCCTTTGAAGCCAGGGCTGGCTTTTGGAGGCCGTTTGGGTCTGATCAACCAAAGGAAAACCCCAGGTGAGCTTCCCCAGGACATCTAGTAGCCTACTCTCTGAATCTTGCTAATATTCAGCCAGACTGAAAACTCCTCTTCACAGAGAGTGCTTATTCCAAGATCACTACAAGGTTATCTATATTGATCCCCATTCAGAAGGTCCTGCAACTCCTTCCCAGGAGACAGCATTAGAAATAAAGTGTAAACCATGGAGGAACTTTATAGAGTGGAAGATACCAACCCTAGAAGTGAAGCACTCTGCCTGATGGAGAGTTAGGGTGTCTGCTGTGAGATAAGCCAATCTAAGAGTTGCTAATAATGCAGGTTCCCTTCAAATTATGGTTCACTCTCTCCTGGGAAAGTTATTACCTCATATAACAAGTAACAAAAATAACAAATGAAACAATAGCAATAGCAGCAGTGACATTTTGAACAATGGGCTAGGAAATTTTCACATGTTTTATATCTGTTAACTCATACAATAAAGATAAATATATACAGATGTGGATATATAAATATAGACATAAATCATACAGAGATTAAAACATGTATTCTCACACATAACCTTTGCCCAACTCATCCAAATGACAGACAGAATCCAAGAAACCAGAGTCCCCAGGTTTTAGGCGTGGGGATATATATGCCTGTAATCATGTGCCAAAACTAGAATTGTAGCAAACCCTTCAGGATTGTCCTAACATTGGGCTAGGGCAGTAATCAGATCAATTTAGAGAATGGCACTCCACATGTAAAATTTGAGAACATAAAAATCAAGATCATCTTTAACCAAAAACATATTTTGAGGAAAATTGTTGGTAGAGAAATATTAGGTGACAATCATCGGTTTCTGCTGGAAGGGTCCTTGGGATGACTTAAAAATTAATAAAAGTAATTATAATAAATGTATGTTTATGAAAAGAAAATAAATTGTTTCAATTATTTGACAGGCACAAAAAAGTGCCCTCCCAACTAAATGCAATGTTTTATTAGCCTCTCACCCATTCATCAAACAATATCTCTTCCACCTAATGTCACCCACTTCCAAAAGAGCCATCTAAAAATACTCTTTGAGCCCAGTCAGTGTTGCTCAGTGGTTCAACATTGATCTATAAACCAGGGGATTGTGGTTTGATTCCCAGTCAGAGCACATGCCCAGGTTGCGGGCTTGAAACCTATTAGGGTGTGTAAAAGAGGCAGCAGACCACTGTTTCTCTCTCATTATTAATGTTTCTCTCTCTCTCCCTCTCCCCTTCCTCTCTGAAATCAATCAAAGTATATATTTTTTTAAAAATTTAAATACTCTCTTTGATTCATATCCAGGTAGGGAAAAATGTTCCTTCGATTCAGACACAAAATGTCTAATATTATAGAATTCAGTTCAGGAGTAACTGAAGCAACACTTGCTTATAGCATTAACGAGTTACTTTGCAGTCTCAATAAAAATCAATTTGTGCCAATGGCAATCCTTTAATTTCACTATCTCTACATGATAGAACATGTTTCCATTCTTATTCTCTATCTCCTAATGCCACATGTATTTACTTCATGCCTATGAAAGTTACAGTAAAATTCTTGGCATCTATAACCTATTCTAAAAGCAGCTTGATCCTTAGATACACTTTCTAGGATGTGTATACTTACTTAAAATTTGGTCTCTGAAGCACCTCTTTCTCAATAGTCTTTGAGAGGAAACTATATTAAGGTAATACTAAAATGAAGTTAGACTATCAGTTCTAATAGTCTATTAGATTTTATGCCCGCCTGCTTCACCAAAACTCTAACCACAGACAAGCCCCTAGAAATAAGAAGGCAGTGTTAGAAATATTTTGATACATTCTATCTAATAAAAGAGTAATATAAAAATTGACCATACTTTTGCTACACCCACAAACCACGCCTACAAGCCACGCCCACCAGCCAATCTGAGCGAGTATGCAAATTAACTCAACCAAGATGGTGGTTAATTTGCATATTAGCACACAGAAGACTGCATAGAAGGAAGCCAAGCACTGCAGAAGGGAGCAAAAGTGGGGAGAAGTAAGCAAACTGGGGTGGGGGAGAAGAGAGGGAACAAGGCAAAGGAGACAAGAGTGAGGCAGCGGAGACAGGAGTAAGCAATGTAGCAGAGAAGGGAAGGAGCTTTGCTTAGGCTGCAGGAAGCTCTATTCTTGCAGGAATATTTCTGAAATGGATCTCTAGTAATTATATAAAAAGATTCCCATTTTAGTCCTGCCTATGTGGCTCAGCAGTTGAGTGTTCACACAGGAACCAAGAGGTATGGGTTCAATTCCAGGTCTGGGCATATGCCAGGGTTGCAGGCTTTATCCTCAGTAGGAGTCATGCAGGATGCAGCCAAAAGATGTTTTTTCTCTCATCTCATTTATGTCTCTATCACTCTCCCTTCCTTTCTATCTAAAAAAAATCAATAAAAATTTATTTCAAAAAGACTCTCATTTTAGTTGTTCTTCACATCAAGATTTTAAATGGAAGTAATTTTTATTTCTTAATTTATCTGTATACATATTTATAAAATACTAGAGGCCCAGTGCACAAAATTAATACTCAGGGGTTGTGGGGGAATGTCCCTCTGCTCAGCCTGCACCCTCTCCAATCTGGGACCCCTCAAGAGATGTCCAACTGCTGATTTAGGCCTGATCCTGCTGGGGCAGTTGGACATCCCTCTCGTAATCCAGGACTGCTGGCTCCCAACTGATCGCCTGCCTGCCTTCCTGATTGCCCCTAACTGCTTCTGCCTGCCAGCCTGATCACCCCCTAACCTCTCCCCTGCTAGCCTAATTGATGCATAACTGATCCCCTGCCAGTCTGTTTGCCCCTAACTGCCCTTCCCTGCAGGCCCGATAGCCCCAACTTCCCTCTTCTGCTGGCCTGGTCACCCCTAACTACCCTCCCCTGCAGGCCTAGTATCCCCCAACTGCTCTCTCCTACAGGCCTGGGTCTCTCCCAACTGCCCTTCCCTTCAGGCCTAGTCACCCCTAACTGCACTCCACTGCACACTTGATCACCCACAACTGCCCTCCCTTGCAGACCTGGTCCCTCCCAACTGCCCTCCCCTGCTAGCCATCTTGTCGTGATCATCTTGTGTCCACATGGGGGCAGGATATTTGACCACATGGGGGCAGCAATCTTGTGTGTTGGATTTATGGTCAATCTGCATATTACACTTTTATTAGATAGGATAGAGGCCTGGTGCATGAGTGAGGGCCAGCTGGTTTGCTCTAAAGGGTGTCCTGGATCAGGGTGGGGGTTCCTGTGGAGCATGGGGTGGCCTGAGAAAGGGGCTTGTGGTGGTTTGCAGGCCAGCCATGCCCCCTGGTGACTTAAGAGGGGGCCCTGGTATCTGGGCTTTATTTATCTTCCATAATTGAAACTTTCTAGCCTGGAGCAAAACCAAGTCTCCTGCTTGCTCCATGGCCACAGCCATTTCTATTGGGATTTATTTATTTTCTATAATTGAAACTTTGTAGACTTAAGCAGAGGCCAAGACAGACCAGGGCTGCAGAAAGCTTGGCTTCCTCCATTGCTGGGGAAAACCAAGCCTCCTTCCTTCTCTCTCTGTGGTTGCAGCCATCTTGGTTGGGGTTAATTTGAATAGTTGCTCCTGATTGACTGGTGCATGTGGCTAGTGAGTGTAGAGGAGGTACAGTCAATTTGCATATTACTCTTTTATTAGATAGGATATATGCATATCTCTCTATATAAAAGCCTAAGTGGCAGGCAGTTTGGAGGAACACCAAGATGGCAGCATAAGCAAACACCTATTGTTCTGCCCCACGCAACGATTTGGGAACTACAACATAACAGCGGGACAGACAAGCACCCAGAATCGCCAGAAAGCTGGCTGCATGAAAACTCCACTAATAGGAGCGGAGGTGGGACACTGAGACTCGGAACCGGCGGGAGCGCAGCCTTTCAGACAGAAACAGGTTAGGAGCCGCCCTGGTCGTGCGCGGGCTGGGGCTGGAGCAGCGACGGGCCGGATTTCTCTGACGGGGAAGGGCAGAGGCGTCCCACTGCCCAGATTTCCCGAGCCAGGCGAGTTCCGAGATCCCGGGTACGGGGAGAGTTCCCCCTGCACAGATTCCCCGGAACCGGGCGAGGTCCGAGGTCCAGGGGACGCACCCTGGAAGCGGGGCGCAGCAGAGGCTCCTAGTCCCAAGGGTCGCGCAAACCCGCGACTTGCCCCCTGGAAACTTGCCTCCTGGTTCCGGAAACCATCTATTTTACAGCCCTGGGCTGGACTTTTGGTGTGCAGGCACATTTGGGGAAAGGCAGAGTTGTCTGGCAAGGGGAAGAGACTAGCGGCTTTCTCTTGGAGGAGTCTGCAGCCATCCCCACCCAACACAGACCCGCGCGCGAGCACCGCATAGGACCCAGCTGCCGTTGCCGCTGCCGTGCAGCTCAGAGACTCCGCCCATCCTACCCGAACACAGTCTCCCTTCACAGCCAATTGGCCTGGAGGTCAAACCCTCCTAGGGCTAACAACAACAAACTGGGTTTAAATTCAAAAACACTGAATACAACCCATAAAGGATTGCAGTAAGAGTACCCACCTCAGGTAACTGGGGAGACTGAGCCACTGTCCCTTTGAGGATAGCCACCACATAAAGCAGCCACCATGCAGAGACATGGAAAGAAATCAGGTGTGAAAGAAATGGAGGAGAAAAGACGACAAGACATAGAGTTCAAAACCACGGTTATAAGGCTTTTCAAGAGGCTCCTACAAAAGGCCGATCAACTTAATGAGAATTACCAGGAAATAAACAAGACCAACCAGCAAATGAATGAGACTTACAAGGAAATGAATGATACTTACAAGGAAATGAATGAGACCCTCAGGGAAATGAACAAGACCTCTGAGGATACGAACCAGACCCCCACAGATAAAAAAAAAAGGACCAACTAGAAATCAAGCATACACAGACTGAAATAAAAAATATTACACAAAGTCCTAAAAGCAGTCCAGAGGGCCATAAGAACCAAGTCAAAGATTTGAAATACAAAGAACCAAAATCCACTCAGCTGGAAAAGCAAGAAACAAAAAGAATTCAGATAATTGAAGATAGCGTAAGGGGCCTCTGGGACAATCTCAAGCAAGCCAACATCCGAATTATTGGGGTGCCAGAAAAAGAGAGAGAGCAAGTTAATGAAAACCTACCTGAAGAAATAGTGACTGAAAACTTTCCCCACCTGGTGAAAGAAACTGACTTAAAAGCCCAAAAAGTACACAGAACCCCAAAATATAGGAATCTAAAGAGAACTACACCAAGACATATCATAAGTAAAATGCCAAGAGCAAAAGATAAAGAGAGGATATTAAAAGCAGCAAGAGAAAAGCAGTTGGTTTCCTACAGGGGAGCACCCATACGATTGTCAGTGGATTTCTCAACAGAAACGATGCAGGCCAGACGCGAGTGGCAAGAAATATTCAAAATATTGAAGAGCAAGAGTCTACAACCAAGATTACTCTATCCAGCAAAGCTATCATTCAGAATTGAGGATCAGATAAAGTGCTTCGCAGATAAGGAAAAGCTAAAGGAGTTCATCACCACCAAACCAATATTATATGAAATGAAAGATATTCTTTAAAAAGAGGAAGAAGAAAAAGGTAAAAATATAAATTATGAACAACAAATACACATCTATCAACAAATGAACATAAAAATCAAGGGAACTGATAGGCTGATGAACAGGATAAACTGGTGACTATAACAGAAACATGGACATGGAGAGGGAATGGACTGACAATTCTTGGGGAGAAGGGTGTTGTTGGAAGTACAGCAAGAGATTGGACAAGAATCTTGCAACAATGGGAGAGGACATTGGGAGGGGAAGGTGAGGGCGGAGGGTGGGATAGGTACAGGGTGGAGGGGATATATAGGGGGATAAAAAAGGGGAAACAATGTAATTAATAAACTGAATTAAAAAAATTGAGTTGAAAAAAAAAAAAAGAGGAAAAAAAAAAGAAAAAAAAAAAGCCTAAGTGACCGTTTTGATCGAACAACTAGAACTACTGATCAACCAGTCCCATTATGCACACTGACCACCAGGGGCAGACACTCAATGCAGAAGCTGCCCACTGGTGGCCAGTGTACTCCCCTAGCCAACCTCTACAGCTCCTCCCCCAGGCCAGTTAATCTCCCTCTCTTCTGCCAGCTACCTCCTACCCCAGAGGCCCTGATTGGGGGGAAAAGGGCAGCCAGCCAACTTTCCAGTAACGCACCCCTTGGCCAGTCGCTGCCCACTCCCCAACAGGCTTCAATCACTGGCCAGGCCGAGGGACCCCCACCTGTGCAAGAATTCATGCACCAGACCTCTAATATATGATATATGTAAGCTTATATAGATACTTAAACATATATACATACCTATACTTTTATTGTGTGTATCTCTTTTCTTAAAACTTACAAAACTGAATCTAGTTGGTAGATATCTAGAAATTGCTAAAAATGTAAGAAATAATTACTGATTACAATCACTGTTTTTTTGTGGGTTTTTTTTTAATGATGTTCATCAGAAAGAAATATTTTAGAGTTTGACGTGGAAAGAGGCCACCACTCTACAATTAATTTTTTAGGTGTTATATATTATTTGGAGGAAAAGAGATATTTAGTGCCTGAATTCACAATGGCCACCCATCTTTTTTCATGTATAATAATTCAAGAAATGGAGGGTGCCAAATGAGTTCATGGACTAGGGGATTGGTTTGACAGCTGTCATTTCCAGTTGTTTCAAACACAAAACCTTTTTTAAATCCCCCGTGCAGCTTAGTTTTTCCAAGTTCTAGTTTTTAATTTGTAAATTGGGATTTAAAATGTCTAACCTCTTTGGAGCATATTTAACAGTTTACAGTGACATTCGATCACAATAATTAGTATCTGTAAAGAGATTTGAGATTCTGGATGAAAGCAGTTATAAAAGTGCAGAATACTTGCATTTCTGTATATCTTGAGACAGCCTTAAACAAAACAGAAAAAAGAACAATGCAAGAATCTAAAAGGAATCAAAGTCCCATTCATACATTAAGCCTTCACTTAACAACAGTATTTTTTCTCTGATTTTCAAGCAGAGTTTACAATAGCAAGTAGTAAAAAAGAAATGTCGACTATATTAAGTCAACATTTCTGTAGATAGATACATTGTGGGCTTTTCTTTTTCTTTCTTGAAAGAGGGGATTAGGCTGAGCAGGGGTAGCTGTTGGAAGCTCAAACTCCCTGCCTCCCAGAATGGGTACTTGTAATTAAAAGCTTAGCTCCCCTTATCCTTCCCGTTTCCCAGGCGAAAAGTCAAAGCCTGCATTTAATTGCATATTTATGTGTGCATGTTTCTCAAACCAGAGCTTTAATGAAAGTCAACGCTTAGGAGGCGAGGAAGCTATGCACAGACATGTATTTGACACAATCAGAAATAAAGGAAAAGCAGAAGACGAGACATCAGAAATGTAGCAGTTAGTGTTTTTTTTTAGTTTGTTACCAGCTAGAATACAAAGTTCTTGCTGTTTGGCATTTCTATTTAGATAAGCAGCAAAAACAATCCAACCCAAGTATGCTGTATTTGCCTGAAGATTTGCCATAAGCATTTTCTATTTTTTGGTCGGTGTATTTAATCAGAGCTCTGTCAGAATTGGGATAAGAATGTGGCAGAATCATTCTGTCAAGGGAAAGCCAGCAGCAGTTGTGCCCAGTGGAGCCTATCCTGTGGCCTGGAAGGAAGGCTGGGTGCATCATGCAGAGATCAAGACTGACCAACCTACAGAGAAGGCACAGGCTGGGCTGAAGGACTTCCCTGAGTGCACGAATTTGCAAATCTCAGGAACACTGACACAGAGGCCAACGTGTCTTTTTAGGCAGGAAAAAAAAAAAACCAGCAGGAAAAGAGTTTTCAATAGCAGCTCATAGGACAAGGTTAGGAGGTGGGAACACAGTAATAGTGATCATGATGGGGGTGAGGCTACCCAGTCTTTGAGAGCTAGATGTGGAACTTTTAATACTCACTGGCAAATAAGGAATGACTTGACTGGATTCAGAGGTAATCTCATGATCATCAGCAGCAAAATGGACTTAGTAATGAGCCCTGCCATAGATCATAAAGGAAGTTAAGGACTGTCTAGATGAACAGTGTCTGTACAGACTGACACAGGCGGGTTCTTAGTGAGGTACTGCTTGATAAGAGTTAAAGAATCTTTGTGCAAATGCAAAACTTAGTTCTGGATGGGGATAGTGGGGAATGACCTGCCAAATTAATGTTAGACAGTACAGTACAGCTAAAATACAACTCTCTCACAAGGCTATATTCTGGACAGCAATGTGCAGATTTCCTATAGCTGAGGGTCAAGTCCTGGTGCTGAGGTTAGTGGAAGTCAACAAGCCCAGATAGGCTTCTACGAATTGACATTGAAAGTGCATGAAAGATAAAATACTCATCCTTTGTATCAAAATGACTGAAAAATGCTCTGGTCATTATTATCCATATAGTAATGGGGTTTGCTGTGGAGTAGTTTTGGAAGAGATTCTATTCAAGAACCTAAACTACTGAAAAAGGATAGATAGAGTTTAAATAACATTAGTAACCTGGGGTCACTGAGGTAGAATGTGCCTTTAGAGACAAGAGCTATAGCACACTAACTGCACCAGAGTAAATGATCAGCCAAAATTGGCTTCCCAAGCCAGACATTTAAATTTCTTATTTGGCCTCTTAGAGTTTCTTTGACCATGGAGGTCTGGCCTAATTGACCTCTGGCAAAATTGCTGAAGTAAGTAACCTATTTTCCCACTCAGGGCCTGAAGCATTATCCAAACATCCACATTGCTGAAGCTTCTGCTCAGACCGTAGCAACTAATTTCTCTAAATATTTTCTGATAAAACAGAAGTATTACCTTTTACCTGGGACTCCCTCCCTTCCTTCCTTCCTTCCTTCCTTCCTTCCTTCCTTCCTTCCTTCCTTCCTTCCTTCCTTCCTCCCCAACTGTGTGTGTTTAACATGTCATAGTTTTTTTTTAAGTATATTTTATTGATTTCAGAGATGACAGGAGAGAAAGAGATGGAAACATTAATGATGAGAGAGAATCACTGATCGGCTTCCTCCTGTATATCCCCCACCAGTGATCAAGCCCACACCTGGGCATGTGCCATGACCAGAGTTGAACCACAACCTTCTGGTTCATAGATTGATGCTGGACCACTAAGTCACACTGGCCAGGCTCAAATAATATTTTAGATGGCTCTTTTGGAAGTGGATGACATTAGGTAGAAAATACATTGTTTGGTGAAAAACCACTGAGCCTTGCCGGCCAGGCTAACACATCACAATCTTTTTATAAGAAAGGAAATCCTATATAATAAAAGGCTAATATGCAAATCGATCAAACAACAGAATGACCAGTTGCTATGATGTTAACTGACCACCAAATGGCAGGCACTTAATGCAGGAGCTGCCTCCTGGTATTCAGTGCACTCTCACAGGGGGAGCACTGCTCAGGCAGAAGCCAGGCTCATGGTAGTGCAGTGACAATGCCAGGAGCCTCTCTTGACTCCACAGTAGCACTAAGAATGTCCATTTGCTGCCTTGGGACTGCAAGAAGGCACAGGCTGGGCTGAAGGACTTCCCTGACTGCATGAATTTGTGCACCCGACCTATAGTTAATCTATAATTGAGGAAATTCAATCATATAGGCAATGATGGAAGACACAAAAAACAGAAGAGCAGTTATAGTTCTTTTATTGGTCCTCAAATCACACAATAAAGATAAAACTCTAGTTTAGTCCTAAAACAATGGAACATTAAAAAGGATACCCACTCTCCAAGCCTCAGTGAACAACTGGTATATTTTTTGAGGGGCAGAAGATGAAAAAACTTCATTAGATTTAAGACATAGGGAAACTGAAGAAAGCTGCTCAACTAAATTACCAAGTGAGCCAGAGGCATTCTTCCCTTCACAGCACCACACTTTGGACTGTAAAACATCTTGTTAAGATGCCCTACACAGAAAACCTCACTTGTGTAACTTTTACACGACTTTGCAGAAAACCATTTCTTTGTTTTAATACCAACTCTCCTCTTAAGTTCTGCATCAAATGCCCATTTTATATCTCATCTCAGAAATTCCTGCTTCAGAAAATCATCTTTGTTATTCTCTTCTCTCTCATCCTCTGCTAAGGACCAGGAGATCTTGTCTGTGAGTAGTTTTCTCAGCTCTCTCTAGTATATTCTCTGCTGCACAAGGACATGCTATCCCTCTACTTCCAGGAAACATAAGACCACAGGCTTATTGATTTATCATTGTTTGGCAAGTGTCTCCTAGCAACTGTTTTATATACTGAGAGAACGTGTGTTTTTTCAAGTCATAGAATTCTTTAGAACATAAAATAATATAGAATTTTAAATTTTCTTTCAGCAAATAAAAAGAAAAGTACATCAAACACTGAAAAAAGGTTGAGGGAAACAGTAAACAGGAGTAGGGATGGAGGCCTTCCCTACCTAAGCTTTGTGTGGATTTATTCCTTTGCTGCATGTGTGTGATGATGGCTGTGTTATATTCAAAAGGCCTCTTCTTCTGATGTCTGGGTAGAACCAGGGCATTGATTAATAGGTGAGGTCAAAGAAGAAACATTCAACTATTGGTGGTGGGGCTGACTTTAATTACTAATATATATTGGCCTCTACATTTTAGAGAGTCTTAGTGTATAAGGGATGAAGTATTGGTTGCTGGCTAAAAAGATGAAAGAAAGACTCAAGAAACAACAAATTATTTTTTAAGAAATCCACAGTGACCAAAAAAGTAAATATGGTTTATCAGATCAGATTATTTCCAGCAAAGATTCTAAGATTATTATTTGTGGCCCATGTATGGATTCATTATTTAATATACAAATATTTTATTGTTTATATATAATTTAATCAGTAAGAAAATTATCTCAATTCCTTTAATAGTCTATTTCTTAAATATTTCAGACTTGTCTCAGCTGAGGTATGGATATTAAATGAAGAGTTATTTATTCAGACTATAACCAGGGTATTAAAAGAGAAATAAAGTCTTATGGGCATTTTTGAAATGATAATATTATTAGTAAGGGAACCCATAGGGAGTTGGCCCTTAGAGGCAAAGTGGCATTGCATGTTCAGCTTCCCTTTCTCAATGCTAAAGTATCCCAACCCCACCAGACTTAGAGATTTGAGTGTTACTTTTACCCCAAAAGATGATAGTCTCTAATAAGGACTAAGAAAATTTCTGTACACAATGCCATCCAATGAACTAGATTCAAACAATATGCAAATGAAAGGCCAGTTGCTACCTGCTATTTTCTTTTAGTAGAGGTCACAGAATTTAGAATAGATCTGAACTATAAATATACTAAACCACCATCCTAACTCTACAAAGAGATAAAAATAAAAGGCAAATTGCAAGCAGTACTCCTTGGACCATCAAGAAAGTATAGGTACTTGCTTGCCTCACTTTACTCAACTGAATAGTGTAGCTGCCCTGTCTGCTTCACAGGGTAAGAACCAAATGACACAAGGAATGTGAAAGCATTTTACACACACCAAAGTGGGTTTCATTGTACCCTGTACATACGTCAACTCCTGGATATGTTAAGTATTCTAGTGGAAAGGAAAAATGGCTCAAACATAAAGCAATCTTACAAAATAAATCAAAATTCTAAATATGTATTCTCTTAGACCCAATGATTCAACTAAAAATATAATTAGGGCCGAGACCGGGTTGGCTCAGTGGATAGAGCGTCAGACTGTGGACTGAAGGGTCCCGGGTTCGATTCCGGCAGGGGCATGTACCTTGGCTGCGGGCACATCCCCAGTAGGGGGTGTGCAAGAGGCAGCTGATCGATGTCTCTCTCTCATTGATATTTCTGACTTTCTATCCCTTTCCCTTCCACTCTGTAAAAAATCAATAAAATATATTAATATATATATATATATATATATTATATATGTTATATATATAATATATATATATATATAAAATTAGGGTATATTCAGATTAATGTTAAAGTTGTATTTTTATTTCTTTAAATATATTTTTATTGATTTCAGAGAGGAAGGAAGAGAGAGATAGAAACATCAAAGATGAGAGAGAATCATTTATTGGCTGCCTCCTGCACACCCCCTACTGGGGATCAGTCCCACAACCTGGGCATGTGCCTTTGACTGGAATTGAACCTAGGACCCTACACTCTCTCCACTGAGCCAAACCAGTTAGGGCTAAAGACGTATTTTTTAAAAGGTTGATGCTTGTTGGTTACAAGAATGTGAAACTTGACATAATCAAAATGCTCATTAATAAGGAAGTGAGCAAAGAAATAGTGATACTGACACGCAGTAGAAATCTATGCAGTCATTAAAAAATTGTTATGTAAGTCTATCTTTCTTTATATAAAAATTTCTCCAAAGTATAGTTACTGAAAGAGGAGAAAGTAAAGTATATTATGTCATGTAATCCAGTTTTCTCTATATAAGCAAAGAAAAATATTAAAACTATATATAATCTAAAATGTTAATAATTGGTATATTAGGATAAATGTTTTATATTCGATTGTATTTCTGTATGTACTCTATACTGGTACAATATTTGTATGGATTGCTTTGATGATCAACAAATGTGGATAAACTATTTTCATTTTGAGTGCAAAAGAGTACTTTCCTTAGAGTTTGTAGCTCCTCAAAGACCTGAATAGCTAAGCCTAAAACAGCTTGCACCCACACTGTCAAATTTCAACCATGAAAAAAAAATTTGTAATTGGTAACCAGGTATGGTGATGCATGTGCATTCACTGAACTTGTTGTGTGATTATTTTGCTATGTCTACACTTATTGAATCATTGCATTGTACACCTGAAACTAAAATGAGGTATGCTAATTATACCTCAATTTAAAAAATGATTCAACCGTGAAGAAGCAAAGGAGTGCAGGGACACATATCAGCTGCTTCACAGCTTAGGCTGTCATCCACAGTGCATACCATTGGCATTAAAGCAAGCATTCCCTACAGTACATCAAATTTCCAAAGGCCAAGTCAATATTTTTCCTTCTTTCTCTCCTCCATCCTACTTGCCCCCACTGCCCCCTCTGCTGGTCTGGTCGGTCACCCCGCACAGCCTGCTTCTCAGTCATTTGGTCGCCCTTCACTAACCCCCCTACCGGTCTGGTCACCCCACGCAGCCTGTTGGGTCATCTGTTCAGTGTCAATGGTCGCTTAAGCTTTTATGTATTTTTATATTGCATATGCAAATTTTGTTTGACAATCCATGTATTAAGATAAATATTGATGAACTGGATATTACTATACACTAAATTTACAATTCGATCGAAGGAAAGTTGGTTTGAAATACAAGGCACATTTATTTTTTTAAAAAAGAAGTAATCTTAATTAGAGAAAATTAGAAATCCAAGAAATGTGTTTTAACTCAGGAAGTAAGCATATTAATTAGCAATTAGAAATACATACACAATTTTCATGCAGGGTCATGACAATATGGATCATGCTTACTACACTGCATTAGAGATTAGTTATAATATGTCCTAATTACATATCTGTAGCTTGGATTTCACAATGTTCATCCACAACATCACAGAAAAATGCTAGTTATTTTTGTGTCTTATAAGATAACATAAGATATAAGGTGCTAATTTCTTTCTTTTTTTTTTTTTTATCTTGTGGGAGCATTTTTGCACATTGCATCTGCTATTTTAGCTCCCTTGATGGGAAGATGTGAGATTTTCAAACAAGAAGAGGATCTCCATTTCATCTCTGTGTAAATGAGCAACTACATAAGGAAGATGAGTAAGAAAATAAAAGCCTAAGGTACTTACAATTTTTCCCCAAGTCTTAATGTACAGAGACAAAATACCTACTCCCCTCCTGAATTCCTAGTTGCTCTGCACATCTGCCTGTCGTGTCAGTCAGGGGTCCCACTGTAAAAGCTCTGGTCTAAATATTAATGTTACTCAAAACTCAAATCCATTTCTTTCTCTAAGTTGCGAATACATTAGCATCTCTGGCTGACTGAGTACCCAGCAGCAACCTCACAGTATATCCAAAGCAAAACTTAAAATATAAAAAAGGTGCTTTTGAATTCTAAGTCAATAATGTTGTCCACAGGGGTCGAATATTAGAGATTGCATTTGGAAATATTCACTATTTCATTTTCTCCTTAAATGTGGTGCTTATCAGAATAAAGGTTGCTGACTTTTGCTTAGACTTCTTGCCATTCACTGAGGGTAGTATGGAGCCGAACTCAGGAACCAACACAGACCTAGAAAGCTCCAGAAAGGGCAGGAGAGCTTCAGAGCTGCTACTAGATAAACTCTTCATTTATCTACTTAACAGCAAGCACTTCTTAAAACCCCCTGCTAGGGTGATGTCATTAACTGCTCACTGTCAATACATTGTCATAATTGGTACTGGTTGATGTCTTTTTAATGTGAAGTTTTCTAGCACTATTTTGGAAATTTTTTTTAAACAATATGCAGCCATTTTCTTATAACAAACTAGTTTTAATTTCATGCAAGTAGTTTGGTGCTCACAAGTTAGGGAGCAGCAGCCTGCAGGATGACAGTTTCATCCTCACTCTTCAACTCCAAGTGTTCCATCAGACTGTGACTTTCCAAGTTCTAACCAACTATCAGGCTGTAAAATTTTCACAAAGACAGAAAGGAAATAAGGAGGGGCACATGTTGCAGAATAATTGATTGGAGTTGTAATGCTAAGACAGCACTAAAACCTCATCCCTTTTCTTCTTAATGTTTTATTTTATATGATAGCCTCCAAGTGATATATTGTCTGATAATTTTCAAGATGACTATATAAACACATTTTCCTACTGTAACCTAATATATGATGAAGTCTCCACAGGCTAACATATCTAGTGTATACAGTCCTCATAATCGAGATCACTCATGTCTAAAAATTCTGTTTTCTTACTGTGGATTTCTTCTTAGCATCTCAAAAGCAGAAAAAAATATAAAAATCAAAAGAAACAGTCAACAGTACTATATGACATGTTTCCATTCTTACTCAACCACCTGAGTATCTGCGGTTTTCCACATAAACAGAACTGGCAGCAATAGAATCTCTTTTCTCATCTTTATGAGATGTTATACCACAGCTAAAGTTTTGACAGTGCCTTTTAAATTAGATGTTTGAAATTGATAGATAATTAATTTTCTTAGTAAGATAGCCATCAAAGACACTAAACATATAAAAACTCTGCAGAAAGACTCCTGGCACCCACTGAAATGAGACAGTATAATACAAATATATATTATTATACTGTTTCTTAAAATTGGCCAGAATCTCATAGTCTACATAACGTTAGCCTGCATTATGGCAGAGGAATGAGGGGGAGGAAGCTATCTGGCAACAAGGTAACTTAGGCTCATAGAAACAACTCTAGGGGAGATGTAATAACTCCAAGAGAAGAAAGTCTAAAGTGCAAATTGTCAGATGCAGAGTAACACAGGTAATCCTCTAAGTTTTGGCCAGTTTTCCGAAAGGTCTGATTTAAAGGAAGAGCAACAAGAAAGTTAAACGCAAGGATTAGCTTGATACCTGAAAGTAGGTGAGGGAACTGAGCCACATGATGTCAGGGAGTTCCACTGGAAATTAAACAGGAAAGCAGCCAGTGACTGACAATGCTGGGAACAGGAAATAGAGCCTGGAGGATGAAATCTGCAGGAGATAGAAGGAAGCTCAGAGCCCTAGACAACTGAGCTTGGGCTTGGAGTTTATTGCCAGGGACCCAGAGGGGCAGGTGGCTCAGTAGAATGGAATGGAAATGCCGAGGAAAGGGAGGAGATGATGAAAGAAAGCTCAGCATGGTGCTGATGCAGTCCTTGGGAGAAAGGGACACCTGGCATAGGGCTACAGACTAATTTTCTCATTCCTGCTGGTAGAGAATTAGTTTCTAATATACCACCAGGCCTGAATCTTAATGATTTAGGAATTAGGCAAAGCTGAGCAATCTGCTGGGAGCTCTTCCGCAGCCACAGCTGGGAGTACAGTGGTAGGAACTGACAAAGAAGTCCATACATAGCAGAGATCTTTTTTATTTTAGGAAATTTAAAATAAATGGGAGAACCCATTTAAAGGGACACATTCAAGAATACATAAAACTTAACTATTTAGAGGAAGATAATCTATGAGAGAGACTTAAAAATAGAGGTCAACAAAAAAGCCACATGTCCAAAATTACTCTGAAGTGTCTGATCACATTTTTACAGAAAATGTGTTTCTACAGAAAATCTTTTTTTTTTTAATTTGTTTGTTTCTTTACACAGCAAAAAATTTATTGCTCACAGTTCTGGCTGCTGGGAAGCCTAAGATTAAGGCATCAGAAGACTTGGTGTTTGGTGACAGCCTGCTTTCTACTTCAGAGGCCATCCTCTCTAATCACTTTAGGGAAAATCTTAATGCAAGGGCACGATTTTGCTTTTAGTATCAGTAGAAATGCACTATTATGACAACTTCCTCACTTGTAAAATAACAGCTTGCTATAGGAGAGTGTAGAAGTGTGAGTAAGATGATTTTTTAAGTTCCCTTCCAATTCTAACATTCTATGATTCTATGACTCATTTATTTGTGTTGGCACTATCAGGAGCTATATCTACAAGAAAAAGTAGACTTCCATCTGCACAAAGACTTTGCAGAGAAGATAAACTATTTGATAATTATTTACTTTCTGAGTGTGGCTAGGCATTAGTGAGAAGCCCATGATTCTTCAGTCCCTTCATAAATCCAGACCAATCACCTGTCTGGGAGATAGTAGAGGTCACTGCTCTAATTCCAAATCAGGAAAATCCTGTATTTATACTCATGGAATCACAATCTCTTCAGGAAAGGCAGAAGGATAGCAACTTATTTGAAATGGGCACAATGTTGCTAATCCCACCTAAATCGCTCAAATTAAAATAACATTTCCTTCCATAAAGATTATCACAGAAAACCAAGATGGCAGCATAGGCAAACACCTATACACTTGCTGCCTCCCACCAACCACATCAACATTACAATTAAAATACAGAACAATCATCATATAGAACTGCCAGAAAGCTGACTTCAATGGAAGTACTACAACTAGAGAAGTAAAGAAGAAAGCACACTGAGACTGGTAGGAGATGCAGAAGCTCCTAAGTGGCTGGTCCGGCACCCACATGGGCTGCTTTTTTAATTGGGAGGGAGATTATCTCTGCAGAGGCCACCAGGAGGAGCAAGGGGTCCCAGCACCACACCAAATCCCCAGCTCAGAGTCCCAGAGCTGGGTAAATAAGTCCCTACAGTCAGTAAGGAATGCAGGCTGGAAAAACCAGTATGGATTGGGGCTTAGTCACACAGGCTGCTAGAGACCCAGCTGTTCCTCATAAAAGGCTGGCACTACCAATTGAACTTACAATTTCCTGCTTCCTCTGAGCTCCAGTGCCAGGCGAGGCTTTGGGGGATCCAGACACTTATGAAGAGAAACTGGACTATCTGATATCAGGGCAGGGACTCAGGGGCAGCTTTCTCCCTGATGGAAGTACTCTCAATGGTCATTGTTCATATACTCAGAGAGCTTACTGGCAGCCATTTCTGTTTGCTCTGCCCTGGAGATTCCTGAGACCCAGCTGTTCCTCATAAAAGGCTGGCACTACCAATTGAACTTACAATTTCCTGCTTCCTCTGAGCTCCAGTGCCAGGCGAGGCTTTGGGGGATCCAGACACTTATGAAGAGAAACTGGACTATCTGATATCAGGGCAGGGACTCAGGGGCAGCTTTCTCCCTGATGGAAGTACTCTCAATGGTCATTGTTCATATACTCAGAGAGCTTACTGGCAGCCATTTCTGTTTGCTCTGCCCTGGAGATTCCTGAGACCCTAGCCTATCCAATTTATAACCCCACTCAAGCTGCATGCAGTAACGTTTGCATATGAATAGCCTGTCCTTTCTCAGGCTGTCAAACAAGCTGCAGCTGGGTCAGGGAGCCTGAAACATATCAACTAAAGGCCCAAAACCTGGCACTATAACTATCCTGCCTTCCTTCACAGCTCTGCCTAATCTGGGCACTTCCAAACCCTATACAAAAAGGAGGAATCTGAAGAGCTCTCTGTAGCTCCTGCTGGGTGGCCCCAGGCAGTGGCTGACTTTCCTCCTCCCTGGAGAACCAAGAATCAGTGTACACAATGGTCTGTATGAGACCATACCAAATTACAACTCTACATATCCATAAGTAATATACTCAGGGGGAAGACTCAGTGAGCACCAAAGCCACACTGAAGCAAATCTTGATC
Organism: Antrozous pallidus; assembly: GCA_027563665.1. Classification (NCBI taxonomy): domain Eukaryota; kingdom Metazoa; phylum Chordata; class Mammalia; order Chiroptera; family Vespertilionidae; genus Antrozous; species Antrozous pallidus. The sequence continues at coordinate 65,614,390 of CM050514.1, read as the reverse complement.
CATAAGGATGTCTCCCAAACAGCAGCTCTCCCACCGTAGTGACAGCTGGTGTCTACAACCAATTGGCCTGCAGGTCAGTTCCTCCAAGTGATACCAATAGCAATCAAGGCTCAACTACAACAAGACTGTGCACACAGCCCACAAAGGGGTGCACCTAGAGTATTCATCTCAGGTGATTGGGGAGAAAGAGCCACTAGGACACCTACTACTCAAGGCCAGTCTATCAACTCAAGGAGACTTATCTATCCAATACATAAAAAGAAACACAGGGAAGCAGCAAAAATGTGGAGACAAAGAAACATGTCACAAATGAAAGAAATGGAAGAAAGCAAACTAGTGGACATAGAGTTCAAAAACCACAGTTACTATAAGATTACTAAAGAATCTTCTAGAAACCTTTAAGAGACTTAGTGAGACTTTCTCAAGAATCTTAGCAAGAAGGTAAAATAAATGGAAAAGGATCAGTCAGAAATTAAGCATACACTGACTGAAATAAAGAATAACATATAGGTATTCAACAGTAGATTAGATAATACTGAGAATGAAATCAATGATTTAAAATATGAAAAAGCAGAAAATACCCAACCAGAAGAGTAAAAGGTAAAAAGAATAAAAAAATATGAAGAGAGTGTAAAGAGCCTCTGAGACAACTTCAAATGTACCAATATCCAAATTATGGGGTGCCAGCAGAAGAGAGAGAGCAAGATATTGAAAACCTATTTGAAGAAATAGTGACAGAAAATTTACCCTACCTGGTGAAAGAAATATATTACAAATCTAGGAAGCACAGGGAGTCCCAAACAAGAAGAACTTAAAGAGAACCACTCGAAGACACATCATAATTAAAATGCCAAGGGCTAGAGACAGAGAGAGAATATTAAAAGAAGCAAGAGAAAAGCAGTTAGTACCTACAAGGAGTGCCCATATGACTGTCAGCTGATTTCTCAACAGAAACTATGCAGGCCAGAATGGAGTGGTAAGAAATATGCCAAGTGATGAATAGCAAGGACCTACAACCAACATTACTTTACCCAGCAAAGTTATCATTTAGAATTGAAGGTCAGATAAAGAACTTCACAGACAAGACAAAGCAAAGGAGTTTATCACCACCAAACCAGTATTATATGAAATGCTGAAGGGTATTCTTTAAGAAGAGGAAGATGAACAAAAATAAAAAGATTAAAAAAATATGAACAATAAAGGGGCAACATATACATATCTTTCAAAATATGAATCTAAGAATCAAATGAATAAAAAATCTAATGAACAGAATAAACATGAATAAAATAGAATCAGAGGAATGGAACTGGAACAGACTGATGATTCTCAGAGGGAAAGGGGGGGAGGAAGATATTAAACAAAGATATGCATATATGTATTACTTGTAGATATACACAATATGGTAACAAAGGCCTGAGGTGGGGTGATAACTGGGTGGAGGGGAGCTTTGAGGGGAAAAAAAATGGGGACATTTGTAATAATCTCAACAATAAAGATTTAAAAGAAAAGATTAGCTCAGTGTCCCAAAGGGCTTTGAAGAGAAAAATATGACTTTTCCAGCATTATAAGGAGTACTGATTTTTACTTCTTGTATCAATGAAATATTCTTTAGAAAATTCTTGGATATCCTATGATAATTTTAATAGATGTTTTATTTTACATAAATTTAATTTAACAATAATTGAGTAAGCAAGATATTGGAGGTGGAGGGAAGTAGTATATCTTTTTTCAAGGTACTTAACATCTGTGTCTTTACTGTCCAATGCAATGTCACTAGCCAATGTGACTACTGAACACTTAAAATGTGGCCGGTCTATGTTAAGATTTAATATAATGGTAAGCATACATCAGGTTTTAAATCTCAGTACAAAAAAATAGACTGTGAAAACATTCCATTAATTTTACGTAGATTATATGTTGAATTAAATACTTTAGATACATTAGATTTAATAAAATATATTATTAATATTAATGTCCTCTTTTTAAACATTTATTTATTTTTACAATACACAAAATAAATCAGTCTCTATGTGGTCTCCACTTTCAGTCCTCAGATATTAGGGTTCTCTCCTGCAAGTTTTCATTGATTATTCAGGACTTTTTCTGTATTTTAGTTATAATTCCGGTTTGTTCCTGGGAGCATCCATTTACTCTGCTGCCATTTTTAATCTCCTAAACATTTCTTAATGTGGCTACTAGAAAATTTTAAATTATATATGTGTTTTACATTACATTTTTATTGAATAGCACTGACCAATAATATGGCTGAGATAGAACAAGTAAACCAAAAACCAATGAGATGAGGGGACAAGTGCTAAAGGAAGTTAAAAAGTGAAATATTATGCAAATCTGGAGAGGATAAGTCATCGTGTAAGAAGTTCCCCCAACTCCCTGCCCCCAAACCTATACATCACATATTAAGAGTATGCATCTTACTTTCTGTCTTTCTGTTGCTACAAAAACTTAATTAGCTTTCTGTCTGAGGCTAATGCTTTACTATACTTTACCTTCTTCTCAGGAACATACTTAACAAGAGTTTTTGCTGTTCTGTATTTTTAATTTTGACCTTTCTCTGTATTATGAAAACACATTTTCTCTGTCAGAATTTAAAACATATTTTTCTTGAGCCCACATTTACCTTTAGTTACCAATGTCATTTTTTACTCCTTCAAGGCCAATCTTGCAGTAGATCTCAGTTGTGGAAACAATATTTACCCCCCTCACATTTTAACCCCAAACAGTCTTGCTCTGCCCCCAAAAGTCCATTGAAAATGCTTTGCCAGAGCTCCCAAAGATTTCCTATTGGCTAAATTCAATGGGCACTTTTCATTCCTTATCTTACATAGCTTCTTAGAAGCATTCAACTCTACTGATCAGCTTTGCCTTATTTCTTGCTGGCTGATGTGCAAGCATTGTCTTCTGGTTTTTCTCCCACTTCTCCAGCTATTTCTGCTTAGACTATACGACCATTCTTTAAGACTGTTATTCTTCAGGGTTATGTTTTAGGTTCTCACATCTACATACTTATCTTGTGTGATGCCATACTCCATCAGTATATTGAAGATTCTCAAATCTAAATTTTCAAAATATATCTCCTAGTTTCTTTTTCTATAGTTCTGTTTTCTTGCTGGAAAAGCCCCCTATTATAATTCAATAAGAACTATTATAAGTACCTAGTTTCCTCTCAATGCCAGCTTTCATCATTTTTTTTACTTGTTCTATGCTAAAATTATTTGGAAATTCTGTGTTCTCCTAAAATATCATGTGCCTTTTCCCATCTTTGACACATGTTTTCTATGTGCATGGAAACTTCTTTCCTCTTCCTATTCATCATCCTGATATGTGTTGGATTCTTATTTCTGCCTTGGCATAGATGTCACTTTTTTTAGAATCCTTCTGACATTGCCTAAAACTGGACTAAGTTCCTTTCTATGTGTCCCCATAGAACCTTATGGTTTCTCCATTACAGCACCTTTTGCACATTATTTATCTACTCATTTACATCTTCCTGGGCTTAAAAATACTGAAGGCACAAAACCCCTATTGCTAAATTATTCACCATTGTATTTCTAGCAACTAATGCTGTACCCAACATAACAGTACTTCATCAATAAAACTGTATTGCTCATGGAAAAAAGAAAAAAAGGAACAGAATAAATGGTTGTCTGGCAGACGTGGCTTTAAAGCTGGATCTTGACATAAAATTTTACCAGTTGAGAAGAAGTCTTTTAAAAAGTGACAATCACGAAAGTAATTGAAAACCTTGATAAGGACCCAGGAAACACTTTATAGGCCAGTTGGGAAGCAGATCAAGTATACATAGGTGGAATCTTATATAATAAAGAGCTAATATGCAAATGGTTGTCATGCCCTCACAATATCATGCTGTAATGGCGCAGACACTCAACATGGGAATGGGGACCAGTCAGGCACAAATGAGCTTTCAAGAGAGGAATGGGAACCACCTAGGCACAAATGACATCATGAGAGAGAAATGGAGACCATTCAGGCTGCAGCCCAAGAGAGAGACAAGCCGCCTACCCTTCACTCTTGGGTGCCAGCAGCTATACCTATGCCTGTGGCCCAGAAGAGGGACACTCTGCACACCCATGATACCTGTGGCCCTGGGAGCTAGTGGCTGTGTCTCTACCTGCAGCCTGGGAGAGGGACACGACACCTGCCTGGGTCCCATGTGCCTGTGACCAACCAGAGGAGGGAATCCTGTGTCCCAGGTGCAGGGCAAGGCAAGGTGGTTAGGGGTGATCAGGCCAGCAGGGGAGCAATTAGGGGCTATCAGGCCTGTAGGGCAGCAGTTAGGAGTAATTAGGCAGGCAGAGGTGGTTAGGAGGGATCAGGCAGTCAGGAAGAGGGATTAGGGATGATCAGGCAGGCAGGCAGGTGAGCAGTTAGGAGCCAGTGGTCCCAGATTGCAAGAGGCAGTTGAACATCCCCTGTGGGGTCCTGGATTGGAGAGAGTGCAAATTGGGTTGAGGGACCCCCCTCCACCTCCATGCGTGAATTTTGTGCACTGGGCCCCTAGTAGAATAAAATAAGATTACAGATAATATTTTTATGAAAAACTTTGAATACCCGGTTAAATTTGTACTTCATTTAATAGTTAACGGAGAGTAATAAAAGATCATAATTTTTTTTGAGAACAAATTACATGATTGGTGATGTTTATGAAAAAAATAATTAGCAGTATTGTATAGGATAAAAATAACACTTTTAAGGTTTTAATAATATTAAAAGTTACAAATCTCTCATTATACTTTAAATATCTGAGATGACATAAAGTAATAAAAAGGGGGTGCTGATGAAGGGAAACAAGAAGGCTTAGCAGCTGAATGGGGGCAGGCAAGTAGAAAGAATTGAAATCAAGCCAAAATTGGCCTTAAAAGTAAGCCACAATTATCTTTAAGCACAAATGATCTCTAGGAACCTCATAATCCTGCTAATGTGTAAATATGGCTTCATGTGTTTGTGAAAGCAAATACCGAGGCTGGCTCATCAGTGTCTCCTGTAGTTGAATCAGCACAAAGAGCAAGCAGTTTTCTCATTTAGGATAAGAGAGATAATGCAGAAAGTGTAAGCTAACTACCATTTTCATATGGTATTTGGACTAGATTGTAGGATTCTCAGAAATTGGAAAGTATTGATCTTTCTCTTTAGAAGAATGAAGGGAACGATGAAATGGCTGTGAATAGTGCATCACTGAGGACAAGCCATTTTCCCTATATTCTCTTGAAAATCAAGCCATTATGTAGGGTTGTATACAGGGATTGCTGGTTTGAATAAGAACAGCACATAATGACAGGCAAATGACAGAAACTGTGAAGGGTCATTCAAAAATTTAACTGTCCTCAATTGAAAGTTGGACTACTCTTTTCTTTTTTAAAAAAATATATTTTATTGATTTTTTTTACAGAGCAGAAGGGAGAGGGATAGAAAGTCAGGAACATTGATGAGAGAGCAACATCGATCAGCTGCCTCTTGCACGCCCCTACTGGGGATGTGCCTGCAGCCAAGGTACATGCCCTTGACTGGAATCGAACCCGGGACCCTTCAGTCTGTAGTCCGATGCTCTATCCACTGAGCCGAAACCGGTCTTGGCCTGGACTACTCTTTTCCAAAAAATATGCTTTAAATATGCTTTGATAGCTCTACTCCCCTCAAAATGTTTACATTTAAGATGACATCTCTTCATTTTTACAAAATAAAGGGCTTCTGGATGTTAAATAGGAAGGGAGAGAAAGAGAGAAAGCCCATTCCATATTGAATTTGTTTAATTTCAAACCAGACCTTTCAAAATACATATGAAATATAGATAAACCCAGGAGGGCATTTTAATGTGAGCTAATAAAATGAGAGACATGGGCAGCATAGGACAAGAAAGGCAGCCACAGGGTCTGCATCATACTAGTCATTCTATTTCTCCCTCACTGATTTTGTGGTCAACAGTGAGCTAACATTCTTATAACTGCATAATATTTAAGATCCATCTTGATCTAATATTGTTTTATATTTTTAAAAATATGTTTGTTTTTTGTCCCAGGTCTTAACACAGTGCTTACTATAAAGCCCTTGGAATTTTCCCAGCGATAAAAGTGTCTTTATTATTCATGAACCCTTTGCATCACACCTAAGATTTCACTGAGATTCAGGATGAGACCTGGTCACCAGAAAAACAAACCTTGTGATTATAGAGCTGAAATTTGAGCTAATCTTACCTCTGGGGAGGGAAAGGAGGCTGGAGATTGAGTTTAATCATGTGGCCAAAGATTTAGTTAATTTTGCCTTTGTAAAGGAACCCCAACATAGCCTCTAGCCACTAAGGCTCAATGGAGCTTCCTGGTTAGTGTGCACATTCATGTGCCAGGAGGGTGACACACCCTGATGTCTTGAAGAGGGAGAATTGAAGTTCTGTTTTAGACCCTCCCAAACCTTGCCCGATGTGTCTCCTTATTTGCCTAGTCCTATTTTTTATATTCCTTATAATGAAACTCCAAATATAAGTATAGCACTTTCCTGAGTTCTGTGTGTTATCATAGCAAATTATTGAGCCAAAAAGGGTCATAGGAACCCCTACCTGTGGCCACCGAGTCAGAAAGGGAGTGCTTTGTAAAGTCCCCATGTATACCTGGCATCTGGAGTAAGGGCAGTCCTATTGGGAATCATAGCCTTAAAGTTGTGAAGTCTGACACTAAGTCTGAGAGTTTAGTGCCAGAATTAAAGTGGAATATACCTGCTGTTGTCAGAATAAACAATATTTGCTTGAACAAGGTCAGGAATAACTAATGCCAAAAGGAGGGGAGGACCTTCTTTCATTTAACTTTTAGCACATAGGCTTAAAGGGAGGCATGATTGATATAAAACTGGTCAATCCTCAGAAGTTTGGGTTAAAGATACAACTACTGATAAATCTGGTGGTTTTTCTGACCTAAAGTAAATTTTAAGTAAAAAGAGTACCATGGCAGCTTTACGTCCTTGTTGCACTGAGAGTCCTCAAATAGATAATTTGTTGTTAGTACAACCATTCTGGGTCAATCATGTCCATTTTACAGCATATCATTTATATCTCACAGACTATTAAAATCTGTAACATGAAGCTAACCTTGATAACTGATGACTACTCCCATTTTCTCTTGCATATAAAACTTGCTGAATCATAGTCCAAATTCACAAGGGTTCATTCTCATTGTGCCCATAGCATTTGGGTAAAGGAAGAGAAAAAAGAACAAGTAAAGAGGTAGACATGGTATCAGGTTCCTGGTCTCATGCTACCTCCCTCTCAAAAGACTTGTATATCAAACAGCAGTGAGAGATGAGAGACAAAAAAACACCATTAGGTCTCTCTCTTGCTAAAGGAGTTTAGATTTTCAACATGATGAGTTCTATTTAATAAAAGAACAAAGGGATGTGGTGTCTCTGGAGGAGGCTGCTGAGGTTCCCATGGTCTTCACAATTGGCAAAGCACCAGCTACTCATATCTCCTGTCTCCTCCTTGTTTTGTCTCTTTGACATGGCTGACATGAAAGGCACAGATGTCCAATTCTACTCAATTTTTCATTTAGATGTAGACTGCTACCTTCCTCTGTCTGAAGGACAATACTTTGTGGGAAAAGAAATTACAAAAAGACAGTTTTGTTAGGAGCTGCTGAATAATGAGGCCATGAAGTTGGAACGGGACATGTGTCCCTTTAAACATCATCAGAAGTATCTGTGATGTAGTCATTTGGCCATTTATCCAATGGGGCACACAGCACCAGATCTGTAGGCAACACCATACTCTTTCTTCCTCCCTTTCCCTACAGTTTTAATGAAATATGCAATCTTTAAGTGATATCAGGAGCTTAAGAAATTCAACCCAAATTCAATTGGTGTTAACTTTCCAAGTGAGAAAATTAGTCCCATGGCTGCTTCTAGATCCAATAGGAACCACACACAGTGACTCTGCTTCAGAGGGAGAGTGCCTGTATTCTGAAGGCTGAACTGTCCTTAGAACCCTAGTTAGTGCTGCATTAAGGCTTAATGCATCCTACAAATGGGAATTTGGGATCTGAATAGTCTGGCTGCCTTTCACTCAATACATGTAGCTATGGTTTTGAAAAAGCTCACTCATCCCAGTTTTCAAATTCTTCATTTCATCTCATTTTGTGCAGAAAAGCACATGTATAAATACACGAATAAATATTCACACATCATTTCTAGCCAAGGTCTGTGGTAAACTATATCCACACTCTATTATTTTAAACATAAAGTTTTAAAACATCCATAGCATTGATGAAGTCAGTTTCTAGATTCCTGTTTACACTAGAAAACCCCAATTTCTGGCCTGTATATATATTATAATTCATGATTACATCAACTTGTTGGGTGACATATTACATTGACTGTAACTATAAATGTGTCAGAGCAGATGATGGACTTTGAAAGCTCAGATTCAGTTTCTACAGAGTGGCCACAGAGTCTCTATGCATACCGGTAAGAAGTTACATCTATGCTTCTTCCAGTCTGTGTACAATATTTATGTATGGTCTTCTGGATTGCATTCATAGTGTTGGGGTCATTGAAATAGACATGACAAATGTTTTAAGTCTTCAGCTGTGCTCAAACACCAGCTCATGGTGCAATTAGAGGCCATTCATTGGTTTCCACCCTGAACTTATCTACCTCTTTCCTTGTGTGATGGGTGAATGAAGGGGAATACAAGACATATGGGGGGGTGGGGGGCGCTAGGAATCTGAATCTGTGCCAGGAACTAGTATTCTGCCACACATTCCTGCTAGTATAATTAATACCCATCCCTCTTATCTGTAATGCTTGTACAGAGGCCACAAACCATGAACCATACACAACCCACAGAGAAGGTTATCAGGGCTGATGACAGGCCAGGCCTTTGGGTGTAATCTCACAGCCTCTGTCCCAACACATGGGGTTTTTGTGCAAAGCCCACAAAAGGTCCGCAAGCCTGCCATATTTGGGAGACAAAGAAACAAAAGGGTATAGAGGGAAAGCTATCTCCATATTCATCACTTACGCTTTGGAGAAACAGACTACCTTGAGGCACTGTACTAGTACATCTGAAAATAAATGGGTTTTCCTGAATCTTCAAGTATTCTTTATGTGTGTGTGTGTTTTTTCCCCTGTTGCCTGGTAAATTATGTAACATGACAATAGTATTTAATTTAAAATTGAACAGACCTAGTCTTCAACTCTTACTTTCTACTGAGTGATCTTGGATATGTTCATGTTGGATGCATGGTATTAGCAAATTGTAGTTTCTTCACTTTGAAAATAAGGATAGCAATATCTACTTTAAAGAATTACATATGGAGTAAATGAAAAGGCATATTTAAAAGCTCAGCATAAAGGTTGGCCCAAAACAAGAGCTAAAAATTTGCCAAATTCCTGTCCATGTAGAAAATCCACAAGCCTAAGGCAACATCTGAATAAAGAAGGGAGAATTTAGAATATTTGAACCAGAAAAGAAATGCTTTTTTTTTTTCCAAGGTAGAGAATGGTACACAGTTGTGTGTGAAGTTTACTTTAATTTTCAACTCCTCAATGAAGTTTTAAATTGTTGCCTACAAAGACATACAAAAAAGAAAGGGTGGGGAAAAAAGAGAGGATAATTGTGCCCTTCCCTCTTCTACTACACTGTCATTTTGGTTTAAATATCATCATTTGCATATTTTTTATCTAAATTGAGAAAGGCCACATTCTTATACCTAATCACCAGAAAACAGCAGGCAGCAGCCTTAGAAGCTTTTATCAATATGCCAATTTTTATTTTAGTTTATAATTTAAAAAGTGAGAGTGAAGTGACAGAGACGGTATCATTTCAAAGGGCTTTTAAAAAAAAGCATATTAAATAGCTCTTTCTCTTTTTCTTTTTTACTTTTGAAACTGAGTAGGAGGAGGAAAAACATGGAAATGAAGGTGAAAAATAAAATGAGAAATGATCAGTACCCAGAGAAGGAAAAAATAGAAGTACAAGGCACCTCCACCTACTTCTGTATATATATTGAGTGCCCAGTTTGTATGATCTCTGAATGCATAAAATCTGGCCACTCAGTGTATATCCAATATAATAAAAGGCTAACAGGCAAATTGTCCCCTTGACCAGGATTTTGACCGTCAGGCAGGCTGGGCCAACTGCCCATGTCCCCTATCTGGCCAGGCTGGCTGGACCCACCCATGCACAAATTCATGCACTAGGCCAGCCTCTAATATTATATGTGTTCAGAGATCATAATAAGCTGGCCACTCAGTGAATGTAAACTGTCAGGATGGTCAAGGAACATAAGGTTAGATGAAGCAAAAAGAAAAATTTAATGGTGAGAAGTTATAGATTTGAAATGACAAAACAATATTAGCAGACTCATTTCTTAACTTAAAATCATCATTGTACAAAATGTGTGTTGTTATATTGGAATACCTATAAGTTAAACTAAAGCTTAGAAAATTATATAGAACTGGCTTCAATCTGCATTTTTGGAGGAAAATGTCATTATCATTATTATATATTTAATTTAAAATATAACAAAAATATGTATTTAAAAGTATAATTTAAAGTAGGTATCTGGAAATGCAATGTGATTGCCTAGAGGTGAGGGGTGGAGGGTGGTCAGAGGATGATAATATTTGTGAACTCCATCATCTATGAATAACCAGTAGACTGAGCACTTTTAATCACAATGTCCATTTCTTCTATAATCTCTCCATATATAGTCAAAGTAATAAGAAGGAATTTTCTTTTCTCTTTGTTTCCTTTTTTCCTTCCTTCTCCACTCCCCAAGAAGGTGTCTTTGGTAAGACAAATGACTTAGGAACCAAGCATTTTCTTTCACATAACTTGCCAAAATAATGCAATGTGAGTTGACAAATATCATCAAGAGAAAAGTGTCTTTGTCCACAAATGCACTGATCTGAGGATTTGATCTTTCAATAATACCTAATGAAGGTGCACAATAAAGACTTAATACACCCTCCAGAGAAATCTGAGGATGACAAAGACTGGGGTGTGCTTTCTTTGATGAAGTCCACATCCATTGCTAGAACTGGGATAAAAACAAATGAACAAGAGAAAGATGAAGAAGTATTTTAAAAAATGTGATCTGAGAAGACACTTTAGATGCTTTTTTACTCAATGGAAAGATTTTTTAAAAAGGAAAGGAAGATTTTTCAACATCCTTAGGTCTCTCAACAAATCCAATGTCACTTGCATTCTTGGCTGCCTCCTTGTCTTAGCTTGAACTCTGATTTACTGGCTTTCATTTCATCTCCTTTTCTGGCTGCTCATTCTTAATATCCTGTGAATGCTGTTTCTTGTACTTACTCTTTAATATTGGTGTTTAATCCTGGCTCTTCTGTTTCTCTCACTCTTAGAAACATTATAGGAAAGTTCTCCCTAGTCCCATGGCATCAATTGCCAAATATAACCAGATGCCTAACACACACACACACACACACACACACACACACACACACACACACACACACACACACAGCTATCTTCTGAGCTCCAGGCATGAATATCCAACTGCCTACTTAAATGCTTTCATACAGACACTTCTGAAGATCAGCATGTCAAATCTAAAATTCCTTACCCCAACAAATTTACTTCTACTTATCACCATCCCAGTAATTATTCAAGTCTGATATTTACTTGTTATCCTTGACTCCAATCATTCTGTCTTCCTCTCCATATAATCAATAAGAGAATCCCATGGAATCCAGCCCATCAATCTCTCAAATCTTTCTATATTTCTCCATTGTTACTGTCACCACTGTCATTTAAGACAACTTCATATTTCTCCCAGAGAACTGAAATACCCTCCTGATTGGTCTACTTATCACTGCTGTTACTCTCCTTAAATCTATTTTCTACTTTGCTATCAGAGCAGTATTTCAAAAACACACAATTTTACACAGCATTCCTTTTTATGTCTTTTACATTTATTTCAAACATAATCCAATCCCTCCCTTACACACACATGCATGCCCACACACATGCATGCCCACACACATGCACACACACCAACACATATGCCACTGTCCAGCTCACTGCTCCAATCCCATCTCTAATTTCTCTCTCACTAACCATTTACTCAAGCAATAATAAATGCACTGCATATCCTCAAAGAACACCATCTAGTTTCTCTGTTTTTTTTCTTGGGTCATTTCCCCCCCCCCCCTCAACATCTAAATATTTCCATAGCATTCAAAATGGGAGGTTTATCCAAAGAAGAGATACAAATGACCAACAACTATATGAAAAGATGCTCGACATCACTCATCATTAGGGAAATTAAAATAAAAAAAAACATATTGAGATGCTATTACCTCATAGTTGTAGATTGGCTATAATAAAAAGGACAAGTGATAACTGTGGATGTAAAGGAGTCACATGCTAATCTGACTAACTCAGGGAAGGCCTGTGTGGCTTCCTTGCAAATTCAAGACACCTAAAATAAACACAAAGGATGGTCTGAAATTAAAACCTTTTAGTTAAAGAACAGTTTATAGTAGGTAGTCATGTCCTAGGCTGGTATCTTCCCTGACAAGATCAACTTTGATCTTTCCTGATCCTATTATTTTTTTGTAGTTAACATACCTGTGGACTGTCAGGGTAAATGTAATTTCCCTTTCTCAGGACCCCTTAAGGCACAACAAATTATCATATGATTCAGTGATTCCACTTTGGGGTATATATATAAAAAAATGAAAATAGGGTCCTAAAGAAATATTTGCACTCTCATGTTCATTGTAACATTAATCACAATAGTCAAGCATGGAAACAGCCTAAGTGTCTGTCAATAGATGAATGGATAGAGAATATGTAATATATACACACAATGGAATATTATTCAGCCATGAGAAAGAAGAACATCCTGCCATTTGTGAGAACATAGATGGAACTTGAGGGCACTGTGCTAAGTGAAATAAATAAGACAGAGAAAGTTAAATATTGCATTATATTACCGACATTTGAAATATAAAAAAAGCCAAACTCATAGAAACAGACTAGAATGGTGGTTACCGGTTGCTGAGTAGTGGGGGGAAAGGGTAATGTTGGTCAAAGAGTACAAACTTTCAGTTACAAGATGAACAAGTTCCTGATATCTAAAATACAACATAGTGATTATAATTAATAATACTGTACAATATACTTGAAATTTACTAAGAGAGTAAATCCTAAAAAAATCTCGCTACCTCCAAAATTATCCTATCTGATAAAAAAGTAATATGCTAGTTGACTGTACCTTCACTACACCCACAGCCAATCAGGAGTGATATGCCCCCAGCCAATCATGAGTGATATGCAAACTAACCCAGCAAAGATGGTGGTATATTTGCATATGCATAGGAAAGGCAGCACCCTACGCCTCCAAGAGGACCCAACAGGACAGGAGCTGGTGGTGGTGGCAGCACCCTAAGCCTCTGGTAGAATGCAAGCTACCCATCACCCTGGGAAGAGGCCAGGCCCAGCAGAGACCCACTAGGTGAATAGGACAGGCAGAGCTGAGACCCACAAGATCACAATCGCAGGGGAACTGGAGAAGCAGAATCTAGACCCACAATTGCATTCATGATCATGGAGTGAACTGGATAGGCAGAGCCCCAACCTGTCATCACGATCACCGGGTGGGGCGAACTAGACAGGCAGAGACAAGACCCGTAATCGCAATCAGGGGGGAACTGGACAGGCAGAGCTGAGACCCACAATGGAGATCACAGACTTAACTTGACAGGCAGAGCCCAGACCAGCAATGGCAATCACAGGGGACCTGGAGAGGCAGAGCCCAGACCTGCAATCACCAGGGAACAGGAGAGGCAGTCCCGCAATTCCAGGCAAAGAAGCTGCTTTGCTGACCAACCTGCACCTGGGACCTCTTTGGGTGCCTGGTACGGAGTCCATGGCCTCTAGCTTGCAGACATAGGAAGCCTCCCTTTCCCTAGAGTTAGGAGCACCAGCCCTGGCCTTGTCCTGACTGGGGGGGATGAGTTCCTGAAGGATGGGGTTTGATCCCCACACATTAGCAGTAGGAGACCAGTACCTTTGTTATTCCTGTGTGTCTGGATTTTAATTGGACAAATGCCCTATGGTCCCTGTGGTCAGCTTAGCAAAATCTTTTAGGAGGAGAATTCTGTCTGAGTTTCCTCAAATTCCCTCAGCCCATACTCACCCCTCTGTAAAGGCACAGAACAAGTGAGGACCTTAAATAGAAATCAGAGGTCTCCAGCAAGGGTGGGCCTCTCTCATCACAAATCATTTGGACTGGATGGCCTTTGAGTATTTATCTAGGCACTATAACAGAGACTCACAAGCTCAATTCATGATCTCTGCCCTTAAAATCTTATTAGAGTGAGTGGATGATAAAGCACAATAATTACATCAGAATGTAAGGCAACAATACAGAGAGAAACAAAGGCAATTGCTAGGATGATTTTCCAATAGTCAGTACAAAGAGTATTTGCTATGAATTAAATGAAACATGTGTGGAAATAGCTGTTTCATGAGTATGGCATCCGTTCCCATTTTAAAGGACGCTGAGTTCCATGTGCATTGTGTACTATGCTATGATATCTAAGGCACAGGACAAGGGAGGCCCTAAGTATACTATGCTTTGATATTTGAGTCATTCTTTATTGTTCAATGTAATTTATTTCTGTACACCTCAGTTTTGTAATAGTTAAATTACTAGAATAATACATCTTGCTATAAAATATTACTAAAAGATCAAATAATCAGGTGACATTTATTGTTATTTTCTATAAATAAACACAATCTCTGGTATGCTAAAGTAATAGGTATTATAGAGATATTTATATAGAGAGACCTACGGGCTTGATTATAAGTGAGGCTTACTATCACAATCCAAATTTATTGCTTAAAAAAAAAGCAGTGAGCCAACTAGAAACTGAACCAAATATAAGCCCTTGAAGACCAAATGTAAATTAGATAAGCTTTGCTCTTACAAGAGCAAGAAGAAAAAATTCAGATACAAGAATGAAAACCACATTGCATCCACTCTAAGTAGCTGTTAAAGAAAAACAATGGTATACTATGACAATACTTAATACTGATTGTAAAGACATTTGTTCAAAGAGGATTTCCTAGAGTAGGTGATATTTCAGTAAATTTTTTTTTAAATGTGAAGAAGTTAGCTAGATAAGAAAAAGGTGTAGAGGTCCCGAATTGCGGAGGATGCAGGCAGGGCTGAGGGAACACTCCCCATTCATGCATAAATTTTGTGCACCAGGCATCTAGTATTATATAACACAGGTGTTAGCTAAAGGTATGATGGTAATTATTTTGAAATATATAAATGTACACCTTAAAGTTATAATAGTGTTATCTGTAAATTATATATCAATAAAACTGGGGGAAATGAGGTTTCAAGATGTGCCCTCCTCATAAATATATGACCTTTAGAAATGTACCAAGCATTCATGAACCTCAGTTTTCTCATTAGTTACTTACAATGATTAATAACTATCTTAATAGTATCTGTTTCATAGAATAAAGTTTATAAATTAATGATTTAACATGATAGCTTCTAATTAATATTGCTGAGCTTTAATTTGTATATTGAGAGAATTTTATTTTAAAGAGTAATTGAAATGAAAGCATAAGTAAAAGAATTCTATAAACCTCACATGTTAGTATAATTAACTTACTATCAAATATATGTAATATGTAACAATATTAGCTATTATATTTCTTTATTTTATATCAAATAATGTGTTCAATAAATAGTCCCAAATAGATTTTTGAATTAAAGAGAAATATATTACTTGTCAATGTTTTATTCCAAAAACCACCAGAAACATCTGTATTAAAAAAAGTTTAGGTTTATAGATTAATTGCAACAATATAATAAAGCTTATTAGGAACTGCTACTGTCTTAGTTAGAGTGTCAAAAAGGAATTGTTAGCCCTAGGTGATTTGGTTCAGTCGACAGAGTGCCAACCTGTGGAACAAAGGGTCCCAGTTTTGATTCTGGTCAAGGGCATGTACCTGGCTTGCAGGCTCCTCCTTAGCCCCAGCCCTGGTTAGTGCTCTAGAAGGCAACCAACTGATGTGTTTTTATTACATTGATGTTTTTCTCTGTCTTTCCCTCTCTCTTCCACTATCTCTAAAATAAATGTAAAAATATCCTTGGGTTAGGATAAAAAAAAAAAAAGAATTGTTATAAGAACCAGGCTTGTGTTGTGTAATTTGGAGAAAAATTTAAATAAATGGGGTTAACTTAGAGTTGAGTGCTCTCAATGTATTTAAGTTGTACTTGTTTTCCTTTGCTTTACTAGGAGGGAGGGAGAAATCACCTCATCCTATATAATAAAAGCCTAATAGGCAAATCTACCAAATAGCAGAAAGATCATGAAATGACTGGTTGCTATGACATGCACTGACCACCAGGGGAGCCAATGCAAGAGCTCCCCCAGCCTGCAGGCCCCAGGCATGCCAAGTTGGGTGCCAGTAGGGTCCCTGAATTATCCCACTGGTCACCCCACAGATTGGCTCTTATCACTGGCCAGGCCAAGGGGCCTTACTGATGCACTGATTTTGTGTGCCAGTCCTCTAGGTAAATGATAATATAAATGGTAGAAACACAAAATGCCTTGTAAAATCACTCATGTAAAATTATTAAGGCCTGACAGGCATGGCTCAGTGATTAAGAACAGACCTATGAACCAGGAGGGCATAGTTCAATTTCTGGTTAGTGCATATGCCAGGATTGCGGGCTTGATCCCAGTGTGGGACATGCCAAAGATAGCTGATCCACAATTCTCTCTCATCATTGATGTTTCTATCTCTCTCTCCCTCTCCCTTCCTCTCTGAAAATCTATTTAGAAATATATTTAAAGTAATTAGGTATGTGTTTTCTGATTAAAAAAAAAAAACTCTACAGAGGTGAAAATAACAGGATAGAGATGACGTTCTGCTTTCTACAGAGTCAACTGAAAACTGAGAGACAATCGAAAAGTGGAAAGGTGAAACTAGCAAATAGCAACCGTTTCAACCTAAAACTTATGAAGCATGCTTCAGAGATGCATAGATCAAAAGCAATCTCTCACTGGAAGTCCTCACACATGTGTCACGGGAGCTTACTGGGTCCCCTTATTTAGGGATGAAGAAATTGAAAAGGGGGGGGGGGCTGTTTAGTCATCTGAAAGAAACTAAAGTAGGATTAACTGCTATGATAACATTAAAGTAGCTTGAAATTATAGCAGTTCTTACATATGAAAGGAAATGCAGTGTAGAAACAACCTAAGAAAGAATATTGATTTTTCAATGTATGAAAGGAAGATTCGAATGTCTTGGAGCAAACAGCATGGTTACATGGTTATGAATTTTTTTTTTTACCTATCAATAACTTTATTTTTTTATTGTTCAGTTTATTAATTACATTGTTTCCCCTTTTTTATCCCCCTATATTTCCCCTCCACCCTGTACCTATCCCACCCTCCACCCTCACCTCCCCCTCCCCACTGTCCTCTCCCATTGTTGCAAGATTTTTGTCCAATCTCTTGCTGCACTTCCCACAACCCTTTTCTCCCCAAGAATTGTCAGTCCATTCCCTCTCTATGTCCATGTTTCTGTTATATTCACCAGTTTATCCTGTTCATCAGCCTATCAATTCACTTGATTTTTATGTTCATTTGTTGATAGATGTGTATTTGTTGTTCATAATTTATATTTTTACCTTTTTCTTCTTCCTCTTCTTAAAGAATATCTTTCAGCATTTCATATAATATTGGTTTGGTGGTGATGAACTCCTTTAGCTTTTTCTTATCTGCGAAGCACTTTATCTGATTTTCAATTCTGAATGATAGCTTTGCTGGATAGAGTAATCTTGGTTGTAGATTCTTGCTATTCATTATTTTGAATATTTCTTGCCACTCCCATCTGGCCTGCATTGTTTCTGTTGAGAAACCCGCTGACAATTGTATGGGTACTCCCCTGTAGGTAACCAACTGTTTTTCTCTTGCTGCTTTTAATATTCTCTCTTTATCTTTTGCTCTTGGCATTTTAATTATGATATGTTGTGGTGTGGTCCTCTTTAGATTCCTATATTTTGGGGATCTGTGTAGTTCTTGGGCTTTTAAGTCAATTTCTTTCACCAGGTGGGGGAAGTTTTCAGTCACTATTTCTTCAAGTAGGTTTTCATTAACTTGCTCTCTCTCTTTTTCTGGCACCCCAATAATTCGGATGTTGGTATGCTTGAGGTTGTCCCAGAGGCCCCTTACACTATCTTCAATTATCTGAATTCTTTTTGTTTCTTTCTTTTCCAGCCAAGTGGATTTTGCTTCTTTGTATTTCAAATCTTTGACTTGGTTCTTGTGGCCCTCTGGACTGCTTTTAGGACTTTGTGTAATATTTTTTATTTCAGTCTGTGTATGCTTGATTTCTAGTTGGCCCTTTTTCATATCTGTGAGGGTCTGGTTCATATCCTCAGAGGTCTTGTTTATTTCCTTGAGGGTCTCATTTATTTTCTTGTAAGTCTCATTCATTTGCTGGTTGGTCTTGTTTATTTCCTTGTAGTTCTCATTAAGCTCATCAGCCTTTTCTAGGAGCCTCTTGAAAAGCCTTATAACCATGGTCTTGAACTCTATGTCTTATCATCTTTTTCTCCTCCATTTCTTTCACACCTGATTTCTTTCCATATCTCTGCCTGGTGGCTGCTTTATGTGGTAGATGTCCTCTAAGGGTCAGTGGCACAGCCTCCCCAGTTATTTGAGATGGGTACTCTTACTGCAATCCTTTATGGGTTGTACAGTATTTTTGAATTTAAACCCAGCTTGTTGTTAGGCCTAGGAGGGTTTGACCTCCAGGCCAATTGGCTGTGAAGGGAGACTGTGTTCAGGTTGGATGGGCGGAGTCTCTGAGCTTCACTGGCAGCCTCAGTGTCAGCTACGTCCTATGCGGCACTTGCGCACGCAGGTCTCTGTTGGATGGGGATGGCTGCAGGCACCTCCAAGAGAAAGCCGCTAGTCTCTTCCCCTTGCCAGACAACTCTGCCTCTCCCCAAATGAGTCTGCACACCCAAAGTCTAGCCCAGGGTTGTAAAATAGGTGGTTTCCGGGACCAGGAGACAAGTTTCCAGGGAGCAAGTCGCAGGTCTGTGCGACACTTGCGCGCAAACTTCTTTTCCCAGTTACCCGGTTTCTCTGCAGACTAGGAGACCTCTGCCGCACCCGGCTTCCAGGGTGCGTCCCCCAGACCTCAGACCTTGCCTGGCACTGGGGAATCTGTGCAGTGGGATGTCTCCACGTACCCTGGATCTCAGACCTCACCTGGCACTGGGGAATCTGTGTAGTGGGACGTCTCCACGTACCCCGGATCTCGGACCTTGCCTGGTGCTGGGGAATCCGTGTAGTGGGACATCTCCGTCCTCCCCGTTGGTGAAATCCAGCCGGGGTTGCTGCTCCAGCCCTACAGCCCGAGCGCGTGACCAGGACAGCTCCTAACCTGTTTCCTTCTTCAAGGCTGCACTGTGCCGCTCTTCTGAATCTCAGTGTCCCACCTTTACTTTTATTTGTGGAGTTTTCACTCAGCCAGCTTTCTGGTGATTCTGGGTGATGTTTGTTTTGTTGTTATATTGTAGTTTTTGAATCGTTGCGCGGGGCAGAACAATAGGTGTTTACCTATGCCACCATCGTGGTTCTCCGCATGGTTATGAATTTTGAGGTTAGGTTTAATTACACACTTTGTGTGTTCAGTTTAAGGCATTATCTTCTTCTAAGGTGTTATTTTATCTTGTCTATGGCTAATATTGCAAAATCAGAGATAGACAGTGATACTCAACCTTGAGTCACTTGAGAGAGGAATTCTATAAGCGTACTCAGTCCTAACTATGAACTAGCATCACAAGAAGCTATTTTAAAATATCAATTATCTAGCTCTTCCTCCAGATATTCTGATTTAAATGGTCTAGGTTATCACTGGGATATTGGTCTTTTTTGAAGCATTATAGGTGATTCTAATGTGCAGCCATTGATGACAGCCATGTGGTCCATGGACTTAAGTATAATACATCTCTTCCCCCTTTAACTTCCTTCTTATGTAAAGGCTAACTTTTTTCTTCACAGAAATTATGAAACGTTAGAATTTTATACCATGTTTCAATTAAGGGACTGAAATATCTTTCATTTTACTTTTTTCAAAATATGAATTACCTAAGTCTCATATAAATGATGATGTAAGTGAGCAATGATAAGGATCTATTAACTCAACCCTCAGATAGGCCCTAGCAGATGTTTAATAGCAGCAACAGAACCACTACACAGCACAGGGAAGAGTGCTGTATCTTAGTAAAATTGTTTGAGGGAATTTAGAGAAACACAATAATTAACTTTCATTTGAATTTAGCTAAAGAGCCATGAGTTAAAACCTGAAAATTATATGCCTAAAATAGATCTTTAATATTAGCAAACCATCTGGATCTTGACTTTATGTATTATCCAAAAAAAATCATTCCACCCCTAGTAGACCAAATATCCCTGTAAATGAAGGGAATATTAATTTCTTCACATATGGTACAGTCTCAATTGTATTGCTTATGTTGGGGAAACACTGAAAAAAGAGATTCATTTAGAAAACAGTTTAGTAATGGTACTGATTGCTGGAAAATCAGATATTTTCCAGTCATCACACAACTAAATTCAGAAGATTTTAATTTATTTTAAGTACAACTCAGGACCAAAGGAGCATTACACACACACACACACACACACACACACACACACACACCTCTGTTTCTGCCAAAAACCAAACCAATAAAAACGTGTGAAGTTTACTTTAAGAAAGCAATACTTATTATGTTTTAAATAATTTCTCGAGGCAAATTATGATAGAAAAAGTATAAATTCTTAGAATGTATATCTTTCCTGCTTTATTCAGTGGCCAGAACTTGATGATCATTAAGGATAGAGACTTAGAGACTTGAGTCAAAAATCTGCATTTGCATTGCAAAGAGGCACACTTACCCTCTGCCATCATAGCCTAGCCTCACACCTAGTCCTTATCAATAAGGGCATCCCTGCTGAGAGTCATGTTGTTTTCAGTAGCAATCCAAATCATGTTTTATGTCATTCCAAGGTCTTTGAGTGCAGGCATCCAGTAGAGCTAGGACAGCTCAAGGATTCCTCATCATTTAGAGCTGTCCCTCAGAAT
Organism: Antrozous pallidus; assembly: GCA_027563665.1. Classification (NCBI taxonomy): domain Eukaryota; kingdom Metazoa; phylum Chordata; class Mammalia; order Chiroptera; family Vespertilionidae; genus Antrozous; species Antrozous pallidus. The sequence goes on along the minus strand of CM050514.1, from coordinate 65,593,203 downwards.
CTACTTCAGGTTTGAGTTACCTCTAGACCTGGGATACCCTCTCATGAATATGCAGCTTTATGGTCAACCTACGAATGCCAGGCCAAAAGAGAGGGAATATGATAATACCTCCAGGACCTAAGTCCTTAGTAAATGAGACAAACTTATGGTCTCATGAGCAAACTATTCTAATCTACCCTTTTTGGGTCCAGGGTAGCATCTACCTTGAATCCTGTCCCACTGAGATTCCCTGGGAATCAAGCTCTTGGGAGTTCTAAATTAGACATGATATTAGTCAGATTCCCTGTGTTGCAAACAGCTAAACTTGACTTTGGTGCACTTTAGGAACACAAAAACAACTTTGGAACAATATATTAAGTGGTTTGTACAAACATGGCTTGAGAAAGACAGGGACCCAGGCATTCACTAGGATCTGATTCACAGAAACTCTGGGAAACCTCATTGGACCCTGTTGTCTAAGCAATTGATCTTCATCCATTTTATACCTTTGAGTTAACCAGATTGTCATGGATCCCTCCAGTTAGTGTGATTTATCTTTCTATGAGCCCAAGATCTTATCGGCATCATTATGTCATTAAAAAAAAAATACATGGGATGCCGAAACCGGTTTGGATCAGTGAATAGAGCATCGGCCTGCAGACTGAAACATCCCAGGTTCGATTCTGGTCAAAGGCATGTACCTTGGCTGTGGGCACAGCTCCAATAGGAGGTGCACAAGAGGCAGCTGATCAATGTTTCTCTCTCACCGATGTTTCTGACTTTCTATACCTCTCCCTTCCTCTCTGTGAAAAATCAATAAAATATATTTTTTTAAGAAATGAGAGAGAGAGAGAGAGAGAGAGAGAGAGAGAGAGAGAGAGAGAGAGAGAGAGAAACATAAATGATTAGAGAGAATCATGGATTTGCTGCCTCCTGCATGCCTCACACTGGGAATGGAGCCTGCAACCCGGCATGTGCCCTGACCAGGAATCGAACTGTGACCTCTTGGTTTATAGGTCAATGCTCAACCACTGAACCATGCTGGCTGGGCCACTATGTCATTTTACGGTTGAGAGGAACTTGCCCAGATCACCTGACTAGCTGATATCAGAACTACCCTCAAACCCATATTTCCTAAGTCCAAATTTTATGTTCTTTATCTTCTCATATTGCTTTCTTGACTTAAAAGAAATTTTCTGGAAAGGCACTGGAGTGGATATTGCAGTGCTGTTTTCTTCTCCCATGAGAGTTTGCTGTAAGATACTGAGAATGCTAGTGAGAGGTTTAAAAGAATGAGGAGAAATGGCTTTTTCAAGGAGCAATATTAGATTTTAAAAAGCACAGCCTTTGGAATCATGTAATCACAAGTTGAATTCTGGCCTTTTTTCCTATTACCTGCATGATCCCAGGCAATCTTCTTGCATCTGTTATGTAGGAATAGAAATACCTACTTAGAAAGTCTTGATAGAATTAAATGCAATAATGTAAATAAATCTCTCTGTAGAATGATCTTAATAGAATAGGTAAGAAAGAGAAGTAGAAAACAATAAAACTAGAAAAAGGGGAATAGAAATGGGGAAAATCTAGATGGAAATAGAACAAACAATCTAAGGAATATATGTTATAAAACTAGTAGTGGGGAGATGATATACAGGTAGAGATAATTAACAGGGCCATTAGGGTTTGATCATAATGCCATGTTTGCACTGACTTTCTGAGAAGTAAAGGATATATACTATAGAGGCCATTTCAGAAAGCAAAGAATAATGGGTGGGGATTCAGTACTGTGATTATTTACCAAGGAGGAGATGAGATTCCATGCTATGCCAGAGATGGAAATATCACCTTAACAAGCATGGACAGCCCTCAATGGACTATAAAATTCATTTGGTGGCTGTGATAATTCAAAAGAGCCAGGTAGAACATCAGTAACATCGGAAGACATAAATTTTAATTCATGAGGCTCATCGGTGTGCTGGTCAGAGAGGGACAAATCCTCCACTCTCCAACTCAGTAATCAAGCTAATGGGAAGAAAAAACATTTTCTACTATAGAACCCTTTTTAAAAATTACTTCAGATGATGTGTGCATGTATGTGCGCATGTATAAATAATTGATGGCTAACTTCTTAAAGGTGTAGGGTGGTTGAAAAACATCAGTAAATTTATTGTATTATATCTAAGCTAACAATTCCTCATCCTCCAGGAAATTGTTTCCTTACTGAAATCTGATGGCTCCAGTAAAGTAGAGCTCACCAGGCTCTGTGTCTTGAGGTAAAAGACTTGCTTATATAAAACATACATGACTCCAAAAAAAAAAAAATTTCCTTTACTAATACACTCTTGAAGGTATTTATCTTTGTTGAGAAGACACATAAAACACGATGGGTACAGATAATTAACTTGCTAAATATTCTCTGCAGCAGGTACAGTACCATTGTTTCCTATATAACACACCTGCCTATGTAAAATATCATGCAGCTACACACACATACATACTGTGGGTCTGAGTGGCTACCACACCGCCTGAATTAAGCAAATGTTCAAGACGTAAGGAATGACAGTCTTTTCTAGTCTACATTTTAACATGGATGTAACCTTCTTATACCTTCATCTCTCTCTCTCTCAATGTATAGAATATTATTGCTCTACACAGGCAAGATAGATAAATATAATTTATAGGTCTATTGATTTGCTTCTACTCTTCTCTACCTCAACTGCCATGCTCTTAGCACAATCATTGCCATATCTGCCCTGTACAATTATAATGATACCTAAAGAGCAACCCCCATCTCATCACAATCCAAACTGGTCCTCACATTTGTCATCAGAACTGACTTTCTCAAGCACAAAAAAGCCCCTAAAAATAATATTGCTATTTGTTTCATCTCAGACTCATCTCCCTCATGCCTTACTTTATTCTGCTTACCTGGCCTTATTTCCCACTGTACTACTTGTCAGCTCCTGATGATATTTGTGTTTTTGCTTTAGTTCACTTGTTTATTGTCATTTTCTGTTCATGTTATGTGAACTCAGTAAAAGCAGTAACTTCGATGTATTCATTTCTCCATCATTAGTGCATAAAAAAGGGCCTGGCACTAGTCAGAACTCAAAACATATATTTTGAAAAATGAGTAATCCCTATATTACATAGATAGGGCACAGTGCCTAATACAGAGCAAGCAATCAAAAACTATGTGTTGAATAAATAGACACAAGAACATTTCAAAGTTAAAAATATGTCTATGAATTTTCAATTTGTGAAGAAATCAAAGCTAGTTTTTGACTAAAGTCTAACCCTCGTCCTCTCTGTATGCTCTCTTCTCTCTTCAATCAACCTTATGATTTTGTAGTTAATGATAAAGGCTGCATGAATTCTCAGGTTGAACAAGACACAAAAGGCCTTAACTGGGGAGGTCACAGAGCCTCTCCTGCCTACTTAACCAGCCTATCCTGGTCACAGCATGCTTTTACTCTCTACTGACTTAAAAAGCTGACATGAACTATATATTTATATATTGACATTATTCTGCTTATATATGGTAATCAGTTAATACTCTCCCCACTCATTCACTTTTTTCTGGGCCTCCTCCAAAAGCTCTAAATCTAATAGACAGTGGGGGAACAACTGTGACACTATTATCCCAACAATTCAAACAAGAAACTCAATGGAGATCCTCTAGGATCAACTACTTTAGATATTTTTCATCATTCTTACAATAGCCCTTCTGTTCACAATTTCATAGTTAAAAATTAATTCCAGTATTATATTTTAAATGCAAGGAAAAATAATAAAAGTAAATTTCTTAGGGAAAAAATCTTGATATGTAAATCTTTCTAAAACAATACATCATTTACCCATTAAATATTTATTGGGTGTCTACCGTCTATCAAGTGCTGTCCCAGGGACTACAGATATAGATGTAAAAAAATCAAATAACCCCATACTCATGCCTCAAGGAATCTACCTTCTGGTTATCCAGGTAAAGATGGACATAAAACAAGATTCAAACAGTTAAACATGTAGTTTGTTAAATAAATTTAAGTGTTATAGAGAAAAAGGAAGCAAGGGAAGAAAATGGGGAGGGTTGAATAGGGTAGTGGGAGCATTTTAAATAAAATGGCCAGGAAAACCTCACTAGGAAGATGTTATTTAAGTAAACACTGTGAGAAGAGCCTAAAATAGCTTGCCCAATAGTTAGCTTCACAGGTTTATTTAAAAAGCACATTGTGGCCTGGTTGTCATGGCTCAAGGGTTGAACATTGACCTCTGAACCAGGAAATCACATTGTGATTCCAGATTGTGGGTGTGATCCCCATTGGAGGGTGTTCAGGAGGCAATTGATAAGTGATTATCTCTCATCATTGATGCTTCTATCTCTCCCCTTATCTCTGAAGTCAATAATATGTTTATATGTGTATATATATATATATATATATATATATGTGTGTGTGTATATATATATATATATATATATATATATATATATAAACATATTATATAAGTGCATCCTGTGTTACTTTTGAAAGGGATTTTTGACTGAGGGGCAAAATAATCTTTAAAAAGAGCTTATGTTGTACTTTGGAAGTTCACCTTCTAGTCTCAAATTTGTAGTTTTCCACTTTTATTTCTGGATAATTTAGTTTACTTTATTACTTATTTTTTATATAATGAGGAAATGTAAATATTTGGAGAGATATGTCATGGGATTGGTTCTACAGTGCAATACTCAAAGGGTTTGTTGCATAATTATTAGAAAACCATGTGTTTTAGCACAATTCAATGCGCTCAAATTTTTACAATACGCAAACAGATGGTGTGTCTGAACACTGGCTGCTTTTTCTGTCCCATGGCTCATTGAATTACATCTCTTAATCTTTTTAAAGGGAATATACCAGTATAGGCAGAAGTGGAGGTTAGTTATTAGCTTTGGGCAATTTGTTCAGTCTTAGATGATGCCATGTTGGACCCTTTCTATAGTCAAATTGATACTGACCAAGGAATATACAATCATTCACAAAGAGGTCTAATATGGGTAAGCTGCCTTAAAAAAACCCCAGATTATTAAAGAATAAGTTGAATTGAAAGAGACTGTAAATGAATTTCTAAAGCTAACATTTAGCCTTGTAACATAGACAGAGATACTAAGAGGTAAGTGGTATGTCAAAGTTATAACATAAAGGAAAGTAAAAGTGTGGACATTATAAAGAATGGGAAAAATGTGATAAGTTGAGTGAAATGAGATATAATAGAAAGAAGTCATGGAGGTTGATAATGTTAATATGGTATAGTCAAAGCATATTTAGAAAGAATTGAAAGTTGTGGGCTGCTAAAATAAAAAGGTAATGCAATGTCATTCAAGAATATTTTATTTATCATGTTATCATTGTGTGCCATCCAACTAACCTCAAAATCATTCTTCTCTTCTTTTCCTCCTCAAGGACTACTTCTTATCCACTATTTCCTATCAGGGCAAATACCATTGCCATCCACCCAGATGTTCAAGCAAGAGATAAGAGTTATCCTTGATAAGCCATACAGAAAAAATCAAGTATCACATTATCTCATTTATTATGTGGTATCTAAAGAACAAAATAAACTGATGAACAAAATAGATCCAGAGACACAGAAGCAGGAAACAGACTGGAATCTCAGAGGGAGGGTGGGGTGGGTGGAAACAGATTAACCAAAAAACTTGTCTGTATAAATCCATATCCCAGGGAAACAGACAATAGTGTGATGAGAGCCTAGGGAAGGAGAGGGTTGGTTAGAAGGGTCAATGGGGAAAAAAGGGACACTGTAATACTTTCAACAATAAAAAATTTTAACAAAAGAGTTATCTTTGATTCTTCCCTTTACTTTGCATCTGACATTCCCACCTCTCCTTCTCTAGGTGGGTATATCATCTTCTGGATTCTGAAACATCTTTTATTGGTCTCTATTCTTCTAGTTTTGCACAATTTATTCCCCAATACACATTTATTTACCGTAACATCATCAGAGTCATTTTTCTAAAACCCAAATCACATTATATTTTGCTACTTATAAAAATTCTCTAACATTGATCCATGAATTTTAGGTTAGAATCCAAACTACCATTATGTTATACAGGCTTTTCATAATGGTATCTTTGCTATCTCTTAAAAACTATCTCTTTTCACTCCCATTCCATACACTGAATATTCCATTCCTGTTCAGCTTTCTGCACCCCCTAACTCACTGCCTTTAGTCTGCCTACCTCCTCCTCCTTTTCAAAGTACAGGAATCATCTTTTGTCATTACCCAGGATAGGCAAAGTATCTGTCCTACATTGTCCCACAACTCTTTCTACATTTTTCTTTTTAAGAGAGGGAACTACGATTTTCTTTCTTATATTTACAGACTCTTAAATACCCCTGGTATTGAACAGGCATAAAATAATGTCTGTTGAATGAATAATTAAATGTATACCCAATAATTGGCTGAGTTCCTGAATAACAAAGGAAAACAAAATGGGTGACCAACTTCAAAGACATAACAATTCATTATATTTGGTTGTGGATTTCTCTAATAGTTTATATAATAATTTAGGTTCTTTAAATAGAGATGGTATTGAATTAAGATTTGAACAGCCTTAATGCTTCATTTTACTTAAATATGAATAAAGTTGTTTGTTGTCTGAGCTGGATTTGAACTCCATTTGATAGCATGTTACAAAATTTGAACAACCTAACACACCTTTCAATTAAATGAAAGAAGCAGTGATTTACAGGATCTGTAAATGCATTAAAAATGTCACAATCACATATTTATAGAGCAACATAAAAATGTAATTCAGGTACTTAAAGAAGAAATTGACATGGACTAAGCAGAGAAGATGAGCCAGAGGGGATTACTTAGTGTTCTGAAATTCAGCCCTGCACTATCTCAATCCTGAGCTTCAAATCCAGCCTGGGTCAAGACAACCTGTCAGTCTCCCGAGACTGAGCTCTGCCTATCTCATAGTTCACTGTGTGTGTTTTTCATATTGCTCCAGGACTCCGTGTGCTTAAAAAACCTCCTGAGATTTTCTTATAAATGATAATGCTATCCCTAATAAGCTTAGCCAAATTCAGAGAACTCCTTGATATGTAACTGGCAGTTCTGAAAAATGCCCTTGGGTTGTTAGCCATTCTACAAAAATCAAATTCAGTCAACATTTCAGAACTTGAGTTTGCCAGAAAGTTATCTCATGTCACTTTTGCCTCTCTCATCAATTCCCCATAATAGAGTACCTAATAGCATGAACTGATTTGAAATGAATAACAATCTGTTTTTTAAAACTGATGAGAACATACCTTTGACTTTTCAAGTATATTTGGGAAGTGGCCTGGTAAAAAGCTCTCTTCTATACTTCCAACTCCTTTTTTACATCATGCACAAATGACAATACAAACGTAATAGAAGGAAATAACTGCATATCTTGGAAATTTTATGGTTGATAAGGCATTATCTTATCAGTTGACACTGCATAACAAATATTTATGATATAAGGTGGTCCCTACCTATAGAGAAATAGAGTTTGGTCTGATAAGGGACATTCAAGATATCAAATACCATTCCCTCCAGGGCAAGAGGATTAGTGCTGATATTTCAGAACATAGTCTTATTACATTCTGAATCCATTTACTAAGTGGGAAAGAAAACGTATTTGACTCTCAGTATATCAATACACACACACATGAGTGTGGACAAACACATTCAGAGACTTTAGAATGAAAGTATAGAAAGCACTGTGGGATAGGGATAAGAAGGGCCATCAGGTCTCAAGGGAAAAGAAACAGAAAACTTAAACCAGTGTCTGACTAATCAACTGTTATCTCAGCAGATGAAGGTGTGTAATATCTTTGAAGAAGTTTTCAACCATCCACAAACAAAAACTATTTAAAGCTAAGTCCAACAACTTGTGACTTTACAGGAGAGAAGAAGAATCACAAGGTAGGAATATATCACTGGGCAAATTAAGTTTCAGGCCCTGAGGATGCTTGGACTCAATCTGGCAATTTTCCTGAGACTTAGCAAGGAAATAACAAAGCAAATAACTCTTTAGAAAATTACAACCACCTCAAACCAAAGATATAAATATTTTTACCTTATATGTTCCAACCAATTTCTGAAAGTGCTATTGAACAGCACAGATTTGAGTGTCCCTTACCATCTCAAAAAGACTGAGGTGAGCTTGCAGAAAAAGAATCCTCATCAATCTGGGCCCTTTTCAGATACAAGGCAGCTTAGGTAAATCAGCTTCAACTGGGCACCATAACTCATGAAATCAAGCTAAGATTCATCTTTAAAAAGGCTTTTAAGAAAAACCCCAAGGACAATGTGGAGTCCCAGGATCTTTAAGGAAAACCTTGACCTGGAGATGGATCAGAAGATGTTTGCTCTTGACTAGAATTGAACCTGGGATCCTTCAGTCCATGGGCCAATACTCTATCTACTGAGCCAAACTGGCTAGGGCAGGAGTACCACATTTTGACCATTCATTTTCTTAGTATTTGTTTGTCATTCATTTTCTCATTTGATTCTATTGACTCTTCTCAGGAGTTGGCAAAACAAGTACTTGGATCCTATCTTTAAGAGCATTCAAATGAGAATAGATATAGTTGGAATAGGGATGGAAGTATAGGGCCCAAAGGATAAGAAGGTCAATTCTTCTTAGGAAAATGATTGGGAGATACCTTTTTAAAATGGAAATTTGAATATATATATATATCCTAATAATAGACACACATGTAAATTGACCGTACTTCCACTATGCCCACAGCCAAACAGGAAGGAGTATGCAAATTAACCCAACAAAGATGGAGGGTTAATTTGAATATGCAGGTGCAGACTAGTGTCGGGAGGGGCGGGAGGCCTACTATGGGGAGGGTGGTGGAGGAAGCTACAGAGCAGTGCCCCAGCAGGGAGTGAGGTCTTGCAGGCTCCTGGGCAGCCAGGAGCAAAGCCAGGGTAAGGAAGGCCTATTCTTGCATGAATATTGTGCAACAGGCCTCTAGTGAGTATATATATAAAGGCCTGGTGCACAAAATTTGTGCATTCAGAGAGAGGAGTCCCTCAGCACAGCCTGTGCCCTCTTGCAGTCTGGGAGCCCTTGGAAGATGTCCAACTGGTGGTTTAGGCCCGCTTCCCATGGGGAGTGGACCTAAGCTGGCAGTCAGAGATCCTTAGCACTGCTGTGAAGGTGGGAGAGGCTCCCATCACCATTGCTGTGCTCTCTAGCTGTGAGCCTGGCTTTTGGCTGAGTAGTACTCCCCCTGTGGGGGTGCATTGACCAACAGGGGGCAGCTTCTGCACTGAGCTTCTGCCCTCTGGTGGTCAGTCTGTGATATAGCAACTGGTTGTTCCACCATTGGGCTAAAGCTGGCTCTCCAACATCTCACAGGTTGTGAGAAGATGCAGGCCAGGCTGAGGGACCCCACTGGAATATGATTGGGGCCAGGGCAGGATGCAGGAGGTTAGTCAGCTGGGAAGGGACCATGGGAAGGGTCCAGGGTGTGTCCAGCCCATCTCACTCAGTCTCAATTGGCCAGACCACAGTAGCAAGCTAGCCTACAGGTCAGAGCATCTGCCCCCTGGTGGTCAGTGCATACCCTGGTGGTCAGTGGACATCATAGCAAGCAGTTGAGCGGCCTTAACATATCATTAGCATATCATACTTTGATTGGCTGAATGGCCAACTGGATGACTGGACACTTAGCATATTAGACTTTTATTATATAAGGTGTGTGTGTATGTGTGTGTGTGTGTGTGTGTGTGTGTGTGTGTGTTGTTAAGTGGAGAAAAGATGAGAAGAAGATTCTAGCAGGGAATAGAATGAAAATGAACAAACAAACAACTTCAGATGCTGAAACAACTCAACATGTTCTGACAGGAATGTAGTATCTCTGCTGACAGAGAAAAAACTGGAGGCCTAAGTTTAGAACAGAGGTTCTGGACTTTATCTTGTGAGTGGTGGAGAATATTAATAAAAGCATCAATTTGAGTTCTATGTTTTAAGAAACTACTTAGATAAAAAGCTGGAGTCAGAGAACAGATAACATTTACAGGAGTCTGAGTATTGGTCTGAGCCAAAGGTAAAGCAGACCAATCTAAAGCAGTAGCATAAAAGATGGAGGGAAGGATATTGAATTAAGAAAAATTAGGGCGGTAGAATCAACTGAACTTGAAGATTGGTGGGATATAGTGGGAAGAGAAAGAGAGAAGAATTGAGGTTTGGATAGTGAGGGCACTGCTTTTGAAGAGAGGACCTGCAGGAAGGAACCAGCCTGGTTCAAACAGGCAATGATTTAATCTATATCTTCAAGTATCCATTTTATGTATTCTTTGATATTCTAATTATTTTATAAAATAATATATATGTTGTAGAGAAAGAAAGACCCACATTTCTAGCTTTACCATTTCCCTTGCCTTCCTTAATGCTGGGTGTATGATAAATTCTTGCGGGATTGAAAAGAATATTGTACTCAGCAAGAAAGAGGAGTGTTTTGATTTCAATTCAGATGTGAAGTTTGGGGTTTGAAATTAGCCTGAAGGTCAATCAACATCGCTATAGGCAAAAACATGTCTCTTAGAAATGGATTAAAGAACTATTGATGTTAGAATTTTTCTTTTAGCATAATACATCATCTTCAATATTAAGGAAAAGAAACAATTCCCCTTGTATTCTGTTTCTTTGATTTTAGGCATAACTATGGTACAGGATGAAACTTCAATATCTTTATTAATAATCTAAGAAATAGAACAAGTATGTTGAAGAACCTGCTGAGCTCATGAAGTTCCCCTAACACAAAGAAAGAGGTATTTTTTATTCTATTAAAAACCAATTCAAATTTCTGCAAGGTTGATCAAATTCTCTGCTGTGCAATTAATGACTAAAAGTTGAAAATACTAAATTAGGAAAGCCATAGATAATTCAGTCACAATGGTAGACATGACAAGAGTAAAAGAAAGTTTAATTTCCCCAGAATTGAGTCTACTTAGCCAAAATGGATTTTTATTTTCATTTGAATCAGACATTACCCCAAAACACCAGTTAATATGCTTATATGAACTCTGTAGTGAAATGTGGGGAAAAAAAGCATCCTAAATTGTTTTTTTTTATTCTAATGTCAAATGGGAGTAAGGCCATCAATAGACTAGCCCTATAACTGAATATTAAGAATAATATGCTAGAAAGACCACAGCAACACACTCAGGGACCAAAGCAAGTAGCAGCCTTAATTATATGGTGCTGTGCAGAACAAACCTGGTGTCATGGCCCATGGGTAGAACAGCTGGTGAGAATATCCCTGATGTCTTCATTGTGTTTTCTTAGCATAAAGCAATAACAAACAATAGCTCAGGTTATAGGAGTTCATTATTAACCCACAGTAACTGACAAAGAAAATGATGATATTTCCTGGCTAAGAATGCATCAGCAAATATCATTTCAAAGGTTTAATCTTGTGACCAGAATCAGTAATTATTTCACTGTTCCTTGAGCACAGAAGGACTCAGAGAGTAAATGATTTATTGTTGTGACAACATAGAACAAATTTTAATATTTTGAAAAAAAAACTGAGACCTATTAATCCTAGAGAGTGTTACTCCTAAACTCAAGGAAATGAAGAAACATTGATCTAATTTTGGTCTTCCAAGAGTGAAATTATGTATTAACCACAGAACACCCAGCAGCATACACAAATAGCTCCCCCCAGAGGGAGTTAGCCTGGCATCAGAATTTTGTTTGGTAGCTAAATACTGATCCTCTCTAAAGCATTATGCAATTTATTACAAATGGGTTGCTTGATGAGAATCCTCAGAAAGGAGATGCTGAAATAAATGGGTAGTGGAAGCAAAGGGTCCAGTCACAGAAATGTAGCAATGGTCAGAAAGGAAAATAAGTATCAATCAAAGCCTCTAGGGGTGCCCAAGACTTAGCTGGCATCCTGTCAAATGCAGGTTCTGATTCTGTAGATCTGAGGTGGGACTGAAGGCTCTACATTTCTAACACATTCAGGGGTGATGCTGCCTATCCAAGGACCCCACTCTGAGTACAAAACATAGCACTTTTCTGTGTTCAAAAAAGCTCAAACCTTCAAAATAATGTCTTCATCACATATGAGGCCTCACCCCTATTTACCTTCATTCTCCTTTATGGGATATAGTTTTATTTCTCTCTAATAATTTTGTTTTTGTTTTTTAGTTCCTTATTATGTCTGCTCCATTACATGCTGACCTGGTTGCTGGACAAAGAATAAACTCACTGTCCTAAAAGCACCCCTTCCTTTGCTAATGCTTCCCAGCTAGACTATGAAGCAGGCGTTGAATTTTTCCACCACTGTCTCCTTTAAAAACATCTGCATGATAACCTAGAATGGTACTTCCTATCTTCCCTTGAAAAAGAGAAAAAGAAGAGTAAGTATTCTACAACCCTCTAGCTAATGGAGAGAAAAACACAAGACTCCCAGCCTCCAAGGAAGAGAGGGCTGTGATTACAAAAAGCAAGTTTAATAAAACTCTTCAAAAACACCCTCCTGCTTTAGATTGCTCATGTGAAAGACTGGATCAGACCAGGTCTGCCATGGGTGAGAGATTCACCTCTCTCTCTCCAGATATCTAAATATTTCTTCAGCTGATGAAAAAACATTTCCTGTGAATCTTATGCATAAAAGACAGACAGCCGCTCTTGCCATCCAGGAAGACAGGAGGAAACATGAGAAGTAGGTTGTGGGTTAGGAAGAGAAGAAGCACTTCAGTACTTGTTTCCTGCTTTAAGTGGTACTCTTCCTACTAGAGAAACATCCAAGCCAGCTCTTCCCCCTTACACCATTTATAGCAGGAAAAAGTAAAATAATTAAGTAAATGTCACATTCCCAGAAAGGCGAAAGTAGTACAACACAATAGAATTTGGGTTAGCCAGACTTGTAAAGTGATGTTCTGAACATTTGACTTTGGTCAGGAAAATCGTATTTGCTCTTAGGTTAATAATTGCTGTCTGTGGTTTGCATGACAGCTTCACCCTTACAAAATATGTCATGACACACATTCCAAAGGATGATAGTCTTCATTCATTTTGGCAAGGATGGCACAGGCAGAAGTGTTGTTTTTTGTTGTTGTTGTTGTTTTTTGTCTGTTTTTTTTTTTTTAACTGTCTGCTTTATGGGCAGCATTTATGAAATGGGAATCCTACCAGGAAAAGCATTCAGAGCTCTCAAGGGGGATTTAAGATGATGGAGTTTATGACCAGGAAGTTAAAATGTTATCTCCACCATCATTCACACTACTATCTATCCATTCTTTTAAACTTTTAAGAAGATACAGGACTTATTAAAATAGGGTCAATATTTTTGACTCAATCAAAATATTTATAAAGCATATATGACTGTGATATTGAGTCAGGTTCTCCAGAAACAAAACAAACAGAATATCCATTTTGTGTGGCCAAAAATCTTGTTAGACAGACTAAATATATATACATACACACACACACACACACACACACATATATATATATATATACACACACACATATGTATGTGTACATATATTTATATGTATATAAGTATATAGTTATATAGTTACATGTATATAAGTATATATAGTTATATGTATGTAAGTATGTATATAGTTATATAATTATATAGTTATTCTATAGTTATTTATTAAGGAATCCTATAATAGCCCTACACAGTATATAGTTAAATGTTAAATTAAACAGTCATGTATAAGTACAAAAATAAATCAGAGAAGGGAAAGATCAATATAGGTGTAAATGAAAAGAGTAAAATTTTGCCGAAACCAGTTTGGCTCAGTGGATAGAGCGTCGGACTGGGGACTGAAGGGTCCCGGGTTTGATTCTGGCAAGGGCATGTACCTTGGTTGCGGGCACATCCCCAGTAGGGGGCGTGCAAGAGGCAGCTGATCGATGTTTCTCATCGATGTTTCCGACTTTCTATCCCTCTCCCTTCCGCTCTGTAAAAAATCAATAAAATATATATTTTTTTTTTAAAAAAGAAAAGAGTAAAATTTTCTGTAAAGGACATACTAACAGGAGTCAGAATACCTAGTAGTTCCATTCAATACAGGGCCTTGATCTGGTTATTTTACCTGTAAAATGAGAATGACAGTAACATATACTTTTCAAAGTTATTTCAAGAGTAAGATAAAATGTGAAAATAAAAATAGTCTTATGCAGTGAAGGCATACACATTCTCTGTTTCATTTTTACTCAGAATTAGCCTATCTTTTAGGAAACGATGAGGATTGATGCTGTCCTGGAAAGAAGTACCAGAGAGAGGATAGGGAGGGCAGTTGTCTAGAAAAAGAGGACGGATATAAGAAACAGCTGAGAGGGAAATGAGCATGAGTCCTAAGAAAGACCAGGACCTGGGAAGAGAGAGAATAAAAGTATAGGCAGTTGAGTTCACTTTTTAAAAAATAGTGAGTGAATCCAGTTTGTTTAGGCTGGGAACGTGGTTATCCACGTGAATGCAGCAGCATGGTCCTCATCACGCTCCCCTGCTTTAATATTATCGCTCTCTCATCAGACATCCCTGTTCTCAGTCTTCCACAAGCTGACAGAAAACAAATAAAAATAAAACAAAGTCAAAGAAAAGGAACCTAGGGACAAAAAGACTGCCTCACTCTCAGTACTTGGATATAAGGTCTGGATGAGGGTGAAGACATTTAAAAATGTAAATGCTCATCTGGCTTCAAGTAAAGCATTTCTGCACATTACCAGACTTTCTCCCAAGCCAGAGAATATATTTCACCCTATGGTCACAAGCAAGGGGGCATGGATAATAGGAATACTAGGGGATGGAAATTCTGTAGATGAAGAAGGACTGAGAGAAAATACAAAAATGGAGACTAAAATAAGGGATTAGCAAGAGCCAGAGAAAGATAAAAGAAAGTGCAAGAGAAAGATGGTTCTAATACATTAGATTAATCTCTAAAACATTGTCCCATGTTTCAAAGACTTAAATGGCATTTTAAAAGAAGACAGGCCTTCCAGGAACATTAATAAATTATAAAAATGCAAAATTTATTTACATATTGAGAATAAGAACATTTATCATTTGTTAAACTCCTACTATGTGCCAGGCATTCTGTTGGGATTTTAATATGTGAAACCACTATTGTTTGTTTCCTTCATCCACAGGAAACGGGCTCCTGTGAAAGCTGGGATTCCCTGAAATTACCTCCACAGCATCCCTCGCTTTCACTGTAGCTTGGGATTGCAATGAGAAGTTAGCCCTTGATTTCTACTATTACACCATAGGAATGTAGATTATAATGCCACATTTTTCAGAAATATTTTAGCTTGGTTTAGCGATCAGGTAGCTGCAAGAAGGTTAAATCAGCAATGAAGAGGAGAGAAGGACAGGCAAAGGACATACTGGGGAACAGGCAGCATTCTTGTAATTCTGGACCCAGGATTTTGGAAGAAGAGATGTGGACCTGTGGCCCCTGTTTCTTGTTTCCTCTTCCATCATCTTGCCAGGAGCAGGTGCCAATGACTGGTGTATATGGGAGGATTTTAGAATTAATAGTAAGCATCTTTGAGGTGAGAGTAGAACTGTGGTGATAACAAAGTATTTCCAGTATTCTGAAATAATGGGGTTAGTCAGACTTTAAAATAAAAGTAATTTAAATACATACCTCCCCTTGAGAACCAGACTTTGTTGAGACACTAGGGTGTTACAGGGAATCTAATATAACCTCATTTTTTTTCCCACACATGAGGAAACCAAGGCTTAACAAAACCGAGTGATCTACCCATCCCTTGCCTTGCAGCTAGTTAGTGACAAGCCTGAAATAGAGATTTGATGACATTTTACCCAATATCCTCTACATCACTCCATAATGTTATCTCAGGGAGGTGTGACCACATCAAAGATCTCTATGCAATATTAAAGAAAGTAAACTTCTGCGAGAAAACAGAACCCAGGCAAACGCTTTAAGACCCATAGGCCAAAGGCTAATGCAGTATGATGAATCTCATGATGAAGCAGAAAATATGGGCTTCCTAGTTAGATAAGGGCAAAATATGCATAATCCAAAATTGCACTTACACTGGTGTGTTTTTGCTAATTGTGTAATATGCCAGAGAGAGGAGATGGAGGGCAGTTTTCTAGGAAAAGAGGTTGGATGTAAGAAAATAAATAAATAAATAAATAAATACATAAATAAATTTAGATATTGCATTATTAAATTGCGTGTTGTGATAATTAAATAACACACTTAAGAGGCCTAGCAAAATGTTGATTCTCATTCCCTGCCCCCAAATTGTAACAGGTCATTCTCTTTGGGATTAAAAAAAAAGTAATTCTTTGGTTAGTTTTCCTGAATGACTTTAATATCTCTTCCCCACAGCCTTATTCTGCTTAAACCATTTTCTGTTTTTCAAAGATGATGCTCATCAAAAGATGTTAAAATCTTTTTTTGATTAATCATCTACCTCAATTCACTCCTTGTGGGGATGCCCCAGGCAAGACACCTTGAGCATTCCTTAACTGTTTGTGGGCTAAATTCAAGGAGTCTGGCTATCCCTTTTGTTCAGGTTTGGGATACACCCATTGCCCTTAGGCAGGCAATTCCAGTAACAGGCAGATTATCTTATCAGTAAGGATTTACATGATTGTTTGATGGGGAAGCTGCTTTAATTAACAATGTTTTAGCTCTGACCTTTCAGAGACAATTAAGATTGTTTACCAGTGGGCTTCCTATCCACATCTTTCTATTGGTTAGACTTGGATTCCAGCACCTTTGTGTTTTTGGATTATAAATAAACTGCTGCTGTTTGGGTGTCAGATGCTCTCTCTCCCTCAGAGAGAACAGACATCCCACCCGGCCCCGGCTATTTTTTCTATTACTGTGTCTTCGTCTTCTATACTTTTATTTCTTAATCCCCAGCTCCTTTACTGAGAAACTGGACCCAATCTCTCTCTCTCTGCACTGGTCATGGAAAAGAGAGAAAAACACCCACAACTCCTAGTGAGTAAAAAATCAGAGGCATAAGATTCTTTCTCTGCCTTCCACTCTTTATGTGAAGAAACAATGACAAAGGAAAATATCTGTAGTATTCCTTCCAGAGCCATAGGAAAATTCTGAAGTACAAGTAACATTTTGGTTGCTTCTGTATTTTATAAGGAAGAGATTATATACATTGTTGTAGGAAAGTATGTAGTGGTAGGTGTTTACACATACATGTACCCTTGTTGTTTTACTAGAGGCCCAGTGCACAAAAATTCATGCACTTGTGGGGATCCCTTCCCTCTCACAGTCTGGGAGCCCTCAGGGGATGTCCTGTGGACATCTTAGGCCCACTCGCCATAGCTGATCAGTAGAAGGCACTGCCCTATTACTCCCTCACTGCTGCTGCCTCTGGCCTCCCTCTGTGGGAGGCGACCTGGTGATCAAGGGAAAGTGATGTCCCCATCATGCCTCTGCTGCTGCCACTGCTAGCTGCACTGCTGCCTGAGCCTCAGCCCTTGCAGCCTCCACAGTTTGCCTGAGCCTTGGGACCTGGGAAGTGGCAACTGCCATTCACAGCTTGCCTAAACCTCGGGCTGGATCTAGGCAGCAACAGCCACCATCCATGGCTTGCCTAAGCCTTGCACTGGCCCTGGGCATAAGCACCCAACATCCACAGCTTGCCTAAGTCTCAGCTGGTCCAGGGCAGTGGCAGCTGCTATCCGCAGCTTGTCTGAGCCTCACCAGCCCTGGGAAGCAGCATCAGCAATCTGTGGCTTGCCTAAAACTTGTGCTGGACCTGGACAGCGGCAGCCGCCATCCGTGGCTTGCCTGAGCCTCAGGCATCCACTGCAGCTTTGTCTGAAAGGATACAGTGTCAAGTCCCCACCTACCCATGTGTACCTTACTGAGCACACAGCCCCACCCACCTGTTGTGTGCCTGCCACACATGCAGCCTCCTGCTGATTGGTCATTATGGCGTGATGGTGTGATGACCATTAGCATATTAGCTCTTTATTATTTAGGATATGACTTACTTCATTCAAGATGGGCACATAAGAAAAAATTATTTAGAATTTTGGCTGGTAATAAAAAATTTCCAAAGTCTTGTTCTTGGCAGTTTATATGATTTTCTTTTCTCAATCTATACTGAAACCTGGGAGTAAAGATTCTCATGATTTTGAATTTTGGTTTTGGAAAAGAATAGGGTAGATAATGATATGCTCTCTGTGCCAGGAACCATTGCAGATACTTATTTAATCCTTACACCTATTTTTTTTCCCCCTGTGTTTTCTGGTCCTCTGCTACCACCAAAAAGAATTTCTGACACACAGTAGGAAGTTAATATAAATAAAAAGCAGTTCACTAAGCTGAGTAACATTATTATCACTGTAATTATAAAAAAATTCAGAAAGATTAAATTTCCTGATCGTGGTCTTAAAGGTAAGCAGTAAGCAGAGCCAGAACTTAAGCTATCTCCCTCCACTACAAGGCTAAAAAGGCTCCCTTTTCTGTACTGTGTTGCTTTGGTTAAAAAAAAAAAAAAAAAAAAAAAAGCAATGGTGAGCAGAGAATGAAGTGTCCTGTGAAGTATAGGTAGAGATAAGTTTGACATTGATTTAAACAAGGAAGGCCTCGTCTAAATGTAAGGAGGTCAAGAAATAAGGAAGTGGTTTTATAAACCAGTCTGTACCCACATCTTATGCACATTTATCTTCAATAATCATTCTATTTAGTATGCAAGGTAAAATTTGGTACATATTTTTTATATTAATACTTTTGTGCATGGGGGGAAGAGTTTCCTAAGCCCAGCCTGCACCCTATAAAATTGGGAGCCCTCAGGGAATGTCAGACTGCTGGTTTAGGGCTTGATCACCCCTCACTGCCTTCCCTGCTGGCCTGATCTCCTCTATCTGCCTCTGCCTGTCTGCCTGATTGCCCCCAACTGCCCCTCTCTGCCAGCCTGGTTGCCCCAACTGCCCCCCTCTGCCAGTCTGATCTCCCTTCACTGTCCCCCTCTGCCAGGTTAGTCACCCCCTAACTGCCCCTCCCTGCCAACCTGGTCACCCCTTACTGCCCCCCTGTCAGCCTTTTTACCCCTAACTGACCTCCCCACTGGCCTGGTACGGGCCTGATAACCACCAACTGCTACCCCCCTCTCCCCGTTGGCTTGGTTGCCCCACATAGCTTGCTGTTCAGTTGTCTGGTTGTCCCTCACTAACCCCCCTGCTGGACTGGTTGCCCCACTGAGCCTGCTGTTCAGTTGTTTGGTCATCCCTCAGTAACCCCCCCTGCTGGTCTGGTTGCCCCATGCAGCCTATTTGGTCATCTATCTGGTTGTTTTGGTCATGATGGCCCTTGGCTTTTTATATATGTGGATAGTTTTCCAATATTCCAATAATCTGATACATATATATGTTCACATAATTGTTTCACATGATTGTGAGGGAAGGTAATTAGTAAGACTTACCCTTCATTTCCCTCATTTGGGGAGACCACTTTGAGGTTCTCAGCTTTAGTTACACATGGGGCATGGGGCTTGTCACCCGTAACCTCTCTGACACACTGGCAACAAGTGTGCAGTGGGGCATGGCACAATAAAGTATGACTAAAGAGAGAAAGACTATGCAGAAGGGATAATAGAAATGAAGTGGGAGACAAGGTGATAATTAGAGATCAGAAAGGGATGGTAACCATACACTTGGGTTACAACCATACAATAAGATAAGAGCCCCAGCTAGGGCTAGAGTAATTTTCTGTTCCTTATTTCTCTACAAAAATTGTAAAAATCCAAATATGAAATATATTATGAAAGAAAATTCTAAATATAAGTACTACTTTTTATGCAATGCTAGTTATTTTTCCCATTCTCTACTATAAAACTTATAGCAAAACTGACCTGTTTGCAGAATTGAATCCTTATTCCTTCAAGGTTTCTTGAAGTGAAGAGGGAAGAAATGTAAGGAGATATGCTTAACCTTTACCTCACAGTGAAAAACAATAATAAGGCATTGTGCTTTTCTATATACCACTTACTTACTATTATCTGATGCTACTGCCACCTTGGTATACCAATTGCCCTAGGAGTTAAAGAGAGCATAGACAATTTCTCCATTTACAAATTCAAAAGCACTTTCCAAAGTCATATTCTTGGGTAAACTGAACCCAAATTTTGATCTCTATGAATTCAACTTTGGGACCAGGTGAATTTTCTTATAAATCTTGACTTTGTATTCTCATCCCTCAAACCTTCATTTTAGTATAAACCTAACACTTTGACTAGGCCTATATTTGAGAATCACAATCAGTGTACATGTAGGTAGTGTGTAAGCCAATAAAACCTTATAATTAACTATTCTCAGGGTTCTAAGAAGTAAGGACCTGTATACTTATTGTCTCTGTCAGCTTAACGCTAGATAATGTACATCTCTCTACCTCTTCCTTGTAACACAAATGAATGATCTTCTCAGTGGTCGGCAAATTTCGGCTCACGGGCCACATGCGGCTCTTTGGCCCCTTGAGTTTTTAGCAAAGGCTAGCTTAGGAGTACCCTAATTAAGTTAATAAGAATGTAGCTACATATATAGTTTAAGTTTAAAAAGTTTGGTTTTCAAAAGAAGTTTCAATTGTACTGTTGATATTTGGCTCTGTTGACAAATGAATTTGCCGATCACTGGGCTATCTCAACTAAAAATATCAGCATTTTATTGACCAAGAATCTATTAGATTTCATACCAGCAGTAAATGAATTATGATTTTTCTTTTTAGGGATGAAAGGGACATAATTATTATCCAGGAAAACCTGGTCTTTTTTTTTTTTTCATTCTTGCATTTCAAATGTTATTTCATTTTTAAGATACTTGTATTTTTCCTATTCTACAAACTAGTCCCAGATAAGATGTATTTCCTTTCTGACTCATCATTCCATGCTCAGACTATTAGACCATACCACCTGCTAGAAGGTGACATGAATTTCATTAAACATAGCTGCTGTTATTAATGATCAAGCACAGTTCAATGAGTACAGTAAAACATAAGCATGAAGCAAAACACTAAAGATAAATTAGGGCTGAAATGAAACTCAACTTCAATAAAGCATCTAACTGAAATATCTATACTCAGCTTCAGTCTGGAAAATACTGACTATAGAGTATTAACTGTGGACATTCTATACAATAAATATTCACACTTTAAACTTTCATTCATCCTGCAAGTGAACCTACACCTAACTCATGAAATATAACCTAAAACCTTTTCATGGAAACTCTATATAAGTATAAATTTACAGAATTTATCTCTTCATTGGGGGCACATTTATGAATTGGGTATTCTCTCCATAAGCATGATATAAGTAATATGTTTTAAATTATTTGATCCAAATTTCCCTTCTACTTTCATATTGAGTACACTAGCAAAACACGTATCACAAGATTGTATTATTCATAGTTTTCCATTGTTTCCCCAAGTGTGAGAAAGAATCTAATTTATGGCACTGTGCTACTGCTTCTTATTAAATGATGCCCTTTTCTGCCTTTCTCACCCAAATAGCATCTGCTAGTCATAAAACTGGAAACACAGCTTTTAATTAACTGTTTATTTTTTTCCCTAGGGACAATGAATCGTAGAATTATTTTCTCAAGAGTTACTACTATTTCCTTTTCCTTTATTTCAGGCCCTTCTATACATTCCACATGTCCTCTGAAGCACCAGGTATCCCATCTGGCTGAGAAGTGATGGAATTGGCTCCTTAATCACACTGCACACTCCATTCTTGGCAACTCATACTCAAAAGATATCAACAAATTGGATGATATTCAGAGAACAGCCAGAAAAATGATTAAAAGATGGAGGCATATAACTTATAAGGAAAGTTGAAAGGATGAAATCTGAATAGGTTGGCAAAACAAGAACTTAAGTGGCTTATGATAACTGTTTAAAGCATTTTAAGAATGTAAACACCAAGAGAAGAGAGGAAACTTTTTAGAATGGTCTAGGGAAAAAGTAGAGAAGTAGGACCAGGGCAATGGGAAAGATGTGAAAAGTTGGAGGTGCTCAGCAATTGCAGATTTTGATAAATGACAATGTGAAATCTAAAAGAAGGACCTGTATCATGTGCTTTTACCTACAATCAGGGTTCACCTATATTGAGAAAATGTCAAGTGAGAGAGTAAATAGTATACTTCTTATATGTGTACATACAACATTTATGGTATAGTTTTCAGTTTACCAAGTGCTTTCACATGCATTATCTCATCAAATTATCACAACAAACTTATGACATTATTAATTCATCTAAAATAATAAAAAGTGTGTTTGTTTCGCATAAGTATTGAGACAAACAGAAAAAAACAAAAACAAAAAACACGCAAGTAAAACATCTTTATTCCTGTGTTGATAAACCATTGGTTCTCACAACACAATATAACTCAAGATAATTAAATTGAAACTATGCTCACACACAATATAGATAAGTTACTTTAAGGTTATATTTTAAGCAACAGTCTGTCCTCATTCTACTTGTTCTCTTGCTGCTCTTTCCTGGAGTAAATTAAATATGAAGTACTACCAGGGCAAAACTTTGTGTTGAGTAATCTTCTAATGTTACAGAGGACCCAGCATGAAAACAATCCCTGCTTTAGTTGTCTGGTTACCTTTCTTCTTCACTGAGTTCTCACATGTCTTCACTCTCTAATTCTGTTAATTGCAGCCCTCAGGTAATTCATTAACGCAGTGTTGACATCACTTCATATGATACTCCTTTTGTAAGACTATTTATTGTATAACCAAAATCAAATTCTTAAAGACCTGGAGCTCAAATGTGCTGAGATGTCACTTGCATTTTGTTGCCAGGTTTTAGGTCTTGAATCTTTTCAACTACCTACCACATGCTTGGTTTCAGTGGAGATGTACATGGAGAATAACCCAGATACAAACACTATTGTTTGTAACTAGATCTGTGGGTCCAAACCACTGGAGGTTTTAACATTGATGAACTGGCCTAGAATATATATAAGCTATACTATATAATAAAGAGGTAATATGCAAATTTACCATCATTCCAACACATAAGATGTCCATTCACATGTGGTAAAAGATGGCTGTCCCCATGTGAATACAGCATAGCCACCACAAGATAGCTGGAAGGAGAGGGAAGTTATGGGCAATCAAGCCAGAAGGAGAGGGCAGTTGGGAGGGGCCAGGCTTGAAGGGGAGGGCAGTTGTGAGGGACCAGGCTGGTAGGGGAAGGCAGTTGGGGTGACTAGGCTGGTAAGCTAAGGCAGTTAGGGGTAACTAGGCCAGCAGGGCAGTTGGGGGTGACCAGGACAGCAGGGGAGAGCAGTTAGGGGCAATCAGGCTAGCAGGGGAACACTCAGGCTGGCAGGGGAGTGGTTAGGGGGTGATCAAGCTGGCAGGCAGAAGCAGTTAAGGGCAATCAGGCAGGCAGGCAGGTGAGCAGTTGGGAGCTAGCAGTCCTAGATTGTGAGAGGGATGTCTGACTGCCCGTTTAGGCCCAATCCTGGTAGGTCAGTCGGACATCTCTTGAGGGGTTTCAGATTGGAGAGGATGCAGACTAGGCTGAAGGACACCCCCCATGCCAAATTTTGTGCACCAGGCCTCTAGTGAAGACATTTTGCATAGATAAGAGTTTGAACTATATTCTCTGTTTCATGCTTCCTTTTCCCTGGTCCACACAGTGATTTCCTATCAGCCTTCTCTGAGTTATTACTGGGAAGGAGAAGGCACATTTCTTACCCATTATGAAACTCTATAATAACTATGAGGAAGTGAAAGAATTGATCAAAAAGTAAACACCACACAGAGAAAAACATTTCCCCCAATTAGTAGTCTTCCTTGCACAATCAAGATCTTTAGAAATTTTGCTCTTCACCCTAAAATTTGTGGACCTTCGCACAAAATTTGTTTCCTTAACCTAGAACATGTAAAAACCTGATCTGAGGGAGTATAAGAAAGTTGGACCTTTACTTTAAAAACTGCAAATAAATGCAAATAAAAGTTTAGAAGAGGAAGGTTTTGGCATGAGAGCCATTCTGTAATGCTATCACTAAAATAGTCATATCTACTTATAACCAGCTCTGGCCTTTAGAGCCTACTGGCTGTAATTTATTGAGAGGCTATTTTCTAGAGCAGTACATCTTCTATTTTATTGTATATATTAATTACTGGAGGATTTTATTTAAGTGTAGGTTTTGATACAAGTCTGGGTTTGGCATGAGATTCTGTATCTCTGAAAAATTCCAGATGATGATGTTGATGCTGCTGGTCCACAGACTACATTTGAACAACACTTTAATTCTGATTATATGACATAACAGTGAAAAATGGGTATGCGCTAGCCATATACATTTCAGGGAAGATTTACATTTGTACTAAATTCTCTATTTCATATGGAATTAATAAATACACTCAGGTAATAAAGTTGATTGATATATTTATAGTTTTACTTACATTAAGATTTTAGAATAGTTTCCTTCTTTAATTAAAGTTCAATTTTTATGAATATTTTTAAGTCCACGCCCTTATGCTAATCCTCTTTTGGAAAGAGGCCCTATAGAAGAATAGCCAGAAAGGTCAATTTGCCAGGACCCTCATGGCAAAAACTTCAATGTAGATAGACCATGGGTGCTTTTACCCAACCAGGGTTAATATAGAGTTACCATGTTTATTTATGATAAAAGCATTAATTTCTTAAATGCAAAGTGACAACATTTAGCTTTCGTCCTTTATTCATGTAGAAAGCAACTCAAAAAAGAAAACATAAAGAAAAGAAAGTGGCTCTGGCTTGTCTTGACCTCTGAGATATATATTTTGCAAGCAATTTTTAAGTTTTGGCCCCAAAAATGTTCTTTCATCTGTCCTCCTAGAGGCTAAAATAAGAACCAGGATGAAGGACCCATGAGTGGCTGCTTTGGAGGGTGGAAGAGGGGCTGTCCAAATGTAGTGAATCACCAAGGAAACATGAGGTCTATTTTTCTGTGAAGCTAAACTTCAAAAAACAAGCCAAGAGACAAAAAAGGGAAAAGTGTGACTGCTCTGACAGCAAAAACAAGCAAATATCCCCAGAAGGGATTAGTCTCCCTGCTTCAAAGTAACCAAAACAAAGAGAGCTGAGCCTGCTTCTCAGGGAACAACAACTGTCCCTCAGACAAGGATGAGCTAATCAAACAGCAAACAGCACGTATGTGTAATTCAGCAGCCTGGATGGCTAACCCAATGCGTACTTTCACTATCAAGATTTCATTTTCAAAGTCAATCCCTTCTCTTGAAACCACAGGGACATTGGAGGTCATCCATATCCAGACCAGACCCCCACTGAATTCAGAGCGTCCTTTATGCCTATCCTCCCAGCCTGCCTTCTAGGCTTGGTTCTAGCAGGGTGCCCCCCTATTTTCCTAAATAGCTTTAATCGTTGGAAAATACATTCTTAAATTGGAGCCAAAATTTAAGTCTAATTTGTGGAGAAACTTTTGACATTTGGAAAACAGGTCAATTTCACTTACATGCAGGAATCCTTCAAATACAAGGATGGTTATCATGTTCCCATGCAATATCCCTTCTTCCAATTTAACATCTCATAGGGCAGTATATAGATTTTTCTTTCTTTTTTTTGCCATCTGATTACTAGCTTGTTTTCAATGGCTCCTGTAAAACAAATTGGCTAAACATAACCTGACCAGTACAGAGTAAGTTTAGATTTTTACCTTCCACAGTCTGGAGGCTATATTTCTGTTAGCTCAGTGTAAGATCACTCTGCTCTGTATCATAAACTGTGCCAACAATTAATGTCTGTTTTTACATAAACTGATATTAAGTTATATTTCCACCAATCTGCCATGTGCAATGGAAGCTTTAATCTAAGTGCGGGACTTCACATGTATTCCATTGATTTTTAGCTTGTTAGCTTTAGCTCACTATTTAAGCTGACAGTCTTTTGAATTTTTATTTTGTTATTCAGAATATTAGATATACTTCACAAATTAGACTTCTGAAAATTTGATAAACAGGCCCTCTATTTTGTTATCCCAGTCACTGCTGAAAATATCAAGTGCAAAAAGGCCCAGAGCAGAGATATTGTGGGTTTGGAGACACTGTCAGTATATTTTATCAGCCAAATACAGATTTGCATAAATGCTCCATTTTCTCTTCTTTTCCACTCTTCCATTTATGAGCCGTAAGCAAGACTTGCATTTGGGAAACACATCAGAACTAAAAGAATCCTCACTGACTATTGGGTTCTCACCCTTTCTTCCTTCCTAGGGATAAGATAATAATCAAGATTCAAAATAATACTAGAGATAAGACTCAAACCTAAGTAGCCCTTGCTCTAAACTCCATTTATTTTCTTTTTTCAATTACAGTTTGCATTCAATATTAAATTGTTATAGTTTTAGGTGTACAGCAAAATGGTTAGATAATCATATACTTTAAAAAATGTCCCTCCCCGATATTTCCAGTACACACCTGGAACCATACATAGTTATTACAATATTATTGACTATATTCCCCATGTTCAACTATATCCCTGTGTCTATTTTGTAACTGCTACTCTGTACTTCTAAATCCTCCAACCCACCACCCCCTCTGGCAACCATCAGTCTGTTCTTTGTACCTATGAATCTGTTTCAGTAAGTCTTAGAGAGTACACTGTACCTTTTTCCCAGAACCTAGAGGATTCCACTGGACATTCAAATAGATCAGATTAAAGAGTTCGGTAACTCACACTTTGGGAATTTAAACAATGATGTGAGAACAGCTATTGCAATTGGAAGCACTCCTCATGATGGATATAGGGGTATGTTCCTTAAACTAAGAATAAAATAAAATTTAGTGTGTTGGCAGTTGTACTTCAAGGACGATGTGGTATTGCAGTAAATCAGCAGAGATAGATTTTGTTGAAGTCTAAATGCTGTGTGATAACTAATCAGCATACTTTCTACAAACATCCCCTGCCTTTATTTTCAGTTGCTTGTTACTTCAATTCACACCGATTTATCCTCACTCACAACTCAACCCACAACTTTCTCATAGCCTGACCTGAGACATGGATAGCAATTTTCAGTGTAATCAGCCAGAGGATGTAATCAGTGCAATTAACAGATGGGTTGGGAATACTACATGAAGCCTAAATTAAAATTTCACTAAAATTGCTGTACTGTATCTGTAAATATCCACACTAAACAAATATTTCTCAGACTAAGTTTCTGGCACATAATTTAAATGTAAAACTTTTTAAGGAGTTAAGCACCCATCCTCATCTTCAATTCAATGACTCAGTATACTTTATTGAGCACCTACAGTATTCCCATTCTTATAATGAAAGAAAAGTAAAATAGAATGTGATATCTTTCTTTAAGGAATACTGTTGTATTAAATAAATAAGTCTTAAAAATCACACAAAAAATTCTGAAATAATAAAAGATGTTAGGCTAAAAATGCAAATAACAAGAATATTAGATCGAGAGGAGGAATTTTATATTTGGCTCTGTTTAGTAACCTGTCTTGAATCCATAGGTCATCATTATGATCACTCTCAACTCCCTGACCCCTTTTCGTATCCATCTTACTTGCTTTATTCAACCTTCCCCACCCCCTTGCTGAACCCATCTGTCTCCCTTGCTTTGCCGATAGAGGAATACCTAAATTGTGCCAGGGAAGGAAGGGGAAATAAAAACATAAAGCCAGCCTGACTAGTTTTATTTTAATGTATGACTATAAACTCATTTGGACCCTGATCAGTGCCAAAATTCTATTACTTTTGTCAATAAATATGCTTTCCCCCTCTCTGAATATATTTATTTCATACTTCTTAACTTTCCTGAAATCTCTTATCTTCACTCCCCTCCTCACTCTAAGTTGATGACCTGCCTTATACATTGTTAATAAAATAAACTATTACAGGAGATTTTTTTTATGCTCTTAGTAACAAATTGGAAAAACCAATTTGCATCTTGGCTCACCTAATGCAGTGTAAAAACATTTGTTCTCTTAGAAAAGAGAAAATCCCTCCACCTGACTATTGAGTTCCATCCTCATGCAATTTCTCAAGAACTTTGCTTCTTCGTTTATTTTATTTAATATGTTTTTGTATTGATTCTCAGAGAGAAGAAGGGAGAGGGAGAGATTGAAGCATCAACGATGAGAGAGAATCGTTGATCGGCTGCCTCTTGTACATCCCCTACTATGGATACAGTTTGCAATCTAGGCATGTGCCCTGCCTGGAAATTGAACTGTGATCTCCTGGTTCACGAGTTGATGCCCAACCATGGAGTCACCCTGGCTAGTCCCTTTGTGTGTTTTTTATCTGCTTGATGAATCTTTCTGTTATCACTAGACCATTCCCATATGACTATCCAAAAATATTCATATTCAACGTACTCAATACCTTTCATCTTTAAAGAGGAAGGAAGGAAGGAAGGAAGGAAGGAAGGAAGGAAGGAAGGAAGGAAGGAAGGAAGGAAGGAAGGAAGGAAGGAAGGAGGGAGGAGGGAGGAGGGGAGGAAGGGGGGAGGAAGGGAGGGAGGGGAGTAGGGAGGGAGGGGAGCAGGGAGGGAGGAAAATAATTTCCCTAATCCACCATCTATAAAATAGAAAAGAGCTATAGGGATACATGAGTAAACTAAGGAACCAGGATAAAATGAAATCAAAGATAATATAGTTGGAGTAAGGGAATGAGAAAGTTAAAAGATTTTAATTATGGTTGTGGTTAGAAAATGGAATTTTGAAATTTAACATAAGAAATAAACATTTTAAGAGATGACAGAGTTGAATCATTAATATTGTGACTATTGAGAACTGAAGTAAATTAAGTTTGAAACTTATCAAAGAAGCCAAAGTATTCTGCAAGCAGAATGTTGTGTTGGTCAGCCACATAAAAACTGTAATTAACATAGGATGATGATAGAATTTGAGTGGAACAATGGGAAAAACACTAGCTGGGAGGATAGCAACCAAAAATGGTAAAAATACATAGATTCATGAGACTTGCAAAAACATCTATCTGTTTATTGTTTTTTGTTTGTTTAATGGTCATTCTCTACTTCTTGAAGGGTTTCCTAGATAAGCAGTATCTTTTGAAGTGAATTAGGCTTTGATTAGGGCCAATAGCACAGGCAAGGAGTTGTGGATGACTGAGAGTTAAATTATCATTGGTCAGATACTACAGAATACATAGAGGAAAACTTGATGGTAATCAAAGAAGATGAGGTGAAAGGAATTAGATTATCAGAATAGGAATGAAAGTATGGGTACAGCAGTAACATAAAGACTTGGCCATTAGTGATTACAAGAAATGAGACCAAATGCATTAAAATCACTTAAAGTTTACAAGTGGAACTTTCAGGTTGTTATTTCCTCTGATGTAGGTACAGAACTTCCCAATGGTCATGTGATGGAGATGCTCAGACCTCAGCAATGAAAATCATGTTCTTAATCTATTTTCTTGTTGAACTCTATAAAACATTTTAAACAATAAACACATAGTGTAGGTCCAGGTGGTAGATTCCATTCTCAATTTATTTTTCTTAGTGGACAAGATGTCTCCTATTATATTATTAATTTAATAGACTCATAGAAAATACAGATGGAAAAGATATGCATAAGAAAAATGACACTTGGTCCATTATTTGTCATCAGGATTATATTTAAGCTGGTTTGATAAATGCATGCAATTGTTCCAAGATAACCTCATTCTTATCCCCAGGTTATTTCCCTTTAAATAATCAGTGCAAAAACACAATTGAGCACTCATGAGTGTAGTTGATTTGTAACATATGAAATAACGTTTTCACTGCAAAGTTACATTTTTTTAGAATTTATTTTTGAATGTGATTTATATGAAAATTAAATTAAATTAATGTTTCTAAATATATCCAGTGAGCTAATTCTCTCTAGAATGGAATAAAAGAGATGAAACATTCTTATAAAATATAGAGGGGCTTCTGTGATTACTTCCTGGATGTCATTAATTAAAGTTTTTTTCACCACGTCATGTCCCTAAACAACCAGATGAAATGTCTAAACTCAACTCTCTAGCATCTAATGTCCCATCCACCTGATTTGTCAGTTCTTCTACCAATGTCGTACTCCCTGCTTTCCATGATCTTTATAAGACTGAGGTCTCTGTGAATTGTTACTTCCTTTATTATGCCCTCCAACACCATAGATATCTTGTGTATGTTCCTGAGCACTGTGTAAATGAAATTATGTTTTTTGTGTACATCGTAATTTATCTTTAAGAAAAGTCTCTTAAAATACTAGTAGTCCAGCACCTAGGCTTAGAATGAGTAATATAGATGGGGGGGGGTCATCTTTTGTAATAATTTTGTTGTAATTTTCCAATAAATATGTTAAGTGTTCACTGCATGGGTGAGGAAAACCATATAAGAATGCTGCCCATTGTGTTCAATGCCATTGTTTCTAGTCACAAGGTTCTCTGGTTTAGTTTAGAAATAACTCTCTCATGTCATTCTTGCAGAAGTTGGAGCACTGCTGAATAGAAGAGAGAGAGAAAGGATGAAATAAATGTTCTGCCATATGCCATTGGGCAGGGTCAGACTAAGTCCATTTATATAGAGAGGTGGATACGATTCATCAGTCATTTCAGTGCTATGTGACTTGGAGAGGTGAAGCAGCAGGACTCCAGGTATCTACAGCTGTGCAGTGTTTCAGCCTCTGTGCTTTGGAACTAGACATTTTCCCATACTGCTTCAATCTTTATGAAACTGAATGTGCTTCCCAGTCCCTAGCATCCATTTGGTCCCCTCTCTGAGAGCCCAGGAAAGATGGCGGAAACACTGTGCATCCATAGCCACAGCTGGCAGCTTGGTTTCTGGACCCATAATCATGTCAATCAGTGCTTCCTATGCAAAACCTTTTCAACAACTCTGAAGCCAAAGGCCCCAGTTGATGCCACCAGATTTCTCTTTCAACTCAAGTCTTACAATTAGGAAGCTTTGTGTTTTTTTACACTTATGCATTATGATGGTTATTTAGGCTGAGCACAATAGTCTCCAAGAATATGCTTCCCCAATATATGCCTTTCTCCTACTCAGCAATGCTGTTAAAAAATGCAGCCATCAAAGAAGGTCACAAGCAATGCTGCTCATTAAGGCAACAGGCAACAGTTTTGTTTTCTCCAGCTCTCCACTGGAAGAAAGCACAATATAGAAATATCCATGGAACTCTATGATCTGCTGTATCTGTATAGCCTGCCAACTTAACCTGATATACAAAAATCTAAGCATTTGTCTCCTTTAGTCGTGCCTTCTGAGAAATTGTGTGTTCTAACCTGACCATAATAAGACAAATAATCCACCCACCTTATATGGTTAAAAAAAAGTCCTACTAAAAGGAAGAGGTCATTTCTGTTCCAATTGTAAAAATAGGAGTTTTATTATAGCATCTGACAGCTATATAATAAATGGGTAAGAACATTTTAAAAATAAGTGAAAGCTGTGATCATCTTTTCCCCCCGTACAAAGCAGTTCTCAAAAACACCAAATACCTAGTAGTAAAGTTAAAATAAAAACTCAAAATTGAGCATGAAATTATAAATCTCTCATTGTTGATGGAAGATTGACACGTAAAGATTGAACATAGAAAGTATCATAGCTTCCCTCCACATTTCTGCTCTGTGGGGATAACTCAGAGGGGACATTTATTTTGCACTCTGAAATGAAGGGTTGTTCTGTTTGTTTTTGTTTGGTAGCAAGGTAGAAGCATGGCAATTGTTGCTATAGAACTTCAAGGAAAAAGTAAGCAAAAACAAGTTATTCTTAGGCTATTAAGTAATGCAGACAACCAACATTTTGCAGAATATGGGAAGATAAAAGTATACATAAGAATCAATATAAAGCAATTCTACTTAACGTGAAGTTTCAACATTTAAAGACACAATGGTTGAGAATTCTCTTCAAAGCATTAAAAGTTCTGCCATAAGTGGAATCAGTCTATCCCAGTACACAAAGACAGGAGTCCGCAATAATATGGAGCATAGAGAAAGCTATTAGAAGAGTCCACTTTGGACCAAAGCAGATTATTATTTTAAATATGCTGATGAAAAGTCCTCTCTCTTATTTTGATAAACCTCACTGCCTAGTTTTTATATTTTATTAATCATATAGTCTGTTTCTGAATTTGCAATCCAAATAACATTGGCCCAGAACCCATCCTAATATATTTGGAACATTTCACTGATGTTCTTCAAGATTCCTGTTAGTCCACAGACCTTCTATTTTCATTATCAGAACCCTCTCAGCCCATGTCCTGCTCTCTCATTCTCATGCTCATCTTGCTTCCTTTGATTCTTCATGTATCTCTGTCCCATGGAGGCTTAAACATGGAACATGGATTCTTTTACATGATACCCTAGACATTATTTTCACAAAACAGTAAGACATTATATTTAGGGGTAGCAACAGAGTAGGGGGATGCCATTTTGCTTCATATCACAGCATATAACTTAACACTTCTCAAAATACTTCTTGGGTTTTTAGGTAATGATGACTACATTTACTTCTCACTAATTGTTTTTCTTTTATTCTAACTCATTTAACTCTACCATGAAGCTGAATTTCTAAACCCACCTTTTGAATTCCCCTCATATATTCCCATTTCATGCCAAGAGAAAGGTAAAATAGAGAAGTGGCAATGATTACCAAGTGTTGTTCATGTCTGTCTGGGTGGCCACATGGTGCCACTGCAGTCCCTTTGTTTTTACTCTTAGTTACACCTGCTGAAAACAGAGAGACCTGATAGGCGTGGAGGCAGAAATTGTCCTTGTTAAGCTTCATACCAACACTGGCAGTGCAAGTTGTCTTTCTGCATCTTTGTTCAGTTCTGTATTAGAAATTTAGCACTGAGACTAAAGAGTATCCATGAACTTTTGAAGTAATTATTGTGGTTGCTTCTGCAGTAGGTAATAAAGGGCCAGTTCTGATTATGCTGTTGTGTGCTATTATGGACTCAAAAATTAAATACAGTATCTGTAGAAATCCTTCTGGCAGAGTTAATCCTCTCAAGAGTTTACTGAGCAGGCAGGGGTAATGTAAAGTGCCTCTAATAATATGGAAATTGGTTTGCTTATTGACAGTGAAATTATCAATAAGCAACACAAAGTAGAAGATTAGTCATCTGTTGACATGCCAAATATAGTTTATACAATGGGAAACAAAGCCAGATTGGAAAACATCCAAGTTAAAGTAATATGACTTGAGCAAAAGCTTTAAGAAAAAGAATTGGAAAATGAAAGATGAAAGCCAAATCTGTTGTTTTAATTGACCTGAAGAAAAAGAGAACAGTGGTTTTCATAGGTCCATAAAAAAAGCCACGGAGAAAGTCAATGATGCCAATGTATCTTTAACAAAATCCAAGCCAAAGAGTTCCTTAAAGAACAAAGGTGAATCTCTGGTGGGGACATTCATGAAATGGAGTGCAGACTTTTTCCATTACATCTTGAGGTACTTTATTTCCAAGAAAATCTACCTAAGTTGCATCGCTCTTATTTAATGCTCCCCAAATAACCTTCTGATTAAAACAGCTGACTGCTCATGTAGATTTTCTAAGAGAGGAGAGACTACAATGGAAAGCTGATTTAATTTTTTGGTTCGCCTGGGACTTCTATTAACTTGTTTGTGCCTTAGTTTCCACATTTATAAATTGGAATTAATAGAAGTGAGTGTGTAATAGAGATATAAACTAACTAATTTATGTAAAGTATTTAGAGCATTGCTAGATACACATTTGAATTCCAATGAAATATTAAATCTTATCAATGTTGCTGCAAATGATTATGCTGACAAGAAGCTGAGTTAGGAATATAGGAGTTGGTTTCCAAAACTTGATCATCTTTGACTACAGTGGCAAAGCCAAGTATGTATAATGTTGAGGATCCAAGGTACTAATCTTTGCAAATTACTTCCACTTTCAAAGCCTGAGCAAATAGTCTCCTATGTCTGCTTCTCTTCTACATCCCTCCCCAAAGAGTGTGTAATTTGTAGGAAGCTAATTATTTTTTTAGGGGGGAGCACATTTTTTTAGCAAGACTTGGGATTCAAAGCATGTATGAGACTTATCCTGAATAATTTTGTATTCCAATGAAATGAAAATGATTTGATGGGAACCACAGATTAAGAATCAGCAAACTTTTCTGTCTGAGTAAAGATAGTAAATATCTTAGCTTTATACACAATACAATTCTGGTCCTAGCTACTCAAGATGGAAGTTATATCATGAAAGCAGTCATAAAAAACATGTAAACTCCCCAACTGGTGTGGCTCAGTTCATAGGTTCATCAACCTATGCACCAGGAGGTCACAATTCAATTCCTGGTCAGGCAGAGCACAAGCCCAGATTGCAGGCTCTATCCTCAGAAGAGGGAGGGTAGGAGGCAGGCAATCCTTGATTCTTTCTCATCATTGATGTTTCTTCTCTCCCTCTAACTTCCTCACTAAAATCAATAGAAACGAAAACATGTAAACTAATGAGGATTTTAGATTGCAAAAGCAGGTCATAAATTGAATTTCTTTCATAGGCTATTGCCTGCTGATCCATTTATTGATTTAAAAAAACTACAGATATATTATTAATTAATTGCAACAGAAATCGAAATGCTTAAAACTTGATTCAAATGGATTATTTATTGATCTATCCATACCCATAGAATCGCCTATACACACATGTACACTAACACACATGTGCACCCACACAATGAGATAACAGGCATTAACCTCAAAGAAATGAAGCAAAACCAAAAACCAAGATAGAGATAAATATATGGAATCTATGACATAAGATACCTTGTGTTGACTTCAAAATTATTATCTTAAATGTTGTAAAGTACAGTTTAATGAAAGTACAATAGAATGCAATTGTGCTAAAAGATGAAAATTCTGATCAATGACCTTCTAGATGGGATACAACTTTATAGATCAGAGCAAAACAAACCAACAGAAGATAAGAGAAGTGGGCATAATTTTTATCTCAGAGAACTTTAAGGTTTGAATTCAGCCCATGCAAGGAAAACCAACAATGGAAGTTGGGTGTGGGATGCAGAATCCACATCTAGTTATGGTTTAAAGCAAAACTCCAGACCTCTACATAGTCTGTTTGCCCAGCCTGGAATATTTTCTTTCACTTGTTGAATTCCTCCTCATTAATTCAAGCTTTGTACAAATGTCACCTCTAGGCAGAGTTTTACTGCCTAATGCTCTGGCTGCTTTTATCAGTCAAATCTTGTATCATAAATTGATCTTTTTATTGGTCTCATATCTCACCTCAACTATGCTCAGAACCTTTCAAAATAGAGACAGTATCTTCTTGGTGTCCTGAGAGGCCTACACAAAGCCTATTTCACTATTGATCATAAAAAGAAATATCTTGACTTACTCCATGTTTATTAACAGGAGAGAAGCAGTACTAGACACTGTTGACTCTGCATATATCCACTGGTCTTAACAGGTTGCATTAGATCCTCCTTTCTTCCTGAGAAATTATAGCTACCTAGGCCCATTCAATGTGACCTCTATCATTAAGTCTTTCCCCACCATCTTTTAACTGTCTCTCTGTAATATCCCCTTGGCATTTGGTGTGCCTGTGTGTGTTCTAACATAGCAATTTTGTTATTAATTCTAATATAGCCCTGCCTTCACTGAACTCTGGTCTTTGGAGGATAGGGGCTATGCTCAGCACAGCGTTTTATGTAGTATCAATTCTCAATAAATTTGTTTTGAATGAATGAATGAGTAGGATTTCTTTATCTGTATACTTCAAACTTAAAATTGGTGTTGAGAGTTTCTAGCAAACCTTTTAATCAATTGATTAAATCTAGTTTGTAAGACCTACCTGACCTGAAAAAATCCCTTAAGAGGTTTCACTCTACTTTAAGACATTTTTAATCTATTTGCTTGTTGGCAGTTAATTTCTTTTTTTTTCTCAATAATAATAAAGTTTATTTTTTCTAAATTTCCTGTTTATGAACTTTCTGCTTTTAAATAACTTCTACATTTAAAATTTTTCTTTCTGCGTTTTCCCTCTGAGCATAGCTCTGCTTTTGCCTCCTAAGCCTTCAAAAAGCCAGTCCACCATGACTTAGTGAATACAGTTATGTCCCTATAATTAAATGTGATTTATTATTATACTTGCCAAAAGCAAGCTTGCAAAAAAAAATTCATTTGGAAGAAGGATGTTTTTATTTCTATTCTGATGAAGTTTTTATTTTATTTTTTTTTACATTTCTTTCTAGTGCCTCTATTCCCACAGTTTACTTTTCTTTTCTCCATTAGTTAGTGTTCCAAGATTTCTATGATGTTTCCATATCAAATATATTTTCAAGTCTTTTCCAATAGTTTGTTGCTTTCCAATTATAGATTCCTGTCTTTTTAAGGCTGGGGAAAGAAATTCCTAGTGTCTAGAATTCAACTTTCTATGGTTTGTAGTCTAAGGACAATGCTTTTTACTTTATTAACAAAACGAAAAAGAAGAAAAAGTTCAAGGAAAAGACAAAAAGAGGAAGCAAACAATCAATAGAGTTAGCAGCACAGAGTTATATAGCTAATAAATTACCTGATAGCCTGGGCACTAAATTATTAATGAGTTGCCCTGCCTGTTATTTATCCTTGATCCATTCTACCACAGCACAGCAATGATAGTTGGTACAAACCAGTATATAATACAATTTAGGGTCTCTATGACACTCCTGCAGTTTCACAAATGAGAGCTGTGCAATAGCACTGGCGGGAAGACTGTGACTTCTGAGAATAAATGCAGTTGAGATGCAACATAATATAACTTGAAGCAAGGCTCATTTTAGACTTTAAGGAGAGCTTCTATAGCACAGTGTTTACCAAAACAGACTTAGAGGCCAAGCTGCTTGGGTTGAAAAGCTAGTTCTTCCTTAGTAGACAAGAGCCAGTTAACATAAACTGATGAACAAAAACAGATCCAGAGACAGAGAAACATCAATCAGACCATCAAACCTCAGAGGGAAGATAGGGGAGGATGAGGGTAAGGTGGAGAGATCAATCAAAGAACTTGTA
This sequence comes from Antrozous pallidus, assembly GCA_027563665.1. Classification (NCBI taxonomy): domain Eukaryota; kingdom Metazoa; phylum Chordata; class Mammalia; order Chiroptera; family Vespertilionidae; genus Antrozous; species Antrozous pallidus. The sequence goes on along the minus strand of CM050514.1, from coordinate 65,556,193 downwards.
TGCATGTATATAAGCCTAAACAATGGACACAGACAACAGAGGCGAGACAAATGAGGGCATGAGTGGGAGGGATGGGGGGTGGTAATAGGGGGATAAAGACACATATGTAGTACCTCAGTCCAGTGGTCGGCAAACTCATTAGTCAATAGAGCCAAATATCAACAGCACTACAATTGAAATTTCTTTTGAAAGCCAAAAACCAACTTCTGCGCATGGGCAACAAAGTTTCAATCAGACTGTCCTTGCTCGCCCACACATGGTATTTTATGGAAGAGTCACACTCAAGAGGCCAAAGAGCCACATGTGGCTTGCGAGCTGCAGTTTACTGACCACTGCCTTAATCAATAAAGAAATTTTTATAAAGAACCAGTTACTTGAAAGATCAATCTCAGTGTCCACACCTATGAAATGGGGCAATAATAGTAAGTATCTCAAGAAGTTATTGTGATGATCAACTGAGTTAGTATAAGTAAAACACAGGCTAGTGCCTGCCACATGGCAACTGTTAGCTACTATTTCAATATCATAGAAACATTGGCAGATCCGCATACTTGGCTCATGTGCAAACACGGAGGATATCAGATTGCTTATTGCCTAAGGAGGCTTCCCTTTGAGCTGCTGAGGAGGCCCTGCAGCAATCAGTAATAATTGTTACTTGTAGGTCTTGTGATCAAATTATTTCTTCCAAGGCAAGACTCTGCATAATTTACTGTAATTTAGTTGCATGACATTTTCTCCCTAGCCAGCTATTGTTCTCAAATTATTCTCATATTGGTTTAGAATAATTTGATTTGACCCTTACTTACTGTTGCCAGGAAGATTAAGCTAAAGTTTTTGCAGCCAAAACTTCAGGCCACTGGTTCTGGATTAATCCCTGCCATTCATGGCCTTAGGGCAGATGTGTACCTTGCCCAAGGAACACCTTGGTAAGCACTTGGCCCAATTCCTTGAATGCTCCCTGACTATTCCATTGAAGGTGTCACTCAAGAGAACAAAAGCAGAATGACCTCAATAGGTTCACTCCAAAATGAATACTTGGCAAGATGAGTTTATTTCTGGTTTAACCCCCTAAGTATGTGCATGGTAAGGCTTAGAAAACTGTAGCTATTAAGACAAAACCTTTCAACCATTAAAACCTGGATGGTATATTCCAAAATGTCTCCAAAGCTTACATAAACCATGGTAGTTCAAAATAGTAGTTGTTTTTTTTTTTTCAAAATATGGAGAAAATAGCATGCTAGCAACTTTACCATTTGATATTTTAGGGCAAGCATTTAAAAAACATGCACACCTGTGAACTCTGAAGCATTCCATACTGCACATAATGTTTGATTAATCACCAAAGTGATTATGCTAAGTGGCATCCACACTAATTTAAACAGATATATAAATGGTTTGTAATTACAGTATATTGGGCTCTATAATTCATTGCTTAGCAAAGAGGTATTTGTTATGTAATTACAGTATCTCTGTGAGATATCTGCTGTGCATTCATGGTGTAGTTTATTCTGAGCTTGTAGGCTGCCAGCAAGGCATAGTTCCCTTATACTTAAACTCAAGAAGTCTTTAATAAAGGGTAAAGTCATGGTTACCTTGGCAGATGAAGCACTTTAAACAACTTGAGAAGTGAGAATGTAAAGAGATTTATTAAAATATTTAAAAAACAAATACAGTTAACACTGTATTTTCCACACCATTGACAGGTAGCATTTGTGTGGTTAATAATGTACTAACTCAAAAACTATGTGCAGATTAATTAAAGACATGGTCCACACTGGGCTTGTCCTGTGGACTCCAGGAGAATACACCTCATACAGATGAGTAACAAGAAACTCTGTCAAGTGTACACTGGAAACTACATATATAGCCTCACACAAATAATAATGCAGTGTTGAGCTGAAGTGAAAAGCTGACAGGGAAGAATAAAATAGTATTTTTTTAAATCTAACTTTTTCCTTTATCTTAGAGTTATGATGAATAGATTTTTATTCATGCCTGTGAAACTGATTGCTATATAATTGTGTCCAGTTGTCCATTTCCACTGAGTAGAGAGCAAAAGATAAGTGCTGCCTGAGAGAAAAAGAGCGAAGGAAGATTAGATTAAACATAAGACAGCTTCAGTTGAGTATTTGAAAGTTGTTATTGTTATTGTTCTTGTTTTTAATAAATGAGACCCACATGCAAATAATCCAGTTAAGAGAAACAGGTGAGTAAGAGATTTACATAGGATGGTAAATGGAAATCTTGAAATTTGTAGGTTTCCATAACAATGTCAGCTCTATAGATAAAGAGCGTAAGTGGGTAGTATAACGCTAAGCTTTAGGGAGCACAGTTGGCCTAGTGCAACTTACTATTTGGGACTGTCTCTGGGACTGACAAAGACCGCGGACAGCTAATCTTTTCTATATATGGGAATATATGAGATTCACAATTGTGTTCATATTCAAAAGTTGTGCATTGATTATCTCAAATATTTTGAGGAAATTATGACTTCCCAATTAAATAATAATAAATACTTAGACACTGGTAGAAAAAGAATGCAATTCACAGAAATAAACAACATATAATGAATGATTTCATGTAAGAAAGATGAAGATATCTGGAGAAATTTCTTTTACATCAAGAAATTCAATCTGCTCTGTCTGGTTAGCACAGGAGATATAGTATCTGGGCATATTAAAATTACTCAAGGCATGGTTTTCATAATTTCATTGTTTTCATTAGACACATGCTAAAGAAATATGGATATAAATAGAAAATGTTAACACTTTCCTGGAACTCTATAGAAAGTATCACAAATTATATATTTTGCTTTTTTTGTTGCTGTTACCAGGAAGAAAAGATTAAGTTACATATGCACAATTTTCAGTAAATTTAAAAGTGAGGTTTATAATAAAAAGGTACACAGAAACAAGGGAATATAATGTTTAAAAGGTTCTAAGCATCTCTTCCATGATCTTTCCGTCTCAGCCCTTGTGGAGTATATCATCCTCCAATATTACATCCTGGCCTGGTGAAGGGCCATGGAAGACTTGCTTAGAGATAGAAAGTATAAACTTAAAGACATAAGCCAAAGCTACTTGACGATGTGTATAGACAGAAAGACATGTATTTAGATACACAGAGAGAAAGTACATGCTGGAAGAATTTATTACAAACACTTCGAGTATCATTTCTCAATGTTTAAGTAAACCTCCAGAATTTTTTATAATTTCCATTATTTCAGCAATTAATCTATAGTTTTAACTGAAAGCATAAGAATGTTTTATGACATTTCCATTTTACAGAAATGAACTTAAAAATCTTACTAAATATTGCAACTACATTAAATTTTTTGAACATTTTTTCAGTTCAAAAGTGTTTTTGAAAATTTACATAATCAGTTTTCCTTCTCTCATAGTTCCCACCTTACATTTCCTATCCATGACTGTAGTAGCTATTGCCTCTTTTTTTATTGTTACTTGAACCCCCACCCTCTCAATAGTGTACTCTTTGATTGCGCTTTCAAAATCGTGACTCTTTCCATGATTACCACCCTTGCAATCCATGTCCCTCTGCCATGCTCTATTCATCCCCAGTTGATATATTATACATTTTAATTTTTTACTTATTGTCTGACTCTTCTGCACAAATGAAAGTTAATAAAAAAAAAAAAAGACTGGAAATGCTTTGTTATTTTGGCCACTCTAAATCCTCAGCATCTAGAAAGCTCTATGGACTATAATTGACTTCCATTAAGTATTTTTAAATAAATAGATATGGTATGTCCCATGATCTCAATTGCAATTTTTATGTGGTTGGAAAATTTGTTTCTTTAGCCTAAGGCTCTTTCCAAGGCTTAAAATCTATATATTCAAACTTCACAAATTCAACTCACCTAAGACTGAATTTCTTGCCTCTTCATATCTCCTCATCATCCCCTCTACTGCCTATAATCCTAAAGAGTTTTGTCTATGATGAATATCAACAATCAATCTATGCACCAAGTGGAAAATCTTGAAATTATGCCATAAATTATTGTTGTTGGATACTTACCTGCTCTTGTATCAGTCTCCCCTCTTCACCAGACTGTCTTAGTACCCTTGTTGAAGTCCCCTTGTCCAAATAAATACAATAGGCTCTTAATTGGTCATTCTGTGGTTGTTTTTTTTTTTTTTTTTTTTTTTGGGGGGGGGGGGTGTCTCATCCTTCAATAAGCTATATTTGACCCAAATGCAAATCTGGTCATGTCACTCTCTCCCTTAGAAGTATTCCATGGAAGTTTGTGAATACAAACTAATTAGCATAATAAAGAGAATCTGCCATGGTTAAAGTCTCTATTCATCTCCATAACCTAATTCTCCATGTATTTTGAGCTCAATTTCAATGTCAACCTCTCTTCCAATTCACAGGTTGTTTATTTATCCATGCTCTTATTTATCTTCATCATTTAGCAAAAAAAAAAGCTGTTCTTCAGTTTGCAAGCTATAACTCATTTTTTTTTCAATATTTAGCTTAAGCTCCACCTCTCTATTACTTTTATTCTTTACTTAGAGAAACTTTACAACTCTTTCCTTTATACTGAGTCCTGTATACACTCTATCATAGCATTATACATTTTTGTAGTCATTTTTATATATTTCTACTTCGTATTACTAGACCATAAGCACTTAGATAATAAGGACCATATCTTACTCATCTTTGCAACATCTGTGATCCTCATAGTGGTGGTGGTGGTGGGGCAGGAGGCACAAATAACTTAGCTAAATAAATAAATTAATGAAGAACTATAAGTTTGGGTAGAAGAATGAAACAGAGAATGTGGAAGAGTTTAACTGTTATAAAGTCATTGTAAGTTCATGAACAGGGAAATGATAAGATTAAATTTCTTTTTAGAACATTAAGATCTTTCAGGTGGAATGAAGACCAGGTCTAATGATTAGGAAGCCACTGAAGGAATCCAGATATAAGATGAAAAAAGCAAACAAATAAAATACCAATCTATCATCATGAATTAATCACTCCTTTCAGATCTCTCCATTCATTAGGTTTAAAGTACTTGAAGAGCCCCTGTTCACAAGTCTGACAAATAACAAATACACAAAAATTGTGCATGAGTTAAGTTAAAAAGAAAAATAATAGCCCAGATTAGGGTAATGGCAGTATGAAGGAAAGAAAGTGTACAAAATTTCAATGGATGAGTTTCTGCCAAGGTGGCTCAGTCTTGTCTTCTTAATGTTCTAGGCATGAGTTCAGTGCTCATTCGTTACACACCATCTCTTCATTTCATCAGGATGTCTTCCTTTTTTCACTCTTGATTGCTGTATCTCTGCTTCAGTGCTTGGCTGGCATTTTGGTAAATAAGCATTCAATAAATCCTGACTGAACTATATTCTAAGTCTATGCTTTTGACAACCAGTCTTCCTGCTAATCAATCTAAATGGTATCCTTAAGATCTATATTTATCTTCTGCTACATCCATGTCCCTCTAAAATGCTTCCTTCAGCTCATTTCTATCTTATCCACTAATATCCGCTTTGCTATCAGCATCTACTACTCATCCTTCGACTCTCACTCAACACACTCACATGCTCTCTGAACTCGTTTATTCAAGTTGTGAATAAATGGCAGGCTCATCCAGATACTTCTTTGATTTGCTTTTTAAAAAATATTTTTATTGATCTTAAAGAGGAAGTGAGAGGGAGATACAGAAATATCAATGATGAGAGAGAATCATTGATTGGCTGCCTTCTGCATGTCCCACACTGGGGATTAAGCCTGCAACCTGGGCATGTGCCCTGACCAGAAAATAAACAGTGACTTCTGATTCATAGGTTGATGCTCAACCACTGAGCCATGCTGGCCAGGCCCAGTTACTTCTTTATTAGCCTCCTCTAAAAATACAAAATCTTGAAGATTTGAACCTTAAATCTATGAGCCCTAGATCCCTACCTAAATGTCTTTTATTTTTCACTTGAGGCCAATTAATTGTCATGACATAGTCAGAAAGCAAAGGTTCACATGGTGAAGTATATGAGCTTTGACCATGACAGAGTCTGTGGTTATACTGTATTAGCTCTAATATAGTGAAAGGCAACAAATTAGTCACATATATCTATGTATACATATTTCTATATACACATATACACAGATATAGTTGTCTTAAAAGTGATTTAATGGACTTTTCTGATATGGAAGTGATACAGTTATTGAAAAATTAAAACTATACAGACAAAACATGAAAAAAATATTATTTAAAATTCTACCATCCAGAAATAATCTTTTTCAATTTTTTATAGATATTTTTTCACATATTTTTTCAAGTTCTATACAAATATAAACATATACATGAAATTATAATATATTCAAACTTCCAAATTAGATCAGGTTGTATATTAAAATTTTGAAGTTTATAATTCTTAATTAATAATGTATTATGAAACTCTTCCTATGATAAATGACAAATATATACATGCTAAGGGCCTAGTGCATGAAATTTGTGCACTGGGGGTTTGGGGTCCCTCAGCTCAACCTGCTCCCTCTCACATACTGAGAGCCCTCAGGGGATGTCCTACTGATGGCTGAGGCCCACTTTCCACAGGGAGTGGGTCTAAGCCATAGTCTGGCCTCCCTTTGTAGGAGGCAACCGGCTAATCAGGGGAAGTACCAGCCCTATCACCTCATTGCTGCAGCCACTGCCAGTCACCACAGCCACCAATGTATTTTCATCAGTCTGGACTCCAGTCCCTTCACCATGAAAAAAAATGACAAATTTCTTTAGGCATTTTCAACATGTGTCTTTCATAGGATATGACATTTCTTCTTTTTTAAAAAATATATTTTATTGATTTTTTTTATAGAGAGGAAAGGAGAGGGATAGAGAGTTAGAAACATCGATGAGAGAGAAACATCGATTCAGCTGCCTCTTTCCACTCCCTACTGGGGATGTGTCTTTGAACCTGCGATCCTTGAGTCTGCAGGCCGACACTTTATCCACCAAGCCAACCCAGTTAGGATAGATATGACATTTTCTTTCTTTCTTTCTTTCTTTTTTTATCCTCACCTGAGGATTTGTTTTCATTTACTTTTAGAGAATGTGGAAGAGAAAGGGAAAGACAGAGAGGAACATCAAAGTGAGAGGAGAGCCAAAACCGGTTTGGCTCAGTGGATAGTGTTGGCCTTTGAACTGAAGGGTCCCAGGTTTGATTATGGTTAAGGGCATGTACCTTGGTTGCGGGCACATCCCCGGTAAGGGTATGCAAGAGGCAGCTGATCAATCTTTCTCTCTCATCGATGTTTCTGACTTTCTATCCCTCTTTCTTTCTCTCTGTAAAAAATCAATAAAATATATATTTTTTTAAAAAAATGAGAGGAGAGGCTTTCAGCCTGGGAAGTGGACCCCCAGCTCCCACTGATAGTGGCTCTGCCCCGGTCCAAGGCCTTCCCAGGCCAAAAGCCTCTGGCCAAGGCTTTCAGCCTGGTCAGTGGACCCCCACTCCTGCCAATCCCTGGCTCCGACTCTGCCCAGGCTGAAAGCCTCTGGCCTATAGCTGGCTCTGATCACAGGCTTGGCCCTGCCCAGGAGCCCCCTGGCTGAGGCACTTCTCAGGCAGCAGAGGGCCCATGTCCTGGACCCATGAACAAGGTGCCTATTTATGCAAATTAAATGACATCTTTGTTGTGTTAACTTGCATACTCACTCTGATTGGCTATGGGTGTAGCAGAGATATGGTCAGTTTACATGTTTGTCTATTATTAGGTAAGATGTGTATATATATATATATATATATATATATATATATATAGTATCATTGTTAAATGTTGCTTATTATAGTGTTGTATCAAAATTTAGTTATCCAGTCCTTATCAGATGGTATTTTGTTCATCTACATTTTTATTTAACATTACAATCTATGCTATGGTGCTTATTTCTGCACATCTCTCTAGTGCTGTAGGAAAACTCTGTGAAGCAGAAATTCTAATGCAATGCCCCCTAATATTTTAGCAAAGTGCCTATTTTAGTAACTTCCTTTCCCTCCAGGTCATTGTTCTACTACTAAAGAATTAATCTGGAATAATATCATTAAAAACTTGAATTACATAACTGATTTCTTCCTGCCCCTTCCTCCCCCCTCTCCATGCCTTTCCCTCTGAGATTTATCAGTCTGTTTCATGCTTCCTTCTCTCTGGATCTTTTTTGTTGTTGTTCATTAGATATAAGTGAGATCATGTGGTACTTAACTTTCTCTGACTGGCTTATTTCTAGTGATTAACACTGTTTATTATGGCTTTTGCTTTGTTTTGCTTTTTATTTTAATTAACAAGGAGTGAAGGGAGAGTAGAGTGGTTGAAATTATATCCTAAAGTAATTTAATGGTAAAATGTCTAGTTGTGCCTTTCTTAATCAAATAAGTACATACACAGTGGATATTAATGATATCAAACTCCACTGTGAGTTCTTCCAAATACCACTTTCAATAGGCACAGACAACAGGGGGGTGAGGGCATGGGTAGGGGGGATTGGGGGAATGGGGGGTAAGGACACATATGTAATACCTTAGTCAATAAAGAAATTAAAAAAAAATATTGACTGTGGTGTCCAACTTAGTCAATGTTAATAGATGGTTTGTAGGGCCAAGTAGGCAGTTGCAAACAGAAGAACCTGAGCATTAAACACACATTTTCAGTTAAAGAGCACAGAATTTGTTTTGTGCGCACCAAGTCCCCAATTCATGCACAGAGGGACTTGACTATTGTAGCCTTTCTAACATATATATTGCATCATAAGTGAAAGCTTGAGGCCCTGGAGGTAGGGACAATATTTTAAAAGAAGAATAAACTAAACTAAAATAGAGGGAAAATGAAAAGCACCACTGGAAGTTATATTCTCAAATACACAAATGTCAGGAACTTCACATTTCTGGTTCCGATGGTGACTATAGTCCCACCCGATTATGCATATATCACCATTCAGAGTTAAATGTATATTTGGTAACATGAAATGCAACACATGCTCAAGAGAAGGAGAGTGTGGTTGCTGTGGGTAACAGAACACTGATTTTTGTGTGTGAGTGGTGAGAGCTCAGCCATCAGATTGCATTAGCATCATTTTCTACATTTACTAGTAATAACAAATCGCTTCATTGTTGCTTTGGAGAGAGAACGGCCTTTTTCCCCTTCTCTTAATATATTTAAAGTGATGGGATTTATTTTAAATTGAATTAACCAGAGAACACAGGTTCTTTATCAGATATAATTGACAAGTAATAACCCTGCATTCTGCCTCCAATTAAGCAATTTAATAGAAATAGTAGTTAAAGGATTCTTAATTTTTTAAAATGTGAAATATATATTAACTGGGTTGACTGGCATACCTATAAATTATCTTATTAAAATATATTCAAGCAGGCTATTTTTAAAATCTTTTGCACAGTACCTTTTCCCCTGATGGCTACCTATATTACCCTAATCTAACAATAATAGGCAGGCATAGTCTGATTTCCCTTTAGAAGGGAATCTGCTATGGCTGTAACTGCATTTCAAGTCACCATCCTCCTGAAAAATCATTTTTCTACATTGAAGAAACTGGGGCTTACAAAGGTTAAGTAAATCACTCATAGTCTGAGAAAAAAAGCTGGAATTGAACATAACAAGATCTAAGAGATCCCCAAATCTATGCACTTTCTATTACAGTATCTATACCCAGTAAGGAGAGATAATTGCAATGATTACCATCATCATCATAATTTGTAAAAGCCTTAGTTAACACAGATAGTGGTGAATTGGCCATGGCATTTCAATGCAAGAAACTTTGGGGTCTTAATACCTATACCTATACCACAGTAAAGTTGGACTGAAGATAAACTGAAGATAAACGAATCTATTTTGGATCATGACAATGAATTATCATAGGGTAAACACAGCTTGCATCACAGGGGACTTACTATATGCCAGGCACCCATTGGAAGCATTTTAGAATGTTAACTCATCTAATTCTCATGAAGAAACTATGGCATAGTGGTTATAATTATTCTGATTTTACAGATTAGAATTCTGAAGCATGGAGAGGATATGGGCTTAATACCCACAAAACATAGGTAGATACCCACAGCTATTAAGTGGTAGAACCAGGATGTGAATGAGGCTGTGTGGCTTCAAAATTGGTGCTCTTAACCACCAAAGAAGAAGGCAAGGGTATTGTGAAGTACACATAGGAGAGTATACTTGAACAAGTGTATGTCCTATCTCTCTGTGTTGTTGGTCAGTCATATACCCCTGCCCACACACAGCATAGGATCAAGGTAGCATAGGATCTTGAAGAAAAAAAAGAAATTACAAGGTAATTCTGACCACCATTCCCACATATAAATAACAATTTTTAAACTATCATTTTTAAAGTCCTTCTTTTGATAGTGATTCAATAAAATGTTCCCAAATCACTTTTATAAACACTTTCTTTTATAAATCTCCCACAGCTCATCTATTTCTCTCAAATGAATTTGACTATTCTAGTCTTTCTTCCTAGAGATTGTGATCATCTTATCAACATCTTCTTTTGTCATTAAATGTATTGTGGTGACATTTGTCAGCATAAACATATAGGTTTCAGTTGTGGGTTTCTATGTTACAAGATTTGCATATTGTAAAACAACCCATTACCTTAATTGGAGTACTTCCTTGAGCCTCAGCCTTCTCTTCTGCAAGTATAAACACTCCCAGAGATTTTTTGCTTCCTCAGTGAGACTTGTTTAGAGAGGTTGTGAGTATTAGAAAAAGATCATGGTAAATAAAGCAAGGACTCTAATTCATATCATGACCTCATTACTAAATAAGAAATTACTTTTCTCCTTACGTATATACATTTATCAAGTCCTAAAATGCAGGAAAGAGAAATAAAACATCAAAATTTAAAGTCTTAATTTAAAAAAAATCCTGAAAAACAGCCCCTCTCCTTTTCCTCCCACTCTTTCCAAATTTTCAATTCATCACTTAAATTAACTTCCTAATCACTGAAGCCAGAGATAGTGGAGACCCTATCTAGTCCATCAGCAGAGCCCAACCTCTCCATGAGCTCAGGTCCTGGCTGTTTTAACTTTGATAAGCTGAAAAGGAGCCTCCACCAGATGCTGCAAAGCAATTAAAACGACAAAAAGGGTTTCTCCTCCCTTCCCTCTTTCTTCTTCCTCCAAAGTTGAATAAAATGATTTGATAAATTATTCTTTTCAGAGCTAACCACTCGAGAAAAAAAAAAAAAAAAGGAAAAAGAAGAAAAAAGGAAAAGTCGCTCTCCAGAACTCATTATTAGCATGAATTCCCAGAACTCCAGCAATCATTACAGATCCACACAAGAGAGAAGGCAATGGAATAATAGGACACAGGAAACTGTTGTAGACTGCGTTTTATCTTCAGGCACACAGGAAAGAGAGAAATGTTCTCCATAAGCTCAGAGCCTGGTCCTTGGAGGCCCTGTTAGCCTTCCTGTCTTTGAAAGGATAACCTAAACCCTAAGTGTTAACTCAAACTTGAATGGAAGGAATAAGCATCTGTAACCTCCACTAAGAAAAATACATACCCTGAAGCCTGGCTAGGTTAGCATCTTAGCAGTAAGTTAGAGCTGCAGTAGTAGTCAAAACCAAGATACACACCCACATACACCCATTATGAGTAAAAGGAAAGAGCTCTATCCAGTTAAGTAGGGACTCTGAGAAGGGGTGGAAACTTCATGGACTAAGTATAAGCCCCAGACACAAAGGTTAAATCAAATCAAAACAAATATGAAAAAGGAGGAGAGAGAGAAATAAGAATTGAAGACATCAACCAAGCGCACATTTGGAAGGTTCTCCATAAATATATTTTGCATGAATGAATAGCTGTCATGGTAAAATCTTCATATAGGAAAATGAGCTTTGTGCAGCCTCTGTGATAGAATGCACCTGGGGAGAAAGACATGTGTGAAGATCAAGCAGAAGTGCCTCTGATGGCAAAACCAGTGGATATGTCTGTCATAACAACCAATAAAAATATTTGCCATAGTTGAGATGAAAAACTAAGGTAAGGATTAAAACTTCCCTTGCCTCTAAAAGGGAATATGAAGGACAATATTTGAACTCTAATCTTAACTTAGTGAGCAGAGGGTTTGACAGATTGTTAACAATCTAAATCATCTAGTCATCCAGGAATTATGATTCGTACACATTTATATATATATATATATATATATATATATATATATATATATATATATATATATAAGCTTAAGCAACCAAATGACACACACTGACCATCAGGGGGCAGATGCTCAATGCAGTAGTTGCCCTCTGGTGGTCAATGCACTTCTACAGCCACCTCCCAGGGCTGGCTCACCTTCCACAGTCCCTCATGTCCCCAGCCAAGTTGAGGGACCCCACCCATGCACGAATTCATGCACTGGGCCTCTAGTCTGATATAAAAGCAAATAACAACTGTCCTGTGACAGTTGTGATATGACATTATAACATTATACCATTAAAAGAATCTTTCCCCCTAATAATTTTCTTTCCTATACTCAGTTATACTTTACCACACCAATCCTGTCGCTCCTGCACACTTGAGGCAAACAAAACATTAGAATTACATTGCTTTCTCTGCCCCAAGGCAACTGTGAAGCTTTGTGAAATAGTGATAAGAAAGCATTTCTTACATAGCCATGTTTGAAATGTGAGCACAGCATGCTATGAGAAAGGCCAAACGAAAAGGACATGGCCAACGATCAAGACAGAAACTAGGAAAATGAGTGACAAAATGCATATGGGGAGACCCAATGCATAATCAATGATTATTTTCCCTAACAATAGGAAATTAATTATCCTAGATCTCCAACTTAACTAGACACTGGAGGCCCATTTGAGAGTGTTATTCTTCCTTACCATGTGCATTCACCCAGTTATGATGTTTCAGTGTCCTCTGCCACCTGCATTTTGGTAACATCAGGGTCAATAGAAGAAGTGGTTCAGTTAAGCATTGGCTAAATGCCAAGCATTTGTTAGGCATACAGACATGGATACAATATAGCAGCTATCTTGAAGGACTTTTATCGTAATTGGAAAATAAGAAATTTCCATATACCTGTTATGGTAGATACTCACAGGGGTAGCATATAACCCAGATCAGAATAAAAACAAGAGAGAAAGACAAAGAAGACTTATTAGAGGAGGTAAAGTTCTAAATGTTAAAGATGATGAATGGCACAGAGGATATATCATACTTGGTGAACAGAAGGAATAAAATCAAAAGCATGCAATAACACACACTAATGGGAATCATGGTTGTTTGATATTATCGGAGTGTGAAGTTTGAGAAAGATATGAGACAAGAGAGTAAACAGAGATCATATCGCAGAGTAATAATTCGTCCTGTGGTAATGACCTTGACTTGTAGATATAGCTCTAATTCATTATCCCAGTGCCTTGAGCCTAGTCAAAGGGCCAGATGTAGCTTAAAGAATGCTGGAAAATGCAGTCTCTGGTTAAGTAGTCAATGTTCCAGGAACAAGGGAAAATTGGATGTGGAGAGCACAACTGGCAGTCTATAACAGTTTATCCTAATGACTAGAGATAGTTATTGAAGAATCTGAAACATGGAAATATCCTATCTATATCTGAAACTCAGAAAAAGTGTTCTTGCAGAAATAAAAAGAATCATTCTGCAATATAAAGAGATCAGATAAACCAGCTAGCAAAACAACCAAGGTGCTGATAGAATTCTAACCAAGGTGGCAAGATGGTGGCCCTGGAATTGATAATAAGTTCATTTAATTTAAAAAAGTGATCATCTTTTGCATTCTATCATCTTTTGTATAACAAGATTAAGATTTAGTCTTGCTATACATGTCTCCAACATTTAATTTTTTTTTTACCAAGTCAAACTCATTTGACATTGCTAGTGAGGGTTCCAGGCAAAAGCAACAACAACTTGTGTAAAGATCTAGATAAGAGACTGAGAGAATAGTTGATATCCAAGAACCAAAGATCTCATGGACTGTGTAGGGAGGTATTATTGAGAAAAGACACAAGAATGGTAAGCAGGCTGCATATTTTTCAGCCTCTCTTAGGCTATACCATAGCTTTGGGATTTTTCAGGTAATGCAGGAGCATTGCACAGGGGTAAATAAGTAAGTTGCAGTATCAACATTTTTATTATTGAGAGATCAGCTGGATGCAGAGTAGGAATTAAATTGGAAGAGAGAGGGGGCAAAACTGGAAGCAGGCAGCCTAGTTGGGAAGTCACTATAATATTCCAGGGATGAAAGAGAGAATGATAACTGAAATTAGATTGTGTATGATAAAATTCCCTCCCAAAATTGAAAGATGGGCAGAAATACAAGCTCTGTAAGTAATTTACATTCAAGGTAGGAAAGCAGACAGCAGTTTACTGGAGAAAGCAGATGCCTTACATTGACTCAGGAGCCAGCAGAAGGAAGATTATCAGGACACTTCACAAAGGAAATAGTTAGAAAGGGGTGAGCCCAGGGTACTGTTTTTCAGACAAGACTCTGAAGGACCATCCATCAAAAGTAGCTCAGCCTTTCACCCCCACTGCTAACAGGTGATGAAACCTGATCCATAAAACATTCCCACGGTGTCACTGAATTGAAGCATTGGAGAGTTTTACTCACTCTGAATAAGAAATCACTTCCAGTGCTTGAATTTTAATAGTTTTTCTTCTTCTCCCACTTGATACACACACACACACACACACACACACACACACACCTTTTTAAGTTTATAGTTGTATTAATTATGGAAAAAGTAGCAAAAGACCACTCACGTCATTTTTTACTGCAATTATAATTGCTTTACTCAGGAACTCATTCATTTATTTTATACATTTATTTTGGGGATTCATGAACTTCAGTTAAGGAGTTTTAGTGAAAACAAAAGCAGTAGGTGTTACAGGATCTGTTTTCAATAACCATTGAGATTAAAATCCCCAAATCTCAAAGGATCTTAGAGGTTATCACACTGAACTCTCTAAATCATTCATAATGTTTCTTTACAACATTTAGTTATGTTGTACAAACAGCCTCTGGACAATTCCTATGATGATGGATTTCTACCACCAGGTAGCTTATTAGTAATGTTTATTTCTTGAACAAAAATCAAGTTACTGAATTTTATTTGTAGACTAACTTTTGCCATTTAGATTTTTTTTAAATCAGTCTTTCTTTCATACTATAGTACTTCAAGAATTTGAAGACTTTCTCATCCCCCCATTCTAATATCTAACTTAAATAAGCAAAGTTATTTTAATATTTTCTTATTATAAGTTTCAGACATCCTACTACCCTATTTACTTTTATCAGTATGCATCCTATGATTGTTAGTGTTTCTTTTAATTATATAAAGAGAACTGAATTTCATACTTCAGGTGTGGTCAGAGTAGCTAAAATAGAGTTATTTTCTTGCCTTCATTGCTCAACAAATTATACTTAAAGGACTTCCTTTTGGGACAGTATGGCAAACCAGATACTTTGAAAGCCTAATCTACAATATTATTATATTCCAGATAAATTACAGGGTACCCTTTAAAAGTGTGAACTAAATGTCTACTTAAAAGTATTAAAAATCACCAGAATAAACCAAAATAGATAAAAAGGATCCTAAAATATGTAGTAGAGTAAATTTATAAATTAAGAAACAGTGATAAAATGCAGACATTCAATGAAGGCAAAATATATTCCTATGCAAAGAGTAAAAAATAGAAAAAAACTTTGTGAGAACTGATTGGGGAAAATAGATTAAAATTACACAAGGATTAACATTATAAAACTAAGTATGTGGACATTTTTATTCCAGTAAATCTGAAAATTTAAGAAAATGGGACATCATCTATTCAATATATCAAAACTACTTCAAGAAATACTAGGGAGTCTGAATAGTCTTATAATCAATTATTAAAATACAGAGTGAACAACTGAAAATCTTTCTAAAAGGTAAAGAAAGAGATCATTCTAACCTTATCATTTTTTTCCTAGTAAATAAAAAACTAGCAAACTTGCCTGATTTAATGAGGCTAGGATATTATTGATACTGAAACCAAGCAAGGGTCATACTAAAAAGTAAACTATACACCATTTTCAATGATCAACTTATATGTAAAATCCTAAACAGAATATTAATAAAAAAAAGTCAGAAGTGTGTGGAAGAAGATAATACACCATATTCTAGTTAATTTTTGTCTCAGGTACCAAAGGGTAATTCATTATTAGAAATTGTATAAATATATAGTTAACTCCTTTCACAGATAAAAGAACAACAAATATATAATTATTGCAATAAATACAGAAAAAGCATTAGGATGAAATGAAACATCCCATAACTAAAAATTTTATCAAGTTAGGACCAAAGAAAATATCTGAAACTTGTTCAATGATATCTAAAAGAGAAAAACGTCCAGTGGGCAGTTTGAGATGAAGAACTGAAGTTAATAAAAGCAAATAAGGCTGGAGATATTGACCTGCCATCTTGGCAGAAGTGTTTTTTGACTTGATAAGAATAAATGTGCTTACTCCATCATAAGCCACGTTTCAACTGATCTCAACATCAATTAAAATCTCTTAATGTTATCCATACCTGGTATTTTTAAGACTTTCATCCCTCCAGGATGTTGATTCTAAACTCCTCTGACTTTTAGGAAACAAAGCCGGCTGGGTGAAAAAGTTGAAGTGATTAAAAAGTACAAATTGGCAGTTAAAAAAAAGTCACAGGGATGTAAAATACAGCATAGAGCCCCGCTGGCATGACTCGGTGGTTGCGGGTTGACCTATGGACCAGGAGGTCATGGTTAGATTCCCTGTCAGGGCATATACCTGGGTTATGAGCTCGATCCCCAGTGTGAGAGTGCAGGAGGCAGCTAATCAATGATTCTCTTTCTCCTTCTCCCTTCCTCTCTGAAATCAATAAAAAATATAAAAAATAAAACACAGCATATAAAATATATTTAATCCTATCTAATAAAAGAGTAATATGCAAATTGATTGTACCTCCAATCAAGCCACTCCCACAAGCCAGTCAGGAGCAAATAAATCCCAACCAAGATGGCTGTGGCCACTGAGAGCAGGAGGGAGGCTTGGGTATCCCTGGCAATGAAGGAAGCCAAGCTTTCCACCTGCCCTTGCTGGCCTAGGCCTCCACTCAATGCTACAAAGTTTCAATTATAGAAGATACATACTCCCAGCAGAAATGGTGGCAGCCACGGAGCTGGAGAGAGCAGAGTCTAGGGTTGCCCGAGGGATGGAGGAAGCCAAGTTTCTGTAGCCCTAGTGCCTAGGCCTCCACTTGAGGCTACAAAGTTTCAATTATAGAATTTAAATAAACCCAAACAGAAATGGCTGTTGCCACGGAGCAAGCAGAAGGCCTGGCTCCGCTCCAGGCTGCAAAGTTTCAATTGTAGAACATAAATTAATCCCAGATCCCAGGGCCTCCACTGGGGGGGCGTGGCTGGTCTGAAAATCACCACAGACCCCTCGCCCAGGCTGCCCCATGCCCCAAGGGAACCCCCACCCTGATCTGGGACACTTTTCAGGGTAAACCAGCTGGTCCCCACCCATGCACCAGGCCTCTATCCTATCTAATAAAAGAGTAATAAGCAGATTGACTATCACTCCAATACATAAGAGGACTGCCCCCATGTGGTCAAAGATCCTGCCCCCATGTGGACACAAGATGGCCACCACAAGATGGCCAGCAGAGGAGGGCCGTTGGGAGGTTTTAGGCCTGCAAGGCAGGGCAGTTGGGGGTGATCAAGCCTGCAAGGGAGGGCAGTTAGGGGTGACCAGGCAGGCAGAAGAGAAAAGTTGGGGACAAACAAGCTGGCAGGGGAGCAGTTGGACATCAATTAGGCTGGCAGTGTAGTGGTTAGGGGGTGATCAGGCTGGCAGGCAGAAGGGGTTAGGGGCAATCAGGGAGGCAGGCAGATGAGCAGTTTGGAGCCAGTAGTCCTAGATTGTGAGAAGGATGTCCGACTGCCTGTTTAGGCCCAGTCCTCCTGGGATCAGGTCTAAACAGGCAGTTGGACATCCTTCAAGGGGTCCCAGATTGGAGAGGTTGCAGGCTGACCTGAGGGACATCCCCTGCCTCCTGTGCACAAATTTCGTGCACTGAGCCTTTAGTTATATTATAATAACTATGCATGGTGCCAAGAAGATCCCTTTGTAAGTTATAGAAATATCTAACCATTATGATATACAACTGAAACTAACGTATAATTGGATGTCAACTGTAATTAAAAAATAAAAAATAGGTAAAGAAAATTTAAATCTTATTTGCTGTTGGAGAAAAAGAGCCAGGGAAAGACATACCTTGATGGCAACTCCTGACCTCACTGCCACAAACCTCCCCTAAGATCAAGGATTACAGTCTGTCTACTTGCATGAAACAAGAAATGAAATGGTGAGAACATACTGGGAGAAAAACAAAAATTATATCTCAGAAAATTTGCTACATTGGGAATTGGAATTAGACATTTTAGGCAATGAGGAGAAATTAAAAAGCTATCCATTTGTTTTTTTAACAAAGTGATACTATTGATGTGAGATTTTAGAAAAATCCACTTAAAGTTTGGAGCAAGTAGAGATCACAGGTGAAGAAATTAGTTTATTATAAAAAAATCAGTGGCAAGAAATGCAAATAAGATTTTCCCAATTTTTAAATCTATTTTTGTCTCGTCATTCATATTTTCTGCAGCTTTTATCAGATTATTAAAAATAATGTTTATTCGTAATGTTTAGTGGATAAAGCATCTATCTGCAGATGGAGGGGTCCTGGGATTGACTCTGGTCAAGGGCCCGTGCCTGGGTTGCATGTTCGGTCCTACATGCAGGAGGAAGCCAATCAATCATTCCCTCTAATCATTTCTACCTCTCTCTTCTCTTTTTTCTATTATATATGTGTGTGTATATATATATATATATATATATATATATATATATATATATATATATATAATAGATGAGACCTGGCCAATGTGGTGCTTAAATGGTTGGGCATTGGCCTGGGCACTGAAAGGTTGCCAGTTCCATTCCCAGTCAAGGCATATGCCCTGTAGGGCCCATGCAAAAAATAGTCAATCTACCAATGATCTCTCACATCAGTGTTTCTCTCTTCTCTCTAAAAATCAATAAACTATTTAAAAAAATAAAACTAAAAATAATGGATAAGCCCTGACCAGTATGTTCAATGGTTAGAGTTTTGGCTTGCACACCAAAGGGTTTCAAGTTCAATTGCTGGTTAAACACACGTATCTGGGCTGCAGATTCAATTCTGGCCCTGGTTAGGGCATATGCTTCAGGCAACTAATGGATGTCTATCTCACATCAATGTTTCTCTTTCTCTCTCTCTTTCTTCCACTTTCTCTAAAAATCAATGCAAAAAGTATCCTCAGATGAGAATTAGCAAAAACAAACAAATGAATGAATGAAGTCATTTTATCCCAATTCACTGGCTATGATAACTATTTTTAATGCCAGCTTGACTACTTAAAGGAAATCTAGATTATACATTATTTCTGGAGTCTCTGAGGGTAATTGCAGGTGAGATTAGCATTTGAATCAGTAAAGTAGATTATTCTCCCCAATTTGGGTTGGTACCTTCTAAGCCATTGAGGGCCTAATTAGAACAAAAGACAGAGGAAGACTGAGCTGGAATATTTCATCTCATCTTTTCCTGCCCTTGCATGAGGATTTTAATCACTGACTGGCTCCACCAGTTTTTAGTATTAGAATTCAATTATACCTATGATTTTCCTGGGTCTCCAGCTTGAAGACAGCAGATCATGAGACTTCATAAATGTCTGAGCTAATTTTTAATGATAAATAAATACAGAGGTATATAATAGATAGATGACAGATAGATAGGTAGATAGATAGATAGATAGATAGATAGATAGATAGATAGATAGATAATAGATAGGTAAGTCAATATTGGTTCTGTTTCTCTAGAGAACCTGACTAGCTACACTAGCTAATCCTATGAAAATGCAGTTATGCAGTTAATGAGGAAGGCATAGGCATTGCTTATAGTGGGAATGTGAGAGTTACAGGGCAGCAATGAGAAAATAATTTAAGAGAAAGTTTTACGAATCAAAGTTGGGTGGTACAACTAGAATGTCAAATCTTAGTGTCTGCCTTTTAAAAATATTTTTCACTTTTCTGTAAAGTTTTCCATGCACTAACTTCATATATATTAGAAACCTCCTTAGCTATCACAAAGTTCACATAATCATATATATTTGTAAATGATTGGTCTTATTTTGGGAAACAAAGTGAGAAAAAGAGAACAAAAATTATACTTTGTAAAACTGCCTATGCTGATTAATGTATTTCATGATTATGTACGATAGCCTTGGAATGAGGCCCTACATATACTAAAGGAAAATAAGCCATCATTCATATTTTCCCATCTCTGATGGTATCTAACCTCCATATATCTTTTCTTTCTATGTGCACTACATCCTTCTAGTCAACAAGTCCTTTCCTATTGTCCTCAAGTTTCCCTAATTTGTCCATTTGTTTCAGTTCATAATTCATGTCTGGGTTTCTGCAAGCATTTCCTGGTTTGTTCTCTGGGTGGTCTCTCTCCATCTCTTACGGATGACAGATGGCCAACTGGAATACATTTTTTTAACTTGCTTTTCCAAAAACCAAACTATATGGCTTCCCATGAACTCAAAGCCAATGCTTTCTAGTAAATGACTCCTTCTTATCTATCCATAGTCATCCCTGTCTTATTCCTTAAACAGTACTTCTATTTCAGGAAACAAAATCCAATCTGTTTGATGCTCTTGACTTATCCACTCACACATCTGTGCCTTCCTCCTCCTTAGCAACCCTTCTTCCCCTTCTGCCAATATGTTTTATTGTCCTCCACAGCACATCTCTAGGGACACTTTTGTGACTCACTCTTACTCTCTACCATTGTGTGTGTCCAAGTATGTGTATCCATTACATACTACTGTATGCATGTTGCATTATGATTTATCTCTAGTTGCTTTATTCAAGTATCCATGAATCTGTTTAAAAATCTTTTGCTAATATTTTCATTAATAGTTTTATTCAATAATAAAAAAGCTGAGATGAATAATTGTTATAATTGATAGAAGACACAAGATTAAACATAATTTCAACAGGATTTAAAAAGGCAATGCCTTCAAGAGATTAAATTAATGGGAACAGATGGAAGTATTGCATTTGGGTCCATAAAAAAAGAGCACTGGATTGTCACTAAATAGTGTAGAACCTTGGCACGTCTATATGGGAACTGATCCTCAATTTTCCATACTTGGAAAATAAAAGAGTCAGGACCAAGTGGTTCCTAGTATTCCTTTCAAGTCTAATCTATGTAAAAGGTGGTAAAAGTGGCTTGGGAAATATTTTCCATAGGAAAATTAAAAGGCCTTAAATCAGAATCAACACTCTTTTTCTTCTTAGTTCCTATTGCCCTAGGAGATGTATTGGTGAAGATATTGCTTCAGCGTATGTCTGATATTTTTCTGCCTGGGCATTCCTCTAAGATTTTTATGGTTTTCTGTCTTAAATTTAATTCCTTTATCCATTTTAAGTTTATTTTTGTGTATGGTGTAAGTTGGTGGTCTAGTTTCATTTTTTTTGCATGTATCTGTCGAATTTTCCCACACCATTTATTGAAGAGACTGTCTTGACTCTTGCTTTTTTTTGTCCAATATTAATTGAGCATAGTGGTTTGGGTTGATTTTTAGATTCTTTATTCTATCCCATTGATCTATATGCCTATTCTGTGCCAGTATCAGGCAGTTTTGAGAACAGTGGTGAAAGTGGGCATCCCTGTCTTGTTTCTGTTCTTAGGGGAAATGGTTTTAAATGGTTTTGCCAATGTTGGCTGTAGGTGTGTCAGATAAGGCTTTTATCATGTTGAGGTCTAATCCTTCTATTCCCACTTTGCTGAGGGTTTTTATTAATAAAGAGTGTTGGATTTTGTCAAATGCTTTTTCTGCATCAATTGATATGATTATGTGATTTTTATGTCTCAGTTTATAGATATTGTACCATACTTCTATCCCTAGGATAAATCCCACTTGGTCATGGTGTATGATCTTTCTGATGTAATGCTGGACCTGATTTGCTAGAATTTTGTTGAGAATTTTGGCATCTATGTTCATCAGGGATATTGGCCTGTAATTTTCTTTCTTTGTAATTGTTTTGGTATTAGGGTGATGCTGGCTTCATAGAATGAGCTTGAAAGTGTTCCTTCCTTTTGAATGTTATGGAATAGTCTGAGGAGGATAGGTTTCAATTCTTTGAATGTTTGGTAAAACTCCCCTGTAAAGCCATCTGGCCCTGGGCTTTTGTTTGCTGGAAGCTTTTTGATGACTGCTTCAATTTCCTCCACAGTTATCAGCCTATTGAGACTTTTAGATTCTTCGTGATTGAGTTTTGGAATGTTGTATTTTTCTAGGAATATGTCCATTTCTTTTAGGCGAGGATGCAGAGAAAAAAAGAACCCTTGTGCACAGCTGGTGGGAATGCAGGCTGGTGTAGCCACTGTGAGAACAGTATGGAGTTTCCTAAAAAAACACACTAAAAATAGAACTCCCATTTGACCCATTGCTAGGAATATATCCCAAGAAACTAGAAATACCAATCAGAAAGGATATATGCACCCCTATGTTCATAGCAGCACAATTTATAATAGTTAAGATTTGGAAACAGCCTAAGTGTCCATCAGCAGATAAGTGGATTAAAAAACGGTGGTACATCTACACAATAGAATATTATGCTTCTGTAAAAAGGAAGTAACTCTTACCATTTGCAACAGCATGGATGGACCTGGGGAGCATTATGCTAACTGAAATAAGTCATTCAGAGAAAGATAAATGTCACATGATCTCACTCATTTGTGGAATATAATGAACAACATAAACTGATGAACAAAAACAGATCTAGAGACAGAGAAGCATTTATCAGACCATCAAATCTCAGAGGGAAGATAGGAGACGGTGGGGACAAGGAGAAGAGATAAACCAAAGGACTTCTATGCATGCATACAAGCCTAACCAATGGACACAGACAACAGGGGGCTGAGGGCATAAGGCAGGGAGGAGGGGCAAAGGAGGGATAAGCACACATATGTAATAATCAATCAATAAAGAAAATTTAAAAAAATGCGAAAAAAATCAACCTTCTAATCCCCAGTGTTGCACATACGTTACATACATAGCAAAAGATACTTTGAAACTGGAATTAGTGTTACTATCATAGACTTTAACATAGGGGGACTATCCTGAATTATCCAGTTGGGCCCAGTATAGTCACAAGAACCTTTAAAAACAGAAAAGGAAGTCAGAGATTGTAAGCATAAGCAGGACACTACTCACTATAGCTAGTTTGAGCATGAAGAAGGAGGAGGCCATAGGAAAGCACAGAAGGAAATGAAACCTTTCACAACCAGTTACCTTGAAAGATGTTCATGAGCCCCACACGAGAATGATAGCCCAGCAGTTTCCTTGGCTATCATCTGGTAAGACTCTGAGCAAAGGATCCAGCCATGCTGTGCTGGAATTCTTACCTACAGAGCTGTGAGGGAATACATTTGCGTTGCTTTATTGTGCTGTTTGTTGCAGCAGCAATGGGAAAAGAACGCACTCTCTAAAATCAGGATGATGCACTTCTTATTTTTCTGTACCATATTGTAACCAACATAGAGTAATCTTGAAATCCCAGAGAGCAGTGGGACATAAAAACACTGGAGCTCATAAGACTGTCATCTAGACAAAAGCAACCTTTGCTTCTACAAAAACAAATGTGCTTACTAAAACGTTTGAGTAAAGCTGGGAGAATAGAAGCACTTATGACTAAGTCTTTATGTGTGTCTGCATTTCAGCTATGGAAAATAAAGGAGATAGAATTAAGAAAAAGGAGAAGAAATGCTCAGATATTAGGTTCAAAACAGAAAGGTATATAAATAAAAGGCACAGATTTTTTAAAAGAAGGAGTGGTCAACCAAGTGGTTTCCATCATTTCAGTGAGGCAGGAACCTGAATCAGTTAAAACTGGCACTTATTGAAATATTGAGAATAAAACTCTACAGTAAGTATCCTTTGAGTGAAGGTTCTAGACATCTGAGAGAGCTAAAGTAAGGGTGCCTCATTGGTGGCAGCAGAGTCAGAATGACTTTGTGGTGAGCCAGGAGCACAATGGTGTTCACATCTCGTGCAGGACTCACTGGGATTTAGACCCAGGGGAGCCACCGTGACAGGGGATTGTGTTCCATGTTTGGGCATGGGCACACTGTGCACAGCAGAGGGCCAATGAAGGAACAGTCAATAAGAACAGAGGCTAAAACATAGATTAGATTCTGGAAAGCTCTGTCACAACAAAGAGCGGGCTGTATGACTTGTTGAAGTAATTGAGAGCCTTAAAGAAAAGGTAGAAAGGGTTAGGGGTGCTGGAGAATGAAAGAGGTAACACAGCCTGCCTTGTGACAGCAGCCCTGTTCCACAAAGATCATCACAAATCATCCTCTCAACCTTGAAGGGGGTGTTCTTTACTTTTTAAAAGTTTATGTTTCAATTGCAGTTTACATTCCATATTATTTTGCATTAGTTTCAGGTGCATTAGCAGAGCATTTATGTTCATCTTCAATTTATAGAAATGGAAAGTCCAATGTCTATGCGGCCCATCCAAGAGCACATAGCCACAGGCCAGAGGCAGACATTGGGTTGGAAACCTTGGCACCTGCCCTAGGTGCTCTGGAGAGTGAAGCAGTAAGGGAAAGACTAAATAATAGGTCTCATAGAGGAAAGGAAAAAAAATGGAAAAGAGGAAAATGGGCTAGAAGAATGAAGAGAAAACAAAATAAAACAACAACAACAAACCAGCGGAAAAAATTAATGCATGGCACAAAGAAATAGAGTCTATGAGAACAATTAAATCATCAGCAACAGCATACTCTCTTAAAAATGCAGACTAAAAGAGAACAATATGTGCTGCCCCCCTCTTCCCTTCTGTCACTTATCAGAGGATTTGTTAGAAAAGAAAAATGCAACTAAAATGAACAAACAAAACTAAGTTTTGTTTTACTTAACAGAACTTAGAATATTTATTTAGTGTCACATTTTCACAAAATAGAGATATAACTATGTAACTGTACATAATGATTCTATATTTTCTTATTTCCCGATCTAACCCAATCTCCCTTCAAGAATTTGGGAGGAGGATCCTTATTGAAGGTTAGTTGGTATTATTCATCACTATATTAATGAAGCCAAGAGATGCCAAAACACAGTCAGGGGAATAAAATGCCCCAATAACAACCAGGATAATACTGACCATTTCTAACCCTTAAAAAGTACAAGGAATCAGAGGCAACATCTAATGTCTCATTGAGTTTCAGTAACTTTAAGTAATGAGCAAGTAATTTTATGCATTCCTCTTTGCATCAAGTCAGTGAAATTATTCAAAATAGAAATCATTCCCCCCCCTCCCCCCCCAATACAGTTGAAGAGAATAGAGAGTTTGTTTTTCTGGACTGTTCACGGCTCCCTGAGAAAACAGAATTTTGCACTTTCTGTTTTAAGGGGCTCAATTGTGAGATGGAGGCTCCCTCTACTGGAAGTATGGTTAGTTGCAGGTGTGAGTTCTAACCTGCTTTGCTTGTGACTAGTGTATGATTAAGACTAATGAAGTGAGCACCTACGGTAATGTCTAATTAACACACACACACACACTCACACACACACACACACACACACCATTATTCTCTAAAAGTCTAGAATGTGACAATATATTATGAATAAATTAGCATTATTTAAACTCTATCTTCGTTGTGCTTGCTCACTCTAGATGTTTAGTATTCTTTTTTTTCTTCTTATTTCTGTAACTAGACTGTAACATTTAAGGGTTCAGTTTTCATGTCATGCTGACCCAAGTTCAAATTACAATTTTCTACTTATTGGATTGAAAGTGTGGTTTCTTTTTACCAACTTCTTGTATTACCTTGGAAACCAGCTTTGGTTTCTTGATGCAGGGAAATAAAGAGAATAATAAATTTTCTTAGGCTTGTTAAAAGTAAAACATAGCAATACATAGTTTCTCTAGGACAATAAGCTTGATTATCTATTAATAAATGTTAATTTCAGGTTCATTCACTGACCTCTTGTAGCGAGGTCAATAGATTTAACTAGAAACATGTGACACATAGTAAATAAAACAGTACAAGTAGAATTTATCTGATTAGGTCATGAATGTGGAACTCTTATGAATGGGATCAGTGTCCTTATGACATAGCTAAGCAGAGGACCTGAATAGACACTTCTCCAGAAAGGACATACAGATGGCTAATTGCCATATGAAAAGATGCTCACTGCCACTAATCATCAGAGAAGATGCAAATTAAAACCACAATGAGATATCACCTCACAGCTTTCAGAATGGCTGCCATCAATAAATCAACAAACAATAAGTCTTGGCAAGTATGTGGAAAAAAGGGAACTCTCATGCACTGCTGGTGGGAATAGAGATTGGTGCAGGCACTGTGGAAAAAAAGTATGCAGTTTCCTCAAAAAATTAAAAATGGAACTGCCTTTGAACTGGTGATTCCACTTTTGGGGATATATCCAAAGAAACCCAAAACACTGATTTGAAAGAATATATGCACCCCTATGTTAATTGGTGCATTATTTATAATAGTAAAGATATGGGAGCAGCCCAAGTACCCATCAGTATATAAGTGGCTAAAACGATGTGATACTTATATACAATGGAATATTACTCAGCCATAAAATAGAATGACATTTTAGACCATTTGCAACAGCATAAATGGACCTAAAGTGCATTATGAAAAGTGAAATAAGTCAGGCCTAGAAAGATAAATACCATATGATTAAATTTACATGTGGAATCTAAAGAACAAAATAAACAGACAAAACAAAACAGAAATAGACTAATAGAAACAGAGAACAGACTGATGTTTGAGAGAAGGGAGAGAGGTAGGGGCACTGGGTGAAAAGGTGAAGGGATTAAGGAGTACAAAATGGTAGTAACAAAATAGTCACCGGGATGTAAAGTACAACATAGGGAATATAGTGAACGACATTGTAATAACTGTGTATGGTGCTAGGTGAGAACTGAAAATATTAGGAGGAACACTTGGTAAAGTCTATGATTGTCTAACCACTATGCTGTACACCTGAAACTAATACAAAATAATATTGAATGTAAATTGTAATTGAAAAATAACATTTACATATTAACAAGGTATCCCAGAGAGTTCTCCACCCCCTTTCCACATGTGAGGCTGTAGCAAGCAAACAGCCTTATGAATCAGAAAGTGAGCTTTCACATTTAATTGGCTGGCTCCTTGAACTTGGATTTCCCAGCCTCCTTGACTGTGAAAAATAAATATTTGCTGCTCCAGCCATCAGTCTATGATATTTTTGTTATAGCAACCAGAATGGACTAAGAGCTTCTCTCCTTAGAGCTTCACATGTAATAAGATGAACTATGGCTCTCCAGAAGAGGACAAAATAAATAGTAGTTACTAATTTAACAAATCCCAGTGCCACTTTTGTTTGAAGCTCATATCACTTGAGCTGAATTTTCTCCCTTGCTAACATAAATCTCTCTGGAAATTCCATCTTAAATTCTATCCTGCAGATCGGACATTGAGCTTCATGCAGTCAGGAATGATGTAAGTCTCCATCTCTGAGGCTTCCTTAGTAAGTATTATAATGCCTAATCCACAGCAACACACACTCCATGTTTGTTCAATTCAATTGAGCTAAACTGAGCATCTTTCCTTAGACTATTTTTTTTTAAATCCAGGTACAATTATGTGATTATGTTAAAAGCAAAATTCTGAAATAAATGAGTAGAAGCTCCTAGGGCTTCCAGCTCATTTGAATCTATAAAAGTCACTACGGTTTAGTTCAAAAATGGTGTCTTGCATGATAGGAGTGAGGAAAAGAATATGCTATTGTGATGATTTTTTTTGTCATTTACTCCTTGATATTTTTCTCCTTGCAGCCCTTTGAGTTTTTACATTTGTTTTTCTTAGGCACATGTGAACAGTTGAGTCAGATATCTTCTGCCACAGTTAGAATTTCAGCAAAAACATGCTTTATATATGGTCCCGACGAAGGGAAGACATTCGAGCCCACAGCCATTCTTGATGCCCATCTAAGTGTTCATTGAGCTATTCATTCCCCAGATTGACTATGTGTCTGTTCTGATGTATCTCCTTAGTCACCTTGCTTGGCTGTAAACTATTCTATTTCTGAAAACTTATCGCTGCACAGAAATCACAAAGCATCTTCTTTATTTCCTTCTGACCTTAACAAGGATAAGATTTGGATCCAGGGAATCAAGAAACAGGCCAGGCTCCCCACAGGGATATCTGCCATGAGATGTTGTGAATAAATTCAAATTTCTGGGCAGAATATAGGGCATTGCTGACATGGCCTGAAGCCAATCCAAGAGGCAGAGCCCTTCACCTAGGACTGAGTTTAAAAAGGCCTGTTCTAACTAGGACCACAGAGAACAGAATTAAGAGGATGGATGGCATCTCACATCCATTTTTGACTCACACTGATATTCTATTGATCTTTCCACTGATGTGCTTTTTTCCATTCTCTATTTTTGACCTCCCAACTTTACACAATTTATTTATTTTATGTCTTCCTCCTCTTCCTTCCTCCCACTTCACATGTGTTTGTATCCATGTCTCTGTGTGCCTGAGTTTTGTGGGGGAAGCATTCATTCTCAACTTTCACAATATAGTCTTCATTATGCAGCATTCATTGTCCAAAATCCCTGCAGGCTCACAAGCCAGCCTCTGGGAATCAGGCCTAACCTGGCAGCTGGTCATCCCCTGAGGGGTCCCGGATTGCAAAAGGGCACAGGCCAGGCTGAGGGAAACCCCCATACATGAATCTATGCACCATGCCTCTAGTATAAAAGAAAAAAAAATGGTAGGAATGGTGAATACATGCTTCTTGGTATCATCAATAAGATATCATAAAAAAGGCACAAATAAAAATATCTTACCTAATAATAGACAAACATGTAAATTGACCATACCTCTGCAACACCTATAGCCAATCAGAGTGAGTATGCAAATTAACCCAACAAATATAGTGGTTAATTTGCATACATAGGCATCCAATGCCTGTGTCCTGGGAACATCCTGGCACCAGGGTCACTGTGAGGTAAGCCATGAAAGCTGAGGGGGCAGGGGCGGGCCACTGATCCATCAATCACAGGGGCTGGGGATCCTCTGGCTGAGCTTCCCTGCCCCAGGCCAAAAGAGCAGGCCGTGGCTGAGGCGGAGCCTGCGATCAGCCAATTGCAGGGCACTGGGAGTCCCCTGGCCAACGTCCCCTGCCCAAGGCCAAAAGGGAGCCATCAGTAGGACATATCCTGAGGGCTCACAGTATGTGAGAAGAGGCAGGTTGGGCTGAGGGACCACCCACCCGCAGTGCATGAATTTTGTGCACCGGGCCCCTAGTATTCTAATTTAAAAAAAAAAAAACACATTAAAACTTAAAAAAGAAGTTCAACATTAGGATCAGGTCAGGAATAGAAAAACTACCCAGGAATCATGCTTATGGATAATTCTGGTGAAGGTGTCAATAGTGCTGATGGTGCAGATGCTACCTCCAAGGATGACTATACTATCTAATAAAGAGTGAATATTCAAATTAGCCATCACACTGTCATGAAGCTGGTGGTGCCAACAGTGGAGACAGGGTTTCTGTAACACAAGATGGCTGCATTCACAGTGGAGGCAAGGCTTCTGTAACACAAGATGGCTTCACCCAAAGTGGAGGCTGAATTCCTGTAATGAGCCTTAATGAGCAATTAAGAGGGACCTGAGGCTGTGTGGTACAGTGGGGCTTGACAGGGGACCTCAGGCTGGGCCCCTCCACCCTGGCCTCAGGTGATGCCCCCTGCCCTTGCACCAGGTCAGGGGACCTGAGACCGCACCCCCTATTCTGGCACCGAGCTGGGAGACTTGAGGCTGTGACCCTGGCCTGGTGGAGCTTGATGGGGACCTCAAAGTGTAGCCCTCTGCCCCAGTGCTGGACCAGCAGATCTCAGGCTGCTCCCCCTACCCTGTCACTGGGGAACCTGAGGCTGTACCCCTCACCTAGTGGGGTTTGATGGGAAACCTGAGGCTGTGCTCCCAGCATGGTGGGGCTTGACAGGGGACCTCAAGGCATGCCCCTGACCCCAGCCAAGCCTGGGGCATCTCAGGCCATGCCATCTGCCCAGTGGGGCTTGACAGGGGACCTCAGGCCATGCCCTCTACCCTGGCGCTAGGCCAGGTGACCTGAGGGTGTGCTTGGGGACATTAGGCTGTGCCCCCCTTGCCCAGCCAAGCTTGACAGGGAACCTGAGGCTGCAAATCTCGCCCAGCAGGGCTTGACAAGGTTAGACCAGCTGGGTCTGGATCTCACTCAATGGGAGTGGGCTCAGCTGGGTCTGGGTCTCACGTGATTTTGAGGCACTACAGGTGGGTGGTGACTTGTCTCTGGGTCCCGCAGTGTATCCCAGACTCTGACAGGAGAAAGATTTTCATATATATTTTACTAATTTTCTTTCATCTCTGACACTTCTATTATAGAGAAAGGGCAAATAGCAATATTAAAATATTTCTAATGTCCCTTTTAATATGCAAGAATTTTGTGCACCGGGCCACTAGTATAAATGATATAAGCTCAACATAACACTTGTTTCTAAAACACTCTCCTAAAAATGACCAGTGTACTGAGGGGCACTCTCTTTCACAGCCAATCTGCAAACTCCAAGCAAAGGAGAAAAAGGAGAGAGCTGAACCCTCCATGTGCTCTGCAGATGTACAGGCAAAGGCATCTCCTTGCTGCTGACAAAGGACTATTGTTGCCACAATCCATAAAGAGAAAGGATTTATTTCCAGGTGACAAACACATGTCTTAAAAAAAAAAGATGCTTCAGCCTTTGATTCAATACATTATTCTCTAGAAACGCTGCCCCGTATACCACCAAAGATGCACTGCACCTGCTCTTTCTTTACTGTGAAACCATGGGAATAAGTGACTGGCCAAAAAGTGAGCTGATAGGAGAAATATTTCTATGGAGGAAAATAATAGCTCAAAACCTAGGACCAGTTCTGAGACAGAGACAATATCTAACCCTGGGAAAAGGAAGATTGAGAGTCTAGATATGGTTATTTCCCAAAGAAAATAAGAATAACAAATTATCTGCAAAAATGCAATGAAGACATTTTTGTAACATTTATACTAGAAACAGAAGAATTCAAATGCCCACTGACAAAAAAGTGGAAACACAGATTGTGGAATATCCACTTTGTGATAAATATACATTGATGAGAAACAAATAAGTATAATGTTACATGAAAAAGGTCCTATAAAACTTCATATATTTAATATTATGTTACAATGCTTAAGGACAAATAAAGCAAGCAAATTTATTATTTTAGCATATGATATATGTATGTACACATATGTGTATATATGTGCATACATATATACTCATAGAATAAGTATTTTATCAAAAAATCAAGTGAATAGTAAAAATAAAATTGCAGAAAATGTTTGTTTCTGAGGAGAGGAAAGAGAATGACATAAGAAGTTAGCATATTGATAAATGCAAATATGAGCTCTATACCAGGCCTTGGGTTGATTATTCACTATAAAAATATTGCTTTGTAATTTAGTAATACACACACACACACACACACACACACACGCACACACACTAGAGGCCTGGTGCACAAATTTCGTACACTGGGTGGGGCGGGTGTCCCTCAGCCCAGCTTGCACCCTCCCAAATTTAGGACTCCTCAAAGGATATCTGACTACCCTTTTAGGCCAGATCCCAGTAGGATCTGGCCTAAACAGGCAGTTGGACATCCTTCTCACAATCCGGGACTGCTGGTTCCAAACTGCTCACCTCCCTGCCTCCTTAATTGCCCCTAACCACTTCTGCCTGCCAGCCTCATCACCCCCTAACTACTACCCTGCCAGCCTAATTGATGTCTAACTGCTCCCCTGCCAGCCTGTTTGCCCCCAACTTCCCTCCTCTGCCAGCCTGGTCACCCCTAACTGCCCTCCCCTGCAGGCTTGATTGCCCTCAACTGTTCTTCCTTGCAGACCTGGTCCCTCCCAACTTCCCTCCCCTGCTGGCCCTCTTGTGGTGGCCATCTTTTGTCGACATGGAGGCAGGATCTTTGACCACATGGGAGCAGCCCTCGTGTGTATTGGAGTGATGGTCAATCTGCATATTACTCTTTTATTAGATAGGATAGGGGCCTGGTGCATGGGAGGGGGCTGGCTGGTTTGCCCTGAAGGGTGTCCTGGATCAGGTTGGGTTTCCCTTGGGGTGTGGGAGAGGGACCTGTGGTGGTTTGCAGGCTGGCCATGCCCCCCAGCGACCCAAGTGGAGGCCCTGGGATCTGAGATTAATTTATGTTCTACAATTAAAACTCTGTAGCCTAGAGCAGAGCCAAGCCTCCTCTTGCTCTGTGGTGACAGCCATTTGTGTTTGAAACTTTGTAGCCTAGAGTGGAGGTCTAGGCACTAGGGCTACAGAAGCTTGGCTTCCTCCATCGCCCAGGCAACCCTAGCCTCTGCTCTCTGTGGCTGCCACCATTTCTGTTAGGATTATGTATCTTCTATAATTGAAACTTTGTAGCATTGAGTGGATGTCTAGGCTGGCAAGGGCAGGCAGAAAGCTTGACTTCCTCGATTGCCAGGGAAACCCAAGCCTCTCCCCTGCTCTCAGTGGCCACAGCCATCTTGGTTAGGGTTTATTTTGCATAATTTGCTCCTGATTGACTGATGGCCATGGCTGTGGCATGGCTTGATTGGAGGTACAGTCAATTTGCATATCACTCTTTCATTAGATAGGATGTGTGTGTGTGTAATATACATTTGTGAATAAACATACATGTGTATATATCCATAAATTATTTAAGCAAAGCAAAATAAAAGTAAAGTTTCAGCATTAATAGTTGACATTTTTCTAAAATATGAAAACAAGGTATGTTAAAATACTGTGGGCACAAGTCTCAGTAAAGGAGGACTTACTGTATCTTAATCATCAGTGAGCATCTTGTGTTTAGAAAGTAGCATTTGTGCTGCACTGTGTATTTTGTATCACTGGGATGGCACCTTTTCCTACACGTTTGCAGTACCCAACATGCAATTCTTAGTACCACGTAACCATACCAAAGAAACACACATTTCATTGATGCTCTGATGAATGATCAGGCAATTTAGTTGTTGAAATGGAATACTCCTGCCAGTTTATTTTATAAACCGTTCATGCGGCAATAGTACATCCTCCAGGGTAAAGGCATTCTACTATTTTAAAAGCTGTTTTCTAAAACACACAGCATTCTGATTGCATATACTTCCCATTCTGACCAGCCATTTCCGACCTAGATATGCAATTCTGTAACTGAAAGGTCTAGAGTGACAGTAGCCACATGTGCATGCTACATGTGCAGTAGCCACATTAGCCCGGGGGACACTAAACTTAGTACCTCATTTCTACCAAAGCTGAGTGAATTAGAAATGGCTACCCAGCCAAAGGCAGCCAGCCATCCTTAGACTGCCAAGCAGCCTTCTAGGGGTTTGGCTTGAGAATGGTGTCTGTCTCACAGGATTGCGCCTTATTAGAAAGATAACTGGAGACTCTGTTCAGATCCTTCATCGGGATCCTTCAACCTAGTATAAAGGATTCCTAGTATTTATATCCAGAAGATAGTAAATTCTAGCCTTAAGAGTAGAAAGAGCATAGGATCAAGAGTACAGAGACCTCCTTTGCCAACAGACCCTAATCATTGCCTGTGGTGCTGAAAGTTTTCCCCAGGCCTGGGCAGATGGCTGAGGGCATTATTTTTTCTCACGTTGATCGAAGTCAGAAATCAAATCAATGGGAGATTGTGGTGCATCATTTCACACAGGTCCCTTTGCTATACAAGCACTTGACTCATTGATTCCATAGAGTTTATGTGACATTGCTAAGCACCTGTTACATGTATGCCAAACATTGTCCTATGAAGTATATAAAAAGTTAAAGGTATAAAGGAAAATGTTATCGGTTGATAGAATCCCATATTGTAAAAGTAGAAGCTACTAGCAAGATGTAAAATATAAAAAAAAAATACTCTAAGCTATGACTTTAGAAATAAAATTTCCCAGCCCTTACTTTGATACTAATCTGTACTGAAAGGAACCTTGGCTCTGTGTAAGGTAACTGATGACACTTCTTATGATAGGAAGAATCAAAATATGGCTGGAAAATCTGGTTGTCAGAAACCACACACACACACACACACACACACACACCCCTTGAAAATAGCAGGGATGATACTGAAAGAATGAGTTGGCTTCAGGGTATCCTACTGTTTAATTTGTGATACCTTGATACTTTTTGGACACATTGAAAGTGTGAGCAGCTTGGGGTTTATAATGATGCTCAAGGAGAAAAGGTCATTTAAGTTATAAAAAAATTGAAATGCACAGGATGACGACAAGATGTCATTTTTATTTCTAATGTGATAAGTATGTACACTTTTATTATAGAAAATAAATAAACCCAAAGCATCTGGTTTCTCAGAACTAAGAAGTTATAGCAGTATAGCACATCGCCCAATAATCCACTCAGGAGTTAAGACAGACTGGACTCTGCTGTTTTACTGCAGTGCAGAGATTCAACAACTGCTGATCAGGCCAAGTGCTGCCACCCAAATGTGAATTCTCCGTGCTTCCTGCTCCCCACCACTTATAGACACTCCATCTGAAACCATATGGATTGTGGTTCAGATTCTTCTCAGAGGCCATGATAATTACCATGGCTTCTGCAAAGTTACCAACCCACTTCATTGATTTCAGCCAAAAGATACACGATCCAAAAAAAATTTTTTTTCTTCTATGTAAAGCCCTAACCCAAGAAGACCAGCTTCTCCTGGAAGGACAGTTAGGCACCAGAGAAATTCTTCCAGGCATCCAGATCAGTAACTTTAAAAAAATGGAGAGACTCTTCCTTTTGAGAATAAACTGTTTCTACCTTCTCTGTAAGCTGCACATGCCTACAGGAACCCGGTATGCTTGCACTTTCAGGAGCTTATGTATTCCTGAAGCTCATTTCTAAACTAGGATATGTGGGCATCTATTGTATATGGTGTGCCTCATGCCACATTTTCTTTGGGTCAACATGAGTAATAAGGGTGAGGCTTAAGTTGAGTTTTCATCAGCACTTGTTTGAATTATAAGAACAATCTCTTATTTTGTCTCTCTGTCTGTAGTGCCACCAACCTCTGTCCTATGCACTGCTACACTCTCTCTTGACATTGAATATTTAATCATTTGACACATACACATACCCACCACTCCCTGCTGAGAGTTTTTCAAAAGTTCTTTATCACCATTAGGGAAAAAGCCAAAAACTCCTTTGAAAGTATCCAAGATTTGTGATGCTCTAGACCTCACCTACCTTTTGAGTCTCATCTTCACCCTCAGACCCCTGCCCTATGCACTTTGTTATGCAGTCTCACACTCTGAGCCTTTGCACACATGTTCCCTCTGTCTAGAACACTGCCTGTGCTTTTTTCTCAATAGTGATTAATAATTAAAAAAAAAAACCTTTTTCTAGGATGCCAAGGGGATTTCATTTCTTTCCGGGAGCCTTCTCTAGCCTTGCCACTGTGTATTAGATGCTCTCCTTCTTTGCTCTTCTATAAAGCATGCAATCTCCTATTATAACATGTATCAAAATGCCCTATAACAAGCAGTCTCCCTCTCCAGGCTGTGAGGCTCTTAAGAGTATGGATGGTATTTTTGGTACTTTATCCACAGTGACGGCAAAAGTATGCTTACATAGTAAAAATGAAAAACAGTGTTTGTGGGCAATGTCTAAGTGAAGAAAGTAGCTGCCAGGAACAATATAGTTTAGAGAAAAAGGAACTGAACAGGTTGTCTGAAGACTATTTTTTGGATTTGGGATTGGCTAATTCACTACAAACACTTGAGAAAGTCATTTTTTTTTCTGAGTCTTCTTTCCCTTTATGGAAAAAATGAGGTAGTTGAATTGTATGCTCAAAGAGGTCCCTTTGAACTCTAAATTTCAGCTTATAAAGTGTTCTCTTTAGTTTCTCCATCTCTCCAAGATGTGCCTTATTTGTGTGTTACGTGATTTAAAGAGAGAGGGGGAAGAAGAAAATTTAAATTACATGTACTTAATCAGAACACACCCAGTAATGTCTTTTGCTAACACTGATAATAAGTTTTTTTTTTCAATTTCTTTTTCCTGCTGTGAAACAAAACTAAAAATAAATTTTCATTAAATTTTCCTCTGACATTTTGTTTAAGTTTGAAGGAAGTAAGCAGAAGAGGGAAATGTAGCTAACCAGCGTACATTCCTCAATTTCTCTTAAAACAATTATTCAGGTTCCAAAATCGGTATTCCTGGCAGAAAATAAAGCAGAAAAAGGCAAAGTCTCAGCATAAAGTTTTGAAATGAGCACAAGGACCTTATATTTGGCTAACCATGAGTTCCCTGATACCTGCAACACATTGGTTGCTCAGTAAATATTTACTAAATGACAAGTATCTTACCACCTTTTTTTACAGATGTATCAAGACCACAGTTCAGGTGACATAAGTAGTGCAAAAGAATTTTTTAAATTTGATCTCCAACATTTCAAAATATATGTTTGGATGTGGATGGGATAGAATGTACATAAAAGATTTGCTAAGTTTACTTGGCCGCTCTTGTTATGTTTCAGGATGCAAGTTTTAAAACAATCAAGAAAAAAATATAATTGTTATATTTCAAAGTACCTATTTCTTTATAAGTGATTAATATGTTAATTATATTTGTTTTTAATCCATTCACTAAAACAATACCCCTAAAGAATTGCCTTTAAAACCTATTCTATATAATAGAGGTGACATGCAAATTGACCATCACTCCAGCACACTACATGGCTGCCCCCATGT
The DNA here is from genome assembly GCA_027563665.1 of Antrozous pallidus. Taxonomy (NCBI): domain Eukaryota; kingdom Metazoa; phylum Chordata; class Mammalia; order Chiroptera; family Vespertilionidae; genus Antrozous; species Antrozous pallidus. The sequence continues at coordinate 65,519,200 of CM050514.1, read as the reverse complement.
GAACACAAGATGGCCACCACAAGATGGCCAGCAGGGAAGGGCAGTTTTGGGTGATCAGGCCTCAGGGGAGGGCAGTTGGGAGAAACCAGGCCTGCAAGGGAGGGCAGTTGTGGGCAATCAGACCTATAGAGGAGGGCAGTTAAGGGTGACCTGTCTGGCAGAGGATGGAAGTTGGGGGGAACCCAGACCTGTAGGGGAGGGTAGTTGGGGGTGACCAGGCCAGCAGGAGGAGGCAGTTAGAGGTAATTGGGCCAACAGGGGAGCAGTTATGTGTCAATTGGGCTGGTAGGGGAGTGGTTAGGGTATGATCAGGCTGGCAGGCAGAAGGAGTTAGGGGCACTCAGACAGGCAGGCTGGTGTGTGGTTGGGAGCCTGCAGACCCCTTGAGGGGTCCTAGATTGGAGAGGGTGCAGGCTGAACCAAGGGACACCCCCCATGCATAAATTTTGTGCACCAGGACTCCAGTTTCTGTATAAAAAGTTAGCATATCTTTCAGCAAGGTATTTAGTTGAAACTCCTGATTTATAAGAAGGATAAATTACAACATACTTTTTTTATTTTTAAGTATATTTTTCCTTAAACATGTACATTCAAATTAACAATATAAGCAGTTATTTCAGATGTACAGAGAACTGGATGTTTAGTTGCTTGATAAAATATCAGGATGAATAAGACCTTGTCTCTGGCCTCAAGTACATACAACTTAGAAAATAAATGAGAGAAACATAGGATATAATGTAGCATACATATGGCCGGCCAATGTATAGTAGGCTGAATGAGGGGAATATGGGGTCTCTTTCTTGGCAAGGCATTCAAAGAGGTTACTAGAAAGAAGGAAGGGTGTAAACATGTCCTTGCAGGATGGGTACAGTTTCAGTAAGTGAAATGGGAGGGGAAGGCATTTCTGGTAGAGAAACCTGCAAGGCAGAAATCTAGAATCCAGCTAACGCAGGTGCTTGAGGGACAAGCTCACATACAAGATCATAGCATGGGAGCTTCAGAGGCAAAAATGAAAGCCAGATCCTAGGACACACTGAAAGCCACCTTGGGAAGACTGACTTTCATTCTCTACTTGGTAAACATCCAGTGAGAGTGAACTATAGAACGCAGAGCCCAGGGTGCACAATTAAGTTACAGTGCTGTCACTTAGTCCTGTTAGTGATCAGGCCACAATTACAGCAGAGGTAGTGTAAATGGAAGAATGAGGAAAGAAAAAAAAATTCAGAAGATTAATGTAGCATAGAGAGCTTTTTGGATAATTGATGCAAGAAATAAAGAAAGAGTAGTCAACAATGAATACATTACTGAAAATATGATGACAGAAAAGACAAGTCAGGAGGGGCAGTGAATTTACCAGGAAAATGATAAAGCCATTTAGATTTCCAAAGTGCTGAATTTCAGGTAAAAAAAAAAAAAAGCCCATTGGAGGCTGCGAGTTTAGGTACAGCTCAGGTTTGGTTCCAGTAACTCAGAGATTTATGCTTATTATCACAGCTCAGGACCAATTACCTGGTGCAACATAAGCATTTGTCTTACTAGAGAAACATCTCTAACTGGGGACCTATCCCACCATCACATCTACCACCACAATTTTTCCCTGGGTCACTAAATTAGTGGAAAACATTGCAAGCCAAAATTAATGCATTGTAATTCAGCAGTTTGAGCTGTTAGGGTATATGTGCAACATTTAAAAGATAAAAGTATGACACATGCTAGGCTTGAAAGCTTGACTTCAGTAGGGGCCATGAAAGAGGAAGCCGATGGATATTTCTCTCTTATCAATGTTTCTCTCTCTCTGTCCCTCTTTCTTCTTCTCTTTCTAACATCAATTAACAAAAACCAAACATGTATTTTTTTAAAGCTATTGATTGATTTTTTTATATATAATTTCTTTATTGATTAAGGTTTCTTGATGTGAGCACCGGAATCTCTGAATATCTGGCTGCTCTTAATGACAATCCTGTTACACCAAATTAGCTCATAAAGAAATGGTCCATTGTTCCCTTTCCAAAGCAGCCTGAGGCCCCAGGCAGAGATCTGGCTGCTGTCACTGTTATTGTCCATTCTGAATCCTCTTGGAAATAATGCTGCTTTTTCTTTAGGAGAAAGACTGAGTTGGTTGCTTGGGGTCCCTCAGACTGCAGGGAGGACCTCTACCCTCCTTACACATGGTCAGTGAGTACAGTATCCTTCCTAAAGAGTGGAAAGTATATTCTTTCTTCCCATTTAGTCTGGGGATGTCAGGAGAATAAAAAATGCGTATTTCCATCTTTAGACTTAGAAGTACTAAATCAGTTTAATGCTGATTTCCTCCTAAAAAGCAGAGAGGTGAGTTAGAGAGACAAATGAAAACCAGTTATGAGTCATTCAGAGATTTTTATCATGGGCTTGCAACATGTTTATTAAGAACTTAGACCTCTGTTGACTCCCTTTAGCTGGGTGGAAAAAGTACAGTGATAAGTAGTATTTCGTGAGGGGTTCAGGGTGTACATTTCTTCTCTTTTTTTAAAATAATTTCAGAGCATGATGGGAAGGGTCATAATATCTAAAGAAATGAGTGTGTCTTTGGAAATTGCTAAACTTTAGAATTCACAAGAAAATACATCTTCACATATCAAAGCATATTCCTGTCTGCTATGCCTCATATTCAGGGAATTTCACGCTGTCACCACTTCTCTGGCCAGCTGAGGGTGCAATTGCTCTGATTTTGTACACACATCTCATTTGGAAAATAAATGAGACCAAGTCATCCAGTTATCTGCAGAAAGTTGACACAGATTTAAAAAAATGGAGACCGGGGGAAAGAGGGCAGGGAAATCTAAAAGCTGCAACACAGAGCAGTCCAAAACAGTTTTGATAAGTACAAACAAAATAATATTTCATACATAAAACTCAACAGCATTTGTGTGATGAAATGTATTAGGTTTACAGCAATAGTGTGATTTTTTGTTTTGTTAATGTATGTAGGCAGGTTTAATAAACATTTATTTTCTGTAATTTTTAACACTTACTAATTACCACATATTCACATCAATTTAAAAAATGTAAAAAACTAGAAGGCTGACTTTGAGTTTCTCAGCTGAGTAAATACATTGATAGAAGATGTATTGGTTTGATAACTTCTCATCTTTATTTAGATTCAAAATAATATAAAGGGAAAATTCTAGTGTGTTCTGGGAGTACATATTTTCTTTTACTTCAGATATATCCATAATTCCTTAATATAAAGCTAAAATAGCAACTCTCCATATTTTACCAGGTAATTTCATAATGCAAGCTGTCTAAAATATCCACTGGATGTCTCCATTCCTATAGGAGACATAAGGTTACTTGCAGGATGCCAGTATTTGCCTAGTGTATACATGGCCTCCACCATTTTCAGATCGGCTCCCAATGAAATCTCAAGCAATCTGGGCCTGATAAAAACCACCTCTGCTGCTGGACAATACATTTTTTATAGAGTACTGACACCTATGAATTTTTGTTTCAGTACATTTTTGAAAGTCCAGTGTATACCCATTGAATCATGAAGTACACATATAACTGAGCCTTAATCTTTCCTAGAAAAGTATTATCTGCTTAATTGACTTGGTAATCCTCTAGACAAAGCCCTTTCACCAATGTGGTCATAGATCCTAGGCCCCTCTTTCATTGAGGAAAGCAGTACTGCTAAAGAAATCTCTGTAAGTCTCAAGGTTCAGGAGGGGTAAATATCCATAGAGGTGCCAATTCATCAAAGTTATAGACATGAGGCTACAAGTAAGGCTATAGACAATTTGATTTATATTCTATTGCCAAACTGATCTATTGAAGCACAGATTGATTCATTTTACTTCCCATCCTGTTATGCTCAGTATAAAACCCATCTGCCTTGGCCTGATGTTGACAGAGCTTTTTGAATTGGCACCAGCCAGCTCTTCCAACCTTCTTCCTACTGCCCCTGAAGCTCCAGTCCAACAGAATCAAAGGGTTTCCACATTCACATCCTTCTACCCTGACCCCCGACTCAGTCCCTTTCTTTGGAATTCAGCTGGAGTGAAGAGTGACCAGGTTTTGTAAAAGCTGTTTATCTTCACACCTGCACACACCTATATGCACCCTTGCTGACCCAACCTAAAGTTTCTGATGTAATTTTCCCCAATGTGTTCTAGAGTCTGTACTATGTCTCAATGTGCAGCACATATAGCCTCTCTTAATGACACTTAATTCTTTCTACCTTAAGACATAGGTCTTTATGGACACTCATGTTCTGCCAGCCATACCTGATGGAAAGGCGAATCCATATTGGATACATCTCTTTATTCTCTGAAACATTTCCTTCAATTTCCAGCACATGTAGGCATTCAACAAATGTCCACTGGATAAATTAACAAACAATTTAATTCACACTTTCTGCTAAACCAAAGTTACTTCTAGAGAGGTGTCTGAAAAGCCTAATGGTTCAAGTAATTCTCTTCTGTACAAAATTAACTGCAAGTCAACCATCTAAACTCTAAAGACTTAGCACCTTGCTGAAAAGAAGTCTTAATCTAATGGGTAAGTGCTAAATGAAATTATTCAGTGCCCAATGTTTTAGTTCTCAATCATAGAATCAGCAATAGTTGTCTACTTGAAAATGCCTCCCTCCAAGTCTTGTGCTTAGGAAGCCAATTGAACCTCTATAATGTTACGTAATATATGTAGTATACATATTTATAATAGAGAGAAGAGGTTCAGTCCAGCTGGCATGGCTCAGTGGTTGAGCATCAACCTATGAACCAGAAGGTCACAGATTCCTAATTAGGGCACAAGCCTGAGTTGTAGGTTCGATCCCCATTGTGGGGCATGCAGAAGGCAGCTGATCAATGATTCATCATTGATGTTTCTATCTCTTCCTCCCTCTTCCTTCCCCTCTGAAACTAATTAACATATAATTTTCAAGAGAAGAGGTTCAGTAGGACTTGAAATTCAAAACACTCTAACTTTACAAAAAAACACACAAATTAAGACATAAATTTTAATTTGGCAATAAAGTTGAGTTTTGAAGTTGTTTTCAAGTCATTCTTTAGTACTTTAAGGGAAATTGAATAAGTATTTACTTGCACCCTCTACCCTCTTATTAAATAAATATATAGTTTTGTGAGTTTTTCTGCAACCTTCCAAATAGATGTTTATGTCAGTACCTAAAAGCAAATAATCCATTTTCCCCCATTCAATAGTTATTTTGGAGATTGTGATGGGTATAACAGATATGCAAGATAAGGCTTCAGCTCTCTTTATTTAGATGGAAGAACAATTTTACTAAGAAAACAAATTAGTACACTTTCATGCCAATATATAATGAAAACATGGCATGGATCAATGTACATTCAGAAAAGGAAGAGTTATTGATGACTTAAAAGTTTTTAAGAAAATTGATTGGAGTTTTACCTAAGTCAAGATGGTTCCTAGTAGGCAAAGATTGAGTAAAAAAAATCCTATTTATAAACTATGGACAATGAAACAAAGACATGGTTGAAAATAGGATTTTTATTCGATAGTAAGGAGATTAAACTGATATTATATGAGCATTTATTGAGTATTTACAATGTTGCAGGCATTATACTAAAACATGTGAGTAAATGGGTTGTGTGAGGATTAGAGGTTCATAAAGTGTGGTGTCCTTGGGCAGGCAGCATCAGCACAACCTAGGAACTTGTCGCAAATGCATATTCCCAGGGCCCACCCCAGACCTACTGAACCAGCAATTTGGGGGCTGGGGCCCAGGAATATGGCCTTCAAGTGATTCTGGTACTTGTTAAAGTTTGAGAACTGCTGTATTACAAGGAAGGACCAAAAAACCTGAACTAAATCCCAACCAGTATAATTTCATTAAATGTATTAGAAACAGAAAGTCACAGATGGATTTTAATAAGACGAGTGGCATTAGGAAATTGATGTTTATTTTATTCAGGTCACTCAGAAGAAATATTAGCAGAGGCTGAAAGTCTGAAAAGAATTTTTATTGGGAAGTTTGAAATCTTTATAAAAGTTCTCTTGAGACATACAAACAAGTATAATGAAAAATTCCATCTTTTGAGAAAAACAAGTAACTCTTTTAAAAGAAGTTTTGAGCCGAGACCGGTTTGGCTCAGTGGATAGAGCGTCGGACTGCTGACTGAAGGGTCCCGGGTTCGATTCCAGCAAGGGCATGTACCTTGGCTGCGGGCACATCCCCGGTGGGGGGTGTGCAAGAGGCAGCTGATCGATGTCTCTCTCTCATCGATGTTTCTGACTTTCTATCCCTTTCCCTTCCACTCTGTAAAAAATCAATAAAATATATTTTAAAAAAATAAAAGAAGTTTTGATATCTAATTTCTCTTCTCTTATTCTATATTCTCTCTATATCCGCTGGAGTCAAATAGAGCAGCCTGCAGAAGTCTGCATTTTACCTAAAACTATTGGGGGGGACTTCTAGCACATCATCATTATTTAGTACTAGAGGCCTAGTGCATGAAACTGTGCACTTGGTGGGTGAAGAGGGGGGTTCTTCAGCTCAGCCTGCACCCTCTCACAATCTGAGACCCTTCACTCCTTACTGCCCACCTGTTCGCTGCTCCTTACCTCTCAGCTTGCTGCTCCTTAGCACTGTTTCCGAGGTGGGTGAGGCTCATGCCACCACTGCTGCACTCGCCAGTCATGAGCCCAGTTTCTGGCTGAGCAGTGCTCCCCCTGTGGGAGTGCACTAACCACCAGGGGGCAGCTCCTGTGTTGAGTATCTGCCCCCTGGTGGTCAGTGCCCATCATAGTGACATGTCGTTCTGCTGTTCAGTCAATTTGCATATTAGGCTTTTATTATATAGGCTATTTGATTTTTTCATCAACTTGAACTACTCATATGAGAAGAAAGAACTTAATTATACTAACTGATATTTATTAAAAATACAATTACCCTCTTTATTATATACTAGAAGCCCAATGCACAAAATTCATGCACTAGTGTGTGTGGGGTGTGTCCTATAGGGATCGAGCCTAAATAGGCAGTTGAACATCCCCCTCACAATCCAGGAATGCCTGCTCCCAACAGCTTGCCTGCCTGCCTGCCTAATTGCCCTTAACTGCTTCTGCCTGCCAGCCTGATCACCCCTAACCACTCCCCTGCCAGCCTGATAGACACCTAACTCCTCCCTTGCCAGCCCAATAGTCCCCAACTGCCCTCCCCTGCAGGCTTGGTTGCCCCTAATTGCCCTCCACTGCAAGTCTGTTTGCCCTCAATTGCCCTCCTCTGCAGGCCTGGTCCCCCACAACTGCCCTCCCCTGCAGGCCTGGTCCTCGCCACTGTCCTCCCCTGCCAGCCTACTTTCTCCTAATTGCCCTCCCCTGCTGCCCTTGCACCCAACTGCCTTCCCTGCAGGCTTGTTTCCCCCAAACTGTCCTCCCCTGCTGGCCTAATCTCCCCCAACTGCCCTGCCATGCTGGCCTGGTGGCCCCTAACTGCCGTCCCCTGCCAGCCATCTTGTGGTGGTCATCTCGTGACCAAATGGGAGAGACCATCTTGTGTGAGGGTCTGATGTCAATTTGCATATTAACTCTTTATTATATAGGATAATTATAAAGTACATATTCTTTTTTTAAAGTACATATTGTTATGAACTTTAAAGGGTTTACCACTTTAAAATGCTACAAGGAATTCGAACCTCTGCCAAGGGAATAGGGCTGGAGAGGAAAACCTTCTAGAGAGCCACAAAAGATGGGGTGGTTATTGGTTATTTATGATAGGGAAGAAAAGCAAGATTTAAGATAGCAATAGGCAAATTCTGAATTGCAATGATAAATAAAATGTTAGACATTTACTTTTGAAACAGGAATTTTAGCTAAAAGCTGAATGTTATTGCTACACGATTAAGGTTTAAATCACAGGTATCTACCATATGTGCTCTGCAGCGTTTGATGAACTTTCTTTATTACCCTGAGCTATTTGGAGAAGCCCCTGTCCTTGAAGGTTTTTCTGGAGATAAAAGAGATTGATCAGACCATTCAGGTCTATGGGGTGGAAATTGTTTTTTCTCTGGGCGTCTACATTATCTGGTTCTTCAGTTTAAATTACAAGTTATAAGTGATCCTCATTATTGGGGATTCCATTATTTCCAAATCTGTCCACTTGCTAGAATTTATTTGTAATCCCCAAATCCATACTTGCTGTACCTTCAGGTCATTCACGGACATGCACAGAACAGCATGCAAAGTGAGATGCCCAACATACATGCATGTTCCAGCCCAGCTGCCTTCTTGATCAGTTCCCACACTAGAAACCAGTCCCCCATTTTTTTTTTTTTACTTACTTAGTGCCACATCTTTCACATTTGTGTGGGGTTTTTTGTTCTTGTTGTTAGTGGTGGTATTTTGCTGTTTAAAATGTCCTCAAAGTGTAGTGCTAAAGTGCTGTCCTAAGTGCAATATGGCTGTGACAGACCTTGTGGAAAGTGAATCAGATAAGCTTCATTCATGCATAAGTTATAGAGATGCTGCTGTAATGTAAGTTCAGTGTTAATGCATCAACAATGTATTCCATAAGGTGCCATTAAACAAAAACACATAAAAAAGGTTATGTATTGATATGTGGAAAGTGTTATGACCAGAGCATGGCAGGATCCTTATCCAGAATTCACCCTAGGAGCCATGTTTCAGTTTTTGCTAATTTAGCATTCAGGCCAATTTTATGGGGCATAAGTGATGTGAATAATGAGAAACAACTCTATGGTGCATATAATTTTGAATATTAACTCAAATGATAAGTGTTCCAATTTTATTTGCCCTCAATCCTATATATGTTCGCTGTTATAGTTCCCAATTCTTTGGAGGTAGAAAATACTGTGCAGAGATTGACTTGATGACCTCCATCTGAGTGTTTGGAGCATGACGAATTAAAATGTTGCTCTTATGATTGGACTGGCATGGAGGCCCACATCATGATTTATGTGAGCCTTTGTTTATATTTAATATCTTATAACCTCAACCAAATATTAGTGAGAAGAAGCCTCTGGGAGTTTTCTGATTAAAAACACATACACACACAAAAGAAAGCTTTGATACATCACTGCCTAGAAGGTAAAATAGCCTTATTATCTTACAAATTTATCACACACAGGCCAGGCTGAAACTTCAGTATCACAATGACTATTGAAGAAACACTTTTCTTTCTTTTTTGGCTTTTTAAATTTTTAGAGAGAGAGGAAGGGAGAAGGAGAGAAAGAAACAACAGCTGCCTCCTATATACCCCCTACCAGGGGTTAAGCCCAAAACCCACATGTGCCCTGACCAGGAATCAAACTGGCAACCTTCTGCTGCACAGCATGAGGCCCAACCAACTGATCCACCTGGCCAGGGCAATAAACACCTTTCAATGTTTCCTTGTAGGCACCAATCATCATCTCGTACAGAAGAAATATAAATGACTGTACACATATCCCCATGTGATTAAATGCAGTAGCCAGAGACCAATTCAACCTGGCTCTTCATCACACCTATGGAAAAGTCCCCTGAGTTTTACTCTGATTAGCCTTTGAGCAAAGTACAGCATGGCAATTAGTAAGGAGAAGGAGGCAGGCCTAAACCCTACAGTCTACACACTGCCTACATTTTAAAGCTTCCTAAAGCAGATCAACCGAGGTAAGTTCCTTTCAAAGCTCAAGGGACACAGAGACAAAGGAAGTAAACAAAACAAAATAAAACTGCAATCCCTCTCTGTAATATTGCTTAATCTCCCATCAGACAAGTTAAAAGATTATAAAAGGTAATTTTATCTTTTTCCTGCCTTACCTTTTTTGTAACTCTGTGAACACATTAAAAAAAAGTGACAGTATCAAAATCCAAATCATTCCCCACTAATATTTCTGTCTCCTTACTCTCTAGACTTTTTAAAAGTCCCAGGAACAAGAAATTGTGAGACAGGTCTCTGTATGAGTATGCGTGCATTTCTACCTCTGTCTCTCCTCCTCTTCTTCCACTGTCACCTCCTCCTCCCCTTGTTTCCATCCCCTCTCTTCCTCTGCCTCCCTCTCCTCCCTCCATCCACATTTTACACCATCTTTTTAATCAAAATTCTGCAGACTAGTATATGGCATTATGAATCTGGCCCAGTTAACATTTAGAACATGTGTGTGGGATATTGTTGCCTTTTCTGATTTACCAATGAAAATAAACTTGTAGAATAAATTAATCTGCAAAATTACAGGGCTCCCTCAGATTAAGAGAGTAAGGATGGAAGTGAAGGGAGCCAGGGCTAATGACACTCTGCCTCCTATGGCTCCATCTGTATTAGGATGCGAGACAAGAGGACTTTAGGGCTCTTCCATCTATTGAAGACCCAAAGCCAGGGGGATTAGAAGAATGACATAGATATGTTTAAAGGGCTTTGGGGGTTTATTTAGTCTGCTGGGTCATTTTGTGTTGGAATGAAACTCTAAGTATTAATACAGACTTTTAAAAAATGATTAAAGAGGGCAATTTCCTACAGAAAAAAGTTTCTTCTCACTATATTGCTAGAGCATATTGTCTAGCCTACTCACAGCTGATGTGTTGTTGAAATTTTACAGTATGGAAAGTTAACCCAGCAGTAGTCCTAAAACAAGGAGAAGGGTTCCCCGCTCTGTAAGAGGCAGTGCCACACAGAGTTTAAGGAGCAACTGCTGCTCTCTGAGAAGCAAAGACAGAGCCATATGCATTGGCAGAATGCTCAGCTCAGAGAACAATTTCCCCCACAGGAGGTAGAGGTATCACCCTCAATGAAAAAAAAAATGATACAAGAAAGCCATTCCCCATTGTGCCCCAGGGGAAGGAAGGCCTTTGAGGTAAACTAGATAAAGGGAGTCTGCTCATTAGATGGAGGTAGGGGAGGGACAGGTCTGCTGGCACCACCAGGCTGCCACTTGGGGCCACCCCCGCTTATTGATAGGGATGTGTCACATCAGAGACTCGGCCACTTGGATCTGTTTCAGAACTTAAGTCTTAATATTTTTCAAGCAGTAGCAAAAAGATCAGGATTCAGAGAAAGGAAGTAGTGAAAAGTGTCCTAGAGACAGATTCTTAATTTTTTTTTATCTTACAGTCTTTTGACAATGATAGAAGAATAAAGGAAATGACAGAAGTGGTTTTTCTTTATTCCACAAACTACTCCTCCTTTTCCAGGATATTATAACTATGTGAAGGGGCCTTCTTTTCAAAGTACATTATTGATATTAACAAAATAACAGGTGCGTTCTTACTTTACATGGAAATAGATATAATAGAAAATAATTGAGAAGACTGCCTTTGAGAATAATATTTAAATTATATTCTACTTTCAAAGGTTCTCTAATTCTGAAATAGGAACCTCCAACTCCTGTAGTTTAAATCTGAGTCCTTATAGACACAGAAAGCTATGGATACTCAGATTCATATAAGTATTTTATTCATGCTTAGTTAAAACAAGTTTACCCTCAAGGAGATTGTAGTCTATGAGCAATCTGATCTGCATAATAAGGAGACTTTTTGATAATAAATAAATCTTATCATTACCTATTTCTTTATTAATAAGGTTTATCAGGAGTAGATGTTTGATCTATGAGTAACACAAAAATGAAGTAATGAACATCGTCTCTTAAGTAGTCAGTTTGAGTTGATTTCATGGACTGTATCCAATTAAATAGGTGTGTACACACATGGACCAAGGAAATAAAGGGGTCTGGTTGGTACAGAGAACCCCATGAGAGGTTTTGAAGGTGAGAACAAGGAAATTACTCTTACTATATGAGGTACTGAAAGCTAATAGTGACTTTTTAGAAAGATGGAGAGGGTTTTAGGGCTCTATAATGCAAGTGGTGAATAAAAAATAAACATTTTAACTATAATGTTCAAACCAAGAGAAAGTTTAGATCTTTAGATATAAACAGAGGTATTGACCTAGAGTTTCAAGGGACTTTGGCCTCATCTAGCCCAAAGGATTAATCTCACAATAAATTTTGGACTTTAGATGAGTAAATGGTTAGTGTTAGGGTCACAAAGCTAACCCAAGGTGGAGGCAGGACTAGAACCCAGGTTTCCTGATTTAAAGACCAGGGTTTTCTCTTCTGAAGACTATTAAATGTTTTAGAAACAAGGATCTTTTTCTATTAAAAAGCTTAACAAGAACCCAAGATGTAAGATAGATGACTCCTTGCTTTGCTTAAACAGGTGGGTAGGTATGAGAAGATAAGGCAGAGGCTAGATGGGAAGTATAGCCCACATCACCACTATCTCTTTGAAGGCTCCTCAGTGGACTTCCCAAGCCCCTAAGAAAATTGAAACCCCCTGAAGTATAAGGTCTTTTCTATGTCCTCTGTTCAAATGAAGAATAAACCAGAATACTTTAAGTAATAGCTTTTGAAAAGTATAAAGCCTTGGAGAAAATAAATTATGTTAAAAATATGTTAACAATTAAGTAGTGCCATATCATTTTAGGAAACTGTAATATGTAAACTGTATTTTTTATTTTACTTCCTTTGAATTTTCAATTACTTTGTTACATTCAATCATTCATTCCTTCAGCTGATTCAACAAATATATAATTAGCATTTATTATGTGCCTGTCCTTAGGCCAAGTATTTGGTAAATAAAGTCAAATAAAAGGTTGTCTTGCCATCAAGAATCTGACACTGAAACAAGCTTATTACTCAGGGTTCTAAGGCTTGGGCTCAAAGTCAGAGAGGGTGTTCTCAGAGCATAAAGAGAAATTCAAATCAGGGAAGTCTTCCTGGTGAAAGTGATGCTTAGATAAGGATTTGAGGTATATGAAGAAAACAGCTAAGTGCCAAGATTGGAGATAGAGAACACACTGTGTATTTGGGGAGCTTGTAAATTGGGGAGTTATTGAAGCCCAAGCAGTTCTGCATCAATTGCAAGACCTGAACACAATAAGCATTGAAACTTAAACTGAATAAGTTAACTAATGATAGGAAATTTAAGAATTAAGCTAGAGAGTGTCTTGAGTCAGTTGACTTTCCATAAAGGGATGAATAATAATAGCATTTATTTCCCAGTTATTCTGGGATACCATTGGCCAGGTCTTTCTTTCTTTCTTTCTTTCTTTCTTTCTTTCTTTCTTTCTTTCTTTCTTTCTTTCTTCTCTCTCTCTCTCTCTCTCTCTCTCTCTCTCTCTCTCTCTCTCTTTCTTTCTTTCTTTCTTTCTTCCTTTTGGCTAAGCCAGAACTATTGATTTTTAGAGAGAGTGAAAGGTAGAGAAAGAGACAGAAAGGTACCTGCCCTTCACAGGAATGAAATCTAGGATCCTTCAGTTCATAGGTCCACGTTGTAGCCACTGAGCCAGACCAGCTAAGGCCAGGTTCTTCTTTTATATAATCTCTCTCAGGTAATGAGAAACACAGATTAAAACAAGGTAATGGTATTTTTCATTTATCAGACTGGCGAAAATCAACAAGCTTATGTGGACAAAGAGATGAAGGAAAAGACACTTGTACATTGTTGGTATGAATATAAATTGCATAACTTCTATGAGGGTAATCTGTCAATATGTGTCTTATTTGTAAAATCATACAAACCCTTTAAGGTATTTCTCTTAGGAATTTATCCCATATATTCAGATATTTGATAAATGTCATAGTTCTCATCTTGTTATATGGGTAATATTTACTTATTGTTTAATATCATTTATGGTTGAAACTAAAAAGATACTAGAACACCATTGGATTGCTTTTTTCTCCTGGTGTTCTAAATCTTATAATTCACTTCTCATATTAAAGAATGAAAAGTAATCTTAGCGTCAAAAATAAGGAAATGCGGAAGAGTTAATGAGCAAAAGCCATGTGGAAATCCCTACCATAGTGTCCACCATATAAAGGACGTTGGTGCTCATCATTAGATATTAGCTACAGCCATTAGGACTCATTTAGTGACTTTTAAGTGATTCAACCATCTATAGGCTTCAGAATAATCACTTGGGCAGTTGAAGAAGAAGAAGGTGGAAAGAAGTGACTACACTGGTGATCAGGAAATCAGTTGGAAGGTTATTAAAATTATACAGATAAGAAACTACACTACCAGAGACTGGGAGAAGCCAACAGACTGGAAGATAGTAATGATAAAACATTCTTCAATATGCAGACCTGACTGAAAGGAAGAGAAAGTAAGTATTATATAATAGGACACATTCCTAGTGTCCTAGATATACTTTGTAGGCAACTTCAACATTAAGAAGAATGAAATGGAATTAAGTCAATGGAATAAAATCCTGCTGGCACAGTTTTACCTGGGCAAGATTTTTAGACTTCTACTCAGACTCTTTCTAGCCACCATAAAACTCACACCTACACCCACACATGCATCCCACACCCACACATGCATTACACACACACACACACACACTCACGAACTCATTCATGGAATGTGTTATTTCCTTTGAGCTAGGAGGAGCCAAATATCACAGCACCTCAGGGTCAGAACTCTTACCAAGATATGTCATCTTCTCTCCATTTCTATCATTAGTGGCAGGGAGAAGGGTTAATGCTCTTGAGACATCCAAACATTAGTCCTAAATCCATCGGCCCAGCAACTCAGGAAGACATGTCCTACAAGTACCATCATGGACTGTTAGGCAATAGTTTTTATTTTGAGTTTGTTTTATTTCTAGGGTACATCACCTGTATCCACTCATCATGAGAATAATAATTCCACAACATTTGGAAAAAAGTATAAAATATAAATATTAACAATCCACCCATCCCCAAATCTATTCCAGCTAGTCAGGAAATTGTATTGATAATAAAATGAAAGAAAAAAGAGACTCATATTTATTTCTATTCTCAATCATGATTTTAACACAATTCTAAGAAAATGTTGCAATGATTGCTTTCTACTTTTTAACTTTCCACATGCCTCCTTGAGCAATTTCTCCAGTTTTTAATTGGCTCCAGACAAAGTATGTTTGGCAAGAAGGCAATGCTGGTCTCCCAAGCAATTGACCCTGGGGACACTTAAATAAGCCTTTGACCTCTAAACATTTACATTCAAAATGAAATGTCTCCCAGAGCTAAGTTATGTCAGGAAATGTATGGCTCACAGAACAGTAAAGCTACAACCAGACTGAGCCCCAAGGGGGCAATACACTTCGGGGTATTTGATCAAAATTTACTGGTTGACTGATGGCTGGCCCGCTTCCAGGATTGAGGTGCTGCTGTCATGAGCACAGAAGCTAGAGGAGAAAACAAATCATTTAGAACCCTGAGCATCAGGGTTGGCCTCTCAGACTTATGGAAGAGCCCTTTGATTCCGCAGTCTGATTAGAGGGCTGCTCAGAAGAATACTGACCCCAAATAGCATTTTTTTTTCTCAGCACTGGATATGGATATTTCTTAGGCTAAGAACCTCTGGACTCTTGGAGTCTCCTGTCATAATGCAGAATCTCTGCAGGAGTCACACTTTTAGGCTGCAGATACTGCTCAGTGCCTTAAAAGCAGGCTTCTCAGGTTGCTTTCTAGCATGATTGCTGCTTAGCCAGAGTGGAACACTGAAGAGGCTATCACGTCAAAGGTGGATGAAGGTGAAGGCTGGGCCTCAGACTATTGCCTTGAAAGTGCAAACCATTTTGAGACCCTAGATGGACAGAAGTTATATTGTCCCAAGAGTTGCCACCTGATTCATCATTTTGTTGACTGTATAGTTCTGCCAAATGCACCTCTTAGCAAACATATAGCATACCCATACTGCAGCTGGAGAGGCTGTTATATAGATCCCTCCCATTACTTTTCCTAGAGTGATAGGACAATATTTTTTATTTTGTAGGTTACGAATCTGTGGTGAGAAAAATCAAGTGCTTTGTTTTGGTTTAAAAAAGGATCTAATATATAATTTAGAAACAGTATTTATAAAGAAATAGCCACAGGGAGAATCAACATCTATTCTCCTCTCCCCCTACCCTGTTCCTGATACTTACATAGAAGTGTTTTCCCCCAGAAAACAAAACAAAGCAAAACAAACCAACAACAAAAATTAAAATATTACCTTTAGGGGAAAGGAAGTCACATGCAGACTTCCCAAATATTCAGGGAAAGAGTACCTGGGCTAGAGAGAAAAAGGTGATAGTAGATGTACATTAATAGTCCCAGTAAAGCTCAGGTCTATACAATTCCAGCCCAACCTTGGAGTGATCACAATAGTCCTAGATACATTCTTCCTCACCAGGTAGAGCTGTTAGGAATTGTATCCTTACACGAAACAATCAATGATCATTCCATTTGCCTTGGCTCCCATACTAGTATAGCCAACCAGTGCTTTGTGTCTGGACACTACTATAGACTATCTACTCTGGCCTTCTTCTATGCCTTGGATCAGTCACAGTGGTCTTTTAAATGTATAAAGCAGACAATGCAACTCCCCAGCTTAACCCTGTGCAAACTTTCCCCACAGTTCTTAGAATAAGACCCCATCTCTGAACTGTGGCCATCAGTGATCTGTTTGTGTTTGCCTTCCTGGAGTCCACCAGAGTACCTCTGGCCATTCTCTTTTTGTCCAAAGCACTCCACACATGTTGGCCTCCTTACTTTCCTCAATTATGCCACACCTATTTATTCTTCAGAGCCTAGTTGTTCCTCGATGCTTCAGCCCACCTTCCTTCTTTTCTCTTGACCAAGTTCTCATTCTCAGTCAGGTCTCATCCTCTCAGAACTAATATTGACTCTTCTTAAGTCGATTACACTATCCCCACCATTAATCTATCAATTCTCAATCTTTTCATTCAAATATATATCAAGATTGTAAGTAGATATTAATGTATGTGTTTCTTGCTTAACTTGTTTAATTTTACGTAGACTGTAGCTCCTCAAAGGTAGGGATTCTTGTCTAATTAATGTACATCTTCTTTGCTAGTGCCTAGCACAAGCCTAGCATATCTTAGTTATTTATTACGTATTTGGCAAATGAATGAATCATTTCTGCTTTTCTAAACAGCTATTCTTCATGTTGATTGGCCAGGATACAAAGAGTTAAGAAAAACAAGTATAGTGGACTGCTGTCACAGACTGAGCACTAAACCAAGATCTTAGAATTATTTTTCTCAAATTTTGCATGTTATAGACAATTCAAGATAGATTCTTATTAACTTACATCCCACAACCAAGCACAGTAATTTGTATTCTGCTCCTTTGTTCTGAGTTTTGATCTGTGACAGTTTCAGATAAAAGAAAAGGAAATTAAGAGAATAGAATAGGCTGGATGAGAGAATAAAAAGCCATTTTTTTCCCTTACCAGTCAGCAGTTTATAAAAACCTTTAAGATGTATGATTTTCAAAACAAATAAAATAAAATAAAATGTATGGTTTTCAAAAGTTCTTCATTTTAAAATTACCAATAAAATTAATGTCAAAATTTCTAAGTAAGTCTAATGTAATTCCTAAATATGTCTTTATGTCAATATTTGTGACTTTATGTTTATACAATCTCTGATTTTGTATAAAAGTGCATTTTCATGTATCAGTTTTTTACCGTGGAAAAAAGCTGCAACCAAAAAGAGTAATATGGTATTTTATGGAAGCATGTTTGACCTTGGCTCTTTACCCCGTTACTTGACCATTGCATGATTGCTAACTAATAAGTTTGGAATAACCCCGAGTTTCAGGTTCCTGTGAATTCTCAGAATGCTCCAATTGCCCTTCTTCACTAAATCCATCCATTGCGGATGTTCGCCAGTGAGTGTTTCCATCTGCTCATAGAGTTACTGTTAAATTTAGATATATGATCATGTAGAAACAAAAAAGCATGCCAATGTCTGGTATGTAGTGGATGCTTAATAAAGGCTAATTCAATTTAAATCTAAGTCTCTTTCCATATTTTAGGAGGTTTTAATTAGCCCCTCTGCTAAGCATCACCTCTATCTCTCAGTAAATCCAGCCGTGTGTTTGGATTCCTTTGGGCCTGTATGTTTTTAATTGGGTAGTTCAGCCCAAGGTTCAATATAAAAGCTGGGATTCTACAATAAAATTATGGATCAATCAACAATTACAAGAAAAATAATTAATGGCCAGCAGTGGTTTTGATTATACAGCTGCAGGTGTGCTGGCTTTGCAGTCTCTGACATCAGATTTGCCCATATGCGAGTGCTCAGAATGCTCTAGTTGTCTTTCTTCACTAAATCCATCCACTGGGGATGTTCACCAATACACTTCTTTCACAATATATTTTATCTGCAGATGAGTGGGAGGGAAAGAAGACCTGTGCTGTCGTTGTTGGGCCAATACCATCCCCAAAAGGGTAAAAAACATCCTAGATGTTATAATTATTTGTGGTCTGCAGTATATAAAAGAAACACAGTGCATTATTGTATTAACATTTCATGGGGGAAGATTGTTTAAAAAGGCTTGTGGGGTGGTATGATAATATTGAAAAGACTGAGAAGCACTGCCTTTGAGGAATATCCTCTTCTTTCAGGATGTTCCTTTTTTTAAATGATTATGCATGAGAATAGCTCCTTACAGAGAGTAGAAGTATACCATAGACCTATGTGTAGGCCCTCTCCCTTTGAGTTATCACAAAAGTAGAATCATTGATGTCAGGCTGACCTACATTTGAATTCTGGGTCTGCCAAGTCCTAGCTGTGTGAACTTTGACATGCTAATTAATGTCTCTGTACAGTGACACTGACTGTCATTGTACTGAAAATGCAGGGCTAAGGGAAGGATTAGAGATAACAGTGCCCTGTGTCTGGCTCAAGATAGGAATGCTGTAAATGGTTGCCATAGTTATATTTATGAAAGCTGTGGCCAGGGGTAATGAGATAGCTAAGAACCAGAGCTCAGAGTCCTGTAAGGGGAGTAGTCTTGGGTCATGCAAGGTGGGAAAAGGTGCTATGAACCTGGATTTGCCTCTCCCCCTTGCTATTTTCCCTTGTGATTTACTCTCAGCATAATTCAACAGCTTCTGGCCATGGAATGACTTTGTTACTCTGAAATAATTATGTTTTACCATTCTTTCCTCTGGGCCCATAACCTTGCCACTGTGCTGGTTTTATAATTGTGGTGTTTCTGTATATTGCATGAGGATATTATTTGAAACACTCATTCCCACCCAAGGCTGTAGCAGAACAGTATTTCAGCCAAGAAAAGTCATCACAATAAATGAGGGGGCTGTGCTAGCATTTCCTGTGTAGTCACCTGAGAATTGGAGCAGTGCCGATCTCCCAGGCATCTCCCACAGAATGATTTATAGAGGATACACATAGCATAGCAAGAAGATATATTTCATGCTTAAAAGGTTAATTCTTGATTTGATTTGTTTTAGCAGTCCTGGAGAGTCAGTGGAGGACAAGAAAGGCAAAGAGAGGAATTACAGGGCTTATGCTCTTCAAAGAAGAGATAAAGAAATGCATGCAAAGAAATATTTAGTCTTTCTGTAAATATATCTCTTTAGTTTTCTCATAATCCTCCTCCAACACTGCTTTCCTATTGCATGTCTTTCCTGCTCAGGTCTCAGGTATTCTTTCTTTCCATTATCATTTATCTATAATTTCTCTCAAAACACATCCATTTCACAACTAGATCTTGTTGAAAGGTGAAAGAAGAGAGAGAAGTAGGAAAGTCAGGAGACATGAAAAATTCTTATATGTAACATAAGAAAGATATTCCACATTTATAGCCAAATACTTTCAAAAATGCTTTCTTTTAAGCATCAAGAATGATGTATAAAAATTTCCTGCAGAAAGATGTGTGCACAAATGCCTTCGGTGAATTTCAGAACGCATTGCTCAAGAGCTACTTACAATGATAACAGACTTAAAAAATAGAACATGCTGTTACAACCACCACTAATATTTTATTTATGTGTTTACTTCCGTGTGCAGGAAAGTAATGGCACCCCTGGATATGCTGATTGTAGAAAGATCACTTTTTCCCCCTAAAAGGCCAGAGGTTGCGCTATATATTTTCACAAAAATACGGCAGTAACCTCACATCTCTACAGAACTTTTCAGCCCCCTGGTTGCCACATATATTTTCTCAACAAGTGCATTGTTGCTTCCATGAATCCAAATGAAGATAGCAGATCAGGCACCCACACTTTCCTATGGTAGAGGAGGAAGAAGAATTTTTTACCTAATTGGAACTGTTGGTAGAAATCAATTTTGGAAGCCAAATAGAATTTCCTGGCTTGGAATTAGGCCAAGATATTGGAGCATGTTTCTCCCCTCACCATAAGTCTCAGAAAAAGGTCCACTGGGAGGAAGAAGACAGGGAGGAGTTTAACATCGTACTGGAAAGCTCAAGTACATATTTGTTTCACTGTCCATGGTGTCTTTTGCGAGTGAACAGGCACCATCTCACAGTGTTCCTTTTCGAGGAAAGCTGATGCAGCAGCCTGAGGCCAGTTTTTCTGTTTGGAGACCAGGATGTCAGTGGCAGAGTCTGTTGGAACAGCCTGGAGACTACTTTCAGTTACATATCCATTAAGCAAAAACTATGCATTAATAGAAGCAGCTACAGAATCATCTGAGCTGTTTGCATACAGATTGCTTCCAGGGTGGCTCTATGCACAAAATTCTAATTCATGCATACTTCCCTTAAAATCTCTGATGGTAACTTTTGAGGTCTCTGGAGACTGATAAAAACATGTCTGGTTCTCTCTGACTCTCTCTGACTCTCTTTTCATCTACTGAAGTATCATTGCCAATACTCTCACTGGCCTAA
This sequence comes from Antrozous pallidus, assembly GCA_027563665.1. NCBI lineage: Eukaryota > Metazoa > Chordata > Mammalia > Chiroptera > Vespertilionidae > Antrozous > Antrozous pallidus. The sequence goes on along the minus strand of CM050514.1, from coordinate 65,498,540 downwards.
TAGGTTTCGATTTCTTAAATAAATAAATCGAGAGAAAAACATAAAGGCTTTTTTTGGGAGCTGCATGGTGGTAGGCTGACTGATGCTCTTGCCTTCTTACTGACAAAGTCAGCCTCCTGCAGTTGTACTCCACCTTTTTTTAATCATGCCTGGGACTAACCCTACTTAGGCCACTTGCATACAATTTTAAGGAAGTTTAGGTGTTATCTAGTACACAATTACCAATTTATTAAAGTAACAGTCATCCAAAACCTACCATGAACACTGCTATAGAAACATCAAGGACAATTAGATGCTTTAAACTATATGTGAGATATCAATTTCAGTACGTGTACGATCTTACACTGTTTCCCCTCCAACACAGTTGTCCTTCATACCTGATTCTTTTTCAGAGTGGAAAATGTCTTTCTCCTATATGTGAGTTACTGGTCACAGAACCATCATCCACTCATTTGCCATTTAATCTGAATTGTTCTCTAGTCATCATCAAAGTCCTGCTCTTCTCTTCCCACCATTTCCCTCCAGCCTCTTCCTTCTCTAGCCCCACTATGGTGCTTTAGTTCAGCTCCTAAAATAATTTCTTTAAAGGTTATGAAGTCCTTTTGTGTTCCTTGCCATTTAATGAAGTCTATTCTTCAGCTCAGATATGCAAATCTATATGTATAAAAGGCTAATATGCAAAGTGTCCCCTGAGGAGTTCCGCCAGGAGACCAGGAGTTTGCTCACTCAGTATGAGATATTACTGCCCATCAGGGGGTGGTGCGGAATAAAGGAAGGCTTTGGCCGGCAGCCAGCAGCTGGGAAAGGAAAGCCCTAGCCAATAGCTGAATGTCCCAATCAGCCCTGATTGCCAGCCCTACCTATGCACGAATTTCATGCACTAGGCCTCTAGTAAATTATATCCATCCCAATCAGTTTCTGAGAATGAGGTATCTCAACCTCAGCTTAAACAGGAAGCAAGCTGAAGAAAGAAACATTTACCAACTGCTATGCACATCTACCAGACCTTAGACATCTGTGGCTTTTAAAATTCTTTCAACCTAAAAATTATCCAGATCACTTCTCCTCACAACTGGAATCCAAATCTTTTCACCAGACACCTGATGACTTATAAAGATTACACCTCCATAGCTCTCTGTCTACAGTTCTTACCATGGCCTCAGATATACATGCTGCTTTAGTGACATCAAGCTGTTTTGCCTTGGACATGACATGCTCCCTCACAAGTTCATGAATTTGTATATTGTACTATTTGGAAATACTTGTTTTCCTGAACCTATCTCATAAGTTCATTCTTTGAATCTCTATCCAGAGGTCTCTACCTTCAGAGAAACTTTCTATACACCTCAGACATAGTCTGGGTCCCCTCTTCTCTGCCTTTGAAACAATCATCCACTCATTTGCCAGTGAATCTGAATTGTTCTCTAGTCATCCCCATCTATTATTACAGAGTTCATTGTCTTATTACTTACATGTCTCCCATGAAAGGCTCAGAGTTACTAGAAGGGCTCAACATTTTACATTTTCTCAGTATATTCATTATATGGTGGTTAGGGTTTATTAAATAAAATAATAGAAGTGAAAGTGAACAAGGAATGGATCTCTCCTTTCAGGATTTCCTGATGATTCTACTCACTGGGTGTTGCCTTCTCCACAAGTCATTCTGAACTGAGACACGTTTATGACTTGCCCAAACACATATAAACTGAGTTAATGTTAATATGTTCCTACTACAACCAGTCTGTCTGTCTACTGTTTAACAAGAGGGAAAGCCCATGGGACAGGATGAATGGCCAAAACACAGGGTTGAGCTAGAGCTTCCTGTGGATTAAGTTCAACTTTCAGCTTCCTCTCAGGACAGAGGAATTAAGTTTCAGCATCTCTCTGCCTAAAATACTCATAGCTACTTGAAGTCTTTTTTGTTTTACTGCCTTGGTGGGATATGATGAAGAGAAAACCCAATGCCTCCATTAGCTGATGGTGTTTTTCTCATTTTAAATAAAGCAGGAAAAGTATTTGTTGCAGCAAGTGAAAAAGGGCACCATGAATTAAGCTTAAATAAAGAAAAACTTTGACTAAAGTGATCCAAATGTAATGGCAGATGATGTCTCTTCTAGTGATGTGTGACTGGAGCATGATGAAGACAAAAGGCAGGTCTGAAGACACTCTCCTTAGCTGTTAAACACTTGTAGCACTTTTCTCCTCCCTCTCATTATGACAGCAAACTACACAAGGTGCGAGCCCAGTCTCGGCCTCCCAGAAATAGCTTCCTGCTGCATCCTTAGTCACAACCACCCCAATTAGTCACTATCTGAATGACTATACAACCACAGATTTAGTTAAAAAAAAACAGTTTTCATCTCAAGAGTAATTCACAGCAATAAATGTTCCTCTTCTTACCATAACTTTTCAGAATGGCATTGCTACATGGAGAATAATACAGGTTGGTGCCTACTCTTAGCATTCATCTTTTCTGGAGATTGACAATGTGCCTTCAATTTTCAATCTTACCCTAGGTCTTCTACCAGTGCATGTGGGCATTCCAACATTTTGTTTTGTGAATGCAAGAAGAATTGAATAGATGTGGAGAACACAGAAGGGGAATGCTGAAAATGAAGTAAATCTTTAAAAGTGTGTTTTAATGGTATCCATCCATGAACAAAAACATGAATGATTATGTTGAGAAAATGCAAAGACACAGAGGCAGGAAAACAGGATGTGTGTTCCAGCTTTCCAAAAATAATTTCCTGCTTTCTAAATATTTCATCTTGAGAAAGGCATTTGACTTCTCTGATGCTCAATATATTCTCATCCTATCTAATGAAACAGTAATATGAAAATTGACAGTCACTCCAACACAAGATGGCTGCCCCCATGTGGACACAAGATGGCCTCCTCAAGATGGCCTGCAGAGGAGGACAGTTGTGGATGATTAGGACAGCAGGGGAGGGCAGTTAGGGGGGACCAGGCCTGCAGGGGAGGGCAATTAGGGGTGACCTGGCTGGCAGGGAAGGGCAGTTAGGGACAATCAGGCTGGCAGGGAAGCAGTTAAGCATCAATCAAACTGGCAGGAAAGTGGATAGGGGATGATCAGGCTGGCAGGCAGAACTGGTTAGGGGCAATCAGGCAGACAGGTGAGCATTTGGGAGCCAGAAGTCCTGGATTGTGTGAGGTGTATCTAACTACTTGTTTAGGCCCGATCCCAACAGGCAGTCAGACATCCCTTGAGGGATACCAGATTGGAGAGGGTGCAGCTGGGCTGAATTTCATGTATCAGGCCTCTAGTATATAATATGAAGACAAATATACCTTCTCAAATATTATGAATATTTGAATATTATTAGTGCAATAATAATAGTGCATTCAAACTATAAGTAGCTATGCAAGTACCATGGATTTTTATGATTCTCCAATACAATGCCTCACCACCTGGTACTAGTTATAATAATAGAATTTAAGAAGATCTCAGATACCATCTAGTAATATACTCCAATGAGCAAAGGAAATCAGCTTCTGTGGCTACAGGGGTGGGGGGGGGGAGATAATTCCCCTCCTTTTTTTGAAATAGCACTTTCATTATTAGATACTTTGAATATTGAAATGTGGTTCAATACCATTTAATTTAAGAAATGCTTTCATTTTTTACATTTACTATATACCAGAAGAGGACTCTACTGAGCAGCTTACAAAAAGAATCTAATATAGTTGTCTCAACAATCCTAATAAAGTGCATCATTTCCACTATTTTAAATATGAGAAAACTGAGGATTGGAGGCTTAAAATCATTCACCTGAGATCACACATTAGTGATAGATATAAGCTTTTTAGATTGTGACAAGCTCAAAGGAACAAATAATGCTGTAGCTCCAGGGGTCTGATGAGATGTTAAGAGAGGTATTTAATTGTTCCTTTCTTCTCTCTGCTGCCTTCACTGCAGTGTGAACTTACCAAAATGTGCTTGTGTTTCTCTTCCTCCACTTATAAAATAAGAAAAATAATACTTGCTAGAAGGCACAGAGGGATGCCTGAACAAATTAATGAGTTAATATTTGTAAAGAACATTGTGGCTCTTTAATAAAAGCATGTTGTAACTGAGAGCTAAGTATTCCATTACTAGAGTGGGTAGGCAGAGAGCCCAATAGTAAAACTATAGCCTGGTTTTTAGCTTGGTTTTAATAATACCATCATATTAGGTGAACAGAGAACAAAGCACCCGCAGGAACAGAGTCCAAGCAATTAGAAAAACTGAAATAATAGAACCATAGGATATTGTCTGTGATTTGTGTTGTTCGCAGGCTGTTGATGCTTAAACCATAGATCTCTTTTCAGACCTGTAAGTACCTCGAGTTGTATATCACCTTGCGCATCTGGAGAGCAACACATGTAAACACATGTGTTGCCTGACCTTTCAGTGCCGACTAGACCAAATGCTTCTCACCTTCTTTGGCTCTCTAGCTTCCTACTGGCCTTTGAAGATGTTGTGAGGCCAACCCATTACAGTCATACAGGCAGTAGGCTATAACAAAGTGCAGATAACTGGGACGTGATCTATATTCAAGAACTGGGCTTACATTTCATGTCAAACTGAGATTAGAGTCTCTTCTAGCTTTTAACATTTAAGTGGAAAGAAGCCATTGTATTATTTCCTTTCTGTCTTAAAAATCAGAACTCTTGTCTGACTATTTTAACAATGATAAAAAATATGTTAAGGGAGGTTGTCTCATATGTAGTTCACCATGGCTCTTGATATTTCTCTGTTCAATTATTCTTAAAATGAGTATAGGCAGTTCATTCTAAGGCCATGTCCTTCTTCCTGCAGAAAAACTTAGAATTGAAAGTTATTTATTTGGATAAAATATCACCAAAGCAATCCAGGCTTCATATTCAACTTTAACTTTCCTTGTTTATCCTAAAATTCACTAAAACAGCAACAAGAATAATGGTTGTGTAAGGAATAGTTATAATAATAAAATTTAAGACAGAGGAGAAATGGTGATATTTAAATAAGAATATGTAAAAAGTCTTTCAGTGCCTTTTAATTTTATGATTTTTTCAATATTATTTAGAATCCTGGATATTAAAAATTAGATAAAATATACAATAGAAAAAGATCAGAAATGAATAAGATCTTCTAAAGGCACTAAAAAGTTACATTTTCTTTCAAAATAGAATCAGAAAGCTTGTTAAGCATCTATCATATACCTAGTAAATAATAGAAAACACAAACATTCAGATTTACAGAAATTAGCAAAAGGCAAAAAATAAATTATTTACAAAAAAAGGATAGAAAATGAAAGCATTACCCAATGTGTAATGTTTTATTTATAAAAACAATTAGAAGTAAATATGACAATGCTAATACTTATTCGCTTATTACTTCTGCATGGTAGTGAAAGTTTGTTATATAAACTTGGCAATACCTCCTACAAAACTGGAGATATAGAACTAGTGTTCAGTTGGAAGATATGATCAGCGACTTGCTTTGGAGATACCCTTTGATTATATATTCTTGTAATTTATCTACCAACATAGTAGTCACCATTACATAATTCCTAGGAATTTAAAGCCAGTGAAATGACTTTCTATAACTAAAAACAACATGTTTTCTTATCCTTGAATTTACTCAAAACCTACAAATGGTCGTCATATAATTCTAATCATTTATTTATATTGACCTTTCTTTAAGAACCAAACTCTTCTCCATCTTGTATCTTTTCTATGGGCAAATTTGAAAAGGGAATACCCTTCTCCATAAATCCTGCTACAAAGTACCATCAGGTTTATCAGTCTTCTTTTATTCTGTGCATTTTTCTTTTGATATCTTGACTTCAAAGTTTTCATATAAGAGAATATAAGATATGTATCAACATATTTGAAAAAAATAAAAGTGGAATAATTTCTTTTATGTCTGTGTTTGAAATTAAGAAAACTGATTTCTATTTCTGACTCATCCACTACTTTGTGAATGACTATAGGTGGGCAACTTCACTTCTTTAAACTAGTTTTATCAGCTATTATAATAAAGATGTTGGACTAAAAGCTAGCCAGAATTTTTTAAACTATAATATTATTTGATTTTCATAATATTTGGAGTAGACCTAGTTGAACAATCAATGAGCAAGCGTTGTTTTCAAGAAAAACATTAGCCACAGAAAATACTTTTCCCAGGGTATAGGTTTGGCTTCTATGAATCAATATTAAAAATTTTTAAATAACTAGCTCAATTTAACTATATTTCCAACTTTTTGAGATAAGAAGCCATGAAAATATCATTTAATCCTCCAGCAACACCACAATGTAGATGATACTTTACATATTTTACATTTGAGAAAGAAGGTTTTCAAAGTCATGACCTGCTTCAAGTCCCACAGCTGAGAAATGGAACTATTGAGATTTGAGTACAGATTTTTATCATTTTTGGATGGATCAAAGAATGAATAGGTACAACAGGATACTTTGTTATGGCTAAAGTTTTTCTATTACTACTCAAAGGCATATTTCTGTTGTATGAAGACACAGAAAGGATGAGATAATCCCTAACATCTATCACTGGAAGAGAATCTAGCCTTGAAACTAACAGCCTCAGACTATACTAAAAAAGCCAAAGGAAGTAATAAAGACCATCAAATTCATAAAAGTAATATTTTTATTATCACCTTTTTTTGCAATGACTTAACAGATTCACAATCCTTTGAGAAAAATGAAAAAATGCAATGTCTATTATCACTAAATATACTTTTCAGTTATCCTTGCAAGATGAAATACTAAAAAGCTGAGGACACAGGACTATTTGTTAAGAATATCAATATAAGTATAAACTAGAGATATTGGAAGAAAACTAAAGATAATAAATCCTGAGTAAAATTTCTGGTCAGAAGAATAAATATGCAATCCAGTAGCTGAGAATAAAACACTGATGAAGATACAACAACTAAAATTTCTACAGCTTCAGCTTTATTCTTTGAAAACCTCTTCAGACACAATCCTACAGAGTCAAATATTTTATATGCATACTATGCTCAGAACATGATATGCACAGTCAACCCCTGAAAAAAACATGATTTTGAACTGTGCAGGTCCACTTATACATAGATTTTTCCAATAAATACATAATTAGCTCTCCATATCCTTAGATTTTGCATCCATGGATTTAACCAACATGGATCAAAACAATATTTTATATCCATGGTTAGGAATCCATGGATGTAGAGGGCCAACTGTATGCATTGCTCTATGTGCCATTTTACATAAGGGACTTGAGCATCTACAGATTTTGGTATCACCAGAAGTTTTGGAACCAATCCTCTGTGAATATCAAGGGATGCTACATTATAAATTTTATTTCTTAACATTCCAAACAAAAGCTGTAGCTGTTTTTCAAATACTTCAACATTCAAAGACAAAAGATTAACCAAATAACTTATATGCATACCGGAGGCCTGATGCATGAAATTCATGTATGGGGGGAGGAGAGAAGGGTCCTTCAGCCTGGCCTGCCTCTCACAATCCAGGACCCCTCACTCCTAACCACCTGCCTGCTTGCTCCTTACTGCTTGGCTTGCAGCTCCTTAGTGGTGCACAGAGGGGGGAGAGGCTCCTGCCACTGCAGCTGTGCTTGCCAACCATGAGCCTGTCTTCTAGCTGAGAGGCACTCCTACTGTGGGAGCACACTAACCATCAGGGGGCAGCTCCTGTGTTGAGTGTCTGCCCCTGGTGGTCAGTGCACATCATAGTACACAGTATTTCTGGTCATACAGGTTGTTCTGCTGTAAAGGTCACTGATCTTTGATAGAAGATAGATAGATAGATAGATAGATGATAGATAGATAGATAGATAGATAGATAGATAGATAGATAGATAGATATGCATAACCCACGGACATAGACAATAGTGCCATGAAGACCTAGGGAATGGGCGCAAGTGTGGAGTGTAGGAGGTTGATGGAGGAAAAAAGGGGACATCTGCAATGCTTCCAACAATAAAGATATTTTTTTAATGAAAATATCAAGCATTTATATGTCTTTTATGAGCCAGGCATATTTTTATATTTTTAGATATATTAATTTGTTTTCTAATTTCAAAACGACTATGAATTTTTCATACCCATTTTATAGATGGAGGAACTGAAGCACAGAGATAATAAGAAACTTATCCAAAGTTACACCGCTGGGTAATGATGAAATAGACTGAATCATAGGGAGAACAATTTTAGAATTTCTGCTCTTAACCACCACTAGGGTGGGTGTTTGTAAAGTTCAAGCACTCTGTTTTAGGGCACATGGTCAAATATTTAGGGACCTGGCAACAAAAGCATAAGGTGTGGCTTGGTGAGATAAGTCAAGACAATGAAAAAATAAGACAATGAAAACATTTACTTAAAGTAAGCTATACGCAAAGAAGTTACTTAAAAACTGAATATAGGTTATGATAAATACAGATTTATAGATATAGATATATTCCATTCTTATCTCAAGGAATCTTATGTTTAGAAATTGTTGAATTTCTCTAGTTTTAGATTTTCCACTCAAGACTACATTATTATAGAGTTTTGCATTTGTTTATACAATTAGATGCAAAAATATGCTAATGTATCATTAAGACAGAGATTATAATTACATTGGAGTCAGAAAATCTCAGTTCAAGTTCCCAAAGCAACCATAATTCTTTTCTTTGAAAATATCAGTGAAAACACATACTCTTAAAATTTGTTCTCCTGTGGTGTTAAAAGCCTAAGCACAAAAGGAACTTGCAGTAGTATCTGAGAATCAGAGAATAAAGTGAAAAACCTAGACATCCAGAAATTTCACTATTTTGAATAGTTTAAAAAATTTTTAAAGAAAATTAATTAATAGTTGATGAAAAGCCTATTGGAATGTAAAATATGTCAAGATTTTAATAATAATGTTAATAACTAAAAAAAATAATTTCAAAGATCTATAATTTGGGACTTGACTGAAATCCTCGAGCTATAGTGTTGCTATTACAATGCTAATAAAGGAAATTAATGTTTGTAATTAGACCAAAGCTTTAATACCATAAATCCTAATACAGCTATTAATTTTCAAACTTTTAATAATCTGTGGCTATTTTCAGGACTCAGTGAATTATATTTGTATTTCCTCGATTCAGGCCCAACGTGATGGCAATTTAGGAATTGTTCCGTTATCTCTATTTAATGTTATGATTTGATCAGGTCCAGTCTCAAAAACACACACACACACACACACACACACCTAACCAAAATATGTTTGGGCATTCGGTAGTTATAAAAAGAACAACAAATATATGAGTTTGTTTATGGTATAAACATCAGAGCAGAATAACAGGACATCAAAAATTTCCATTGGTTAAAAAAAAAAATCAATCCTTAAAATTTGTAATTTCCATACTTTACTCTTTATTGTAATTTTATAATGGTCACTATCTTAATCTTAGATAATTAAGTAAATATGTGTTCTTTCATTTTCTATCATCATTTATCTATCCATCCATCATTATATCTTATGTTTATGAGAACAGAATGAAATAATAAACTTGTGGATATCAGAAAGAATAATTTAACTTAAGAATCACAAAAAATGTATTTCTAAAATGTACCACTCATATCTGTGTCAGACAATAATCATACAAAGAATTCCTAATCATTCAACATGCATCCAAGACAACATCCTGAAAAGTGAAAACTGCAATGACACAGTTGAGTAACTGATAGAAATGACCTGTATTGCTCCACTGCAAAATTTGAATACTACTATTTTGCATAGCTAAGTGTTAGAAAGATGGCTGTCATTTAGTTTATGAAATCTCATCAAAATGTGTCAGACAACACACTAAAAAATTGGATAATAAATATAATATGCACAACAAGCATTCTAGTATTTGTATAGCAATCTCCAAATGACCATCTGGCTCATGTAAGGATTATCCCATCAGACACAGACCTTAAGACTCAAGTAAATTAAAACTCTGAATTCCATGAATTAAGTCTACAGCTAAGAAAAATGAGGCAAAGAGAAGCAGTTATTTGAAGATGGAGAGTAGAGAAACCAAAATAGAATAGTTACCTGTACAACATATATGACTTCTTCTAGGACAATAGTGTTTTAAAAGCAGGAATGAAAACTTACCTAAGGAGAGAATGAGAAAAAAAAAAGATTACCATAAGATAATTTTTAAAAATCTTAGAAGAATCCTATGTAATAAAAGAGTAATATGCAACTTTACAGTACCTCTGCTATACCCACAAGCCAAGCCCACCAACCAATCAGGAACAGATATGCAAATAAACCCAACCAAGATGGCTGCTGGCCTTAGAGAGCAGGAGGAGGCTTGGGTTTCCCCAGCAATGGAGGAAGCCAAGCTTTCTGTTTGCCCTTGCCGGCCCAGGCCCGACTCAATGCTGCAAAGTTTCAATGATAGAAGATAAATAAATCCCAGATACCAGGACCTCCGCTTGGGTCACTGGGAGGTGTGGCCAGCCTGCAAACCATCACAGAGGCTGCCTCACGCCCCAAGGGAATCCCCTCCCTGATTTGGGACACCCTTCAGGGCAAACCAGCTGGCCCTCACCCATGCACCAGGTCTCTATCTTATCTAATAAAAGAATAATATGCAGATTGACCATCACTTCAACACACAAGATGGCTGCCCCATGTGGTCAAAGATCCTGCCCCCATGTGGACACAAGATGGTAACCACAAGATAGCCAGCAGGAGAAGGCAGGTGGAAGGAACCAGGCCTGCAACAGTTGGGGGTGATCCAGGCTGCAGAGGAAGGCAGTTAGTGATGACCACACTGGCAGAAGAGGGAAGTTGGGGGTGACTGGGCCTGCAGGAAAGGGCAGTTGGGGGGATCCAGGCCTACAGGGGAGAGCAATTGGGGGGACTAGGCCTGCAGGGAGGACATTTAAGGGTGACAAGGCCTGCAGGGGAGGGCAGTTAGGGTCAAACAAGCTGTCGGGGGGGGGGGGGCACAGTTAGACATCAATCAGGCTGGCAGGGGAGTGGTTAGAGGGTGAGCTGGCTGACAGGCAGAAATGGTTAGGGGCAATCAGGAAGTCAGGCAATAGAGCAGTTGGAAGTCAACAGCCCTGGATTGTGAGAGAGGTCCCAGATTAGAGAGGGTGCAGGCTATGCTGAGGGACACCCCCTTGTGCACAAATTTTGTGCACAGAGCCTCTACTCATAACATATTCTTGATAGTCCCAGCTAAGTCTATATATATATAGATAAATTACCCATATTCACTATATGTTCCCATTTTAATTTTCTAGTTTTTAAATCCCTTTAAATGACCCTGATCCTCTAATCTATGGCCTGCTTTTTCCTAGCCATCATCTTTTCACACTAGTATTTATTGGCATTCCCTTGACTTAACTCCACTAATACTTAACTGCTCCTCAAATATGGATAATGTCATCCAAAAATAAAGAATTGAGATATTTAGACCAGATTCCAGACTTTGCCTCTTACTAGAGTGTCATCTTTATCAAAACAAGCCATCTGTGACCTGAAGGTGGTCACATAATTGAACTTAAGTGTGCTTCTAGCTTCAGGATTCTAAGCTATTGAGAGAAGGCAACCAGAGTGGCCAAGATAAATTATAAATAAAATACTAGATTTAACAGATCTCAGTTGAAATAAAATTCAGGGGAGAGTCTTTTCCCAGGCCAGTAACTTTATTTTAGTCCCTAAGATTGGCTTTGTTGTGTGTGGACAACGCTGATTTGGCAGCCAAAATTTTGGGCTTAAAAAAGCTTCCAGAAGGTTTTGAATTGGGATTTATACAATTTCAATATCATTTGTGAAAGACAAGACTGTATTGAAGTAGAAGATGGGAATGTGAGATGAATTGAGATAACATGGTAAAATGGATATAGTTGCCCAAGATCATTTTAAAACTTCTAATTTCAAAGGCCAATACCGTTCAGTGCAGTTGTCAGATGGAATACCTCTCAGCACCTACAGAAAATTTGTGTGCCCACAAGGATACATAAGGAGGTAAACCATGGTGCTGGGAACAGCCTAGGGCTGGCTCTCCCAGGAAGGAGCTGTGGTGGTTGCAGAGTCCCCAGTGCAAGCCCCATTTCCTTGAAAAATTCTCCAGGTGCACAACCTTAATGTTTCTCCAACTGGAGGTTGAAGTGTTCATTTTATGCATTGACTAATTTATGAGTTTAGTGAGAAATTCTTTGTAAAATAAATTCTAGAAAAGAGAGAACCTGAAAATGAATTCCCTCTACACAACATGTGTGTATGGTCCCATTAGCAGTCGCACAGTGGGCAATCGATTAGGGAGGGAAAAATGGCTTTTTTTATGGTAATGGATTTTGAGCCTCCTGGTGATAATTTATTTACTAGAAATTTTGCAGAGTTGGCGAGCACGCTGATGAAAACCCTCTGAACATGTTCACTTAAAAAGAGGGAAAAAAGTTCTTGGCTTATTTTTGAAGAATACTGTTATTAAATCATCGGAAACATATTGATAAAATATGCTTGAAAGCTATAGTCCTGTAATTTATAATACAAATTACATTGCTATTGACAAATGGCAATTTTATCATGCAATTAACTTTAATAATTTGAATTTCTCTGTTTTTTTTCTTCTTCTTCTTTTTTTTTTTAAAGAAAACCCTTGAAAGACATTCAATAATGCTGTACTAGGCTAGTCAGCAGTGCTGGCTTTTTAAAAAGCAATTCCCACACCCTTTGTATTTCTTTGCATAGCATTATTCTACCCATCTACGGACTAAAGTATAAAACCAGGTTCTTTTTACCCTGGCACCCAACCCCTCGAACATCCTGAGATCAAAGGGACTCCTGTACCTAAAATATCCTTGATATGGAAAGAGAGAATGGCAACCCAGTTCAAAGAATGTGAACTTCAGTGTCAGAATGACACGTGTTTCTATTTCACTTCCATCACTTACTGGCTCTGTGAGATTGTGCAAATACAATTTCTTCACTGAACTTCAGCTCCTTTACTTGTAAAATGCAGAAAAATAACACGCATTTTGTAAAATGTGGTAACACCATGTGCCATATACTTAGATTTTTACTTCATATCTGTTCTGCCCATGTCCTACAACCCCTTCAAATAACAGATATTCCAGGAACTGGCATCTCTTTTCATTTTCCTATTGGGAAACCTCTGTTTTTGACTCTACTCAGAATATAGGAGTATTCACTAGCAATTACATATCCATTTCTTTATACACATATGAATAATTTACTTCCTGACTTGGGAAGCACATAAATACTGGGCAGTAGAAAGAAATAAATTAGAAATAAGTTATTCATAAAGGCTCTTTTCTGGTTGGCTTTGTTAATATCTGGCAATGAAACTGTTATAGCAATAGAGTAGGAAAAGAGCAAAAGGATAATAAAGGTCCCTGACTTTGGAAAACCAGGGATTTTATGCAAATGATATTAGAGTCTATAAAAAATACAATATAGGATGGAAAGAATTATTTATAGAATGTGTTGAAGAGATAAATGAAGCATAAGAATATATGGACCTATCCATATATCCACAAAATATGTAAACAAACAAGTGATTGAACCAAGAGGAGAAAAACATAAATCAACTATTTATTCAGCAATTTAAACCACACTCCCCAGAAACCAACAAAATAAGCAGACAAAAATAGGAGAAAATGTATGATATATATTAAGAATGTGATTTGAATAGTTTTATTTAATAGACAAATATAGAACTTTACCTCTTATAATCACTGAACACATATTCTAATCAAGCACATATGGATCATTCATGATAATTGATCATATACTAATTAAACAGAGAAAGCATAAATTCCAAAGATCCATAATCATTCAGCTATATTATCTGACAAAAGTATAACAAAATAATAAATTTTTCATAAAAGGAGAGCTAAGTTACCACAGTTTGTCTGGAAATGACAAAAATGAAAATAAAAAAGACAACACAATAAAACAAAACAACCCCTTTCCACTATTTCAAAACAACTTTTTGGCTAAAGAGGAAATCTTAACACAAATTAGAAAACATTTAAGTAGATTTTAAAAAGCAGATTTAAAAATGTGTGGGCATTTATTCTTGTAACATAAAGAATAAATTCAAGCTTTAAGTGCTTTTATCTGAGAATATATATATATATATATATATATATATATATATATATGAAAACAATTGACCTAAACATTTAAACTCAAGAATTCAGTACATCTAAAAACACAAAGTAAAGAAAATAACAAAGATAAGGTCACCAATTTTTGAGATATAATTAATAAAAATAAAAAACTGTTTTTTTTCAGAAAATCATTAAAATAGAAAAACATTTCACAAATAAGCAGAAAGAGATAATGTTACCAATCAAAGTGTGAGACACAAAAGAGAAAGAAAAAATGTGCATTAAAACAACTATATGACAATAAATTTCTAAATCTAAACAAAATTATTTGACAAAAGTAGAAAATGTCTAAATTAGAGCAAGAGAAAGTAGAAAAAATAAATGGATAATTACATATTATAAAGATCTTCTTCCCTAAAACAAAACAAAACAAACCACTAGCCTTATCCACCCAGTCTCCCAACTCCTGCCCCATCTGTCAATTATTTGTTTGTTCTTGGATTTAATCTCCAACATTTATAAGGAATTCATACCAGTTAACAAAAGGAAGATAAACAATCCAATCAAAAACTGGACAAAAGACCTAAATAGAATCTTTTCTAAAGAAGACAGAAGGCCAAGAGACATCTGAAAACATGCTCAAAGTCACTAATCATCCTAGAGATGCAAATCAAAACTACAATGAGGTACCATCTCACACCTCTCAGAATGGCTATCATCAACAAATCAAAAAACAAGTGTTGGAGAGGATGCTGAGCAAAAGGAACCTTCATGCACTTTTGGTGGGAATGCCAACTGGTGCAGCCACTGTGGAAAACAGTATGGAGTTTCCTCAAAAAGTTAAAAATGGAACTCCCATTTGACCCAGTGATTCCCTTCTAAGAATATATCCTAAGAGAGAACCAAGATGGCAGCATAGGTAAAACACCTATCTTGCTGCCATACACAGCAATTTCAAAACTACAACTTAATGAAAGAACAAACACCATCAAGAATCACCAGAAAGCTGGCTAAGTGAAAATTCCACAAATAAAAGTGAAGATAAGACACTGTGACTTGGAAGAGCAGTGGCGGCAGACAGCGTTGAAGATATGCGCACAGAGTCAAAGGTTTGGAGGAGTGTGCACACCAGCAGATAGGGCGGGCAGCTGAAAACTGGCCAGTTTTCTTGAATGAGGGAGACAAAGACGTCCCACTGGACTGATTCTCCAGCTCTGGGCAAAGTCCAGGGAACCCACTATTGTACGGGGTAAAAACTGGACAGTGGGAGGGCACGCTGAAGCTCAGGTGCTGCAGTGGTCAGCGGGCTTGTAGAGAAGGCGAGCTTGTGTGGAGTGCACATGAGCTTGGGAACAGCGCGGCTGTGTGACCGCGCAGAGAGCACTCGTGACTTGCTCTTTCATTCAGGAAATCATCAGACTGCATTGTTTTGCAACTTTGGGTGAGACATTGGGTGTGTAGACTCATTTGGGAAGAGTCTGAATTCTCCAGCAGGTGGTGGAGCTCGGCAGTGGCTCTCTCTCAGAGACCCTGGGGCCACATAGGGCAGAGCTGATGCAGTCTGCTCAACCCAGAGACTCCACCCATCTAACCCAAGCATAGCTGAACTTCACAGATAATTGGCCTGGAGGTCAACCCCTCCAAGTGCTAACAATGATTAACCTGAGCTTAACTTCAACAAGACTGTGCAACCCATATCCACCTCAGGTAACTGGGGAGGCTGAGCCACTGTCCTTTGTAAAACATCTACCACACAAAGCTAATTGACCAACTCAGGGAAGCAGCCACCATGCAGAGACATGGAAAGAAATCAGATGTAAAAGAAATGGAGGAAAAAAAACAACTGGACATGGAATTCAAAACCACGGTTATAGGGCTTCTCAAGAGGCTCCTACAAAAGGTCGAGACCTATAAGGAAATAAGCAAGACCTACAAGGAAATGAGACCCTCAAGGAAATGAACAAGACCAACATGGAAATGAACGAGTCCTACAAGGAAATGAACAAGACCTACAAGGATATGAACGAGACTCTCAAGGATATGAAAAAGGACCAACCAGAAATTAAACATACACTGACTGAAATAAAAAATATTATACAAAGACATAAAAGTACTCTAGAGAACCCCAAGAACCAAGTTAAAGATGTGAAATACAAAGAGGTAAAATCCACTCAGCTGGAAAAGCAAGAAACAAAAGAATCCAAAAAATTGAAGATAGTGTAAGGGGCCTCTGGGACAACCTCAAGCATACCAACATCCAAATTATAGGGGTTCCAGAAAAAGAGAGAGAGCAAGACAATGAAAACCTATTTGAAGAAATAGTGACCGAAAACTTCCCACACCTGGTGAAAGAAATTGACTTAGGAGTCCAAGAAGCGCACCAAACCCCAATATACAAGAACCCTAAGAGGACCACACCAAGGCACATCATAATTAAAATGCCAAGAGCAAAAGACAAAGAGAGAATATTAAAAGCAGCAAGAGAAAAACAGATGGTTACCTATAAGGGCGCACCCATACGATTGTCAGCGGATTTCTCAACAGAAATGATGCAGGCCAGATGGGAGTGGCAAGAAATATTCAAAGTGATGAATAGCAAGAATCTACAACCAAGATTACTCTATCGAGCAAAGCTATCATTCAGAATTGAAGGTCAGATAAAGTGCTTTGCTGATAAGAAAAAGTTAAAGGAGTTCATCACCACCAAAACAATACTATATGAAATGCTGAAAGATATTCTTTAAGAAGAGGAAGAAGAAAAAGATAAAAGTGTAAATTAGGAACAATAAATAGACATCTATCAACAAATGAATCTAAAAATCAAGTGAATTAATAAGCTGATGAACAGGATAAACTGGTGAATGTAACAGAATCACGGACATAGAGAGGGAATGGACTGACAATTCTTGGGGAGAAAAGGAGTGTGGGAAGTGCAGCAAGAGACTGGACAGAAATCATGCAACTATGGGAGAGGACCTTGGAGGGGGGTGAGAGCGGAGGGTAGGATGGGTACCAGGTGGAGGGGAGCTATAGGGGAAAAAAAAGGGAACAATGTAATTAATAAACTGAACAATAAAGATAAAAAAGAATATATCCTAAGAAACCAGAAATACCAATCAGAAAGATATATGCACCCTAATATTCATAGCAGCACAATTTACAATAGCTAAGATTTAGAAACAGCCTAGGTGCCCATCAGCAGATGAGTGTGGTAAAAAAGGTGGTATATCTACATAATGGAATATTATTCAGCTATAAAAAAAGGAACTCTTACCATTTGCAACAGCATGGATGGAACTAGAGAGCATTATGCTAAGTGAAATAAGCCAGTCAGATAAAGATAAATATCACATAGTCTCACTCATATGTGAGATATTATGAACAACATAAACTGATGAACAAAAATAGATCCAGAGACAAGGTAACACTGATCAGACCATCTAACATCAGAGAGAAGGCAGGGGAAGGGGGCTAGAAATCAACCAAAGGACTTACATGCATGTATATTAGCATAACCAATGTACACAGACATTGGGTGAGGGCTTGTCCCTGGGTGTTGAAGTGCAAGGGGTGGGGGAATTCAATCAGGGAAAAAAGATGTATATATAATACATTAAACAATAAAAAAGACAAAATCATCTATACTAATATTATGTCTAGGTAGAAATAAGAGATATGAATGATAGGAAAAAATAAGAGATCATGTACAGGTCAAGGTTGAAAGTGGGCCACAACATGACTTATATGTTTAACTCAGTATTCTGTTAAACATAACACACACACACACACACACACACACACACACACACACACATACAGCAACAACAACAAAAAATAACACCAGAAAACAAAAACAAACACAAAGCTACAATGTGAGTATACACCTAGACCAGTGGTTGGCAAACCGTGGCTTACATGGTGTGCCACTCTGTTGACTAATGAGTTTGCTGACCACTGGACTATACTAAATGTTACCATGTAGTTGGAAGCTGTTAGGATTAGGCAATTGTAGCATATTGTGTGCAAAGTGGTAAAGGGTAGTATACTGTGGTCGGCAAACTCATTAGTCAACAGAGCGGCAAACCACAGCTTGTGAGCCATGGTTTGCCGACCACTGCCCTAGACCAAGCACTCATAGTCAAATAACTAAACTTAAAGCTTCCCTGGTTTTCCTAAAATGCTGACTCTTAACTTAAACAAAACTTAAGCTTTATTTTTGTCAGTGTGAATTTACAGCCTCCTAGATAAACACTATAAATGAGTAACCATATTCAAAAAAGAATGTAAGTCTTAGTAATCAATCACAATAAAAAATCTATTTACTCATTCATGCTTTATAAACTGAGCTGTAACTGCTGAGAGTCTACATTCTTTACACTTTTAATTGGAAGTCTCTGTGTTCTTGCATAATTTGTTTCTAGCTCAATAAACTGTTCATGTCAAGTGGAGCTCTCTGAATTTTCTTTTGGTAGAAGAAGGGAAAGGATAAGAGGAAGAGATAAAAGGAAAGCAGGAAGGAATGATAAAAGAAGGAAAGAAATTAAAGACATATTTGACAGTGAGGTGAAAAGAGCCCAAATACAATTAGGCAAATGTAAGCATTTTGTATACTAGTAGAGTGTGAGGGTTAAAGAAAAGGTCCAAGCTTGGCCCAACAAACTCAAGATTTCTAACTATTGTTACCATGATCAGATGAGAGTGCCTTTGAGTTTCTGGAATCTAGGATGACCCATCTCTGGTTCCCAGAGGCTCTGTTTTGTTATATACAGACATACCTTGGAGATATTGTGGGTTCAGTTCCAGACCACCACAATAAAGTGTGTATTTCCATAAAGAGTGTTGTAATCATCTTGCCTTCATTTTATACACACACACACACACACACACACACACACACACACACACACACACACACATAATTTAGGCCTCAGAGCCCTTCTCAAGTTTTGTGAGAAGACAAAGACACTGCCAGGTATCTTCACTGCTCCACTGGAAGCAGGTGCTGAGAAATATTCTGAAACTACTAAATCTAAGTTGCTCTATTGTTTCTAATCCTGGCTCTGCCCCAGAGTTATCTGCCCCAGAGAGTTTATAAACTACACATGTGGAAACCCTTTAACAGCTCTACTGAGAGAGAATATCCAGTGATGGGGATTATGCATCTGTCTTCTGTAAGCTCTTCAGTTATTCTAACGTGTCCAGACCCACATTAATGCAACTGGCTATTGAAAACTACCCATCTGTTTTACCTTCCATTCAGTGTGAAGAATCCTCCCATTAGCTGTTCAGCTCTTGGTAGAGAGATTTAAGGAACAATGTTAGAATGGAGGTTGCAATCTTATATTCTTGCTAAGTAAATTAACTTCAAGCCTTCCCATGATTAATTAGCCAGGAACCAAACTTTACTAAGTTCCCTTTTCTATTCAGCTGAGGCAAGAGAGAGGTAATTTTGCTAAAGGGTATACCCAGTGTTGTGTTAATCACAAGTATAACAAAGAGCCATTAGCAAAAGGAGTAACCAGCCCTTTGGAAGAATCCGAATGTGAGGTAATAGATGTGCTTCTTGTCCTTAGCCTGCTAATGATATTTGTCTAATATGGGTATTGGCTCCTTTAAAACACATCAATAATAGACTTTGAATATTTAAAATGCACATGAAAATGAAAATTATTTTGACAGATTTACTCAAATTATATGTAAATGTTATGCATATTTAATGCAAATATACATGTAGTTCTCCTAACTATTGCCTATGCTTCACTGTGCCCCTTAGTAAAATGCTAATGGCTCATCTTACTTTCTTATTGTATTCAGCAGTTAATTGTTAATATAACTTGTGGGTTCCATACAATGGCTAAATAAAATCAATGAAAAAAGGTGCCTGACCTTGAGAATATGAAATTCTAGTTGTGGAAATAATACATGCTCCAAACCACCCAAATAGGTTCATAGTCATGAATTACTTATCTTGCTTAATGGCACTATTCACACACCTCTGAGGACCAAGAAGAAAAGCTCAAAATTAATCAGGACTTCTTTCCCCCTCATGCACATGTCCCAAGCATCAAGTTAAGTTACCAAGCACCAGTTATCTTTCAAATCCACTTCCTTTTCCCTCTTCCAAGACTTCATTCTTAGTTCAGCTGGGTTGGAAAGAATGGAATAACTAAGAATATCTCACTTGTTTCTCTGCTTTCATCTTAACCTGTGCTCTGTTTCTGCTACCAGAACAATCTTGGCAAAACCTATGCTTAGAGTTCTTTAATGACTTTCTAAATCAAGCATGTCAATCTCAAAGGCTAACACAGTCTAAATAAACAAGGTGCAAGTTTATGTGGGATGCAAAATAGCAAAAGCTTCAGTTCTCATAGAAACCTAAGTTTACGAGTATTTCAAAAAATATAATATAAAAGAAAAAAAGAACAAGAGCAATGGCAAAATAATGTTTTCTTCCTGACACTTGGCATCTCTTGTCTGCTACTATTTTTTCTGCTTTGGGGGAAATCAGAGTGATTATTTTCAAAACTGACCCAAAGTGAATGCCAGTAATTCCGGATCTGACAGGAGACTTATTTCCTTTCATAATTGTAAATAACTGCTCATACCGTTACATGGACTGGGCCTTAAAAATATTCATTGTGGGCTGCATGCAGCCCATGGACCTCGAATTTGACATGCCTATTCTAAATAATATCCCAAATTCTTTGTATAACATTTATGTCTTTCATAATGATTGCCTAATTATCACTTTTGTCAGTTTTTAACTTGACTCCTGTTCTCAGGTCAAAATCAAATATTTGCAGTCCCTTTATGCAACAACAATTAAGTTTCTATTAATAATAATAGTACTTCTCTCTGGAATTGCTTCCCTGAAATATTTTCTTTTTCTCATCTACTTGATGAACTCATGTTCATTCCACAGAAGTCAGCTCAAATGATTACTCTTCCCCAATATTCAGTCAAATCAGTCTCTCAGGTTTGATATATTTTTATTTCCAAAGTATTCCAAGAATATCACATATCATTTTTCTTTTGTTGCAATGCAGATAAAAAGAAAATTATATGTAACTCTAATAATATGTACCTTTTACTTTATGTATGTCTCTTTCTTTAGTAACAAGCCCATTTACTCTTCACATCCACCTAGTTTAATGTCTATAGAGAACACCTGTGCCCTCAATACCCCAGGGTAACAAACGCTCAGTTACTTCCCTATTATTCTATAACTCCTGATGTTTGGTGCGATGGAGCAAGAGAGAATATAGTATGCAGCTCCTTTCTGAGCCTCACAACGTAAACTAAAATCTGCCAGCACATCACCATTGCTGCCATGACCACTATTATTGACCCTGAGGATCTTTATCACAGAAAGCCATTGTTGCTAATGAAATTGTTTTCTATCCCTTGGATGAGGTGAGGGCTGAGGTGGAATATTTACTTCTTCTGGATCCCCAATAGACTATATAGGCTTCCCCCCACCTTCCAATTTCTTAGAACCTAGCAGAAAGTCTGGAGCATTCTAGGGGCATCATTGGATTCTGGATGGATGGATGGATGGATGGATGGATGGGTGGATGGATGGATGTTGATAAAATATAAAGCAACTAGAGAGTAGTTCCAAAGCTCAGGTCTAAGAGGTTTTTTGTGTTTTTTTGTGTTGTTTTTTTTTGTCTACTATTCTGGTGTGGATAGACTACTAATATAATTAATTACAAGGAAAGAATCTCTGTGGCATCATATAGTTAAGGAGAGACTTCCTAGAATAGGTGAAATTTGAGGTGGATCTTACTAAAAATATAATTCAAATTGGCAGACCATTTTAAAGAAAAACTTCAGGCTAAATATAAATATGGATACAATATTGTGAAGGACAGAGGCCACACTAAGTATCACAAGAAATACACCAGATTAAGAGAAACTATGAGTGCCTTGACTGCTGGGTTGAGGGCTCTCATTATTCTGGAATAAGTGAACTATGCAAGAAACTGGGGTAATCATGTCAATGTTTGAGGACTTGTTGCATAAATCTCATATTTTGTGTCTGAAATCAGAAGAGAATAAAGTACACTGAATCTATTACATAAGCAGAGAATTGTGCCTTCAGTTCATCATACTTAACACACCACCAGACACCACAAAGGAACTGAGAAGCACTTTTTGAGTTTTGTGTACTAGGGTCCCTTTATTGGTAACCGAAATGTATACACTATGAATACATTATGATTGTTGTTTAACAGACAACAAGAGCAACTCTGTACAACAGGGAAGAGTAGAAACTGAAGGTGACCTAATAAATTGAATCTGCAAGGAAATGTAGAAAAGTGGTATAAAATTTCCCAATGGGGATTGGTAGATTAACATTTCAAAGCCAAATATCATTAAATTTTAAATGGCTATAAATGATTTCCTTGATTTTATGTTTCATTTGAAGAAAAAAGTACCTTGAATTGTTCCCTAATGCTCTATGTGAGCCCTAGTTCAGAAATAATTTACAAAAAGCCATCATTGAATTACTTAAACATCTCATAGGAAAACTGTTTGTTTATTTTTTGAAGTGATGGCCTTCCAAAGTACTAATACCAAGCAGAATGTGAACAGAAATGCAATTAAGATGAGAGATTATGCTTTATTTTAGTTCCTGGCACTTATTAGGCAAAGAATGAATGTTTGTTACACGAATAAATGGATAGATCAGTAACAAGAGGACAACTGGAATTTAAACAGACCACTGGAGAAACTTAAAACTTAATATGATTTAAGCTACTCATTGTCAGCTTAAGTCTAAAAATATATGGAATAAACCTATCTACAAAATGTGAATGAAGAATCTATTTAAATGCAATTAATTATAATAATAAAGAATAAGTCAAGTGGTCCAGAAGGAACACAAATAAGGAAAAGGAAATTCCTTCTTCAATTCAGGCATTGATATTTTCAAGGTCACTATACCTCAAATAAAGCAAGTTACATTAGGGATTTTTCTACTTTACTTATCACAGAAAGACCTGCTAACTGTCCATGGCAAACATCTACTGCACATCCATTTCCATCTTGCGATTTAGACCAAGTCTTTGTAGAAAAATGAAAGCAACATAAAATATGCAGAGAACATCCTTATCCCTTTAGGCTCAGGATGAGTTGAGCATTTCTGAAAATATTATGCAAATTTGAAAATGTTTTCTGTGCTATAGGCCATTTAGCTTTGGCTTTCAACATCTTGAATCTTGGATAGTTGAATCAGATTTATATTCACTAGGTGCTAAGAAAGTGTGCAACTAATTACACCAGGGACATTCTCTACTGACCCACCCCACTGGCTGCTCAAATTTTCAACTTTACTTCTAAAATTATATTATGAGGTATTGTTCTGGACACTATATTAAACACTCTACTGAAGAGCACATTGGTCTGTGGTATATAGATAATTCATTAATTTCACTTATTTCCACAATCAATTATGTTGGCTACAGCCCAATTCATCATTTTATGATATGTATTGATTGGTAAGGTTAGAGAGACATCATTCATTTTTTTTAAAAGTAGGCACGTCCATAGGCTCCCTGTGGGTCTATATAAACCATGAAAATGACAATCTCCCCAGAATAAATTATTTTTGAATTTACTTCATCAAATTGTCTAATTATTATTCAGGCTCACTAAGCTATGCAGATACCTCATTCTTCCATGGAATTATGATCTTTCAGGACATACATACCTTTTCTACATCGAAAGTAAAATATTTCCCATCTTAACATACTACCGCTTCTTTGGTACAAGAAAATAAGCACTAGTATTCATCACGTATAGGAGAGAGGAAGCTAGTGATTTGATTTTCATGTATTCCTTATTAATCAAGAACTAGAGAAAAGGTCTCAACCTTAAGTCTCCCTGCCCCCCACTTAGCAGAGTCACCTGTATCCTCTATGCTGTCTACTGTGTCCCTGCTTCCACAAGACAGTTTGGACACTGTAAGAACTAATTTAATATTTCTCAGCCAGGACAGTTCTGAATAAATTTAGAATCTCAGAACTTAAGAGTTGCAGATTGGTTTTTGTCATGCCAGCGACATGATACTGGTAGTGAATGTCTTTATTTGTTCCTTAGGTGCAACTGTTCTAAAATCAGAACTAATATCTATTCTCAAATTATCCATTCAGAAGTATCTTTGTTTATAAGATCCAGGAGAATATCACTTCAATGTGAGAAACATCACTTGAGCCCATTTAGTATGTAACAGCTTTTCTTATAAACTTTCCTTATACAGTCAAATACTGTAATAATCTTCTAAAAAGGAAAATAATAATAAAGTATTTTGCTTTGTCCTGTATAAAGTTCTTTCTAGAGAGACAAATTTATTGCAGATTATAATAACTTTATCACATTGTTACATTTTTTTAAAGAAAACTACTTACTCTAAATTGCATCTAGCAAAGGGTACTTAACACAATTAATCATTTGTCTGTTGCCAAGAGTTATTTATTTAAAACTAGAATTTGCTGAAAAGCATCACATCATTTTTTACTTGTGCCACAGAAAGTAATTGTGTAATTAGTAACTGGTTTACAGAAGCATGTTTTTCACGTAATGCTGATAACCCAGGTCTAAATTGCCTTTTCCATGCAGGATCCAAAGGCACTTTATAAATCATCATATTTAAGTCTCTACTCACACCTGCTCACACCCACACATAGCTGCAAATAGGGTATATTTAAAGAGGCCATTTAATACTAGGATAACTACTGCAAATAATTCTCCATTGGGGTAAAATGCAGCAAAGTTTAACAGATGCTCAAGAACAATATACACTAGTTAAGGTAAAAAGAAATAAAGAATGTCATCTCCAATTAAAATGACAGGAAAGATTTACAAGGAGAAAAGTAATTACTCACTTGGACGCTGGCCAGGAAAAAAAAGAGCTAATACCCTTCACAATGGGAAAACTTTTTCTAAAGCTATATTAGAATGGAACCTTAATACCTCAGCAAAAACTGAGTTTTCAGAGAATAATAGACAAATAGAAATGTTCTCCATAAGCACAGCAGTTTTATTTATGGTCTAATCATACCCCAGTGAAAAACACACATGCTTTCAGAGGTTAAGAACTGGAGAGATCAGCCCCAGTCAGATTTTTCTCAGGTTCAATTCCCGATCAAAGGTATGTACCTTGGATATAGGCTTGATCCCCAGCTGGGGTCAAGGTGTGTGCAGGAGGCAACCAATAAATGTGTCTCTCTCACATTGATGTTTCTCTCTCTCTCTCTCTCTCTCTCTCTCTCTCTCTCTCTCTCTCTCTCTCCCTCCCTTCCTCCCTCCCTCCTCCCTCCTTATACTCTCCCTAAAAATCAATGGAACAATAACCTTGGGTGAGGATTAAAAAAAATGGGAGGGATCAGAAAGATTAGACTATGGGCAGTGAATTTAAAAGATAGAACAAGAAAAGGAGCCTAGAATTACTAGCATAAAATTACTAGAATAGAAGTTGCAGAAAAATGGTTGATAATGAATTAAACTAATCAAATATCCTTTTGTTTTATAATCCTGTACTTTATCCCCATTTCAAATATTATTGTAGAGATGGTCTGCTAGTAAGTTAACTATAAAAATAATAATGATATACTTGGAAAGGACCTTAGGAATTATTCCTGGTTTGCTAAAGGGAAAACTAAGGCCTGGAGAATGGAGGCAACAGCCCAAGATAACATATCTTATCTAATAAAAGAGTAATATGCGAATTAACAATCACTCCACTACACCAACCAGCCATGCCCGCCAGCCAATCAGGAGCGAATACACAAATTATTTCCAACCAAGATGGCTGCAGCCACAGAGTGAGCAGCGGGGAGGCTTGGGCTTCCCAAGCAATGGAGGAAGCCAAGCTTTCCACACACCCTAGTGGGCCTAGGCCTCCACTCAAGGCTACAAAGTTTCAATTATAGAAGATAAATAAATCCCAACAGAAATGGCTGTCGCCACAGAGCAAGCATAAGGCTTGGTTCCATTCCAGGCTACAAAGTTTCAGTTGTAGAACATAAATTAATCCCAGATACCAGGGCCTCTGCTTGGGTCACTGGGGGGCATGGCCAGCTTGCAAACAACCACAGGCTCCTTGCCCAGGCTGCCCCACACCCCAAAGGAACTCCCACCCTGATCTGGGACACCCTTCAGGGCAAACCAGCTGGCCAGCACCCATACACCAGGCCTCTATCCCATCT
Organism: Antrozous pallidus; assembly: GCA_027563665.1. Taxonomy (NCBI): domain Eukaryota; kingdom Metazoa; phylum Chordata; class Mammalia; order Chiroptera; family Vespertilionidae; genus Antrozous; species Antrozous pallidus. Next base: position 65,472,217 of record CM050514.1, on the reverse strand, counting down.
AATAAAAGAGTAATATGCAGATTGACCATCATTCCAACACACAAGATGGCTACCCCCATCTGGTCAAAGATTCTGCCCCCATGTGGATACAAGATGACCAGCCGGGGAGAGCAGTTGGGAGGGACCAGGCCTGCAGGGGAGGGCATTTGAGGGTGATCAAGCCTGCAGGGGAAGGAAGTTAGGGGTGACCAAGCTGGCAGAGGAGGGAAGTTGAGTTTGACCAGGCTTGCAGGGAAGGCAGTTGGGGGCAAACAGGTTGGCCGGGGAGCAGTTAGGCATCAATCAGGCTGGCAGGCAGAAGTGGTTATGGGCAATCAGGAAGGCAGGCAGGTGAGCAATTGGAAGCCAGCAGTCCTGGATTGTGAGAGGGATGTCCGACTGCCCGTTTAGACCCGATCCCATTAGGATTGGGCCTAAGCGGGCAGTCGGACATTCCTCAGGCTGGGCTGAGGGATACCCTCCCCCCAATCCCACCCCTGCACACAAATTTTGTGTACCGGGCCTCTAGTCCTATATAATAAAAGGCTAATATGCAAATGGACCAAACAGCAGAAAAATCGAACAAACAACCAAATAACCTGTCACTATGACATGCATTGACAAGCAGGGGGCATACATAGAACATGGCGGGCATTGGCAGCAGGTGGCAGAGCATGGAGCATGGCGGGTGTTGGCCGCAGTGGGATGGTGGAGCACCGCAGTGGGACACTGGTCACTGTCATCAGAGCAAGCCTCTGGTGGTTACTGAAAATTCTTTCCTCCTGTGTGCTGCGGTCCTGCCCAGCACTGACACCTGCTGCCAGTGCTGGTTGCCAACCCCAATCACCCCTCAGGACTTCTTCACCTCTCCCTGCTCCCATGGGGAGATTGGGGCCAGCAGCTGCCTCTGCCACCTGTGGCTGGCACCAGAGCCACTGCTCACACCCACTGCCTGCTGGAGGCAAAGACCAACAAGTAGTTAACATATAAATGCAAGAAGTCTGTCAGAAGACTGATGGACTTTGATATTCAGCAAGAGCTGAGAATCAGCATTGTATTACTCTGATGCTGGCTGAATGGCTGAAGGAAATCTCTTAACCTGATAATCAAACTTTACCATTGATATGTCTGTTTCATTTGCTAAAGGGCAAATGTTCATTCTAGTAAATAAAAAGCTATGTGTCCATTCAGCGAGCCACTACGTTAGAGACTAGGTCTCTGCCTGGCTCCTCCAGTAATTTCTAAATTTATATTTCTTGTCTAGTATATCTAGCCCCTTCTTCAGATTCCAAATCCTTGCTTCAAAAGGTTGTGGCAACTGTTGGCACTGGCCTCACTTGCACTCACAGCCTGTGCTGGAGCCACCACTTGCACCCACTGCTGGTGCCCAGCTGCTGCCCTGATCACCCCTCAGGAGCAGAGGGGAGATGGATAATCCCTCAGAGGCAACTGAGACCAACAGCCACCACTCACATCCACTGATATGCCGCTCCATTCACACCCACTGCTGGCACTGGCCAAAATCATTTCACACCATCAGCAGGTGCAAGCAGGGCTGGTGCTGTCATCATGTGGGAGCAGGACTGCTGGCAGACAGGGGACAGAGGAATGTGGCAGAAGGGGCTGGGTGGGAGAATGGAGGATGGGCCAAAACCCACCCCTGTGCCCACCACAGTCTCATGGCCCACAGTTCCTCCCAAGGTGCACAAATTCATGCACTGGGCCCCTAGAGATGAGATAATTTCACCATGAACTCATACATACATTCCTATTTGGAAAATTACATGATTATGGCTAAGGTCCTTACATGTTTCAGGTAATTCTAACCTTTATCAAATGTGCACAATTGTTTGGTCCAGTAGGGCAAGAGCCAGGGAGATTTGTGTGCACGTGTCCATATGGCTGAAGTGTAATCACCTTTCTACCTTAGTATTTGTAGGATCAAAAACTATTCTCTATTCCTTTGACTAACAGATGGTGGGGAGAGCATGAAAGCACAAAGTGACATGAGGAATAAATTGGAGAGAAACATTCATAATAACTATGATTAGAAGAATTGAGCACAGTCCATAGGAAAATGCATGCCTGCCAAATCCAATTTCATTTTTATTTCAACCTCCTCTTGCACCTCCCTCACTATAACACCCGGGATCCTTAAACACTGACTTGGAATTAAAATGGATTGTTTGCAGCTGCTCACATGAAGGCATATTGGGTTGGCCCCTCCCAGTGTTTACATGTGGCTTCCCTTCCATGCCTTAGTTCTTGACAGGGAAGCCCATTTGAGAAACAACAGGAGAACAAACTGAACAGAATGCATTTTATGAGTCAGCTTGATCCTCATCCATGGGCTGAGTTCATAGCGTTAAGCCATTAGCCCCATTGCCTGGTTTTTAAAGAACTTGCTATCTTTGGTTATCCCACTGACAGGGTAGCTGCAGGATTCAGCCTTTTGCTCCTTCTATTTAGTTTCTGTCAAGTTCCTCTTTACTTCTGCCCACCTTCTATAAATTCTGTGATGGTTGAGTAGAATTTAGAGTTGAATAGGAATAAAATATGGCATAGCGCCTGATTGTAACAGTGACTAGTAATTTTCAAAACCCTGTTCTTAAGCAAAAGAGAATGAAATTGTTCTTGCATCTGGCCAAGTGCAGCCAATGGGAGAATCATGAGATTATCTTGGACTATGGTAAGCACACACTATGCACTGCAGGGCCTCAGCTGATGCTGATCGAAATGGGGAAAACCCAGCTGCTGTGTAGGGGTTCTATTCCTTCTAAAACTGAGAGGCCTAACTGGTATTTCACTTAGCAGGCTTCACCCAGTAGGTGAGAGTAGGATTATTACATCCCTTGTTGAAAGTTAAAAATAATTTTGCCTCCAGCTAGAAAAACAATAGGCATTAGTAAAATAAATGTTAAGCCCTGCCTTACAGGTGCTCACAGTGAAATGACAACTGGACAAGAGTACTGATATTGTTGCAAATAAGAGGAAGCATTATAATTGCTCTGTTTATAAAATTTTACTCTAGGGATTGTAGACTAGTGCAGCCACTGTGGAGAACAGTATGGAGTTTCCTCAAAAAAGTAAAAATGGAGCTCACATTCGACCCAGTGATCCCACTTCTAGGAATATACCCCAAGAAACTAGAAAGGTGAATTAGAAAGGATATATATGCACCCCTATGTTCATAGCAGCACAATTTACCATAGCTAAGATTGGGAAACAGCTTAAGTGCCCATCAGCAGATGAGTGGATTAAAAAACTATGGTACATTTACAAAATTGAATACTATGCTGCAGTAAAAAAGGAGCTCCTACCATTTGTAACAACATGGATGAATTTGGAGAGCATTATGCTAAGTGAAATTAGCTAGGCAGAGAAAGATAAATATCACATGATCTCACTCAGTTGAGGAATATAATGAATGACATAGACTGATAAATAAGAATGGATCCAGAGACTGAGAAAAGTCCATCAGAATGTCAAACCTCAGTGTAAGTGGCAGGTGGTAGGAGTAAGGGGGAAGTCAATATATTTGAACTCTTGAACTAAGGTAAGTAATTTGTGTTTTTACATCCCTGACAAAGTTTATATAAAGTTATAAAAAAATTGGCAGCTAGTTTGAGATTGAATTGACATGGCCTAGAGCTTGTCATCTCCTATAGATACCAGTCCTTAGGCTAGGCCCTCCTTAACCTCCCGTGACACCATAATACCCTTATATGATATTATTCTACAATGTCATTATAATTTTTGATATTTGACAACAGCATATTATACAATTATCCCAAATAAACTTACAAACTAATTCTTTGAATGTTGGGCAGCAATGTAAAAAAGGATAGGAAAGGAATTAATCCCTTTCAGAAGGAATTAAGGCACTGGGAAGGCACCTGAGCATTCTATATTGGCCCTTCTTGCCCTTTTTGCCAAGAGGGACCCTCTTCTTACTATCCAAATACACACAGCTGTTGCCTGAGCTTTCAGTTCAAGCTGTGGCTGAAGCCTCTGGGCAGCTGGCATCATGGAACTGTCTCTTGACCAATGGTGTGAGCTGGGCTCTCTCTGGAGAAGAAACCTGGGTCCCCCAAGATGTGTGATCAGTACCGGGACCCCGCCAGCAGGTTCTGGATGTGGAGGCCATGGGGGCATTAGACTACAAAGGAGACAGAACTGATCCTCACATCACCCTGTTTGGCCCCGGAGGATGGCTGGTTAGCCAGAGACGGGTAAGATTCCTAAGGGAAGGAACAACCTAAGACAGGCACAGTTGTAGCGGGGCCAACAGGAGAGAACTAAAAGGTCAACAGAGGTGGGGCACAGACCCTCACCCACAAACCTTGCAGGGTCTCCTGTCCCCACGGCTGCCTCACCTCCCATGCACAACTCAGACTGGGACCCAGGTGGCAGACAGAGACTCGGCCAGCAATAGCTGCTCCTTATTTAAATTCAGTCCATTACCAGGAATGCTCAGGACCTACTAAAAAATGCAAATATTCCTTTTCACTAATATTTACAGGGTAAACTAAGATTTCTGCTTGAGTATTAAAATTTACAGTAAAATAGTAATTAATTTTTCAGATTAATTTAAATTGGCCAACTGAAATAAGTGAATACTCAAGAAAATTTAAGTGTACTGAACAAAAAGCTTTTCCTAAAACATTAACTAAAATATCTACTAGTAATTCATCTCACTGTAAAATTGCCTAACATCCAAAGAACCTAAAGCAGTCATATTTGTGTGCAAAAATTAAAATTAAAAATTACCAAGTCTGCAATATAAAATCTCCAAAATCCCCCATTAATCAAAAAGGGGGGGGGGGCAGTGAGGTAATATCATGTAAAGAAAAATATCCTGTAAGTAAAATATATCTAGAAAAATCTTACTCCAGACAAGTAACTTCCATTTGTAAAGCCAACAGCAAGACACCCATGAAAAAACACACATGGTGTCAAAATAAGCCAAAGGAAAATCATTTAGGCAAAAATAAAAAGAATCCCAAGTCTAATTTGCAGAGAGGATCCCTTTGTTAACTTTTGGTCGAGAATGTGTTTGTGTGTTTTCAGAGAACAACTCCAAAACCACGTGAGTTCCTGCGACAGTGAGGAACTGACAGGTCTGTTCCAGTCACGAGGATAGTCCAGAGATGGGGGACATTGATGACACCTTGCCATGCTAGCAGTCGGCAGCTGTGCATGGCTGCAGACAGCCCAGGACCAAACCAGAGAGGATGGACCTTGCATTGCCACTATGTGTCCACCATCTGGATACTAATACTGACATGTACACATAAAGAACTATTTGACATTGAAACTGGGACTCAGAACAGTTGGACATTGAAAATGACACTCAAACATTTTTTGTTCTTATACATTTATTTCTAGTATGCAGAGGCAAGATATTTTTGAAGAAAAGAAATAGGGGAGAGTGATTGATATAGAGGCAGGGAGGCATTGAACAGGCTGTCAAGCTACAGGGGGAAGGCTGGGGTGGATGGGAGGCAGATGCTGGGGGAGATCAACCGAAGGACTTGTATGCATGCATATGAGCATAACCAATGAATGAAAGACACTGGGGCGGGGAGGGGGGCAGGTGGGGACATGTGCTGGGGGGTAAGGGAGGCTGGGGGGAGGATAATGAGGGGAAAAAAGGAAAACATATGTACTACTATTAAATATAAGTTATACTGCAAGAAAATATCAATAAAATATATTTAAAATTTTTTATTCTAGGATGGGTTTGACATTTCCCTAAACTTGCTCAGTAAAGCAGGAGGAAAAACATGCCAAGTTTTTTTTTCCTAGTTTTTAATTGTGGAGCTAATAGCCACATATTTGGATGCTAATAAAGCCCTTTTACTTTGACAACTTTTCCAGTGCCATTCTTTTAAGAATGGTAATCATTCCATTTGGAATCAACTATAATCATCAGCACAGCTGGATGATGTGCTCAGGCTAAACATAACCCAACCATTTTGTTTCAGGGATTTAAATAATTTTCCAACAAGATCTAAGCCCACAGAAGAAATATATTCTTGGCTCCCTAACACTAGTTTAAAAAAATAGAGAATACCTCATTGAGATAAAATGTTTAAAATGTTGATCATTCAAGAACACATCATGGAAAAGCATAGTACTAGGCATGGAAGGCATAGTGACAACTAAAGGAACAATTTGGTATTATCCCCCAGAGGTTTGGCTTGAGCCATCTGTCTCCACTGTCCTGTGAGCATTCCTCTGTCATAGGCACAGCCCTATCACATCCCACTGACTGTCTTCCTTTCCTGCTGGACTATGAGATCCTTCATAAGATTTTCATAAACTTCCCATATTTTGATGGTCTGTGATAGTTTGTGTCTTAGATTAATACATTCATAATGCCAAGAAGTAATATAACTGTAATTCTAAATTATTTTTCAATCTGAACTTCATGCTTTCTCAAACTTCACCTTGCTTTAACTTGATATTTATTTTATATGCAATTCTTGATTCATTAGTTTCAAGTATACCAGAGTCTCTACTTTTTCAACATTTTGGAGTAATTTTTATTGTTATGTTACCATAATCAGTACATGGGAGAGCCTGTAAGGCTTCTTGCCATTGTGTGGTAGATAAGAAGAGACCATTGTATAGTGCAACTAATACAAAATAATATTTCGTGTAAACTGTAATTGAAAAAAATTAAAAATAGAATGTCAAAAAAATGGAGACCATTTAGGTCTGAAAGACTTGGGCTTGAATTCTATCTGGAGGGGTTTGGTCAAATAATGTATCTCTTCTAAACCTTAAGTTCTTCATCAGGTCAGGAGGTAGGAACAAGTACTTATATTAGAGAGATCTGTGCTGATGAGATGATAGAGGTAGAAACATTGATACAGTGGTATGTATACATGTACACAAAGCTGTATAAATGTAAGCACCTAAAACATGTGAATAAGCTATACTTGTAAAAGAACAGAAAATCTAAAGTCCAAACATATTCAAGCTCAATGACATATCTGTTGAAAAAGCAAAATAATTAGACATAATTGGTGGGCATGCAAAACACTTAGAACTAGGAAAGAAAAGAAAATATAGTATGTCTAAGTACAGTCCAGGGGGAGAAAAATAATTACATATATACATTTATGTGTTAAACTCTTTCTAGTGCTTCCCATGCATAAGTCATTTAATCTACACATTAGCCCTCTAAGATTAATACTCTTGCACATATTCTCATTTACAAATGTGGAAACTAGTTTAAGGATATAGTCCTATCAAAAGTCTGGTCCACTTAAATGGAGGAGCAGCCCAAACCAGTTTGGCTCAGTGGATAGAGCATCAGCCTGTGGACTGAGAAGTCCCAGGTTCGATTCTGGTCAAGGGAACATACCTTGGCTATGGGCACATCACCAGTATGGGATGTGCAAGAGGCAGCTGATTGATGTTTCTCTCCCATCAATGTTTCTGATTTTCTTTCCCTCTCCCTTACTCTCTGTAAAAAATCAATAAAATATATTTAAAATAAATAAATAAATAAATGGTGGAGCAGTTTTAATGTTGAATGTAGGAGATATTTATTTTATATGCAATTCTTGATTCATTAGTTTCAGATATACCAGGGTCTCTAATTGATTTTTATTTGCTCTCCTTACAGACAGATTATAGGAATATTTTAATATTTTAAATACTATGACACAGCTACATTTCTCAGAGATAAATAGTAAACGGGCATCCTGGCTGTCTATTTCATTATCCTCTGAGTTTGATTAATATGAGACATCTCCTGGGAGACCATGTTTACAAATCTGGTGGACATATGGCCATATTATTAAAAGTAGTAAATTCCCTAAGGTAATACCAAACTATGAGGCCTTTAAGCATTTAATACCATTTCCCTTGTTATATTGTTCCTCTAAATCTATATTAGCTATAAAAATGAAACTCTCTTTTATTTGTATTGTTACTGCAAGGAGAAGATTTAAAGAGAATGTTTAAAAAATATATTAAAAAAGTTAACTTCGAGTTTGTTTGGTTTGATTAATTCTGGGTGGATAAGTCAAAACCATTGGTCAGAATCGGGTTTTTGGATGATTGACTGCATTTAATTCTGTACGTTGTCTCCCTATCTAGGCATAGAGACCTAATCTCTCCAGATCCAAGGATTTGTTTTGGGGCCAGACAACCTTTCACTAAATTCCAGAATAATCCTCTCTCTCTGAAGTCTGCTCTCCATCTGTGTTCTTAAGTTTAAAACTTTCCCCCTCCATCTGCTAAATTCAATGACTGTAACACCAAGCAGCAGGTAGAACCAATATGCTGGCTGGATCTGAATCCTGGAAATGAATCTGACATCCCTGCTGCAGAGTCATCTGTGTTTGCTGATCTGCCCCCACTACTCTCCAGGGAACAGGAATGAAAATCACTGCAATGGGCAAAATGGGGTGGGGAGGCTTTTCTCGTTAATTGGGAACAGTAACAGCATAGAAGTCATCAGCCTTTTGCCTGCATAAGGACAACTTTGCCACACACAAAAATAACAATACCACACAGCAGCTCCCAAACTGGATGGGAAAGTGCACAACTGCACACACATACATCCACCTCCACAACACATACTTCAGAATTCCAACGCAGAAACTTATCTTAAAAGACAAAATTCCCATCTTCCAAATTATTGAATAGAGTTATGGATATAAAAGGTAAAATCATAAGTACATAGAAATTAAAGTCAAGAGAATTATTTAAGTAATTATTATAGTACTGAAATTTCAGGTATTTATTAAGAAAATATCTCTTAGAATGACCACTGGAAACACCACCTTTTATTCCTGAAATGCCTGAATCACTCATTAATTAGAAGCTCAGAATGTGTCAGCACATTCATGCTGTCTCTTCTAGCTGTTTGAAGTTTTAAAGTCATAAATTGTTCTGGCCTTGTAGTTAAATATATTGCTTCTGAACACCATTCAGGACACATTTGAAGCATGTATTTTCTCTTTCCTCCAATCTGATGACAGCATATTTTCACACACTGTGTTTTCAAAGGATCTTTTTGCTACAAGTTCTTATAGTAAAAGATCAGTAGATTGAAAACAAAACAGGAAATAACCTGAGGAGAAAAGCAAATTTCTTCTGTTCTTTCCTATACAATTGTCCTTGAATTCAGGGATTGGTCAGAAGTACAGGCTTAATTCTGTTTACAGGTCATTCAGCTTATAGCAAACCTTTCCATCTTTCTCTCCCTTTTCCTGACTCATAATTCTGACTCAGTCCTATAGTCCTTGTTCATCACTCCCACTTACCATCTCATTTATTTATCTTGTTCCCTCCTCATTCCTGTCCTTCTGAAGGTAGGCAATGATTGGGATTACCTTGTACTCTCAGACTTCTAAATTGATTGCAAGTTGGTTTATTTTATTGTTTTCTTGCAAATATATCAACCACCTCCCCTTTCTCCAAACTTCATCTCATGTTATTAATGTGTTATTTTATGTTTATCCTTTCCTTTCTCTTATCACATTTCTTCTATGCCTTTTGTTTTTTAATACCACTGAAAGCCCTTTATATCCAGTAATATTTTGGATTTACATCTAAATTACATTTAAAGAATTACCTATATAATATGCAAGAATACATAAAATATACTATTTGGTTTGTAAACACCAAGAGGGCAAGGGATGAAATGAATGTAATTATTTCATGTAACAGTACCATTTACATGACATAATGAGAATTATATTTTACTTTTGCTATTTTCTTTTAAAAAACACATTATCCAATTCTAATGATGGGGGCAAAAAAGGGGAGAGAGGAATTTTAAAAAGTTTTATTTGAGAGATATTCTCCAAAATACTTCATCTGTAAAGCTTAAAACTGCCAAAATCATCAAAAACAAGCAAAGTTCAAGGAATTCTCACAACCAAGCGCAGCCTAATTAAACTGGGTATGATATGATATCCTGGATAAAATCCTGGAACAGAAAAAGAACACAAGTTAAAAACCTGAGTAAATATGATAGAGTATGGCACTTTAGATATTTAAAAAATAATGGAGAAAATATAAAGAAAAAAAGACAACTGTGGAAAACAATGATAGAAAAATAGCATAAGTCACCGAGTAAAAATTAAATATTTTTATTTTGTGAAGGAACACAATATTGTATCTTAGATCCAAGTATCTTATTTGGATTAGGGAGGAAATATTTTATGAAGAGCCTTGCAAATATAACACATGAGTGAGAATCTTAAAAAAGTTGAACATATTTTGTTGCTCTCAGTAAATAATATATATGACATCTATAGGAGGAAAACACTGCTTTATAATACAGAAAATTGACTTTTATCTTTTATTCTCTATGTGTCATGGGCATAACTTCCTTTCATTTTAGGACTGTTGTAGAGATTAATAAAATAAAATTTCTAAAAATGTAAATCCCACGGTAGAAAAATCTGAATAATCCTATATGTTTGATATTCTGCTACTAAAAACTTTACAAACCTTACATAATTGTATTTTATTCTATATAGAAACAAACAAGTAAGTTAAAAAAAATAAAACACTTTGGAAAATAAACTCTAGGCTCCAATGATTTTATCACTAAAAAGTAGAAAAATTGCCCAACATTGTTTTGTAAAGCTGACATAACTCTGACATTATATTCCCCATAAAAATGGATATGTTTACATAGAGTTTATATACAGATTTATAAATATAAGTTTCATATACTTTGAAATTTATGTCTATAAAATTTATTTGCATAAAAGTATATAAAAGCTAGCAAAGCTGATATCTAACAAGTTATTTCAAGAAAGGAATATTAAAGGCCAAGTTTTCTCATGAACATAGTTGGAAAATAAAAACTAAGAATAGCAAACAGGATCTTGCAATACATAAAAAGAATAATACATTATAACCAAATTACATTTATTATGTAAAATCGTTTTAAGATTTGAGAAACTATGATCATAATTTACCATATTATAAACAAAGGAGGACGTGCACATAACTGTCAATAGAGGGGGAAAAGGTAATGCAATTCTACCTTACTCATGATTAAAAACAAAAATAAAAACAAGACAACAAAACACTTCCCAAACTAGGAAATAAAGGGAAGTTACTTAATATGATAATATAACTAAAACTCAAAATTAAGCAATTATCATATTTTATGATGATATATTGGCCTCTTTTATCCAAGTTTGAGAAAAAAATAATACTAGCTATCACTATTTCTATTAATCATTGAAACAAAGGTTCTACTCTGTGCTGATAAACAATAAAGTTAAAAAATCGATTAGAAAAAGAGAAATAAAAATATCATGATTTTTAAAAAAATTTTTTTAAATATCATGATTTTTAAACAATGTAATAGTGTATTTAAAAAATCCAAAGCATATTGAAATAAATACTCTTTTAAGTATATAACTGATCAAGGTTACTGTATACAAGGTCAACCGATGCACACACCCAATAAAAATACAATACATTAAAAAATAGCATATCAAGTAAAAATGCAAAAATAGCTAAATATCTAGGCATATCCTTGCAGCAGTTACACAATACTTCTACCCAGAAAAGACCTACATCATTATTGAAAAATACTAAAGAATACTCCAATAGAGAAATAAATCTCTTTATTAATTGGAAGATCTGATATTACAAAGAAGTAAAATTTCCCAAATTTGATCCATAGGTTTAATGCAATTGCAATAGAAATCCTAACAAGCTTTATTGGTTATAAAGTGAAGAACTGATTTAACATTTTATTTAAATTTTAAAGGCCCCAATATAGCCAAGAACTATAATTTCTTGGGAAAAAAAGCATCAAAGAACCTATGTAATTATATATAAAGTCTTATAAAGATACAGTAATTAAGATAACAACATCATGCAAAAGGAGATAAATTGAACAATGGAAAAAATAGATAATCCAAAAAAAGACCTAAATACAAATAAAAAAATTAAGTTTTCAATAAATGGTCTGGGTCAATTAGATATACATAAGCAAAAAGGAATAAAATCTGATGCTAAGACCACATATAAAAATTAATGTAAATTAGATTGGAAATTAAAAAAATAAAAGTAAATAAATATTCTAAAATTTAAGATAAGAAAATATATCTTTGACCTTGGGGTAGAAAAGCATTTATAAAACAGAAATATTAAAAACATTAATCGTGAAAAGTAAGATTAAAAATTGAACTTCTCTTTATCAACAGCTATCATTAAGAGACTAAAAAGGTGTTACAGGGATTAGCTAATGCTTTTACAGAAATCATCTTATCTAATAAAAGAGTAATATGCAAATTGACCATACCTCTGCTACACCCACAAGCCATTCCCACCAGCCAATCAGGAGTGAGTATACAAATTAACACAACCAAGATGGCTGTGGCCACAGAGAGAGTAGGAAGCTTGGTTTTTTTTCCTGCAATGGAGGAAGCCAAGTTCCTGTCCTGTCCTGGTCTCTACTGAAGGCTACAAAGTTTTGATTATAGAAGATACATAAATCCCAGGTACCAGGGCCTCCACTTGGGTCGCTCCCAAGTGGCCAGCCTGCAAACCACCACAGCCCCCTTGCCCAGGCTGTCCCATGCCCCAAGGGAACCCCCAACATGATCCAGAACACCCTTCAGGGCAAACTAGCTGACCCACATCTTTGTTCCAGGCCTCTATTCTATATAATAAAAGAGTAATATGCAAATTGACCATCATTCCAACACACAAAATGCCTGTCCCCAGGTGGTCAAGATGGCTGTCCCATGTGGACACAAGATGGCTGCAACAAGATGGGCAGCATGGGAGGAAAGTTGGGAGGGATCAGGCCTGCAGGGGAGGGCAGTCAGGGGCAATCAAGTTGGCAGGGGAACAGTTAGGCATCAATCAGGCTGGCAGGGGAGCGGGTAGGGGGTGATCAGGCTGACAGCCAATAGCAGTTAGGGGCAATCAGGAAGGCAGGCAGTCAAGCAGTAGGGAACCAGCAGTCCTGGATTATGAGAGGGATATCTAACTGCCCGTTTATGCCCTATCTGGTGGGATTGGGTCTAAATGAGCAGTCAGACTGGACTGGGGCTATGTGACTTCAATATAATCTCTCTGTGCTGACAGATATCCTATATAGCATCCTCAAGGTGGTAGAACTTATTTTTTTAAAGTTTTTTTTAGTTGATTTTAGAGAGACAGAAAGGGAGTGGGAAAGAGAGATAAAAACATCAATGTTGAGAGAGAATCTTTGATTGGCTGCCTCCTGCACAACCCTTACTGGGGACTGAGCCTGCAACCCTATAACCCAGTCATGTTATTTGACCGAGTATCAAACTAGTAACCTCTTGGATCATGGGCTGGTGCTCAACCACTGAGTCAAACCAGCTGAGCTAGAACTTGTTATATGATGACTTAGGGCTCACAGACTTGCATGGTAGCACAAATGCTCCAGCAAACATATTGGAACCTATATTATTGTTTACTAGTGGCCCAATGCACGAAAGTCATGCACAGAGTGGGGGTTCCCTCAGCTCAGCCTGTACCCTCTCTAATCGGGGACATCCCTTTCGCAATCTGGGACTGCTGGCTCCTAACAGTTCAACTGCCTGCCTGCCTGATCACCCCTAACTGCCTCTGCCTGCCTGCCTGATCACTCATAACTGCCCTCTGCTGGCCTAATCTCACCTCCAATGGCCCTCCCCTGCCAATCTGATGGCCCCAAACTGCCTCTCCTTGCCTGATCACTCCTAACTGCTATCCCGCACTGAACTGATCAAGACCCCAACTGCCCTCCCCTGCAGGCCTGATCTTGCCCCCAACTGTCCTCCTCTGCCAGCCAATTTGATTCTGATTGGTCAGTTTTTATGACAGTTAGCATCAAAAGCTCTGCCTCCTAGGCAGCCATTGGCTCCTCATAGTTCTCCTGGATTTGGTTCTGATTGATCAGTTTCTATGCTAATTACTATCAAAAGCTCCGCCTCCTACACAGCCATTGGCTACTCACAGTTCACTCAGATTTAGTTCTGATTGGTTAGTTTCTATTCCAGTCAGTGTCTATAAGCTTATCAACAGGGTCTGTTTAGAAAGGTGGGGCTGATCAGCAGCCCCGGTAGAGACCTGAAGAGAAATGGAGGCGTGGCTGCTGGTCAGACCCAAAGAGAAGGAGAGAGGCAAGTCCTGATCATCAGCTGCTACAGAGGCTACAGATCAGCCTGCTTCTTTTTCAGGCCTCTCTCCTGGCCTGATTCACAGCACCCTCAGAGTCAGTGCTGGGCACCACGTCTGCAGCTGCAGCTTTCAGTGCTGGGTCGCCACTGAAACCCAGCACAGACTGCAGGACTGACTTAGAATGGTCAAGCCTCCAGTTGTGGATATGATAGACCCAGAATTTTTATATATTAGGGCTAGTGACCTGGTGCACAAAATTCATGCCCATTAAAAGGGCATTAATTAGAAGAAATAATTTAATATTGCTGTTTTCCCTTTCTCTATAATAGAAGTGTCAGAGATGAAAGAAAACTAGTAAAATATATATGAAAACCTTCCTCTGTCAGAGTCTAGGGCACACCATGAGACCCAGAGTCAAGTCCCTGCCCACTCACATGCACCTCAAAATTGTGCAAGACCCAGACCCAGCCGACCCCCCTCCACATTGGACTAGATCCAGACCTGGCCAGTCCCACCCTTGTCAAGCCCTGCCAGGCAGGGGGCTTAGCCTCAGGTCCCATGGCCTGGCACCAGGATGGGGTCATGGCCTGATTTTTCCAGCCTAGATCGGGGCAAAGAGCATGTCTTGAGATCCTCCATCAGGCCCTGCCAGGTGGGCACATAACCTGAGATAATCTGTCATGGCCTGAGGTTCCCATCAAGCCTCTTCAGGCAGAGGGCATGACCTCAGGTCCCTCAGGCCAGCACCAAGAGGGGCCTAAGTTCCCCCCACCTAGCACTGGGGATGCACTTGGAGGTGTCCCATCAAGCCCCACTGGGAAGGGGGCATAGCCTGAGGTCCCCTGTCAAGCCCCATGGGGGCAGCAGCCTCAGGACCCTTCTGATTGCTTGTTAAGGCTCCTTATGGGAGCTTGGCCTCAGCTGTGGGTGCAGCCATCTTTGTGATGGTCAATTAGCATATTTCCTCTTTCTTAGATAGGATAACCTAGCCTCAGTGTCACATAGTATTATTTTTTACCATGTTTTATTGATCAAAGCAATTAGAAGCTCACCCATAATGAAGGGTAGAAAACAAAGATCTTACTTCAAAATAGGAGAAATGTCAATAGATTTTGTGGCCATCTATTTAAACTACCAGACTCATATATAGAATACATTAAATGCTCCTGTATATCATTATTATGAAGACAGACAATCTAAGAAAAACAAAGAAAAGAAAAGGAAATAGCCCAGAGACTTTAAATTATAAGAGAGTAAATTACTATCATATTTTATATGAGCTTGCTCTATTAACCTACTTCTATATTCAGATATTTTAAAAAACATATTAGACAATACATAATTTTAAAGTGCTAATAGAGGATATTTGTGCATGCTGAATGTTAAGAATGGATAGAATTTGAAGAGGTGAAAAAAGGGAAATGATTTAATATCTAACCTCTCCTCCCAGGTAAAGATGGGTCTTTGTAGCTATGATCTGTGCTTGGGAATTAAGGTTGAGCAAGTATTAATAATATAAAAACACAAAACTATTAAGCCATCTAACCAGTCTTCATTTAATGATTTGTCCTCTCTGGAGAAAGCCCCATTTTCTGGCAGATGCCCCATATATACAGTTTTAACAGAAGGAGTCATGTCCTTGTAACATGACTCTCCTATGGTATAGATGAGATATTAAAAGTGGGTACAATATTTAAGCTAAGATAATCATCTCTTCATCCAGTTTGACCAACTGGCTATTCTAAATTGATCTGTGTGTCATCTTTCTTTGCCTGGATGAGCAACCAGCAATCTCACAAGCTACTGTATTTTTCACTTTATGGATTCACAAATAACGTTATACTGAAAAGATGTAAAATAATAAACTGGGTTTAAAAAATGGAACAAAAAAATTAAAGATATAGAAAGAAAATTGAGAGTTATCAAACCCCTAAGCCTATCTTTTTCTTTATCACAGGACTCTTCCCAGCTTTGTTAAACCCATACCTGAGTGATGACCATCAATATGTTAGGAAATCACAAGTGATGGCAAGGATGTGGAGAAAAGGGAATCTTGGTAGAAATGCAGAATGATGGAGCCACTTTGAAAAACAGTATGGAGTGTCCTCAGAAAATTAAAAATTGAACTGCTTTTTGACCCGGTGATCGCACTTCTGGGAATATATTCTAATAACCCCAAAACAGCAATTAGAAAGGATATATTCACCCCTATGATCATAGCAGCATTATTTACAACTAGAGGCCTGGTGCATGAAATTCATGCACAGGGGTGGGGGGAGGATATCCCTTGGCCCAGCCTGTTCCCTCTGCAATCTGGGGCCCCTCAAGGGATGTCCAAATGCCCGTTTAGGCCCGATCCCAGTAGGATTGGGCTTAAACGGGCAGTCGGACATCCTTCTCACAATCCAGGACTGCTGGCTCCGAACTGCTCACCTGCCTGCCTCCCTGATTGCCGCTAACTGCTTCTGCCTGCGAGCCTGATCACTCCCTAACCACTACCCTGCCAGCCTAATTGATGTCTAACTGCTCCCCTGCCAGCCTGTTTGCCCCCAACTTCCCTCCCCTGCCAGCCTGGTCACCCCTAACTGCCCTCCCCTGCAGGCTTGATCACCCTCAACTGCCCTTCCTTGCAGGCCTGGTCTCTCCTGACTGCTCTCCCCTGCTGGCTTGATCACCCACAACTGCCCTCCCTTGTAGAACTTGGAACCTCCCAACAGCCCTCCCCTGCTGGCCATCTTGTGGTGGCCATCTTGTGTCCATATGGAAGCAGGATCTTTGACCACATGGGGGCAGCCCTCTTGTGTGTTGGAATGATGGTCAATCTGCAAACTACTCTTTTATTAGATAGGATAGAGGCCTGGTACATGGGTTGGGGCCACCTCGTTTGCCCTGAAGAGTGTCCCAGATCAGGGTGGAGGTTCCCTTGGGGTGAGAGGCAGCCTGGGTGAGGGGCCTGTGGAAGTTTGCAGGCTGGCCACACCCCCCAGCGACCCAAGCAGAGGCCATGTATCTGGGATTAATCTTTGTCTACAATTGAAACTTTGTAGCCTGGGGCAGAGCCAAGCCTTCTGCTTGTTCCAGGGTGGCAGCCATTTCTGTTTCAAACTTTGTAGTCTAGAGTGGAGGCCTAGGCTGGCAATGGCAGGCTAAAAGCTTGGCTTCTTCCATTGTCAGGGAAACACAAGCCTCTGTTCTCTCCAGCTTAGTGGCTGCCGCCATTTCTGTATCTTTTATAATTGAAACTTTGTAACATTGAATGGAGGCCTAGGCAGGCAATGGCAGGCAGAAAGCTTGGCTTCCTCTGTTGCCAGGGAAACCCAAGCCTTCCTCCTGCTCTCAGTGGTGGGAGCCATCTTGGCTGGGGTTTATTTGAATAATCTTCTCCTGATTGGCTGGTGGGCATGACTATGGGGTGGCTGTGGGTGTGGTGAAGGTATGGTCAAATTTGCATATTACTCTTTTGTTAGATAGGATAGCTAAGATCTGGAAACAAACCAAGGGCCTATTAGTAGATGAGTGGATTAAAGAATATTGTGATATATGTACACAATCTAATACCACACAGCAACAAAGAGAAAGAAAGAAAGAAAGAAAAAAGAAAGAAAGAAAGAAAGAAAGAAAGAAAGAAAGACAATTTTACTCTTTGCGACAGCATAGATGGACTTGAAAATTATTATGCTAAATGAAATCAGCCAGTGAGAGAAAGATAAATACCATCTGATATCACATGTGGAATATTAAAATAATAATAATAAACTGATAAACAAAATAGAACCAGAGGCATGGATACATGGAAACTGATGAATGTCAGAGGAAAGGTGGTTGGGAGCGTCTGGATAAAAGAAAAAAAAAAGGTGAAGAGGTTAGCCAAAGAACATATATGCATAATCCACAGACACAGATAATAGTGTAGTAAAGGCCAGGGGTATGGGGAATGTGAGCTGGGTGGAGGTGGGCAAAGAGGGAGGAAATGCTGTTTAACTGGGTTTGTGAATACAAACCAAATCAATCTGAATAATGTAAGAACAAAGGAGAACTAAATATTTAGTGAAAGGCAATGATAGGCTCAATGGAAAAGCAAACCGATAACAATAATTATTGAGGATTTCTTTATATCAGATGTCACTTCATTTAGTCCTCCCAAAGGATCATACATATAAATAATTTTCTCTAATAAAGAGGGAATATGCAAATTAACCACCACACCATCACAAAGATGTAGGCTCCCATAGCCACAACATGGCTATGCCCAGTCCCCTCAGCCCTGGTGGAGTCCCACAGTCCTTTCAGCCTAGCTGGGGTGGGTGGAGAGAGCTGGGGTTTTAAATATTTTAAATATTTAAATATTTTAAATCAATGCTTCCAAAATTATTTTTAGACAGGGAAAACAACTAATTCAGCCTGTTAGCATGTTTGGGGGTGGGATGGGATAAAAAATTATGATGTATCAAGTTACAATTTTTTAAATTTTGTATGCATTTGAGAATAGGGGTATTGTGAATTCATGGTCCACAGTACAACCAGACTTGCCCTCTGCCCCCCAGCCACCCAGGGCTGGCCCAAGGTGCAGGCAAGCCTCAGATGGTGGCTGCCCAGCCAACTCCCAAGGTGCTGGCAAACCTTAGATGTTGGCTGCCCAGCTGATGCCTAAGGCACAGGCAAGCTCAGATGTCAGCTGCCCAGCTAACACCTGAGGTGCAGGCAAGCCTTGGATGTGGCTCCCCAGCCATCCAGGACCACCTTAGTCTCAGGTAACCAGTGCTGGCTGAGGCTTGCACTGCCAGCAGTGGCAGTAGCAGTGGTGTTATGGGGGTATTGCCTTCTCCTGATTGCAGAGTCACCTCCCACACCTGAGGGCTCCTGGACTGTGAGAGGGGAAAGCCAGGCTAAGGTACCCCTCCCCCCATCCAGTGTATGAATTTTCATGCACCGAGCCTCTAGTATCCTATATTAGAGAGGGAAACAAAACCAAAACTGATACTTAGAGAACCTAAGTAATATACCCAATTTTGCATTAGACAATAAATGATTTAAATGACAAACCTAAGTTAGGCTGTAAAGCCTTTGCTTTTCTCTTGTATGTTCTATTCATCAAATCCAGAAGACTAAATAATATGCAGAAACTAGATTTGAAATGAATGGCAGAGTAAGTTTTAGCCTGGAGAGATTCTTAGATCCAAACATACACTTTATAGAGGAGCTGTGAACATGCCTTGGGGCAGTAGGAGCTATTAAGCAAGCCAAACCTGATTAGATGTTTTTGTTTTTGTTTTAATCCTTTCCAAAATATGTGAGTGTTTCAAAATTGATTTGAAAAAGAGAGAAAAGGAGAGAGAGAGAGAGAGAGAGAGAGAGAGAGAGAGAGAGAGAGAGAGAGAGAGAGAGAGAGAGAGAGAGAGAGAGAAATATTGATGTAAGAGAGAAATTTCAATCAGTTGCTTCTTGTACCTACCTTAACCAGGGATTTGAACCTGCAATCTAGGGATGTGTCCTAAACAGAAATTAAAACCTCAACCTTTTGTAGTACTGGACAATACTCCAACAACTGAGCCACCCAGCCAGGGCCTGATTAAATATTTTAAATCAATGCTTCCAAAATTATTTTTAGACAGGGAAAACAACTAATTCAGCCTATTACCATGTTTGGGGGTGGGATGGGATAAAAAATTATGATGTATCAAGTTACAATTTTTTAAATTTTGTATGCATTTGAGAATAGGGGTATTGTGAATTCATGTTTTAACTGCAACCTATACATAGCTTAAAGTCTAGTACTTAGATAATTGTAAGCCAGGATGTTTTTATTATATCAATATACATATGCATCACTAATACTATTGGATTAATGAATCTACTCCCAACATGCTAAATTAAATAGTATGGAGCTAAATTAACACAGATTTCTAACTAAATTTTTTCCAATTGAAAATGAAAACTGTGAGGAAACTACATTGATATTATATCTGTAAAAACCAATACTGTTCTGACCATTTCAACTGTCTGGTTCTCATGAAGTAGAGGCTTTACAATGTTGAAGCATGTGGCACTCTTAGTAAAATAACTAACACATATATGTCCCAGCAAAGTATAGTAAATTTCTTATTTTTACTTACATATTAAAATTATAGTGATTCTGAATAAATCAACAACTTTGTGGTGACTTTTAGAATGTTGAAAACTAAATAAAAATAGCTATACAAGTAGACATCTTTCATCCAAAAGTTACAAATAAAGGACATATTTGGGGAAGTATTTCACAGGCTATCATATGCTGATAACTAAATCTTCGTGTGAAATACAAGTATTGCTATTTCATATGTAAAACCCATCATGACTAAAGCACAAGGTGGAAATAAACATGAAGATGACCTAACTAAAGTAGACACTATATATTGGAAATGAGTGGGAAACTGTAGTCAAACAAGCTTTGATTTGAAGCACTGGGCTTTGAGCATTGAAATTACTTAATCAGAAAAATGATGAGATGGAATTTGTGTTAAGGAGATTTGTGGAGGCAGCAGAGTGTAGGTTGGATAGGTACAAGACACAGTTAAGGCACTAAAACCCACATGGAAAGCCTTCCCAGGAATTGGCCACTCTGTGCAAATTACTTGGACTATAGTAATACACAGGGCCTGGGGGGAAATGATTGAATGTGACTAGGCTGATAAAAATAAAAGAAGGAAAAGAAAATGAAAGAGTCAAAATCTAGCAGAGAGGGAGAACAGTGGTTTTAGTTATATGAACAAAACTAGAGGCCCCGTGCACAAAATTCATGCATGGGGGGAGGGGTGTCCCTTAGCCTAGCTGGCACCCTTTCCAATCTGGGATCCCTTGGGGGATTTTTGACTACCCAGCAGTCAGACATCCCTCTCACAATCTGGGACCACTGGCTTCTAACTGCTTGCTTGCCTGCCTGATTGCCCCTGCTTCTGCCTACCAGCCTGATTGTCCTCTAATCACTCCCCTGGTCAGCCCAATCACCCACAACTGCCCTCCCCTGCTGTGACCTGCCTCTTCCATGTAACGTGGAGCCACAGGACCCCTAGTCTTCACAGCGCAGAGAAGCTGCTGGGCCCTGCCTCTGCTGTGCACACAGCCATCTTGTGAAGGTGTAGTGCACAAGGGTGCAAGAACACCTAGGATTTTATTAGTATAGATAAGTGACTATAAGTGGAATTCTGCTTCCAGAAAAAATGTTAAATTTGAGGTAACAATAGAAATTCACATAAATGCATATTTTAAGCTAGTGGAATAAGTAACTAAATGAGGACAAGGGTAAAGTTCAAGGTTGAAGATGTAGATTAGAGAATTTTAGATTAAAATAGACATGCTAAGTGAATTCCTGGGGAGAAAATATATCAGTAGATTGAGTACATAGAAAGAATAGATTTGAGCACATGGGAAACTTCATTGTTAGTAGGTAGAAGAAAAGAAGTCATTCTTATAAAATAGAACAGGAAGGAAAGGCCACATCTAGGAAGAGAAAGGAGAAAGGATATCCATGCAAAAGCCAAAAGAGGGAAGTATTTCAAAAGAGAGGCACATGGTCACTGATGCCAAATGTTAGCATTCAAAGGAAAATAAAACCTGGGGAACAGCACTGCATAGGCAGGAAACATAAGGACATTTTTAATATCTTCCAAGAGAAACATCTGAGCAAAATGTGGACACAGGAGATTATGGAGGCAGAGATGTAGATTCAAGAAAGGTTGAAGGAGTTGGCAGGAGAGAGAGAGACAATCTAAACAGGCATTAGAAAGGTGGAGCTGTACCAAGCAAATGCTGTATTAAGAAAAGCTACCTTCTAAACTGCAACTAAAGAAAATTATTTCTTAATGATTCTATGCAATGTCCAATTTTGTCTATTAGAGTTTTAATAAAAGAATTGATAAGAAGCATCTTGACATTTCAATGTTTGTAAACTAATGTTTTCCCTTTAAGGCAAAATGAAAATTTTAACTGCTGGAGAAGATATTCTTCCATGGCATATTTTGTAAAATGGCAGCTTATTAAAAGCTTCATTAATCTATGCATCCAACTATCCTAGAGAGTCTGTCTCAGATTTTGTCATTCTGAATAAAGGCATCTGTTAATTTCTGCCATTACTGAGCCATTTTATATTTGTGCTAAAAAGATTTCAGTTTACTAGTTTTAACTAATTTCTCAAATTTAACCAGGGTATAATGTATGCTGATCTAAACTCACATCATGCCACTGTGCGCTTATATTTGTTTCATCTTTAAATTATGCTTTTAATATTTATTTACTGGATCCCAAAAGTTGTTAATGACATTATTCATTAATATTATATTTAGAGGTGTCTTATTAGAAACCCAATGCATGTTTCTCCAGTTTGACAGTGGCCTATCAAAGGTTGCTAGAAGGGCTATTTTAAATTATTTTTAGTGCTATAATTGAAAGGTCTGTCACTTCTTTCAAATCAGCATGGTTACTTTCCTTCTGTTAATTCTGTTAGACCTGCATTTCATTTATTCATTTGGATTTCCTTATTGCACTGGGGATAAAATGAACTTATTTGGCCTGATTTGTTTGCCTCAAACATATTTGGCTTCATGGTGATAGCAGATGGGTATAAAAATACATGCATGTATACACTTTGCCTCTCTTCTTGGCAAGTGAAATCGTTCACAACATTTTCTGTAGTGCATCTCACATTTAATGTCACAGAAGGGATTCATCTTTTGGCAGTGAACATTCCTAGGCTGAAGAAAGGGGGTCATAAATATCTTTTTCATTTTTTATTAAAATCATACTATGTCAGGGTGTAATTTTTTTTATGCAGTATAACTTATTCAGTGACCTTGGATCATGTTCCTTTGCTAATCTGAAATGTTGAATCAGTGTACTAACGATTTCTGAAACTTCAAACACTTTCCTCTAAGATAAGACCTTACAAAGCTCAGTTTCTAGCTGGATACTCTTTGACAGGAAGAAAAATACTGGTGAATTTTAATGGGAAAAACAGAAGCTACCATAAAGTTTTTTAAAGTGAAAGAAAATATGTGAGTTACACAGAAAAATCAATGTTTATTTTTTACTTTTTTACAAGTCCACTCTCTTCAGACTATTATTTTACTAAAACCTCATTTAATATCTTTAGTCTCTCAAGTTTCAACCATTGTTTATCTTGATGTATTTAATTCCTGGACAAGCATGAAGAAAAAACATTAAGGGCAATCCTATATAATAAAAGCTTAGTATGCAAATTGTTCCCTGGACCAGGAGTTCAACCACTTGCTGTGAAGTGTGCTGACCACCAGGGGGGCAGTGCAGAACATGGAGGGCTTTGGCCACATGGTGCTGGCAGCGGGCAGAGGTGGAGGTTCTGCCAGCCCTGAAGGGCCTCCATGAGAGTAGGACCGCAAAAGGATGGTGGAGCTGGTGAGCAGGTGGCACCAGGCCAAAGTGGATGTAAGAAAGGCCTGATCACTCTGCTGATCATCCCGCAGATGGTGAACAGAAGCATCAGGGAGAGTGGGGTTGCCACCTGGCTCCCTGACACTTGGGGAGCTGGCCAGGGGCCTGATGACTCAGTCAGAGGTGGGAGCATGGAGGCCCAGGGGCCCAGGTGCTGCCCAGGGCCCAGAGATCAGCTGGGACCTACCCTTCCATACCAGACACTCACCCTTCGATCACAGGCCAGGCCTAAGGGCCACATCCATGCACGGATTTCCTGCACCGTGTCTCTAGTGCATAAGTAAATTAATTAAACCTACTGGTTTCAGATAATAGTTTCTAAAAGAGTCAGTATTCTTTCTAAATAAAGGCTTAAAAATCACTACTTTTTTTCTAAACCCACCCATTTATGAACATGGGTTTTTATGTAAAACAGTCTAAAAATGTAGAGAAAAAGCATTCATTTTGGTGGCTAATAGTGATGTCTGCCTAATAGTTCCAAACTGTGCCCAATGGTCCACTTCTAGCATAGGCTTGCTAGCCCTATCACTTTCTGCCATGTCCAGCCTGCTTCACTGCAAAGTTCAACCTCCTTCTGTCAGTATCCTGCCTTGTTTCATGTCCATTTCATCTATTTGACAAAACCCCGAACCCAGATTAATTCTTCATCCAGCTTTTCCGTTTAATCTCAAGCAACTGATCCCTGGTGGAGAAAATAATGCTATACCGTGCATCCATAGCTTCACTAGGAAAATAAACTAACAACCTAAAATTAGATATTTGTATGGGTATATATTTCAAAAACTGTTATGTTTTTAAACCGTAGGAAAAAGTTTTAGTAGACTGTATAATTAATTGATAGTTAAGACGCATTTTTATTTTTAGTAAAATTATAAGGAATAGAAAACAGAAATCAGACTACCTTAATGTAGTAAACCAAAGTACTATTTCCTAAAATATTTTCAGTTCTCTGTGTGTATCATGGGTTATATTATAAAATGAAATTCTTACTGTGATTCATGATCATAATAGTTCACTGATCTAGAACTACACAGGATACTGATGAAAATGAGGAGCAACTGGAATGCTTAGACTTAGCTAGCAGAAATTCAGTGATTTTACCTGCTTTGGAAGAAATGGCAGTTTCTTATAAAGTTAAATATGCACTTACCAGATGACCGAGTAATTCTAAGTATTTACACAAGAAAAATTAAAACATATGATCAAAAAGATTTGTACTTGAATACTCATTGGTGCTTTATTAATAGTAGCTAAAATACTAGAAACAATCCAAATGCTCATCAGTTGATTAATTGATAAATTGTGCATCCATACAGTGGCATGTCTTTCACACTTAAATATTCTAACCACTGGCACATACAACAACATAGCTAAATCTGTAAATCATTATGCTCTATGAAAGAAGCTAACCAAAACTAGAATATGCTGTATTATTCATTTATATAAAATTCTAGAGAAGGCAAATACATAGTGACACAAAGATTGTATTTGCTGGGAATGAGGTGAGGGAAAGGCTTTTTCTAAAGAGGATCAGGCAACTTTTAGGTTAATGGAAACATTCTACATCATGATTACCATTGAAAATACAAACTGCACACATTTCTCAATACTCATCAAAATGCACAATTAAAATTAGTGAATATTACTGTATGTAAAGAATATCTCAATAAAGCTGTTTTTAAAAAAAAGATATTTTATAGATTTTTTAGATAACTACAATATTGATTACTTCTTAATATTAAATTATAGATAGTATATAGTACCTTTGGTGCATTTTATATTTTTCTTCTACTTCAACTCCTTAATTTATATTTTATTTATATAAATATAAGTATACTACATTAAATTAAACTTTACCCATTTATGAATATTTTAAATGGAGGTAATTGAAATTTTTTCTTATAAGGTATTTTTCTCCCTAAAAGGAAGAAAACATTGTTTTTTCTTTGAAGTGATATTTTATGGGCTTCTTTATATTTGTTTTAAAAAGTTGCATGAGACAATATGAGTCAATTTAAAAATTAGTCTTCTGGTTAGAAAATATTATTAAATAGATTTCCTATAACAATTAGTACAAAAGTTAATTTTTTAGTTATTGATCTTTTCCAGAAAGCATTTCTTTTTAATTATTTCCTCCTTTTTCCCACTGAAAATTGCTTCAACCTTTTTCTTAAAGAGTTCCTTTGAGTCTATCAATCTTCCACCCACTCATCTCTCCATAGCAACTGATTCTAGTAGCATCAAAACAGCTGACTAAGCAATAATCACCCTTCAACAGAGAACAGTCTGCACAGGGGAAGATCAGATTGTATTGCAAACTGCACATTCACTTAAGTAGGTAAAGCTGAGCAGCATCTGCCCTTGAATGAAAACATTTCTGGGAAATCAATCAACTATAACTCATAATTACAGATGGCTTGGCAAAAGTGTGGGTAAAATAAAATTAAACATCTAAGCTCTCTAATGATTTGTGCCTTAAAATGAAGGAATATACTGTATGTGTGTACCAGTTAGCTTTCCTTTCTGTGATGCTTAGTGTGGAATCCCATAAGAACATACTGCAATGTTGACTGCAATTGTATCAAAGTTCACACACTACAAAGTTTCATTTGCTAGTCAAGAAATATGCTATCTAGCACTTATGATAGAGATGTTTGATGATTTTAATATGTAGTTTATGTTCTTAGTCAATGCCTTTGTGTAACATTTTCAAAGAGTCTGTAAGAACACATATGTCCACAAAGTACTAAATAAAAGTTTCTTTCTTCTAATTGCTTACAAAAGCCTTAAAATGCCAGATGATGCCAAGTTGTTGAGTTATGATACTGGCAAGAAATGGCTCTTCTGGGATGTGGATGCTCTCTAATGATGGGCAGGTCATCCTGGCTTATGGTTTCTGATAAACATGACTGACTCTGTCAAGATGGCACTTTTTTGTATAAAATAGAATCACTTCTCTTGTGTGGGTTATGTTCTAAAGTAGGGCAGATTCTTGTAAAGTCAAAATTAATTCATCCGTAAAGAACACACAGGGTTGAGGGGATACATTCTAGTATGGTCTTCTCACAAAAGAATGCAAAGTCTAGACAGGTATCTATGCATTTAAATTATTTGTGGCAGTAATATATCATCACATTCCAATAACTCAGTAGAGAGGCCCCTGAACATTTTTACTGCATTCTTCTTAAATACTATACCTCCCTAACTTTAATATATTTTAATAGATATGTTTGTTGCTATGAGGAATAAATGAAACATGAAGTTCTGCTTTACAGAAAGTTATACATACACTAAAATCTAGGCAACCTAAGAAAAATTATACACATAGTTCTGCTCCACTGTATTTCTCTTTAATTACATGGGAGAGAGAGTAGTTTGTGCAAAAATAAAAACAGCAAAAGATTTATATTATTGAATTTTCAGTCATAAATGCAGTCTTGGTCAGGTATATGTAGAAATGAGTAAGTCCAACAGGCAGGGAGTTTTGCTACAGAATGCAGACTCTAATATAGAAGCAAAAGATTTCAGAGACTTACTAAGAAGCACAACCTGGAATCATCATCACAATAATAGCAAGCTATCTCTGTTTTGGTATGTTTTGTTGTAGGATAATACATACAAAAAGATCCATTTGAGTGTTTATATATTTTCTGCAATCTTGAGTTTCAGATTTCATAAGAAAGAGGGTTTGATATGCAAAAAAAAGTGTGTCTGAGTAAAGGCACATTTATAGATGCCACTGGACAGGGCCACCAAAGAAGGAGAACAAAATGTCAAAATGGTGGACATACCACTTTAGTTTGATGTGTCTCTTGTATCTCATTTGTCTACGAGCCCCAACCTTCGGACACACATAATGATCAAGCCATTCAATCGTAGGGACTTTAAATTTTAGATGATGGGACACTGTACACTTTAAATTGGTCCCAGGTTAACTATCCATTTTGCCACTGCTAGCATCAGTTTCAGCTTTTTCCCAGGTGCTGAGTAGTTTATCACTGTTCTACCATCTTTCTAGATTCAAAAAAGCTCTTACTAGCATTAATAATAATTATTAACATTCACTGCTATGTTTTGACATGTATTTATTATTACTAATTTATGACATAATTGTTAATTCATTGTATACTCTATATTAAATATTAGCATTGCATAATATTATTAATTTATTAACATAATAAATGTATGATAACAACAATAACTGTTATTTGTTGTGATATTGTACTGGCCTGCAGAGTAGACTTAAAGCAAAGGTGGGGTCCGAGGATTTAGTAACTTTTGGTGGAGGGTAAAGAGGTGGAGTAAAGAGGTGGTGATATGCGTAGCATGTGAGAGTGTCTCTATCTGTGTGATACAGTGACTATGAGGAAATTATTTTCTGGACTTTAATGTCAGGTTGGTTTTTTTTTCACTAACTTACTTTTCTACTCTTTTTCTAAGACATCTGGGAAGATGTTACATTGATTAGTTCCCTGATTATGTTTCTAGAGATGTTAAATTTATTTTTATCCAATTGGTTTCCAAGATACTTCTCATCTTCATCCCCAGTATAAAATGACTTACTAGCACATCTTTCCAGATGCCAAAGTAGGGTACTGTTTTGCAATCCAAGTCATCTACTGTATGAGAAAGTGTATGTATTTAATGTAATCAGCTATTGCCCATAGAAGGACCCAGAATGAAGCTAGAATCAAAACAGCAATATTATACATTTCTGACTTTAAAATTTTGTTCTCATTTCTTCTTCCAAGGAGGATGTTCTTTCCTAATTTTTTTTTGCTTTGGATTCATGAAAATTTGCTTGAAATAAACTATTTCTAAATTTATATTAAGCAACTGATTAATAAAAATGAGTCACATATTTAAACTGGAAAGTAGCTGAGTAATATTGCGTTTTGAGTATCAGTATAGAATCTTATGTATGGAATTATCTAGGGACTTGATTGTGGTCACTTAGATGTTAAGCAACAAATTCAGGCAACGGACCTAGGTTGGGGCTATTGCTAGTATATTGTCTGATTCTCAGAAGGGATTTTTTTTTAAACAAACAAACTGATTTTCTTTTCTTTTTTATTTATTTTTTAAAAATATTTTTATTGATTTCAGAGAGGAAGGGAGAGGAAAAGAGAGATAGAAACATCAATGATGAGGGAGGATCATTGATAGGCTGCTTCCTGCACAGCCCCTACTGGGAATTAAGCCTGCAACCAGGGCATGTGCCCTTGACCAGAATCGATCCTGGAACCCTTCAGTCTGCTGGCCAACATTCTAGCCACTGAGCCAAACCAACTAGAGCTCAGGATAGAATTTTTTGCATGACTTCAACATAGGTATAATCTGATCCAAAAAGAATTGCAAATAGAATCTGTGTCATCTATTATTTAAGCCTAATTTCTAAAAATAATATTTTCTTTAATTTTTCTCTATCTCTTTTAGGGAAGATTTACCTTGATTCAACATTTTTTCCTTCTTAAAGACATTTTATTTCTTGGATAGTCTCTTTCCCCTTTATTTCTACTTGACCTAAATTTCTGTATTCCTTTAATTACCTTTAATTACCTTTTGGTTTCCATCTCTTGTTTGTATTTAATTTTCAGTGTTGATATTAATTTTAAAACAAATGAGTTTTTGATCCACAAGAAGTCCAACATACGTAGTTTCTGCCTTGAACCTCTTTCCTGGCCTTCAGCCCTATACCTATATTGTTCCATAAAGTTGAATATGTCAAGAATGGCAATGAAAACCTGGCCGGTGTGATTCAGTGATTGAGTATAGACCTGTGACAAAGAAGATCACGGTTCAATTCCCAGTCAGGGAACATGCCCAGGTTGCAGGCTCAATTTCCTGCATGTGGGAGGCAGCCAATCAATGATTTTTCTCTCATTATTGATCTCTCTCTCTCTCTTTTTTTCTCTTTCTTTCTCCCTCTTCTTTTCTCTCTAGAATCAATAAAAAATATATATATTTTTAAAAAGTAGTAGTGAGAATTTTAAAGTGTTCTTGAGTATTTTAATATGTTCCCTTCCATTCTTGAGTAATTCATTTTATTTCACTTAATGAAGATGATGATGACAATAGTAATTTGTGAGACTCAGAATCATAAAAATAATAACAAGTAATGGTGATAGTAGTGGTAGTAGTGGTAGTAGTGGTGAGGCTGGTGGTAGCTGTGGTAGAATATATTAGCACTGGTAGTAGTGATACTGGTAGTACTGGTGATGGTGGTGGCTGCAAAGGTAATGGTAGTGATAATGATAGCAGTAGTAATAAGAGCAACATAAAACAGTTCCAGCAGCAGCAGCTAATAATTAATACTGGGCATTCAATCATGCCTTTTCAACACCTTCCTATAAACATTATTTTATTAGATTGAGTCACACATTAACTTGCTCATATCCAACTAATTTTGAACTACTAAATGAAATTATGTATAAAAATGAGAAAGTGAGGTGTCAAGAAATTAAATAACTTATGTGGATTTCCCTGGTAAAATAATTGACAGAGTTCAGGCATTGGTATATTCTATTTTTTAAAAATCCCAAGTTTTTAAATTATTCTACATCTTAAGTTTTCATGTTTTATAAACCATTCTACCAAGATTTTCCATTTGTATAAAGGTAGGGTAAATACAAGTTATGTCTTCCCTTTTTCCAATGTTCCTTAAAGACCCCAATATTCTACAATGGGCTGCTCCCAATATGTCATACATTCAAAGAGTGTTTAGTAAAAGTTAAAGAAGGGAAAGTCCATGCCATTCATTTTATATGCTCCAGGAAACCTATTAAACAGTTTGTACAGTAAATGGTCACAAAATTGAAGTGAATTAGATGACTGGGAGAAATGAATTGCTCTATAACATCCACCCTGTTGGAATATAATACTGTTAAACAGTCAATTAGTTGTTCCTCACATCTCAAAGAAAGCGACTAGACAGTGTTAATGACATGTAGCAAATGTTTACAGTCTGTTCTTTACATTTTGCTCTGGCAGGTAACATTGCCAAGTAATATAATCTGCTCACTTTGATATTATTGGTTTTACTTTTTAAATTAAACCTTTTTTGTTTGCTTGCTTATTTTGTTATCAGTGATTGAGGTCTGAGGTTTGGAGATTTTCACAGAAGAGAACAGTTCCCAAGAGGGCAATCTAGTTCAAGAAAATAAGAAAGATGAGGCCCATCTGTCCACAGCAAAGCAGTCCAGAATTAAGGCTACTTCCCCAGCTGTTAAAGGCAAATCAGCCACAGGGACATGTATAGGCAATGCAACAATTACTGTGACTTTTTGTCCCTTTGCCAAGAGATATTAATGTGTTCGATAAATATTGATCTTCTATGATATACATCACAGCAACATCCATATAGATATGTATGATATATCCCTGTTCATTGCACACATGGGGAAACTAATACAATACAGAGTGATCAAACTCTAGCAACCCAGGAGAGAAGTTGAGAAGAGATCTGGAAGAGCTCCTGGTCATAAAATAACAGTATACCACAGGCATGCACTCAGCCTTTCATTAATTATGTCAGTTAAAGTTGCTTTCAATGCATAATCCCTGGGCATGGGATGGAAGGGGCGGGGGGAGGCAGCCAGCAGGAAATGGAAAGCCCTTCCAATTTGATGATTTTTTCTTACAAATAAAATAAAGTTATAATAGGAAAACCTGAAAAAAATAAAAACACAAAGAGCAATTTCCTTAGCTACTTATTTTCAGCCTTGTCTCTATTATTTTAGCACTGAGTCAGAAAACAGCTTCTTTCTTTACCTCCTACTTTTGTTTTGAGCCAGATACTAATGTCAAGGTGTTATGAGGTGGAGGAGAGGAGAACTTACTGCTATAAAATAAGCATGTGTCCCTAAATATCTAGCCTTTCATCACCAGGTAAAAACATACAGAAAGTGGAGTACTATCTTCAAGACAATCTAGCCCTAGGGCCTCAATTTCTAGATGGTTGAAGTCTAGAAAAATTAACATATTTCACTCAAGATGTTATGTCCTGATAAATCCATCTTAAGTTGAAAACATCTGTAAGTCTAAAGTGGACTTGATACACCTCACCTAAAAAACACCATAGCTTAGCCTAGCCTATCTTACTAGTAAATGTACTCAGAACATAATATCCAGAAAACACAGGCACCACAATTCACTGTAGACTATTGATTGTTTACCCTCACGATCGTGTGCCTGACTGGGAGCTGCTGCCCACAGCAGCTGCCCAGCATCAGAAGTGAGTATCTTACTGCAAACCACTAGTCTGGGAAAAGATCAAAATTCAAAGTGTGGTTTCTACTGAATGTTTATCCCTTTTGCTTCATCGTAAAGTCAAAATTTCATAAGTTGAAACATCTTAAATTGGGGAACTTCTGTAGTGTGCAAAATGGATAAATGCTGTACATTACACAAACATACAAAGTTCTTGGAAGTCAACTTGAGGAATTATTTAAGTCAATAGATCAGAAAAGGGTACATGGACACAAAAATATACTATTCAGCCCAGTTCTGCCTCTGACAAAACCAGAAAGAATTGTTTCTTGCAAATCATGGCAGTAGTTAGTCCTAATAGGCACCAACCTCTGAAGGTTGTGTTTTATTCTTAAGTCACAACAGATAAATCAGCATATTTTAGACCTAATTAAATGTATGACTTCCCTACCAAGTGTTTATGACTTGTTTCTTATGAACTAGAAACTAGGTGAACAAAGATGAATAATCAATCCTTAGTCCCTAATCCCTTAGTCTCAGGGATTCATTATGTGATTTGGAGACAGATTGTTAAAATACAGCGAATGTGGGAGCTAATAAGAGAGCATAACCTAAGGGCCAGGTTAGAAAAGCTGTAGTATAGCATGTCCTTGTTCTTAAAATCATCGGTTACAAACTTCAGGAAGCTAGTACTAGCATTGGCTAGTTTGGACCTACCTTCTTCCTAGAGATGCCCTTATTACTTAGTAAGCAGTCATTTATCCCCATTCAACTTTCCTAATACTTTTTAAAACATATTTTTTATTGATCTCAGAAATGAAGGAAGAGGAAGAGAGAGCTTCTTAGGAACAGTTGCCTCCTGCATGCCACATACTGGGGATTGAGATTGCATGAGGGCATGTGCCCTGACTGACTTGAAATCTGAGCCATGACTTGATTCATAGGTCAAAGCTCAACCACTGAGTCACATCAACAGTGTGACTCTCCCAGTCTTCACAATCAATCCAATATATCCAAAAATGCCAATTCTGGAGAATTCGGGCATTCCCTTTCAGAATGCCTGACTATTCTCTGACTGGGCCTTGCAGAGGTGAGTATAGTTAAATCTCTCCCCATAAGAGAGAGAGCTGCATACCCTTATAATAAGAATGAGAAAAACATTTTTTTCTATCCTGTAAGATTTCAGAAGGGCCTAATTGCACTCATTTAGTAAGCTGGAAGATTTTTTTCCTAAACATATTCACAGTGAATCTAATACAGGTGTGTAAGACATATAATTATGAAGAAATCTAACCTTATTTTAACTAGCCTTTGATTACCTGTTTGTTTTCCTTCACTGAACCCTCACACTAAATCATACAGGCAGGATGGGGGACATAAAACATACTCAAAATATAGGTTCCCTATTTTAGATATGCTCTGTAGAAAGAGGTGTGGAGAATAGAATGACAAATTCACAAATGATCAATTCAAATGTTGGAATATTGAATACATCATGATTGGCATTCTATCTAGTCTAAAGACTTTTAGTTCCAAATTCCAGTGACTTTTACCAAAAGAAATCAATTCACAAAATGCTCAGTGACTTCCCAAAATGTGTGCACCTCTGTAACAAAGCCCCACCGGCAGAAAGGTGACCTGCTACAGGCAGCATACAAAAATCTGCTTTTGTTATAAATAAAGTTTGAATATAAGAAAATATATATTTAAAGAAATAAAAGAAACTCCCTATTGGTAGAGATTTTATCTAGATTGGCCTTATTTGCAGAGTATTATTCCTAGGAATATTTTTTCATTGGGTTTTCTTTGGGGGGAAACTATTGCTAAATTAATAGTGGCTTGAGATATGTGTATAGAACTACCTTTCATTGAAAGCTTAATATGTACCAGGCTCTGTGCAAAGCACTCACTTTACAAGTTTTTCTTCATTTAATCCTCTCAACAATATTATAAGGTAATATTTTATTACCTGTACTTTACAAGGGAAGAAACCAAGACTTAGATATCCAGTGGATGTTCAATGGTGGATAGATGATTTAAAATAAGTAATCTAACTCCAAAGACAGTGTTCCTGCTTTCCTCTTGATGTAATTGAAATAAAGAGAACCCACCCCTTTCCTGGTAATGTTGTCATGAATAACCAATGTTCAATGAGCAAAGGAACCCCAGAGATGATTTCAACCAATGCCCTCATTTTACATGTGAGACAATATTTTTAAACTTCTATTTTTATTTCTATTACCATCATATACATTATAAGAATTTCTATGACTTGGATGTTTATAGTTTATTTTAGTAAATATTGTTTAAATACTATTGCTTTAAAAACAAATATGTAGATTATATAATGGTTTCCTAAGAAAATAGTTATTTAAGGGTGGCCCCTTCCAATCTTTATGCATGACAAATAATGTATACAAAGAGATGATCATATCATCATACTTTTGTATTATTCTTCCCACAATATATAATTTTCTATGTATCTGTATAGTCCACACATTCATCATTTTAATGGCTATGTAATATTCCATCAAGCTAATGTACCATAAAACTAATTCAATTTTTTATGAAACATCTGACTTTATTTACTAAATCCAAACTAAGTTTGTATGAACTTGTATTAGAAATTGTTAGACATGTCTTCAATGGAAAAATATCTTTGCAGAAATAGGCAGATTGTTATCTATGTTCCACAAACCAGATTTGAGAGAAACACTTTAATGAAATGCATAGAGCTTTATTTATTCTCATTTGAAATGATGAGTGCTGGAATAGTAATTCTTTACCTGTCATATGTAATACAGATTATTGTTATTATGATTATATATGAAGCTTTGTGGATGTACCCTGCACTTTTTCAATATATCATAGAGATAAAATGTGTCTCTGACCCAAATGCTTATGAATAAAAAGAAAAAAATGGATAAAGTACAGATAATTGAGAACACTGAACAGAGATGCATTTTAGTAGATAGACACTTCACAGAAAATGCAGGCTTTAGAGAATAATTTTTAAATGGGAAAGGAAAGATCCTAGATAAAAAATAAATTTATATTAATATCATGCCTAAGTTTATTTTTAACCAGCTGATGAACTTGATTGAGTGCTTCTCTTAAGCACATGATTTAACTTCTGCAATTCTCCATTATCTGAGAGGAGCTTATCTGCCTAGATAGACAATTTAACTCTCAGAGGAATAGCTTTTCTGTTTACTTATTCCCAATTAGACTTGTTTCTACCTTCTCTGAAATATTAGCACTTATAATATTGGAGTCAACTTTTGTTAAATATATGTATCAAGAGCTATTAATATTTCATAGAATTTGTTTCAATTTCCACTTGCTGAAATTTAAAAGGTCAAGGAAATAAGGGGAAGGATGATGACAATGTTGTCACAGAAACTGAGTGATAAGGAAGTGTCATTAGGAAATTAATGTTTGATCAGAGTCCTGAAGAATGGTTAGGATATAGAAAACCCATCAAGGGGCACAGGGCATCTCACACAGGGAAGCATGGAGGCATGAAATATCATAGGCAGCATACACATTGTCCATAGTGTCTGTAAACATAGATGAAAATGCATATGAATATTTACAAATGGATTATTGATCTTGCATTAAAGTACATGACATATTCAAAACATCACATGGCATGTTCAATGTGATATTTCTTTTTAATTAGATGCAGTTAAATGGGCTGCACAGACTGTGATGTATTGCATATGTATCAATCCTTGCATATGTATCTGTGATTCATTGCCTTAGATAAATTATACCTCTGATTTTCACTGAATAAAACTTCACATTTATAAGCTCCATAAAAACTAAGCTGGAGCCCTGGTAGAATGGCTCAGGTGGCTGAAGTGTCATTACACCTAGGGGTTCAGGTCAGAGGTCAGGACACATATGTAGGTGCAGTTCAATCCCCAGTTAGGGCATGTATTAGAGACAACCAATCAATGTTTCCCCTCCCTCTCTCTCTCTGTCTCTCTTTCTCTCTCTCAAATCAATCAAAATATATCTTTAGGTAAGGAATGAAAAAGGAATGTTCAGAAATAAATATAAAAAATAAAAATATTCTTATTTGTTTCCACTTTATGGGAATACTGTAGGATCTGTTAGTACATTCAAGAGTTTTTTAGATATATCTTAACTGTAATTATTTACTCTTTTATTCTTACCTTTGTCTATGAAGGTTGGAAGATTTTCAACCCCTTTCCTGTAAATCTTAAATCTTAGTATGGCTAGAGGATAGGGTGAACATTTAGGAGAGAAAGAAAACAGGGAGGGAAGAAAGGAAAATATTTGCAGAGAGGCCATGATCATTACAGCCATCTCAGCTCTACTCGTTTTCTTTTACTGCTGTAACAAATTACAAAAATTAGTGACTTACAACAATATAAAATTATTCTCTTGACAATTCTGAAGGTCAGAAGTTCAAAGTCAGGCTCACTAAGCTAAATCATGGTGTCAGCAGGTCTTTGTCCTTCTTGAAACTCTGAGGGAGAATCTATTTCTTTGTTGTTTTCAGCTTATAGTGTCTGTCTTTACTCCTAGGGTCTAGCTCCTTCCTCCATACCCAAAGTTTATCATTTTAATCTCTGCTCCTGTGATTATATCACCTTCTCCCCTTCCATAGTAGCATCTCCCTTTGCTTACATCTTTAAAGATTTTTGTGTTATAACATTGGGCCCACCTTGATATTCCAGAATAATTTTCCCATCTCTAGATATTTAACTTAATCACATCTTCAAAGTCCCTTCTGCTATATAATATACTATTTTCACAAGTTTCAGGGAACAGAATGTGGACTTCTTGGAAGTAGAAAACCTTATTCAGTCTCCTTCATCAGGAAAAATCATTCTAAACCAATTAGGCCTCAGATATCTGCCAGATGACTTCAGCCACATGAGTAAAATCAGCTGAACCCAGCCATATCAGAACTGCCCAGCTTAGCCTAGGCTAAATTACCAACCAGCAGGATACTCAGCACAAAAAAATATCCTATCTAATAAAGAATATGCAAATTGACCCTCACACCATCACAAAGATGGCTACACACACAGTGGAGGTGTGGTTTCTGTAACACAAGATGGCTTGCACTCACTGCTGAGGCTGAGTTTCCCTAATGAGCTTTAATGAACAGTCAGCAGGGGCTTGAGGCTGTGTAGTGATGAGATGGAGCAGGAGACCTGAGGCTGTTCCATCCCCACTCTCCCACCCAGTGGGGCTTGATGGGGGTCCTGAGGCTGTGTCTCCCAACCTGGCACCAGGCCAGGGGACTTGAGGCCACACCCCCTACCTGGTGGAGCTTGACAGGAGACCTCAGGTATGCCTCCCACCACAGTGTTTGGCTGAGGAACCTCAGGCTGTTCCCCATGCCCTGGGCCAGGGAACTCAGGCTGTGCCCCCTGCCCAGCAGGGCTTGATGGGGGATCTCAAGCCACACCTCCCACCTGGCAGGGCTTGATGGGAGACCTCAAAGCATGACCCCCCACCCCACCACTGAGCCAGGGGACCTGAGGATGCTTTGGGGGACCTGAGGCTGTGCCTCCATCCAGCGGGGCTTGATGGGGGACCTGCGACTGTGGCCCCCCCACACCTGGTGCTAGGCCAGGGAACCTGAGGCTGTGCTCCTTCCCAGTAGGGCTTGACAAGGGTGGGGCTGGTGGGACTGGGAGCCAGCTGGCTCTGAGACTCATGCAATTTTGAGGCATTTAGGGTGGATTAGGGCTTGAATTTGGGTCCTATGGCATGCCCTAGACTCTGACAGGAGGAAGATTTTCATATACATTTTGCTACTTTTCTTTCATCTCATACTTCTATTATCGAGAAAAGATAAATAGCAATATTAAAATATTTCCTCTAATTAATCCCTTTTTAATGTGCACAAATTTTGTGCACTGGGCCACTAGTTATTTTTTAAGCTATTAAGTTTTTAAGTGCTGTGTTTTATAGTAAAAGTTAACTGATACAGGTAGAAAAAACATTTTTTAAAAAATTTCTGTTAAGGAAACTGTGCGTCATCCACGTGGTCAAATTGGCAGGTAAAATTATAGGTCTTGACTTGAGTTAAAAATTCAAGGACAACTAATTGAATTTTAAACTAATACGCAAAATACATAAACTTGATCCCTGAATCTGAGTTGATATTAGTAGCACTGTACTAAGTAGCACCAATTTAAGAATGAGAGTCTACTATTCTTTTTTTAAAATATATTTTATTGATTTTTTTTATAGAGAGGAAGGGAGAGGGAGAGTTAGAAATACTGATGAGAGACAGTGATTCAGCTGCCTTCTGCATATCTCCTACTGGGGATGTGCCCTCAACCAAGGTACATGCCTTGGACCAGAATCAAACCTGGGACCTTTCAGTCCCCAGGCTAATGCTCTATCCACTGAGCCAAACTGATTAGGGTGAGAGTCTCCTATTCTTAAAGTCTCCTATTCTCTTATTCTTAAGTTTGTTTGTGAAAAAGTGAGTCTAATACTTTCAGAAGAATGTATTATTTTACAATAGTGATTCTACTTTCAAATTCTGTTTTCCAACTCAGAGCCTTACCTTAAGAAGTGGCAGTGAGATACATTATAGAAACTTATATTAGAGTCAGATACTAAGTAAAATGCCCATAAATGATACCTGTTACAGCACTCATCATCACCCAGGAAGCCAGAGGTTCCTTCTGTGTAAGCCTTAGAAGTGCCTTGTGCACAATCCCATGGTAGCACTACCATCTTGTCTTTCTAAAACCAACACAGTCTTCTTATTTTCTCTTTGCTGTGAGAGCATTCTTGCGTTGAGCTAATTCTATGGAGAACTAAAAAAGAAATGAACTGGACTTCCAATCTTACATCTAGTCCAAACAAGCTTTGTAATTTTAAACAAGCTGCATAAACTCTTTTTTTATCAATAAAATATATTTTATTGATTTTTCGCAGAGCGGAAGGGAGAGGGACAGAAAGTCAGAAACATCGATGAGAGAGAGACATCGATCAGCTGCCTCTTGCACGCCCCTACTGGGGATGTGCCCGCAGCCGAGATACATGCCCTTGCCAGAATCAAACCCAGGGACCCTTCAGTCCGCAGTCCGATGCTCCATCCACCGAGCCAAACTGGTCTCGGCACTGCATAAACTCTTTATGGCTCACTTTCCATGGGTTTTAATATTTGTTTGGTAAGCTTCACAGATCAATTGGGAGAAAAAATGAATGAATCAATCAAACAAACAAATGAACTGAGCACTAATGATGGCTTTGCCATCATTATTGACTAACCTATATTGATAAGATGTTGCCTTTGTATTGGTCTACATTGGCTGCTATAAGAGTATACCATAGACTAAGAGGCTTATAAACAACAGAACTGTATTCCTCGGCATTCTGAAAGCTAGAAAGTTAAAGATTAAGGTATTTCATCTTAGATGTGCTTGTTTTGGGGTCTTCTCTTGGTGGAAGGGATGAAGAAACTCTCTGAACTCTCTTATGTAAGGGCACTAATCCCATCTGTAAGACCTCTGCCTTCATGATATAATCATCTCCCCACAAGCTCCACCTCAATACCATTACATAGAAGTTAGGTTTCAACATATGAATTTTTGTGAGGCACAAAAATTGTCTAGCACCTCTTCTTATACACATATAATGGAATACTGCTCCTGATTAGTAATAAAACCCTAGAAAAAATACACAAATAATATGTGATTATTTGGCCATTCTAAGTCAATGCCAATCAGAATTGACACCTTGTGCTAGAATATGAATGAACAGCAAAGAATCAAAAGATATTAAAAAGGATTTAGGACCTGAATATACAGATCAAAATATAAAAAGAAAAAAAAACTTGAAGGAAACACAGATAAGGCAAGAAGTAGAAGATAATGCTTAATATCATCACAGACATTAAGTGAGGCTAATTGAGTCCATTAGGTAGGAACAAGATGTTGTCAGCAATATTCAAAGAACAATATTCATAGATAATATAAAGAAAATTTTCCAGAAAATTTAAACACAGTGAGGTTTTTTGTATTTTCTCAAATATTTGCCACACCTTGCTCTTATGAATTGGCAGCTGCTTTTTTTTAAAAATTTCCTCTATAAATATTATTTATATTACTAGAGGCCCAGTGCACAGAATTTGTGCACACAAGGGGAGGGAGTTTCCCCGGCCCAGCCTGCACCCTCTCTAATCTGGAACATCTCTCTAACAATCCAGGACTGCTAGCTCCCAACTGCTCACCTGCCTGCCTTCCTGATTGCCCCTAACTTCTTCTGCCTGCCAGCCTGATCATCCCCCAACCACTTCCCTGCCAGCCTGATTGATACCTAACTGCTCCCCTGCCCTCACCTGTAGGCCTGGTCACCCCTAACTGCCCTCCCCTGAAGGCCTGGTTGCCCCCAACTTCCCTTCTCTGCTGGCCTGATCACCCCTAACTGCCCTCCCCTGTAGGCTTGATCATCCCCAACTGTCCTCCCTTGTAGGCCTGGTCCCTCCTAACTTCCCTCCCCTGCTGGCCATCTGTGGTGGCTATCTTGTGTCCACATGGGGCAGCCATCTTTGACCACATGTGATGAACAGCCATCTTGTGTGCTTGAGTGATGGTCAATTTGCTTATTAGTCTTTTATTAGATAGGATGTTTATTTACAACTCATATTATCTCACAAAGAATTTCATGCAACTACCCACTGTACATTTTGTACAAATAATTACAAATAATATGTGTATTATTTGGGCAAAAAAAAGAAAGGAAACAGAAGGAAAAGAAATACAGAGGAAATTAAAAATGCTTTGACAATAATAAATCAACAGAGGAGTCATGGTTTAACTGCAAATTTACTTCATGCTTTCATTAATTTCTTCAGTAAATTTATTAAAAATAAAGGACAATAATATAAATTATGCTCATCTGTGAAAACATGGGACATAGAATTTTCCTCCTTATCCCTTCTCATGATATTTACTTAGACAAATATCAGAAATCCCAATAGCTTTTGTATTGCTATAGGGCTGAACACCATAATCTTCTTTAAGGTATTTAAAATGTGATTCACTTTACACTGATTCCACACTCATAAAACTTTTCAGTACAACTGTGACATACAGCAAGTTACCCTATACCACGGTGTTTTCTTCAAGCTAAAGTCAGACATAGCTCTTACAAAGCTCTCATAAAAGGGTTATGATACATACACACCTCCATTTGTCTGACTTTTATTAAATGAAGGCCACCTACAACTACCCTTAGGCATTCTCAAGGAGTCAATAAGTTCAAAGAAGACTGTTCTATCAAGGACTGATTTTATTAATAATGAACCTGAGCTCATTATTGGAAATGCATTGAAATTTAAATGAATTAGGTCTTACAACGGCCTTTGAGCCAAAAAAGATTTATTTTTAGAAATATAACATTTCAGAAAGAGAGATCTGGAGTCAGTTTTAAGTTTAAAGAATGAAATTAAAAAAAAAACACACACACATTTTTCTCTCCTGTCCCTCATTTTTGGTGTTATGTCCCACCTCCTCCTCTCTTCTCCCTTGCTCTCCTCCCTCTGTTTCCTCCATAGTCTTTTTTTTCCCTACTCCATCAACATTCTCATTTTCTCAGATTTCCACCCATACATAATGAGGGGTCTTTCTGAATGAACAAATTTCTGAATTAAAGTGAGGGTGGAATTAAAGGGAGGGCTCCATTCTCCACATGATTTTGCTTGGAAAGATGGCTATATCATCCTTTCTTTTAGCTAAACTCTTCACTCTGCCCACAGTCCTACTTGTTGGAGGAAAAAGTAGAATTCCATTGTGAGTTCTGGCTTCTCCTTCTACCTCATTGTTTCCCATGTGAATATGAAGCTCAGGCCAATGGCCCTCCAATTCTCAGAGATGGGAAGAAATTGTCTGGGAATAACCCAACGAAATCTCAGAACCTGCTAGTCTCCCTGTTCTGGTCCTTCAGCCTGAGGTTTGGATGGAGTGCTCAATGACTAATTGATGGCAATCTGAGATCTGACTACCATTGCTTTTGGAGAAAAGATCTCTATCCACATTAGTCTGAGCAGAGAGGATTCTCCCTCTAGTTCAGCAGTAGGCTAACTATAGTGGGCTAAGTCCTGCGAGTGTTAATTAATTGTATTTGCCAACCTGAAGGATATTTTTGATTGGGGTTTGCATTTAGTAAGTGTACTCTGAATTAAGCCAATTGCCCTCTACAATGTGGGTGGGCCTCATGTGTTCTTCTGAATAGAACACAGTAAGACCTGAACTGCAGGATCAGCTTCTTCCTGGGTCTCCTGCCTGCTAATTCACCCTGAAGATTTTCAACTTGCTAGCCTACATAATTGTGTGAGCCAATTCCTTAAAATGAAATCATTTTACATGCAAACACACACATACACCTCACAAAGACATTATATCAGTTCTGTTTCTCTAGAGAACCCTGACTAATAAAGGCCTGTTTTTGTAAATAGAATTTTATTGCCATAAAGCCAAATCCATTTGTTTATGTATGGACTATAGCTGCTTTCTCACATGATGACAAAGCTACGTAGTTGCAACAGAGATGTCAAATGATCCACAAAGCTGGAAATATATGCTATCAGGCCCTTTGCCGAAAAAGCTGCCAACTCCTGCTATAGCTGATTTCCTGTCTCTCTTACAACCAGGAAACTATTGGATGATTAGACGCTGCCCCTGCCACCCTGGCCTGATAGCTTTCCCTTATTCAATATGTCTCAATGCCCTGGCTATGCCATTCTCTCCTGGATCATTTAGGACATAAGCCTGTCCTTTTAAGCGTATCCTTCTCCGTGTCTTAGTCATGAGTGTGAGCTCCCTGATACCCAGGGCTGACTTTCTCTCTTATGCTTTTTGTTTGAATTTTGTTAATGAATGGAATCCAATAAATAAATGACAAATAATAGCAGCTGACATTTGTTAATTGGGCCCCTGTGATGTGCCTGTTTCTATGTTAAACTATTTATATGTATTATCTCATTGAATCCAGACAACAGCTCCATAATGAACCTCATTTTGCACGTGTAGAAACTGAGACTAAGGAAGGGTTGTGATTGCCTAGGGTTACACAGCCAGGAAAGTCCTGGGCTGAGAACCGAGTCCAGAAAACCTGACTCTGGAGCCCAGACTCTGATTTACAGGATATCTCCCTTCCACAATGAATAAAGCTGCAGATGAGCATCTGTTGCCCTACCTTATACTTCATCACATGGTTGTTGTGATATCTGAAAGTTATTACTTAAAATCAGCAAAAGCATTTTGTTAAAATTCAGGTTGTCTTATTATTCCTATTATTATATATTTTTGAATACAGATAACCTACTGGATTTCATCTTTCCAGAAAATTATAGTAAAACATTTTTGAAAGGAAACCAAAAACATATCCACTTTGATGCTGTTGCTAGGATCTCCTTTTTATTATGCATTGTGGTGCCTGTGCCCTGTACTCTGAAGACTGCCATTGTCTCTCAGGCATAGCTGATGATCACAGGTAACCTCATGAATGGAAAAGAACCAGCAACAATATAAATCATCACAAGCCTCATTTCTTTGCCTTCTGCCTATGGCTCTGAGGTGTTAGAAACAAAGCACAGGAGGTGTTATTTAATTTTTGGTTCAGGTAGTTCCAAGTTCTACTCATTTGATTTCAGCACATCAGAAAAATCTTCTGATTATTGAAGTCACCAGCAATGGAAAAAGGCATTTACTGCAACAGGCAAGCCTGGTCCTGAAATTTCTAGGGAAGCTCTGACAGTAATAAGGGTTTACCTGATCACATAAACACACATTAATATATGTAAGAATTATAAAACAAGGCAGCTATTTTGTGTGGCCCTTGATCTGCCATTGTTTTAGGGTGGGAGGAACAGACAATGGGTAAACAATTGAAGAAACGCATGCAACCTTCTTGGACCCTATGTAATACTGTCTCTAATGCTACTCATTTTTAGGTGGGCCCTTTAAAAGCCAGTATAGCAGGCAGAGGGTGATTTCCAATAGTTGTAGCAGAA
Organism: Antrozous pallidus; assembly: GCA_027563665.1. NCBI lineage: Eukaryota > Metazoa > Chordata > Mammalia > Chiroptera > Vespertilionidae > Antrozous > Antrozous pallidus. Next base: position 65,428,434 of record CM050514.1, on the reverse strand, counting down.
ATAGCAGTAGCAACTGTGAGCATTCTAGGAAGTCTTTATGATAGTCTCTTTACATATATTTCCTATAATCCAAGAGGAAGAAAGACTCTAATTCAAGGAAATTCTATCATCCATTATACAAATGAGTATTTGAGGTTCAATGATTGAATACATTTTCTAAGACCACACAGCTAATAAATAGCAGAAATGGAATATGAACTCAGTTCTGTCCATTCCCTATACATGTACTCATCTCACTACTCACAGTTCTCCAGAAAGAACACTGGAAACTGTCTAGCTCTGTTTTCTGGAAACAGGATTTACAATGAATATGTATGATGCTTCATGGTGATTTACTAAAACTTAAAGGTTTGAAGGTATCAAGTATTATATGTCTAATACTCTGTATACCCCAAAATATTCCTAAAGCAAAAAAAAAGGTTACCACATTACCAGAGAATCAAGAACTTATCTTCTAACTTTCTCTTCTGGTGAATTTTATGACTCAGATAAAGAAAAATTGTTTTTCTGCCTGGGCAGTTTAAAGAAAGGACCAAAGATATCCAATTTAGGGGTATAGCTGTGAAAAGCTTCAAGGAAAACAAAGAAATAACATGAAATTGTAGCCAGAAAAGTTCATAGTCCCAATTTCTTTACTTACTATACAACTCTGGCAACTCTAAGATTTTCTAAAATGAAAATAATAATAATACTGATTCACAAGATAATTGACAAATTAAATGTGATAGTATAACTTGATAGCTATAGAATATAATACTAATGTTAGTTATTGCTATTTTAATTTCCATACCATTTTTTATTTTATTAATACTAGTGTCTTGATCCACTGGCAGTTGGACATCACTTTCACAATCCTAGACTGCTGGCTCCCAACTGCTCACCTGCCTGACTCCCTGATTGCCCCTAACTGCTTCTGCCTGGCAACCTGATCACCCTCTAAACACTCCTCTGGCAGCCGGATTGATGCCTAACTGCCTTCCCCTGCAGGCCTGGTCACCCCCAACTGCTCTCCCCTGCAGACTTGGGTCTCCTCCAACTGCTCTTTCCTACAGGCCCAGTCACCCCCAACTTTATCTTCTGCCTGCCTGGTCACCCCTAACTGCCTTCCCCTGCTGGCCTGATCAGCAACAACTGCTCTCCCTTACAGGCCTGGTCCCTCCCAACTGCTCTCTTCTGCTGGCCATCTTGAGGTGGCTATCTTGTCTTCATATGGGGGCAGTCATCTTGTGTGTTGGAGTGATGGTCAATCTGCATATTACACTTTCATGAGTTAGGATAGAAGCCTGGTACACAGGTGGGGGATGGCTTTTTTGCCCTGAAGGGTGTCTGAGATCAGGATGAGGGTTCCATAGGGGCATGGGGAAGCCTGAGCAAGGGGCCTGTGGTGGTTTGCAAGCTGGCCACACACCCCCCCACCGCAATGATCCAACTGGAGGCCTTGGTATCTGGGATTTATTTCTCTCCTACAATTGAAACTTTGTAGCCTAGAGTGGAGCCAAGCCTTTTGCTTGCTCAGTGGAGGCAGCGATTTCTGTTAGGACTTATTTATCTTCTATATTGAAACGTTGTAGCCTTGAGTGGAGGCCTGGGCCTGCCCGGATGTGCTGAAAGCTTGGCTTCCTCCATTGCCAGGGAAACCCACATCTCCCTCCTGCTCATTCCATGACTGCAGTCATCTTGGTTGGAGTTAATTTACATACTTGCTCCTGATTGGCTGATGGGTGTGACTTGTGGGTGTAGCAGAATAGTGGTTAATTTGCATATTACTCTTTTATTACTTAGGATGGTCAGTGAACATCCTGTGTTGAGCATCTGCCCCCTGTTGGTCAGTGCACATCAAAGCCACAGGTCTGACAGACTCTTAGCCTTTTATATATATAGATAATGTGTTTTAAAAGTTTTAAAGAAACCACATAAAGATGATAGGAAAAACATTGGTGAAGGAGAATGTGAAATTAAATTAAATTTATTAAAAACTTAAATAATACTATTAATTTGTTTTTTCATGAAACAAATTGATGCAGCAAATGTACTGTCACCAGGAAAATGTCACTAACTTCCTGCATCTGATACAGCCCATGAGTATTGCTATGGTCTCTTAAAATTAGTATATTATTTATGAAACTCTGTTTAAGCAGAGAAAAGTCTCATTAGTTACAGTATTTTCTGGCATATAAGATGACTGGAATTGATGATGATAGAAGGAATATAACAAACAATAGAGAGAGAGCAAGTGCCAGGCAAGTCCCTGGCAAGTTAGAAACACCCATCATAACTGCAAGCTATGGTATTTTTACACCTGACATATAAGACAACCCTTGACTTTTGAGAAGATTTTCCTGGGTTAAAAAGTCATCTAATATGCCAGAAAATATGGTACATTAGATACATGAGTTTCCTGCACCTTTCAAAAGAATGCATTCTTTAAGGTGTGTTTCAAGAAAATACCTCCAATGTAAATATAATCCTAGGCTTGTTTCTTTTTAACATCACTTTCTAATGCTCTCTCATGAAAACCTGTAAGATAATCCTTAACATATACATGGTTAATTGATGTAGCAACATCATCTGTTGGCTTCTTATGCTCTCTGGATTGCTACTGACCTCACTCACCAATGGTTTTCACATCATTATCACAAGAATTTGGGTTGCTAAATTGGATTCCTTCCTTACATGCAACTCCCCCCACTACAATTGAACTATTTCTCAATTGTGAGTTCCATCTATTGTATTCAAGCCTTCAAATCTTTTGAGTCACAAAGTATTCCCTTATTTCCATCTACTTTATGATTGATGATTCTTATTTTCTCTAAAAGTTCTTACCTTCCTATCTTTAAATGGAGCCCTGAAACCAATTCTCAAACTAGCTCATTCCTCTATGTAGTCATCTTTAACTATCAGTGCTGAAGACTGCTGTCTCTCTGGAAACAAGTCCAGTTCAGCCCCAGAGGAAGGGCCTCTGGCTCTTGTCAGTGATATTTTTCACATCAATTAAATCAGAACTCGGAGACATCATATTTAATATTCCCAATGTTCTTTTTAAATTAACTTTTCCTCTTTGATAACACACAGAAGCCTTTCAGTTAAAAAGTATTCACTTAACTTCCCCCTGCCCTTTCTAAGAACTACTCAAATGTTCTTCATCTTACATGTTTGATTTCTGCCATTGTATCAAAGCAGTTTTCTGGAATCACCTTATAGCCAAACACCATGGTCATACCTCAGTGTCCATCTTCACTTTTTCTCATGTACACTTCAAAGAGTATTTAAACTTACTTTTTTAATCTGTCCATTGGATTTCCAAAATACATTTTTCTCTATTTTTTTAGCTTCCCGTTGTCATCTTTTCTCTCTTTAGTACCAGACAGAAATAATAACATAATTATAATAATAGCCACCATGCATACAGTTTTTATGAATTGCATTACATTTTAGAGATAGAATGATTTTATTTAATCCACACACAATTTTAAAAGTATGTAATATTACTCCCACTTACAAGGTAATAGAATTAAGTTTCAAAAGGGTTAAGTAATTTGCTTAATGTTCACCTCAAGGCTTGAGTGTATGTTTCTTCTTTACCTCTACACTTTCTTTCTAGGCATCCCCATATATTAACAACCATTTATATGCTGATTAAAGACAAATTATTATCTCGAGCCCAGAATTCAACATTACAGACAAAATCTGTATACTATCTTCTCTTTTGACATTTCTACTTGCTGTCTCAAGGCATCTCAATTTTATAATAATATCTTTTAGTCCTCAACTTTTTTCACACGCAAGAATACAAACTTTATTCTTCCTCCATTTTATCTCTCAACAAATGGGGCCACCATCTGCCCATCCATCTGCACAAGCCAGCAACATAGGAGTCAACTTGATATTTTTCCTGCTACTTTACTTCCTAATCGCAATAACCAGCAAATTCTATTGGTTCTTCTTTCAAGCTAAATTTCCCAACTGTCTATTTTGTTTTCTACCTCTCATGTCTCCATCCTTAGCAAAGGATGGGTGTTCAACTGATCTACCCGTGTCTCTTGTCTTCCCCAATCTGTCCTCTGCACAAAAGCAGAATGAGACTTTAAAAGTTCAGTAGATCCTCTCACTCCCTTATTTAAAGTCCTTAAATGGATTCCAACTGGACACCTACATGCATGGCCTTTGCATACCTCTACTTTAGCTCTTGCATTTTCCCCTTGAGTCACTAGGACAGAGATGTTTTCATTTTTTGGTTCCTGGTATACTCTAAGGTTTAATGGTCTCTGGTCCTTTTCACATTCTTCCTCCCCAACTTCAGTCTCTTAATCTCAAAACTTTTCAAATGGAAGGTCTCAGCTTAGAGGTTGCATCCTGAGAGAAAACTTTGCTAGCATTTCTATCTAAGGTAACCATTGTTCCTAGTCACTATTTTTTCTCAGTTTTTTCTTTGTTTGTTTCCTAATATGTTACAGTGTATAGTTATATTTTATTTGTTTATTCAATTGTCTATTATCTCATATTAGATTGTAAATTCCATGAGAGCAGGCACTATGTTTATATATTTTTTACTTCTATATGCCTCATTTTTAACACGGTACAGTGCACTTGTATGAATTTTTTAAGGAGGCTTAATCAAAGTACTACAAGTTGGATTGCTTAAATACTAGAAAAGTATTATTTAGTCCTCAAATAATACTCCAGAAGTTTCAAGTCAAGGTGTTGTCATGGTTGGTTTCTCCTGAGGGTTGTAAAACAGAAACTGTTCAATGTCCTGTCTTAGCTTCTGGTACTTTTCTCACAATTTGGCTTTCCTTGACTTGTAGAAGCATCAACCTCATCTTCATATCATGTTCTTCCTGTGGGCATGACTGTGTCCAAATTTCCTCTTTTTAAAATAACACCAATTATGTTGGATTAGGGCCCACTCTATTGACCTCATCTTAATTTAATTAATAATAATTGCAATGATCCTATAACCAAATAATATCACATTCTGAAGTACTGGGAGCTAGAACTTAACATATAAATAGGCGTAGGGAATACAATTTAACATAAAACAGCACATGAGGGTGTTTAATAAATACTGACAACTAAAGAGTGAAGGCAGGGGAGGTTGGATAGAAAAGATCCACCAGTGAACTTGTATGCATATATGTATAATCCGTGGACACAGACAATGGGGTGGTGAGGGCCTGGGGTGTGGGGGGAGGATGAGAGAAGACTGGAAGAGATTAATGGGGGTGGGAGGGCAGAGGACCTATGCAATGCTTTTAGCAATAAAAATTAAATCAGAAATAAATTTAGAATGTGGATAAACATAATCTCAAGAACTATAAAGAAACTATTATTTTATTAATTATAAAAATACTGACAACTATGAAGTGGTAAAAGTAGCATTTGAAAACACATCTTCCAAATATTTTTAAATCCCTTATGTGAACAGTTCCTCTCTTCTGTCTTCTACTGATGTACATCCTGGATATTAATTCTCAAATCTTATCTATGTCAAAGAGAATATGAATATAGTCCTAAAACCATGATATCTAAATCTGCCTGCTACCAGAATCAAATATTTTCTCTGAATAAGTCAGTAACTTATTGGTCACAGTAATTGAGGAAGACAATAATAATAATTATAATGTACTACATCAAACCTTGCTTTGTAAAGCTGCAGTGAGATATCAACTAAGAATATTAGTAAGCAGAGTTTTTAATTATAGGGGGACTGCTATAACAGTCTTTATGATGGTTGGTCCTGCTGCCATGCCTGAGAGGCCACCACGCACTTACCTCTGCTGGATTGCTCATGTTGAAACGCTTACATATACAGCTACCCAATTTGCATGAATATTTGCTTTCTGTTAATATAATTTTATTTCATAGTTATTGTAATTGAAAAATTTTAGGCATTAAAGTGCAAACTTTTTTTAAAAACTAGGGTACTCCATGGGAGGGGGAGGGGGAGCCTTTGGCAAAAAATTCTATCTTAGTATTTGTTAAGGAATCTAATCTCAGGGAAGCAAAGGAGCAAGGGAAGTAAAGAGAAACAAATAATTAGAGGAACAGTAGCGAGTGGCCATATGAACTCTATAAAAGAGATAAGAGAAGGGTGCATCTCAGAGTCAGAGTCTTCTCAATAGATGGTAGGGAGATCATCTATTATTTGCAGACTTCCCTCTCTTCCTTCCAGCAAAGTTCACCTTGGGAAGCATTAACTTTCCTGCAGCTGCCTCTATAGATCCAGGCCAACCAGTAGGCCAGCAAAGTATGAGCTCTTGGGCAGCACCACTTCGAGCTCAATAGTCTACATTGGTGAGAGAAGCAAGCGTCTGTAGAGACCTGGACCTAGGGGCAAGGGAAAAGTATAAGCTATTGCTTATCAAGAACTGTGAAGTGTCTGAGCTTTTATTCTGACCTTGCTAGCTAATAAGTAACCAGTAGCTTCCTCAGTTTCATAAATATTAGCAGAAGATATAAGAAACAGATTTTATTACTGACAGTAAAAGCATTAACCAAAATATCAGCATATGTGCATTTTCCTGAGGCCCAATTTCCACAGTGTGACTTGAAGAGGATCAGGATACATGTAATACATAGTAGGTTGCACTTTAGAAAAATAACTCAAAGCTTAGGAACTAAAATCTCCCATAATAGGAAGAAAGCTGGCCTAACTTCTCCCCTGTGGAGAGAAGGAATATTCTTTTTTGTAACGGTCACTAAACAAACCTGCCTTTGGCTCTTGAGGGAGAAATAATCTGTTTATGGAATAAAGGAAGTCAGAATCTCTGCTCACAAGACTCACAGAACTGCCAGACCCATGGATAATGGTCCTTCAAGATTGCTCCTATTGAAAATAAGGAAAATGTGAATCTTATTGGACTTATAATCAGAATTTGCTATGCTTTTTACCTTTGCAAATATCATAAACAAGTGCTAAATATGTAAACAATCTTTTACTCCCAGTTTCTTTTTGACTTCCCCCAAGTAATTGTAGGTTGGTTAATATAGTTTCTAAAGTTTTAATAACCAGTTTGACTATGATAATATTTTGCTTACTTACTGATTTTTTCTTGTCTAATTTTTCTATTAACATATTTAGGTAATCAGAGCTATAGACATTTTGAGATAAATACTACCTTCATTCTATAGCTTTAGAGACTGCCATCTGCATTTAAAAAATGCTATACATGCATATGTTATGGAGGATACGGGTGATATGAGAAACATAACTAAGCTACAGAAAAGAACATAAATTCATATAATTTCATTTGTAACTAAGGATTGGAAAAACACTTTTATTCTATTTCATAGATTAGGAAAAGGAATTAAGAGGCTTGGATAAATAGGGAAGCCACTATTAGCCCTCAATGTTTAAATTATAACCAATTTTATGTTTGATGCTTAGAGCTTCCCTCTTTAAGAGCATATGCCAAACTAAAAATATTTTAAAGATGTTCTAAAATAAACACTATAAGTCTTCTCCATTTCAATGTATTAGGATAGACCCTGAAATTTGGATGAGGTTAAGGAAAAAAATTAACTCTTGCTTTAGCATCATATATACAATCATCTATGGAGGCTTCCTCTGTACATTCTGTATTGTTTTTAGGTTGTAATCATTCTATATGGCTCATTGGAGTAATTCAATATGAACTGTTCCGTGTCCTGGTGTGTTTAACACCGGTATGCCTTCCTGTGGGTGTCTGTTGTAAATTTCCAGTTCCAACTAGCATCCTCTATTTTCTTTTATAACAGACACACATTTAACTGAGTGGAGCTCAACTATAAACATTTTATTGTATAAGGAATTCATAGGCACTAAGATATACAGTGTTTAAAATTCTAAGAATATTGGGGCTGGCTGGAAGGAAAGAGAGAGCTGGTTTGCCATCCTCCCCAAGTCACAATATAAGCAATCTATTTGAAAATCTAAAATTGCAATTTAAATCAATGTTTTTTCCCCAAAACATTTATTAAAAAATCTGCTTTTTAATCAATATGTCAACATATTCAGTCAACACAAAGAAGATTCTGAATGGATTCATAAAGGGTTAAATCTATGCAGCACTGTTCATAAAACAGCCTATGTTGCTGTAATTCCAGGCTGAAAGCACAGAATATATTTATCTGAATGAAGTATAAATTATACAAGTGCAGAACTGCCATGCCAAAAAAAGGAGGGGCCTCTGACCCATATCTTAACTTGTATCAATACCTTCCTAAATTCCCAACCTTCTTCCTTTTCTCTGTGGTCCCCTTGGAAATGCTGCAATTCATAACCTTTCCACCCAGCTCTCCCCTGACTGCCAATGGAAAGAAAGAAGATGAATGATTTTAATTCTTACTGCTGTGCTGCCCAATGAAACTCTGCTGCCAGCTGGTCTGGCTGCAGCCCTGGTGATAGGAGCTTTGGTTCCTATGAAAGTTTCACACAGAGATTACAAGGATGATGAAGTGAAGGCCAATGTGGGAAAAGGCTTGTGTTCATGAAGGTAACACAATTTGGCAATAAGCATGTATGTACAGTTTTACTTCTGAGTGTTCCTCGGCCAAAGGGGATGAGAGGGTGGGTACTAGCCCAAAAAAGAAGCCTAACTGAATCCTATTTTTAAAAACCTTAACACACATGTACAGGAGCATTTTAAAAAGAAGAAAACAGTGTATGGGACAGTGTGGAAGAGCTCAATGAAAAGGACTATTTTGGTCCTGATTTTGCTAAAGGCTTTTTCAATCGTTAGGAGAGACAAATGCTGAGCTAGTTGGGTGGGAGACTGCAAATATAGTTCCTCATGGGACAGGCTGAAAGGTGCAAGGACAGCCACAGAAGAAGAAGGGGAAGAAAAGATTAGGGTAGAGAACAGTTACAAACAGATGATTTGACTTATAGGAATTCTATCCCTGATTAGAATCTTATTATGGGAATCCACCAGGATCTTGGAGTAGAATCAGCCTTTTTCACAGTTGCTCTTCACACACATACACTATATATATAAAATAAAAGGCTAATATGCAAATTGTCCCCTAGGGAGTTTGACTCACCTGAAGTTGGACTGCTTGCTATGGCTGGCCCTGACAACATGGGGGTGGTGCAGAATGAAGGATGGCTCCAGCCAGCAGCCAGCGGCCAGGGGAAGGAAGGCCCCATTGGCCCTGATCACTGGCCAGGCCTAGGGACCCTACCTGTGCACGAAAGTGTGGAAAGAAGACAAGGGAAGAAAAAGAGGCTGCCACCCAAGAAGGAAGTCAGGCAGTGACAAATTGGGAGTTTGGTGTGGTGTTGTTACTGGTAAGAAAACATCACAGGAATCAGGACCTGGGCACTTTCTTTCAGATGTACAAACATTTCCCTAAAGCAAACCTTTAAAGACTTTGGGTATCACACTGTCCAAGCAGAAGACAGCAGGGAAAAAATAGTGTTCTCAAGCCCAGCTCAAAGTTCCCTGCAAGATCTGCTTTTTGAAAAGTCTTTGCAAGACACCCAGGTGCATAAGGGCCACATTCTATGATCTCTGTAAAATCCCGAGAACAGGCACTTTTCTCCTGGAGCTCAGAACCTGCAGCTGCCTTTAAACAAGTTTAATAATAACTAAACCTGAACACCTGTTTATCTTCCATTCATTTATTATACACAGAAAAACTAACAAAGCAGATAAAACACTGTTCAAATCCAAGAAATGCTCATCAGAAAAAAAAAGAATAGGTCTTAACCAAGAAATGCTGCTTTTAATCTGTAACGCTGGCAAGTGTGCAGTCCTCTGATATGAGCCAAAAGATGAGAGTGGGAGAAAATAGGGGAGGGTGAGAGAAGAAGGGAGGAATAAGAGGAACAAGGGAGGAGAGAGGAAGAGAAAAAAGGCCTTGAAAATGCTTTGCCTTCTTTGCTGACTCAAATACATTGTCCTTTCTTCTTCCAGTCTATGCCATTTTCCCTTCTACCCCATTCATCTGGTTCCCTACATCCTCACAACCCCCACAACTCCCACTCCTGACAAACTATCCCATTCTGTGGAGATTTGTTGCTGCCTCCTGCATGGGTCCAGCTGCATGGTTTCTCTCTCCTCTGCAGGCTCTCTCCCCACTCCCCCTGCTTCTCTGCATCCTGAAGTGGAACATACGTGCAGGCACAGCATACACACAAACACACAGCTGTGCTGCCTTCTCTCTGGCACTTTCCAGTGACGGACACTCCAAACATTTAGCACAGCATGCAGAAATGTTGATGTAAAAAGGAAAAGCTCTACACCTGCAATGCTAATTAATCGTAAACAAGCTCTTTTCAAGGTAGGAGTTCTGGCCATGAAGCCAGAAGAGACTAGGAATATCTTGTTAGGGAAACAAAGATTCTCTGCAGATGCTAGGTGGCAGTATTGACTCAGTAACAGGAGCATCTCCCAGACTGGCCAAGTCACAGGTAAAATTCAGTTTGAGTGAGACCCACATAAAAGTGGAGAACTCAGAGCGAGGGGCTGAAGCCAGAAAAATAAGTTCTGTCCGTGAAGGAGTTCATAAACACGGAGAGCTGGGAGCTCTTTCTTTAAAAGGGTTCAGCCCTTTTTAAGAGTTTGCCTTGTGTTCTCACCATCATGATTTTAAAGCAATCTTGTCTTTTGAAAATATCATACTTATATTCCAGATGTTTAATATTTTTCTGCTCCATCTGAATTTCTCATATGAATAATAGTGATCAGTATTCAGAATAACTAAAAGAAAATGTCTGAAGACTACATGTAGCTCTGATCATGAATGGATTTCATGAGCAGGTTCTCACTCTTTCTCCATGTGATCACTGCAACAATATTGTTAGTCCCAAACGGCCCAAGATAAGATCCCCAGAGACATGATTTACTCTTTCTTTCTCTCTCTTCACAGTCAATCACCTAGAATTGTGGATGTGCAGATAAATATTATCCAAATTCACACTCACCCCTCAATTTCTATTGTTCCTGATTACTTTTGATTATTTTTCTTCACTAGAAGATTGTGGTAGAGATTTAATTTTTATGTCTACCCCACCAAATACCAACCACAGAGATGAAGACTGGCCTTCCGAAAAACACATGTCTGAGCATATGGCTTTCTTCCCTACAAAAATGGGATGGATACAACACCTCTATAAGATAAAGCCCATTTATGTCAACAGGACTTGCAAGGCCCTTTATGATCTGGCATCATTCATTGCACTTCTTTTTCTTAGTCCTCCTTCCTAAGCAGTATACACTCCAGCTACACATAATCTTACAATGATTACTGACTCAGAAAAGAAATTTACTTTTGAAGCAATTCAGATCTAATCATTTTACAAAGTTGTCTCACAACCAAATGGTACTTTTACCTCAGATTGCAAACCAACACAAGAATTAGGGTAGATTGATGAATTGAGTACAGGAAATGTGTGATTATTCCCCTGTAACGAATCCTTCCCTTTAGTTCTTAGAGTCCACTTCTCAAATATTAGTGGAATCTTTTGTGAATTACCTGGGTAGTCACAGGAAAATCCACGATGCACAAAGATTTCTCCTGGCACTTCCTCTTTTCTTCCCTTTCTCTCCTCTCTTCTGGCACCTACTCTTTATCCCTGCTTACCCAGTTCTCTCTTATCTGTTTTCTTAACTGCACTCCCTCCACTAATTTTTTCTCACTGACACTATCATACCAAACCTTTAGAAGTTGCAACCTATAGCAAGGGGCACTAATAGAATGACTGTAAACGCAGTTTCAGTAACTAAAGGGAGAAATGGAATCATAACCAGCCATAGACATTATTTAGTTAACTAAAACTAACCAAGGCTTGGCTGGCGTGGCGCAGTCAGTGATTGAGTGTTGAGCCATGAGCCAGGAGGTCATGATTCAATTCCCAGTCAGGTCACATGCCCAGGTTGCAGGCTAGATCCCCAGTGTGGGGCATGCAAGGAGGCAGCAAATCCATGATTCTCTCTCATCATTGAGGTTTCTATCCCTCTTTTTCTTTCCCTTTCTCTCTGAAATCAATAAAGATATATTTTTTAAAAATACCCTACCCAACTTTAGGCTACAAGGAATTTGACATTCCCTACATACCACAATTGTGAATTGAAAATGGAAGTCTCTAGGTTTCCTCCAAGATCTATGAAATGGACAAACAATTTCACCAGGATAAACAGAAAGAATATGGATACAGGTGTAATATAAAACAGCCAAGTGCTTTGTGCTCCTGAAAGGGTCTGCAACCTGGTATACACACGGTAGGCATTCTCTGAAACATAAACAATTATTACAGCATCTTCTTTTCATTTCCTCAGCCATTCATGAGGTTCTTTCTGTGAACACATTTATTAAATGCCAAAGGCTTTGGGCTAATATAACTTGTTCCCATCCATGGCAAAATTCTTCTGTTTATTTTTCCAATAGAGTTACTTTTGTAATAACACCACACTACAAGATGCTGGGTGAGGAGGGAGGAGAAATGCAACAAGAAAGAGAAAGGTCACAAATTTTAAGCCATATGGGTTTTTTTATTGTTATTTTTGAAGCGTGTTTAGCACAGAGACAAATTGTACATTTACCGTGAGTCACCGGGCCCTAACGAGCTCCTAATGTGTCCCATACTTCAAGGTTTTTCAGAACAGGCCAGTAACTTAGCAACCACGGCTAAACCTTGACAGGAATAATCATTATTTGTGTTTCAGCTTCAGGCTTACCCACTATAGGTTTCTTTTTTTGCTTTTTTCCCTTCCTGTTGTTTTTTAAATAAGACCCCAGAACAAGGAAAGGACAGCTAAGGCCTAAAGGGGACAATTTTCCTCCTGTTGCTTTAGGTCATAAAGGCATGATGGGAACATAGGCTTAGAGTTAAAAATTACTTTCCTGAGATACTAAGGAAGGTAATGGGGAGACGCTAGTTGTGGTCATTTCAGGTGAATTCCAGATATGTTTGATACCTTAGCATTTATGAATTTAACATTGCAGTGATGGCAATTCACAAATCAACATGGGATTATCTTATGTCAGTGAGTGAGTCCAGCCAACTGCCCAGGTCTTGACTACAGTCCATGTCAATTGTGGTCCATTGAAGTGTGAGAAAAGGAAAGCACTCATTAGGAATGGTCTCCCACTCCCTATTCCCTTGAAAACAGACAAAAAGAAACGTCTATGAACATGATGGAAAAAAATGTGAGACTCTCTAAGATAGCATTAGTGTCCAACCAGAAAAGAAAATTGTTATAAAATAAACCATAGAAAGTATGGAGATTTATAAAGAATTCTGCAGGTGTTACTCATAAATTTCAAACATCTACCATTGTTTTCATGGTTCCTACAGAACTGAAGAATTTAGTAGATCATTATTATCAAGACAGTTGTAGCAATGGTGGGAAAGTTTACTAAGCAGACCTTTTTACTCCACAATTTGACCCATGGTCCACAAAATAAGTGCCAGTTAATGAAGCCCCCCAAACAGAAAAAGAAATGTGCTCTAACCACAAGTCTTTGTTTGATAAGATTTCATTAGGTCAAATAAATAAATGGAATATTTCTTAATTTACATCTATTTTGAAAAGGTAAATGTTACAATGTTATGGGTATTCGGAATCACTGAGTTCTAGACCTCATTTTGCTATTTACTAGCTAGGTGACTGTGGGTTACGGTTAACTACTCTATGCCAAGGAACCTCCCTTATATTATTATAATTCTGGATAGTCCTTTTAGTCTTCATATATGATCTTGAAAAGGCAGAACAAAAGGGCAGCATAGCGCAAAAAAACTGAATAATTCCTAATGAACCACAGCAAAAATGAATGCCCCTTATTTCATTTTTCCTGAAAGAAGAATAATTATGATTATTTTCAGAATAAGCAGGTGCTTGTGGGACCTCACTAGTTAATGCATTCTAAATTCCCTATTAATAATTTAAAAGATTGATTACTTTGTAAGTTTGATTAATAAAAAATTGCTCCTGTAGGTTCTTATGAAAAATAAACTGTGGTGAATGTTAGCATCTGATTTTCATATTCACATGAACTTAAACAATGTGGTCTCAGGCAAGTAAGTGGGTTTATATACAAAACATAACCAAGTTTTATATATATTTGTGATAATCACTTTAATGTCATGCCATTATTTATATGATTGATGGCTAAGAGAGAGATGATAAATAAGAGTCTTTCGTCTTTCTGGACATAATATATGTTTCTATGTGGCAGAAATAATAGCTGGAAGGAGAACTCAGACAGCTCAGTGGGAGGTTGAGGACAGTTAGAGAATAAGGAGTTTAGAAGAAGTTTAAGTCTATCTGCAACAAGGGATATACATATTAAATGAAATAAAATAAAGAAATACAATGCAGTGAGAAAATGCAGAATTTCAAGATGCCTGGCAAAAGCAACATGGGCATTGGCAAAACTTGAAAATTAGACATTAGTATACAGATTGTAAAATCTCAGCCATAATCTATGATAATAAAGCATACTATGCTAATTAGACCAGACAGTGGAACAACCTTCTGGATGTCCTTCCAGATGACCTTCCAGAAGAAGCTGGGGCTGTGAAGGCTGAGGCAAGCCATCACAGCTGCAAGGGCTGAGACCCTGGCATGAATTTCATGCATCAGGCCTCTAGTGTTTTATAATCTGGATAAAACTTGGTTGTGTTTTGTATAAAATCCACTTACTTGCATGAGACCACATTAAGTCCATGTGAATATGTCCTTTTACACAATTCTAGGGAGTAGGCATTTTTATTGTATTCTATGAAAATGGCTATGCACGTCACACTCTGTGGCGGTATAATTTATATAGACCTTACTATGAATGGAGACCCCAGAAATGTGTGATATGGAGAACCAATAGACTCACTCTGTCTAGTCAAATATGTGTCTCTGAATATAAATGGATGGTAGCCATGACTTACTATGAGAAAGGATTGGAGGGTTGGGGTTATGTATATGTGGTTGGGAGTAAATGGGGTCACTGGTATTCCTAAATTTATGAATGATAGAAAGAGCTACTAGCCCTGCGTTAATAGGCAATAGGGATTATGCTGTTATGCCACAGAGAAATGAAAAGGTCTTCGGGCAAGGTGAGGTTCTGATGGAAGGGAGAAGAGCGACACTGGGAACTTACTACATGAACCTGGAGTGATTGTTCCTCAAGATTCTCGGTATTACAAACTATAATTTGAGGACAGAATTGATAAGAGTAAATGGGTATTCCCTCAGTGGAGAGGGAAAGAATGATGGAAGGAATTCTTAGCTTGTGGTTCACTTTAATGTATCAGTTTTAATCCTCAAAACATGACTTAGAGTTCCACAGACAAGATAATAAATCTCTGATTTTAGAAGTTGTGGCCTACTGGGCTAGGACAATACAAAAAAGGGGGGGGGGTGCAAAATAAACTTCCAACTATCTTCCATTATTTTCCTCTGACAGGGTAAATTCTGATAAAACAGGGATATGGCTTCCTCTATTCTATATTTACTGAGATATAAAACAAGAAGCTGAAAATAAATTGTTATCATTTTTTATGAAGTGAAATAAAACATATTTATCTTTTGGGTTAAAGAAATTATTTTTGGTTACTATCTCTAAATTATGTGAAGTTGGAAGAAGAGGAAAAAGTCTCAGAAACAGTCAGTCAAGAACCATACTCAAATCATATTCATTTAAATTAAAGGAACAAAAACTAGTAAATGTTGCCTATGTGTGGTTGATTTATGAGATGCTCCCATTTTCCCTTAACACATTGGTGGTCATTAACTTTATAGTTATATTTAAGCAAGTCAGGGAACCAAAGAAATTCAAAATAATTCTGCATTTCCATTGACTTCAAGACAAAACTAAAAATAAATAAATTTAGATATGTTAGATGAGTAGTAATTTATGATAACTTGAATTTACTGGGTGAGTCTGACCAAGAATAATCCTCAGTGCTGGCAACACATGGCTGTGCTTTCAGAAGCTAATGATTTCCCTTTCAGCACAATCCCCTCAGTGGTTCAGTCAGTTCAATTCAACTTGAAAAGTACACACTAAGCACTTCAAGGTGAAATGGGAAGAAAACTGGACTCAGTTTCAGATTTCTTGGATTTGCTACTGGCTCTGCCATTTACTTTCTATTTGACTTTTATAAATAAATTTACCACTTTGGGCCATAATTATGCATTGTGTAAAATGAAAGTCTAGACAACTAGTGGGGCCCTTTCAAATGTAAAGATATGAATATGAGAGAGAACCAAGATGGCAACATAGGCAAATGCCTGTGTTGCTGCCTGCCACAACCACATCAAAATCTATACTAATAAAAGCCTGGGTGGTCCTTGTGCCCTTGCATAATGCCTTCATGCCTTCACACTGCTACAAGATGGCCACCACAAGATGGTCAGAGAGGAGGGAAGTTGTGGGTGACCAGGCTGGCAGGGGAAGGCAGTTGGTGGCAAACAGACCAGCAGGGGAGGGCAATTAGGGGCAATTGGGCTGGAAGGAAAGCAGTTAGGTATCAATCAGGCTGGCAGGCAGAAGCAGTTAGGGGCAGTCAGGCAGACAGATAGGTGAGCAGTTAGGAGCCAGCAGTCCCAAATTATGAGAGAGTTGCCTGACTGCCTGTTTAGGCCTGATCTCAGAGTGGTCAGGCCTAAACCAGCAGTCAGACATCCCCCAAGGGGTCCCAGATTGGAGAGGATGCAGGCTGGATGGAGGGACAGTCCCTGTGCACAAATTTTGTGCACCAGGCTTCTAGTTACAAATAAAATATAAAACAACCATCATCCAGAACTACCAGAACGCTGGCTGAATGAAGTCCAACAACTAGAGGAGTAAAGAAGAAAGCACACTAAAACCAGTAGGAGCGCAGAGGCATGGAAGGGGCTGGTTTAGCGTCCATGTGTGATACTTTCTTAATCTGGACAGAACTTACCTCTGTGGAATAAGGGGTCCCAGCCCCACACCAGCCACCCAGCCCAGGGTACCAGAGCTGGGAAATGTAGTCTCTATGAGCAGTAAGAACTATAGGCTATAAAAACCAGTGCAGATTGGGGCTCAGTGACACAGAGGCTGCTGGGGACCCAGCTGCTCCCCTTAAAAGGCTGAACTGAACTTACAAGCTCCTATTTCCTTTGAGCTCCAATGCCAGGTAAGACTCTCAGGGACCCAGACACATACAAGGAGAAACTGGACTGTCTGGCATCAAGATAGAAACAGAGGTCCAACTTTCTTCCAAATGGAAGTGCTCAAAGTAGTCATTATTCCCATGCAGGGACCTCCAGGGGTGCAGGGCTGACTGGTAGTCATTTCTATTTGCTCAGCCCTGGTGATTCCCTGACACTGTGCCCCACCCAATTTACAGCCCCATCCAAGCTATGGAAAATGACTTTGCATATGAATGGCCTGTCCTTGCTCAGGCTAAAACCTGTTAAACAAGCTGAAGCTGGGTCAGGGACCCACAAACCTATCAATAAAAGGCCCAAGGCACCAGAACCTGCCTGCTTTGCTTCACAACTGGGCCTCATCTGGGCACTTTCAAAACCCAATACAAAGAGGAGGAATCTAAAGATCTCTCTGTAGCTCCTGCTGGGTAGCCCCAGGCAGTGGCTGACTTTGCATCTCCTTGGAGACTCAAGAGCCAGTATACCCAGAGGTCAGTGTCAGACCACACCAGATTACAACTCTATAAATCTATAAACAATACATTCAAGGGACAGACTCAGTGAGTGCCAAAGCCCCACTGAAGCAAGTCCTGTCTCCTGAACAGCAGCTCTCCACTGTAGTTGCATCTGGTCCCCACAGTCAATTGGCCTGGAGGTCAATTCCTCCCAGTGACACCAACAGCAATCAAGACTCAACTACAACAAGACTGTGCTCACAGCCCACAAAGAGGTGCACTTTGATGAGAGACTGAGCCAGTGAGCCCTATAAGACACCTACTACACAAGGCCACTCTATCAACTCAAGGAGACTTAGCGGTTCTACCCAATTCATAAAAACAAACACATAGAAGCAGCCAAAATGTGGAGACAAAGAAACATGTCACAAGTGAAAGAAATGGATGAAAGCAAACTACTGGGAATATAGTTCAAAACCACAGTTATAAGATTACTCAAGAATATTCTAGGAATCTCTAAGGGACTTAAGGAGACTTTCAAAGATCTTGGTGAGAAGGCAAAACACATGGAAAAAGACAAATTCAGCATGCACTGACTGAAATAAAAAATAATATACAGGAGTTCAACAGTAGACTAGAGAATCCTAAGAATGAAATCAATGATTTGAAGTATAAGGAAGCAAAAAATACCCATCTAGAAGAGGGAAAAAAAAGAATCTAAAAATATGAAGATAATGTATGGAGTTTCTGGGATAACTTTAAGCATACCAACATCTGACTTAGGGGGATGCCAGAAGAAGAGAAAGAGTAAGATATTGAAAACCTATTTGAACAAATATTGACAGAAAACTACTACCTGATGAAATGAATAGACTTACAAGTCCAGAAAGAACAGAGAACCCAAACAAGAGGAACTCAAAGAGGACCACACCAAGACACATCATAATTAAACTGTCAAGGGCAAAAAACAAATAATCTTGAAAGCAGCAAGAAAAAAGTAGTTTGTTACCTACAAGGGAGTTCCATATGACTATAAGATAATTTCTCAACAGAAACTATGCAGGCCCGAAATGAGTGGCAAGAAATACTCAAAGTGATGAATAGCATGGACCTAAAATCAAGATTACTCTACCCAGCAAAGCTATCATTTAGAATTGAAGGTCAGATAAAGAACTTCGTAGACAAGAAAAGGCTAATAGGAGTTCAGCACCACCAAACCAGTATTACATGAAATGCTGAAGGATATTCTTTAAAAAGAGGAAGAAGAACAAGATAAAGATAAAAAATTTGAACAAAAAATGGGCAACAAATATATATTTATCAATAATTAAGCCTACACAAGTGCTGGACGTGGAGGCCATGGGGGCATAGACTACAAAGGAGACAGGACTGAACCTCACACCACCCTCTTTGGCCCCGGAGGATGGCTGGTTAGCCAGAGATGGGTAAGATTCCTCAGGAAAGGAACAACCTAAGACAGGCACAGTTGCAGAGGGGCCAACAGGAGAGAACTAAAAGGTCAACAGAGGTGGGGCATAGACCCCCATCCACAAACCTTGCAGGGGCTTGAATTCTCACCCCTCCTGAGGAAGGTCTCCTACCCCCACAGCTGCTTCACCTCCCATGCACAACTCACACCAGGACCCAAGTGGCAGACAGAGACTCAGCCAGCAATAGCTGCCCTATATCTAAATTCAATTTATTACCAGGAATGCTGAGGACCTACTCAAAAATGCAAATATTCCTTTCCACAAGTATTTACAGGGTAAACTAAGATTTCTGCTTGAGTATTAAAATTGACAGTAAAATAGTAATCAATTTTTCAGATTAATTTAAATTGGCCAAGTGAAATAAGTGAACACTCAAGAAAATCTAAGTGTACTGGACAAAAAACTTTTCCTAAAACAATAACTAAAATATCTATTAGTAGTTCATCTCACTGTAAAATTGCCTAACATCCAAAGAACCTAAAGCAGTAATATTTGTGTGCAAAAATTAAAATTTAAAATTACCAAGACTGCAAGATAAAATTTCCAAAAGCCCCCATTAACCAAAAAAGGGGGGGGCAGTGGGGTAATATCATGTAAGGAAAAATATCCTGTAAGTAAAATACATCTAGAAAAATCTTACTCCAGAAAACTAACTTCCATTTGTAATGCCAACAGCAGGACACCCATGAAAAACACATATGGTGTCAAAATAAGCCAAAGGAAAATAATTTGGGCAAAAATAAAAAGAATCCCAAGACTATTTTGCAGAGAGGATCCCTTTGTTAACTTTTGGTCGAGAATGTGTTTGTGTGTTTGCAGAGAACAACTCCAAGACCATGTGGGTTCCTGAGACAGTGAGGAACTGATGGGTCTGTTCCAGCCATGAGGACGGTCCAGAGATGGTGGACACTGATGACACCTTGCCATGCTAGCAGTCGGCAGCTCTGCATGGCTGCAGGCAGTCCAGGACCATACCAGAGAGGATGGACCTTGCATTGCCATGATGTGTCCACCATCTGGATACCATTGCTGACATGTACACATGAAGAACTATTTGACATTGAAACTGACACTCAAACATTTTTTTGCTCTTATACGTTTGTTTCTAGTATGCAGAGGCAAGATATTTTTGAAGAAAGAAACAGGGGAGAGTGATTGATATAGAGGCAGGGTGGCCTTGAACAGGCTGTCAAGCTACAGGGGGAAGGCTGGAGTGGATGAGAGGCTGATGCTGGGGGAGATCAAGCGAAGGACTTGTATGCATACACATGAGCATAACTAATGAATGAAAGACACTGGGGCGGGGAGGGGGGCAGGTGGGGACATGTGCTGGGAGGTAAGGGAGGCTGAGGGGAGGATATTGGGGGAAAAAAGGAAAACATATGTACTACTATTAAATATAAGTTATATTGTAAATAAAAAAATAATAATTAAGCCTACAAGTCAAAAGAATAAAAAATCTGATGAACAGAATAAACTGGTAAATAGAATAGAATTAGGGGCATGGAAATGGAACAGACCGATGATTCTCAGAGGGAAGGGTATGTGGGGTGGGGCAGGAAGAGATTAGACAAAGATATTATATGCAAGTACGCATTACCTATATACACAGACAATAGTGTGTCAAGGGCCTAGAGTGGAATGGGAACCAGGTGGAGGAAAACTATGGAAGGATAAAAGAAGGACATCTGTAATAATCTCAACAATAAATATGAAATAATAAATAAATAAATAAATAAATAAATAAATAAATAAATAAATAAATAAAAGACATGAATATGAGTGTGTTATTTTACTGGGATTTGGAGAGAATGGAAAATAGATAGGTGTCTAATCAGAGAGTCTCTGTAACTTAGATGGCAACATGACCCATCCTATCATGCCCATTTCCTTGTTTGTCTCATATCTATTTCGTATTCCTTCCCTGGCCTGTCTAGGTCACATTCCCTGTGCCTTTTTATTTCTGGTTTCCTGATATTTGGCTAATAAGAGGCACTCACTAGTGGAAGACTAGAGAGTGAGATGAGGGAAAAGTCAGAATAATTTCTCTCTCTCTCTCTCTCTCTCTCTCTCTCTCTCTCTCTCTCTTCTTTGAGTAAGTGTCCTGGGTGAAAGCTCTAGTTCCTAGTTCCTGTTAGACAACTTCTCCCCCAAGGTCTCAGCTGTCAGAAAGCAGGCAAGGAGATCTGGCTTCCACCAAGAAGCCCCTGGGTTTCAATAATACGCTCTACCCCTGTTTTCTCCAGTTCCAGGTAGTGGAAGCTATGTCCTGTTTGAGGTACTTTCTGGGCTACTTTACCTTATTCTGATTAGCCTGCTAATTCTCCTATTGCAAGTGCAGTTAATTCTCTCCATTTGGAATACTATAGTTGCTTCTATTTTCTGACTGGATTCTGCATATTATGTAATGAAAAAACTATGGCTTTATAGAAAAAAAAAGAAAAAAAAAGAGAGGTTTGAATCCCAAATCCACCAATTTAACTAGCTAAGTGATTGTGGAGTAAATTTATTTCATCTCTTTAACTTTAATTATTGGAATAATAATACTTAACTTGCAAGATGTTCCTGAAGAGTAAATGAGAAAACACATGTGAAATGGTGACTGGCACGTGTTAAGTGTCCAATGAATGTTAATTTCTTTCCTTTTATTCTTATGGACTATTCAAGAAGAAAAAAGTTGCTCTTAAGATAATTATAAAATAACAGAAAGCTATAAACAATATATAAGGAAGTGCTAATAGAAGATAACTCATCTATGTTAAGTACACTACAGCTCTAACACAACCATGGACACTTTCTTCTGCCCTGGAACTTCCTGTATTATTAGTCTGCTTGGATTATCATTATAAAATACTAAAGACTCGGTGACTTAAACAACAGATATTTAGTTCCTCAGAGTTCTGGAAGCCAGAAGTTCAAGGGGCCAGCTGATTTCTCATTAAGAGCTCTCTTCCTTACCTGTAGATAGCTACCATTCTACTTTGCCCTCACATGGCCCTCACACACACACACAAACACACACACACACACACACACACACACACACACACACACACACGGAGAAAAAAAAGATTAGATAGATAGATAGGTGATAGATAGATAGATGATAGATGATAGATAGATAGATAGAAGAGTGCTCTGGTGTCTTTTTGCATAATACTGCCTGGCCAGTGTTGTTCAAGCTATAAACCAGGAGGTTATGGTTCGATTCCTGGTCACGGCAAATGTTCAGGTTTCCAGCTTTACCCCAATAGGGGACATGCAGGAAGTAACTGATCAATGATTCTCTCAAATCATTGATGTTTCTATCTCTTCCTCTTCCTTCCTCTCTCTGAAATGAATAAACCATATATAGTTTTTAAAATGAACACTAATTCTATTGGACCAGAGCCTCACCCTATGACCTCATTTAACCTTAACGAGTTCCTTAGAAGCAACATCTCTAAATGTGGCCTCACACTGGGGTTAGGGTTTCAGCATATAGATTTGTGAGCAACACAAATATTCAGTCCATAACAAATCATATGTATATTTTTATGCTGTTAGCAACAAAAGCATCCTTCCCTATTAAAATAACCAATAGAGCACTAGTTTGCAAACCTAATTTTGCCAATATTCTTCAGTTTAAATTTTCCATATATTTTTATTTTCAGGTTTTATAAAAACAATGTGACCTACTTTATAAATCTTGAAAGTTTAAGTTTGCATCTAATAATGTATCTTCTCTCTAGTCTCTGAACTGATTTTTTATGTTAGTGCTGCATTTAAATTTTTAAAAAAGCAAGAGTTGTTTGACTTTGGGGGGCATATTTACTTTTTAATTTGCAACAACTTAATATGACTCAAAGAAACTAAGCTATCTTCCTTTTTGCAAGTGTTTCTTAGTTTCAAAGAACATTATACTTTTCTTTGGATATGTAATTTAATATTGCTAGTCATATATAGTTACTAAAATAGAGAAGTCTGAGGTAAATGTGTGGGTTTAGGTCTGGCAGAAGTTGGCACACTTAGGGCAAGCCATTTAGTCACAGAAAACTAAGTTCCACATACCTATAAAAAGAGGCATGCAAAATAATCTAACATTTTAGGAATATTATATTATTATTCAATTTGTAAAATACTTTCATAATCTATTGTCCTTGTAATGAAATGCATGTAAATAATATTTGTATTAACTTAACTCATTATTGCATTTCTATTCTATAAATAGTCAGTATAACTTCAATTGTAAATGCTGACATCATATGATACAACATTTTCCATAGATAAACCTCCTAAAAGGCTCAAAATGAATTTGGGTCAGTATTGATACAAATTACTTTCTCTATTTGCCCAGAGGCTGTGACATTTTTGGTCAAATTTCAAGTGGATACTTGAAGAAAGAGCATTAAGTAATTCCCATGTCTGATTATCTATGAGAAGATACAAAGTCCATGGTTAGCCAGGAATAACAGACTTCTCAGATGTTTGTTTAAAATTTTATGTTGAATTTCCCCACATAATCTTCCCAGGCAAAAGAGTCTAGTCATTGACTCTCACTTCGAAAAATCAATGAGAGATAACTTTCTTATGCCAACACCTGGAGGGGATAATAGGACTCTTGAACCTAGTCTGCTGCCAAGGCTGTACTTATTGTCACTATCCCATTTTTTGCAGAAAAAAAAAGTCCTCTAAAAGTCACCTTACAAAACGTATCAAGAGCCTTAGGAAGTATGCTTTCAAATTTGATCAAGTAAACCAATTTCTAAAAATCCAATCAAGGACCTATGAATTAAGGCCCATATACAAAGATGTCCGTTACCCCCAGTATTTATAATGATGAAAAATGAGAAGAACCTAAATAGTCTACAAAAGGAATTATTTAATTATGATATATTCTTTCAATATCCTTTATATAGGCAAGGTAATTCAAATTATATTTAACAAAAGAACAGAAGAGCAAGTTTTCTCACTTCTCACTGTATGGATTTTTCACCTATAACTATGAAATCACACAGATATTTGTAAAATCTAGATGTAACTTACTGGAATCATGAAATCTAATCCTAGTTGCCACATGATAATTGCCTGCCTCATAAAAGAATAGGTATGGATATCCCACCTTGGATACCTACTCCAATCCACCCACATTTTCTCACAAATGCCAGTGTGATGCCTACACCTTTTAGACTGACATGAGATTAAAGATAGACTCCATGTTTTTTCAACTTTCAGATATTATAAAATGCCTTCCCTACTTGGCACTCACAGTCCTTATCATGGAGAGGCAGGGAATATAGTTGGTAAGTACATGACTTCCAGCTTCAGCCGGTGAGATTCAGCACTTATTCATACTCTCTGCTCTGTTTACTGTTCTGTAAATCAGATTCACTGGGAGGATTGTATTTAGTATGTTACATAGAGCAGTGCCTGGCACATGACATTCAATAAATGTTAGTTGCTACTACTACTAACATTATTCTTATTACACAAGAGACCCAGTGCACAGATTCATGCACAGAGTGGGGATCAGGCTGAAACTTGCTCTCTGACATCCCTTGTAGGGTCCTGGATTGCAAGAGGCTGGTTCTCAAGCAACACATCCCAGAATTGGGCTTCCCCCTCTCTGGTTTCAGGTGCATCACCAGAGAATTGCAACTGTCAAGTCATCGCATCTCAGCATCTCCTGTGTTGAGCATTTGTACCCTATTGGTCAGTGTGCATCAGAGCTCCTGGATGGATGGTCAAATGGTTGGATGGTTGCTTAGGCTTTGCTATATATAGACTAGAGGCCCAGTGCATGGAATCATGCATGGATTGGATTCCTATGCCTGGCCAGCGATCAAGGCTGATTAGGGCCTTCTGGCTGCTGGCCAGGGCCTTCTGGTTGCTCGCTTGGGCCTCCCTTCCACAGTTTCCAGCTGCCAGCTTCTGGGTGGGGCCTGTATTCCCCAGCTGCTGGCTGAGGTCTTCCTTTGTTACGCACCATCCCCTAGTGGTCAGCACACATTATAGCAAGTGATTGAACTCCTGGTCTCAGGTTGAATGCCTGAGGGAACTATTTGTGTGTGCCCCATGACTGCAGCATCCAGTCCCATGGAGGGCCTGACAGGCTCAGATATTCCAATGGTGGCAGATCCAGGCTTGCTGCAGTGCTCCTGTGGCCCTTGGCCAGGCTGACAGGCCTGGACACTCCAGTAGCAGCAGAGTTGTGAGGCTGGATCTATCACTGGAGTGGGCGGATCCTACCTCACCACTCAGTCCCTGTTGCCCCAGGACAGGCTGACAGGCCCAGATACTCCAGCAGTGCCATCTTTGTTGAGTTAATTTGCATACTCGCTCCTGATTGGCTGGTGGTCACAGTGGAATAATGGTCAACTTGCATGTTTCTCTTTTATTAGTGTAGATTATTACTGCTATTATACTTGTCAGACCCTCTATATATCTCCTTTTTGGTATTAAGTAATATTCTGGTAGTATTTTTTGTATTGAGGAAGAATACCTCATTGCATTTTTGAAAAGCAAGATAATAATAATTAAGGAATTAAGGAACATATTTCGAGTAGAAGATAATTTTTAAAATATTTAGCACAACTAAATGTTTTTAAGAAGATATTCAGTGATTTCAACTTGTACAAGTTATACTATTACATTCAGTTTTTGATCAACTGGAAATAATTATCAGAAATTCTGGCATCTCATGACTTGCTTTTTCCACTAGGAGATACTGAACCCTCATGATCACATTACACCCCTAGAAAAGGCTTCAAATTATACCAGAGGAGAAGACTGGGAAAGACATGACCATCTTTGTTGTTGTTGTTAATCCTCACCCAAGGATATTTTCCCATTGATTTTTAGAGAGAGTGGAAGGGAGGGGGAGAGACAGAAAGAGAGAATAATTGATATGAGAGAGACACAGCAATTGGTTGCCTCCCACATGGCCTGGACCAATGCCAGGTATTGAGCCTGCAACCAAGGCACATCATTCGACTGAAATCAAATGTGGGACCCTTTAGTGCTTGGGCCAATACTATGCACTGAGCAGTACTAGATAGGGCAGATGTGACTGTCTTAATAGCAGATGAAGCAAGATGAGAAGACCCTCAGCATAGTATTATAAAATTTTAGGTAAATGAAACAATCTTCCTTTTCATTCAGAACTGTTGTGACATTCAACAAGTAGAGCTACTAGCTTAAGTGAAATGGGCACCTGTCTCTCATTGAGAAAATAGTTTAAACATCAGATGTAAAGTAAAATGTTTCACATTTTTCAAATAGAGTATAATTCATAAAAACTGTTTACATGTTGCAGTAAAGTAAAATCTTAGCTTGGCAGTTTTTATTTGTTGTTATCAAACATCTCGGCATAATTTTAGATTAGAGGTATAAGTGTTACTTATATTTTCTAATTATAAAGTGATTCTGGCTCCCTAACATTGGCTTTACACTGGAAAGAAATTGAGATTTTGCTTTGGGTCTTGTCATAAGAATTCCTTCTTGCTATTGTGTAAATAGCAATTTACACAATATCAGAGTCTGATGTTTCAGTGAAAAATGAAAATTCTAAAGCTTAAATTGTGAGTACACTGTGGATTTGATCAATCTTAATGTTTATGAAGCCATGAAATAGTTTAGGGAATTTTATTATGCATTTCAAACTGCATATTTAATATTACCAACCACGAAATGATTATAGAGTTTATTCCCAAACTCGAAAATGAAATCCAAAAAGGTTTATGGAGGGCAGCACTTAGGAGAATGGTATTTGATTTCAAAATGACATTGTTAAATTGGAGAAGTAATCAGAAACCAACAAAAGGAAGCTTACCAGGGACCAGTGGAAATCATGTTGGAAGGGAAAAAAAAATGTGGCACAGTTGTAGAAATAAGATTTCTATAGCAAAATGCCCAATATTCAACTCAACAGGTTATAGCATAAGCATAAAATAGGCCAAGTACTAATTAAGCTTAATTTTTCTTTTTATTCTGTTTTATTCCTTAAATATATTATTAAAATACATAATTCCTTGCCTAGTAGGCCAACTTGGTCCTCTTTTTCTTGTACCTTCCTTATTTCTTACCATCTTTATCTCCTTCAACTTTTCCCAGGCTTTCTGATGCCTACAGCAGTCACCTGGTTAGTTCTGATTCTAATGGCAAAAGTGGTAAAAAAAAAAAAAATCAAGTCATTCTGATTTTCAGTAGGAAATGACCTGAATGTCAGTCTATATCACACACTTATAACCTTCTCAGCTCCTGGAGGCTCAATCACGTGGAAGCCAAGCATGTTTTGACATAGTTCTCTATGTGGGTACTAATGTCCTCCACTCTCCAATATGAAGTGAGGCCCTGGGAATTTATAAAAAAAAGAGGCACATTAATCAGTTTCTGGTAACAAAAGATACAGCTAGGTTTATCTGTGGCCCAGAAAAATGTCAAGGACCTAGGGTGCTTTCCTTACCAATAAAAGGCAGATATAAGAATTAAAATCACACTCTAGGATAAAGGTGTACTGGTATTTCACTTTATAACAAACAGCCAAACCATTCTCAAAATACTTGTGTCATTTTATACATTCCCAACATAGATTAGATTAAAGTGACTAAATCCTCAACATCATTTTATATTGTCTTAAGTTTCTTTAATTTTAGCTATTTTAGCAGGTGGGATAGGGTATCTCATCGGGGTTCAATTTGCATTCTTCACTGAGCTTCCAATTTGCATTTTCAGGATGACTAATGATGTTACAGGCCTTTTCACATACTCACTGATCATTAATATATCTTCCTTTGTAAATTGTCTGTTCAATACTTTTGTTCATTTTTAATTAGATTGTTTGTCTTTTTTTATTGATTTTGGGAGTCCTCTCCATATTCTTGACACAATTCACTTGTGAAAAATGCATTTTGAATATTTTCTTCGAGGCTCTGGCTTACTTATTCATTTTCTTTTGATGAGCAGGTGTTGTTAATTTTGATGAGCTAGCTTTATCAGGATCTTTGTTCCCTCTTATGGTTTGTACTTTCCAAGTTCTATGTAAGAAATATTTGCCTTCTACCAGATAACAAATGAACTCGCTTATATTTTCTTTAAGAACTTTACAGTTCTAGGTTTTATGTTCAAATGTCTGCATTTCAAATTTAATAGTGGGTATGGAATAAAGTAGAAATAAAGCCATTTATCTCTTCATTGTGAGTATTTGGTTGTTACAAAACGATTAATTAAAAATACTTTCTTGCCAAGACCGGTTTGGCTCAGTGGATAGAGTGTCGGACTGTGGACTGAAGGGTTCAATTCCGGTCAAGGGCATGTACCTTGTCTGCGGGCACATCCCAAGTAGGGGGCGTGCAAGAGGCAGCTGATCAATGTTTCTCACTCATCGATGTTTCTGACTTTCTTTTTTTTTCTTTTTTTATCTTTATTGTTCAGTTTATTAATTACATTGTTTCCCCTTTTTATCCCCCTATAGCTCCCCTCCCCCCTGTACCTATCCCACCCTCCACCCTCACCTCCCCCTCCCCACTGTCCTCTCCCATTGTTGCTAGATTTTTGTCCAGTGTCTTGCTGCACTTCCCACAACCCTTTTCTCCCCAAGAATTGTCAGTCCATTCCCTCTCTATGTCCATGTCTCTGTTATATTCACCAGTCTATCCTGTTCAACAGCCTATCAATTCACTTGATTTTTATGTTCATTTGTTGATAGATGTGTATTTGTTGTTCATAATTTTCATCTTTAACTTTTTCTTCTTCCTCTTCTTAAAGAATATCTTTCAGCATTTCATATAATGTTGGTTTGGTGGTGATGAACTCCTTTAGCTTTTTCTTATCTGTGAAGCACTTCATCTGACCTTCAATTCTGAATGATAGCTTTGCTGGATAGAGTAATCTTGGTTGTAGATTCTTGCTGTTCATCACTTTGAATATTTCTTGCCACTCCCGTCTGGTCTGCATCGTTTCTGTTGAGAAATCCGCTGACAGTCGTATGTGTGCTCCCTTATAGGTAACCAACTGTTTCTCTCTTGCTGCTTTTAATATTCTCTCTTTGTCTTTTGCTCTTGGCATTTTAATTATGATGTGCCTCGGTGTGGTCCTCTTAGGGTTTCTATATATTGGGGTTCGGTGCACTTCTTGGACTCCTAAGTCAATTTCTTTCACCAGGTGGGGGAAGTTTTCAGTCACTATTTCTTCAAATAGGTTTTCATTGTCTTGGCCTCTCACTTTTTCTGGCACCCCTATAATTCGGATGTTGGTATGCTTGAGGTTGTCCCAGAGGCCCCTTACACTATCTTCAATTTTTTAGATTCTTTTGGTTTCTTGCTTTTTCAGCTGAGTGGATTTTATCTCTTTGTATTTCAAATCTTTAACTTGGTTCTTGGGGTGCTCCAGGGCACTTTTAGGTCTTTGTATAATATTTTTTGTTTCAGTCAGTGTATGCTTAATTTCTGGTTGGTCCTTTTTCATATCCTTGAGAGTCTGCTTTATATCCTTGAGGGTTTCTTTCATTTCCTTGTAGCACTCATTCATTTCCACATTGGTCTTGATCATTTCCATGTTGGTCTTGATCATTTCTTTGCAGCTCTCGTTTATATCCTTGAGGGTGTTGTTCATTTTCTTGTAGGACTCATTCATTTCCTTTGTGGTCTTGCTTATTTCCTTATAGGCCTTGATCTTTTGTTGGAGCCTCTTAAAAAACCCTATAACCGTGGTTCTGAATTCCATGTCCAGTTGTTTTTTTTCCCTCCATTTCTTTCACATCTGATTTCTTTCCATGTTGCTGCATGGTGGCTGCTTCCCTGAGTTGGTCAATTAGCTTTGTGTGGTAGACTTCCTACTAGGGATAGTGGCTCAGCCTCCCCGGTTACCTGAGGTGGATATGGGCTGCACAGTCTTGCTGAAGTTAAGCTCAGTTAATCATTGTTAGCACTTGGAGGGTTGACCTCCAGGCCAATTGTCTGTGAAGCTCAGCTGTGCTCAGGTTGGGTGGGCGGAGTCTCTGGGCCGAGCAGACAGCGTTAGCTCCCCCCTATGCGGCCCCAGGGACTCTGTGCTGGGGGCAATGGCCGCCAGCACCTCTGAGAGAGAGCCGCTGCGGAGCTCCACTGGCTGACGGTTGCCGGGGAATTCAGAATTTCCCAAAATGAGTCTGCATGCGCAATGTCTCACCCAGGGTCGTAAAACAAAGCAGTCTGACAGTTTTCCGAATGAGAGGCAAGTCGCGGTGCGCTCTCTGTGCTGTCACGCAGCCGAGCTGTTCGCGAAAGCTGCCTTCTCCACAAGCCGGGAGACCCGGCAGCACCAGAGCTTCGGGGTGCCCTCCCACTGTCCAGTTTTCACCCCGTATGATAGTGGGTTCTCTGGACTTCGCCCAGAGCTGGAGAATCAGTCCAGTAGGACGCCTTTGTCTCCCCGTTCGAGAAAACTGGCCGGTTTTCAGCCGCCCGCCCTCTCCGTGGCGCCACTCCAAACCTCTCTCCGTGCGAATCTTTCAACACTGTTCGCTGCCGCTCCTCCGAGTCACAGTGTCTTATCTTCACTTTTATTTGTGGAATTTTCACTCGGCGAGCTTTCTGGTGATTCTGGAAGGTGTTTGTTCTTTCGTTAAGTTGTAGTATTAAAATTGCTGATTATGATGGCAAGATAGGTGTTTTACCTTTGCCGCCATCTTAGTTCTCTGTTTCTGACTTTCTATCCCTCTCCCTTCCGCTCTGTAAAAAGTCAATAAAATATATTTTTTAAAAAATACTTTCTTGCCCTAGTTGGAGTAGCTTAATTGGTTTGAGTGTCCGCCCATGCACCAGATGGTTGAAGGTTCAATTTCCAGTCAAGGCACATACCCAGGTTGCCTAGGCAGTGCTCATCAGTGGATACTAAGACTATTAGGTAAAATATTAATGAGGATCCTTAGCATAGACCAGTGGTCGGCAAACTGTGGCTCGCAAGCCACATATGGATCTGTGGCCCCTTGAGTGTGGCTCTTCCACAAAATACCACGTAGAGAGAGGGCTGACCAGGAGGAGGCCTGGGCTTCATGTGCTCTCTTTTGAGGCTTCAGCCAGAACAATTTCCAGGGAGCTGCCTGGGCGAGTCTATTTTGAAGAAGTGGAGTTAGAAGAAGTTTAAGTTTAATAAATTTGGCTCTCAAAAGAAATTTCAATCATTGTACTGTTGCTATTTGGCTCTGTTAACTAATGAGTTTGCTGACCACTGGATAGATGGAGGTTCAGAGTACATGGACCCATGGATTAATCTGAGCATTAAAAAAAAAGTGTGATAGCAACAATTTGGAGCTTGCCTTCACATGTGATGCAGATGCACTGAGCACTGCCTAAAAGACATTCTTGAAAAAATATCATTGGCTCTGCATCTAAACAAGCTCTTACTAGGGGAAATATGTAGAAGAGAAGAATAATGTAAACAACAGTATAAATAAACAAACAAATCCAGAGTATGAAATATTTCTCAAGACAAATGGTCCAATTTTCCAAACAAATAAAAAATGGAGGAGGGCAGCTGTTACAGACCAGAGAATTAAGATTATAAACAAAATAATTTGTTGACCATGAACATCAAGAAGTAGACTGAAACAACTGACTGACAACAAATTCTGAAACTTAGATTTTACTTTAAATTTTCTTCTTCTTAGAGTACTAAAGCTTTTTAAAGGGGACATAGAAAAAATTCATTGTCCCTTGCTTGGTGCATCAAATCCTGGTACAAATACATTATTATTCACTGTTGTCTATGTTTTAGCCACAGTGAGTTTCTTGCTGCTCTTAGAACCTTCCGAATCCATTCTTTTTTTTTTGCTTTGGTTCCTTCATATACCTCTAAGCTCAGCTCAAATGCCATCTCTTCTAAGAGATATTTCTAATTACCTAATCTAAAAGAACTCATCCCACTATATTTTATTTCACATTTAGCCTACTTGTCCTCATCTAAGCATTTATAATGACCTTTTATTTTTTTTATTTCTTTATTATATATCTTTATGTGCACAACCATCCTCAACTAGAATGTAAGTTCAGGGATCTTGTCTATATGGTCTATTATTATGTCCACAGTGACTCAAACTCAGTGGGCATTCAATACATGTGACTTGAAAAATTACACTGAGTGGCCAGATTACTATGATCTCTGAATGCATAATAATCTGGCCACTCAGTGTGTGTGTGTGTGTGTGTGTGTGTGTGTGTGTGTGTGTGTATGTATGTATGGCCTGGCCAGGAGGAGGGGAAATGGGCAGTTAGCTGGCCTGCCTGCTGGTCTTCTCCTGGTTGAGGGGGCAATTTGCATATTAGACTTTTATTATATTGGATATACACTGAGTGGCCAGATTATTATGCATTCAGAGATCATAATAATCTGGCTACTCAGTGTATTTTCCCTGTAGGTCAGGAGCCAAACCTTGTTCTATTCATATGTATATAGCAGATAGGGAAGGAACAGGACCACATGGTACTGTCCATGTGCACAAAAGCCAACATTGACATCACATCTAGGTTCTGCTGTTCCGTAAGTGGCTTCCTGGAAATTGGTCTGGCTGAAGCCTTGAAAGAGACCACATGAAGCCCAGGCCTCTTGGTCAATCTTCTTTCCACCAGGCTGACTATGATAAAGGGCATATGGTGAAGGCCACCAGGTCATTTGAATGGGGACATTTTCTCTGCTGTTCATATAGTCTTATTTGAAGAAACTCAGTTCTTACAAGCAGGTGTCTTTCAAATGGTCTGAGCTGTCAAGGAGGCAGGGGCCTACCAAAAATGAGCTCTTTTCACCCTCCATTACTTCTGTGCTTGAAATTAGAAGCTCTGGCTCAGCCAAATTCAAGGGCAGAAGCACACCTCAGGTCCACACTGCCTCATGCAACACCTGCACAGACGGAGGCACAGACAAGCTTCTCAGTGGGTCTGAAGTTGAAATTTTTGATGTTGATAAAATATATATTATGTCATGACTTTATTTCATAACATGGCATCAACAGCAATACAAATTATAGTATTATTAGAACATTTTTCAAAAGTAGCAGTGTTGAGATGTCTTGATTGAAATTGGAGATTGCAGTATAGTAGAAACAATCAGGCCTCCAAAAATGAACAATAATAGTAATACTTGCCAATAATATTAACATTATTCATATACTATAGTCCTAAGTTAAACAATAAAACTCGTTGTGTGTTTTTTTAATATGTTTGAGAGAGAGAGAGAGAAACATCATTTGTTGTACCACTTATTTATGCATTCATTGGTTGATTCTTATATGTTCCCTGACTGGGAATGGAATGTGCACACTTGGCATATGGGTATGACACTTTAACCAACTGAGCCACTGGACCAGGATAAATAATAACATTCTTTGGATCAATATATTATTAATCTTCATAATATCCAGAGAAATTCTAAGATAAAGGAGCTATACAGGGTATTAAATAATTTGGATAAAACCACTGAACCTGTCAAAACAAAACTCAGGACTTCTAACCAAAAAGGAATTATTTATCCATCCAGTAACTCAATAATCACTTTTTTGGAACCTATTATGTGTCAAGTATAATGCTGAGCAAAACATATAAGAACCCTGTCTTCATGATATGGTAAAAATTATATTATCCACCTATCTAACTCCACATTTTAAAGAAAAAAAAAAAACCAGTAAGGCTTGTGAAGCTTTTCAAGACACAAAAATCCCATAGCTAGTTAGAAAATAGCCTAAGGGATCAAAGCCACATATTTTCAAGCCAACCATTTGACCCTGATATCAGCAATGGCATTATTGATCAGCTACATGAAATGTTCTATATCATGGACAATTGCTTACAACTTCTGAATTAATTAACTTGTATAAAAATATGATATTTCACTCCTGCTTCATCAGTTTCCTTCTTGATCTTTCTCTAGAGAAACAGTTTTCAAATTTTTGGATTAAACTCTCTTGAAGGTAAAAAAAAAAAAAGTATTTTTTTCAAACAAATGTGAGGTCAAAGAAAACTATTGTTTCAAGTTTCAGTTGTGTGAGCTAAGAAGGGAAGTGGGCCAACTCTTCTGGGGGATCCCATCTGTCCTGGTTCCAGTGACCGACTAAACTGCTGATTTGACATTCCAGGGAATTGGGATGTATTCTTCACTGGAGAAATCCCAAACTGCCTGACAAAACCTAGAGCATTTGACCTTTCCTGTCTTACTTCTTTCATTATTTAAAATGAAAAGAGAAAAAGAAGAATGAGAGAGCAAGCACAGCTATACAAAAATTTGCTTATCAGACTCCATCATCAGCAGTACCTTAAACCTTTTTTAAATGTGTGTACAAAATTGTTAAGTTAGGGTAAAACTGGACCAAACTGAAATGCAAACTCATATTTCAGAAAGCCATTCTTGTTATTGGCCTCCAGTGGTTAACAGGAACCCCAAGGCATATATATATATATATATATATATATATATATATATATGTATGTATTCTGGGGTGTTGGGAAGTACATTTTAACATTTATATAGCTTACCCTGTCCTTACATGAAGAAATGAGTTATGCAATTCCAGAGGAAAACTAAATGATAAAAAATATGAAACTTTAATATATATATATATATTTGTTGATTTCAGAAAAGAAGGGAGGAGAGAGAGAGAAACATCAATGATGAGAGAGAATCACTGGTTGACTGCCTGCTGCAAGCCCCCCAATGGGGATTGAGGCTGAAACCTGAGCACGTGCCCTGACCAGGAATCAAGCCATGATTTACTGGTTCATAGGTTGATGCTCAATCCATGAGCCACAACAACTGAGCGATAACATGAAACTTTAAGAAAATAAAATCTAACATGTTCTTTCTGGAAGAATGTGTGATTCTGGGAAGATAAATAAACACCAATAAGAAAGATTATATGTCCCTCTATGTCCATAGCAGTGCTATTTATAATAGCTAAGATCTAGAAAGAGCCCAAATGCCCATTAAAAGATGAAAAGATATAAAAGCTATGGTACATTTACACAATGGAATACTATGCAGCTGTGAAAAAGAAGACTCTCTTTCCCTTGATACAGCACAGAGAGACCTGAGAGTGTAATGCTAAGTAAATAGGCCAGTCACAGAAATGCAACTATCACATGATCACACATATGTGGAATCTAATGAACAAAATTAACCAAGGAAAAAAAACAGATCCAAAGACATTGAAACATATAACAGACTGATATATTTCAGAGGGAAGGAGGTGGGGAGTGGGAAGAGATTAACCAAAGAACTTATATGCATACCAGGTATATGCATAACCCATGGACAGAAAATAGTGCTGTGAAGGCCTGGGGAGGGTATAGGAGCCATGTTGAGGGGGTCAATGGGAGGGAAAGAACATCTGTAAGACTTTCAACAATAAAGATAAGTTAAAAAATAATAATGCTAGGTAGACTAAATACAGTAAAAAAAAAACCATCAGTGTTTTATATATAACATTGAATCAATTTTATTCATATAAATGTATAGTATATAATGTATAATAATTTCATATTATATATTTTATACATTATCTAATACATGTATATTCTATGTAACTCACAGTTAATATTTAGTATTTATAACTAATCATATAATTAAATATAAATATGCTTCATGTAGATAGATATATAGATATGAATATATAAATGTGTAAATATGAGATTTAAAAGAGGACTCTGCCCTGGCTGGTGTAGCTAAATGCATAAAGCATCAACCAGAGCATGCTTTGGTTCAATTCCAGGTCTAGGGCACTTATGTGCGTTGCAGATGTGATCTTGGACCAAGGTTGGTTGGGCATGTGTGCAGTAGACAACCAGTCCATGTGAGACTCTCTCTCTCTCTTTCTCCCTTCCCTTTCCTCCTTAATCTTCCACACTCTCTGAAAATACAGAGAAAAATATTCTCACGTGAGGATTAAACAAACAAAACAAAACAAAAAAAGGAGAAGAAAGAAAGAAAGAAAGAAAGAAAGAAAGAAAGAAAGAAAGAAAGAAGAGAACTAGAGAACTATTTGGTTAATTATCTATTTTTTTCTTTCTTTTCCTTGGCCATAGACACCAAACATTACTTGTTACTTAGAATATTTATATTTGTTTAGATTCATAAAGGGAGGAAGCTGAGATCAGAATTTCTGAAATTATAATAATTTTCTTTGTAACATAGTGAATTATATTTATGAGTTGTCAGTTCTATTGCCCAAATAGAAAAAAAGATAATAGATAGTTATTCTTTTTCAATTAAGTATTCTCTGTACAAAATGACTTTGGGAAATGTTTACAATTGACCAACCAATCACACAATATGGATTTTTACAACAATAGCATACTCATCCTGGTATGTTAACCTGCTTTTTCTTTCGTTTAGGAAACTATTGTAAATTCATGAGCCCTATGGAGTCTCAACATCAGAATTGTTATGTTCTCATACAATTTACAATCAAAAGAAGAGGAGGAGGGGAAGGAAGGAGGAAAGAGGAAGGAGTGAGGAAAGGGGAAGGAGAGGATTATATAAAATTTATTTCTAAAAATTATCTACTCCCACTAAATTAACATTATGTGTCTTCAAATTTTCCATCATCCCTAAATCCTTGCACTTCCCTGCCTTCTTGTCTGGGATTGTGTTATTTCCTACTCAAGTAACACTCTAGTTTCCATTTTTACTTTTCAAATAATTTGGCTTCTCAGATATTTGGGTCTCTTCCAGCCCTCATTAGGAAATCACTTCCCTTTCCTCACCCTGAGCCTTCTCACCATCTCCATCTACTCTCTCACTCTTCATCACTACTTCACAGTCACACATTTTACGGTCCTACTCCAATTACAAGCTGCTATTTTTTTACCCATCCCCTCTGCTTTTCCTCAGTCTCATTAAATCTGCTATTGGATTTCAATGAGACTTTCAGTGCTTGGATACCTCAATTTTTTTTTCTATCAGCTTTCTTCCAATTTCAATTCCTTACACCACCACCTAAATCCATTCCTTTGAGCACTTTATACCCCTGCTCCTTTTTACTTGTCTCCCAGCTTATATCTCCATGTAAACTCTTATTTATGTACCAGTTCTGCAAAAAAAAAAAAAAATTCCATTTCTGCATCAGTGTTGCTAAGTCCTGATGAAGAAAATCATATAACCATATAGATGTGAGTCACTGTGCATTTTGGTTTTTGAGTATAACCTGGAATTCATGGTCAGTTCTCAATTGTACTGTATAACCCTGGTTGACACCCTAGGGTCTTTTCTAATTTTTTCAGAACTTTTATTTATCCCAAATTCAACTCCTAGTTTCTCTCTCTCTCTCTCTCTCTCTCTCTCTCTCTCTCTCTCTCTCTCTCTCTCTCTCTTTTAATATATTTTATTGATATTTTACAGAGCGGAAGGGATAGGGATAGAAAGCCAGAAACATCGATGAGAGAGAGACATCGATGAGCTGCCTCTTGCACGCCCTCCACTGGGGATGTGCCCGCAGCCAAGGTACATGCCCTTGCCAGAATCGAACCCGGGACCCTGCAGTCCGCAGTCCGACGCTCTATCCACTGAGCCAAACCGGTCTCGGCTCTCTCTTTTTTAAAAAATATATTGTATTGATTTTTTACAGAGAGGAAGGGAGAGGGATAGAAAGTTAGAAACATCGATGAGAGAGTGACATTGATCAGCTGCCTCTTGCACACCCCCTACTGGGGAGGTCCCTGAAACCAAGATACATGCTCTTGACCGGAATCGAACCTGGGACATTTCAGTCTGCAGGCCAACGCTCTATCCACTGAGCCAAACCGGTTTCTGCCTACTTTTTTCTCTCTTAGCAAATAACCTACAAAACAAACAAACAAGCAAATGAAGCATCATCAATTCACCTCATCTACATGTAGAATTAAGATGTTGTGTTTTTGAGTGAAATGATTTGGTTCAGAGATATGGATTGATGAAGAGATGGTCAATGCAGTGAGCAGTCTTCTCCTCCTAGGTTCTTCCAGGTGTGAATTGAAGCTGTTGTGAATTACCAATGGAGTCACAAGATACTACTATCACTACTTCCTCTAACATTACCGTGACTAGTAGTACCACTGGTGCTTATGCTGCTGTCATTAACTACCTTCCAATGTGCTCTCCCAACTTGTGAAGGAATTGCACATAAATACATTGAATTCGTT
Organism: Antrozous pallidus; assembly: GCA_027563665.1. Lineage (NCBI taxonomy): Eukaryota > Metazoa > Chordata > Mammalia > Chiroptera > Vespertilionidae > Antrozous > Antrozous pallidus. The sequence goes on along the minus strand of CM050514.1, from coordinate 65,390,275 downwards.
TTCTTATCAAAAGACTTAGGAAATGCAAGATGAAAAAAAAATAGGAAATTTTTGAAAAATAATAGAACTCAAGCCTTTTGTAAATGGCAGATCTTCCCCAATATATGTAAAACATTATCTTAAAATTTTGATTTTTACTTTGTTTATTATAAAATCCTTTGTTTAATACTATATCTTTCAATACCCATCCCCAGAGTATCAAAAAATGAGTAATCTAATCCATTTCAACTACTAACAAGGGAATATGCATGTTTATCCTCATTTTTATTTCACCCAAGTATCACAACTTACTGGGGAATATGTTTACAACTGCTCATCTGCTTCATTACAGGGTTGTTCTGAAATTGTTGGACCTGATTTCAAACTTATTGGATGTTTGTGGGTATCTACAATTGTATTAATCCCAGATACCTTCATATGTAAAGTGAGCTACAGGAAAAGTCTTTTACTTGAGTTCAGATATGAACTGTAGATGGCTATTTTAATGGGTAGAAAATGTGAAAAAATAAAACCAAAGAAATAGGATTTGGCAGATTTCTATAATAGTAAAATTAACATGGACCTATACATAATGAAACTGTAAAAAAACATTCTAAAGAAAAAATTTGGATGCCACAATAGAATGGTTGAACTTAGAATGAAGGAGTTGATCACCTCACTTTACTCTGCATTGGTAACACCAGACCCAGGTTGTCAAGTATACACAGTGGTTATAAACTTGAGCTTTGGGACTAGACAGTCTTGTGTCAGCATCCCAGGCCTGCCACTTCCTGGTTCTGTAATGTTGTGCGTTTTAAAATTCCTATGCCTCATGTTTTTGTTTATAAAGGGAATATAAAATGTTTATCTCATTGTAAAGCACTTAACACTATACATAGTTTGTCATTAGTAAGCATTTGTTCTTATGTTACATACTAGAGGCCCAGTGCATGAATTTGTGCAGGGGGGTGGAAAGGACCACAGGAGGTTGGTCAGCAGGCCCTGATTGGGTGATTGGAGCTTGCTTACTAGGGAAAGGAACAGGAGGAGGGATGATGAGAGGTTGGCCAGATGAGGGGAGGGACCACAGGAGGTTGGCCACCAGCCCTGAAGAAGGAGCTAGCCCTCCCCCCACCTCCCCCTGGGAAAGGGGACATATATGCTGCCACCCACCCCTGGTTCTTCATCTTAGCCTAGGGACTGAAGGCCCCAGCAGGGTCAGGAGAGGAGCGTCGGTCACCAGGCATGGAAGGAACAGATGCTGATGCCATCATTGGCACCCTGCCACTTTGCAGTTCCCTGCCTCCCCCCATCCCCCTTCCCTTGCCACATCACCACCACTGCAGCGGGCAGGTAGCCCCTGGAGATGGGAGAGGATGGGAGCAACACAAACCCTTGTGTTAAGGGCTGATTTTCAATAGATTGCAGTGAGGGAGTTGCTCTGCTACATATGAAACCTTGAACCAGAAGCAAGTCATATATGAATGGTTTAGCATGAGGGGCCAATGAGGGCCAGCTGGCTGGGGCAGAGGGGCTGGGGCAGAGGTTGACTGTGGAAGTGCACTGAGCACTAGGGGTCAGTGCACATCATAGCAACTGGTCAACCAGTCGTTCTGGTCATTCTGGTCATTCGGTCATAATGGTCATTTAGGCTTTTATATATATTGCAGAAAGATTCCTGCAATAGGTCTCCACAGCCCTGCCTGCTTCCCTCCTTTTCCTTGCCCCACTTGGTTCCCTCCCTTCTCCACTGCCCCACTTGCTTGCTTCTCTGCAGCTTCCATCCCTTCTGCAGTGCTTGCCTTCCCTCTACCCTGTCTTCAGTCTTCACTATTTGGATATGCAAATTAACCACCATCTTGGTTGGGTTAATTCGCTCCTGATTGGCTGGTCGGTGTAGCAGTCAATTTGCATGTTTCTCTTTTATTAGATAGGACTAGATGCCCAGTGCACAAATTCATGCACCAGTGGGATGTCTCAGCCTGGCCTGCACCCTCTTGCAATTCAGAACCCTTTGGGGGATGTTGGAAAGCCAATTTCAGCTCGATCCTGGCAGGCCAGGCTGTGGAACTCCACCAGTGCACAAATTCATACACCAGGCCTCTAGTATACATATAAGATCTTTGGTTAATCTCTTCCTACCCTCTCCTCTTCCCTCGAAGATTCATAAGTTGATTCCATGTTTCCATGCCTGTGTGTTGAGTGTCTGCCCCTAGTAGTCATTGCATGTCATAGCTACTGGCCAGTTACTTATATATAGGGATAGATTATTTAAGAGGATGATTAGAAACTGTTGTGAAATCAGGGTGGAAAAGAGATTTATTTGTAAGACTGTCAGATGAGGCAGAGTTTAAAGTTATGGTAATATTTAACTTTACTGGTGAAGAGGTTATAAGAGGCAGCATATAGGCCTTTAAATATATGAAAATCTATCATGAGAAAGTACATTTTAATTTTTAATGTATGCCATCAACAACAGGAAGCAACGTGACATAGATTTAATTGATTAGGTATTTGGGGTCAGATAGTACCAAAAATGCCACATTACTATGAACCTGTCATGTGGTTAGGTAGACCACTGACTATTATTTATTTTTTAAATGCGGGTTACTGTATAGATGAAATAAAGTTGAAAGTGTAAAGAACCAGTCAATGGCAATTATCTAAGGGCAATGAGCCTCATCTATGGTGCTGTTTCTGCATGGGCTCTGTGATCACTGAACAAAATATTGCAGAGGGGATTCGATTGGTCCAATTAGTGAACTAAAGGTCCCCTCAAAGATATAAAATACCATTGTTACAAAATAAGTGACCTAACTCTCAAACTCTGTCTGAAGAATTTCTCTCCTAGAAACTATAGAACTCAATAGTAAACTCTGAAAACAGGGAAAGATCAAACAAACAAACAAGCTTCCTGAAAACAAGATGAAGAATGAAATATACTAAGCAAACTGGTAAAAGAATCAGTGAGAAAATATTAACAAGTCAAGTTTTCCATCAAAGACAAATAAAATCTGAAATACTGTAGCCATGCCCTTGGGGTCCATACTTCAAGCTTTTCTAAAATAAGACCATTCTTTTAACATGGTTCTCTTGATATTTTTCATATGCGACTGAGGCAGTTTAGTATTATAAATAATTTTACTTAGTGATATTCTATGTACAACAAGTTCCATTCATGGAATTCTTGAAACTAAATTTTAAACTCATCTGTATATAACTATATTTTAGACTCAAAGAATCAAAACCCAATAATAACCAATATATCTTTAATGAAGTCAGTGATTTTATATAGCTTAACTGTAACTGTTTGTCAAAGAAATGGAAATTTAAGTGACTTGAAGTATTATATTGCATTTAATGGTATAGCAATTTTTGACAGAACTTCCACTGTTGAAAAGGTTGTAGTAAAAATGAAACACTAATTAGTTGCTATTGGCATTGTAAGTTGATCAACTCATGTATTTAAAAAAATGTAGCAAAAAAATCCTACGGATAGTCATATATTTTGAGTCAATAATTTCACTCCTAGGATTTATCTTAAGAAAATAATTAAGCATGCTTAAAAAATGAACATTGCTGTATTATCAATAATTTTCAAAGAAAAGCAGGAAACAATCTGAGTATTTAACATTATTAAAATGCTTAATAAATTATACCATGTGAACAGAAGAAAATGTTCTATAGCCAATTAGTTGTTCAATATTTAACAAAATGGTAAAAAAATCTCTTATGTTAACTCAAACTTATGGAATAGATACAGTAATTGTCAACCTTTGGGGTATATAAACCATGTCTAGCATTGACCAGGTGGCTCAGTTGGTGGGAATGTTATTCCATGCACCAAACTTTTGGGGGTTCAATTCTTAGGGCACATACCTAGGTTGTGGGTTTGATCCTTGGTTGGGGCATATATGGGAGGCACTGATCAATGTTTCTCTCTCATATAGATGTTTCTCTTTCCCTCTCTCTTCCTCTCTCTCTAAAATCAATAAAAATATATCCTCAGGTGAGGATTTTTTTTAATGTCTATGTGTAAGATGTAGAAGACAGTTTTTAAATTTAACTAAATTATTAAATTTTTAAAACTTAGTTTTTAATTAATTGCCATTTCAATAGAGTAATGAAAGACAAATAATTGGCAGGAGATATAAATTAATTAGATGAAACTGATAATCAGGTGACACAGTTTTTTCTTATATTCCCACACAAGATAAAACTCCAAATTCTTTAAGTCTAAGACTACCATAATCTCAATCCAATCACTTTATCCTCCAACGTTCTTTTTCTATGTTTTTTAAATACTTTGTTAAGAAGAAAGTGATAATAATCAAGAAAATTTTTATTATGAAATTTAAGACTTTAAGGTATTCTGAATATAAAAATGCCTAATCAAATACTGATTAACAAAAATATTAGCTCTAGAGGAACAAGCAAAGATTTCCATTGAAGACAAAGTCCTCTCCTTTGTAGAATGTTAGATAATGCCTGTGCATGAAGAAGGAAGTGCTATTTTCCCATGTGGCCTCTAAGCTAAGAGAGATGAACTCTTTGCTTACAGTAGTTAATTAGAATTACCTGATACTATATATTGATGGATCTTTATTCAGTCAGTCCCTTGGTTCTTAACAAATAAAAAATCCATTTCCCTAGGCTGACCAATTAATTGAAGTAATTCTTTTGGTTGTATTTTGCTTTTTTAAAAACGTATGCAATTTTGTCACTGTAAATTTTAATTTCCCAAATGGCAAAACATTTCAGAATATCTCTAAGGTCATGGGAACTCAAGATCAGCCACAGAGGTATTACATGTGTGGGCACACTTCCCTCTGAAGTCTATCAAGGTCCTTCTAATTAGCCTTTTGCCACATGACATCCCACCAACTTAAAGAGATTTAAGGTTATTAATCCTCCACCAGCAATTACATTATTAAGATGATTGAGTTTAGAGACTTAAGATAAGTAAGGCAGATTTTAGAAGCCTCTCTTTGGGTTATGTTTAATGGAAATTAATTTGGGCTATTGGCTGAATCATGCCAGAGTTAAAAGTTGAACTTCTTAGGCTTTGTTAGTCAACTTTATTCTATCTCAACTTCTCCCTAAATAATTGTTTTTCATTTTCTCCATATGCAAATCAGAGTTAGAAACATCTGTTGAAACAACTTGCTCCCAGGAATGTTTGATGGATAATTAGTTATAAAGGGCATTGTACCTTGCTGGGCAAGGATATAAAACAAATCTAGTGAATTCACACATTCCTTCATCTATTCTAATCCTTTTCCTACATTCTTTGTGTGCTAGCTGAACTCACAAATTTGATTTCTTATGTGAACCATTTGTCATTCACTGCCAAAACTTGTGAACTATTTATTATATTTTACTAGAGGCATGGTGCACAAAATTCATGCACTGGGAAGTTGTCCCTCAATCAGGCTGCACCCTTTCCAATCTGGGATCCCTCAGAGGATGTCTGACTTCTGGTTTAGGCCCAATCTCCACAATCTGGAGTTGCTGGCTCCTAACAACTTGCCTGCCTGCCTGCCAGCCTGATAGCCCCCTAAAAGCTCCCCTTCCAGCCTGATTGACACCTAACCACTCCTCTACCAGCATGATTGATACCTAACTGCTCTTCTGCCTGTCCGAATGCCCCCAACTGCCCTCTCCTGCTGGCCATCTTGTGATGACATGGATTGGCCATCTTGTGACATAAGGGTGTGAATGTCAATTTGCATATTACCTCTTTATTATATAGGATTATATTTGCAAAGGCAACTTATATACTAATTACTAATCTCTCGTGCATATCAAACTAAAAATATAATATAATAATACTTTATCTGTCCAAAAAGCTTTCAAGATAGAAATTAATTATTTTTCTTTCCCAATGGAATAAAAACTTGTCTTGCAAACCCCAGATTATTCAGTGATATTGTAGTTTCACTGAAACTAAGTCAATATTTGATCAGGAAACACTTTTGTTCCTATAAAACCTAAAATTAAAAAGAAAAGTCTTCTACGGTCTCTACAAAATCAGTTGCATTGCTCTTATTTTATTTCTTCAAAGAAATTTGAAAAGCTCTGGCATTTTAAAATCTCAATATTCATTTTTATTCCTAAAAAAAGCTACTTTATTGGGGAAAGCAAAATAGTGTATTCCCTGTGGAGTTATTGAATTGATATACTATGTATTTCTCATTTATTAGTTTAATTTTGTTGTCAGCTATCCTACTGTAACATTATATTTCCCATGGGTTCACATGAGATTTTGCTCTCATTTTTTAGCTACTTTATTACTATGTATTTCTTTCTTATCATTACTTATTTAAAGCTTTCACCATACCCATTTGATTTTAATGAATTTGTTGAGTATATGATTTCTCTTTATAATCAAGCTCACCTTCAGATTTTTACATAATATGAATGAGATCCATAATTTAGAGAATGCCCTTAATTTATTTTTTTCTTATCTTTTACAGATGGATAAAGTGGAAGGTATGTAAAGAAATAATTTGTCTAACTTCCATCTAAAGCCCCTGTCTTTCTTCAAAGAAATTCTAACATAAGAATTCTTTAAAAAATAAGGTGTAAGCCTACCTACCTCACTATTAATTTTAAGCTACAGTTTATGAATCACTGTTTTTGTGTGTAATTTGGAAATGTGAAAAGCTGGAAGTTGAGGTTCCTGTGTTAGGAATCTGAAGAATGACTTAAGTCTGCATGAGTCTTTACTATAATATATATCAATCTGCTTCAGTAAAGTGGCAGCTTATATTACTCCTCATTCACATTTGGTAACCTATTCTACACAGTCTCTTTTTGTGGGAGGATTACACATGCCCATCCTATTGAATTAAGACATGGACACATGGTTTGCTTTTCCCAACTGATGGCAATATTCATCATGGATACCCCATCAGCTAGAGTTCTGAGATGAAAATGACATGACACAGAATTACAAAACACTCATGTTAGACATGGAGAGTGAGGTGAAATATTACTTCATCATTATAAGGTACTAGGATTTGGGGGAGAGGTATTTGTTACTGCAGCATACGTTAGTTTCTCATATCTGACACAAGCATCAATGTTGGGGTACTTTGAAGGACCAGGCTGAAAGAGAAGCCACTCTCCCACAAACAAGCAAACAGTAAGTAACACTACAGAGCATGCACAAGAAGGAAGCACCTCAATTTAGTTATCTTAGGCTAGTTATGGAACTAAGTGACTTACTGAAAGAGACTCAACTAAGTCAATGTTATACTTATTACAGCCTGCTAAAGGATTAAAGCAAACATTAAAGAAATGATGCTGACTTAGAGGAATCTTGAGGCACAGGGTTCCAGGGACTGGGTCAGACTTGAATAAGTCTACATTAAGATAGTGACTCTACATGGCGGTTCTACATAGCATTTAGAAGGGAAAGAAGCTCAGATCTAAGGAAAGCAATGACAAAGACTGAATGGTTGGGGAAGGGGTAATGGATATTTGGTTAGGTGGTGAGGATGATCAGAGTTATGGAAAGAATTAAATTTCAATGGCTCAGAGGAAGGAATTCAGTACTAATAACTATGAAGCCTCAAAGTATTGGAGCCTAAAAGGTGCTATTAGTGCAGTGCAAGAAATCTGCTAAAGAATTTAATTGTTCTGAGCATTGCTGTCTATCTTCTATATCTCAAGAGCTCTGCAGTACTAGAGTTTATGAGCTAATCATTTTCCTCAGGCCAGTGGCCTAGAGATACACCTAGATTGTGAAAGAAAAAAACAAGACTGGCTTTTCCATTATTGGTGAAAGCACATGGACACCTACTGCCTGCAGTATATCCTGGGTTCACAGATCACTCTGCCTTAATGAGGAATGCTACTTTCAATATCTGCAAGTTGGTGCTGTGAAATTTCCAGTCAAGTACATGGAAACAGAACCTGAGATCATTCAGGACTCTAATTAGGGATCATATCCACAGAATAACCCAGTGAGTGAACCAGATCTGGCCAATTCAAATCCATTCCATCCTTACAGCAACCACCTATAGAGGTATTATTTTTATGCTCAATTTGCAAATGAGATAACTGAAGCTGCAGAGGTAAAGTAACTTGCTTGAGACCACATAGCTAAAAATGTGTGTGTGTGTGGGGGGGGGAGGTTTTGAGCTCAAATGATCTAGCTTCAGAGCCTATGCTTTTTAACCACTAGCTAAACTGCATCTCATTTTACAGTTCAAATCTATTCAGTTTTGAATTTCTTTTTGATTAAACACAAAATATGCTAAAACTGGGAAAATATATATAATATATATTTTTCATAAAGCCCCAATGACCCTTCTCCTCACATTTTATTTGGCCATGGGAGATATGGTTTGATTGTGTAATGAAACAAGAGATCCCCTGTTCAGCATTCACGGTAAGCCAAGTACCTTAAATTTAATTAAGGTTTTGTAAGACTTTAGTCTATATCTCTATGAAAGGAGTTAAGACCAGAAAAGACCACCTGGATAATTTGGCAGGGGAGGGGCAGATGCTATTCTTCTCCTTCCCCTAATTTATCCAGTTAGCTGACAGCAATTCAGGTGCTGTCCCTGGATAATTTGTGAAAATGATCCTGTTTTTGACTTTACATGGGCTGATGGGATCAGATTCTATTTGATTCTCACCTCATTATTCAATGGCAATGCACATCCTGGGCCAGCAGTCAGCATCAGTGTGAAGAGAGGTGAATGGCTGGCCCATTACCACTGATAAGCCTTTTACCAAAGACAGCTCCCACTTAGAGGCGAGAACAAGATCCCAACAGGCTACAAAGTGGGTTTCCAGTAAAAATTCATTACTGTCCAAATTTAGCTCAAAGACCAAAGAGTCATCCTGAGGAGGCTGGAGTGAAGTTCATCTAATTATCAATTACACTGCATCTTCCTTCCTCTTCTCTCTAATTTAATCTCTTAAATTCATCTTTTGAAATGTAACAGCTTGAAAGTTTTTGATCAGAAACACAACCAACCATAAAATTGTAAGGGAACGGGTTAAAAGATAAACTGTCCTAGAGAGAGCTTTTATTATGAGAAATGATCTCTGATGTGTAATCTATAGAGCTTACAGATTACCTGGAAAGAAAAATGAAAGCTAGCAAGGCAATAGGGTCTGTCTACAATTGTACCCTGCAGGGAGGCTCCATTATCTCACAAGCCTGAGATATGAACCTTAGTTCAAATAGGAACCTTTAGTTTTGTTTTTTGTTGTTTTTTTTTAAGTAAACATGTGGAAAAGGTGAACTGATGGGGCTAGAGAAGAGAAAGGTTTTTATCTTAGCTTTCTCTAGTTTGATGTTAATTCTTTGTGTTGGGGAGGAGAGCTGTGTGATTTTCATGAGTGAAAGAGTAATTTTATCATTCTTAGCAGGAAGAAAGCCTCTCTGCTGCCTTTTAAGGGATTTTTAGAGAAGTAGGAGTATACAATCTTCTAAATAATTCCTATAATCCTAATTTTGCTAAATGTTCACAGCATGTTTTGATCAATATTAAAATGTGATAAAAGTGGACAGGTATTCTAGGATTGGGAACGGTATTCAGAATCTTTATCAAGGTTTCACGGAAACACATTTTACCCCCTCTCAGAAACTGTGACTCCAGCGGTGGCACCCTTTCAGCTATCAAATCACTCTGTTCAGGAGAAATAACTGCTTAGACTGCCAGTCCACCTAGGTGGGCCTATGGCAAGAATAAACCCTGTGGCACCAGCAGGGAGAGAGACCCTTGCCAGCCCTCGGCCCTCTAACAGTTCAAGAAAGGAAAAGCCCTCACTGAGCTCCCACCCTGAGTCTTTGCATGCAAAGCTTCAGAGGCCTTTGGAACTTCCCTGGGATTCTGAGAAACTGGAATCAGCCAGGAAAAAAAAAGTAAATCAATAAATAAAATGTACATTTGGTTGTTTCTTCACAACCAAAAATAAATAAATAAATAAAAATCTCCTAACTCAGACCGGAGAGCATTATGACTTGCCTGCAGCAACTTAAATATACCCCAGCAGGTAGGTTTCACATTATAAAACCAGAGGATCTGCCTAATGTGCTCCGTGTCTGCTACACATCAGCATGCCTTGCAAGTACTGTATGTGCAGTGAAGCATTCTACATGGATTTTGAGAACTCAAGATCAAGGGCACAGCACTGTGCCCAATGACTTCGAGGGAACCTTGATGGAATTGGGGTGTGGCCACTCTGGGTTTGATTTATTTTTCAGGCTCTGCATTAAAGGTGATTGTAACACATACTAGCAGGCTGAAATACGATTTGGATGCACATACAAAAAACAGCCAATATTTAAATGTATGTGTGCAATATCTTTGATAGCCCTCTTACAGACCTCTCACATCCATCCCACTACATCCTGGCTGGTAAAATATAGAGCTGGAAGAAAGGCTTTGGGCTATTTAGAACATATTACCACTGGATGATTTTCAATTTGCCACCTCTGGAGAGCGTATGTGGGTGTGAAGTAACATTAAGATTTCTGAGAAAAACCTGAAAAGCAACCATTGCCCTAATCAGAAACTAGATTTTGTTATACCCATCAGCCATGCCAAGGCAAGTCAAAAACGGAGACTGAGATGGTGAGGTAACAGGGTTGGAAACATTTGTTGAAATGAATTGAAAGATAGATGACTCCTATTGGTTACTGCTAAAACAACAATAATTCACAACAAAACAAAAAGAAAATCCAAACCAAGATGAATATATTTGGAGTGGTCACATATACAGTTGCCTGACTTTAGGCAATCCCTTCCCTCACTGAGACTCATTCTCCTTAATCTAACATAGTAAAATAAGGACATTGATAATGTTTGACCAACATATTTCATAAAGTTATTAATTTACCTGAACAATAATATTAAATCCTTTCCACACTGTATAGTGTCATTCATCAGTGAGTGAATTATGTGGTATTGATTTGCATGATAGCAATATGTACATTTGTGTTCCTTGGAAATGCAAGTTCTTAGGGGCAAGATTGCCAATTTAGATGAGGTTTGGAGAAATGCAATTCAGGGCAGCTCCCCAAAGAGAAGGTATCCAGTGTTTTTGTGGCCATTTGAGGGTTTCTCTACTTTCTGCACCCTCAGTGACAAACTCAGAATTTGTCAAAAATCACTTACTCGAACAAAATAAATAAAAAGGCTTCCAGAGTCTCTCATTTGCTTTTCCCTGCAGTCGTTCTTTGTTAAAATATACAATCCATGCATTGTTAGTTGTTCAGTGGCTTCAAATTATTTTACAATGCAGCAGGGGGATAAACGTGGCTACATGGGATAGATAAATTAGATGAGTACAGCCTCACATGACAGGAGACAACACAACCATGCTTAACTGCTCTTTTCAACATTGGTGTGAAACTATTCTGGCCCCTGAGAGAGGTATATCCATTCTTGGTGTCTCAACTTCAATGCTACCTTCTTCCTTGAGCCTTTTCCAGTTTCTCCTAAACAAGAATTGATCTTGCCATCTTCGGAATTTCCGTGTCACTTTGTCTTCAATTCTCTTATGGCACTGAACTCAATGCAGTGTTTTATATCTTCTTTAGGCTGTGCCTCTTCAATGTTCACTTCTGTCTCTCGTCTGTACTATGCCGGCCTCAGTTTTATACATAGTAGTTGCTCAATAATTATTGATTAATAAGTGGGGGGATATGTGAATACACTTTAAAAGCATGAATATGTGAATACAATTTAAAAGCTTTGCTTGTACTATTACATAGAAATTTGAGGTTTATTAGGTGTCAGAAGATGAGTGATCAAGAGCCCACCCTAGACTGGCTCTCAGCTGGGCTGTCACTGTGAGATCTCATTAAAGAGTCCAGGCCCTGAGGGCAGTGAGCATCAAATCCCCACCACATCAAACTTCCAAGCTCCCCATAGGTGTGTTTTGAAGAGAAGAGAAGGTTAATATAGTTTATGTGCAGCATGAATTTCTGCTCCACCAGGCTCTCCAGAATCTTGAAATTCAAATATTTAGGCATCTGACATCCTCATTCACTGGCAACATGATTTTTGAATTTCATCTGTCTTTTTCTCTTTCATTTAGCCCTAGTTCCATAAATGGCTTCCTTTGTGTTCTACTATAGAAGATGCCTTCCTTAGAAATTTTTCCTTTGATTAATTATTAAGCCTCCAATGCAAAGGGTTTTCCACTCTGCAGTTCTCATTACTGAGGTCTTTCTTGCGGCCGCCCGCTCTGCTAACCCTGATGCAGGGCTCGGTGAATGCTACATCCTGAGAGGTTTTCATGCGCTCATAACCAGCTATTTTTCTAGCATGCTTTTGAAATGAATACGACAGAAACAGGATTTTGTAAACATTTTCTCAGGTGTGCGTGTATGTTTATGAACACATACACACACACACACAGCATGTCCCTCCAAAATGTATGTGTACTTTAACAGCTGATAGCACAATTTTGAAAATGAAATACATTTTAATTATTGCCTTTATAATTATTCGAAGTGTTTGAATTCATTTAAGCACAGTAGATAGAAACTCTGGAGCTGAGATTTCTTTTGCTCATTTTTTTTTTCTAGTTTAGCTTTTCAAGCCAAATTTCTGACCATTTGAACTGTGGAAGAGAAAGTGATTTTCATTTATTTATTCTTGGCATATTGGTTATCACTGACTGCTGTATCCACTGATATATTCTTTGGGATTTCCTTCAGCTACTCGCCAACCCCTTTCTGCCACTCTATGTAGCAAAATTTCCTTTCATGATTTTAAAATCACCTAACAAGATTCTTAGTCTCATTCACAGCCTTATATCCAATTTCCTTCCTTCCTCTCTCCCTTGACCCTGACAGGGAATGTCTGCGTACCGAAAAAAAGGTCTATTTCAGGGGAAGATGGAAAGAATTTGGTGAGGGGATGATAAGCATGACAGTTCTGACACTCCAGGGACACTTTTCCACTTTATCAAACATGAAGCTGACGGGCTTGGAAAGGGTCTTTCCTGTGATATTTCTAAAAACTTGAAAAGATCCGACACTTGACAACATCACTTTATTCCAGTGAATCAGGCACGTGGTTACATGCTCTCCTTAGTTTTGTTTTTGAAAAAAGATGAATCTCCACTCCACCCCGACCCCCTTTTTTTTGGCTTGGATCTTTTCATGCTTCTTTGGAAATCCTGGAGAGGATGAGGAAGAATCACAGGCCACCAGTGCAGGAAGTGTGCTCTGTGACATGTCCCCTCCCAGAACAGATCTTCCTCCAGTTTGACTCAAACCCCAGGAACTGCTGTGAAAATAAACCACAGTTTGGGGTCCCACTACCAATGAATTAGACAGACTGCACAGAGGTCTTTTCACTTCTTTCAGAACCTAGAAAATGAGGATAATTAGTTCCCATTGTCCTCCCTCATAAGGATACCATGTAAATTAATAACCTAATATCTTTAATGTGCCTCATCTCCTGGCACAAACGTATGGACAGAGTACAAAGAATTACGCTGACCATTTTGTTTCTGATGACTTGACTATTTTTTTTAATTTTCCACAATAAAATCTAGTTAATTCTCATGATGTGGAATAGAGTACTTTTATCTGCCATGGTCTGATTCATGTCACAGAGTTCCCAGTGAGAAGAAATTAACCACGTACTCTTGCTCACACACTGTTCTCCCTGCCCTTCATAGTCAGCTTCCTGTTATCATGGCTGTTATTGAAAAGTCTGGAGGATTGCAGCCCATTCAGCTGTCTAAACATATGTCTTTTCTCTCTGTTCTTTTCAAAGCCCATTGCTCCAGAGGGCATAGCTGACCAAGAGCAGGTCACACAAGTGAGGGGTGCATACTCATCAGATCAAGGGTAGCAGTTGGGGGAGTTACAGTTTGGACAGAGTGGGCATGTGTTAATACAGAAGGAAAGACAGTGTTCAATAGAATCATGTGAGCTAACAGCCAACTCACCGAGGCTTATTCTGAGCAGCATAAAGACGCACCATTTCACAAGCTACATTGGTGGCTATCCTAATAATAATGCTCCTAGCATTTATCTTTTCAGATTTAGAGGTACATTGCTAGAAGAGTCTATTCAATTCAAAGGTACTCACAAAACAAAATTGTAAGTTATGAGATTGAGTATTTTGTAATGAGAAATGGTTAACGAATTTTCAATATATGCATCTTAGCTTGGTGTTGGCTGGGTTGTATATTGGAGATAATTATACTTTCCCAATAATTGAAAGCATCTATAGAAATGGATGGATTTTTTTTGTTGTTGTTGTTGTTAAGAATGCCAGGAGTGGGTAGCATAAAATAGAGCAAAATGGTCAGTAATGGCAGCCACCTTCCTGATTGGGAGTATCAGTGAAATGCTCATGGAACAATGTCTTAAATGATAGCACACAACACTGAATCGGAAAGAAAATTAGAGCTTTTTGGCAATTAGGTAAATTGCAAACTAAGTAAATTAAAAATAACTGCTTTTCTCTTTGTTACTGTATCTCATTAATGCCTGTTACTTTGTCTTCCTTGGCTTTTAATGAGTTCCATGGAATCTAGGCTATAACCAACAGATCTAAGAAATATGTTATGCTTTTTCACACTCAAATGATTTAGCCATGTGAACACAGATTTTTGTCAGGGAGTGAATGAAATCTCTTTGCATAAATTTGATAGGCAGATTTATTATTTGAAGTAATGTTTGTCAAGTGGTCAAGTGGCCTCTAAAATTTGCTTACCGTGCTCTCATAAAATTGTTTGAATAATTTTTTTGGAAAAACAATAATCCCACATTTATTTATACAATGGTATGATCATACCAATTCCCTTGTCCTCCAAGGTGTATGGGAACTCTGTGAAACCAACCCACGCAAGTGCCTCATATTCAGGTATGTGTCACAGTGTGGAAACACTGAGTTTAGGAAATGTCTAATCTTAGGAGGAGCTGCTTGCAAATCCGAACATCCTCCCCTCTGGAGAGGAAAATTGGTTGTTTTGTTTTGTTTTAACCCTAAAGGTATGCAAATCTTCTCTGGTGAGGGTGAGAGGCTTGACTATTTGTGACAGTCTATTTGGATCTCTATCTCTAGAGAGATACTAACACTAACTTTTAAGATACTTTGTAAAGCATATACCATTCCAGAAGACATGCAGAAATGACAGAATTATAAAAAATTATCTCTCAACACCAAGGAATGCACTTTGAAGGCAGAGACCTGGGTTCAAATCCTAACTCCAATAGTTGGCATAGATTATGTCAACACTAAACCACTCATCAGTAAATATATGAATTGCTAAATTGCTGTACAACTCTCTAAAAGTTGCAATAAAGAACTTAGCACAAGGCCAAGCATATATTAAATGCTCATTAAACTTGATTAGCTACCTTCCTTTTGTCTCCCAAGTGCAGTAAGCCTTGGAAATGACTCACTTACTATACACTTTGTATTGCTTTAGGTTGCAGAGTATGAATTAGCAATAACATATATTTTAAGTGAAAAAAAATACTTAACATGTGCAATATGTTTGTTCTAGAAAATAAACAAATATGCATTAGCTTTCTGAGCTTTTGTAAGCTATCTTACATATTTGGGTTACAATTTCTTCATTTTAACATAAGAAAATCCTTCTAAATGATCTCTAATTGCTCTTTAAATTCTAAGTTATGTTTCCTTATAAATATTTCCATCAGGTAGAGAATAATGCTTTTTAATTTATTTATTGTATTTTTCTTGGACTGTACATTGACTGTTTACAAACACCACGGTTTTTTAAAAAAATTTCCTTCTGCCAGCCACAAAGTGCAAACACCCCCACAATCAAACAACTTATTTTGAATCCACACTTGTTTTCAAAGCAATCATAAGTATACACTTTAGGAATGTCTTCTTTTCATAAAGTTTCCTTGATATGCACATATTTATCGCAAGATTAAAGAGGTTTTACAAAAGAACCAATCTTCAAAGATTCACATGAATGGAAGGACAAAGCAATGAGTATAATCCAAAGTGACAAAATTCATATAACTGCTCTTTGACTGGGAAATGTCTATATGTTTGCTTTTGCATACAGGTGTCTTTTGTGTCCTAGGATTGCATTTCAAACAAAAAGTGAAGTCAGGCTGTCAAGCTACAGGGGGAAGGCTTGGGTGGATGGGAGGTGGATGCTGGGGGAGATCAACTGAAGGACTTGTATGCATACATATGAGCATAACCAATGAATGAAAGACACTGGGTCAGGGAGCAGGGCAGGTGGGGACATGTGCTGGGGATAGGGGAGGTTGGGAGGAGGATAATGGGGAGGGGGAAAGGAAAACATGTACTACTATTAAATATAAGTTATACTGCAAAAAAATCAATAAAAATATATTAAATTGAAAAAAAAAGTGAAGTCACACTGAGAGCTGGCCTAGGACACAAGATTGTTTTGTTACCCAGAATGGTATTTAAAAACATTATTTATTCAAGGACATGTTAATATCAGTATAGGTTCATGGATACTATTTAATTCCATGGGTTAATGTCTAAAACTCTTATTTTTTTAATTTTTAAAATTAAATTTATTGGGGTGGCATTGATTGATTGTTTGATTAATAGTTATATAGGTTCCAACTGTACAAGTCTGTGATACATAATCTGTATTGTGTGCCCACCTCCACAGTAAAATCTTCAACATAGTCTTTGTGCAGGCCATTTTACCCTTGGGCATAGAACATACATTTCACTGCGATTTGCTCTGACAAACTCCAACTCCTCCTTTCCCCTAAGGACTGTACTATTACTTTTTTGTTTGTTTTTATTGATTTGAGAAAGATGGGAAGGAGAGGGAAGGAGGAAGAGAAAAGAAAAGAGAGAGAGAGGGAGAGAGAGAGAGAGAGAGAGAGAGAGAGAGAGAGAGGCATCAGTTGGTTTCCTCCCACATGCACCCCCATCTAGGGGACAAACCTGCAACCTGGGTATGTGCCTTGACTGGGAAGCATAGTAGTAACTCCAGTTCATGGGATGACACTCAAGCAAATGAGCTACACCAACCAGGGCTTTACTATTGCTTTTATGTACAAATTTAGGATTTATCTTTTATCATGAATTTGAATGCAATTCTTAATCTATCTTGTATCCAGCACAAAACTAGTTACTATTCAAGGGCTGATCCACCAAAAAAGATGAAACAAATCTCGAGACATATTTGGTAGAGAAGGCGAACAAAGAGGTCAAGTGGGGACTTAAAAGGAGACCAATTTCCTCTGACCTCTGGATCTGCTAGAAACCAGGAAATATCTGTGAGTCAGAGTGCCAGCTGAGGTTGAAAGTAGTAAGTTCTTAGAATTGGTGAACACACAAACATGTCAAGAAAACAATGCTCTGGGTCATAAATAAATTATACTCAAGGATTGGGCATATCCTATTAAGGTAGTTTAGTAAAGCATAATTTAATAAACATTCCTAAATTCTTAGGGTATACAAAATGATATCCCAACCATGTCTCTCTCAAACTGAAATAAGAGAGTTGAGACAGCCAGAATTTTTACTCAGTTTGGCACAATATGTACCTCCTAGCAAGCTTCACTGTCATGTATTGAATTAGACCCAACACCCTTGTGCCTTCATATTGCATTATTTGTAGGAGGAAAATGTTGTAGCCATGAACACTAGCTTGAGAACAGGTTAAAAGCCAGATAACTTTTTGACATCAAGGTTCTATGAACACTTTCAACTTTTTGTAGAGTATTTTCTGAATAAGATTCCATTTAACAATGTCATTCTTTAATTAATATTTTATATGATGCTTTTAAACCTTTTCCATCTTTTTTCATTTTCACTTTGCTAAAATTGGCTTTATTGTGAGTAATGCTTTTTGTGTAAATTGTACAGTGAATAATTGAAAGATCAAGGTCTTCTGTTCATATTAAATTTTATCAATTATCGCTTATGCATTTTACATTTAGGTTTTTTATATTTGTATACATGTGTTTAATAATTCTACCAAATCCATTTTTCAGTAATTTTTGCAAATGTCAGGATTTTTTTCTATCAACTTTCAGTCAATAACATATGATAGTATGTGTAGTTTTAGCTACTTTTAGTTACATTTTGTTCCATTTGTTTCTCAGATGTCTAATTTTTATAGTTCTTAGTGTTTCCATGAGATATCTACCACACATTCTACAATGTACGATTTTGATCTATATTATTTTTACAACTCTAATTTTTCTTGGGTCAGTTGCTGCACTTCTTAAATTTACCAAAAAACAATCCTATCTAATAAAAGAGTAATATTCAAATTGACTGTACCTCTGATCAAGCCACACCCACAGCCAGGCCCATCAGCCAATCAGGAGCAAATTATGCAAATAAACCCCAACTAAGATAGCTGCGGCCACTGAGAGCAAGAGGGAGGTTTGGGTTTCCCTGGCAATGAAGGAAGCCAAGCTTCCCGCCTGCCCTTGCCAGCCTAGGCTTCCACTCAATGCCACAAAGTTTCAATTATAGAAGATACATATATCCCAAAAGAGATGGCAACATTCAGGGAGCTGGAGAGAGCAGAGGCTAGGGTTGCCTAGGCAATGGAGGAAGCCAAGCTTCTACAGTCCTGGCTGGCCTAAGCCTCCACTCTAGGCTACAAAGTTTCAATTATTGAAGGTAATGTCTCAACAGAAATGGCTGCCACCACAGAGCAAGTGGAAGGCTTGGCTCCACTCCAGGCTACAAAGTTTCAATTGTAGACATAAATTAATCCCAGATCCCAGGGCCTCTGCTTGGGTCACTGTGGGGATGGCCGGCCTGAAACCACCACAGGCCCCTTGCCCAGACTGCCCCACACCTTAAGGGAACCCTCACCCTGATCCAGGACACTCTTCAGGGCAAACCAGCTGGACCCCACCTATGCACCAGACCTCCATCCTATCTAATAAAAGAGTAATATGCAGATTGATCATCACTCCAACACACAAAAGGGCTGCCCCAGTGTGGTCAAAGATCTTGCTGCCATGTGAACACAAGATGGCCACCACAAGATAGCCAGCAGGGGAGGACAGTTGGGAGGTTCCAGGCCTGCAAGGGAGAGCAGTTGTGAGCCATCAGGCCAGCAGGAGAGGGCAGTTGGGAGGGACCAGGACTACAAGGGAGGGCAGTTTGGAGCCAGCAGTCCTGGATTGTGAGAAGGATGTACGACTGCCCATTAGGCCCAATCCTGGTAGGGCAGTTGTACATCCCTTGAGGGGTCCCAGATTGGAGAGGGTGCAGGCTGGGCTGAGGGACACCACCTCCCTACCCCCCATGCATGAACTTTGTGCAGCAGGCCTCTAGTTGTTACATAACAAGCAAAGAATCTAGTCCTCTGTAGAATCAAATTATCCTCATAATCAAAGCAAAGACATCAAAACTTTCATTTTAGCTGAGGATATAATAGCAAGTTGGATGAGAACAATCATTTTAAAATGATCTATTTGTAGCTCTTCACACAGTCCAGTAACAAGGTGTGTATATATTTTTGAGGCCTAGCCCCAGAAATGTTGATCTATTTAAAGAGAAGGCAATCAGATATTTATAATTATTCTGCAGCTTCTCAGAAGCTGTCCCTAGCTGGCCAGTAAGGAATTGAATGCATTTAAAAAAAATAAACTATCTCTCACTGGGCATCACCAACATGCAGGGAGATTCATACTATAGTATAATACCAGAGTCCCCAATGAAAAGTTGAAATTTAAGAGATAAAAGCTAAAGAATATCATACTTCAACTTGAACACAGATATAGTTCTGCTTCTTTACAAAACATTATTAACTGACAAAAGAAAACATACACATGATAAGGACACTAAAAAAAAATGAAAGGCAATGAGTTTAACAAAACTTTAAAAACTGAAAAGCAGATCAACTAGTGGTAATTAACATAAACTGAGCCAAGAAAGCCGAATTCAAACTAAAGAAACACAAATCTGAGACACTAAATTAGTCCTGCAGAAACCACTTCCTTTTTCAAGGACAGGTATTTGTAGCACTTAAAACCGCTAGTACTCAGTTCAAAGCAGAGCTAAAACAAGAGGATTTTTTTTTAAATCCTGTTCAAGAAATAGCTAGACCTTCCAATTCCTTCCCCAATTATGTTTAGAAAATGCCTATCTCTGCCCAGCCCCACCAAAAGAGAATGGGTTGTCTATTTTTTCTGGAGAGGATAAAATAGGCCTTTATTGGGGAAAACTATACTGGCATAAGTCTTTCAACCTTTCTGTGAGATGTGAGTAGGCATGTGTATGCTCTTTTTAAGTGATTTCATAAAGAGTCCAGGCATGGATATGTGTGCTAGCTTCAGTTATGGTTCAGTGTCCTTACACAGACATGCTGACACAAAAACACAGCTTGACAACAGTGAACATGTATAACCACAGATCCTGCCACACCCATCTTTCATCCTGAAAGATGCCATTTATTTTAGACATAAATGACAACCGACCCACATAGACCTACTGTTGCTGTGACACTAACACTGTAAATTATTTTCTGCATTTTAGAGAATTTATCATAGAAATGTAGTTGGAGAGGCAAATGCACACGGAAGCAAATATTCTCATGCTTTAGGAAGCCACTGTTACACTTTGTCCTTCATTTTCAAATGCAATCTGCAACAGGTTAAGAGCTATGCAATGAGGCATGAAAGCAAATACTGAACCCATTTCTAACACCCACAGTTTTTTCATCTTTTCTGCACAAATATTTCAGAATGTAGTGTTCATTAGATACAGCTCAGAGCACAACTGAGAGTCTGAAAGTTTTCTGAATCTACCATCTTTCAGGAACCTGCTGTGCTGGTCATCATTTGCTCACACTTGTCTTTCCTGAGTTCACTACAGTTTGCACAATGTTACTTAAAGGGTTTTAGATTTGTCCCCACTCTTATTTATTTTCAATAATTGGTACAATATCTTCGGTCAATACCTACTACAGTAGTCCACTCTTATAGAGCATCCAACACTTCTTCACTTTCCTTTTGTATAAGAAGCTTTATAAATTACTGGTATTAGCAATAACAAAATTTTCAATTGAAGAGGTAGATTTGGGGTGCAATGAGAAGTAGATTTAATCTTTACATAGCAATGCGCTAATTAGGAGACTTGATCTCTCTGTGGACCAACACTGGTACTAATACTTGGAATGTCCAGTTCTATAGTATGATTCTCTCATGGGGCTTAGATGACTAACTGGTCTATTATGGTTTCTTATGTTAATTAATTTTTGGA
Source organism: Antrozous pallidus (assembly GCA_027563665.1). NCBI lineage: Eukaryota > Metazoa > Chordata > Mammalia > Chiroptera > Vespertilionidae > Antrozous > Antrozous pallidus. Next base: position 65,369,093 of record CM050514.1, on the reverse strand, counting down.
AGTGTAGTGTGGCCATACTGTGATCAATACTTATCTCTACCGACAGTCATGTTCTGAAATAAAGTATTATCTTCTGGCAAAGACGACAGATTACATGTGGCATCCTATGTTTTTGGGGTCACATTTAGAGCCCAGATCTAGCACTTACTAGATAAACTTTAAACAAGTTGCATCATTTCCCTAAGCTTCAGTTTCTTCAACTAGAAAAATAGAAAAAGGTAATGCTTATTGGCGCGGGGGAAGTCACTGGAGCGGGGAGGGGGAGAAGACATATGCACTACTATTTGTAATACTTTAAACAAACAAACAAAAAAAGTTAAAATAAATAAATAAATATAAAACATTAAAAAAATAAATAAAAGGTAAGTCATCCCAGCCGCCTGCCTGCAGCGGACGATCCTGCGGAGCCTCCGCCAAGACCCCACCAAAATGCCGTCTCAAATGGAACACGCCATGGAAACCATGACGTTCACGTTTCACAAGTTTGCTGGGGATAAAGGCTCCTTAACAAAGGAGGACGTAAGAGTATTCATGGAAAAGGAGTTCCTTGGATTTTTGGAAAATAAAAAAGACCCTCTGGCTGTACACAAAATAATGAAGGACTTGGACCAGTGCCGAGACGGCAGAGCCGGCTTCCAGAGCTGCTTTTCACTAACTGCCGGGCTCGCCAACGCCTGTAGTGACTATTTCGTAGTACACATGAAGCAGAAGGGAAGGAAGTGAGCAGTTACTTTGCCCTGATAAGAGTTCTCCCAATGGGTCCCTTAAGGCATGTGTGGCCCACAGCTTCCCCCTGTATAAGAATTTAATGAGCAGATTGGGACCCTTCAAAAAATGTACAAATAAAATCCCACCCCCATTGAACAAGAGTAAGGAAAGCCAATAAAGCCAGATAAGCTTTTGATTTTTATATTGCTTGTATCTTCTTGCCACCCATCCCCAATAAGCAAGTTTCTTTTTTAGTTCAAAAAAAAAAAAAAAAGGTAATGCTTATCTTATGGAGTTAGTGTGAAGAATAAATAGAAATCACATTGGGAGCATGCGACAACATGCGAATAGTATATAAACACAGCTGTTGCTGTATTAGAGATACTAATATGGCACAACTATGGTCATTGATACAGATTTAGGTACAGCTATAGATACAGATTATCCAACAAAACAGTCCAGAGACACACAGTAGGTGTTCAAGATCTAATACCTAAAAGAAGGGGGGGGGGCATATGTAATACTTTCAACAATAAATATTTAATTTAAAGAGATCTAATACCTACTGTTGCCAGATAATAGCTTTGCTGTTAGATCCCCTTATGTTACGCTATTATGGCAGAATTACTATAACTGGCAAGATGGTACAGGATGGTTCCAAATAAAAAAACCTTCAAGTCTTTTATCTTTGAATTTGGAGAATGACAAAAAAAAAGAGGTAGGTATCCAAAAGACTCTCCCTCCTCCTTTCTATCACCTTGGACAGAGACGCCTGGCTCCCTCAGGAGATGGCTCCCACTGGCCACGTTGCTGTATGAACCATTTTATCTGGACAGTTAGTACAGACAGAAATTTATCCTCTAAATGTGTCCTCTCATCAGAAGCTGTGCCAAGCCAGTGGCAACTCCCTGGCAAGGAAGTGTCTCACTAGCTCCATTTTCATCTTTCAGTGTCAAGTCAATGTCAAGTTCATTTTAAGAATCAACCTTCGAGACTATTCCAGGGCCACTTGCCATCTCCACTAAAGGCTGCCTTTGTAAAGTTTCTTTCTTTTTTTTTTAAACAGAGGATTCTTTTCATCTTTCCCTAGAGATATGGCACCTTTGAAATTGACCATACAGAGTCAGAGATTCAATGTGATACAGAACTTCTTCTTGTCTGCTGCTAACATTTGGCCCCTTGAGCTTTGACAAAAGAAACAGAGCAAGGACATGAGGAAGATAAAAGGACCTCCCATTAGGAGTCAGGAATTGATTTTTTTTTTTGTCTCCTGGAAAGTCATTATGAAATGTGAGGGTAGAAAGGTTACCAACTCCTTTTCATTCTGAGTTGTTGCCCTCAGACTATATCACCAAGGGCAACGTTGGCAAATTCAGCACATTGTTGCCTAAAGCCAGAAAACCACGAATATGAAAGTGGAACATACTTTTATAGGTAAACATGCAAGAATTCACAAATTTTTCTGGAGAAAATGAACATAAAGAAATCAACTAATTGGGGGAAGTAAAAGGAGGTATGAGAAAAGAGTTATTTCTAGGACTAGATCAGCTAAGTACAGAGAATCTATCACTAGTTGGACCACATGTGGATGATGCTTAACAGATAACATAAGAGAACACTCAGGCATGAACTTGTTCAAAATACTCAAGACTGAAAATGTCAAAAATGTGAGACAGACAATATTCATTCACTGAGATTCAAGTTAATAGTCAGAAGAAATGACAAAATAGAGTTTCTTATATTTTTTCTTTTTAAAAGCAGGATCAGAGTAAGATTTTGTGGATCATAAAACTTATACATTGGGGAAAGAGATTCATTGAGAAAGTGAATTCAGTTTTTAGGGATATAACATTACTAAGGTCCCTCCCAGGGGCTAGAAAAGGGCTCGTGAAAATGAAGAGCTTAACTGTTATCAGTCTGATAATAATCCACCTCTAGTTAAAGGTTATTTATGATTAACACACTTCACTGTTGAATGCTTTCTTTGGCCACCATTCCTGTGATATCTTGCTATAACTTCCTTGGTTGAATTGGGGGTAGACAACAATATTGTCAAACCTAGATTAATAGATTTGCAATAAAATTTTTGATATGGGACAAGGATTTTATTCTAACGTATTTGCTATGTTAATTGACCTATTGGAAAAAGTAATTTAAATTATAATAACATAGTTACTAAATAAAATTTGAAAAATAAATAGAAACAAAGAAAATTCATAAGAATCATCTTATATAATAAAAACTTAGTATGCTAAGTGTCCAGTTGTTCATTCAACCAATCAAAACTTAATATGCTAATGATATGCTAAGGCCACACAACTGCTCACTATGATGTGCACTGACCACCAAGGGGCAGATGCTCTGACCAGTAAGTTAACTTGCTGCCAGGGTCCAGCTGATCAGGACTTAGTGATATGGGCTGGACACACCCTGGAGCCCTCCCACAGTCCCTCCCTGACTGGCCAACCTCCCACATTCCTCCCAGGCTTTGATTATGCATTGGTGGGTTCCCTCAGCCTAGCCTGTGCCCTCTCACAATCTGGGACCCCTCGGGGATATCAGGGAATTGGTTTTAGCCTGATCCCACAGGCCAGGCCAAGGGACTTAACTGATGCATGAATTCATGCACCAGGCCTCTAGTGCTATTATATTTTCTAATAGTTTTTAAAGGCCTGTATGTATTTAATCCAAGTTATATTCACAACATAGTCATTCTATCAGATGTTGTTTTCTTCTTATGGAAGATTGATTATTTTTTTCTTCTCTTTCATATGTTTTTTCTTCTCTCATATGTTTTTTATTTATTTTTGGTGGCCTAGTAGAAACTTAATTCTATAATCAAGCTCTATGTTGAAATTTTTTGTCTTAACATATAAATAATATACCTTTAGAATTTGGGTCATCAAATTACTATAGATGGAAGAATTATATTTACATGTCTATACTGAAAACCTTGGCTAAATTATCTCCCTTGAACCAGATTACTGCAGAATCAAAACTTTCCATAATGCCCAGAGAATTCCTGAATAAAGAATTGGCAGGTTTCTGGAAAATGGTCCTGATCTATAATTCCCATTTCTGTCATTTATCATCTGTCATTTAAAGAGAGTATGGAGAGAGGCTGCCTTTTACATTAAAAAAATAGATTTAATGTATCCAAACAAATACTGCCGAAACAGTAAAAGCTTTTTTGGGTGACTGCCATACTGCCATTCTCCACATAATATGTTTCAGAGATAATTTTCAGCCATTATTTTTTATATTTTTGCATTTTTATGGCAAGAAAAAAACACAATGCTACAGATTATCTTTTTTATAGTATGTGCATTCCATTGACTTTTCCCCTGAGTTTTTTTTTTTTTTTAAATCCAAGTATCTCAGAGAGCAAATATTTTTTTTGACACAGATTGGGGTGGCAAAAGGAGCACACATTACACGTGAGGAACTTTTGATTCTTGTTCTAATTCTCCACAATTAGGGTTCAGTTTTCTCATTTTCAATGGAGGCAGATTATTTTTACATAATACTGAAATTCCTTCCAGTTTTTCATTCTATGAGTCTTTGATAAGGTTATTTTGTCACTCCTAATGATTTCAAAATTTTATCTTGCAACTGTTTACCTATATTGATTTACTTTTTGTAATCACCACTCCTGAATTCAACATCTTTTATTCAGCTCTGCTGATGGTATACTTACAGAGCAGCAGAGATCAACCTTATCCTATGTACTCTTTGCAGCTAAGGCAATGAAAACCTCCTGCAGAAATTTTTTTGGTCCCCAAAGAACCAAAGCATGTTTTATGAAAATATAGACATGAGTTAAAGTCAATATCTATCTGCCCCACCACCCACCCCTTTTTTTAAAAAAAAAAGCTTACTATATGCCAGAAACTATAGAGACTAGGGAAGCAATTAGTGAACAAAATAGTCAAGTTTCCTCTTTTTAAATGTGCTAAGGTTCAATGTGAGAAGTAGATATGGATCAAATCATATAAGTAAATGTAAAAATGCAATAGTGACAAGTGCCACAATGGTGTTCTGAAAATCTATAATTATCAATTGACTTGTTCAGTAATCTCCAAGGACCTTCTCAAGAAATTAACATTTAACTCAAGATATAAATGGTGTCTAAGAATAAAAAATAAAAAGGAGAAGGGAAGGAATCTAGATAGAGGACATGGCTTATGAAAATATTTTGCAATGGCAGGAAGTAACATGAGTACATGGGGCTAGAAATGGTGAATGTGGCTGGATACCAGAAAGCAAAGAAGAACCTGTGGAAGATGAGTTTGGAGAGATTAGTAGAGGTCTTACTATGCAATACCCTGCCCCAGTTAAGAAGTTCCATCTTTATCCTAAAAGCAAAGGAAGTTATGAGTGGAACACCAGCAGCAAACTTAGATTTACCTAATTATCTCCTTTTTCTTGAGAAAGAAAGATATAAAGTTAATTTATGTACAGTTAGACTGTATAGAGAATTAAATAGTCTGGACTGGTAAATCTTGCTTTCCTTGAATGTCTCATTTCTATAGAACAGACCACAGGACTAGCTGGGACAGTGCCAGGGGGACAATAGAAAGCTATTGTTCTCTGGTTTATTCCTGAATTATTTATGCTAGTGAAATGAATTTAGACATCTGAAGGACAGTCTTAGGTTCTAGAAGATTCCCAGAAGGATTCTCACCTTTTAGCCTTGCCAGGTCAGAGGAAACACAGCTGTGTCTTCTCCAGGAGCATTCTTTGATGAGAACAGCCAAGTGCTTGCCAATATGCCCAGCAGAGAGAATGGGAAGCCTAAATTATTATGGTAATTTATCCTGGCCTCTTGTGATAGTTCTATATTTTCTAACATTATTCATTTAAATGTACACATCTTTTGTATTTCTCAGAAACTATATAAATTCCAGGAGAGATTTCCATTCCTGAAATGAGACTAGCATCTCAGAACCACACAACTGTCATTTAAAAAATGAGTCTTCACCATGTTAAGCACCAGAAAGCTTATGGCAATCTGTCTTTGAACACCCCACTGTTGTTATTAGGACATCTTTTCCAGTACCCTTGGACTCTACCTTGAGGCTATGGTTATTCTAGATCAGTGAAAGAAGGAAAGGCTGAATGGGATATAGGTTGATACTTGTCTCTTCAGACTTTTAAATCCCTGTTTTCTAAAGCAACACCATCAGAACCTTCCAGAGTGAGGTATGGTATCACCACAATGTTCCAGTTAATAACCTTCACCAGACTTGAATCAGCTCTGGCCCTGGTTAGTAGACAAAATATAGGTTTAAGACACATTTCCCAATAAATACCCCAAAGAAATTCTGTTCACCTTGTTCTAGGACTAAGACTAATTAGTGACCTGTTGAGGTTGGTAATGCTGGACTTGGTAGTAGGCAACAGGCCCAGGGACAAGAGATAAGATGGAGGGACAGGCCTGATTGGTGTGGCTCAGTGGTTGAGCATTGACCTATGACCCATGAGGTAATGGTTCGATTCCTGGTCAAGGCACATGCCCAGGTTACAGGCTTGATCTAACCGGGATGTGCAGGAGGCAATCAATCAATGATTCTCTCTCATCATTGATTTCCTATCTCTCTCTTCCTCTCCCTTCCTCTCTGAAATCAATAAATTTTTTTTAAAAATTGAGGAACAGTAAGATGGGATGGGGAGCTTCTGATCCTTATAAAGCTGTACATGTTAGCCAGTAACAAGAGTTTCTGTTCATTCATTGTTCTTTTGTGTGCCCCACAAGATCAGAGTACCTCCCACTCTAAGTAAAATTGTTGCCTGACAGAATAAACAATTTGGTAATAAAAAGGAACACTGGGCTATTTGAGTAGCTATAGAAGGCTGTAGTAATTGTAACCTCATTAAAACACATTGCCACTGACAAAAATAGAGAAATTGCATGAGAATTTGATTACTCTGTAAAAGATACCCACTTTTGGATAAAAGGGATGAGACTATATGAGAGAATATGAGTATAAATGGCAATGTCTTGCTGCTAATACCAGAGATTTGCTTGTTTTTTTTTTCCTGTTGTTCCTCCAAATAAGGTTAAATGGATTTTATTTGTTTACAGATCACCTAAATAGTACATTCATCACCCTTTTCCTCTTATTATTCTTTCCTCTCTTTGCAATTTTTATTAAAATGAGAATAAAATGGTTAGTGACTGTGATCATTAACTTGCAGAGGCTGCCTTATGAAACAGATTGTTAGTGCCATAAACACGAGCCTCAGAATTCTATCATCCGGTCCCTGATGTGGCATGTCAATTCTCAGGGAATGGCTTATCCTAAATAGTGTTTGCTGTTATTCATAAATATATAATGACAGTGATCCTTAAGTAAACTTCCCCCAAATCACTCAGTCCTGCACTAGTAATGATTGTACATCAGTAAAAAACAGTGTGAAGCAGCTGCTTTATATTCTTTATAATATTAGCCATTATTCAAATACTGTGTCATTCATCCTCCACAGCTAGTAGGCTAGTCTTCAAAATTTAAAAGAATTAATTTCATTGCTGTGGAATTTTAAATTTTCCAAGGTTAAATGAAAAGAGAAGATAGAACAATGATATCAGGAAAATGGAATGAGTAATGAAAAACAAAACAAAACATGTTAGCATGAAATGAACACCATAGTTTTCTCTAAGAATTTATAGAGCTTATGAATAAAATTGAGAAAGGAATATATTTAAAAGATACTCTACATAGTTGCCCCTTAGAATTAAAATTGAATAAATGGAAATATCTGCTTTACGCTTGGTTAAAGATTAAATATTGTAACAATAGAATTTCCTCTCTAAATTACTCTATAAAATTAGCACAATTCAATTAAAGTGCCTGAGGTGGAGAATTCAAACAAAAATAAAAAAATATGGAAAACATGTATACGTTTCTAAAACATGTAAAAATGGAATTGCCTTATGACCCAGTGATTCTACTCCTGGGTATACATCAGAAGAAATTTGAAACACTAGTTTGAAAGAATATATGACACCAATGTTCATTGCAGCATTATTTACAATAGCCAAGATTTGGAAGAAGTCCAAGTACCCATCAGTAGATAAGTGGATAAAACATTTAAAAAGCTATGTTGTATTTACACAATGAAATACTGCTCACCATAAAAAAAAAAAGGAGGAAACTTACCTTTTGCAAGTCTGGATAGACCTGGACAACATTTTGCTAAGTGAAATAAGCCAGTCAGAGAAATACAATACCATATTAATTCACTTATATGTGGAATCTATGAACAAAATGGTAAACAAAAGAGAAACAGACTCATAGATATAGAGAATAGACTGACAGCTGAGGGCATATGAAGGCTGGGTGGAAGAGGTGAACAGATTAATCAGTAAAAACCAGTAGCTGCAGAGTAGCCACAGAGATGCAGATTGTAACATTCAGATTATCCTATCTAATAAAGGAGTTAATATGCAAATTAACTATCACACCCACAAGTCATACCAACCAGCCAATCAAGAGCAAGTATGCAAATTAACCCAATTAAGATGGCTGTAGCCACAGAGCAGGCAAGAGGCTTGGTTTCCCTGGCAATAGAGGAAGCCAAGTTTTCTGCATACCATGGCAAGCCCAGGCCTCCACTCAAGGCTACAAAGTTTCAATTATAGAAGATAAATAAATCCCAACAAAAATGGTGACAGCCATGGAGCTGAAGAGAGCAAAAGGCTTGGGTTGCCCCTTGCGATGGAGGAAGCTGAGCTTTCTGCACACCCTGGTCTGCGTTGGTACAAAGTTTTATTTATAAAAGATAAATAAATCCCAGATCCCAGGGCCTCTGCTTGGGTCACAGGAGAGCATGGCCGGCCTGCAAACCACTACAGGCCTCTTGGCTAGGCTTCCCCACATCCCAAGGGAACCCCCAACCTGATCTGGGACACCCTTCAGGGCAAACTGGCTGGCCCTCACTCATGCACCAGGCCTCTATCCTATCTAATAAAAGAGTAATATGCAAATTGACCATCACCCCAACACACAATATGGTGTACCCCATGTGTTCAAAGATCCTGCCCCCATGTGAATAGAAGGTAACCACCACAAGATAGCCTGCAAAGCAGGTCAGTTGTGGGCAATCAAGCCTGCAGGGGAGAGCAGTTAGGAGTGACCAGGCTGCAGAGGAGGGAACTTGGGGGCAACTGGGTCTGCAGGGAAAGGCAGTTCGGGGAGGAGGAAGACCCAGGCCTGCAGGAGAGAGCAGTTGAAGGGGACCAGGCCTGCAGGAGAGGGTGGTTAGGGGCAATCAGGCTGGCAGGGGAGCAGTTAGGCATCAGTCAGGCTGGCAGGGGAGTGCTTAGGGGGTGATAAGGCTGGCAGGCAGAAGTAGTTAGGGGAAATCAGGAAGGAAAGCAGACTAGCAGTTGGGAGTCAGCAGTCCTGGATTGTGAGAGGGATGTCCTACTGGGATCAGGCCTAAACAGGCTGTTAGACATCTCTCGAATGGTCCCAGATTGGAAAAGGTACAGGCTGGACTGAGGGACACAACCTTCCATGCACAAATTTCATGCACTAAGCCTCTAGTGGTAAATAATGTTGAGATAATTGAGTATGGGGCTAGGTGGGTGCTTAGAGTAGCAGGAGGACCACTCTGTGGAGTGTATAGTTTCTGGATATTTTGCTGTGCATCTGAAAATTGTATTGAATATAAACTGTGGTTGATAAAATATATATTGATAAACTTGTATTAAAACTGAAAACTCCTTCCTTAGCCAGTTTTGCTGAGTGTTTAGAGTGGTGGCCCATTACTGAAGGCCTGTGATCACAGGTTCAATTCCTGGACAAGGGCACGTATCTCAGTTGTAGGTTCCATGTCAGGCTCTGGTCTGGACACATGGGAGAGGCAAGCAATCGATATGTCTCTCTCATATTGATGTTTCTCTCTCTCTTTCCCTCCAACCCTTCTCCCTCCCTTCCACTCTCTCTAAGAAAAAAATCAATGGAAAAAATATCCTTGAGTGAGAATTAAATCAACAACAACAAAAAGTTGCAAATTCCTGCCAGTCAAAACCAAGTCAAAATATAAATGATAATTGGGAAACCTCTTTCTAAGCCATATGCTAGCCTCAAGAATAATACTTTTTTTATATTAAGCAACTTTATAGGTAGCATTTTTATAGGAAAATGATAAGAACAAACAATTCACACAAACACAAAACATTAAAGCTCAACTAACATTAGATAATGTTCAAACTCACTCATAATTAAAGAAGTTTAACATAAAAAATTTGACTATTTATTACACATTAAAATGTTAAAAAGCTAAACTTACATTACTTATTTATGAGGGAAATGTATTAGAATGATAGTTGTATCTTGGTGGTGTTTTAAATTGGCATACTTTCTTTAGTCTTTGATAATATCTATAAAAATGTAAAACCCACCTATGTTCTGACCCAACAATTGGACTTCTAAAGATTTATTCTACAGAGATACTCACCAATTTGCATATATGTGCATAAAGGGACTCACTGAAACATTTCTTGTAGTAACAAAGCAAAATAAAACAGGGAAAACCATGCATCTAAACCCAAATCCCTAGAAACAACCTAAATCCATAAAAGAAACTTATTAAATCACTATGCAGTGAAGGGAATGAATGAAATCTATTTATAATGTATATTTAATGTTGTAGTTTCAGTGTTGTGTGAAAAAAAGTGTTAATAGACCAATGCCAGTTCTGCTTTTCCTCTTAAAATATAAATTATATATGGGCTTATTTAGTTAAAGAAAAACTAAGCAACAGTTTTAGCTCATACAACACTCCTGATAAATGTTTGGGAGCTTCTAATTTACCGTGTAAACTTTAAGGTCAATCAGTAATTTCTATTCCCATCTTTCCAATGCTAACTTATTCAGCTACAAGGACACCCAATAGAAGTCTCTAAACTATCCATGTTTTTGCCTTCTTTAATGTTTCCATAGAGAAATGAGAATGCAACAATATAACCAAGTACACTGTGTGAATTATTTATATTGAAAATTATGTAAGTGTTATAGATCGGTGGATGTTATATAACAGCAAAAATATCTAAACAGCAATCTGTAAATAGTAGTGGTTTTAAGCACCCAGGTATATGGGTTAAAAAATAAAATCTATCAATTCTATCAATATATTAATCCTGCTGAGTCTTACTATAGAACTCAATTTCTAGAAGGCAAAAGTATTCAAAAGTGGAATATTCTAAGAGAAACAGTACTTTCAAGCAGCATATGCTTAAATATCTTTCTCCAATGACACAAGAAAAGAATAAAATAAATGTTTGTATTGAAGGAATTATTGATAAATCTGTAGGGATGTCAGTCCATCCTGATATACCACTCAGTGTTTGGCAAACTCATTAGTCAATAGAACCAAATATCAACAGTAAAACTATTGAAATTTTTTTGGGGAGCCAAAATTTTTAAACTTAATCTTCTTATAATACCACTTCTTCAAAATAGATTCACCCAGTCCCTGGTATTTTGTGGAAGAGCCACACTCAAGGGGCCAAAGAGCCACATGTGGTTCAGGAGCCTCAGTTTGCCGACCACAGGCCTAGGTCAATCCAACCTCTAATCGGTAAACTATGAAATCCATGTCCTACATTTGTTTGAAGGATTAAGTGACAGGAAGAATGTAAGATGCTTAGCATTGTGCCTGGAACACACTAAATGATTAGAATATGCTATATTTACAGTCTTTTCTTCCAATAATCTGTTTAAAAATGTCCATCCAATACGGGGTTTCTCTGATGTCTTTTATTTCTATTCATAGCACTTACAGAAACTCAGAAACATGGTAACTAGCATAATCTTTGACTGTTTTTGCTCATGCTGCTAGGTATCTTGGTTTTGCCTGTCTCCCATATTGTAAACGATTCCAGTGCCCTGGCTACACACACTCTTCCCTTGATTTTTCTCTTACCATTGTCAGTAAGGTGCGTGCACAAAAAATGCTTAATGAATGTTGTTGCCTTAGCTCTCTGACAGTCAGACAGATGCAGCACTTCCAGGTTGTACTATTTACTGCCTGCGTCATACAACTGAGTAACTAGTTAACCAGCCAACCAAGGAAGAAAATAATAGGCTGATTAGAACTTATGGTAACAGTTCCTGTGGGTCGATTTCAGAATACACCTTCTCCCTCAGTGTGTTTTGCTCTTCCTCTATGAGAGACTCTCTCTGGCTACATGTCATAATTTCCCTTCGGTATGTGGCTGCTGTACAAATGGAGGCAATAAGGAAGGAAGACACTGTTTACTTTCCCAGCTTGGTAACTATCACATCCTTGCTGGGATATGAATAACAAAAGAGTAAGAATGTTTTCAGGATAAATAAAGGTCGCATGAGCTGGACATTAAAGAAATTAACCTGCACAGAGCCGATAAAGCAACAGAGAAAAAAGAAATCACTGTATTTGACCCATGCTTAATTTAATTTGTACTCAGTTAATTCAAGTTGATAAAATAAATGAGATACTATATCTCATAATGAATAAAAAGTTAAGATGATTTTTAAAATAACTGAGACTCTTCCTTAACTACCATGTCAAAGAAGTAAATGGAATCACAAAACTAGTATTGAAAAGCACACCTCCACTTTGCTGCTGCTGCTTTTTTGTTGGTTGGTTGGTTGGTTAGTTGTTTGGTAGGTTGGTTGGTTGGTTGGTTTTGCTTTTCTTATTAGTGGATCCAGAATGTCTAAATGGGGAACAATTTCAAGAAGCCCTTTGGTTAGAAGAGAAAGACCGAGGACTTGCTTTGCAATTGTTTGAGCAGAACAATCACCCTTTTTGTCCTTTGGGGGTGACTTGACAGGAGGCATTCTTGTAGAGAACCCACTTAGGCACCCTGTGCTGGTACCTGCCAATTTCCCACACTAGTGAAAGTGGGAGGGATATGGACTTTCACAAGAAATCTTATAACTGTTATTCTGAACTATCAAAGTAGCAGCAGATAATCCGTGAATTGCTTTGGGTAAAAGTTCTTTGTTATATAACAAAGTTTTCTCATTTATAAAATTAAACAGCTATATGAAATCAATTCAGGTATCCTGTAATTCTTTTATTATTAAAAATTTATCAATGTCTAATGACTAGTAATATTTTATGAAACTCAATTTTCATTCTGGAAACTCTGTTTCCAGCACAGAGCGGGTACAGCAAATCCTATGTTGAAGTGTCAGTAGTATGTGGACAGTCAGTATAACATGGTGGAGAAGGGCCTGGCTTAGTAGATGTAGCTCTGACCTCCACACCTAGCTCCACCCCTCCAGCGTGTTCCCTTGGGCAAGTCCTTTCCCCTTGCTGAGCCTCAGTTCCACCATCTGTAAAATGGAGACAATAGTCTCTAGCTCATGTGTTTTGGATCTGTCAGGTTCTAAGAACTGAATTTTAGTTTTTGTCATAATTAGGAAGCCAATAGACATAAAAGCAAAAACAATGGAAGAAAGGAGACATTCATACTTTATGAACCAGAAAAGACCTCTCAGAGTCAATGTCATGTTTGCACAGGACATTTCATCCAAATATAACCGAATGCACATTTACATTTTATTCCTAATATTAAAATGTTCATTTCATACTTAGTAATTAAGTATTTAGTAATATTTAATGTTATTGTAGTAACATTCCTCTAGAAGTTTCCTTCTCTCCTTTACTTCTGAAAACACACACACATACACACACACACACACATTCATACACACAGATAAACTGTGTGTCTGATTAAAAACTCTTATCACCTCCCCAACAGACACCCGTTTGATTTCTCCTTTTAACTGCGGTGAGGTCACACTCCTGTGTTTGTGACATAGCAGTGGGTTGCCATGGAGAAGATAGCTTTATCAGCAACTCTGCTTTGCAGTGACTTCACAGCAAGGTTACCAAGAAGCAGATGGGCTGTGAAGGAGACAAACCCCCTTGTCTAAACACAAATAGCATTGATAATTAATTAGCTGAAGCAGCAGGGAAAATTATGAAAATGTGTGAAAGGTAAAAGGATTTCTACTTATGACAGACTCAATAGTTCTGTTCCTCTTGCCAGAGAAAAATCATATCCCTTCTCACTTAAGAAAAAATTACATGGTATACTGAATATATATTGCACTAACTGTTCTGAGTATGGTAGGGTTCATTTCTAGTTTGGTTGATTTCTTGGTTAAAACAACAAAATAAGTTATCTTTTTTTTTTAAGGTCCAATAAAGAGATTCTAAAACAGAACAAAACAAAACTGTCTCAGATTATTTAGATGATTAAAGGATCTCAGTGTCAACATATTTAGACTTTTAAAGGCTCAGTTTGCACATACCAATCCTCCATTTGAAAATGCTTCCTTTGATGATAAAGTCCTTTGTATTAATTTTCTAGGATTGGGATAACAAAATACCACAGATTGGGTGACTTAAACAACAGAAAGTTATTTTTTCAAAACTCTGAAGAAAAGAAGTCTAAGGTAAAGATTTGGTTTCTTCTGAGGCCTCTTTCCTCTCTTTGTGGACCAGCTGCCTTCTCACTGTGTTCTCACATGGTCTTTCCTCTGTGTATGCACATCCTTGGTGTCCCTGAGCCCAGATTCTTTTTCTTATAAGGACACCAGTCAGATTGGATTAGGGCCCAGTCTACCATCCTCCTTTAAACTGAATCAGCTTTTTTTTTTTAAGCCCTATCTTCAAATACAGTTACACTCTGATGCATATCTGGGGTTAGGGCTTCAACATAGAATTTATATAGAATGCAATTTAGCCCATACCAGTATTTATCATTTGGATATGTCTACATTACCTAGCACTGTATGCAACATCTTTCCTAACAAGATACCCATCCCCTTTGTAGAATTTGCCTCCAGAAATATGACCAGAGGAGGGATAGAGTGAAAACACACGAGATAACTAGTTCTGCAAATACCCTACCTCTCTTCACCTGCCTGTCAACTTCTTTTCAGCCAATTTTCAGATAACAGCTTTTTGATATCTTTCCTGACTACTGGCCTGCTCTAGTAGAGTTAAGCACCCCTTCTTCTCTGTATTTGTACACAGCTCACTAGAGTGCTTCAGATTGGTCTAATTGGTTGTTAATACAAGTCTATTTTCTCTTAAGAAATGGTAAGACCTGGGTGAGTAGAATTGCACTTTTATTATTTTTTCCATCACTCATATTTTCCTCAGTGCACAAAGCTTTTAAATGTTTTCTGTATGTGTAGAGACAAAGCATTTGAAAGTAGTAAGGGAAAAAAACCTGTATACTCCAATATAAATGTAGTTCCCTTGAGGATCTACAAAAGGTGTGGGTAGATGAATATATGTGTAGAAGTTTTTTTGTGGGTTTTTTTCTTTCAAATGCTGGTAATCTACATGTCTGGGTTCTTCCCAGGACATATTGTGAGTAGGGCTCACAGTTCATGGTTCGTCATCTTGCACAAGAACTCTGCTGATGACTCCACCGTGTCTGAGTTGGGATTGGAGGCTCCAGTTATAGGCTCTGAAGAGTACATCTCAAAAGAAGAGCTGTCCCTGACACCAGTGACAGTCGAGAAGTGAAGGCTATGTTCCACCATCTATCCACAGTGTCATGTATGGGTTGGGTTAAGAATTAGAGGTCACCTCCTCTCTGCTAGCTCATATGCCTAATGCTGCAGAACTGCATTATCCAAGAACCTTGTGGCTTCTTAAAACAGAGAAGATGGCTGGAACCAGTGAAGTGGTCCTGCCCCATTGACCAGACAGGAGGAACTCTGCTGTCCCTTCTGTGACCTGAGATGTTGAAGTGGCAAATGGTGTTTCAAAAAAGCAGGGTCCTTCTTAAAATGTTCTATATATGTAGATTAGGAAAGGACCATTTTAATATAATCACCCATAGTGAAAATAGTTAGTTAAAATGGTAACCTTTTCTAGTTTGAATTGGAATATGAACTCAATGTGGTAAATCTCATTATAACAAACTAGAGGCCCAGTGCATGAATTTGTGCACTAGTGGGGTCCGACCAGCCTGGCCCCAATTCCGGGAGGATGGGGGCTGGACCTGTTGGGAGGAGGAGACAGTGGGAAGTTGGCTGGTCAGCCTTCCCCAATCAGGGCCAGATCAGGGCCTGATCTTGGCCCAGCTGGCTGGGGGGAGGAACCATGGGCAATTGGCTGTCAGACCCTACCCCCAAATGGGGTGGGAAGCCAATTAGGGGTCAGCAGCCAGGAGAGGGGCTGGGTGAGTTTGGCTAGCTAGCCTCCCCCAATTGGTGTGTGTGTGTGTGTGTGTGTGTGTGTGTGTGTGTGTGGGCGATTGGGGGCAGAATTGGCTGGGGGGATGGGCCACAGGCAGTTGGTTGTCTGGCTCTGCCCCTGATCAGGGTGGTGTGGACCCATTGGCAGAGGGGCAAGCCAGGGGGAGGGACTGTGAGAGGTTGGCCACCAGCCCCAACCTGCAATTGGGCTGGTTCACTGGCCACAGTGGTGTCATAGCAACCAGCATTTTGGTCACTGGTTTTTTACATATATAGAATAGAAGCTGGATGCATGAAATTTGTGGAGGGGGGCGGGAGTATGTGTCCCTCAGCCTTGCCTGCACCCTCTCCAGTCTGGGACCCTGAGAGGGCAGTCACACAGACATCCCTCACAATCCAGGACTGCTGGCTCCAAACCGCTCACCTGCCTTCCTGCATGATTGCCCCTAGCCACTTCTGCCTGCCAGCCTGATCACACCCTAACTGCTCCTCTACTGGCCCAATTGCCCCTAATTTCCCTCCCATAATGGCCTGATCACCCCTAATTGCCCTCCCTTGCCAGCCTGGTTGCCCCTGATTGTCCTCCTCTGCAGGCCTGGTCAACCCTAACTGCCCTCCCTTTCAGGTCTTGTCATGCCCAACTGTTCTCCCCTGCAAGCCTGGTCCCTCCAAGCTACCCTCCACTGCTGGCCATCTTGTGGCAGCCATTTTGTGTCCACATAGGAGTGGCCATCTTTGACCACATGGGGGTGGCCATCTTATGTGTTGGAGTGATGGTCACTTTGCGTATTACCCTTTTGTGAGATAGGATATCTGAAGCTCTAATTGATAGTGCTGCATATTTGCACAGTTAAAATTGGGAGGAAATTTTAACTATTACTTATTAATATTGTATGCTTGATAAGAAAATATGCTTTCTATGCTCAAGTCACCAAGATGATCTTATTTAATGACTCCTTCCCACCACAAAAAAAATCCTCAATTAAAAAGAGGACAGAATTATTTTTTTCCTCACTCTACAGATGAAAAAGATTAATATTTGGCCTGAAGAGGTTATATACTGTTTTAGATTATATGATAATCTAAATTATTCTAATTTTCCAACTAATTGACTTATGTACCTACTGTTTTATGTTTTCTTTTAGAACTGTCTTTTTAAGGAGAAAAGGAAATATTATTCATCACGTTTTTTCATACATAGTGCCTACTTGCTCTGTAATCTCTGATGAAGGCACTTCTTTTCCTTTATAAGTAAAGACCTCAAGACATAGCTCTTCTAACTAGGTACCGTGGCCCCCTTTCACCACCTCATCTGAAACAGCCTCCATTTCTGCATTCTTGAAGCACCAATGATATGATGTATAATTACTTATCTGGGGGGTTTTAACTTATGTGAATAGCTGTCTATCTGCAAGAGGAGTGTAGCCGTTCATTCTCGCCTCAGTCAGTGGATGATAAGAACTTTGGGAAGTGAGCAGAACTTTGAGATAATTTAAAATGAATGACCTAGAGAGCAAATGATTTATGCCCCACTATCAGAGAAAATGACTAATTTCCCAAGCCTGCAAACCAAAAGAAGAAACAACAAATTTTAAAGATGAAGCTAAAAACATTATAGAATCACAAAAAGATTTATTCAGTGTGAGCTGACTGTAACATCTTTAACCCTTCCATGTGTTTGCGTACATTAGAAATGGAACATAATACTCCAAACTACATCTAGCCTATTAGTTGGGTAATTTTATTTTCATGGATTTGTGTGCTAGGGAAGCACGCTTGCCTTTCTCTGTGTGTAAGCATTGAGGTTAGCAATTAACCTTGTTCCCTTAAGCAATCAAATGTGTTTGCTGGTTACCTCACTCAAAGCCACCTCAGATGGGGCCCTATGCTAATGACCTTTGCTGAGCTTAACTCTGAAGAACACCAGGTGGCAGTTGTAAAGATTTGCAGAAATACTAGTATATGTATATAACTGATTGGACACATTAGGGAAACAATATTGTTGAAAAGATGATTGAAATGGTATTCAAAACATTTTCTTGGTTTGAGATACAAACAGCTATGGGTAAACAGAAACTTGGAGAAAAATAATAGACAACACATGGGATATTGTAAAGATTATAGTTATAAATAAAGTCACATGAATCTTCTTCAAGGATGTATATCCAATTTGGATGTCTCTGGGGAAATCTGATATATCTTCTCAGATCTCCCTCTTTTAATCTCTGCCACAGATGCCATTCAGTTGATAACAATCTCTTTCTGTGTTTATGCTGAAATGCATTATATATTTTCTGAGGCTGAAATCAAAGAGAGCACTGAGACTCAGAGAATACAGATGGATTGTGCTATGTCTGGGCTGCCGGGGTGGTCTTCACTGAGTGGTGCCCTCCCTGCCTGCTCTTTCTGATTTGAGATGGAAAGACAGGAGGGGGGGTGCAGAGTTAGCAAGAATCCCTGCCATCTGGACCAATTTCTCCCTCTTACATTCAAATAATATTCTGAATATTTCTATTGCTTATGACATGATTCTAAAATGTTAAAATATTATTGAAGAAATGCATAACACAGGGTTTCCAAAAACTGTTTACATATACTTTAACATCTGATGGCTCAATTTTGAAAATGAAGTGTACTTTTAAAAACACTACCTTTATAATTATTTAAAGTGTGTGTACACATTTCTTGGGACACCCTATAGTCATGCTGAGCATCTTTTTCTCTTAAAAAAAAAAGGAGAAACAGAGGGCTAAATGTTGTGCACGTCCTTGTTATTTCCACAAGATAATTAACTTTCTCTTCTATCTCCTTGATAGTGTGATCATTAATAAAGTGCCAATATTAAAGTCATAAGTATTTGAGCCAAATACTTTTTTTTTATTTTGAATTCTTTATACATTTCTCTTGTATATTATTGCTGAGTGTTTGTTTGTTTGTGTGTGTGTGTGTGTGTGTGTGTGTGTGTGTGTGCGTGTGTGTGTGTGTGTGTTGTATCCTCATCCAAGGATATATCTATTGATCTAAGGAAGGAGGAAAGAAGAGAGAGAGAGAGGGGAGAGAGAGAGAGAGAGAGAGAGAGAGAGAGAGAGAGAGACTGACTGACAGCCTCCAGCACTGGGGATTGAACCTGAAACACAGGTAACCTCACTGGGGATTGAACCAGAAACTTTTTGGTGTATGGAATGATGCTCCAAACCAACTGAGCCACATGGACAGGGCTGTGTGTATGGGGTGGTGGGTGGTTTTTTAACAGTTCTATGGAGGTATAAATAACATACTAAAAAGACTGAACATATTTAATATGTACATTTTTTGGATTTAATGTATATATTTAATGGATTTGGTGATATGTGTACACTTATGAAACCATTACATGGTCAAGCTAATAAAATATCTATCACCTCCAAAAGTTTTCTTCTGTTCCTTTTTTGTGGTTTGAATTTTTGTGTGCATTGTAAGAACATTTAAGATTAGTATATCTTTTCCTTTAAACCACACTTTCTCTACCTTATCCTAACTCTCCTGCTTGCCCTTACTTTTAACAAATCAAGATGCAGATTAAATTCTATTATATAGATTAACTACCTATCAATGAAAATAATAGGTACCAGTTCAACAACTGTCTCTTTTAAATAACACGCAGTATATTGGGATTTGATCATAGCTAAGAAAGTTGATAGTACATTACCATTCATTTATCCATCCTTATATCCCACAAACATTTATTTGGCATCTATTATGTGCCACACACCATGCTAGGCTCTGGGGACCCATAGATTAAGATGAACCTCTTACCCTCAACATATTTTACTGAAAAATAATTTATGTGTAGTGTAGGAACATGTCATTCAAAATAGAAACTCATTTCTTTATCCTGATTACTTTTTACCAGGCAAGTTATCAAATGGACCACAATCAAACCAAGCTCACAGTACTTTTCTTTGAACTGTTTTCCTCTCCATCAGTCCTTTAGAATCTGCCTTTGATTATGCTACACCAGGAATTTTCCCAATTTCCATATTTCTTGTTTCCATATTTTTCCTTTGAGTTACTCCTTCATTTTTTTTTTCAGTTGGAACTATAGAATTACCATCCCTGAGTTTCTGAAATCTAATACTGTATCCTTAATCCCCCCCCTCTCATCAAAGTAATTTCAGTCTAAGTGGCGCAATTTCTCTACCACTCCCATCTTTTTTCTCCAGTTTTTCACAGTTCTTTAGCATGACTTGCAAAGAAGAACATTAAGATGATAAATAAAAATATAAAAACAAAATTACAGGGCAGATCATATCACTCACTGTAAAGTTTTCTGAAAGTTGGTAGTAAGGGTTATGCAGGTGATTAACATATGAATAAGAAAACATATGCCTTGAGATATTTGACCAATATGGCTTTTCAGGTGTGTAGGTTTACAGAATGTCAGGTCTTTAGAAGTTAAACCCACTTTCATCAACCACCTTGGTTACTGGACTGATAAGATTCTGAATCATTCTCTATCTCTAGCCACTAAAAGTGAGCATACCTGTGAGGCCAGAGAAGAAGGCTGGTGTCTAGTTATTGACTCCACTCCTGTTGTTAATGATTTTTACTCAGCCATGCAGCTGCCCTTCTCTCTCCAGTTTTGGTGGAGGCCAGGAAAGAGTGGAAGATTATATATTTTTAATCACCTTTAGTAGAGGACAAAGTAAAACAGATAAGTGGGCTGGTATAGAACCTGACTTACACCATCTCCATCACCTAAGAGTGTGTTAGAAATTCACAATGCCAACCCCCATCTAAGATGTATTGAATTAGAAGCTACACTTAAACAATATCCCCAGTGATTCATAGGTACAATGGGGTTACAATGAAGTTGAGAAGCACTGGCCTAGAAGGTGCTTCTGTCCATTCACAAAGATAGGAAGTGGCTCAAATTGGGGTACAGAAACTCCCCCTTGAAGAAAAATAGGGAAAAATGGTGTAGGACAAAAATGGCTGGTGTTCTAGTTCACTGTTGACTCCACTCCTGTTGTTAATCATTTATACTTAGCCATACAGTTGCCCTTCTCCACTTTTGGTGGGGGCCAGGAGAGAGTGGAAGATTATATTTTTTAATCACCTTTAGTAGGGGAGAAAGTAAAACAGATAAGTGGGTTGGTGTGTGTTTATGAGATATGAGAAGAAATGACAGACAGATACACATCCATATAAACCCCCCTGCCTACAACTTTTTGGACTATTCTGGATTTCAGCTATTAGGAGTTACCCCCAATTGGCTGCTGTGCATATCTGGGATCTGTATCCTATCTAAGATCTCCACGGACTCTCCTAAACAGCAGGAAAATATTCATTAATTTCTTCCTTAATCCAAACATTAGCTTTGGTGGAGTGAAAGAATGTTCCTGACATTGTCTTCACTGGCCAAGGGTTAGGAAGCTCACTGAACAAAGTTCTCATTATTATTTGAAGCAGAAATCCAACAGTGCTATATTTTCATAAGTGATAACACTTTTTCTTGATCATTTGGCATTTTTCTTATGGTATCATTAAACACAGAGTTAGAAGAAATCATAAAGAACCTGCCCAATTTCTTATCAGATATTAAACTCCCTGCCACAAATATACTTAGTCATTGCCCCACTTATACTATCTAATGAAACAGTAATATGCAAATTGACGGTACCTCCGATTAAGTCATGCCCATAGCCACACCCATCAGCTAATCAAGAGCAGATTATGCAAATAAACACCAACCAAGATGGCTGTGGCCACTGAGAGCAGGAGGGAGGCTTGGGTTTCCCCAGCAATGGAGGAAGCCAAGCTTTCCACCTGCCCTTGCTGGACTAGGCCTCCACTCAATGCTACAAGGTTTCAATTATAGAAGATACATAATCCCAACAGAAATGGCAGCCACCACAGAGCTGGAGAGAACAGAGGCTATGGTTGCTGGGGTGATGGAGGAAGCTAAACTTCTGAAGCCCTGGTGCCTAGGCCTCTACTCTAGGCTACAATGTTTCAAATAGAAATGGCTGATGTCACAGAGTGAGCAGAAGGCTTGGCTCCACTACAGGCTACAAAGTTTTAATTGTAGAACATAAATTAATCCCAGATCCCAGGGCCTCTGCTTGGGTCGCTGGGGTGTGTGGCCAGCCTGCAAACACAGGCCCTTTCCCCAGGCAACTCCATACCTCAAGGGAACCCCTACCCTGATCTGGGACACTTTTCAAGACAAACCAGCTGGCCCCCACCCATGCACCAGGCCTCTATCCTATCTAATAAAAGAGTAATTTGAAGATTGACAGTCATTCCAACACACAAGAGGGCTGCCCCCAAATGGTCAAATATCCTGCCCCCATGTGAATACAAAATGCCCACCACAAGATGGCCAGCAGGGGAGGGCCATTGGGAGGTTCCAGATCTGCAAAGGAGGGCTGTTGTAGGCGATCAGGCCAGCAGAGGAGGGCAGTTGGGAGGGACCAGGTCTGCAAGGGAGGGCAGTTGGGGGTGATCTAGTCTGCAGGGGAGGGTAGTTAGGGGTGACCAGACTGGCATAAGAGGGAAGTTGGGGGCAAAAAGGCTGGCAGGGGAGCAGTTTGGAGCCAGTAGTCCTGGATTGTGATAAGGATGTCCGACTGCCCGTTTAGGCCCGATCCTAAACGGGCAGTCAGACATTCCTCAAGGGGTCCCAGATTGGAGAGGGTGCAGGCTGGGCTGAGAGACATCCCCCCCCCCCATGCATGAATTTCATGCACTGGGCCTTTAGTCCTATATAATAAAAACCTAATTGAAAATTGACTGAATAGCAGAATGACTGGCTAAACAACTGGTTGCTATGACATACACTGACCACCAAGGGGCAGACATTCAATCCTGGAGCTGCCCCCAGTCTGCAGGCCCAGGCCAGCCAAGGCAGGTGCCAGCGGGAGGTGGGGTGACCTCCCCAGATCACCCTGTTAGTCACCCCACAGATTGGTCCTGATCACCAGCCAGAGCTATGGATCCTACCCATGCACAAATTTCATGCATCGGGCCTCTAGTGCTTGGATAAAATGAAAGGAATGCAGGAAAACTCAAAATTCATATTCATATCCATTGAGCATTGAGCAACATTGCAGCTACCTTATTCATGATTTAAAAATGCAACATCCCACCATTGACACATAGCACCCTCTTATCAGTTTGTCATGTTTCTCTTACAAAAGGCTTCAGGGTAGTTATGCATGGAGGAGAAAAGTCCCTTCATAATCAAATCCATTTGTCTAAGGTAAAGAATATATAATGCTCATAAAAATAATAATTAAGGCTCAGTCTGAGAGATGTTTCTCACACTAATAAACATGATAATAATTGTAAAAATAATAATAAATACCCTTAAGAGTTACCATTCCAGAGAAAATATTGGCTATCAATGTTGTTATTATTGTATTACTGCTAATAATGATGATAGGTTACTTGCTAAGAGATTAATCCTTCAGTGTAACTAAGTAAGCATACTTAGAAAGGGCTCCCCTGAAGGCATTTCTGCAATTAATAAAGGAGACTGACAGATCTTCTCACAATCTACCTCCAGGTGCCAATTGATTACCTCACTTTAATAACTATTTAATTTGCTTTCTTGTACTAATCATGTCGTGAAAATTGTTGATCTCTACCCTTGGTGACAAAGCAGATGGCATTTCAACAGGCTGAGTGGCAGTGCCCACCAGCCCTACCTGCCCCCTGCCCTCCTCCCATCCTCAGCCTTTTCCATCCCTGCCTATAACTCAGATACAAACATGGCTAGTCATTTTCTCTGGGGAGCCTCACAATGACAATGAGAGAGTAAATTGGTCAGACCTCTGGAGCAGCCACTGAAGGAGGAAAGAAACATTCTTTTGCCATGTCTTATGTTTAATGACCCCTCTGTGTGCTTAAAGAAAATGTATAATCTCACAGCATGTCTTAGCATGGCCAAATATAGACACAGAATTAGGGTTACACATGGTCAAAATGGGAACAAGGAGATTAAAAAATAAAAGTCCCAAGAGCAGGGGAAATTGTAGCAAGGGAACAGAAGGTTAGGAGGAGTGGGCAGTAAAGACAATGGGAATGCAGGAGGGAAAGAGACCATTGATATGAAATGTTAGAACCTAAGATTAGGCAGATCTGGGAACTCCAGGACAAGGTCACATGTGATGACTGAGGAGTAAATGTTGGCAGTCACCACCCTATCCAGTTACAAGAAAAGCCTGTCTGGCCTTTGGTTGTGCTGAGATTTTTGGCTTCTTTCGTAACTTTTGTCTTTTGGTCTCACAAAGGGAAAGACCTATAATGAATCAAGCATGGAGCAGCATACATGGTGGTGGAAACCATCTATTTTAAAATTCCCAAATGTACCTGATCGTTCACAGGTCTATGTCCGTAGGCACTATTCTGCCAGCTGGGTGGAATGACCTTCACACTCTACTTGAAGGATCAAAGATCATTACAAAGACACCCCCCCCCCCCCCGCCCCGCTCATGCGAAGCTTCCTATTCCTAACCAGAGAATATAGAAACTGCTCCTCCATAGCGATGCTTTTCCACTTTGTACCTGTTGCTCAACCAAGAAGAAACAGGCCTGTGCAGTCTTTCCCACAAGTCCCATAACCTAAACATAGTTTTCTATTCCACCTCCTACCACTTTTCCACAATGAGCCTATGCCACCTCTTCCTGAACTTCATGCTTCCTTCCTCTCTGTGCTGAATCTTTGCCTTTCCTTCTATCAAAAATTCCTTTTACACCATGTTCACTAATCAAACACCCCATCCTTTTAGCTCAGCACTAAAACCATGTCCTTTATTAAAATGCTACAGAATGTGATCTCTCTGTTAAATCCTATACCATTTATATCATATACATAGATATTTAATGTTTTGGAGAGTTTAAAAATTGAGGAGAGATGCTTTTATGACTCTGCTATTTTTTTTTCCTGATGGCACTAACAGTTTTCTCCACCTGCTTCTGTGGACATTGTGTACTAGATTCACATAGGAACCTTCATGGTAAACTGAAAGGTGGAAATCTTGGTTAGCTTAAGCTTTAAACAGAAAGTAACTTCTAAATTCAAGGAGTTTAAAATCTCTCCTTCCCAGGGAGAACAAAGAGTGTTGATTTCATTAGCGAGAAATAAGCCAGCAAAGAGAAGAAATTCAAGATGTTAAGCCTGTGGAGAGGTGTCATGCCACTCAATCATTTCTGTAACTAGTAAGCAGACAATATTGGAGAAAAGCAAGGGTTCTGTAAGTATAGATTTGAAACTTAAAAATCGTAGTATAAGCAGGTACTTTGAAGCCACAGCTCAATATCAAGCTAATACTTATTATCTAAAAGAGATATGTGGAAAGGGGAACGTTTGTATAATTAAAGAGTAAATACTTCAGGATGATACTGTTACTAAAACACAACTAATCTTTTGAGTGTCTACTGGGTTTCTGAAACTGATGGGAGGGACCAACAAGCACATTTTAGAGGAAGGAAACTCTTTAGGAGGAAAAAAGAAAAAAAAGGTATATATAAACATTTGAGAATTTTGAAAAAAAGAAAAACACAAAAAACAACCACCTGATCCACCAACCAACAAGCAAACAAACAAAAATCAAAAGCAAAAAAGATAAACATAGAAAGACTACACTGAAGACTGCAAAAAGTGTTCTTAATCCCAACTAGCAAAAAAAAAAAAAAAAATCCTTACCAGTTTATTACAATATTAGAGGCCCAATGCATGGATTTGTGCACCAGTGGGGTCCTGCAGGCTAGCCTGTGAGGATCAGGCCAAAATTGGCTGTCCAACATCCCCTGAGGGGTCCTGGATTGTGAGAGGGCAAAGGACAGAAACCCACCAGTGCACAAATTCATGCACTGGGCTTCCAGTGTGCATAGAAGATCTGTGGTTAACTTCTTTCTGCCCTTCCCCCTCCCCCGCCACCCCCTTCCTTTTAAGATTCATTAGTCTGTTCCATATTTCCATGCCTGTGGTTTCCGCTCTTGCATTAAGCATCTGTCCCCTGGTGGTCAGTGTGCATCATAGCTACCAGTCAGACAGTCAAACAGTTGAACAGTCACTTAGGATTTTATATATATGTAGATCATACTTTCTTGCTTGGATTAATGCAATGCTCTACTAACAAGCTAGCTGGCCTTAGCCTTGTTCTCTGTGAGTACATGCTCCACACAGTCAGAGCACTTTTTCTGAAGGAAAAACCATTTCACATTCTCATGACCCCCATCTACACCTGCCATCACACATCCAGGTTATTCACCCACTCCCTGTGCATTTACTTACTTAGCCTTTACTGGGCACTAAGAGTACTGAAATCACACAGGAGAAGTTGGATCCCTGAACCCAAGGAGGAGCTTATCCCATAATCAGGGACCAAGTTCAAATTCCTTGATGTGGCATACCAAGCTCACACCTCCTGGAATTTGCTCATTTCTCCAGCCTCCTGTACCTCTCCCCTTTGATTCTACATTCCATTCTTACATTCATACATACTAATATTACTCTGTTAGCATCTTCCATACTCTCCTTTGCCTCTCATCTTTTTCATATGCTGCTTTATGTATTGAAATACTTGTTCCCTCACCTTCCCTGACATTCCCTAGCTAACTGCTGCTATTACTTTCCAGTACCTTTATCACCCTGGGTTCTCTTTGTGTGTCTACTGCACCCACTAGATAGTTCCCTGAGAGAGACCCTCTGTTATTCACTGGTAGATAACTCCAGTTTTCAGGCAGTACCTGATTTATGAAGGTGCACAATTATCATCACTTGGGTGAGCTAATTGCAATTTGACCTTGCATTGCTGGTTTTTACTAGACTGAGAGAAATAGATTCTACATTGTACCTGAGGGCAGGGACATTGGGTGATAACTACTTCCAGCTTGGTGACTACCGGGCACATATTACTGAATGAATGAATGAATGAATAAATAAATAAATTCAACCCAAAAAACACAGTATTAAAACTATGACCATATAACCACCAGTCTGATCAGAAACAAAACTGGACATTAAGGATCCTTTTGCCTAAGTAGAAATCTGGGATAGTGTCACAGTTTTTTTATTTCTCTTAAGACAAATATTAATTTTCTAATCCTTTTGTAGAATGCAACTTTCCTTTTCCTTACATGGGAAGAGTAAAGTCTCTAAAGTTGTCAGTATAAGGCCCTTTTTACATTTACATGTGAATTATGAGATACCACATCCACCAGCCTCTACCAGAAGTAAGGCAGTATTAATATTAATGCTTGGAAGGGCCTGCCACATGGCAGTGGGATGATTTAAGGAGCAGAACAATCAGGGACTGCATCTTAGTAAATAAATCTAAGGTCTAATTTGTTTAGTCTTTCACCCACATTTTAAAAGAGAAATTAATATTCTTTTTAAAAGCAAATCAATACAGTCTCTGAACTGCTGACTTGATAACTTTAAAATGGAAATGCTTCTCTTGTCCCCAGTAGCCTCCTAGATAATCTCCCTTTTTCTAGTATCTCCCTCCTGCATTCCAGTATACAGAGCTACAGGAATGCCCTCAAAACATCACTCATGAAGTGTTGCTTTTGCCACCATATACCTGGTACCACCTAGCTATTGTTGGGGCTCAGACCATGGAAAGGACTGCCTTTGTCATCAATGTGTTTATCATTCAGACAGGGAGAGAAAACTCTTAGATCAGGTGTCCAAAGAATAATAATAACAAATGTATTCTAAGACACTGTGATAAAATAAAAATAAAAACAATTTTGAACACCTAATTTCTACCCTTGGGAAACTCACATGATTCTCCCTTAAGCACCTCCTCCCTTTGACCCCCAGTGTAGAGCCTTCAGACATCATCCTATCTAATAAAAGAGTAATATGCAAATTTGACCATAACTTCGCTACACTACCAGCCAATCAGGAGCCGGGGCGGGACTGAGCACAGCGCACAGGGAGGGGCCAAGCATGGCATGCGGAGGAGAGAGGCAAAGAGGCTGGAGCGCAGTGTCCGCGCCCTGCCCCCGGCTCCCCCAGTGCAGTGTCTGCGCCCCACCCCTGGCCAGCCAGCTTAGCTGCGTGGGCACAGAGAGAGGCAAAGGAGCTGGCTGGGGGGAGGCAGTCTTGCAAACTCAGAGACCTAAAATAACCACAAAAGATGGTTTGAAAATTAAATATAACTACAAACAGCTTATAGGGGGTAGTCATGTCTTAGGCCTGTATTTTCCCTGACAAAGATCAATTTAGATTTTTACTGAGGTATTTGCCTTTTTGTCTCTAAGATAACATATCTGTGAGATGTCTGGGCAACTTGTAATTTCCCTTTTTCTAGAGCCCCTGGGGCATAACCAAACGTGGTGGGCTCAAAGACAGATACCACAAATTCCTTCATTATCATGTTAATTGTTCCTGCATTCATCTAAGTATGTGTCCATCATTTTACTTTTTATCCAATCTCAGGTGTTTCCCACTGCATTTGCCATCACCAATGAATTTCATGTAACCCACCTATGTCCCTCCTTTGATTACGATTTATAAATACAAGTGTAACCCACCATTCTCCAAAGCATTATCTCAATTCATTGAGGTTCTGCTTCCCAGCATATGTCCACAAGGTGGCTCAAATAAACTCACTAAAATTCTTTACAGGTTTCAATGGTTTTTTTCATTAATATGAGATATTCAACATTGGTAGAATTTAGGATTTAATTCTAGCTGTTCAATATTCTTTAGTGTAGATACCATAATAATGTGTCACCATTACTATGTTGTTGTTTCCTAATTTTAGTTTTTAGCTTTCTTTTTTAGACCTTAGAGATCATGCTAAGGACTTCATGCATTACCTTGTGCCATCCTTTCACATAAGTAGGAATTATAACCCCCATTTTACAGATGAGTCAATTGAGGTTTAGTTAATGTAAACTTGATCAAAGCCAGGTGGCACATAGTAGAATTTGAACCCAGCATCTACCTGACCAGGTTTTGTGCATCTTTCTAGTCCTGAGGAATTTTTTTTTTTTTTTTCAGTGCCAAATGCTGAGATAGTAGAAAAGCAACAAAATGTCACAATTGTGAAAAACAACTCCTAGGAAAGCTCAGCAATTAGACTTTGACAGAGCTGTTAAAACAGAATAGCTGTTAATGGGCTGACACAGGTTTGTAAAATCCCTGGGGCAGCTTTGCGGAGACTGAACCCAATGTGCTTCAGTAAATTCTGAAGGAATTTTCAATGTGTTCTTATTGTTACAGAAAAGGAAATAAAGTTACTAGTCATAATTCATCTAATAATGCAATCCAAGTTTTGGCTCTTCTGAAAATTTAGGGGGAGCAGGAGAGGGAAGGACAATAAAAGTATCACAGAGGGAAGGACAATAAAAGTATCACAAATCTATACAAAACTTCTAGATTTTGACCAAAATAAGATGTCATTTTTTAAAATATGAAGACCAGAGATAACAAATACTACAGACTCGAACGGAGAACTAAGATGGTGGCAAAGGTGAAACACCTATCTTGCCATCATAATCAGCAATTTTAATACTACAACTTAACGAAGGAACAAACACCTTCCAGAATCACCAGAACGCTCGCCGAGTGAAAATTCCACAAATAAAAGTAAAGATAAGACACTGTGACCCGGAGGAGCGGCGGCGGACAGCGTTGAAAGATTCGCACGGAGAGAGGTTTGGAGTGCGCGCCTCGGAGAGGGCGGGCGGCTGAAAACCGGCCAGTTTTCTCGAACGGGGAGACAGGGGCGTCCCACTGGACAGATTCTCCAGCTCTGGGCGAAGTCCAGAGAACCCACTATCACACGGGGTGAAAACTGGACAGTGGGAGGGCACGCCGAAGCTCGGGTGCTGCCGGGTCTGCCGGCTTGTGGAGAAGGCAGCTCTCCCGCGAACAGCTCGGCTGCGTGACGGCGCAGAGAGAGCACCACGACTTGTCTCTCATTCGGGAAACCATCAGTCTGCTTTGTTTTACGACCCTGGGTGACACATTGCGCATGCAAAGTCATTTGGGGACAGTCTGAATTCCCCGGCAGTGGGTGGAGCTCCACAGCGGCTCTCTCTCAGAGGTGCTGGCAGCCATTGCCCCCCGCACAGAGCCCCTGGGGCTGCATAGGGCGGAGCTAACGCTGTCTGCTTGGCCCGGAGACTCCGCCCATCCAACCTGAGCACAGCTGAGCTTCACAGACAATTGGCCTGGAGGTCAAATCCTCCTAGGGCTAACAACAAAAACCTGGGTTTAAATTCAAAAACACTGAATACAACCCATAAAGGATTGCAGTAAGAGTACCCACCTCAGGTAACTGGGGAGACTGAGCCACTGTCCCTTTGAGGATAGCCACCACATAAAACAGCCACCATGCAGAGACATGGAAAGAAATCAGGTGTGAAAGAAATGGAGGAGAAAAGACGACAAGACATAGAGTTCAAAACCACGGTTATAAGGCTTTTCAAGAGGCTCCTACAAAAGGCCGATCAACTTAATGAGAATTACCAGGAAATGAACAAGACCAACCAGGAAATAAACAAGACCAACCAGCAAATGAATGAGATTTACAAGGAGATGAATGATACTTACAAAGAAATGAATGAGACCCTCAGGGAAATGTATAAGACCTCTGAGGATACGAACCAGACCCTCACAGATAAAAAAAAGGACCAACTAGAAATCAAGCATACACAGACTGAAATAAAAAATATTACACAAAGTCCTAAAAGCAGTCCAGAGGGCCACAAGAACCAAGTCAAAGATTTGAAATACAAAGAACCAAAATCCACTCAGCTGGAAAAGCAAGAAACAAAAAGAATTCAGATAATTGAAGATAGCGTAAGGGGCCTCTGGGACAACCTCAAGCAAGCCAACATCCGAATTATTGGGGTGCCAGAAAAAGAGAGAGAGGAAGTTAATGAAAACCTACTTGAAGAAATAGTGACTGAAAACTTCCCACACCTGGTGAAAGAAACTGACTTAAAAGCCCAAGAAGTACACAGAACCCCAAAATATAGGAATCTAAAGAGGACCACACCAAGACATATCATAATTAAAATGCCAAGAGCAAAAGATAAAGAGAGAATATTAAAAGCAGCAAGAGAAAAACAGTTGGTTACCTACAGGGGAACACCCATACGATTGTCAGCGGATTTCTCAACAGAAACGATGCAGGCCAGATGGGAGTGGCAAGAAATATTCAAAATAATGAAGAGCAAGAACCTACAACCAAGATTACTCTATCCAGCAAAGCTATCATTCAGAATTGAAGGTCAGATGAAGTGCTTCGCAGATAAGAAAAAGCTAAAGGAGTTCATCACCACCAAACCAGTATTATATGAAATGCTGAAAGATATTCTTTAAGAAGAGGAAGACGAAAAAGGTAAAAATATAAATTATGAACAACAAATACACATCTATCAACAAATGAACATAAAAATCAAGTGAACTGATAGGCTGATGAACAAGATAAACTGGTGACTATAACAGAAACATGGACATAGAGAGGGAATGGACTGACAATTCTTGGGGAGAAAAGTGTTGGAAGTACAGCAAGAGATTGGACAAAAATCTTGCAACAATGGGAGAGGACATTGGGGAGGGGGAGGTGAGGGCGGAGGGTGGGATAGGTACAGGGCGGAGGGAAGATATAGGGGGATAAAAAAGGGGAAACAATGTAATTAATAAACTGAACAATAAAAAAAATAAAAAATAATAATAAAAAAAATAAATAAAATAAAATTAAAAAAAAAAAAAAAAAAAAAACAAATACTACAGACTCCATGTACAGTTCTCCTAAGCCAGTTCAGGCTTTCAGATGAAGTCTGGCCTGACAAATTTAGTACTCCCATCACCATCATTAGCTTAATATATGAACACACACACAGACACACACACATACACACACCACATGCACACACACCACATACACACACATACAGTTTTGATAAGGAAATGTTCACAGTTATATAATGGAATTCACTGGTTGTCCTGTACTTTTGCTTTCCAAAGTGTGATCCACAGACCAGCAGTGTCTTTATCACTTGTGAGCATATTAGAATGCAGGTGTTCAGGCTCTACTCCAAATCCAGTGAACCAGAACCCACATTTTAATATGATCCCCCAGTAACTCACAGACAGTCATGATTAGGAAACAATGGTCCACAGGGTGACTGGCAAGTTTCCTTCCTGTAGGTCCTAAAGCAGATAGTGATAAGCAACTGACAGGAACATCTGCAACAATTTCAACCACTTGTTGGTTTTGCTGGTGCCCTGCATGCAGTTGGCTGGATGTGGGACTGACCTGGAGCCCTGAAGTCTTCTTTCAGGCCTTGACCTTGGAAATGCAAGGGCCAAGCTCAGCTTCTGTGTCAGTGAGGGTCGGTCCACTTATGATGCTCAGGTTTCCTTGTGCATCATTAAAACATATCCATGGCATTCTTTAAGATGTTCACTTTTACAGAGATCTTTCTAGTTCACCCCCCTATTCTAAAGACTGTGTGTGTGTGCGCGCGCGTGCACGTGAACATATAATCACTCATTTATTCAAGTACTAGAGCCCCAGTACACAGAATTTGTGCATAGGTAGGGTCCCTAGGCCTGTCTGGCAATCAGGGCCGATCAGGTTCCCCACATCCCCACCTCTTCCTTCCCTTGCTCCCTCTGCACCCTGCTGCAGTCACTGGTTGGAGGCCATATTCCACACCACCCTCTGGTGGTCAGCACACGTCATAGCGAGTGATTGAACTGCTCTCCCAGTCAAACTCTGGAGGGGACAATTTGCATATTAGCCTTTTATTATATAGGATGCTTATTTGGTTTCTGTGGCTTTGTATTTCAACACGATTAGAACCCTTTGGAGCAAGGAACATTGCAATCAATCCTTATTTAATTGCAAAAGGGAAGAGATGGGGTCTTAAGAAAATAAGTATTGAAATGAAATTTAAAAGCAAGCCTACTTTGACCTTTATTTCTTGGTTCTTGTCATTTTTATTTTCCTGAAGAACAATGATCCATGGATTTCCCCTCATTACATGAGGATTCCTAATCTTTGTTCCTGATGAAAAATCAAACTGAAGTGGAGTCCTGTTTGAGAATGTAAAAGGAGCAAAATGAAGATCACTGCTCCTATCAGGGCTTAAGCCTGGTCTGTGGACACACCACAGCTGAGCAAACCTGGCGTGGCAAAGGGACTAAGAACTCTGCTTTTGCCTCCCGTGGCTTTTGTTTCATTTACCATCCCATCTTATGAGCTTCACTTTGCAATGCTGCAGGTAGGGGTAGGACATTCAAAGGGAAATTATCTCCAAACCACAGCATTTCTCCTCAATTTTAGGTCACAACTGAAATTGGGTTTTAATGTGAAAATTGCCTCAGGCTCAGCAGATGGTTCCCAAACACCAGGAGCATCCGTTTGCCTTCTGTACGGTGATGTGGTTATAACGAAGTATAAAGCTGCAAGAGAATTCATATCCTGTCCAGATCTGCCCTTCCTCCCTCTCTCCTGTTCCTCCCATTTTTTCTATTTATATCATTTGGTGCTAAAACACACACCTCACTGCATTCAGCCTATGCCAGTCAAACATGTGATGATGAGCAGTAAGTATGGATGGGAAGAGAAGAGGACATTTCTCTGCTAGACTTAGTGAGCCCAGATCTTATGTCAATTATTTTCTTTCTTAAAAAAAAGTCCCTGTAAAATTTGGGGTGAAAAGGTAAGTAAATTGGATAGTGGATTTATTTACTCTGATGTTCTCCCTGGTAATTCTTATCTTTCAATCACCTTGCAGCCACACTTGCAGCCATTCTGGACGTCAGTTATGTCCCTAGCTCCTGGTAGTATCTGGTAGTGATGGTATTTCACACATCAGATGTAAAAATTAAAAACCAAGTGCTAGAGGGTGTTCACAGTAGCAGAAAAGATCCATCCATGTGTTGATTGAAAGACCTTCAGAAAGCCAGCCTTTCCCAGCCCTCCCTTTACAAGGCATTGCAACAGAATAGATAAATAGTGATGACCCAGAAATTAACTCTCCCTCCTCACTTAAAAAAGCAAAACATAAAGGGGGTGGGACTATAAAACGCATGGGATGGTTTCAGAAATATTTTCACTTGGGGGATCTTCAATCAGATTCTTAATCAGCACACAGAAGAAAGAGCTCTGGCAAACTCCACTCAAGATGATGCTTGACCAATAGATGTATGAGAGACAAGGCTGCTCTAGGCAGCAGGGAGCTGACATCATCAGGTGTTCAAGCAATTCGCATCTCATTTTCATTGGTAGAGAACTCCATAGAGAAAGGTCACATGATCCCATAAATTCCTTACTCATTTGTGCCAGGACCTTATTTCTATTTTTTGTCAAAAACTGGCCTTTCATGTTTTTATTTTGTAGGGAGCCTAGATTCTTAAGTCTCTACAGAAAGACTGGTTCATCATTAGTCTCTGCATATTATTATTTTTTTTCTACCAATAAACAAATAGGCCACCAAATTTGAAAGATAAAGGAATTTGGAGAAAGTTTAGGAATTATCTCAAGGGCAGCCGAGTAAGTGGATGGTGCATGAAAATCCAGGAACAAACTTTATTACAACTAAAATACAGAAAATCTTCCTGAATAATCAATAGAAAACTCACAGGAGAGAACTTTGATTCCCGAGGACCAAAAGTGGAGACTGCATTGAGACTGGTAGGAGGGGCAGAGGCACAATAAAAGGGCTGGTTGGGTATCCACAGACAGCAACTGAAGTCCCAGAGAAATATCTCAGCTGTGGGGGGCTGCCACTGAGAACTCTGGGATCTAATCCCCAAGTTAGGTCCCCCAGCAGAGAGCACCAAACCTGAGGAGAGTATCCAGATAACATCTGGTTGTGAAAAGCAGTGGGGTTCTGTCTGCCAGGGAGAAACAGCTGAAAATTCAGGCACCCTTTTAAAGGACCAAAACACAAAATTCCCTGTGTAGCCACCCACCTTGTGCTCCAGCCAAGGGAGGGTGAAGTGGACTGGAGCTGTGAGAGCAGAAGCCAGGACTGGGGACTCAGAGGATAGAGCTCAGAAAGCAGACACCCCAAGTTTTCTGGGTTTAGTCATTCCCTCACACAGAGGATAACATCTTTTCCACATAGACATTTGCCTTGCCTGGGGGGAAGACAATTGACATACCCTTTGGAAAACATCTTGCCCTGAGGCCATGTAAGATTTTAAAAGTAAGAATTAGTCTCCTGGCAGAAACAAATGCCCCACCCTGTTGAAAAAAATTTCCCCACATCAGTTATGTCCCCAGCTCCTGGCAGTAGCTGGTAGTGATGGCATTTTGTACATCAGATGTAAAATTAAAAACCAAGTTTTAGAGGGTGTTCACAATAGCATAACAGATCCATACACTTAAATTCGGGTTGAAATCCTATCAGTCTGAGGCAGTGGCAGTCTCTGGAAGCTTTGAATCTTTGCTTGATCTAATTAGTCAAAAACAGCCTTTAACACTGTCCTGCACTAGAGATTGAGATGTATAGAGGAATACATAGTCACAAACCAAACAAAAAGCCAAAATCAAGAGGCAAAAAAGAATGATCTCAAATAATTATAAATTAAAGTGAATTATAATTAGTATAAAATAATTAATACAGACACCTCACCATAAATTCAATACTGTAAGTCCATCTATTCAAAAGAAGGAAACTATCCTAACTTTTCCACCATGTCTTTTTAGAGCTGTCTCCTGCCAGCTATCCGATAGCACTTTAGAATTGGAATAAAATGAAAAGAAAACAGAAAAGAAAGTTATTCTCTATCAATTTTATTCTCTCTTCCAGTGGTTTTGTTTGTTTGTTTTCTGCTAATTGTTTTGTTTTATTTTTAATACTTGGAAATCTGTGTTAAAGAAAAGAAAATGGACTTTATTTCAATTCTGGCCACGGTCATGTTTTATTGGCTACTTCTTTTCATGAGTTGAGATGGTGTACTTAAAAATTACAGCTACTTTCTGTAGAAATTCTGAGCCAGTGTCTACATCCAAATAATTATTAGAGAGTTGACTTGTGAAAAACTTTGTAGTTTATAAACCTCAATTTTTATTAAAAGAATATGCCATGGCAGGTGTTTCAACAATGTTTTTTGTGTTTTTTTTTTTATTTTTTGTTTGTTTATTTCTTTGTTATTATTTATCTCCCTATGGATTCTAAAATTAGGTAAGTACCTCTTGCTTGCAATTCAGTATATTCTGGTAATTTCTGTCCTAATCATTGCTAAAGTGATTTTTCTGAAAAACCAAAGTATACATTGTTTCTTAAAAGTATTGTTTTTTTGTTTGTTTGTCTTTTACCTTCTGTTTCATTTTCTTCTTTAAAACATGTCAAGCCCTATTCAATTTGGCTCAATGGATAGAGCATCAGCCTGTGGACTAAAAGGTCCCAGGTTC
The DNA here is from genome assembly GCA_027563665.1 of Antrozous pallidus. NCBI lineage: Eukaryota > Metazoa > Chordata > Mammalia > Chiroptera > Vespertilionidae > Antrozous > Antrozous pallidus. The sequence goes on along the minus strand of CM050514.1, from coordinate 65,332,777 downwards.
AATTCTGGTCCAGGACACATGTCTGGGTTGTGGACTCCATTCCCAGTAGGGGGCCTACAGGAGGCAGCTGATCAATGATTCTCTCCCTCTTCCTTCCTCTCTCTGAAATATATATATATTATTGATTTCATATATATATATATACACACACACACACATATATATATACACACACACATATATATGTGTGTGTGTGTGTATATATATATGTATAATTTTATTTTATTATTATTTTTTAATGTGGTTTTACTCCCAATGACTCCTGGGCTTTAAGCAATTTGTTTGTTAGACCGTAATAGGCAGAGTACAGACTAATCTTCAAAGGTTGCAACAATATTACAACCTGAAAATTTAAAAAAAAAGTGAAACAAAAGTAGGTTGTCTATTAGCCTGTTGCATATCTGTATAAAAAATGCCATTATATTTTTGCTGCTCTTTTAGCTTAGTTGGTATCTCATTTAAAGGAATGCTTTCTAATGTGTCTTTCAGCCTGTCAGGGATGAGAAGCCAGGGACCCAGGAAGCTTACCATAGTTCCAGGCCGTGTTTGTGCTAACCAAAGCCAGGCAAGAAGTCCATTCCCATGAAACATTGCACATATTTGCGTGGTTCAAAGGGGGCAGGAGATTGTCCCGGTTAAGAAGCAAATCTATATAATAAGAGGGACTAGGGATTTTACAAATCTTAGCAAACTAAAATAAAAGGTGGGTAGGGGAAAAGGAAGACAAAAAGCATTTTGAGTTCAAACATGGACTTAGATAGTATGGGAGGACAGCTCATTATGCCTACAGAGATGAAACCCTTTGAGTCTTTTGGCAAAGGACAATAAAAACTCCAGACTTCAAACATGCTCCTGAGCCATTACAGATTTTTAAAGATGTACCTATGGCATCTCCCACCATTCACATGCACCCCTAGCTGATGCAGGTCCTCAACCCAAGGACGCCCCATCAGATTGCTCACCACCACACACTCTTCAGGATGCAAGGGGAAGGGAGAGAAATTTTGGTGATTATTGTAGAGGGGGAGGAGGGCAAAAAGTAAAAGGCCTCTTCTGAGATTATGTTATACACTCTGTTCTCATAGTTTCTTTCTCTTTGATGGCTTTCTGAGAGTGATACTTCTACATAATGTGAAAGGCACCATCCTCATTATTTGATTAGTTTGATAAACTTTGCCCCAGTATCAACATCGAATCTGAAAGGCAGTATCTAGTTTTGTTTGGCTCCAGTGGGCACATTTCCTTCCCCAATGATGTTAGGCTATGGGAATGTACTAGTCTCCTATGTTCACTGGTTTAATTAATGCCCACCCCACCCTATCATGCAGGCATCGAAGAACACAATGGCAGCTGTCACTCTAGGGATCTCTTCAGCATTGCTGCCATTTTTTTTTGGGGGGGGGGCAGGCACAACCATCTCCCCCTCAGCCTTCCAAGGGAACCCTCACCACCATCACAGTCTTGTTGCAACAGATGTTAATACATTTTCTGTGTATCAGTGCAGTTTGGGAGCAGTTCCATCATCCATGGAAACAGCACTGAGACTGATAGGAAAATGCTTTGGATTTCTTGCCTATGAAGGGATTAGGTGAAAGCAAATCTCAGCTGAGTCTTCAAAATAATGAGCACCATGTCCTCTGTCAAACAGTCTAATTTCAAGGTCCATAAAGAAGGTGTATGAATATTTTTTATGAAAACCCAGTGAAAACAGTTCTGGGTTCTAGAAAAGGAAAGTGTAATGCCAGCGAGAGAAATGGTAAGCAATTGGCTTACCAAGATCTAGGTCTTTCCCACTGGTTGAAATAATCTAGAATAAGTTTTTATTGTAATAAAAGACTGGAAGAGCTCTTTGAATGGACTAGGTTTTGCTTTCACCATTGATTGGCATAACTGTAATTCCAAGCATGGCTGAAGTCAAAATAGAGTGCTACATTGGTCACAAATTATGCATTATCCCAGCAGGGAGACTATAGAGCATAGGCTTCCAGAACCACAAACATGATCTCAAATTCCAGCCTCAACATTTTTAAACATGGTGACTTTGAATATGTTACTTAGCTACTCATAGTTTTTCTCTTCTGTAAATAGGGATAATTGTAATTCCTGTTATGGGTATTGTGAGAATTAAGCCTCATAATGCCTAACAAGCCTGTGCATGGTTCTTTGACATTTAGAGACTGCTCAATAAGTAGTAGTTGAAATTAGCTAGAGGATGTCTCATATTTTCCAGCATTCAGCTAACATTCCTAAGTATTATAGCTAAAAATCTGTCTTAAACCCTATCACATTATTTCAATATTAAATAATGAAAGGGCAGAAAACCATGTCAATTACAATCTACATTAATAAAAGAGAAACATGCAAATTAACCATCAGTCTGCTACACCTACCAGCCAATCAGGAGGAATATGCAAATTAGAAGGAAGGGTGCGGAAAAGGGCCAGGGCAGGTGAAGGGATCTACAGGAGCGGAGTCTCTAGTGAAGAAGAAGATGGCAGAATGCAGCCAGAGTCTGCAGGGAAGATGGCAGACTCTGGCCACAGTCTGCAGCAAAGACAAAGAAGGCAGACTCTGGTCAGACTCTGGCCAGAGCAAAGGCGTGGGTCCTGGGTGCCAGAGGAAAACTGGTGCTGGAAGCCAAGGGAAGGAAAGCCTATTGCACAAATCTCTTCATGCAACCGGTCTCTAGTTTCTTATAAAGTATTTCTTTCCTGTTAAACTTAATTCTTGTTGTTTTTCACCATAGAACATTGAATCTGACCTCGACCATCCATCCAACAAATGTGTACTAAGAACATCCCATGAACAGACAAACTGATAGGATCCCTTCTCTTGTGTGCACCCAGTCTCAGTGTCAGGCACATTGCATAAAGTACAGGACCCACATCCTAAAAATCTCCTGTGTACCAGATGGAAGCCATCTCACTTTGATCCCTGGAATCTCAGGAAAAAAAAATTTCATAAAGTGAACCACCTTGGAAATATCAAAGACTTATGCTGGTGAAATAGACACTCATTTATATGATTCAGATTTCTACACAGCACCTTCCAACTGGTTCACTGCATATGGGGAAGCATGATACTTGGTTGGAAAGTTTGTAAGGAGGATATATTGAGAAAAGGAAGTGTGTGGAAGGCCACCTGCCATGTTTATCGGAATTCCAACTTAGGGGAGTGCTGAAGGAGGTGCCCCTAATTATTTCTTGATATTTCCAAACAAGTCTGTGAATGAGTAGACCCCTGGGTGTTTACTGGAATCCTTATGCTTCATCTTTTGGGTGTCCCTGCTTAAAAGACATTACAAACACATGTGTCTTCCCAATATTACTTACCCTGCTGATAAAAGATAAACTTTATATCAAACTGCTGCTACAATAAAAGCCTAACGAGGCAGGCAAACAAGGCTGTCTGATTCCCTCAGCCAGGCAGTCCCTTAGCCCTCTCTTTCATAAGAAACGTGTTGAAGTAATCCATTCATCTGTCACTCAGGATCTGCTGGTCAGCCTCAGGAGCTGTAATTTAAAGAATTTTGAGGAGCCCTAACCAGTTTGGCTCAGTGGATGGAGAGTCAGTCTGCAAACTGAAGGGTCCCAGGTTTGATTCTAGGTCAAGGGCATATACCTTGGTTGTGGGCATATCCCCAGTGAGTGTGCAGGGGGCAGCTGATCAATGTTTCTCTCTCATTGATGTTTCTAATTCTCTATCCCTCTCCCTTCTTCTCTGTAAAAAAATCAATAAAATATACTTAAAGAAGTCTGAGGAAGGATACAATCATTAACATAGCCATTTTTATATTGGTCTTTCCAGTGCATTCAGATTCAGTGAGGACTTGAGGGTTGGAACTGATATAGGAGCCAAGGTCTTTATTCCTTTCAAAGCAGCTCCTTCTCTTTTGTCTGTTTCATACACTAGCTTCTGATTAAACTGTCTAAAAAAGGGGTAGCTCCACCACTAAAAATCGATCAAACAAATAAACAGTTTGAAAAACACAGTGTTAAGACATTTCTATCCAGTGTCTTTTCTCTTTAACATCTCCAAAGCTCACCTGTCACACAAAATTTACAGCAGCTTAGTGCTTCAACAGTGTGTCAAGAACTACTCCAAAGTTAATGCTAAATTCTACATATTTTACAGCATAGATTTTTCTCTTCTACTTCTACCCTAGGAACCTTAATATTTGTGTATTCTTAGTAAAAGCAAGGAATTGACCATCTTTCAGAGACATGCACTGTACTCCAAAACAAATCACTAACCCTATCAGTATGTGTGTATATGCACGTGTGCCTGTGTGTGTGTGTGTGTGTGTGTGTTTGTGTGTGTGTGTATGTGTGTGTTTCCAAGGAGAAGAAGAGTAAAATCCAGGTATAAAAATTACCTATAGCCCTAGCCAGTTTGCTTTAGTGAATAGAGCAACGGCCTGTGGATCAAAGGCTCCCAGGGTCAATTCTGGTCAAGGGCATGTGCCCCAGTTGCAGGCTCCTCTCCAACTTGGGCCCTGGTAGGGGCACAGGCAAGAGGCAACCAGTCAATGATTTTCTCTTACATTGATATTTCTCTCTGTTTTCCCTCTGTCTTCCACTCTCTAAAAATCAATGGAAAAATATCCTTGGGTGAGGATTTAAAAAATTACTTCTTGCTGGAGGCAAAGACTAACAGTAGTTAGCATAATAAATGCAAGAAGTCCATAAGAAGGCTGATGGACTTTGATATTCAGCAGGGCTGAAAATCTGCATATGATTACATGCTGCTGGCTGAACAGTTGAAGGCAATTTTCCTAACCTAATAATCCTTTATTGTTTACCAAACCTTACCATTGATGTGTGTTTGCTTTGCTAAAGGGCATATGTATATTCTAGTAAATAAAAGCAGAGTGGATAGAAAAGTCAGAGAGTCCATTCTACTAGAGAAGGGTTTCCATCTGTCTCTCCCAATGCCTTCCAAATTTATTTTTTTGTCTAGTGTATCCTTTTTTGTCACAGCCTCTTCTCCAGATTCCTGAACCTTTGCTGCGAAAGAATTCAGCAACTTCTAACAAATTATATGCATTAAAAATAGCTTTTTATTTGCTTTTTATCTCTTTTAGCTTATTTGCTCTTTCTAATGACTTCTGTTTTTAAATATATTTTTATTGATATCAGAGAGAAAGGGAGAGGGGGAGAGAGATAGAAACATCAATGATGAGAGAGAATCATTATGCCTCACACTGGGGATCTAGCCCATAACACAGGAATGTGCCCTGACTGGGAATCAAACTGGTTGGGCCATGATTTCTATCAAATATCAATGTTCCCAGATGCCATTGTGAAGGTTCAAGCACAAGTTCTTTATTACCTCTCCCTATGCTTCAATAATTCATTTCTTTCTTCATGCATCTATCCATTCAATAAACATTTCTGAGTTTCCAAAAACTGTGAAATCAGTGAACTAAATAGTCCTATAGTAATCCACCCACACATGATATGCAAGTATATGGAGGCACATGTAGAAGTAGAATGAACACAGGCTATGGGGTCTTACCAGCATGGTATGGGTCTCCTTGCAGCAGTTATAAACTCTGTGAACTTGAATAAGTGGCTTATTCTCATTAAATCTCAGTTTCCTCAACTGTGGAGGGCTTCCTAGTATCTTCTGATGATGAGACATGGAAATACATGTTCAGAAATATGCTCATCACCTAACACACACAAAAAAAACTCAGCAACTAGGAAGAATTTTTTTTTTTTTAATTTGAAGGGAAGCTCAAGGTGTGAAATATCAGCACATCTCTGCTTTGAGCCTATGGAGGAGCACTCAGGGGCAGTGCATTAGTGAAACTACATACTTGGCAAAGGCCCTAAAGCAGTCTCTGAGATTGATCATTTCTTAATTCTCAGGAAAAACTGTCTTGTGTCTAAGCATTTACTAAATTAACAGAACTCAAACGTGGTGTAGAAACATACTTAGTGTAAATTGGCCTTTATTATGGATGTGAACACATGAACTCTGGTGTAAAAAAGAGAGGTTCCAAAATACTCTCCAAACATACTTTCTAAACATGATGATATAAAAGACTAATCTAAATGAGTACTTTTCCCAGTAAAGAAGCAATTCCCTCAGAGTGACTAAGAAGGTATAGGCTATCATCATCAAAGTAACAGCTAACACACTGAAGCAATAATGACTAAATAGTGCCCTGAGTTATTAATGTAATTTCTAAAAGAGCCCAGCTTCTTATGATGAAATGGCTATCAAACAAAGCAAATTTGGCTCTATAATACTTTGTACATACTGCATTTGTTTAATGTTTGAGGCTTGAAAAGCTGTGAATATATTTGGTTTAGTATTTGGGCTTTTCTGGTGTATTAGTTTTCTATTGCTGCTATAACAAATGATTACAATCTCAGTGATTTATATAACACACATTAATTTTCTTGGAATTCTATAAATTAGAAATCTCACATGGGCCTCATTGGGCTAAAATCACATTGTTGGTAGAGACACATACTTTCACAGAAACTCTAGAGGATAATCTGTTTCCTTGCCTTTTCCAACTTATAGATATTGTCCTCACTCCTTGGCATCTGTCCCCCTTGCTTTACCTTCAAAGCCAGCAATGTTGTGAATCTCTGATGCTTCTCCTTTATCCCATCTTTCTCTGACTACAGCTAAGAATGGTGCTCCCCTTTTAGGGACTCATGTGATTAGATTTTGCACACCTGGAAAATTCTGGATAATCTTTCCATCTGAAGATTTTTAGAACCATAGTCATATCTGTAAAGTTCCTTTTACCATATTTACTTAGTACATATTCACAAGTACTAAGGTGGAGGACAGAGACATCCTTAGAGGGTCATTATTCTGCCTATCTCACATGGCATTGGGGAGAGTGGGTTGTTGTAGATAGTATTATAAGACACATTGCTGCACATCTTTTGGATGCTCCATAGTGTACAACCATTAAGGAAGACATGAACATTTTAGAAATCTCTCCTGCTCTGTCCATCTGTAAAATGAAGCACTTAAATTAAATGACCTCTAGTTACCTTTCTATTTCAAAGGCTGGAATGCTTTAAGTCTATATGGACTAAAGGTATGCACTGCTCCATGAAAAATTTGAATGAGTCAAATTTCAAGGCAAATTAAAGACTCAGAAAGGGTGAAATAGGAAAAGAACAGAAAAGGTACTACCCAGACCACTCGGTTTAGGCAACATCATGATCTCTTCACTGGCCAGTCCCCAAGTTCAGTGCTGTGTTCCTTTGGCACTGCTGCTCTAAAAGGAGTGATCACTGCACTGCAGTAAATCTAGGGGACAGTGACCTGCAATGTGAGAGGTCTCCCCAGTTCCTAATACATTGGAAAGAAGAACATAAGTTTACTTTAGAGAAGAGCAAATTGGAGAATGAGGTGGAAGGAGGATATGATAACTGTCTTTAAATATGTGTCTCTATTGAAGAAAAGTGGATATTATTATGTGTAGCTTTAGAGAGCCAAGGCAGATCAATGAATAGAAAACAGAGAAATGCCCAATTTGAGAAGAAACTTCCCACAGGAAGACCTGGAGCAGAGTGAAAGCAGCTCTTGAGGGACACCTAGTTCTGTGTGATCAGATGATGAGTCTGTGAGCTGGAGACACTGATAAGGCATTTTCCCCATGGTCGGGACATTGGGTGGAGTCTTCAAGATTCTCCCCACCATCAATCCTCTAGAAATAAGAATATGATTATTACAGGGATAATAGTTCCATTTCTAATAAACTGGATTAAGAAAATAATGACACAGAATATGTATTTTAGATTACACCTAAAAGAAGAATTTTCATCAAGCAAGGGTAGATGCATTTAAGGATACACAAGCAAAGAAAATTTTGGAATATTTTAAACAAACAAACAAACAAAACAAAGTTGGCATTACATCATTCTCAGGATTACAAGTTAGACTAGATCCTTGTAACTGCATCAGTGGGTCTTAGGCTCCTCCTGAGTGAGCTGGTTGCTATTAGAAATGGGAAGATAAAATAGAAGATAAAGACTAGGAAATGAGGGGAAGCAGGAGAATTAAGGTGTACCATTCCCTGCATCCACTTGTTACCACAGAGACTCCTTTTAGGTCTTCTCATAAAGTTCTCTTTAAGGGGGGGAAAATGCAAAAATGCTTTAAAGAAAGGAAACTAGTGGTCTAGAGGAATATTAGGAATATTTGAGAATACAAAAGTAGATGGTCTGAGATGAAGGAGATCTAAAAGAATTTCTCCCATAGTTCAGAGTTTTATTTTCAAGATTGGTAGTTTATCTACTTGTGTAAATTTCCACATATCTTCCTGTATTGATATTACACCATTGGGTATAGCTCTGTGGGATGGCCTGATGAAGTCCAGACACATGCATTATTTATACTTAAACTGTTACCAGACTGTATTACTAGAAATTCTACAGATATGCCTTTCAGAACCCCGAAGCTTCTTGCAACTTAGATAAAAATCAGCTGTTCCAGAATATAATGCCTTTAGCTAAATTCATCGAACAGTTTCTAAGTGTGTGGTTGAAATAACAACAAACTTTTGCAACTTTTAAAAATAATTTAAAAAACACACAACACTTCTCAAAGGATAAACTAGGGAAAACTGCTTACAACTCATCATAAAAAAGAAAAATCTCTCTAATAATAAAGGAACCCAAGACATAGATAAGAAAAAAGTTTCATAATCCAACAGGAAAAATGGGCAACAATTATGTACACAGACAGTTAGTTAAACAGAAAATACAAATGTCATCTTATTCAAATAAAAGAGTAATATGAAAATTGACTGTATCTCTGCTACATCCACAAGCCACACCCACCAGGCAATAAGGAGCCAGTATACAAATTGACCCAACCAAGATGGCTGCAACCACAGAGAGAGCAGGAGGCTTGGATTGGATTTCCCCAGCAGTGGAAAAAGCCAGGGTTTCCGCACACCCTGGCTGGCCCTGAACTCCACTCAAGGCTATAAAGTTTCAATTATAGAAGATAAATAAATCCCCCCAAAATGGCAGCAGCCATGGAGCTAGAGAGAGCAGGAGACTTGAGTTGCTCCTGGCAATGGAGGAAGCAAAGCTTTCCCAGTCCTGGCCTGCCTTGGCCTCTACTCAAGGCTACAAAGTTTCAGTTATAGAAGATAAATAAATCCCAACAAAAATGGCTACAGTCACAGAACAAGCAGGAGGTTTAGCTCCACTCAAGGCTACAAAGTTTCAGTTATAGGAGATAAATAAATCCCAGATACCAGGGTCTCTGTTTGGGTCACCGGGGGTCGTGGCTGGCCTGAAAACCACCAAAGGCCCCTTGCCTAGGCCACCCCACACCACAAGGGAACCCCCACCCTGATCTGGGACAACCTTCGGGGCAAACCAGCTGGCCCCCACCTGTGCACCAGCCCTCTATCTTATCTAATAACAGAGAGGTATGCAAATTGACCATCACTCCAAAACACAAGAGGGCTGCCCCCATGTGGTCAAAGATGGCTGCCACCATGTGGACACAAGATGGCCGCCACAGATGGCTGGCAGGGGAGGGCAGTTGTGGGTGATCAGACCAGCAGGGGTGGGTAGTTGGGAGGGCAGTTGGGGGCAACTAAGCTTGCAGGGAAGGGCAATTGGGTGGGACCCAGGCTTGCAAGGGAGGGCAATTAGGAGTGACTAGGCCTAAAGGGTAGGACAGTTAGGGGCAAACAAGCTGGCAGGGGAGCAGTTAGGTATTAATCAGGCTGGCAAGGGAGTGGTTAGGATGTGATCAGGCTGGCATGCAGAAGTGGTTAGGGGCAATCAGGAAGGCAGGCAGGCGAGCAGTTGGGAGCCAGCAGTCCTGGGTGGTGAGAGGGATCCCAGATTGGAGAGGGTGCAGGCTGGGCTGAGGGACACACACCCCCGGGGAACAAATTTCATGCACTGGACCTCTAGTTTAAATATATTCAAAGTTGCTTAATCTCAATTTTTAAAAAAGCCTAGCAACCTGGAAAAATCCAAAGGTTTGATAATAGTAGCCTGGTGAGTCTGCAGAAGTAGACATTCTCATATATCATATAGCTCTTCCATTGAAAACTCCTTGGTAATATTTATCAAAATTATAAATAAATATACTGTTTGACACAGAGGACTAGTTCAGAGGATTTATCATATATATACAAAGATTTATGTATGAGGTTATTCACTATACGGTTGTTTATAATAACACAAAATTGTAATCAGCCTAACTAGACTGGCTAAATAAATTATGGAAATCCATAGTGTAAAATAATGTGTAGCTGTGAAGACAAATGCAATAGCTTTGCAAGCACCACTATGAAGTCTCCAGAAAGTCTTTCAGAGGAAAAAAAGCAATATGTAAATTATTATGCAGAATATTCCACTTTTTATGGAAAATGTATCACATGATATGCATTCTTGCTTGTCTTTATGCACACCAAGAAAACTTGGAGATATCTAAACACATACTAACTAAATCCTTATTTGTGATAGGATAGAGGAAACTAGGTAGATGGGAACAAGGATACAGAGGAAGTTATTTTATGATATTATACTTTAATTTTTTCTATACAAATATTTCACCTCTAATCACATTAAAAAAAGAGTTTAAAAATTAATGAAATTATCATTTCTGGCAAGCTAAGATTCAACTCAATAATTACTTGTTGTCTATTTCTTTAAAAAAATGTTGAGACAAATGAAAACAGGTTGTTATATTGAAAATAATGTGCCCTAGCCAGTTTGATTCAGTGGATAGAGCAGACTGAAGGTTCCTGGGTTTGATCCTGGTCAAGGGTACATGCCTGAATTGCACGCTTGAACCTCAGTGTGGGGCATGCAGGAAGCAGCCAATCAATGATTCTCTCTCATCATTGATGTTTCCATCTCTCTCTCCCTTTTCCTTCCTCTCTGAAACCAATAAAAATATATTTAAAAATAATGTAACCATAAATCCATGTTAGTGAATGAGAAGCTAAGTATATCAATCTTCTCAGGTAAGGTGAATAAAAGAGTGATTATAAATTTAATTCTGAACTTTCAAGCACACAAAGTAAAAATAAATAAAATTATATAATTGTTTCATCTGAAAAAACAAAGCTTACCATATTTTTCATAATTATTATCATTATTATAAACTACAATTTTCTGAAAAGGAAAACATTGTTTTTATAAAATTTTAAGAAGGTCTTTCTTTATCTTTTAAAAATTATCATGTAGTAATTTCATCAATCATCTGTGGAGTATTGCAAAGCAGAATTTATATTAAATAAAGATTAGCTGCTTTCATTATGTAAAATCATCATAAGGCTATTTCAGGTAATAATTTTTACCATGAGCCACACAATGTTAAGTGATTTTTTTGTAAATTGCCTCTGCATAACAAACAGGCACATAGTATACCCCCTTTATAAAATATAAAGAAACAGGTTTTAAAGTTGGATAACTTGACCAAGGGTACTTAGCTACTAATGAAGGAGATGGAAGCTGAGCTCAGTTGGAGGCAATGCTTCTGACCACTATACAATGCTGCCACCACCAGTCCAGCAATACAAACCTGGGGACAGCGCATTTATAGAACTATTCAGGAAAGTGTGAATTACAGAGTTCAAAGATAACAACTTTCTCCTGTGCCAATACAGTCACTAAATCTGTATTTTAAAAAGTTGTCTTCTTTAAATATTCTGATGTAGCTGGATAAATGTCTAACATCAGGAATTATTGCCTTAGACTTTTGTCTGTGAATGTGTTATCACTCAACTGGAGAGTTGAAAAAAATCCAATTAGTAGTCACTTCAAGGACACTTTCACTAGAACCTGGAGTGCTGCTATTCTCTGTTGCTGAAGAAAGAACCTATATGCTTTGGCTACCCCACTCTTGGCTGGCAAGGTTAACATTCCATTTTCTAAAGTTATGAAGGTTGACTTCATTCAGCTGGAGGGCCAGTTGAACAACTGTTTCCCTCTGTTGACCTAGCACTGTTGACAGATTTGTGTGGCATACCAAAGACAGTTTTTGCCCTTGAGAAGGTATAGAGTCATTGATTTGGGCAGATGAGATTTTCAAATTTTGAAACACTTAAAGAACCATAAAAAGAATGCATAATCAAAGGCCAGGCTATGTGGTCTGGCTCAGTCAGTTATGAAAAATCAAGGAATACAATGAAGTATAGTAAGAAAAGGCATTATAAAATGATGAGTCTTCAGTTAGCCCTGAAGGTTAACAGAGTCAGGAGGAGGTCACATTTAGGGGATAAAATAAGAACCTGAGAGAAGACTAACAGACAAAAAGAGGTATTTTCAGGAAGTAGGTAAGGAGTCAACAGTGCTTTCATATTAATTTGTTTGTTCATGTATTACTTTATTCTTATTTCATTTCAATAACCTAGTGAATGTATACACTCTGCTAAGCACAAGGGATACAAAGAAGAGTGAGATAAGATCTTTATCCTTATCCTCTGAATATGATAAAGAGTTTACTTTTATCTGGGGTAAGATTTGTGCATGTTGAGATAAGGATGGCATTTATGTTAGGAGGAACAATGACAGCAAAGGTAGGAAAATTCCCAGGACAGATGAGGAATGATGAGTGTGAACAGAAATATAAAAGGTGTTTGATAAAAGAAACCTGAGATTCAAAACTTGAAAAGCATTTTTCCCAGGTTATGGAGAGTCACAAATAATATAACTTGGACATTATATTGTATAATGACAAACACAATAAAGGAAAATGTCAGATAGTGAATTTCAGTTGAAATAATTTGGAAATAATCCATTGGAGTGTGGAGATAATAAAAGAAATAATATTTAAAAATTAAAAATATTAAATTGTAGCATATGAGGAATAAAATAAGGGACAAATTGAGGTCAGAAAAAATGTCTAGGAGACATCAAGGAAATACAGGGCTTATGCCATGGTAAAGCCAAAAGAATTGATAAGGGAAGCCATTAAGATTACTAATAATAATAATAATAGAATTTGTGATTGTATATAATTATGAAGAATTATAAATTTTCAAACAGCATTCTCAGGTCTTCAAGTCTAACTGTCACCCAACTTTATATGTCAACAAAAATAAGTGAAGACAAGGAGGCTGTCTCAACTAAAATAGTGAGTGTAATCTTATACAAGGGCCCGTGGATGAGGTGCCATGCTAAAGTATTAAAATTTGTCTATAACTGTAATTAATTGTCTATGGAACCTTCCACATTTCACACTTGCATTGAATTTTCCACTATTTAAATTTTATGTTTCACCAGGTTACATTTTAATTTGGAATGACAAAATAAATTTGAGAGTGGCATTTTTTTTTTATTATTTGTATTTTTTGTTTGTTTGTTTTTTAAGCTATGAACTATGTGAGTCAAATCCAGTATGGAGGCTTAAATGAATAACATGAGAGAATTTGCAGAAGTGGTCACAGCTAGAAGCACTTCTCAAAAAAGAATGAAGACCTTGATTGAAGATCTAACAGTTTGTGTGAGGTCTGAATAAGAAGAAAGACATATTAACTATAGTGCCTAGGATTGTGCATCTGGACAACAAGGCTGGGTGCTTGCTAACAAATCCAGATGGATTATTAACTTGCTTCTGAAGAATAAAAAAATGTCTTAAATGAGTCAAAAACAAAGCACAAATTTTAAACACTTTGAAATTATCTGGCAAAGAAAGGATGATACCATATTCAATTCCAAATGTTTTAAAGACTAGAGAAAAGCTATTGTGGGCCAAAAAAGACTCTCGTCTCCCCTTTTTTTTAAAAAAAAAATTTTTATTGATTTTTAGAAAGAGGAAAAGAGAGACATATTGATGATAGAGAAACATTATCGATTAGCTCCTGCACACCCCCACTGGGGATTGAACATGCAACCCAGGCATGTGCTCTGACTGTGAATAGAATTAGTGACCTCTTAGTTCCTGGGTCAAAGCTCAACGGCTGAGCAACTCCACCAGACCCTCTCCTCTTTTTGCCCCAAGACCAAGAGAAGCTGCTTCAATGCAAATAAAAACCAGTGGCAATACAGCATTAATTCTCTTAGTTAATGGAGAATGTTCAATGTTGAGCTGGGGTAAGAGTGGTGGTTTTGGTCGTGGTGGAAAGCACAGGATAAAGAAGGTCCTGAAAATTGTTCCAGATCTAATATTGAGGCCTAGACAAATGGACATGGAGCTAATGCCTGTGTACCCTGGTCATGTAGAAGCTTCTGTGCATGTAGAAGTGTGACTTGTTGTGCCAGGTCACAGCCAGCAGTGCCACTCTGTACAGAGTTCAAGAATTAAAAGACCTACTCTCTGGAAACATGTCTGCTTCTTTATCTTTGTTTCTTTCACTTGGGGCTTTGTTTTGTTTTCATTTTACTTTCCTAGTAAACTTCCCCTTGAAAAATTTCCACCTTGTGATTAGAAAGCTGGAGGGCACAGGCGAGGTGGTGGCAGCTGCCATCTCAGCTGGATAACACTCCCGCCCCCACCTTTCCCTCCATGGCAGCTGATGAGGCTGCAGCTGAAACAGACAGAGGCGAAACCCCTGGAGGCGGGACAAGACAGCTGTGATCACTAGTTTCTTCCAGCCTGGAATGTTCTCTCACTGTGAGGCTGCAGCACCTTTTAAATACATGAATGTATATATTTACAAATATGCAAAAACAGTAAAGTCACCAGTGGCTACTGCACATTTTCTTAGTCTACAACAGAAAACAATGATTGCTTTTGAACTTAAGTATACTAATAAGTTGCATTTAAAAGTCTGAGATATTACATATAAACTGCATATAAATGATAATGCTAGAATAATGTGTTCTAACAATACACTTTGCCTATAAGCAAACTGCATCCCAACATATTCATTTCTGATTTTATATTGTGCAGAGAAGGAATAAATCTCCCTGGGCACTTTATAACTCAAAGTACAAACAATACTGAGAGACCACTGAAAATAGTATTCCCCTGCCTTTCTTCACCTGTTGTTCAGTGCTGGTGTGTGTATTCATCCAATTCAAAAGTAACTGGATTTCTATGTTCAGGCTGGGATTATAGTAGAATTATTCCTACATGCTGGCTGGATTGCATTTTACTCTATTCAACTGAGCCAACCCCCCACTGAACTCAGTGGGAGTGTTGTCTGAGAGAAGGTGGTAAAATTAAGGCTCATAGTTTATAAAGTACCATAGTCTTTTTTAAAATATTCATATTCTATTTTAGAGTGTTGTGACTCTTCCATGCACTAAACTCTCCATGACTTGGGAGTTAATGTGGAACATGGAAAAGATGGGGAAAATCTGAGGCAAATCGAGGCTCTCACCAATATCATTATCCGTGAAAGATAAATGCTAATGTCCTTTTCAAAGAGCAGAGACTAATACATGTTTTGACTACTTGCTCCGCTGAGAAATTGAATATTGAGAAATCAATATTGTAGCTTTCCATGAACTGAGGTTTATGGAATGGGACTAAGCCAAGCTGATATTGCCAGATTTATTTTGCATATAACCTTTTTAATCCTACAAATATGAAATGCAACAATGAAAGTACCCGCTATGCAATAAAGACTGTCTATTGCTTAGAGAAATAGTCAATAAACATGATCTTTCTGAGCCAAGATCATATTACTAACTCCCCTTGAGATTCATGCTTCCCACACAATATTTTGTCATAGCTTAATAAAATAATCACAAAATCCCTTACTAATAACAATCAGACTATATATCAATACAATCAATAGAAATGCATGGCATCTTCTGTACCATTCTCTTGCTGAAGGAGATATAAGCATGATTTTTAGGATGGTACAAGGTGATAAAAGAGAGTCTGAGGAAGAATATAAGAATATGTCATCTGAAAATGAAATCAGTCTTTGTTGGTGTTCAATAAAGGAAATGGGATTTTGTGATACCATCTATGTCCTTCTCAAGAAAAACCATCATAAAAATAACAAAGGGTTTCAGAATTATGAGGGATAGCTCTGCTATTCAGAAAACTGATAGCATCCCCTAAAAAATATAAACAACTAATAAACATGACTCTCCACTGGGAGCTTCAAGTCTAATGAAAGAGTTACTAAAACTATATGCTCACATAAAATATTTCCATGGCTTTCAATGCATTGGGATATAATGGGCTAAGCCAAACTCCATAGACATATACAATAAAATTGTTATAATTCCTGAAAAAAATTCTATTAACCGGGAAGTTTTTGTGAAGGCCTTGAGTTCAAGATAGAGTTTTGAATGAAAAGTACCATAACACACAGTGAAAATAAAATGTCAGTCTAGAGCAAAGTCAAGAATAATAAATTCAGATTTGGAGGTCAGCTAATAAATTCAGAAATAAAAACCAAAAAAGTTAAGAAGGGGAATTTGGTCAAGTTCCATTAGGCTAATACTTCACTAAGAATAGACACTGACAGACATGTTTGAGATTGCCTCATCCAATGTGCTCATTTCACAGATGGAAAAGGGAAATCCAGAGAAGGAAAACGATTTGCTGTTGTCATTAGACCATCTTGTGGGAAAACTGGTGCTAAACTCAGTACTCCAGTCACCTGGTCCCGAGTCAAGATTCAATAGAGAGGACTTTCTTTAACCCCAGGCAATCTCCCACTTTTCTAGTGACTACCCTGAAGCCTCTAGAATTCAGTAACAAACTCTCAGTCACAAATGTAATGGCTCACATGTTCTTTCCTATAGAACCTGGAAAGAATCCAAAGACTCAGAGAAGGAGCCTCTCATATATCACATAGAAAACAGAAATCTGGCAAGTTGCTATTTGCCTACACTTAGTTACCTAATGGTAAAATTAACAAAATACTTTTCCCCTGGGTCATTATCTAATTACCCAGATTTATTTCTCAAAGCTGATATGTGATAGGAATTATATATATAGACTATAGACTATAGAATATAAAATATAGACACATGTATGTATAAGGGTGAGCAAAATTAAGTTTACAGTAGTGAGTATACAAAACAGTTTATTCTTGTATTATTTATTAATTATTGTATTATTTACCATATGAACAACTGTAAACCTTTTTCCCTAGCCCTGTATATATTTATGCATGCTCATTTTGACTGTATATCTACATATATCTATCTCTCTATATAATGATATATAGATGTATGCAGACATATATTGATATGCAATCATATGCCACCTGGCATTTCTACTTAGTTGTTCCAGATGAATAACTTTAGTCTCTTCAATTACCTTATAAACTCCCAGGAGTCAGGAACCATGACTTATATAATGCTTTGTCATCTTGTCCCAGCAATATCTCAGGCTTGCAGTCATCATGTAAACTGTACCTGTTTAAAGGTTTGCAGACAGCTGGCTGCTTATCTCAGTCCTTTCTTGGGTATGAATCTAAATGAAAATTAAACTGTATTTCAAATGGCCTCATGATACTCTTCTCTGGAGATACTAATGCCATTTCTATACTTAGACGGCTCATTGACCAATTAGATGCTCACTTTAAGAAATGTCATTTGATAAGTTGTTTTTATACTAACTCATAATCTACTTTTCTATCACTCTCTTTTTATGCAATTGCTGTCAGTTTAAGGTGACTCAAGAGAAGTGACTTTTAGTATTTGCAGTTTCTCTGTTGTTTAATCAAACAGTGGGTGGAATCAAGGTTGGCTGCTCTCAACTTCATCCAAGCAGTGATTCTTAGAGGGTGGAAATGTCAGCCTGCCTATTGGGAGCTATTCCAAAGCCAGCTGAAGCTGCCTCAAACACTCTTAATTACCATTTTGTATTTTAAATGTCTCAGCCAATGTGGTCTCTTAAAACAAAACAAAACAAAATAAAACTAAACACAAAAGTAAAGTAAATAAGTTCAGGTAAACAAAAAAGAAGAGGAAACTCAATGGAATATAGTTTTTCTCCAGACTTCATCTGATAGAGCAAACAGGTAAAACTTTCCTAGGCATGTTCATTCAAAGATTGCAGTCAACTGCTCAACTGAACAAATCACTTTTTCTGGTGATTTCTTCTTTTGAAGATTACTGATCATAAATAATCGCTGAGCCTTTATCCTAACTTGGATTGCCAAGAAAGACAGTTATTTGGGAGGAACACCAAATTATTTGGAAATCATTGCAAATAAAACCTCATAAACCCAATTGTTTCCAATGACTTCATGGAGGAAATAAGCTTATTTGAAAAGAGTGAAGAACTTTGTCAGACAGTAAACAACTTTCTTATTAGTCCCCAATTTCCAGCTTCTTTCTTCTAATTTATTTTTCTTTGACCCCATCCTTTTAACTCACTTTGTTTTGCTCAGCTTTGAACCCCTGTAGTCAATAATGTTATAAACATAGCTACCAATGGAATGTAATTGAACCAAGGGGGTTATGCATTTATACCACAAAAAAATGTTCATGACACATATAACACAAAATATGCAAGGAGAGTCTCCAGACTTACTGTTGACTTTTTATTTTTTTGCTTTCAGTTTATGGTAACCATTTTAAATGTATAAATTATAATACTAATGACACACTATCACAGGAACTCACTGTTAAAAATTTTAAAAAATATATGTATATTTATATTGGTTATTGTCACTAGAATTTCCTATTTTATTAAGTCCTTAAATATAATTAATTTAAGGCCAAAGTTTGCATCTCTAACATAAAATTCCTATTATAACAACATGATAGAAAATCCATTTTGTTAAGAAACTGCATAGGACCAGCAAGAGGATGGGAGAGGCTAATTATAATGCTGCTAAAGGAGTATGGACCATATTAACTGAGAGAGGTTTGCAGTCTTCATAATACTCATTAAAAGGACCTGTAGAAATTGTATTTTACATGGAATTTATGTCAGGCATGACTTTAAAAAAATGTAATTTTTAGCGGAAGCAGAGAGGGATTGTTTGTGTTGTTCGTGTGCGCGCCTGACTGTGTTTGTTTATATATGTGTCTGTGTGTATCTGTGTCTGTGTGTGCATGTTTTACAACATACCAAATACCCATTCCAAAGAACATTCACTTTCACAATCCATAATTTGAGAGGTCATAGAGTCTGTCCTTAATTATTGGTCACAGAAGAAAAGTAGTTTTATTAATGCTTCATCAAACTTCGCTTTAAATGAAAAATAAAACAAACTGCTTAATTTGCCACAGTTGATTCCTAATGGCATTTAATTGTTTTCAAAATTGAACTTGCTCTTAAAAGATAGAGTCATCTCTTTTGATGACATGGGCACAAAGGGGATCAGGCTTTTATGCCATGACCATAAGAGACTTTCAACATTCATCTGAGGATCCTGAAAATACATATTTTGCAAACTTGACTGCTTTGAAAAGGGTAGAACTTATTAGAATATATAAATTCTATTTGTGCAAAAACAAAAACAGCCTCAGCCATTCTAATTTATATTATCACCATGTATACAAGTTAAGGAAAATAAATTATCATTCATTTATCATATTCACTTTTTGATAAATATTTTTGAACATGAACTATGTGTCAGGTATTATAGTAAATACTGGGTATGTAAAAGGTGTGTAACTTAGGACCATTGTCACAAAGTTTGCAGAAAGCAAATCAGCACAACAATGATTGAATAAAGAAACTATAATAAAGTGTTGAGGAATAAATACAGTGTATTCTGAAAGCAGAAGATAGGGGTACCTGACACAGTTGGTAGGTCATTGGGGAAGTTTCCTCAAGAAGGCAGCTTTGGGTCCAGCTCTGAAATTAACTACTTTGGGTACGTTATTTTATTTTATTTTCACATTAGTCTTGACAATCCCATATTACTATTCGCCTTTCTTTTGGATGCCAAAGTTGAGGCCAAGGAGGTTAAGTAATTTGTCTAAATGTGCACTGCTTACATGAGGCATAATTAATATTTCAATCCATGTCCATCAGATTCTTAAATTAGACTCCTCTACTATACTACTCTATTTCCAAGAATGCTTTAGAGTCTGTCAAACCATGCTGCACTTACTTGCTTAATCTGCAGGGATCCAAAGTATGTTAAATGTCACTCAGCTGACATTATCTAATGAAGACTATTGGTGCCAAGGAAATTTTGAAGATAATCCAATACAAAACAATATTATTTTGGATAAGTATAAATGGTTAAATTGATCCAAATATTTCTTTTTCATTTCAGAAGGCAATTTCCATGGAAGATAAAATCCCATGGGTGTAATAAGAAACAGAGATCTGGGGGATGGTGAATCGTGTCACTGACTTTGAATAGATTCTTTTGACAACTTTGCTTCATCTCTCACAGGCAGAGATTTCTGTCATTATTTGACCCCCCCCCCAAAAAAAAATATATTTGGCATGCTTGTTCAGATGAATGCATGTTCCAACAATCCAAAGAGCTTCAGTGAATTGTATGTTCACTTTAATTTTACAAATATTTATTGAGCCCCTTCTGTACATAAATTATTGTATTAAGTTTTACCTCTTTCCTCAAAAAAAAATAAATCTAGCAGACAACTTAATAACTAACGAGAAATACGAGAAATAACAATGTATCTGAAGGGTTGAATGGGGGAAATAAAAAATTTTTGGTCTCTAAAGGTAGGGGCATTTGAAATAAAATGGTCAGAGTGGGCTGGGGCAAAGAAGAGACCCTCTAAAAGGTTAATAGTAGTACATATAAACAAGTGGCTGCATCTGATGGGAATATAGGGTAGCTGAGTTGTGGGAGAAGGAGTTGGTAATGGTGCGGAGCTATTATTTGAAGGAAACTGGGAACATGAATAATTTTGAGGAAGAGACTAGAATGTTCAGAAATGTACTTTGCAAAGATAAATGGAATGATAATGTGTAGAATTATTTTGATTGGAGGGAGAAGAGACAGTAAATGATGAGAAAATGTGGAAATTACCAAATGTCAACAATTTGAATAAAAGGACAATGTTGATAATAGGTACTAAATATGGTTTGTGCTGACTATTGGTGAGAAACTAGATTTTCATACCCTGATTACTGTAGTGTAAATTGGTAAAACTATTTTGAAAAACTTTTTAATAGTATCTGATAATTTTTAATATATTTGCATCTATGATGCAAAAACGTCTCTCCTAGGCATGTCTCAAATAAATGTATACATAAAGTGGAAACATGTGAAAAAAGAATGTTCATAGCATTTATAATAGTCCCAATGTTTTGTTGTTTCCATGCAACACAATTGTCCAAATTTAGCATGGGTAATTAGGTTGTGGTATAATCTACAATAAAGACTATATAGCAGTGAAAACGAATGAACTGCCACTACACACAACAACATTGACCAAAAGAAGTCAGATAGAAAAGAATATACAGATATGCCATTCATATAAAGTTCAATAAAAGGTCAAACTAATTATTGTGTCAGAAATTAGAATAGTATTTGCCTGTGGAGAGATGAGTGATGATAATTGGGAGGGTTCAAGAAGGACTAGTCAAGTACTTTTTCTTGGTCTGAGTGGTGGTTACATGGGTGTGCTGTTTTTTGTGAAATTTATCAAGGTGTCCACTCATGATTCATATATATTTGTTATGTATGTCCTACTCCAATTAAAAAGATTTTTCAGTATAAAAAAAGAAAGGAAATGAGAAATGTTACAGAAAGGTAAAGCCATTGCAGATATGAACTGTAAATGAAACCATGAAGAGGTTTAGTTATTTCAAGTTTCCTTATTTCATTCAAGACAGAACAGCACAGCCAAACAGATATCTAATACTTCAACCTCCTCAGAACCAGAAATCACTCTAGAAGACAGCTAAGATAAAGAGGAAATACAGAATTATCTTCTGCTCTCTTGTACATACCCATTTTCTTACGTGGTAATTGGTAACATGGCATGAAGACTGGGCATTGAATTAGTTTACCCAGCAATTTTAGCAAGAACTTGTTCCTGTGTGTTTTTCTCTGCTGTAGAGGATCTCAAAAACTATTTAAAAACCAATGGTCCAGTGGCATACAGTCTAAATATCTGCTTAGTCAAACTTTATATGCTGTCATGTTTTAGGTATCCTCATTTTCAATATAGATAAATATAATGGTTATTAATGTGTACACACTCATTATTCAGACAGTCTACAGAGGACTTGCTTAATGGTTGATGATTCAAAGATTTAAGTCTGGTCTGATCTTGTTTCATAGGCCAGTTATAACTTCATTCACATGATAATAATCAATATGTATTTTAACTTTAAATAAATAAAATAAAAATGTTAATAAACCTTTTTTGTGTGCTGGCTCTGATTTGTCATTTGCAAGGTCTTTAAAATCATTGTTAATGAACTGTCATTACCCTTGAGCTGGATTTTGGTGGCTAGGAGCTCAGGAAAGCGTCTCAATAGATTGCCCTTGAAGTGTACCAGTAGCAGAGTTTTCAGCAGAAACCAAAGACTAACAGTCACAGAAAGGAGTTAAGTGCCCACTCATTACAATAGATAACGTCCTCAAAGGCAGGTCCTTGAGCACCAATAGGGCAGACTGGCCGCCAGTTTTCCCTCCAGGGAGCAATAGCCTACCTTTATTGTGGATAGATGATGCCTTCCTTCTGGGTTAGCTGCTAACTCATTTTCCTTATATTGAATCCACTTTCACTATTTAAATGCAAAAACCATTAATATAACAGACTTGGCATCCAGGGTATGATTAAAGTGTTATGGCACTAATCTATTTTTTTTCTAGAATGGGAAGGCAATTTCTGCTGAATCAGAAAGTTCACTCACTATGTATCACTAACCAGGCTCATAACATTTTCAATTCAATACAATGTTCATTTCAGCGCATATATCCATACCAGTGGAGGGGAGTAATAGTATAGACAAACCTACATTTATACAACCTAAATGTATTGATATACTTAGAATTTTGGTGTATTTGATATTTTGCTACCTCATAACATATATAAATACACACAACACACAAGCCTTCAGGGGAAAGATCTGACCTATAAAAGCAGAAACAAATTGCCCAATCAAATTCTTGCTAATTCTTTAATCCCCGTTATATCCCTTCTCAGTGTGAAGCAGAAAACCTACCCAAGATGTGCTAGCCTTCCTCATTTTCACCTTTCCAATACTAGGGGAATTAATTGATTGTTTTGTTTTAAAAGGCTTCCTGCAGGGCTTTAGACAAGCTGGGTAAATAAAAATAAGCATGAGAGAGTAAACTGTGTCTTTACATGATATTATAGCTGCCTAATTATGTTAATAAAGACTCTAAAATAATTATAAGATGACTGTTCCTATTTATGCCACTCTATTGGCATAAAATATACTTCCCTCTTCTAGGCTTCATGGAATCTGCATTATAGGGCTCTATTTTTTCTTTTTTTTTTCCTTTTGACCATTTAATTTGTTTAGTAATAGGTATCAGAGGAGAAGTGAAATAAAGAAGGAGACCCAGACTAGTCAGAGGAACATTGATTGGAATGTTAAGAAAATTTTTAAATGTCAGACACCTGTACTAGTTTCCCTATTATCACTAAAGCTCAAGAGATAAGAATCATTTATCCCTGGTCCTTTTGGCGAAGTTAGTGAAAGGGGGGAAATATGATAGAAAAAGATGTTAAACAGTTAAACTTTAATTATTATTTTTTTTTCAGCCTGCAAATGTGTTTTTCTACTACATTTACAGATCACCCTAGAATCCATTTGGCCTCTTTCTAATCCCCAGCCATTCACCTCAGCTATAGTATCCTGTGCACTCACAGCTTTAAAGTTTAGCAAGAGGAAGAGATACCAGGGAAAGGAAATGTGTATGTATTCAATTGAGAGTATGCTGTGTCCCAGAAACTATGTCAGGTGTGAGCTGTTTAGTTCATGTAATTTTCAGGAAAAAGTTATTTTTATTGAGATTTAGATAAGTTAAATAATGTGTCCAATTTCACATTGTTAATAGATAGCAGTCAGAGTTGCAACCAGGCTCTTATCCAAAGCCCATGACTTTTCCAGTACAATACTAAAAGATACATGCGCATTGCTCTATACTAGCATTTATCACCCAGTTTTTATCTGTGTTGTCATGAAAATCATTAAACTTACCTTAACATAAGATCAGTATTTTATTTTAAAAACTTAGAAAACACAGTTATTTCAGCAGAATTTCTAATTTCTTCATTTCTAATGCAAACAACTTCAGATGAGTGGCTTTATCGCTGCGGTGATCCTGTTTCTAATGCAGTGTACTGAAGAGGAAAGGTTACAATGGTGATCATGGAGAGATCAGTGCACGTGTCAGTCCTGGGACAGAAGATCAATTGTACGCATTGTGAGTTCTCCTTGCCCAGAACCCCAGGGACTCCACTGCAATCCCATTCTGCTTTCAATGCCTGCTTTCTCTCTGTTTGAAAGTAGCTGTCCAAAGTTCACGCAGGACTGGCTCTAGCTCAGAGAGTTCAAACATTTTGTTGAGCTAAGAACCTGGAAGGGCAGGTTATTGTTATTTTTTTCTTTGTCATAGAAACCACTTGTGACTTCTAAATGAGGATGGCAAGATTTCAGATATAGTATTTCCTGTTTCCAGTCAAGTCAGTTAATACTGTAATTTGCCATGTTAATGGTACCATTTGTCCCTTCTGCCTGCTCTCACCCCACATGCAGAGGCAGCAGTTTAAAAGGGGTTGCATAAACTCTGCTTCAACTAAGGGGGAGAAAGGTTGAGATTATAAATAATGCACTTTGCAGAATAAATAATGCACTTTGCAGAATATAAATCAGCATCCTCAGATATTGACTCTGAAGACATTTTGGCAACCTCGATAGCATTACCATAAATATGTGACTATAAAGAGTATGGCTAACTTATTTAATGCTATATCTCATATCACATGTTACATAACTTCAGGTGAATATTCACATTACTAAAACAATAGATCAGAATATAATCTGGTCATTGATTATTAGGGGTACATGCACAAATAGAATTGCTAGCAAACTGTGCATGGTTTTAGTCTAAACAGTTTCAGCAAGGAAAGTTTTCAACCTTGAATTGCCAAAAGCTAAGATTACTCTAATCATCCGCTATCCTCTGTAGTTTTCCTCTCTTTTAAAATCTGCCTTTATTTGCCAGTCTAATCAGAAATCACAAATTGCAATTTCAAGAAGACACAAAGAGACAATGTAAACTTTGATCCCCAGTGTTTCTTCTTATAGAACTCCAAAAAGCAGTCTCAAGTCTTACAAGTTCTCTTTGCCAGCAATGATTAGAAGCCCAGTGGCTGCCACAGTAATTGCTCCATAATCATATCTGTAAGACCCGACCTGGTTTATGCACACAATCTATATTCTAATAGCAGTCAACAGGTCACAAGTTAATAAAAATACCATTAGCGTCCCCCTGTGACTAAGGAAGAGAGATATTCATCTTCCTAGGCCACAGTGGGCCAATATAATTTCCTTG
Source organism: Antrozous pallidus (assembly GCA_027563665.1). NCBI lineage: Eukaryota > Metazoa > Chordata > Mammalia > Chiroptera > Vespertilionidae > Antrozous > Antrozous pallidus. The sequence continues at coordinate 65,307,426 of CM050514.1, read as the reverse complement.
GCTGTTAGTGTAATTAACTGTGCTGGCCTGCGGGTTTCCCTGGAGGACAGTGTGGGCACAGGATGACCTTGAAGGTGGCTCTGCATGGTACTCTGCCAGAGGGGACAGTTTCTCAAGGGTCCAGGTTAGCTCTAAGCTGGCTTCCTCAGAAGACAAATCGCGTGTGTACCTGTGCTGGACACCACAAGCATTTACAAGGAGTTTCTGTTTTTCCAGGTATAGTTGCACATAAACAGAACTTTCGGCAAATTTGTGAGGTTGATTGCTTTTCTTTGATGCCTCTGGCCTCCCTATTTGCTTCACTTTTCAAGACCAAGACTTTCCTGTAGACACAACTTTCCAAAGTTCTCCTTTACCTGATCACAAAACAAAAGCATTGCTATCAGTTAAACTTTGAGCAATGTACCATCTAACTAAAGTATAAAGCCTCAGATTATTTTAAATTCTGAAAATGGCTATTTTAAAAAATGAATAGAAAATCTTTTTATTTCTCATTAAACGATGGAAGTTAGGGATTCGAGATCTGAGGAAAGCCAAAGAGTGTTGCCTCTTGTTTCTGAGATTCCTCCTACTGACCCTCAGAGTAAATCTGCTTGATGATGTCTTGGAGCTGCACCTGGGATGGGGGACATGGATCAGGAAAGCCAGTGAGGAGTCCTTTCCCTTTCTCTCATTAATCATGGCTCTACTGTTTCCATTGTACAACTTCCAGTTTCTTACTAAAATCTGGAAAAGATACCAAAATGCGGAGAATATTATAAATACATCTGTAGCCATCACTTGGCTTTACATATCTCACATTTTTGCTATATTAGCTCCTGATCTTATTCTTTCACAGATTCAGATGGATTTTCTTTTCCTCCCATTACCTGGAAAATTGACATCTTAAAGCTTTGCTAATGTTAGAGTTCTTTTACTGGTATACAACCTTAGATTAGTTCTTCATGGTTTTAAAGTTTATGTGCTATCACCCTAGTTACTGAGTATATTGTGCCCCTTCCAAATTCAAATGTGGAATTCCTAATCCCTAGGACCTTAGGATATGACTGTATTTGGAGATAACTTACTGTTCTTTTCAGACTAAATATCTGAGGTTGAGCACGTGGGGTTTTGTTTGTTTTGTTACCTGGGCTGTATAAGAAGAAAAAAAACACAAACTACTCAATGTTAAAAACACCTGGTTAATTCAAAGCCATTCTCCTTAATGCTCTTCTATGAAGCAGGATTCTTACAAATATTTTTTAAAACAGTTTCATAGTTTTACCAATTCACATTAAAGAAATGACTTTTCTATTGAATGTCCCTGAATTCTGAAAGTACTTTCTTATCTCCTTAAACATTACTCCTTAGGTACCGCCCCCTGAACACACTCCAGCAATTACAGTCACCAGGAAAAACAAAAACAAAAACAAAAACCTCTTGATAATGTAACAGCTGTTCAATTGTTAAAGAGGAGGCAGATTTGAGAGCTGTTTTCTGGGTGGATCAACTCCAGGACGGAGGTGCTTCAGAGTCAATATTTTGCAGCAGAGCAGTGCACTAAAGCACTTTTGAGGCATCAGGGAGTTGTGAGCCAGCACAATTCCTACAGTGCACAACCACATCCATTCCCTTTGAGCCATGCTGTTTAATTCCTAATGTCTGCTATTTGGGTAATGTCAGAACACAGGGGAAATAACTGAAAAGCTATAATAGGTTGTTAAAAAAGTATACATGTATATGTTGAGCATAGGAAGAATGAGTGGTTTTATGTAGAGTGTGTTGATTTTCAGTAGTTCCTTCACTTGGTTGCTAATAAGTGAGTATGAAGACATATATAAAAATGCATGCAGTAACTCACAAAAATACATAAAGTAGCACATAGGAAATAGTGGAGAGGCCATTGCGTACACTTATTAGCTAATCCCTTAAGACCAAGGCACTCACTATCCCAGGTGTCTGTAGTCTTGGGTTGCTGATGGCCCATAGTTGGATACATCACTTTCTAGTAATTGTCATTAATCAAAGTGCATTACCCAAGGTTACACTTCTTTCCAGGGGGCAACCTCCATCTAATAACTGGTCCAAGTGGTGATATAAAGGCCTACTCTTCTTGCTTTAGTTGGGACAAAGGAGCCTCCTAGCTCCAGAGCTCTCAATAGTATTGGTTGTGGCCTCTGTTGTAACTGCACCACTGATCAAGTTCAACCTCTGCTCATCCTGCATCTTTACTCCTCACAGATGTTGTTTGCAAGGGCCATTTCCCAAATCTCTACAAATAATTTTCTGTGTCATTGTCTTTTTCAGGAAACCTGACATTAGACTATTGATACCAGAATTGAGCTTAGGAAAGAGTTTATTTAAAACAGGATCTGGGAGCTAGATTACTCACTAACATGCTGGTAGTGAGTGTGTCCAAAGAGTAGAGGGACTGAGCCAGTCACTTGACATTTACTGTTTTCTGCCATGGATCAGTGCTGATATAATATGTACATGGTAGAGTAATCATGGTGATAGGAATGGGGGCTGTGTGTGAGCCCAAACACTATGGGCCTCCCACTCATCAAACCTGACATAGCTATTGCTGCTGATAAATTTCCAAACTGTCAGCCACAGGGATGGATGCTGAGTTGTTAACAGGACACCATCCCTCAAGAAGAACAACAAGTTACCTGGTAAAAGTTAGTTACAGTCAGTGCCTTCTATCCTTTGACTCAATGGGGCAAGTTCAATGTGCCATCTCAGAATCTGAAATGGTACAGTCCAAACCAATCCTGCTTCTCTCATTCCACACAGGTGTTCTAAGAGTGCTTCACTATAAATCTCCTGCAAGCAAATTTCTGTCTCATATCTGTTTCCCAGGTGATCTAACCTAAGACAGATGATAAGAACCAGGACTTCCCCACTGATGGAAGTAATTACCTTCAGAAGAGAACATTAATTAATAACTATGGTCATTTTTTTCCCACATCTGCAAATTCATAAAAATGGTATCACTTCTTATTTGAAATAAGAATATTTTGTGCTCAAGGGTGAGCTAGCAGTAATAATTTGGAGAAAGAATGATTTTATGCACATTCTATTGAAATGACACATTGTCTCTCTGTCGTGAAAAGTCACAAAATTAGGTCTTGATATGGATTCCACATACACATACCATCTATCAGAGTGCTTCAAGCAACTGATACTGCCTCATTTTGTGCATCACAAATGTAAAGTTGAGAGAGATTAGCTGGCTTGCCAAGGCTGCATAACCAGGTTGGTGCTGAAAGGGAAGTCAGAAAATAGATTTGGCGATATTTAGTGTTTCTTTCATTAGTACGCTACCTTTCTTATTTTTAAAAATCTATTAAAAGTCTAAATAAAATAAATCATTTTAATGGGGACATTCCACCTATTTCTAAGGAGCTATTTGCTAAGTATTCTGTCCACTTTTTGGAATATTTTATATGATGCTGATATTCCCCATGAGAAAAAGAGGATTATAACTAGGCTAACTTGTTGGAGAGAGAAATGAAAACAAATTGCCTTGAAGTCCACCTTAAGTAAAACTAATCTTAAAAAATGGAACAGCTGGGGGAGAACTAAGATGGCGGCAAAGGTAAAACACCTATCTTGCCATCATAATCAGCAATTTTAATACTACAACTTAACGATAGAACAAACACCTTCCAGAATCACCAGAAAGCTCGCCGAGTGAAAATTCCACAAATAAAAGTAAAGATAAGACACTGTGACTCGGAGGAGCGGCGGCAGACGGCGTTGAAAGATTCGCGCAGGGAGAGGTTTGGAGTGCGCGCCGTGGAGTGGGCGGGCTGCTGAAAACCGGCCAGTTTTCTCGAACGGGGAGACAAAGACGTCCCACTGGACTGATTCTCCAGCTCTGGGCGAAGTCCAGGGAACCCACTATCATACGGGGTGAAAACTGGACAGTGGGAGGGCAAGCCGAAGCTCGGGTGCTGCCGGGTCTGCTGGCTTGTGGAGAAGGCAGCTTGCGCGCAAACAGCTTGGCTGCGTGACGGCACAGAGAGCGCTCTGTGACTTGTCTCTCATTCGGAAAACCGTCAGGCTGCTTTGTTTTACGACCCTGGGTGAGACATTGTGCATGCAAAGTCATTTGGGGAGAGTCTGAATTCCCCGGCAGCCGGTGGAGCTTGGCAGCGGCTTTCTCTCAGAGGTGCTGGCGGCCATTGCCCCCGGCACAGAGTCCCCGGGGCCACATAGGGCGGAGCTAACGCTGTCTGCTTGGCCCGGAGACTCTGCCCATCCAACCTGAGCACAGCTGAGCTTCACAGACAATTGGCCTGGAGGTCAACCCTCCAAGTGCTAACAACGATTAACTGAGCTTAACTTCAGCAAAACTGTGCAGCCCATAACCACCTCAGGTAACCGGGGAGGCTGAGCCACTGCCCTAGTAGGAAGTCTACCACACAAAGCTAATTGACCAACTCAGGGAAGCAGCCACCATGCAGCGACATGGAAAGAAACCAGATGTGAAAGAAATGGAGGAAAAAAAACGACTGGACATGGAATTCAAAACCACGGTTATAGGGTTTTTCAAGAGGCTCCAACAAAAGGTCGAGGCCTATAAGGAAATAAGCAAGACCACAAAGGAAATGAATGAGTCCTACAAGGAAATGAACAAGACCCTCAAGGATATAAATGAGACCTGCAAGGAAATAATCAAGACCAACGTGGAAATGAATGAGTCCTACAAGGAAATGAAGGAGACCCTCAAGGATATAAAGGAGACTCTCAAGGATATGAAAAAGGACCAACCAGAAATTAAGCATACACTGACTGAAACAAAAAATATTATACAAAGACCTAAAAGTACTCTGGAGCACCCCAAGAACCAAGTTAAAGATTTGAAATACAAGGAGGTAAAATCCACTCAGCTGAAAAAGCAAGAAACCAAAAGAATCCAAAAAATTGAAGATAATGTAAGGGGCCTCTGGGACAACCTCAAGCATACCAACATCCGAATTATAGGCGTGCCAGAAAAAGAGAGAGGCCAAAACAATGAAAACCTATTTGAAGAAATAGTGACTGAAAACTTCCCCCACCTGGTGAAAGAAATTGACTTAGGAGTCCAAGAAGTGCACCGAACCCCAATATATAGTAACCCTAAGAGGACCACATCGAGGCACATCATAATTAAAATGCCAAGAGCAAAAGACAAAGAGAGAATATTAAAAGCAGCAAGAGAGAAACAGTTGGTTACCTATAAGGGAGCACCCATACGATTGTCAGCAGATTTCTCAACAGAAATGATGCAGGCCAGACGGGAGTGGCAAGAAATATTCAAAGTGATGAACAGCAAGAATCTACAACCAAGATTACTCTATCCAGCAAAGCTATCATTCAGAATTGAAGGTCATATGAAGTGCTTCGCAGATAAGAAAAAGCTAAAGGAGTTCATCACCACCAAACCGACATTATATGAAATGCTGAAAGATATTCTTTAAGAAGAGGAAGAAGAAAAAGGTAAAGATGAAAATTATGAACAACAAATACACATCTATCAACAAATGAACATAAAAATCAAGTGAATTGATAGGCTGTTGAACAGGATAGACTGGTGAATATAACAGAGACATGGGCATAGAGAGGGAATGGACTGACAATTCTTGAGGAGAAAAGGGTTGTGGGAAGTGCAGCAAGAGACTGGACAAAAATCTTGCAACAATGGGAGAGGACAGTGGGGAGGGGAGGTGAGGGTGGAGGGTGGGGATAAAAAGAGGAAACAATGTAATTAATAAACTGAACAATAAAGATAAAAAATCTTAAAAAAAAAAGAAGGTAAAGGTAACAAAAGAGAAAAAAAAATGGAACAGCTTATCTGCCCTCAATTTTCTATGAAAAACAGATTTTTTTTTTAGAATCAAGAAGATCTTTAATTTAGATTTCAATAGAAAGCATTTTTGATACTAATATATTTCAATAGTCACAACCTTCATCATCAGGTTAATATTCTCTAATAAATCCAAATCTCTTGAAATTAGATTTTTCTTCATTACAATATTTTTTCTATTTTTAGCAGCAATGAAATTAAACCTGAGATGTTATCAGTATGTTCTTTGAACTATAGCTACAAAATTGATATTCTATGTGACATATTTATAACTAAATCACCTAAGAACAAGTTGTATCTCTATATATCCAAAGAGCTAACTAGACTTAAGAAATGAAATATACATAGCTGATAAATAACCCATGTAGAACCCACTTTCATAGTCTATCACATCTGTCTTTATCATAAATTGAAAAATACAGGTAGAATACAATATGTGCAGAGTATAAAATCATAGCTTGGCACCAAAAAAAGTAGAAATTAGCCAGAATTTGTTTTTTAAATAACAACATTGCATAAATGAGAAAAATCTAGATAACTCTATCTAATGGTAAAAATACTAACACCACATTACAAAAAAAAAAGAAAGAAAGAAAGAAAGAAAGTAGCATTTTAAGAGCCATAATCAGTTTGCCTTTCTTAGAATAAGGATGACTTTTTATTATTATTATTATTTCAGAGAGGAAGAGAGAGGAGAGAGTTAGGAACATCAATGATGAGAGATAATCATTGACTGGCTGCCCTCTCCATGCTCCCCACTGGGGTTGGAGCCTGTGAGTTGGGCATGTGCACTTGACCAGAATCAAACCCAGGATCTTTAGTCCCCAGGCCAATGCTCTATCCACAGAGTCAAACCAGCCAAGGGAAGGATAGACTTTTTAATGGTTGAAGTATTTGATTTATTATGAAATTGATGAAGGTGAAGGTATGCTCTTCTATCTGAAAACTTATGTGGCTGTGCTGGAAGAAATGAACTGATGACACTGGTTCTATTTCTCAGCTGGGTGACATGAGAAAACTTACTTAGCTTCTCTGTGCCTTTTTATTTTATTAGACTGCCAAGAACAATTCCAGTATGTAATAATTGCAAGAGTTCCTCAAAAGGTTGATGGGACTTGTGGGGACTCAACATTAGTGAGTCACATATGTAGTTTGCCTGTTGTAAATGGCTAAAAGGCACTTCCCCCAAACCTTGAATGGGATTGCTAATTGCCAAACAGCTCAGGGCATTTTATTGTCTCCTGTGGGGCAAACACCTGAACAGCTGTAGGCTATTCCCCAAACTGATAATAATTCTGTATTCTACCCTTTGATGCCTTACCTTTTGAAGTGTATAGTTCCACCTTGCCCTAGGATAAATCGTGTTGAATAAAAGCACGAGTCCTTGGTCAAGGAAGAGTCTTCAGTTCCTTTTAGCTAAAGCTCTTCTGACCCCTAATGCCTTTCAAAAATATCTTTCATCATTCTTGGACTTTTTAATAATCTATGAACAACCCCTCTCTCCAGAATGATGAACCCTTTGTAAGGCTGGGAAAAGAACCCGGGATTATGGTGCTCTAATAAGGGACACCAACATTAGACCAAAATGTATGGGGGACAGATGATTGCAGTCCTTCTAGTACTACAATTCTATGGCAATTCTTGTTTTTCTAGCCTTGTTACTTTAGGAGGTATAAAATATTTAGTAATTTTAGAAATATTAATTGGGTACAAATTATATTAATAACTATTTCCATTTACATGGAACTTTATAAGTGTTTTTTACACTCTTTATCTTGATTAATACCCACAATAAAGCTGTGAGATGGGTAATTATATCTCCATTTTACAAATGAGAGAACCTATGCTTGAAGATGGTAACAAGATCAAAAGGCAAATAGGACTCAGAATTGGATGTCTCACTCCAAGGCTATCTATCCACCATGGAGAGCTTCTTTGCAGGAGATGACATTTGAAGTAATACTCCAAAATGATTTCAGGACTCTCTTGACTGAGCAGTGGAGGACTAGGAGAGACTAGAATACTGAAAACTCAAGACTACTTATATGCATATGTAGTTAATCCCATCTGGGTAAATTCCTCTACTTAGACAAGCCTATATTTTTATTAATTTCCATATGTAGTTTAGATTTTAGAAAACTGAAAAAATATTTAAATCTATGTTTTAAACAGCATGATGTCTATTTTACCTAATACCTATTCTCTTAAAGACTAAGATGTCTTTTGTATTTCTTAACCACACCTCCTCTGCTCTAAATTTTAAAAAAAAGAAAAAAGGATTATATGATTCAAAAATATTAGGAAATGCTGACCTGGATTAATTAATGCTAATCTTAATTAATGCTAAAGTTAATTAGGGTATCTTTAGTAGAAGGTATTTCAAAGCCTTTATTATGTTTCTATGCCATAATATTTAGTATATCTTAAATTTATTGGGCCAATAACTTTCTTTAAAGAAAGCATAATATTAAACTTCTATTCCTTAGAACATAGTTTGAAATTATTTATTTCAAATTCTACATTTTATTGATGGGTAAACTGAAAACCAGAGAAGTCTAAAAAATTAGTGTTATTTTCATTTCATACATATGTATATTTCTGTGAATTAATATGAACATTAAAAAATTTGCCACCTGATACATTAATACTTATTAGGCACAGCCAAAGTCAATATGCACTGATCTAAATAATGTATAGTAAAATGTCTTTCTAAATTAGAGATAGTCATTTACCAGAGCATGCTTCACCATAAATTCAAAATATTTCTATATACCATTGATTTTTATAAAATACTTTAATGTTTTATTTTCTTTTACAAATGCTAGAATCTTTCTAAAACAAGACATGTTTTAATAGAAAAGAGAAACAAAATCATATCAATCGAGTGCTATAGTGTGCTTAGCACTTACCATACACTTACTATATTTTGTTCTCAACGTTAAAACATATACATGACTAGCTCTATTTTTCATATGAGATTAAAATGTCAAGTAAGATATTCTATCACATGATCAACTAGTAGAGGAGTCAAGATTTTAATGCAGTTCTGTGTCCAATTTCTTTTTTATGAAATTGGAGCAATATCTAATTACGTAAAATATGATATAAATTAGAATATTTTATGCAGCATAAAGTGCTCATATAGATATAAATTACTATTACTATTTTCAGTAACGAATAAATACATCTTATCACTGTTCTTAATTTTCAAGTCTTCTGATAACACACACTTAAAGACAAATATCCCCATCAAGGAAAAACAATAAAAAAAAGTTCACAAATTTTCCTTTTGTTGTTTTTGTTTAAAGTATCTACATAACTTTTAAAGTTGCACTGTAGGTGTTGATAATATTTGTTGAACAAGCATGTGTAAAATTGAATATCTTTAATGAGAAATGCAAGATTTATGGGATTAAAAATTGGTATGGAAAATGAAAACAAAATTTTATTTAGTAGTGGTCACCAATGGCCTATAATCAAGGTAGCAACTTCTAGGCAAATAAATAAATAATTATCTGGTTTTATTTGATGTGTAAGCAGAGGATAATCTAGCAATTTTTTCATTATTCTTATCTGCTGAGCCTTTTACCTCTCAACTCCATAATGGAAAAGCTGGATATAAATAAGCAGAATGTATTTATATTATAGTACATTTTAAATAGCCTAGATCAGTTTGTGCTTACTTTCTAATTTAAACTGTTTATATCTACTTTTTTTCCTCACATTCTGTGATTCCAGATAGTAGACATTAATGGATTAAAATACAATAACTCTCCACTTATTCAGAAGAGCCAGCTTGTCATAAGGCCCCAAAGAAGCCAGAAATACCCCAACACCCTGCATTAAAGCTCTTAGTGATATATGTGAAACTATTGACTTTTTAAATTTGCAATTATTTTAAGGTCTAGTTCTGTCGCTTCTCAGCTTCTGATAGATTAGTAGAAGCAAAGGTCAGAAGTTGTCTAAGGAAGGTAAAGCATGAGCAGAGGTGATGGTTGGCAGCCTTTTTCCACAGTGTCCAAAAAACTTGGTCCATAATGATTGTCCTAGATCATGAAGAAAGGGTTAAGTGGATGTTAATGATGCTTGGAATTTTCTGGTTAAGTCATGCATTTCAGAACAATTGTCCTCAACTGTGGTTAAGTTCAGGTCACTGTAAAATTGAGGTGTGTGTGATTGTGTGTGTGTGTGTGTGTGTGTGTGTGTGTGTGTGATTATAATTGTCAATACCTTGTTAAAATATGCAGAATTTGAAAAGGATCTTAGTAAAGGAAACAAAAATCATCAGGAAGATAAAAATAAGGCATATATTTTGAGAAGAGGGGATACCATAATCCAGTTTTGTTGTTGTTGTTTTGTGACTTGAAAGAGGGGTGAATGGTGAGTTACCTATTATAGCAGAATAAGTGAGAGGGTTACCAGAAACCTGGCTCCATCTTTCTTTTAAGTCTTTAATTATTTTTAAAGCATTCTTCTTTCCTACAAACTAAAGGACTCTACAATGGGGTATCACTACTTATATATATATTAGAGGCCTGGTGCACTGATCTGTGCACTGGTGGGGTCCCTCAGCCTGGCCTGCATACTCTCACAATCTGGGATCCCTTGGGGAATCTCTGACTGCTGGTTTCAGCCTGACCCTGCAGGCCAATCCAAGGGACCCCACTGGTGCATATATCCACTCCCTGGGCTGGTTTCAGCTCAGTCCCCTCAGGCTAGGCCGAGGGACCCCACTAATGCATGAATCTGTGCACCGGGCCTCTAGTATGCATAGAAGATATTTGGTGAGTCTCTTCCTGCCCTCCTCCTTTCCCTCTGAGATTCATCAGTCTGTTCCTAGTTTCCATGCCTGTGGATTGAGTATCTGCCCCCTGGTTGTCAGTGAGCATCTGATCTACCAATTGAACAGTTAAATGTTCAGATGGTTGGGCAGTTGCTTAGGCTTTCATATCAATATAGATTGTTGCGATTAAAGAGCCTGTGATATGGTTTAGTTAGAAAAATAAAGGACTAGAATATAGCCAAGTATGCAAAAGGATAAAAAGAAGTCATCAATTCATGCAAAAACAATCCATCATAATACATGTATTGTGCTACTTATTTTTTTACATCTCATTTCATCTAATTTTCATAAGAGTCGTAAATCACCACCATTGTTGTTATTCTTATTTCAGGTAAGAAAACTGAAAATCATAAAAATTAATTGTCTTACTAACAGACATAGAGCAATTCAGTGCCAAGATCAAATTTCATAATCAGATATGTCAAGCTCAAATTTCATATTCAGATATATCTGTGTGTTTTTCATCACACCGTGTTAGCAGCTTGGGAGAAGGAACTGCAAAAGGGAAAGGAGTACACAATTGAAAAATATGGCTTCTAAATTTTACCTACTACAAAATAATAGTGGTTTGAAATTCTGAATATATTATTGCAAATGAATTAATGAATAAATGTTGGACAAAAATTATGCACCAATGATAATCATGACATGCACTCTTAATTGAGCATTTATTATATGGAAAGCAACATATTTTAGATCCCCTTCTACATAGACACTGGGGCGGTGGGGGTTTGCCTGAGGTGGAAATGGTTAGGGGGGTCAATTGGAAGAAAGGGGGATATATGTAAAACTTAAGACAATAAAAAAAAAAAAGTAGCACAATAAAAAAAGAAAAAATAATGACTGTTCATGTGGAAAATAATAAAATAAATAATAATACAAGAATAAACTCTGTTTTGCATACTCACAACTGTAAAATCTTGGGGTAAACTTTTGCTCCACCCTGTATTAAAAATGAGAAATGGTAGCTAAGATATTTTAAATAATTTTGCAACCATGACATAATTTTAAGTGGTGAAGCTAGATGAACTAGTCTGTGCTTTCTCTTATTTTGCTATAGTGTTTCTCTAATAATCCAAAAAGGATTAAGTTTAGTTGAAGAAAATAGGAAGTTGTATGAGATTAGAAAGTGAGTACTTAATGATGTTTCCAGGAAACAACAGATTTCTCATCACTGTATATAATCAGCTGTTTGTGTAGACATCTATCTTTGGAAATAGAAGCACCATAGTGCTTTGTGATGTCCCTACGATGATGTAATTAGCTGTAAGAAGGCAGTCACTTTAAAAGTCTCTACCGTACAAGCATCTGTTATTGTTCTAATTTTTATAGTGATTTACAACTGCCAGCTTTCTACTTTACCCAAACCCAATGAGACATTGGGGCAGGTTGTAACCTAGTTAAGATTATTAGCAATGAAAAAAAAAAACTACCACAAAATTTAATATTTTCAAATGATGTGGTTAAGGAAAAGACAGGAGTAGCTTCTTAGAGATCTAGTTCTAGTGTTAGGTCTTCCACAAATTCAGCATATGACTATGTATGCATAACTTACATGGTGAGGCCCCCCCTCATATGTTAGAATGTTGGTTCTACCATTATACATTTCAATAGTAAAGACTGGGATAAAAATATTGCTTCTTAATTGTGAACTATTGATCAACTTAGATCCTTTGAGTCTTATTTTTTCATCTGTAAAGTTTTGCTATCTGGCTGGCCTACCTACTAAAATTCTGTTGAGGATTAACATGAAATAATGAACCAAAAGTGCATTAATTCTATAAAGTGCTACAAGTAATACAAGAAATTCACACAAATATCTTATACATTGTAGACATATTAAATATTATGGCATGGATAGCAGACAAGGGGCCAGTATTGAATAAGGTTTAAGAGTGTAGCCCTTGAGTCTGACTGCTTAGGTTTAAACACTGATTCCACGGTTAGTGTTTCCTAGGTGACAAATTAACTCTCCGTGTCTCTGTTTTCTCATGTGTAAAACAGAAAGTAGTATCTTCCTTGTGGGCAGTTTTGAGGATTAAATAAGACATTCTATGCAAGATACACATGTAAGTATGCTATTAAATAGAAAAAGTTATGAATGTTACTCTTTTCCTGAGGTTCAAATGAAACCAGTAAAAAGAAGGGAGATTTAGGAGGCCTCCTTAGATTCTCCTGCCCTCTAAGAGCTTGTGTGTAGATGGAAGATGGTTAATTTATATCGACACAGATTATTTGAATTCACAGCTTCTGTTCCAGCCCTAGTATTTCTGAAATTATTAAAAAACGGAACACTATCTAAGAGATTATCTAAAACCAGAGTAAACCACTAAAACCTTTCCCATTGCTCTGTTTTTTTTTTCTAAATCCAAAATGAAAACTGAAAATCAAGGATAATAAGAGAAGCAGAGGTGGTAAAAAAAAGTGGGATAGAATATGCCAGTAATTTTATGGAGTGTGCTTATGACATACAGCATAATTGGACAATTAAATGCATGTTCTTTTCCCTGCTGAGAACATCCTTTCCTCCTTTTCCTGCCTATGAACTTTAGAACTTCTTCCAGCATCCATGAGTCCCTATGCCCTTTTCTGGCTATACTTTATCAAATACTAAAACTATTTGTTTACTTATTGGTGAAGCCTTTCCATACTATATGTTCCTCAAAGACAAAGACTATACTCATCTCTATGTCCCTACGAGATTACTTGGAATACATTAGGAACTCAATACATTTTTTCATTATTTTTTCTTTATTGATTAAGGAATTATATATGTGTCCTTATCACCCCATTGCCTGACCAACCCCTACTCATACCCTCACCCCCCTGTTGTCTGTGACCATCGGTTAGGCTTATATGCATGCATACAAGTCCTTTGGTTGATCTCTCTCCTTTACCAACCTCCCTTCCCTACCTTCCCTCTGAGGTTTGATGTTCTGATTGATGTTTCCTTGTCTCTATATCTGTTTCCGGAATTAAATAAATTTTTATTAGGCTAAATTGTTCTTCTATTGATCATACTATTATATCTTAAATTTTAAATCACTTTTGAAATAATTTCAAAATCTACTCCATAATTTTCTTGACTAAATTTATTTTATTCAAAACATTTATAGATCATTTCTATTGGCACAAAACAAATACCTGTTAACATTCAGAGTGAAAAAAAATGTATTCATTCTACACAATACTCCACAAAAGCTCTTAACTTTCTACCATTTTTATAAACAAGTGATCTAAGATGTTGATCTAGATTTATAACACAACTTAAAAGGATTAGCTTCTGTTGGTTAACTTTCAGGAAGGCTCTCTGATAGATGCCCATGTCTTTTCTAACTGCCTGCTATTACAATTGTCCTGAAGCTAAGTTCCTTAAGGCATAAAACTGGAGTTATTTATTAACCAATTATGTTCATTGCTGAGAATGGGCTCTACGTACTATAAAGGAAAAAGATGTATACTCTTCTTGTTTGATTACAGTGAACTATAAAACAGCTATTTCTGTTTTTCCACTTTTTTTAAACCTAACTCTTTGGTTCAATAAAAAAAGCTTTCTACAATGGCAGGTAAAACCTTTACCTTCTGAACACTTTTCCAAGGATCTGTGTAGGCTTCCTGAGGAACATATAATGCTTGGCTTCTTTCACAGGATGATGGCCACTTTGATCATTTGTAAATGCAAAGATTTTTTAAAAATATATTTTTATTGATTTCAGAGAGGAAGGGAGAGGAAGAGAGAGACAGAAACATCAATGATTAGAATCACTGATCAGCTGCCTCCTGCATGCCCCCCGGCTGGGGAATAAGCCCACAACCCAGGCATGTGCCCTTGACTGGAATAAAACCCGGGACCCTGCAGTCACAGGCTGATGCTTTATCCACTGAGCCAAACAAGTTGGGGTAATGCATGGATTTAAAATATATATATACACCCTCTGAATGCCAGCTCGGGGCACCCAGGGGCTTCGCGGTGCTTCAGACCTTGGGGAGCCCAGCACAGCGATGAAGCTGGGGCTGGATCTATATGGCCAGTGCTGACAGAACAAAATGACAAAACCAGACCAAAACAAAAGGAACATGAAGAAGAATAAAAGCATGGGAGGAACCAAGATGGTGGCATAGGTAAACACCCATCTTGCTGTCCCACACAACAATCCCAAAACTACACCTTAAAGACAGAACATCATCCAGAATCACTGGAAAACTGGCTGAATGAAAATTCCACAAATGGGAACTAAGATGGCGGCATAGGCAAAACACCTATCTTGCCGTCATAATCAGCAATTTTAATACTACAACTTAACGAAAGAACAAACACCTTCCAGAATCACCAGAAAGCTCGCCGAGTGAAAATTCCACAAATAAAAGTGAAGATAAGACACTGGGACTCGGAGGAGCGGTGACGGACAGCGTTGAAAGATTCGCACAGAGAGAGGTTTGGAGTGGCGCCGCGGAGAGGGCGGGCGGCTGAAAACCGGCCAGTTTTCTCGAACGGGGAGAGAAAGGCGTCCCACTGGACTGTTTCTCCAGCTCTGGGCGAAGTCCAGAGAACCCACTATCACACGGGGTGAAAACTGGACAGTGGGAGGGCACGCCGAAGCTCGGGTGCTGCCGGGTCTCCTGGCTTGTGGAGAAGGCAGCTCTCGCGCAAACAGCTCGGCTGCGTGACGGCGCAGAGAGCGCACCGCGACTTGCCTCTCATTCGGAAAACAGTCAGACTGCTTTGTTTTACGACCCTGGGTGAGCCATTGCGCATGCAGACTCATTTTAGGAAAGTCTGAATTCCCCGGCAACCGGCAGCCGGTGGAGCTCGGCAGCGGCTCTCTCTCAGAGGTGCTGGTGGCCATTGCCCCCAGCACAGAGTCCTCGGGGCTGCATAGGGCGGAGCTAACGCTGTCTGCTTGGCCTGGAGACTCCGCCCATCCAACCTGAGCACAGCTGAGCTTCACAGACAATTGGCCTGGAGGTCAACCCTCCAAGTGCTAGCAACGATTAACTGAGCTTAACTTCAGCAAGACTGTGTAGCCCATATCCACCTCAGGTAACCGGGGAGGCTGAGCCACTGTCCCTAGTAGGAAGTCTACCACACAAAGCTAATTGACCAACTCAGGGAAGCAGCCACCATGCAGAGACATGGAAAGAAATCAGATGTGAAAGAAATGGAGGAAAAAAAACGACTGGACATGGAATTCAGAACCACGGTTATAGGGTTTTTTAAGAGGCTCCAACAAAAGATCGAGGCCTATAAGGAAATAAGCAAGACCACAAAGGAAATGAATGAGTCCTACAAGAAAATGAATAACACCCTCCAGGATATAAATGAGAGCTGCAAAGAAATGATCAAGACCAACGTGGAAATGAAAGAAACCCTCAAGGATATAAAGCAGACTCTCAAGGATATGAAAAGGGACCAACCAGAAATTAAGCATACACTGACTGAAACAAAAAATATTATACAAAGACCTGAAAGTGCCCTGAAGCACCCCAAGAACCAAGTTAAAGATTTTAAATACAAAGAGGTAAAATCCACTCAGCTGAAAAAGCAAGAAAGCAAAAGAATCCAAAAAATTGAAGATAGTGTAAGGGGCCTCTGGGACAACCTCAAGCATACCAACATCCAAATTATAGGGGTGCCAGAAAAAGCGAGAGGCCAAGACAATGAAAACCTATTTGAAGAAATAGTGACTGAAAACTTCCCCCACCTGGTGAAAGAAATTGACTTAGGAGTCCAAGAAGTGCACCGAACCCCAATATATAGGAACCCTAAGAGGACCACACCGAGGCACATCATAATTAAAATGCCAAGAGCAAAAGACAAAGAGAGAATATTAAAAGCAGCAAGAGAGAAACCGTTGGTTACCTATAAGGGAGCACCCATACGACTGTCAGCGGATTTCTCAATAGAAACGATGCAGGCCAGACGGGAGTGGCAAGAAATATTCAAAGTGATGAACAGCAAGAATCTACAACCAAGATTACTCTATCCAGCAAAGCTATCATTCAGAATTGAAGGTCAGATGAAGTGCTTCGCAGATAAGAAAAAGCTAAAGGAGTTCATCACCACCAAACCAACATTATATGAAATGCTGAAAGATATTCTTTAAGAAGAGGAAGAAGAAAAAGGTAAAGATGAAAATTATGAACAACAAATACACATCTATCAACAAATGAACATAAAAATCAAGTGAATTGATAGGCTGTTGAACAGGATAGACTGGTGAATATAACAGGGACATGGACATAGAGAGGGAATGGACTGACAATTCTTGGGGAGAAAAGGGTTGTGGGAAGTGCAGCAAGAGACTGAACAAAAATCTAGCAAAAATGGGAGAGGACAGTGGGGAGGGGGAGGTGAGGGTGGAGGGTGGGATAGGTACAGGGTGGAGGGAAGCTATAGGGGGATAAAAACGGGAAACAATGTAATGAATAAACTGAACAATAAAAAATATATATATATATATATATATATATATATATATATATATATAAAAAGAAAAGAAAATTCCACAAATGAAAGTAAAGATAGGACACTGTGACTCAGAGGAGCATTGAAGGGCAGCTCTAAAGATACTCGTGGAGCCAGAGGTTTGGAGCCTTGCCCGCGCGCCAGCGGAGAGGGTGAGCAGCTGCAAACCCGGCTGGTTTTCTCCAAAGGGGAGGGCAAAGGCATCCCACTGCACTGATTCCCCAGTTCCAGGCAAGGTCCGAGGAACCCACACTCATATGGGATGAAACTGTACAGTGGGAAAGCACACTGAAGCCTGGTGCGGGAGAAGTCTGTGAGCTTGTGGAGAGGGCGAGCTTGAGGAGAGTACACATAAACTTGGAAACAGCAGTTTGCATGTAAACTTGGGAACAGAAGTGTGTGACTGCACAGAGAGGACTTGTGAATTGCTCCCTCGTTCGGAAGACCACCGGACTGTATTGTGGTACAACCTGGGCGAGACTTTGGGAGTGCAGACTCATTTGGGGAGAGGCTGAGTTGTCTGGCAGAGGGCAGAGATCGGCGGCGGCTTTCTCTCGGAGGTGCGTGCAGCCATTACCACCCGGCACAAAGACCCTGGTGCTGCATAGTTCAGAGCTCATGCTGCCTGCTTAGACTGGAGACTCCACCCATTCAACCTGAACACAGCTTACCCTCCCAATCAATTGGCCTGGAGGTCAAACCTTCCTAGTGCTAACAACAATACGCTGGGCTTAACTTCAACAATATTGTACAACCCATAATAGGCTGCAGCAAGAGTATCCACCTCAGGTAACTGGGGAGGCTGAACCACTGTCCCTTAGAGGACATTTACCACACAAAGCTAATGGACCAACTCAGGAAAGCAGCCACAATGCAGAGAAATGGAAAGAACTCAGATGTGAACGAAATGGAGGAAAAAAGAAACTAGACATAGAGTTCAAAACCGCGGTTATAAGGTTTTTCAAGAGGCCCCTAGTAAAGGCTGAGACCTATAAGGAAATGAACAAGACCTACAAGGATATGAAAAAGGACCAACTAGAAATTAAGTATACACTGACTGAAATACAAAATATTATACAAAGACCTAAAAGCAGTCCAGACGACCGCAAGAACCAAGTCAAAGATTTGAAATGCAGAGAAATGGAAAGAACTCAGATGTGAACGAAATGGAGGAAAAAAGACACTAGACATAGAGTTCAAAACCGCGGTTATAAGGTTTTTCAAGAGGCCCCTAGTAAAGGCTGAGACCTATAAGGAAATGAACAAGACCTACAAGGATATGAAAAAGGACCAACTAGAAATTAAGCATACACTGACTGAAATACAAAATATTATACAAAGACCTAAAAGCAGTCCAGACGACTGCAAGAACCAAGTCAAAGATTTGAAATACTAAGAGGCAAAATCTGCTCAGCTGTAAAAGCAAGAAGCAAAAAGAGTCCAAAAAATTGAAGATAGCGTAAGGGGCCTCTGGGACAACCTCAAGCATACCAACATCCGAATTATAGGGGTGCCAGAAAAAGAGAGAGAGCAAGATAATGAAAACCTACTTGAAGAAATAGTGACTGGAAACTTCCCCCACTGTGGTGAAAGAAATTGACTTAAAAGCCCAAGAAGTAGACAGAACCTCAAAATATAGGAATCTAAAGAGGACCACACCAAGACACATCATAATTAAAATGCCAAGGGCAAAATATAAAGAGAGAATATTAAAAGCAGCAAGAAAAAAACAGTTAGTTACCTATAAGGGAGCACCCATACGATTGTCAGCGGATTTCTCAACAAAAACTATGCAGGCCAGACAGGAGTGGCAAGAAATATTCAAAGTGATGAATAGCAAGAATCTACAACCAAGATTACGCTATCCAGCAAAGCTATCATTCAGAATTGAAGGTCAGATAAAGTGCTTTGCAAATAAGAAAAAGCTAAAGGAGTTCATCACTGCCAAACCAATATTATATGAATTGCTGAAAGATATTCTATAAGAAGAGGAAGAAGAAAAAGGTAAAAATATAAATTATAAACAACAAATAAACATCTGTCAACAAATGAATCTAAAAATCAAGTGAATTAATAACCTGATGAACAGAATAAACTGGTGAATATAACAGAATTATGAGTATATAATAAGACATAGAAATAGCAAGAAACCAAAATTCAGCAATAATAGGGGAAAAATGAGTAAGGTTACACTAGGAAGTATAGGATTATCTTTATCCTCGGTTGAGTAAAGATAATGGTGTATGTGGGTACATATATCTTCTTAAACCAAAGCATTATGGTTTCCTCTGGATATATTTAAATATTCTTACATTCATACTCTAGTGCACACTTAAGTTATTGATGGTTACACAAAATAGGACACCCATTCTCTTGCTAAATAATACAATCATGATTTCATTAAATTTGTCATTATTGAAATTGTACTGTAGAAAATATACCAGCCAATCACTTTCAGCACCATTCAATTTGCTCATGTCCATCTAGAATGAAAGGCTTGCTGCACAGCTGTGTTTAAGACTGTATAATGACTTTAAATCTAGGACATAGACTCTTTTTGCATGTCCAATCAATTTGTTAGAAATCTGATCCCGTGCTAATAGGGCTGTGTGCATTAAAATTTATTCTTTGAAAATTATATCTGAACTGGATGCTGCATATAGCCTTTAAACTCTATCAACCTGATTTTGCCTTTTATTCACTTTTCAGAAGAGGTTTTTTTTTTTGTTTGTTTGTTTGTTTTTTTTTTGAGAAGGAGACTATTGTTTTCAGAGGCATAAACTGAAGACTAGATAATGCTCACATACTGTTGCTATGGAACTCTTAAGTTAGTATATGTTGATGGTAAAGTAGCCAGATTCAAATACATGAAATATATTGCCCCAGTTTCTATGGAAGTCCATGTATCTTTGAAAGAATGCTTTCTTATTAATTTTAGAATCACAACTACATGCAATAAGCTCTGATACTACTCCCACTCTAACACAAGAAGTGCTTGAAGCAAAGCTATCAGACAAAGCATAAATAAAAAATAAGTTAGGGTGTATACCAAGAAATTAGAAATTTTTGGTAACAAAAGCAAGATAATGCAGTTCTCTAGTTTATATAAAGAAACCTTTTCTCCTTAATATTTCTCTATTAGCATACTCATTGAAAACTCAAAGTCTAAACTAATTTGTGACAACTGTCATCCAATATTATGACTTTCTTGGTTTTGTAATCTCCTGTGATAATTACACACTCTTTTTTTAGATGGCTTAGTAATAACCAATATATGATTCTAACATTCTGAACTCTGCATGCAATCATGTTATTCTACCTTGTTTTCATAATACCATTGCACAGTATTAAAACTCTGTAAATCAGTGTTTGGCATAGAACTCTTCAAATCATAACAGTGAATGAGGCATTAAAATGTCATAACATGATTATCATACCTCAGAAAACAAGTACTACAATTATCACATCCTGATTATCCAAGTTATTGAAGAGGCCAAAATATCATATACAACTATACTACTAATAAAAACATCTCCTATGAGCAATTCAGTCAAAGCCAATTTCACCTGACCTTCAAGGAAGGCCCCTGTGCTCAAGGAGTGACCTTTCTTTCCTGTTCTGTGAAAGAGGTATGAAAAGTGATTGTCAATGATGTGGCTCTAAGTGGTAACTGTGGCTATAAGTTAAATGACTAAAGATTGAACCACCAGACTCCAGTAAGGAGTCCAAGCTATAACGTCCGTTAAGATAGGAGTTATATTTTAATATCTTATCTTTATGCTCAACATAGCATCATCCACATGGCTTTTTAAGCCATGAAATACTTTAATTGAATTTATTTATTGGACTATGTCACTGATCACCCTGCTCAAAGCAGAATTTACTCAAATCAACCGAAGCTATGGGACTAGTAAAATCACAGTTTACTTTACCATTTGAACCCTTTTAATCCTTTGGAAAAGAAGACAAGGTATAACTAAATACCTAAATAAATAAAATTATAAAATTAGGTGTTCTTCTCATATTATTAGATGGTTTCTCTCTAGAATTCAAGGTTATCAAAAGATATTCCTTTGTCTGTATGTTACAAATAGACAGTAGGTGATGTTCATAGACTAAGAAAATGAGAGACAAATTTTGAGGCATGTCTGGACTAAAAATTAGGGTTGGAAAGTGAAGAGAGAGAGAGAGAGAGAGAGAGAGAGAGAGAGAGAGAGAGAGAGAGAGAGAGAGAGAGAGTTGATGAGCTAAATTTTCAGACTCTTCTCTCTACTGTTTCCATGGATTTTCCCTATGATTCTCCCTTCCTTCCTTCAATTCACACAGTTTCTACATGAGTCAACCTCTAGGAACAATCATGAGGAAGAGACATCCCTAAGACTCACTCACTGATGCTTCCTTCAGCTAACTTCTATGAAAGTTAACAGGCAGTCCTTAACACAGAGGGACTCAAGCGCACCAGGGCAGGTGGAGAGGTCCAGGTGCTCACACTGCTTGCTGTACTAAGGTCACACCTCACTACAGAAAGACTTACTTTTGTAGCTATGGCTCATGTTACCCAATTTGACATAAATTAACAAAGCAATTTGCTAAATTATATATTTTCAAATATGAACTATAATAAAAAATTTAAATACCCTATAATTGAGTTTTTGTTACTTTCCTACAGGGCAATAACTATCTTAACAGTTGGGTATATTCCCACTCCATTTTTTCCTTTTATTTACTTATTTATTATTTTTATTGTTTTTCTATCTGTAACCTAAAACATTTTCTTATAGTGATGGGTGTAATTTTTTCTTAAAAGAAAATAGGTGAATAAATTAAAAGAACTTAAAAAAATCACTTTATAGCTTATCAAATTTTAATGATGGATTAGGTCTTCATTTTTATACATATTCCTATTTTTTTAAATTATAATACTTTTAAAATATTTCATTATAAAGTTATTCAATACTTGCTTTGTTTTGCCTCTTTCTAAAATGCTGAACTCTTAAAAGCAGGGTCCATTTCCTATTAGCTATGATTATATTTATCTCTATGTTATTACTAACAGTTTTTAGATACATATTAGATGCCAGGTGACTTAACTTTCATTGTTCTGATCAGCATGTAGAAACTTGATCATCAATTAGAATATTAACAATACTGAATATTGTATTGGTAACTCTGCAATAAGCTTTAAGACATATTTCAATTTTTCATCAGCAGCTGTAAATACTCAGAAAATGAGTGATCTATTTTTGATAGAAAACAAAAAGGTTACTTAAAAACAACGTTCCGGAGGAATCCCCTAACAACTCATTACAACAAATTTTATGACTGAAAATAGAAAGAACTCCTTAGTTTCAGGTTATATATTGAGTCTTTGAACCAATTGAGTGCATTTAGCAAATTATGTTTTTAAAATTTGCTATAATAGTTTCATCTAAATCTATCACTTACTATTTAGGTGTATCTGCTTCCTTTTCTTCTGTTCTCATGTAACATGTTTTTAGAACTTATACTACAAAATTGAGTGGTCTATATGTTGAAGTAAATAAAATTTTGTAAGTAAAAAAAAATTTTTTTTTTTTGGTCAGTCACCAGTTCTAAAGAAACTAGTTTGGTAACCTAGACTGCATCACCAATAAAAATTTTGGTACATTACAACTGTCATCAAATAGATTGGAAGTCTAACAGGCTACGAGTATATTTTAAACAGAAAATACTGCCGATAAAATTTGAAATAAGGTACTTCATAATTAAGAGGAAGAGATTTATGAAAACAGTCACAAGTATATATTTACTCATGTATTTGTCTCATATACTATTTAAGCTAAATTGTGTATCTGTTAATTAAAATCTGTTTAAAATGACATTTCAATTTGAAGCAATTTATATATAATGAGTTTCTGTTGAGGGTGGGCTGCAGAAGCTTTGGATTAGGAAATGAGTGGACTCAAATGCAGATACATAAAAACACATAATTCTCGCCGACCTTGAGGTTTAAGTCATATCAATGCACAGTGAAATAAACAGCTATAACCACACCAGAGAAAACAATAGCCTTGCTGGCTGGCCATGAGAGAGGCTTCTTTTGTGTACAGAAAAGCTGAAATATTACCATTTCAAGGATCCCTGCCTTCCTTTTTCTTCTAAGAGAACTCTGCCACCTGCACAGTTTCTGTGGAACACTTCAGAAGATATTTTTCACTTACCTAAAAGACAGAAGAAAAACAAATAAAGCATTTTAACATCATTTCATGGTGAATTTTTTTTCAATCTTGATTTAAAAAACTTTCATTCTATAATAGATATTTCTAAAATGTGTACACATTAAGTTTTGTATATCAAATCCTACATTCCTCTTTTTCTTGACATTATAGAATTATATTATTTTTAAATATTTATATTTCATTGATCACCATCCCTGATTAAATCATTTAAATGTCTTGTATAAAATAGTATTATACTAAAGAAAGTAATGTCTCAATATAATGTAAAGAAAGGTTCTCTGGCACATTGAAACATTCCATAGGTCCAATGCTTAACTGAACTTTAACTTCCCTTTCTTCCACATGAGAACATTGTTGGTGTTCTTAAGCTAGTTCTTAAACCTTTTAGGCTATAAACCAGATAAGCCCAACAGTCTCTAGAGTAAAAAAAATAAATAAATAAAAATCACTTTCTGCTTTAGATGAAAACTGCATTGGTCTCCTTGGGGATTTATGCTGCCGCATTTCCTATCTGCCACGGGATGTTGCTGATTTATATTGTATCTTAACATCCACATCCACAATGCACATTGGAAGCTCTTGGCTTTCATCCCACCCAATCTGAGTACAAGGAATGAGATCCTTTCAGTGGGCATGTGACAAATGAAGCTGTTATCAGACATACAATAGAAGCTACTAGAGCTATCACAGAGGGTTGTGAGGGCCCCTGAGTCACAGCCTCTGCGTGTAGCTGCTGTTTTGTAGGAGCTGACGCACTTTAATAAATGAAAATGATTAGATGGAAACTGCTGAGTGAGGTGACTGCTTGGGTGACTGCATTTGGAATGGCACCTAAGACAACAAGGGACAGCTTTCTTGCATGCTTGGAACATACTTGATTTGGGTGGAAGTTATGCGCCTTCTTTCAAGAAGTTTATTTGACTCACTTAATTTTAAATAGGCAAGCTCCTAAAAGGTATCAATAGTAAGAGTCATTTGTAACACCCCTGGCTATTAAATAAATTAGTGGCCCAGTGCATGAAATTCATGCATGGGATGAGGGGGAAGGTATCCCTCAGCCCAACCTGCACCATCTCCAATCTGGGACCCATTGAAGGATGACCTACTGCTGGTTTACAGGGATTGAGCCTAAACTGGCAGTTGAACATCCCTCTAGCAATCAAGAACTGCTGGCTCCCAATCACTCACCTGCTTGCATGCCTGATTGCCCCTAACTACTCTGCCTGTCATCCTGCTTACCCCCAAACGCCCACCCCCACCAGTCTGATCACCCCCAACTTCTGCCTATGCCAGTGTGCTCGCCCCCAACTGCCATCCCTGCTGGCCTGCTTGCCCCCAACTGCCCCACTCCCCTGCTGGTCTGCTTGCTCCCATCATTCCTCCCCACTGGCCTGCTCACTCCTAAACTGCCCCCACTGCTGGCCTCCTCACTACAACCACACCCCTGCTGTGCTGATCACCCCCAACTGACCCCCACTGACAGCCTGCTGGCCCCCAACTGGCCCCTCTGCTGGTCTGCTTACCCCCATTATCCCCACACCAGCCTGATCACCCACAACTGCCAGTTCAACCTGGCCTGATCACCCACACTGCCCTCCCCTCTTGGCCTCTAACTGCTTCTACCTCAGCCCCACCACCATGGTTTTGTCCAGAAGATTGTCTGGAAAGTCTCCTGGAAGGTCTCCCATCTAATTAGCATATTATCCTTTTATTAGTACAGATAGAGTCCTGGTGCACAAGTGGGGGCCAGCTGGTTTGCCCTGAAAGGTGTCCCAGATCAGGGTAGGGGTTCCTTTGGGGCAGCCTGGGTGAGGGGCCTATGGTAGTTTGCAGGCCAGTGTATTAATAATACAACAGGGTTATATTGTATTATATAATTTTTAAAATATATTTTATTGATTTTTTTTTACAGAGAGGAGGGGAGAGGGATAGAGAGTCAGAAACTTCAATGGGAGAGAAATACCGATCAGCTGCCTCCTGCATGCCTCCTACTGAGGATGTGACTGCAACCAAGGTACATGCCCTTGACTGGAATAGAACTTGGGACCTTTCATTCCATAGGCCTACGCTCTATCCACTGAGCCAAACCAGTTAGGGCACATTGTATTATAAATTTCTACATTCATACCTGTGAGGAAGAAAAATGAAATGATGAAGGCTATGTGGAAACTCATGTATTTAAATACTGGCTTTTCTTAGTCAAAAATCTTGAGATTAAATAAAGCAATCTGTGATTAATATTCTGTGATATTCAAACCTAATCCACCATAATTGTATTTCTTGTCCAAAATACTAATCCTATAATGCAATGTGAACTAGAGGCTAGTATATTTTAATTTAGTCTATAAAGGGACCATAATGAAGCTAGAAAAATAATAATAATGGAAGGCAATAATGACTTTCACATTTGCAGTTTCAAGTTCTCCTGGGTCAGTAGTAGCAGGCAGAAGCTATGGGGGACAAGGGGGTGTAATTTGATAGCATGAGAAGGAGAAGCAATCTGATATTCTGGAGGCAGTACTGCAGTGTTTAAATGCATACACTCTGGAGTAAGAATTCTTGAGTTTAAAAAATTATTTAAACTACCTGAACCTCAACGTCTTCATTTCCGATATGATAATGACCATGTACATACATCATGACTTCATGTTTCTGAACACTGGAACCTGGTACATGTTAGTTATTACTCTTTTTTGACTCTTGCATAATCTCAGCAACATCGCCTTTGCTTTGCTGTGGGAAAGGTGAGGTGGGCTTCAAGTAGAAAAGGAAGTGGGGACTACCTATACAAAAATTATACTTTATGGCTAGGCACAGAATAGGCTGATTGCCCACCTTTTTGGCAATGACTTAGAGAATTTGCTGAATAAGGGAGGTGATACTGAGGGATGGGAATAATATGCTCCTTTCCAATTGTGTGGCCTTTACTACTTCCTAAATATTTCAAGGCTTGCTTTCAATGAATTCCTATGCTCACCTGGGAAAGGGGTACACTGAGGAAAGTATGAGTAGAAGCTCATAGAGTCTCTTAGCTCACAAGGGAGGGACAGTATTCTGAGTCTCGATGCTGCGGGGAAATATTATTATATTAATAAAACTTTGAACACAGTACTTTGGCTAGAAAGTAAACTGAAAAACATTTTTTCTCATTGTCACTGTCATGAAATGATAAAGTTTTAATACTGTTGTGGTACCTGGATTATTTTCATGGAAAAGAGAAAAAATGGTAGGAGAAAAGTGTAACCACACTACAGGCTAGCCTTGTTTCCAGAACCTGGGGCAAGAATACTCATGGAAATATTTTACCATTATAAGTTAAGATAATAAACTGATAATAAGTCATGTTTTTATCCTCCCACCTAGATAATCTATTTTCATAATGATCTTGCAAGGCCAGGTTAACATTTTAAATTCTAAGGCATATTAGAGTTCTATACCCAAACATAGTGTCACAAGAAGAATTGGTTCCAACCCCAAACCTGAGTCGTGGTCTTCCTCCTGTTCCTTCCCACCCCTGGCTCAGTCAGCACTGTGAGGAAACATATTCATGTGGACACCTTCAAGCTATACCTCATGCAGACAGCTTCAATGTTGGCCACCTCTTTAGTCCAGATATGTGCACACCAAGTGGTATAGTTTGCCCTTAGAAGAACAGACCCAGGGAAGAATTCCTTCTAGACCCTGAAAGCTGGCTCAGGACCACTTGTGTAGGGACATTTGGAGTTCTTTGAACTTGGACTACAGACTAGAAGGTTTGGTAGAGGTCCTGTGTGGGCATAGCTCTCAGATTGCCAAAGATTCCTCACCTCCTGAGGAGGAGTGTAGCTGGTGGCGGGGGGGGGGGGATGCTCTAAAGCATAAATCTCCTGGAGGGGTCCTTCATAGCCAGGGCTAAAAATCATACTGTGCCATGGAGTCTTGAATAACACCCATAAGGGGGAAGAAAATAGGATTTCCTAAAAATAACTGAGGTCATTATTACCTCCCAAGTTTTTATTGAGCATCAGCTGTAAAAAACTCACCCACACACTAATTGCATCCCTACTGCCTCTCTCATAGTTGTCATTGTTTGGTGTGCCCCCTTCTGATATTATAATTTCCACTCAGATTTCAATAGGTATATACCACGTGGAGAGCATAATGAGGCAGCTGCTTAACAGCTGCAGCTAAGCAAAAACAAGACAATTTAACCCAAAAAGTCTTCTCCAAAGAACCCTGGGAATAAGAAGGATGTGGCAAATTTGAAATTTGGCCAGGCATTGAAACTATTTCTGCCATTTTCTTAGGTATGTCATGGGATCCTCAACTACTACTGCCCATAGTCAAGCTTTGGGTCTTTGGTCTCCTCTAAAGGCTGTGACTATAAAAACCCAACTACAGTGTAATAGGCAAACAGCTCAGTGCTGATACGTGACTGCTATCCCTGCAAGGATGGTTTTCACAGCAGACCTCCCATTGGAAATTCCACATAAGTAAAAATCATAAATAAATAATATTATGTAAGTACTAAATGGACCTAGTGGTCTAAAATAAGTTAATCAAAGCTTCAGGTATTCTGAAATCAGATTTGTTTGATTTTTTTTTACGGCTCCCTTTTTTACTTCATGATAAAGAAACAAAACCTTTTCTAAAAATAAACAAAAATGAATCACTATTACTTTGGATAAGTGCCACTCACTTTTCCCGAAAAAGTCATCTTGTAATTTAATGTAATCCAAACAACAACTGAAAAGTTCTAAACTCTTGTTAAGTAATCACTAACTATTACTCTTTATCCAGAGGGTTTTTTTTGTTTAAATAGATTAATTCTTAGCCTTGCATAAAAAATAGCAATAATGAAATTTTATCTGTTGAGATAAAATTGCATTTTTTAATCAAAGGAAGTTTATAGAAACACTATCAATGGAAAGAAGTTGCTTGACCTATGTTGTCTACATGAAGCTTAAGTGATAATACAGCTATAGCAATTCTACTCTATCAGCATCCACATTGGTAGAATAGAAATGTGTATAACTGAAACTTGAGGAAGATTAAAAAGAAGGAAGGAAGGAAAGAAAAAAGAAAGATTAGTATACTTAAGTGCTACAGTAGACTACATAATAAGAATAGTCTTATACTTAAATGACACTTTATAATTTAAATTATTTTTCATGAACCCATTTGATCCACAGGACAACCATGTGCAATAATGTGTCTAGGAAACATACTCATCCATCATCTGCCTTTTAGTTTTCTTCTCCATCTCTAATCCACAAAAGGAGAATCACTTCCTTTGATAAAGGAGGGAGGAGTAGACAGAATTAGGACTTGACCCGTGTTTTCCCACTAAGCTTCATTTTCTCTAATAGCAACCTATGGAATTTACATGTAGAAGTTAGTATTTTGTATGCACTAAATTAAATTTTTTCATCTTGAAAAACTTGTAATCACAAAGTTAAAAGATGAGATGGGAGAAGTAGCATTTGTTGGGTCAGTTATGAAAAACTCAGGATACTTTCCCTTCTATTTTTTTCACCTTCTGTGTTACCTTCATTTTCATATTTTTCTACAAGTTTCTTTAATGGACTTAATGGCATTATTCCTTTGTTCTATCTCCATCATTTTTATTTATTTATTTACCAGAGGCCTGGTGCATGGATTCGTGCACCAGTGGGGTCCTTTGGCCTGGCCTGGACCTCCACGCCCCAGCAGCCTGGCCTTACCCACCAGCTAATCCAGCTCCAGCTGCTGTCTGCATAGATCCCACACAGCATGAAATGCGCAAAGCAGCAGGCGGCCAGGGAGAAGCCCAAGTCCAGGCTGGAGGACTGGGCACCATACTGCTCTAGCTCATCCCTGCCTGCTATGCTGCTGCTGCTGCTGCCACTCACACTCACTCGGGCATACAGGGGGAGTGTCCATAAGAGAGGCTTGCACAGCTGCAGTTGCACTCACCAGCCATTAGCCTAGTGTCTGGCACCTGTCTATCAGCTTCATGGGGCTCCCAATGTGGTTACGCACTGACCACCTGGGGCCAGCTCCTGCATTGAGTGTCTGCCCCTTGGTGGTCAGTGCATGTTATGGCTACCAGCTGGTCCAGTCATCTGGTCATCCGGTCACCCAGGCTTTCATATATATAGATTTACTTTCATTAAGTCCCCCAAAGATTCATATGACAAATTCCTTATCTTTTACTGCTATATTATACATATATTTTAGTCCTGGTTCTCTGGCCCAAACGAAAATGCACACAAAAATTAGTGTCAAGATTTAAAACAACACATGTTTTGTAAAAATTTTGTCATGTTTCTGTTTGTACTAGTATATCACACTTACTAACAAGATTTATATCCAAATTTATTTAATTTTGAACTTTTTTATAAATTTCATTATCCTCTCTTTACCGAACTCACATCATGTTTACTTTCTTTGACCACCACCCCCTTGGTGGCAATTTGAACTTGTTTCTGTTATTTTCCTGTCATCATTGACAATACTCTTCATATATAGTTGCAGCTAAAGGAAATTAGGGAACTTTACAAAGGTCATACACTTGTCAACCACTCTGCAATTCGGCCCCTACAAAACACTCTCACTCCTTGTCATCTGCCTTCTACATTTTTCTTCATTCCATCTATAAACCACAAATTAAGAAAAGGTGGTGAAACATAAAAAAAGAACTATAGGAAAAGGGACTTATGAATATTTTATTCAATATTAAAGCAATTGGTATGTGTGTAACAGAGGGAAGGCAATTCATATGCTTGTCCCTGGTGTTCTCCACCAGTGAGTCTGATTTTGCACGTGCCACAGATCAAGCCCTATAATCAAGGTGTTGTCTCACATGTTCATGTATCTCTTATCTAAGAACTGCCCCAAGTTTAATTTTGCTGAAATGCTATTCTGATCACACCCAGATTTTACAAGCAACTAACCTGGCTTCGTTCGCTGCAACTCCAGAGGCAAAGGTGCTGTGTGAAGTGCAGCTACATCATTCTCATAACTACTGTGCTTCATCATTCATTGTCCCTGCTCCCTCTCACATTCCTCCCCCTTCTCTTTTCAGCTGAGATGGAGGAGTAAATTACATTATATTCTTCTGCTCCATAAACTATGTCAATTTCTGTAGAAACAATATTAAATATGGTAATTTTGACTCTGTTTTTCTTAAGCCATTATATTCTCTAACCTCAGTCACACTGAACTTTTAAAGAAAATAACTGCAAAGACTACTGGGTAATGCCATTATGCTAATTGGCTGGTGCTAATCTGTAGAAATAAAAAAAAAGTCATTAGTGTAAAGAATCTCTGAAAAGAAGGAATGGCACACTTTCCCCTCACGCCTCCCCTGGGCCTGCAGTCCACTTCAACTCTTTCTTTGTTGATTGGAGACCTTGACCTTTTTACTTGAGTGGACCCTTCATCTCTCTCACCTTAACATGTAATTGGCAGGGTTAGACTTTATCTGAACTCAGTCCACAACACACAAAGAAAACAACTTTGTCTGAAATTGGACCCTTCTCTGGGAGGAGTGCTCACCAAATTCTCCAAGATAATTATTGGGACCATAATTTGCAAAAGGGGCAAGGAGGGAGCAGTTCTCTCCTCACAGTAGGAATCTGTAAAGTAGTGGAAGTGTAATACAACAATTACAACAAAAACCTGAGCCATGGTGTCACCATTTTGGTTCTCTTTGTCCTCCCCACCCCACCTACCCCCGCTGCACCTTCCTTAACAGAAGCTACCAGGAACCAGAGAATCAATGAGCAGAAAGCAGGAAGTCTTACTCTGGGTCCACAGGAGTGAAGAACCTATTTTTCTGCCAAGGGCCATTTGGATATTTATAACATCATTTGTGGGCCATACAAAATCATCAACTTAACAATTAGTGTGCCATATTTGTGCAAACATTTAATGAACTCCCCCCTAATACCTTGGCAGGGCCAGATTCAATAACTTCTTGGGCCTTATACACCCGAGGGCTGGACGTTCACCACCCTGAGAGGGCTGCTCTCACTGCCTGCATGTTCCAAAAGAAGGAAGGGGGAGCTGGCCATGGGGAGCAGCTCCCAGTTCTGGGGGTGGAGACAACCTAATGTTGCTCATGCGAGGAAGGGCTGCAGGGAAACACTGACACCCAAATATTCTTTGAGACCTTTAACCGTATTTTCACTTACAGCACTGGGTAAATGGGTTCGGAAGATAGTGTTTTGCATAATTTCAAATATGTGCTAATGTTCATACAGAATCATTTTTATTTTAGAGATGGCAATCTCATATATTCTAATTGGAATTAGGTAAAAATAAATAACCCTAATCTGTCTTAGATTCAGACATACAGCTCAGCTTGAAATGTGTCCAATAATTAGAGAAAAAATAAAAAAGAGAAACTTTGCACAGTTGATATTTTACTATGACATAGCCTCTCAATTTTTCTAGAGATGTAAATGTGTTTAATCCATCTACATCTCCCCACATATATTCTGGCAGAATCACTGCATTATGACAGCAGACATGCATTAATTATCTAAATGTTGCTTAACGCTATAGCACTAACGTACTTCAAGCAACGAGGGGCAGACAAGATTTTGCATATTGTTAATTCATGTGTGATGCTAGTAGGTTCAGAATAGTGGGAGACAGATGTGGCAGAGGGTTAAGTGTTGAATCTCATCACACCTGTGTCTATGATTTTATAATGCTGATCACTGTGGGAACTTTATCCCATGGTGGGCATTTTTGTTTTTTGTTTTGCTTTGTTTTACTCATTTGTTTAACATTTCTGAATCTAGAAAAATGAGCTGTGGGTGGCTATCATTCAACAGAAAATAGAGTTATAGCAAGAGTAGGAAAGAGGATTATGAGAGTGCTAGGAGTAGAAACTAATAGAAAGCTGGATTTATGGGAAGCTTTGTTGAAAAGAAAGCTAGCATAAAACCAAAGAATGGTACAGTTGCCAGTTGTTAAATACAGTTCAGCACAGTGAGGTTAAAACCCACCTCTGGGGCAGCTCAAGAATAATCCAGGCGTCTGGAACACTCCCAGGCCGAGCGGCATGACCCATCTCTTCTGTTCCCAGAACACTGTCCCAAGAAAGGTCATTTTCCTCTCTCTGAAGATGGATTGCTGTGTCATCCATCCTTGCAAATTGTGTCCAGTCCACCCCTCTTTCCTCCAATGTATTTCTTAAAATATATTTTTATTGATTTTTAGAGAGAGGAAGGAAGAAGAATAGAGAGGTAGAACCACTCATTGGCTGCCTCCTGCACACCGCCTACTGGGAATCCAGCCTGCAACCTGAGCATGTGCTCTGACTAGGATTTGAACTGGTGACCTCTGGGTTCATGAGTGAACGCTCAACCACTCAGCCATACCAGCTGGGCTCTCATCCAGTCTTGAGAGGATCTATACTTGGTCCTATGACATCAACCTAATACTACTAGCTCCCCACTTAGAAGTGCTTGTGTAGATCCCAATGATTTCACAATAATTAGAAACTTTTTTCATGTGCGATTCAAGGCCTTTCACAGTCAGGCTATCACCCTCCTGCCAGCCTCCTGGAACGCCCCCTCCATGCAGTCCTCACTGGAGTCCTGGAAGACTACTGCAGGGTTCCATTAACTTTCTCACCTTTATTTCTCTCTTCACAAAGATTTTCTTCCCATAATGCTCTCTGATCTCTTTTTTGAGCCTGTCAAAACCTTGTCCACTTTGATAGTTTCTGTTCAAATGTTCCTCAGCCTATGAGGTTGTCCTTGTTGCCTCTCTCTGGACCCAGTCTCCATCACAGACACAGAATTCACTCCCCTCCTTATACTCCCAGAGCACCCTGTTTACATTTCCCCCAATGTTCCCTCTGCCCTGATATCCCCTTAGTGTGTAAGAGCCCATCTACCTCCATTAGATGGTGAAGTCCTGAAGGGAAATGAAGGCAAGTAAATAATTTTGGATTTTCAGATTCCCAGAATAGTACTTTGCACCTACTAGGTGGTGAATTAATATTTGTAGACTCAAAGACTTCATTTAATTCCATTCAGAGAAACAATCGATGACTCCATCCTACCCTACCTATTATGCAGTGCTCCATGAATAACAGTATGGATCACTTTAACCAATATATTATGCTACATCTCTTTGGAGCTTTAACATCCCTCTGCTGTAATAGTAGAATACGAGAGAGAAAGAAACACACTGAAATGTCAGTGCCCTGAAGGCAGAGCTTTGACGCAGAGAAGGCAGAGCTTTGACGCAGAGAAGCCACTTGGGGACGTCTTCTGTTGTATTTCAATAGGAATGGTAACAGTGGGCTTTGGTAAGAAAGAGAAAGCTAAAACACCTCTAATTTTCCCATTCCTAAAGCCTTCCTTGTTTGGCAGAAGTTCTCAATACGTGGGAAGGCCTTAGGGATATTTTTCTCTGCTGCTGCCAGGTAACTGCTTTCATTGTGCTTGATGTTGCCTCCCCATCCACCTGCCCAGCTACATAAGGAGGAGCTGACATTACGTGCAAAAATGGCAGAGGTTAGGTGTGAGGTCCAGGTGCTTTAATAACTGAGCAAATTCAGCCCAGTCCCTTTGGGGGAAAATAAAACCAATAAAGATATTGACAAGGGGAACTGATGTTATCTTTGAAAGACTTTCATAAAGGATCTCTGAAAACAATCCCACAGTAATATTTGCCTTCTCATTCTCTACCTGGAATACTATCTTCAGACCAAGGCTCCTTTCCTTTCACCTACAGTTCGCATTGGGATGCAATAACAACAGCGGATTCAAAGAGTAAACAAGGAAGACAGAGAGGATATACAATCTTGGCTTTTCTTCATACACAGTCCAGCTTTCAACTGAATTGCTCAGCCACTGAAAATTCACTTTCCAGCCGCTAGGGGGAGCGCAAACACAGTTGACTGGTCTCAGGTAAATGGAATTCATTTCATTTTTCTGTCCCAAAGGTTGAGAATACCTTAAAAGTATCCCTTTTTATTGGTTCAGAGAAGAGGCGAGGTGTTTCTGATTTAAAGGTGGAAAAAGGGAGCACAGCAGAACTCCTCAGATTCACTGAGTGGGTAAGGGAAGAGAGAAATGTTATAGTTATCTAGGGCTGGGACTCTATTGCCTACAGTTGTACCTAGCCACAGCAAGAGTATTCAAAGAGATCATATCATGGCTAGAACACTGGGAAATTTAGGGTGGAGGTATTTTGCAACAGTCTGTCTTCCTGCCTACCTCACTTGTTCTATTTTTAATTTGATTCCCTTTGTGGTAGCATTTTCTCTCTCTCAATTTGGACTTGCAATTGCTCTAATACAAATGTGTCTGTGTCTGTGTGTGTAAGAATGAATTTTTAACATGTAAATTAATAACAATATCCCTAAAACAAGCTGGTTAGAGTTATATTCTAATTTACCAACAGGCAGTTTGCATATTGGCTGTTTAGAAGTCGACTCTCCTTCCTTCTGAATAAGAAACATCCTTGTGGCACTTAATAATTGCCATAATGCACAATATCTTTGATCCTAACTTGAGGAGCAAAATAATATAGTGGAGTTATTTCATAAACTATTCAGCCTTCAGCATGCTACTTAACTTGACTGATAGGAGCTCCTTACGTTAAAGTAAGGATAACAATCATGCCCGATTCTCTGGGTTATTTTGAGGCTGAAATTAGAAAGTAGTTATGAAGTACTTAGCACCTAAATGCCTAATATTCTTACTACTCACAATGGTATAGTGTTTGGGATAAAATAAGTGTTCAAAAAATTTGTTGAAAGAAAATAAAAGAAGACATGAGCAAAGAAAATTCCACACTCAAAAAACCTTCAGGGGAAACACCCAGGATCACATTTCCTGACTATCTTCTCCCATCCTGTGTGCTTTGGCTAACATGGTGGAACATTTCATTCCTCTCCCTTCCTTACTTTTGTACAGTAAGGAGAAGATCTCCAACTCTACTCCCTTTAGGCAGCTTGTGAATGGAGATGAGAGGATTACATTGGGGGATGGGGTCTCTATGGTTCTGGCTCAGGGTGGAATAAATAATGTCAATATGAGTTTTGACTCATAATAGAGCAAAGAGGGAGGCTAAATCAGATTCTGGAAAGAGGAATAGCATTCAGGATTCTAGTGGGAAGAAAAACATATTTCTAGGAGAAAGAAAATCATCTGTGTAACTAAAAAAAAAAAGGCAGGGTGAGGGAAGCGATTTTATGAGATGGTGCCTGCAGAGATGGGAGCAACAACATGGTGAAATATGTAATGTAGTGATCAAGGGGTAAGAAAAAATGGCCAGAGGAAGAAAATCTATGTGATCAGGCCTATGAACTGTTCAATATCACAAGCAGGATGAATGGAGAGACAGAAACTAGAAGCAGGTCAGGGTCCAGGTGCTTTACGTTACTAATTCCCAAAGGGTGAAGAGGAGCCAGAAACATATCTTCAGGTAGGGCAGAAAACTTAAAACAACAACAACAAAACACCCGGTCAGGGATAAAGCAGGGTCAGGTTGAACAACAGGGAATTACAGAACAAAGGAAGGCAGAGTCTTGGTTGGAAGACCAGGTAACTAAGCCACCAAACTGCAGGGAGAGGAAAACTCCCCTCTCTCTCTGACAGCCTTGGCCAACTCCACTCCCTCACTCCTTTGGACCTTGAAGATCAGGCCTAATGATCCGGCCTCGGCCCAGTGCTAGAAGGTGAATCTTCCTTCACACCACTGTTGCCATACTCAGCAAATGGCTAAGGACAGGTTTAATCTCACTTTGAGGAATCATATTATACCCCAGTCCTGTGAGTTAGGCTTCCCTGAAGTCTTTCCTCTAATTTGTCGTCTTCCAGAAATGCATGTTCTCTTGGATTGAAAATCAGATTTCAACTTCAAGCCTGTGCCCTGTCTTGTGGTCCCAGGTCAACTTCTAGGACAAGGTACAAAGACCTGTGGCTGAACCCACCCAGGCAGAGGCCTGGGTATCCCCTAAATAGGGACATTAGCCCAGTGAAGAGTTCCCAGTTAGAAAGTGTTTAAACTTCAGAACATCTTCAGGTCTGATAATGTAATTAATCATGTTGAAAAAAGTTACTCGCACTTCTATACTTAAAATTATAGAAGATGATTGGACATTGTTTGCTTAAGAGAATGAAAAAAAAATCTCTGAAGCTAGTTCATGTGTGTTTAAAAGTAAAGTCTGTTTCATTTTGATTCTGTGGTATTTCACATTTTCATGAGATAGTATGTATACTGGTGACTAAAACACCATGCGTGAAGGACCCACATGAAGGAGATGATGGGCACTCACATGCTGTGTGTGACACGTGGCTCAATTTGTCATAAATAAAACAGTGACACATGTTAGAAACACGTTTGCTATTTATTATTTAAAAGAGCTGAATGGCCCAGCCAGTGTGGCTCAGTGGTTGAGCTGCAACCTATGAACCAGGAGGTCATGGTTTGATTCTAGGTCAGGCCCTTCCCCAGTTGTGAACTCAATCCCCAGTAGAGGATGCGCAGGAGGCAGCCAATCAATGATTCTCTCTCATCATTGATATTTCTATCTCTCTTTTCCTTTCCCTTCCTCTCTGAAATTAATTAAAATATGTTTTAAAATTTTTAAATATAGAAGCTGAATGAGAATTACTGTAATAGGTAATTTCTCTGGGGGAGGTTACTAGCTCCTAGAGTGCATGCTTAGTATTCACTCTGAAGATTTCTCTAAGATACAAAAATATTCAGTTCACTGAACACTTCACTGTGCCTGAGCTTTTCTGTTTATAAAATGAAAACTACTATTCAAAATCGCAAAGATGCTCAGGGAACTAATGAAATGCCAAAGATAAGAAGAAATATGTTTACATTTGTGTGATTATAAATTGTCTAACATATATAGTTTTTACTTACCAGGTGAATAAAATCTGTTTGCCCATGGCAATGGGACTAAGAAACCTAGGTATTAGTTTGAGATCTCACTGCTGGGTAGCCTTGGTCAAGACACTAACCTTTCCTAAACCTCAGGTCCCAGAATACCCTTATGTGAAAATTCATTTGAAAAACACTGTGTAAACAGCAAAGCACTTTATAAATTCATGTTTTTTTTGGAAACTAAATGGATGCAGAAACATAGATACATACAGTTTAAAGACAGTAAGCCACCTGATGATTTCTCTATAGCATACAAATACCTAAATTTAGATACCAAAGATCAGAATATAGAAGTATTCCAAGTAAACAGTGTAGAGCCATATGTAGCAAATAAGAACATGGATTATATATATTAGGAAAGTGTTAAGTATTTCCTCCATCCACCCAAAGAATAAGCAAGGGCTTAAATACTTTGGGGAGGGGGTGGGCAGGGCGAAGGGAAAAGAAAGTAGAAAGAAAAGGCTACCAATAATGCATATTTTAATTTAATATATTTTGTAGAGGAAAAACTGGAGCAGGCAGCATGGATGATGTTTTATATCATTAGAAACACTGATATTTGGGTTTAATTTCCTTCTTTCAGTAGAGTTCCCAGAATCTTCATTACCTTCCTACTATAATCTCTTTATCTCTCCCTTTTATATCACCCTTCCTTTAGGCTCTAGCACTTTCACTTTAGGGTGAAAACTTATGACTGGTATACTCACATGAAGAAACCCTGTAATACTATTCCCTGGAGTAGTATATTCATTTTTAAAATTTATTTTAGAGAAAGAAATATCAATGAGGGAGAAACATTGATTGATTGCTTCGCACATTCCTTCTACTGAGGATTGAGCTTACAACCAGACATGTGCCCTGACCTAAAATTGAACCATTGACCTTTTGGTGCAGAGCATGATGATCAACCAACTGAGTCACACTGGTCATGGCTAACACACTCATTTGACTTGTGTGCAGCCTCTCCAATAATCCTAATAATCCTAAAACACTCTTAGGCTTAAGAGCTTTTCTTAAGGGGTCATAGCTGGTGACAGAAAGAGGATTGGCATTCAGACCTGGTTGGCTTCAGGGACTATGTGAACTGGAAAGGAGAGTGCTAAGTGCATGGAGTTTGACATGACACAGGAAGAAATGAAGGGGACAAGTCAAAAAATATGTCTATGCAATAAAAACATTTTCTGCGCCAGCTGGTTTGGCTCAGTGGATAGAGTGTCAGCCTGTGTGCTGAAGGGTCTCAGGTTTGATTCCAGTCAAGGGCACATACTCTAGTTGCAGGCTTAATCCCTATCTGGAGGTGTGGAGGAGGCAACTGATCAATGGTTCTCTCTCATCATTGATGTTTCTCTCTCTCCCTATCCCTTCCTCTCTGAAGTCAATAAAAATATTTAACAAACAAACAAACACAACATTTTTTTCCATGAGTTCTTAACATGAACATGTAGCATTAAGAAATATATATATAGCCCTGGCCAGTGTGCTCAGTAGTTAGAACATTAGTCTTAGCACCAGAGAGTCACAGATTGGATTCCTGGTCAAGAACATGAACCTGGGTTGCAGATTCCATCTGCACCTGAGTTGGTGCATGTGAGAGGCAACCAATTATGTGTCTCTGTCACATCCAAGTTTCTCTCTCTCTCCCCTCTCCCTTCCCTCTACTTTTTCTCTAAAAATCAATGGAAAAAATATCCTCACTCTTTAGGTGAGGATTAATAAAAAATAATTAATTAAAAAGTATCCTATCTACTAAAAGAGTAATATGCAAATGGACTGTACCTCTGATCAAGCCATGTGTACAGCCATGCCCACCAGCCAATCAGGAGCAAATTATGCAAATAAATCCCAGTCAAGATGGCTGCCACGACTGAGAGCAGGAGAGAGGCTTGGGTTTCCCTGGCAACAAAGGAAGCCAAGCTTTCTGCCTGCCATTGCCAGCCTAGGCCTCCATTCAATGCTACAAAGTTTCAATTATAGAAGATACACAATCCCAACAGAAATGGTGGCAGCCATGGAGCTGGAGAGATAGAGGCTAGGACTGCCTGGGCGATGGAGGAAGCCAAGCTTCTGCAGCCCTAGCACCTAGGCCTCCACTCTAGGCTACAAAGTTTCAATTATAGAATTTAAATAAACCCAAACAGAAATGGATGTGGCCACAGAGCAAGCAGAAGGCTTAGCTCCGCTCCAGGCTACAAAGTTTCAATTGTAGAAATTAAATTAATCCCGGATACCAGGGCCTCCACTTTGGTTGCTGGGGGGCGTGGCTGGCCTGCAAACCATCATAGGCCCCTTGCTCAGGCCACCCCACACTCCAAGGGAACCCTCACTCTGATTTGGGCAAACCACAGATCTCCACCCATGTACCAGGCCTCTGTCCTATCTAATAAAAGAGTAATATGCAGATTGATGATCACTCCAACACACAAGAGGGCTGTCCCCATGTGATCAAAGATCCTGCCCCCATGTTGGCACAAGATGGCCACCACAAGATGGCCAGCAGGGGAGGACAATGGGAGGTTCCAGGCCTGCAAGGAAGGGCAGTTGTTGGCCATCAGGCCAGCAGGGCAGGGCAGTTGGGAGGGACCAGGCCTGAAAGGGAGGGCAGTTGGGGTGATCAAGCCTGCAGGGGAGGGCAGTTAGGGATGACCAAGCTGGCAGAGAAGGGAAGTTGGGGCAAACAGGCTCACAGGGGAGCAGTTAGACATCAATTACACTGGCAGGGTAGTAGTTAGGGGGTGATCAGGCTGGCAGGCAGAAGCAGTTGGGGGCAATTAGGGAGGCAGGCAGGTGAGCAGACTGAAGCAAGCAGTCCTGGATTGTGAGAAGGATGTCCAACTCAACCCATTTAGGCCGGATCCTACTGGGATCCGGCCTAAATGGGAAGTCAGACATCCCTTGAGGGGTCCCAGATTGGAGAGGGTGCAGGCTGGGCTGAGGGACACCTCCCCTGCCCTACCCCCCCATGCACAAATTTTGTGCACTGGGCCTCTAGTATATATATAGATGGACTTCATTATTCTCTCACCTCTCTGAAACTTTACATAAAATTTTGTTTGTATAAGTAGATGTCTTTTTTTCTGAAAATAGTTTTCAAACAAGTTTATAACCTAAAAATAGATAAGAACAATGAAGCTATTTGAAGGTAATGGCAATGAAATTTCTAACCTCTGTTCTTTCTATAGGTGTTAACATTAGGCTATTTCTCATACATCATTTGATTTCGTGATGATCACAATTTGATAGACACAAATGAAGACTATTATCACTAAGTATAACTTGATGGTACATTTAAAGTTTGGCTTGTCTCAACATGACATAAAAAGAATTGGGATTATTCAGAAGAAGGGAACAGTTATAAGATTTATTTATAATGGATGGTCCACTTCAAATTAATTTATTATCAACTAGATTCACTGTAAAGTATTTTGATGCACTTACTGCACTTACACAGCAATAAAACACATCTTTATGGAATTGCCTAGGGAAAAATTATTTCAAAAGAACAAAAGTTAGTGATTATTTTAGTCAGCTTTGCTTAGTGCAGCCCTATGTATACTAGTCACAGGGGATCAGATTCATGCACAGTGTTATCTAATTTAGACTTAACCACACTATACATAGTAACAGTTCAGTGAATACCCTCAGTTATAGTGTGCCCCTATAATCCTTTTTTCTATATTTATACCTAGAGACAAAGAAATTCACAGGCTATTCTTTTTTTTAATGTCATTTATTGATTTTTCACAGAAAGGAAGAGAGAGGGATAGAAACACTGATGGGAAAGAAACATCGATCAGCTGCCTCCTGCACACCCCCTAATGGGTATATGCCTGCATCTGACCTACATGCCCTTGACTGGAATCGAACTTGGGACCCTTCAATCTCTTCAGGCCAACACTCTATCCACTGAGCCAAACTGGTTAGAGCCACAGGCTATTCTTATCTTGTCAATGAAGTGAGGTATAAAAAGCCTGTAGGGTTTATCAGATTACAGAATTAGCCGGCCACATTTTATTTTATACTAGAGACCTGGCACACAAAATTCATGCATGGCATAAGGAGGCTCTTAGCCTGGCCTCCACCCTCTACAAACCGGGCCCTCTCAAGGGATGTCTCAGTGCCCCTAACTGCTCTCGCTTGCTGGCATGATCACCCTTAACTCCTCTGTCTGCCTGCCTGATTACCCCTAACCATCTCTGCCTTTGCACTACCGGTATGGTTTTGTCTGAAAGGATGTCTAGAAGGATGTCCAGAAGACATCCAGTCTAACTGGTCTAATTAGCATATTACTGTTTTATTAGCATAGATTTTGGTTTTCTTACAGTTTTATTTGTTGGCTCTGATTCTTTTCCATAGGTTTTGTCCTGAAGGACTCTTTCCCATTCAGTTTTTTTGCTTTGTTTATTTGTTTTATTTTATTGTTGACAATATTACAGATGTTTCCCATTTTCTCACTTTTTGCTCCCTCCACCCTACCCCCACCCCACCCCAAAGCCTTCCCCATGCTATTGTCTGTGTCCATGGGTTATGCACATATGCATATATTTTCTTTGGTTAATCTCTTCCTGTTCCCTTTCTAACTTTATCCCCCATTGAGATTTGTCAGTCTGTTCCTTGCATCCATGCCTCTGGACGTGTTTTTTCATCAGTTTATTTTGTTCATTAGATTTTACATGTAAGTGAGATCCTGTGATATTTGTCTTTCTCTGAATGGCTTATTTTGTTTTAGCTGCCCACATTTTAAAAGGAAACTCTGAAGGTCAAATTCCTTCTGGAGGTGAGATGGACTTGAACTTGCCAGGTCCTCTACCCTTTTGCTATAGAAGATCAGGTCTGCTCAGCCCAAAGGACAAGAAAGGGGATTAAGAGCTCTACATCCTTGAAGTTTTGTAAATAAAAATTAAACATCTTATCAAATCATTTACATGTTTGAAATGAAGTTTCAGGAAATAACAGAAACCAGATTTAGATATGAAAGAGGCAATAGAAATACCAGCCTCACTGCATTGAGGGTATATTGAGGAAATAAACTGTAAGTAGCTCATAGGGAAAAACAAAAATATCACATTGGTCAATTCATTATTAATTCACTCAATAATAATGTATATGGCTCCTCTAAGACAGGTGTTCAAGTGAAATGCAATCCTATATTCACACAGAAACATTTACTGTGTGTTTACAGCTGCTTTTCCTACAACCCCAAACAGAAAACACCCCCAAATATCCTTAAACAAACTGCAGTACATCCCTAGGAGATACTATGTAATAAAAACGAACAAAATATTGATACATGCTACAATATGGATAGATGTCAAATGCATTGTGTAAATCAAAAGACGCTGGACTCAAAGGTTACATATTGTATGATTCCATTTATGTGACATTCTGGAAAAAACAAAGTATAGGGACAAAGAACAGATTAGTCATTATCAGGGTAAAGGGTAAAAAAGGGCTTAACTACAAAGGATTAGCACAGTGTGCATGTGGGGGTGGGTGGGTGAAGGAACCATTTTGCCTTGATTACAGTGCTGCTTTCCAACTCCACATTTTTCAAAGCACACAAGATTGCATTGCACATCAGAAGGAGTAGGTCCTGCATACATACTGAAAAATAAATTTGAAAAAAGGCAATAAAATATTCCAAGTACAAAAGCAGTTTTACTTGAGATCTTTTATATCTTGGACTCTGTGAGTTCAGAAATGGAAAAGCATGCAAAACAAAACAAAATTCAAAAGTCCTCTTCCTGGACCTTAAATTCCAAAATCTAATGAGCAAGATAAGCTT
This sequence comes from Antrozous pallidus, assembly GCA_027563665.1. Taxonomy (NCBI): domain Eukaryota; kingdom Metazoa; phylum Chordata; class Mammalia; order Chiroptera; family Vespertilionidae; genus Antrozous; species Antrozous pallidus. The sequence goes on along the minus strand of CM050514.1, from coordinate 65,264,394 downwards.
GTCAAGAAAAATAGAAATAGCTTGAGGAGCTATAGAAGAGGTATACACCAACTAAAGTATGAGAGAAATCTTTTATTACAGGAATATATATTTTTTCCTGATCACTTTTGCCTAAAAGGTATTCTCATAGTTGTAACTTTTGCTCCTAAAACAAAGCCAGCTCCCCTGAAGGAAAAGGTGGGGCAGGGGGCAGCCCGATCTGCCCTTAGACCTTCCATTCTTCGGTACAGAGTAAGGCCGGTAGGCATGCGAGCCCTCCCTCTCTTCCGCCTCATCACCTCAACGGCTGGTATTCAGTGGAATGTAGCCCCACCCTGCCGTTTCTGATCTTCTTTCCTATAGCTATACTGATTCACAGTGGAAAAGACATTCTCCTCCAAAGATCTCGTGGTTTTGGGGGTGTTTGTGCACTACCAGGTAAACACCTTCTGGAGACTATAGAAGGGGCAAAACATATTCATCTTTGATGAATATATAGAGTTGATAGCTTAAAAAATAGCTAAACTGTACTTCTTGTGGGCTTTTTATTTTTTTATTTTTTCCTTTTTCATTTTCTTCATCCCCTGAGAGCCACCAAGCAGCTCCCTCCTGCCTTATCTCACTGACTACAGTAATGAGTTCCAGGGGGACCTTGCTACTGCCTTTGAAGTAACACATTTCTCTGAACACACTTTGAAATTTCTCTTCTACATTGTTTGTTTCTTGTTAGCTCTGGAGGTCTTCTTGTAGGGGGGTCTGACAGCTGTTGGAAGGAGGGGCAGTCCAGCATGACAGTTCTGAAATGTGTGAATTGAACAACAACAACAAAAACACAAACAAAACAAAATAAGAAAGAAAGAAAAAGAAACCCTTCCAACTCTACCAGAGCAGGGATGTAAGTCCTTGGGCTGGGGTTGCTGAAGAGACCTATGAGCCTCAGGCAGAGGAAGACAGCCAAGGACTTATACAACTGGGACTCCTGAAAGCTGTCAGAGAGGAAATGGCCTGTTGGAGACAGGTTCTCTGGGAAGAGCTGAGAGACAAGCCCAGGAGAAGGGCAGAAAGGGAGAAGGGCTCAACCCTCCTCTCCGTGGGATTTTAAATGCACAGAGGTCCTGCATCCGAAATAGTTCAATATTTCTGCAGAGCAAGCAAGGAGGAGAGACAGCACATCCGTTTTAATCTTTAAACCATCTATATTGAAAAAAACACAAAGCATTCTTTGGTGATTCAGGAAAGGAAATTAGATGTAGCGTTGAGGAGGCACCAAAGAAGGATATCAAATACAGAAAGAAACCTGGTTTAGAACCATCCATTGGCACTCAAGAATTAAGTTTCAGTCTATAGAGAATTAATCAGTCATTATGTCAACTAATTGGATTGCAGCTTGAAAGTTTGCATTATTGGAAATAGAGAGAAAACTGGATTGTACTAGTCTATAAAACATGAAGAGGACAATCCTATGTCGAAGTCCAGACAGACAAAGTTTACTCAATATTCTTGGGCTTCATTTACACGGAAGTACTTGTCTGAGAAGACCATATTTGGAAATGTGAGCTAGAGGACAAGGACTCCCAGGGAAACCAGCAGAAAAGCAGGAGCAGAGTGAAACTTGTCCAGTTTTAAGGATACAAGGAACTTTCAGTGTATTCACAGATGCTTCTCTGGGCTCTTTTTGAACATTTACTTGTGGCTTTGTAATCAACTCAGACTCCTATCTGAATATGGATTTATAATCTCATTGACTCCCTTGCCTCAAAAACTTATTGAAATTTTAGTCATCTTTGCTTGACTCTTATGACTTTTCTTTCTTCTTTTGACCAAGTATAGTGGTTGGTAAACTCATGAATCAACAAAGACAAATATCAACAGTACAACTATTGAAATTTCCTTTGAGAGTCAAAATTTTTAAACTTAAACTTCTTCTAACACCACTTCTTCAAAATAGACTCACCCAGGCCATGGTATTTTGTGGAAGAGCCACACTCGAGGGGCCAAAGAGCTGCATGTGGCTCGCGAGCCACAGTTTGCCGACCACTGACCCAGTCATTCTTCAAGTCAGTTATATTCCCCTTTTTGTTCTGTATTTTATTTCAGTTCTTACCTTTTTTCCTCTGGTTATCACTTCAAGTTTCTATCAATACCAAGTTAAACTCGAAAGCACTTCTTTAAATTGTATTCTCAGCTCTTTCATAATCATCTCCCTCCCTGAACTTCAGCTCAACTTGCTTAGATTACTGCTTTAGTGTCTAGTCACAAATAAAAAATTCTTAAACGTCTTTATTTTTATAAAATAAAGACAGTTCCCTCAATTCAGAATTAGAGGCAGATGCAAAAAAAAAAAAAAGCATTTCACAGAATTCAACATCCATTTGTCACAAAAACTCTCAATAAGTTGAAATGGAAAGAGCCTATCTTAACATAATAAAGGCAAATAAGGCAAACTCACAGCTAACATCATACTTAACAATGAAAAGCAAACAGCTTTTTCTCTAAGACCAGGAACAAGACAAGAATGCCCACTCCTACCACTCTTATTCAACAAAGTATTAGAAGTCTTAGCCACAACAATCAGATAAGAAAAATAAATAAAATACATTTAAATAAGAAAGAAAGTAGTCACTATTTACAGATGATGTAATACTATATGTAGGAAACCCTAAAGAATTCACCAAAAATATTAGAATTAATAAATAAGTTAACTAAGTTTCAGGATACAACATTAATATTTATAAATCTGTTGCATTTCTATACATAAATAATGAATATCAGAAAGATAAATTAAGAAAATATCCTATTTACAGTTACATCAAAAAGAATAAAATACCTAGGAATAAATGTAACCAAGAAAATAAAAGACTTATACTCTGAAAACTATAATATATTGAAGAAAAAAATTAAAAAAATACACAACTAAATGGAAGGATATATTGGGCTCATAGATTAGAAGAATTAATAACGTTAACATTTCAATGACTCAAATCAACCTACAGATTCTATACAACCCCTATTAAAGCACCAATGCCATTTTTACAGTGCTAGAGCAAATGATTCTAGAATTTATATAGAACAAGAAAAGATCCCAAATAACCAAAGAAATCTTGTGAAAAAAGAACAAAGTTGGAGGTATCACATTCTCTGAATTGAAGCTATACCTCAAAACTATAGTAATCCAAACAATTGGTACTGACACAAAAACAGACACATATATAAATAGGACAGAATAGAGAAATAACCCCATGCTTATATGGTCAACTAACCTACCACAAAGGAGACAAGAATATACAATGGGGACAAGACATTATTCTCAATAAATGGTGGTGGGAAAAGTAGTCAAATATATGCAAATAAATAAATAGATTATTTATTACATCATGTATCAAAAATAAACTCCAAATGGATTAGGGACTTAAATGTAAGACCTAAACCCACAAAATGCCTAGAAGAAAATAGAAGCAGTAAGCTCTTTAACACTGGCCTTAGCAATATTGTTTGGTTAAGTCTCCTGTGGCAAAGGCAATAAAAGAAATATAAAATGATGGGACTACATCATATTAAAAATCATTTTCGCAGTGAAGGAAACCATCAACAAGATAAAGAGTAATATCCCAAATGGAAGAAGATATTTGAAAATAATATATCCAATAAGGGGTTAATATCCAAAATTTATAAAGAACTCATAAAACTCAATATCACAAACAAACAAACATCAATCAATTTTAAGAGAGGGCAGAGGACTTAAATAGAAACTTGTCTAAGATATATGAATGGCCAACAGACACATCAAATGATGATCAACATCACTAATCATTAGGAAAATGAAAATCACAACCACAATGAGATAGCACCTGACACCTGTCAGAACAACTACTACCAAAAAGTGTTGGCCAGATGTGCACTGATAGTGTGATTGTAAATTACGACAGCCCCTAAGGAAACAATATAGAAATTCCTTTAAAAATTAAAAATAGAATTGTTGTAAGACCCAGCAATATCAGATGAAAATTGAAACAAGATAAGTGTTCATTGCTTTTGAACATGGAATATTTTACTACCATGTTTTTTTTCAAATTTATTTTCAATATGTATGTTGTGAATCCATACCTTTTGGTGTACAGTTATGTGTTTTGACAATGAAGATTTAGATAATACTACTGTAATTTAGATAGAGAGAATGGTTCCATTATGTCCTGTGCACACACACATATTTGTGTTAATCCTTGGTAGTTCAATCCTCCTTACCCTTTACCTTGACAATAACTAATCTTTTCTGGGTCCCTATAGTTTGCCTCAACCAGAATGTCACATGAATGGAATCACATGGTATGTGGCCACCTTTGAGTCTTTTTCACATAATGCATTCGACATCCATCATGTTGTAGCATATATTAGTACTTTATTTTTAAAATACTTAAGATAATAAAGCACTTTTATTTTATTTTATTTATTTTATTTTTAAAATATATTTTATTGATTTTTTACAGAGCAGAAGGGAGAGGGATACAAAGTCAGAAACATCAATGAGAGAGAGACATCGATCAGCTGCCTCTTGAACGCTCCCTACCGGGGATGTGCCCACAGCCAAGGTACATGCCCTTGCTGGAATCGAACCCAGGACCCTTCAGTCCGCAGTCCGATGCTCTATCCACTGAGCCAAACCGGTCTCGGCAATAAAGCACTTTTATAACTTTATAAATATTATATACCAAAGCTACAATAATTTTCCTATTGAAATGCATTCCTTTATAGATCTGGAAATAGAACAAAGACGCCCATCATCAGTCATTCAGGTTCTAGCCAAAGCAAAAGCTTTTGAATAAAAAATAAGAGCTATCAAGATTGAAAGAACTCCCATGAAGCTATAATATTTGCAGATGGTATGATCATTTACATAGAAAAATCATCAGACCTGTCATATAAGATTCTGAAATACTTATGAGTAAGCTCAATATGCAAAAACCAATAGCACTACTTCTTTTTTCACAAACTGATATATTCACTTATTTAATATCAGGAGTAACCAACTTGAAAATATAATAGAAATTAAATGCCATTCATAGTAACTGTAATATATCCAAAAGTATTTAGAAATTGTCTTGATCAAAAGTACACAATGCCTTTACAAAGAAAAAATTAAAACTATTATGGTATAAGAGTAGATTTAAATAAATAGTGATTTTCACCTTGTTTATAGATAATATTATAAATACATGTGTTTAGGCTAATGTAGAAATTAAGTGTAACTCCCAATAAAAATACTAGCAGGATCAGCAAAATTATTTTAATTAATTTAAAAAATGTATACCCCCAAAATAAAAAATCATGCATACATCACTAAATCCACTTCAAAAAAGTAGATCATAGAAAACCTTACAATAATTAATACACATTATAGTTTATAGCAATATAAGCAGCATAAATTTGCCACAGAAATAAATAAATAAATGAATAAATCAATATAAGCAGCATAAATTTGCCACATGAATAAATAAATAAATAAATAAATAAACAAACAAACAAATGAGTCAGAGTAAAGAGCTTACAAGCAGACCTGTGCATACATATGCAGATGCTCTATACATGATAAAATAGTAATACAAATCTATAATGGAGTATTTATGTAAAAGATATTTGGGAAAAATATGTTCATTATAAGGAGAACAATAAAATTGAAACTCTATCTTGTACTGTATTCAAAAATTAATTCCAAACAGATTTATAGCCTACATATAAGAAGTAAAAAATAATACTAGTAAAATAAATTAAGAAAATATATTTGTTACCCCAGGGGTGAGCATGTGATTTTTAAATAAGACTCAGAAAGCACACAGTATAAAACAAATAATAAAGGAATTATTGGCCTTTCCCTGGAAATTATTTAAATTCACGGTAGTTTACTATCGATAAAACTAAAGTACCAGTTATACTTTGGAAGGATATTTACAATTCTAAAAGGGGTAATATCAAGAAAATGAAAGTTATTCCTGCAATCATTTAGACAAAGGCAAACAGAAAGTGGACAGAAAATTCAAAAAAATAAAGGCCATAGAATGGAAACCAATATTTATAGCAAGAATACAATTAATCAGAAAAATGCAAATTAAAACTATCATGAGATATTAAGTTATACTCACCTAATTGGATGCGGAAAGGATAAAATGGGATGTTTACTAGTGGAAATGTGTAAAATGGTTCAGCCAAACAAAGAGCAATCTGGCATGATCTTACCTAATAATAGACAAACATGTAAATTGACCATACCTCTGCTATGCCCATAGCCAATCAGAGTGAGTATGCAAATTAACCCAACAAAATGGTGGTTAATTTGGATACACAGACACCCAGCACCTATGTCCCAGGAACATCCTGGCACCCAGGTCACTGTGAGGTAAGCCATCAGAGCCAAGGGGACAGGGATGGAGCCAGCGATCTGATGGGCCTGAGGGTCCCCTGCCCAGAATGATAGCCTTATACCAAAGGCTTTTGGCCTGAGCAGCTGGGGCAGGGGCAGAGCCTGCGATTGCACGGGGCTGGGAGACCCCTGCCCAAGGCCAAAAGACTCTGTAAGCCATTAGTAGGACATCGCTAGTTTACTATAATCATGCATGTGCTGAATGTAGGAAACTTCAGTCCCACTATTGTGTACACACTTCAGCACAGTAGTCTTCAAAATGAGATTCTTCTGGGGATACAGAAAAAATTGTCAGGGAGGTATGCAAGCTCAAATAATTTTTAGTGAATCTGTTATCTGATCTTCAAGTTTCTTGTATTCTTAAATTAATCTACTGGTTTTCTTCCTTCCCACTACCTCTTTGATTATTGCTTTTCTTCCACTTTAAAAAGAAAGGCAATGCCAACTACCTCTTAGCATCCTAGAGTTTTACTATTATTGTCTTAACTAGCTGGATAATTAATATTAATAATAGGAAAAAAGCAAATGGTAGTCCAGGCATTATAAGCATTGTCATCGGGCAGCTTCACCAGGAAGCCGCAGGTTCACATTCTCCACAGGGAACCACCAGTCCCTTCCCTGCAAATCATTGGGTGAAGGAATCAAACAAAAGGGAAGATAGGCACATGAGCAGTGATGTCTGGGTGAGGTAGGGAAGGTGCTTGCCTGTCAATCTAGTCTGGGAAAAAGAGAAATGGTTAAGAGGCAGAACCATTACAAGTTTATGAAATCCTAAAGAGTTAATTTGTTAAGCTCCTGGTTATTAGCCTGAGACAAAGGATTCTTTCTCTTGTTCTTCATGCTTTGTGCTGCTTCCTTCTGCTTGCTTGCTATGTGACCCTCACTCACCTATCATGGAGCCCATGTACAATGAACTGCAGCTGGGAACACAAGCTAAGCTAGCCAGATGCTGGACTGGACTGTGTTTAATACAGATTGAAAACACTGGGAAGTGGCTTTAATTCTAGCTCTGCTGAAGACAAGATGAGACTTTTTTCCATGGAAGAATGGAGGGAGATGGGACCTTGGAGGGGAACACCCCTTAATGTTACATAATCAATAAAGCTTTCCATGATACCTCTTCCTCCCCTGCAGGTCTCAAGAAATTCTTGTTCCTGCAATAACTCAATAAGCTCCACTTGCCCCAGCATTAGGTGGGGACACAGAAGGCATACCACCAATAACATTACTATGGGAGAGTGTGCCAGAATTTGAAAACCTGAATCCCTGATTCAGAGGGATAATGTGAAATCTGAAGACAATATGTTACAGTAGAAGCAGGGTGATTTGGTCAATGGTGTGATATGCTGAATTCAAATATTTAAAAGAAAATGGAAGAAGAGTGAAGACAGGTTTTTTTATGACCTAAATTTTTCTTCCCTTTACTATTGTCAAAGAATGCATATATAGATTAACATTATATGTTTACTAGTTGCCCAGGCATGAAATTTGTGCATGGGGAAGGGAGGCCCATCAGCCCGACCTGCACCCTCTCCAATCCAGGAGCCATCAGGGATGTCCTACTGACAGTTTAGGTCTGTGTTTCTTTGCTCTCTGTGGGGCCTGGCTCCTTTGCTGCTGCAGTGGCACTGAAGCTCCCACAATCCTCTGTCCACTCTCTGTCTGTGGGCCCTGGGGGCTGTTGCAGCTACATGAATGAAGCTGCCTCACCCTGCTGTCTGCTCTCAGTGGTGGGGCTGAAAGGACCAAGAAACTCTAGCAAGGCTGAGAGAGGACTGGGCACTGCCATCCTGTGGCTATGGATGCCACCATCTTGGTGAAGGTGTGATGGTCAGTTTGCATACTCCCTTTTTATTAAATAGAATGTTAAAAACTTACATAAGAGAGTGTTATGTTTGACCATTGATTTAAATTCTTTAAAAAATGTTTATAAATTTTCATATAATATACTGAAGCATTTATACTTGAGACATGATTGTAAGTAAGAAAGAAAAAATTAAATTTTAATTTATATACAATATTTTCTTGCAGAGAGTTCTGATAGAATAATCAATAACATGCTTTCAAACTTAAAAAAATACATTTCATTATAATAAAATTATGTGATGGTTGTGAATGGGAAACAAGTTCAAGGAGAACAAGCATGAATGTAAAATGATAGGTAGTTATTTGTTTAGGTATTTTTACCCTTTTTTAAAGTTATGGTGATTAGCAAAACTCCGTGCTGTTATTGTTGTCTCTAAATATCACTTATATTTCAAACAAATAACAACAACAACAACAACAGCAACAAAACCTGTTTTTTTGGAAAATAGTTGATTCCACATCTGGAGCAGGGTGATTATAGGAAGAGCCTTGCCTTGCATGAATAGCAGACAATATCAAAGAATACTAGGATCATAATATTAAAGGACAAAAGCCAGCTTAAAGAGACTCCCATAGCCAAAAATTGGAAAATATGATAAAAATATGATTGCATTATTTTGAAACATACATAAAAGTCCAGAATTCACAGTAATTAAAAAATACTCATTCATAACCCTTGAAGGTTACTAGGGCAATGCCTCATTATTATGAAAACTGATTAAAATAAAAGTTCAAGTATTTGCATTATCTTTCCTATGAGGTTGTTTTCTCAGAGTAAGCAAATAGTGGATAAGGAAGAGGCCTTCTTTATAGAAAAATTCAGACAATAAATACAGGAAAAATCATAGAATTAGAAATGGATAGATTTGCACAATGTTGTAGCCTTAATGAAATACTGGTTATAATAATCATAGACAGCTGCTAAAACTATTTGACTATATTATAGTGAATTTTAAATGAATGGATCAGGCTGGAAAACATGAATCTTAATGTTTGTGATAGTAGGACAACCTGCTATTATGTGCCTCCCAATGTGATGAACAGAAAAAAAGTATCACCCATGAAGTATTCCTGCAGAAGAATGAGAATAAGAAGGAAGGAGGAGGAGGAGGAAGAGGAGGAGGAGGAGGGGAGAGTAGGAGGAGGAGGAGAAAGACACACACACACACACACACACACACACACAATCCTTAACTTTATTAATTCATTAGATCTAAGTTTAAGTTTCAAGGAAATGTGGGAGAAAAGAAAAACATATGAAACAACACCTTGAAGATATAATTGTAAAGCTCATTAACATATCTAGAATATGGGAACTTACATATAACAAAAAGATACAGTTTCTTCTACTAATAAATTTTATTAAGGTAAATAAAATTGGAATATAAAAATTAAAAAAAATAAAACAAATGTTTAAAAAATAAAGTGTTATAGATTTCAAACAGACTCAAGGGATCAACCACAGGCAGGCAGTGCCTGGGCCTTTGCTGGATCCTAATTAAAATAAACCAAACCATTTTTAAACAAAGGTGGTAAATTAACAGAACTGAGCATTGGGCATGGTCAAGACTACTGTAAAGTGTGCTGGTATTGTGCTTTCTGTATGTCAGATAGACACTGAAAATATTTGTGAATAATATGATATCTGATTTGCTTTGGAAAAAAATGAAAATCGCACAATGCATAAACTTATAATAAAACAGATTTTAATGTGAAATTAATAATGTGCAGTTGTTCTTGAAAAGAGTTACCATTTTTCAAACTATGTTTAGTGGTATATTGTGCATAACATTTGAAAACTTGTTCTACAGAAATTCTCTTCTAGGTACATGACCCTTCTTCCCACCTGAGTCCAGTTTTAAGAAAAAATCCACTCTCTTAGCCTCTGTTTCATTGGTGGCTAGTCATGTGACCCAATATTGACCTGCAAAATAAAGAGCTGATATTGCTGGAGTACTCTGTGAAATACTTCCTTCCATAATGAAATGAGATAAAGTGCTCCCTTGTTGCCCTGACTCTTATACCCTGCCTTCATGACTTTTGTATAGCACCGTGTCTGGACAGGATGCTAGAAACTGCTGCTGCTGTCCTGTGACAAAGGGGAGAGACCTCATCTGAGGATGACAGAAAAACATTGCAAGCTGTGCTCTGTGGAATCCGAATTAAGACAGTGTTTGGACATCAATACCTATGAAACAAAATTGGAGAAGTCAGGTTGGGCAGAGGGAGAAACCAAACTCTACTGCAGGCCCCACAAAGCCACAGTTAAAATGTGAGGTTAGAGTTAAACCCTAACCTCAACCTCACTCAGTCACTAGAGGCAAGTTTTCCTGGGAAGAGGTGGCTTCTACTGGTTGAGGTTGACCCTCAAGGAGCTGGTAGCTAAGGGCTGTTGCTGAATGCATGCCATCCAGCTGGGCTGCTAGTACTTCCTTGAAAGGGGACCTTCCCCTGTGTGTCTACCCGAGAACCCAAGTTCTTTTTTCTTTCTTTTTTTTTAAGTAATGGGATAGAGTACACACTGGTCATTCTGCTACTTTTAGAATTTAAAATATGCATATTAATCCCACCATTTCTAGGCAGTTCTAAAGCCAAAAAATATCCGTAGTCCTTTTTGCAGGTTGGGGCTACTTAGGGTAACACAGTATATGTAGTTTTACTATTGTCCAGTTGAACCTGAGTTCTTGATGTTATTGTTGAGCCTCTACCAGGCGTGAGGAACGTTTGACTCCCTGGCCATATAAGGCCTGATAAATCATTTGGTTTGGCACTGCCAAGGCATTAGGGGAAAGGTAATTAAATGTTTGAGCAAATGTAACAGGCTAATTTGTAAGTTGATAGTTTTGTATGGACTGTGAATGATATTATAAATATCCAAATGGCCCTTGGTAGAAAAAAAGTTTCCCCAACCCTATATGCTATTTCTTTTGTTAGACAGTCCAGAGAGGTGAAGTGTGGGTAGGAGTGATTTGAGAGGTAGAGGATGGCAGAAGTATCCTGCTTGGGGCTTGTTCTGAAGGGGAGGCATGTTCAGATATAAGGGTGAAAGAGTTTCAAATGCTAAAGGGCCCTCCCTCTATTACTTGCTAAGTGGTTAAGATTTTATCCAACATTGTTAACATCAATGGGAACCAAAGGAAGAATTTTAAGCAGAAGAGTCAGATCAGATTTTCAATTTTGATAATCACTTGTTTACTTTAGATTTCAATGATACAAGGCTTGGGGCAAGTGGAAGAGGCAAGAGATAGGGTAGCATGCCTTGAGAGGCACCAGCAATAAGAATTAGTAAATGTAGCTTGAGCCATGTTTTTGTTTCACACAATAGCTGCCCAAAGGTGCTGATATAATAGAGTAAGATTTGCCAGAGAGAAATATTAGATATTGGTGAGCCTGGAGCACAGTGCATACTGTTGGGTCAAGTGATAATCAGGATGGTTCCTATTTATTGGGTATAGTTTTTCCAAAATGCTGGAAAAATTATATGTGACATAAATGCATCTATTCATATGGGAAGTGCATAGTAAGGGCCTGCTTTGTGGATTGAGCTGAGCCCATGTTTAAAATCAACTTTGTTGTATGTAAGGAGCTTTACTCTGAGAAAACATGCTTACTTCTCTCAACCACAGTATCTACTTCAGGTCTATTGGAGAATTAAGTGAGAAAAGTGATATGAAGTGCCTAATATGTAATAAATCCTAAGTAGATATAAGCTACTGTGATTACTTGTGTCATCCAGCTCATATGAAAATTAAATTAAAAAATAAACAAATTAGTTATAAAGAAGGATAGATTTATCAACATTTAGAAGGATAACAAAAGAAAAAAAAAGATTTAAGACTAGTAATACATACACAAATGCCCCATTACTTATAAAGGGTGACTATAAAATTCATAAATCTGAATAAAGTACGCATGAACCTTCCAGCTATGTTATAAGAAATTATTTGTGTGTATAAGTGCCTCACAAATTTAATATAATAATATTATTATTACATTTTGTCCAATTAAATCCTGTTATCTCTTTATTTTCACACCAGACCCCTTTGTTTTCATGATAAATATGTATTCTATATATTCTAGAAAACTTCCTTGCTAAGGACAATTTAAGTTTAAAGTAAATCTATTTATTTTCAAACTTTGTAATTTAGATTCCTATTTGCAATTGTAATCTAAATACCTGTGTTTTCTGGTGTCTTAGGCTCTATAGCAGTAGTTCTCAACCTACAGGTTGAGAACCACTAGCAGGGTCGCCTAAGACCATCAGAAAACACAGATATTTACATTATAATTCATAACAGTAGCAAAATTATTGTTATGAAGTAGCAGTGAAAATAATTTTATGGTTCTGGGTCACCACAACATGAGGAACTACATTAAAGGATCGAGGCTTTAGAAAGGTTAAGAACTACTGTTTTAGACCAAAGTAGAGAAAAATGGGTAAATCACATTTATACAGGACACAAGGTGGGAGTAGGGGAACCATCAGACAGGATTAAAAAAGTTTGTGACAAGCTAAAAAATGGATGCAAACTAACAAGATGTGATTACGTATAGATTCATAGGAAACCCTGCCATAAAGTTTAAGACTCATGGCCTTGGGAAAACTTGATTTAATAGATTTTCTTAGGGCAGTGGTTGGCAAACTGTGGCTCGTGAGCCACATGTGGCTCTTTGGCCCCTTGAGTGTGGCTCTTCTACAAAATAGCATGGCCTGGGCGAGTCTATTTTGAAGAAGTGGCGTTAGAAGAAGTTTAAGTTTAAAAAATGTGTCTCTCAAAAGAAATTTCAAATCATTGTACTGTTGATATTTGGCTCTGTTGACTAAATGAGTTTGCCAACCACTGTCTCAGGAAAAAGAAGGCTGACTTTCTGATCATATAACAAAGGAAATAAGAGTACTGAATTATACTATAGTGTACTCTATGTCAATACTGCTGAAAAACAATCCATTGTCTCTCAGAATACATTAATAGAGTAAGTCACTAAGTCCACCAAAATATTATCTACTAGAAGCCTGGTGCACAAAATTCATGCATGGGGGTGGGAGGGTGTTCCTCAGTCCATCCTCTCCAATCTGGGACCTTTCAGGGATGACCAACTGCAGGTTTAGGCCTGATCTGGGGATTGAGTCTAAACTGGCCATCGGACATCCCTCTCACAATCTGGGACAGCTTGCTCCTAACCATTTGTCTGCCTGCTTGCCTGATTGCCCCTAACCACTCTGCTTGCCAGCCTGATAGCCCCATAATTGCTCTCCTGCTGGCCTGATTGTTATGTAACTGCTTCCCTGCTAGCATGATTGTCTCCAACTGCCCTCCCCTGTGGGCCCAATCACCCCCAACTGCCTTCCCCTGTGGGGCTGAGGGGATAGGGACTCTGGCTGGATGAAGCATGGCTGGGGGGACTTTGGGACTGGCTGGATGAGGTGGGGCTGAGGGGACTGGGGGACTCTGGCTGGATGAGACAGGGCTGAGGGGACTGGGTGCTGCCATCTTGTGGTTGTGGGCACCATCATCTTGTGAGGGTATAGCAATCAATTAGCATATTCCCTCTTTATTAGATAAGATTATGTGCATGGCATTGTGCTAATCTCTATGAGAAATTCAACACTGTGTAGAAGGTCTAAAATTTCACTAGATCAAGAGATAAAATGGCCCAGATGTCCTTCATATAATTATGGAGGCCCTTCCATGGGTAAGGCATGGTCATGGTTATAGAGTGGCAACAGATAAAAAACACAGCCAGTAATTAGAAACAGTCTGTCATTTATTACAGGTTATAAAATGAGGAGATATTGTTTACTTAAATTTTGAGATTTTAGGCTTATCACAAAATATAGCTGCTCGGGAAAATCCAATTCAGTAGGTGAATATATATATACGCACACACATTCCTATACAGATAAGTCACAGTTAAATATTCAGAGGGTTTACCTCTGACCAAAGTAAAAAGGGTGGCTGCTTCACCTTTGTATTAGCATAAATAACCCAAATTCAATTGACAGGTCTCAGATCTTCAGCTATTCCAGCCTCTCTGATTGCTCCAGATCTTGTTTCTTCCTTTCTTTAATCATCAGTTCTCATTTAACAAAGTTGATTTCTGAATTGAGTTTGATTTTGAGGAGATTTAATGAGTTCATTTGGTAATTTACCTGATTAATTGACAAGACAAAGGCTTAAGAAGTGAGATAATATCCCCTATCCTTCAGAGCAATTTTTGGTTGTTTTGTTTTGTTTTGTCTTACCTGAGGTGACAACCCTGAAGTCAGCTGAGTTTTTTTTTTGGCAGCTCTATTTTAATCTTGGTTAGATACACTTCATCGATCCTGTTGTCTTGGACCTTGCTTTCAGGCAACTCGATACACATGCAAATTCAGCATGCATTCACTCTGTATAACCATTTCTCTTTCCTTTCACTTTTTATCTACATAGATTTATGGTTAGCGAAATGCCATTGTCATGGTTTACTTAAAAATTTGTGCAACCATCCCCACAACTTGCACATTGTTTTTGAGCAATAGTAAATAATAATAGCCAACATTTACATAGTGGTTATGCTTATTGCAGACCTAGAAGTCTTCAAAGTACTTTACATAGTATAACGTACTTAATCCCTCAAACAAGCCTATAATGTATTCACTATTGCCATACAGAATTATCTCAAAATGATTTTAAGACAATCTCTGTTCTATTTTTGTCCATAGGTCCCTAAATAATCAAGTTTTAGTGAAAAAAAAACTAAGAGAATTATATATATATTTACTATGGGCATTGTATGTCGTACAATTTGATGGATGTCAACAATTTTCAGTAAGAAGAGGGAAAAAAAGGTAAAGAGAATGAGAAAGTGAAATGCACATTCCATGTACAGATAACTATGAATAAAGCTCTAAAGTAAGGGAATGCAAGGTGTGTTAGGAAGATATCCAGGCAATAGGCTGGAAATCAATCACAAAGGCTTTGAATGCCATGCTGAAAACTTTGGGCTTTAATATGAACAGAAATAGATCATTTCAGGAATAGAATGCTTTATCCCTTCACATGGAAAATAAACAATGGAAAACAAATCCACTTTACTGATCATCATCTCAAAGCAAATTATAGCCACCCTTCCTGGAAGAGTCTAGCCTTCATGATAGTTCCTAACTAAATACTAAAATTAAAAGGCCTAAAAACCTTTCGTGCTTCTTCACTGCTGAATGACTCTGAGCTACTAGTATATGACAAACTGACACAGCCAACCCAAGCACACCTTATTCACTTATCAATAACTGAATGCCACAAACCACAGTTATTCTCCATGTTTCTGGAAGCTGGTTATACAAACTTTACATGAACTCATGTAAGTCAGGATTGACTATATGAAAAAAAATGATATTTGTACAAGCAGGTCAGAATTGTACTTTCAAGTGAGTGTTTTGCTTTGTGGACAGTAACTTGTACTTTACTGGCGATGCTCTTGTCAAAATCCTGCAGGAAATGACTTTCAAACCCAAGTTCTAAGCCACATGAGAAAAACAGTTTTCTTATTTTACCCATGTATTTTGTTACTGAGGTTTAATTAAATCAAAGTCCAACAGTTTTTGACTGTTTAGAAAAATAAATATGGAGATTCATTATCTGTTATAGAATAGCAGCTACCATTATCCAATAATTAATGTGTTCTGGGAATGTGGTGATAAGTGATATAGGTATATGATCTATTGCATATCTTAAACCATGAGATTAGTTTGATTTAAGTAGGTTAAATATCAATTAAAAAGTCACACAGTTAGACATCATAAAGTAGAGGAGAAATAAATAGTCTGTGAAATAGAATGTAGAATATTTAAAATTAATATTTAGGTAGCACAATAATTAAGAGTTGGTAACATGAGTAAAAATGTTTAGATTTAAAATCTTGGCTCCCACAGTTGATGTCTGATCTTGGGCTGTTTATTTGCAACTTCCCATAGTTTCCTTATCTTTAAAATTATAGTAATTATTTTTGTACTATACTATGTATACTTAAGAAAATACTTGGTGCTGGGCTTGGCTGGTGGGTCTAGGGAGGTTCAGTTGGGAAGCTCCCTATGGCCCCTGATCCTTCAGGAGGCCAGACAAGCTTCTTCACATGGCAGTGTCTAGGGAGAAATCTAAAAGAGCGAAAACACAAGCTTTAAGGCTTCTTGGTGCTTAAGCTCAGAACCTTCATACCATTCCACCACATCCTTTTAGTCAGAGCATCTCACAAGGACTGTTCAGATTCAAAGGGAAAAAAATAGACTCCACTTTCTAATAAAAAGAGTAACAGTCACATCATTAAGGAGCATGCATATAAAAAGAAACGGGTGTATATTCTCCAGTAATGTTAGGGAGCTATGACCTCAGGATAATGATAATCTAATTCTGAAGAACTTTAAGAGAAAAATAATAAGATGATCAAATTCACTTTTAGATGACTACTCTGTCTAAAGTATGGACAATACCTCTGGCCAGATGGGTCTGTTGGTTGGAGCATCTTTTCCTACACCAAAAGGCTGCTGGTTCAATTCCCCACCAGGGAAGGAACACACAGGCTTGGGGTTTGATCCTTGCTCAGTGGGCCTACAGGAAGCAGCTGATTAATGTTTCTTTCTTGTATTAATGTGTTTCTCTTTCTCTCCCTCCCTTCCTCTCACTCTAAAAAAAAAAATCAATTAAAGGAAAACAACACATCCTCTGGTGAGGATTTAAAAAAGCGAGTGTGGAGAATAGATGGAGAAAGAAAAATGTAGGGACAGAGAAATCCATCTGAGGTTCAATTACATTACCGCATTCAGAGGCGATGGTGGCCTGACATAGACAGGGGCAGGGGAGCAGATGGAAGTGGACAAATGGAGTAGCTCTTATAAGATACAGAATCTTGACTTGGCAAATATGAATGGATCTGGGAATAATATGTCTTATTAACTTGCCATCTTTCTCATCACCTGAGTTAATGAATCCGCAGCCAAACTAAATAAAGCCAAGGTACTGCAAGCCATGGGTTTAAAAGGAATGAGAAAGAAGCAAATTAAAGTTTGCTGAAAATGGCAAGATTCAGCTGCTGGTGACACTTATTACTGTCCGTGTGTCCAGTGATACTGTGGAGTGGTGGGGAATCTATTAAGAATTACTTGATAGCATCCTTTTACAATGTCATTTCCAATCGGACTTTAATTTACATTTGATAAATTATGCGATGTTTAATAAAGTAAGTGAAATCTTTTAGTATTCTAAAGTACAGCACTATATTTTTTGGCAGCTTAAAAGTTTTAAACATAGAATTTCACATACCCTGGTTCAGTAATAAGCTTTCCAAAAGGTGAGACCTGTGGAAATGAGTTATTCCATCTCCTTGTCAATTTTTTAAAAGCAATTTCTACATTAAGTCCTGTTCCCATACAAACCATAATGGGGACGTCTGATGTGCCTACAGTAAATGCTTACAGTAAGTTAACATTTAATCAGGAATGTTTGTTTTAATCCTCACAGAGATATTAAAGGTAAGCATTTTTATGGCAATTGAAATGGACTTTCTCTATTTGTAAGAAATGTGTACCTTAAGCCTGGGAAAGGGGAAGGAGTCCCTTGTAAATACCTCATTAAAGCACACTGAGACTCAGTTGATGGTACTTTTCCAAACAAGATCAACGCAGGCTCTCTCTGGATTTGTACAAGCCTCATGTGGGCCCCTCTAGCATGAACAGTGGAATTTAATTACGTGGCGGCTGACTGCTTCCAAGAAGCACGGAACTTATTGTTTTGATGCGTTGAAGCTATTGTGTTGAATAAATTAGGCCGGTCAGGATTCTTTACATAATTGGTCCTGCAAAACACCAGGAGCTAAGTGGACGCTGGGCCCTGACAGTCTGGAGCAGTCTTCTACTGCATGTAGGGTGGGGATTACAGCCTTGTTTCCATGAGATTCCAGTGTATTTCCAGTGATCTCCAGACATGCAAGAATAGTCTCAATTCACAGAATTTTTTGATTCCCTTAAAATGTACTGTATGCTTTTCTTATAAAATGATACAAAATATGAAATAATAAAGAAGTGAATATTTTAACACTTTGCTCTGGATTGCATAGATGCTTCCTTAGATACGAAGAATGGGGTTATGAGGGTTATGAATTACATATAAAAATTATATTCCATCCCATTGCATTTGATGTGGATTGAGAATAAGAGAAAGGGAGACATATGATTTTTGTATGTGCCATGATAAGTGCAGGTCAGTAGCTCATGGTGGGGAGGGGAACTCTTCCCTAAGACTCCTTCACCCCCTCTTCTGCCATCAGCATGTGGTCTGAATAGTCATAAAAGAGAAGTCACATTTAATGAGAAAGGAAGAAGAAGACAGAGATGAAGCAGGAATCTCTGTGGTACAAAAAAAAAAAAGATATTCCTTTGCCTAATAAATATTTATTGCAAGCGCCTGCCAATTACCTTTTAAAGATTTGCATGTGCATTCCATGCCTTTTGTTTTTTTCATGTCACAGTCTATTCAAGCTTTGAAGAGGGCATGTGTCAGGTAAATGCTGATTTACATGCAAATTATATTTGCCTTTAAGTGAAAAAACATACACAAATATTTATTATTTTCCTCATTAATTCCTACTTTTGAAAAAGTTTAAATATTCAATGTCAGATGAATAGAAAAGAGTTCATTGGGCTTTTGTTTGGCAAGCTTGTCCCTCCCTGTGTCTTTTATAAATCTGTGTTGATTGAAGTTAACAAGAACAACTCCTCCTTCAGCTTGTTTTTCATCATCTCCTTTCTGTTTACAGTTGGACCCTGGAAGAGTCAATGAATCCAAACTTATGTGTTTTGTTTGTACATATCTTAGGAGGGTCCCACTATATGCTCCCAAGAAAATACCTCTCTAAGGCCTGGACTGGGACAGGATCAGCCAAAGAAAGAAGGAGTGGGAAGGAGGAAGAGTCCAATGACAAAGCTGATGGCTTGAAAGTCCAAGGGTTAAAAAAAAAGTTTCTTACCAGTTTTTCTTCCACCTGAAAATTTTAAAGTGACTACCCCAGTATGAGAAATCCCATAACCTAGACCAGAGTTAGAAATGTTAGCCTAGATTTTTGTAAGAAATTATTGAACCAACAAAAAGTCTTGTCTCCATTTAAGATTTTCAACACAAGGAGGAAAACATCAGAGGTCATTGTGATCTTAAAATTTTCAGAAGGTTCTGGATTGTGAATTTTTTCTTTTTAATCCTCACCTGAGGATTTTTTTTCCCATTAATTTCTAGGGAGAGTGGAAGGGAAGGAGGAAGGGGGAGAGAGTGGAAACACACACACACACACACACACACACACACACACACAGAAAGATGGATGTGAGAGAGATACATTGATTGCCTCCTACCAGAACTGGAGAACCTGCAACTGAGGTATGTGCCCCTGACCGGAATCAAACCCTCAACCCTTCAGCCCATGGGCCAACACTGAGCAAAACCGGCCAGGGCTGGTTTGTGATCTTTAACTCTTGCTCCCTTCTCTTCCATATCCTTCACCTTGATATAGGTTCTTTCAGAAAGTTTTCTTAGTCCTATAGGTAATAACTAGGCAATTTCAAACTATTGGTTTGAAAAGATAAGGAATCCTTTCTGGGTAGAGAGCAAAAGGAAGAAATCTATACAAGAGAGACTGAAATATGCCCAGAGCTTAGGGACAAAAGAGTAATTGTGCCCTGGCTGGTTTGGCTCACTGGATAGAGCGTTGGCCTGCGGGCTGAAGAGTCCCAGGTTTAATTCTGGCCAAGGGCACATCCCTGGGTTGCAAGCTTGATCTCCAGTGGGGGACATGCTAGAGCCAGCTGATCAATGATTCTCATCGTTGATGCTTCTCTCTCTCCTTTTTACCTCTCCCTTCCTCTCTGAAATTAATAAAGAAATAAATATATGGTTTTTTTTTTCCAAAAAGAGTAATTACCAGGGAACAGTTAGCACAACGCAAGTAAGGGGTTACTGTGAATAATTATAACAACACTGGGGTCAGCTAGAAAGTAACTTGATAGTATTTTGGACTTGAGGAATTAAAGAGTTCCCTGTTTTTATTTAATAGCTGAGCTTTACAGTTGAAAAAAAGTGCTGAGAAATGCCAAAATCTCATAATTTGATGGATTTATCATAAAGCTAATAAAACTTAAGTTTTCAAGTTTTTCCCCATGCACAGACCCTGGTGAGTGCTGGGGGTTATGTGGTATTTTCAAGTGAGTGAAGAGGGAAAGGGAGGCAGCATAGTCAATGGGAGGTATTTCACCATGATTTTATGGGAAAGATTGCCTGTAGAGATTATAGAAATAAAAGACATGGATTCCCAAACCTTATATAATTTGTAGTTATTTGATATCAAATTCAAGGTAAAATTAAATATCATAAATATTTTTACAATTTTTTTATTATTAAAAGCGTTTCCTTATTTTTCAGCTTCCAGAACTCACAAAATCTGAATTTACCTTCATGTTTTATAAGAGGTGATCACTCTTAGGTATTTAAGCTGATTTAAAATAGTTAATTTTTGATAATTGCTTCAAATGGTTTAGGTTTATCCATTTCTGTTTTAAATTATTGATTTATTAATTTTAGAGGGAGAGAGGCAGGGAGGAGAGAGAGAGAGAGAGAGAGAGAGAGAGAGAGAGAGAGAGAGAGAGAGAGAGAGAGAGATGGATTTGTTGTTCCACTTATTATGCCTTCATTGGTTGCCTTTTGTTATGTGCCCTGACCAGAGATCAAACCCACAACCTTGGTGTGTCTGGCTGATGCTTTAACCAACAGAGCTACCCAGCCAGGGCCTAAGTTTATCCATTTCAAAGAAAGAGTTGTGAAGATACAGAAACACATGGTTACAGAGATGATAAAAATGTTTATAATGTGGTCATGATGCCTTACCACCACATGGTGGCAACATGCCTAAAATACAGTATAAATGGTTTCATTTGCTTCAAGTATTAAAACAATGTTTACATTTTGTTTGTCAGTTTATTTTGCTCATTGAGGGGACACCTGAAATAATCTCAACATTAAAAAATTTAATGAAAATAAATAAAATAAAAAACAATGTTTACAAAAGGGGGGCTTGCACATATAAAACAGTAATAACTTGGGTTTTACTTGTTGATATTGTGATAGAATTTTATTGAATTAATTATTAATTTGATAGACTAGAATCCTGCTTTGTTTTTACTTTTTCAGAATACATCTGGCCTTTTATTAGGAATCTGGATGTGTTAAAGGAAGATTAAAGTAAGTTCTGGGCAACAAGAATTATATAGTAGATGCTTATCGATTACCCACAACTTGAGGAAAGGGGAAGGGAAGGCAAGGAGGCTAAGCACACTCTTTCATGCTTCACGCTTTTAAAGAAAACAAAAAATGCCAAATATTATCATTTATTGCACTATTGCTGAGATCATGATGCATTCCTTAGCTATTGAAATACTTAGAATTAAATTAAAACTTAGACATATAAGAAACTTGCTGATCTTATACCTTACAATAGACTAGATATTATAATTTGGAGAAAAACTGTCTCAGGCCTTTTTCAGTGTGTTGCTGATTTCCACCTTATGTTTTGTGGTAGGCTGGACACCTTTGTGGGGCTTTAGTTTAGATGGACTATATGTTCCTGAACAAAAAAGAAACTCACAGATTCTCTGTATACTAAACAGGCCGTTGGCAATAGCTAAACAGCTGTTGGCTGTATGATACATATTTGGCTAAAAACAAACCCATCTGTATTTAATGCATTATTGCCAAAGTGTAGTAACATGCTGTTTCCAATCTGAAAACACTGTTACCCTCATGTGAACGATCAAATTGAAAATCTCACAACATGGCTCTTGCACTTCTTGGCTATGCAAGCGGAAAACCTAGGAGTGTGCCCAAGGACTGCAGAGTCGCTTTCCAGTTGCTATTTTCAAGGCAAGGAGGATAGCAGTAGATGGGTGCAGTCTAGAGAGTGCTTTCCCCTGGTAGATACTTGACCATACTTTTCAAAATAAATCCTTAGTGTCTATTACTTCCTGTAAATGTATTACATAATCTTTACCCTTACTGATTAAGAAGTAATAGATTCTGAATAGTAGATAATTGGAAAATACAAAAAAAAAAAATGAAAAAAATTACACTTTGCCTGGTTGAAATGGCTTAGTAGTTGAGCATTGAACTCTGAACCAGGAGGTTATAGTTCATTTTTTTATTTTTTCTTAAATGTATTTTATTGATTTTTTATAGATAGGAAGGGAGAGTGGTAGAGAGTTAGAAACATCTATGAGAGAGAAAAATCTATCAGCTACCTTTTGCACATTCCCCACTGGGGATGTGCCCGCAACCAAGGTACATGGCATTGACTGGAGTCGAACCTGGGATCTTCCAGTCCACAGGCTGAAGCTCTATCGACTGAGACAAAATGGTTAGGGCAGGAGGTCACAGTTTAATTCCCAGTCAGGGTACATGCCCAGTAGGAGGTATGCTGGAGGCAGCTGATCAATGATTCTCTCTCATCATTGATGTTTCTATATCTATCTCCATCTTCCTTCTTCTCTGACATTAATACAAATACATATTTTTTAAAATTACCCTTTATCCAACCACAGAGTTTATTTGGATGGGTCACTTATTTATTTATTTAGTTATTATTTATTTATTTATTATTATTGTCTAAAGTTTTACACGTTTCCTTTTTCCCCACTTGATCACCCCTGCCCCAGCCATTCCCACCCTAGGTAAGCCCCCACCACCTCAGTGTCTATATCCATTGGTTATGCTAATATGTATACATACAAGTCTTTTGATTGCTCTCTAACCCCCTACCATACTATTTGTCTCTGGATCAATTCTTGTTCATCAAATTATGTTGATCATTATATCTCACATAGGAGTGAGATCATGTGATATTTATCTTTCTCTGGCTGGCTTATTTCATTTAGCATAATGCTCTCCATTTTCACCCATCCTGTTGCAAGTGGTAAAAGTTCCTTATTTTTTACAGTGGTATAGTATTCCATACTATAGCTGTACCACTGTTTTGTAATCCACTCATCTGATGATAGGCACTTATGTTGTTTCCAAATCTTAGCTATTATAAATTGTGCTGCTATGAACATAGGGGTGCATATATCCTTTCTGATTAGTGTTTCTGGTTTCTTGGGATATAGTCCTAGAAGTGGGATTACTGGCCAAATGGAAGTTCCATTTTTAACTTTTTGAGGAAACTTTATACTGTCTTCCACAGTAGCTACACCCGTCTGCATTCCCACCAGCAGTGCACAAGGGTTCCTTTTTCTCCACATCCTTGCCAGCACTTGTCACTTGTTGATTTGTTAATTATAGCCATTCTGACAGGTGTGAGATGGTATCTCACTGTTGTTTTATTTGCATCTCTTGGATAATTAGTGACTTTGAGCTTGTTTTCATGTTTCTTAGCCTTCTGTATGTCCTGTTTTGAAAAGTGTCTATTTAGGTTCTTTGCCCATTTTTTAATTAGGTTGTTTATCTTCCTTTTGTTAAATTGTATGAGTTCCCTGTAAATGTCGGAGATTAAACCCTTATGAAAGATAACATTGACAATATGTTCTCCCATGCAGTGGACTTTCTTGTTGTTGTTGTTGGTTTTTTTTTTTTTATGGTTTCTTTAGCTGTGCAGAAGCTTTTTATTTTGATGTAGTCCCATTTGTTTATTTTCTACTATCTCCATTGTCCTAGGAGTTGTGTCTGTAAAGATATTGCTATGACATATGTCTGCTATATTGCTGCCTATGAAGTCTTGTAGGAATTTTATGGTTTCCCGTCTTACATTTAAGTCCTTTAGTCATTTTGAGTTTATTTTTGTGTATGGTGTTAGCTGGTAAATCTAGTTTCATTTTTTTACATGTGTCTGACCAAATTTCCCAGCACCATTTACCGAAGAGACTGTCTTGACTCCATTGTATGCTTTTGACTCCTTTGTTAAATATTAATTGAGCATAATGGCTTGGGTTGATTTCTGGATTCTCTGTTCTGTACCATTGGTCTATATGTCTGTTCTTGTGCCAGTACTAGGAAGTTTTGAGAATCATGGCTTAGTAATGTAGCTTGATAGCTGGTACTGTGATCCCTCCAACTTTGTTCTTCTCACTCAGGATTACTGTGGCTATTTGGGGTCTGGTTTTATTCCAGATGAATTTTTAGAGAGTTTGTTCTAGATCTTCGAAAGGCATTCTTCGAAGATTGCTTTGGGAAGTACGGACATTTTAATGATGTTGACTCTACCAATTCATGAACATGGTATGTTCTTCCATTTGTTTATGTTTTCCTCTATTTCTCTCTCTTTTTTTAATGTCCTGTAGTTTTCCAAGTACAGGTCTTTTATGTCCTTAGTTAAGTTTATTCCAGGTATCTAAATTTTTTTTTGTTCAATGGTAAATGGGATTGTGTTTTTTTCTTTTTCTTTTTGTGAGTTCATTATTGGTATATAAAAAGGCCATAGATGTATGGGTATTAATTTTGTTTCCTGCTACATTGCCAAATTCATTTATTATGACTAGTAGTTTTATGATGGAGTCTTTGGGGTTTCTAAGTATAATATCATGCCATTTGCGATTAAGGACAGTTTCATTTCTTCTTTTCCAATTTGGATGCCTTTGATTTCTTCTTCTTGTCTGATTACTATGGCTAGCACTTCTAGTACTATATTGAACAGAGTGGTGAAAGTGGGCACCCCTGTATTACTCCCGTTTTTAGGGGAAAATGAGTTTAGTTTTTGCTCATTGAGTATGATATTGGCTGTAGGTTTGTTATATAAGGCTTTCATTATGTTGAGGTATGATCCCTCTATTCCCACTTTGCTGAGAGTTTTGCATCAAGAAAGGATTTTTCTGCATTGATTGATATGATTATGTGATTTTTGTCTCTTAATTTGTTTATGTAATGTATCACATTTATTGATTTATAGATATTGTACCATCCTTGCATCTCCAGAATAAATCCCACTTGGTCATGGTATATGATCTTTCTAATATAATGCTGAATCTGATTTGCTAGAATTTTGTTGAGGATGTTAGCATCTATATTCATCAAGGATATTCGCCTGTAATTTTCTTTTGTGTGTGTGTGTGTGTGTGTGTGTGTGTGTGTGTGTGTGTGTGGTGTTTTATCTGATTTTAGAATTAGGTAATGCTGGCTTCATAGAAAGAGCTTGGAAGTGTGCCTTACTCTTGATTTTTTTCCAAATAGTCTGAGGAGAGACTGATTGAGTTTTGGGAGCTTGTATTTTTCTAAAAATATGTCCATTTCATCTATATTGTCCTATTTGTTGGAATAGAGATGTTTATAGTATTTTTTCATAATCCTTTGTATTTCTGTGGGATCAGTTGTTACTTCACCTCTTTCATTTCTGATTTTATTTATTTGGGTCTTCTCTCTTTGCTTTTTGGTGAGCCTTGCTAGAGGCTCATCAATCCTGTTTATCCTTTCAAACTACCAGCTCTTGGTTTTGTATTTTTTTAAAACTCTCTGTCATTTATTTCTGCTCTAATCTTCAAAATTTCCTTCCTTCTGCTTATGCTGGACTTTTCTTGTTGCTCTCTTTCTAATTCTTTGAGTTGTAGGGTTAGATAATTTATTACCATTTTTTCCTGTGTGTTTTGGTAGGCCTGTAGAGCTATGAACTTCCCTCTCAAGACTGCTTTCACTATGCCTCATCGATGTTGAATTGTTGTGTTTTCATTGTCCTTTGTTGTCATGATGCATTTTATTTCTTTTTTGGTCTCTTTGGGAACCCCATCATTGTTTAATAACATGCTATTTAGCCTCCAAGTGTTTGATTTTTTAATTGTACTTGATTTTTTATTTTATGTCACTGTGTTCTGAGAAGATACTTGATATGATTTCTATCTTCTTGAATTTGAAGAGACTTTGCCTGTGTCCCAATATTTGGTCTATCTTTGAAAATGACCCATGAGCACTTGAGAAGAATGTATATTCTGTGGCTTTGGGGGTGTAATCTTTTGAAGATGTCAATTAATTTCATCTGATCTTCTAAATCATTTAGGTTTTATATTTCTCTGCTAATTTTTTGTTTAGAGTATATATTCAGTGGAGTTAGTGGATTATTAAATTCCCCTACTATGACTATACCACTGTCAATCTCTCCCTTAGTATCCTCCAGAATTTTTTTGGGTGCATATATGTTTATCGGAGTTATATCTTTTTGTTGAATTGCTCCCATTAGTACTATGAAGTAGCTTTCCTTATCTCTTGTTATGGTCTTCACTTTGAGGTCTAATTTGTCAGATATAAGTATTGCTATCCCAGTGTATTTTTTTTTCTCCATTCCCCTGAATAACTTTTTTTTCCATCCCTTCACCATCAGTGTGAGTCCTTTCTTCTGAGGTGGGTCTCCTGTAGAAGCAGATATATAGTCCAGGTTTTCTTATCCACTCAGCTACCCTATGTCTTTTGATTGGGGTATTTAACCCATTTACATTTCAAATTAATATTGACTAGAGGCTTGGTGCACAAAATTTGTGCACGTTGGGTGGGGGTATCCCTCAACCTTCCCTGCACCCTCTTCAATCTGGGAGCCCTCAGGGGATATCCTACTTATGGCTTAGGCCTGTTCCCTATGGTTCTCTGCTCTCTGCAGGGTCTGCCTGCTCCATACCACAGCGACTGACAAGCAGGCTGTGCTGAGTGCTGCCTGCGGCCATGCTTGCCTACTCAACTGGTCACAGCAGTGATGGCCAAGCAGGCTGTGCTGAGAACTGCTTCCTCCCTGCTGTCGGTTTCCCCAGAGGCAATGAAGTTAATCTGCATAATCACTCCTGATTGGCTGGTGGGGGTTGGAAAGTAATGGAAAATTTCATATTTATCTTTCATTAGTGTGGATAGATACTTGTTTGTCACCATTTTTATTCTTTTTGCATGTATTTCTTCTCCCCTTTCTATTTTTCCTTTTTACAGCAGCTTCTTTAGCATTTTTTGAATTGCTGGTTTGGTGTAATAGAATACTGTATTTCTTTTTTGTCTGTGAGGTTTCTGAATTCACCCTCAACTTTGATTGGTAATCTTGCTGACACAGTATTCTTGAATTCAGACCCTCAGTTTGCATATTTCATTCCATTCTTTTCTGCCTTTATGTGTTTCTGTCAAGAAATCAGTCGATAGTCTGATGAGAGATTCCTTGTAGGAAACTTCCTCCTCTCTCTGGAAGCCTTTAAGATTCTTCTTTTGTCATTGTTGTTTGCCAATTTAATTATAATGTGTCTTGGTGTCAGTCTTTTTGGGTTCATCTTGTTTGAGACTTTTATGCTTCTTGGACTTGTGTGAGTTTTTTCTTCTTCCTAATATAAGGGAACTTTCCTGTCATTTTTTCTTCAAACAGGTTTTCTATTCCTTGCTCAGATTCTTCTCCTCTGGTACCCTTATTATGTTGATGTTGTTTCATTTCATGTTGTCCCAAAGTTCCCTGAGGCTCTCCTCCTGTTTTTATTATTTTATTTTTATTTTTTTCAGTTGCTGCTCTGCTTGGGTATTTTTTCCTATCTTGTCTTCTAGCTCACTGATGTGGTCCTCCCCTTCTTCTAGTCTACTGTTGATGCTTTCTATTGTGTTCTTTATTGCAGTGATGTCATTTTTAATTTCTTCATGGTTCTTACACATTTTGTTGAATTTATCTTCCATTCTTTTTAGCATCTTTATGACAATTGTTCTGAATTATTTCTCTGACATGCTGCTTGCCTCTATTTGCTAACTTCCTTTTTCAGTGATTCATCCTTTTCTTTTGTACGGGGACTGCTTTTTTGTCTCTCCGTGTTTGCTCCTCTCAGGGTGTCTGGTTATATAGCACTCGCTCCTGCATTGACTCTCTCTAGGCAACCTTTGACCTTTCCATCCATGGATTGCCTCACCAGCTGTGTTTAATTCACCAATTCCAGATGGTTGTTATTTGATTTAGCTGTTTCTTCTATCTGCTCTGTGCTAAGGCTCAGGACCCATCTGCATTTCCGTGCCACTTTGTCTCCCCTGGACAAACTTTTTAGGTGTCTATGACTGGGGATTTGGAGATTCAGTGTTTGTGTGTTAGCAGCTGATGCAGCTAGTCCCTTAGGGTTGTGGTTGTAGGATCTTGGGAGATATCCAAGGTCTCCCTGGTTGGGAGGGCTCCCAATCTCAGCCATTCTCTCCTTCAAGATGGCATGGTCTCTGCAGCAGTACCAGGCTCTCCAGGAGATATTTCAGCAGTAGTAGAGGCTGTCTGACCAGGGGAGCTTAGTCCACCAGTCCCAAACAGACCTGTGGAATATATCTGTCCCTTACTCACAAATATAAACACTCCCTGAATGTCCACACACTCTACTTTATCTCTCTTAATCACAAATTATCTTTCATCCTGCCATCCTGTCAGCCACCTTCTTGGATCCCCTGGATGGGCCACTTAAATATACACATATATTTGTAGATTTAAAGATCTGTTGTTTCACTGATTTATGATTTATTGATTGATTCTTGTATGTGTCCTGATGGGAGAAACAAACCCACAGCCTTGGCATATTGGGATGATACTTTAACCAACTGAACTATTTAGCAGAGCTTTGGATGACCCACATTTGAATAAAGTTATTATTGAATGTCTCAGATGCTTAACATGACTCAATACATTTACTGGGATCACTGTACTTGGGTGACAAGTAAGAAAACAGACTGACAGAGATCAGGCAACTTACTAAAATTATTTATCTCATAAGTGTGCAAGCAAGGATTTGAACCCATGTTTGTTTTTAGAGATGAGAGCTGGGGCTTTCACCACTACAGCATATCACTTCTCATTACAAAAATAATATTGTTCAAAAATATGTTACCAGAGGTTAAAAGAATACAACTGTTCTTACAATAATTTAGACCATTTGAGATTAAAAAAACTAGATTATGGAAAGCAACAGCATAATTTGGTTATGAGTAAAATATTCCTAAGCATACAAAACTGTATGTGTAAACAATTAGATTTGGGATCTCCCAGCATCTATCCTTTAAGTGAAAAAATGTGTTAGCTAACGAATTTTTAATGTTGATTAGCATAATGGAATGTTCCTCTAAATACTAGCACTTATGTTATTTGACAAAACATTGAACAATTTGAGGGAATTTTTGTAGTTTTTTAAATGTTTTGAATAATGCATAGCTTTTTCTCATAATAAGCAAATGTTCAAATCAACCTCAAAGAAATCTTTACCTGGAAAGCTCAAGGCAATTAAGCATTTTTCTCTGCCTGCTGCCAGCACCCTTTTCTGCAGTAAATAGTCAACAGCTGGAATGGTAACAGGGAACTCTCAGTGCAGCTATATTTTACAGCTCAGAGATTGTCAAAAACTTTTTAACAAAGAAGGTATTACAAAAATCTTACTATTTTGTTTAAAGTGCATTCCCAAAAACTCTTATTTTAAAGGAATACATTCTTTGCATTAGTAATTAAGGTCACAGTACTGTAAAATGG
Source organism: Antrozous pallidus (assembly GCA_027563665.1). Taxonomy (NCBI): domain Eukaryota; kingdom Metazoa; phylum Chordata; class Mammalia; order Chiroptera; family Vespertilionidae; genus Antrozous; species Antrozous pallidus. Next base: position 65,234,654 of record CM050514.1, on the reverse strand, counting down.
AAATTAAGATAATTTATAAAGTGAATGGTTTTGCAATGTCACAATCCCATCAAAACAATAAAGATGTGTCTGGAGTATGATTCAGTCTAACAATGAATTATTTGTAAAACCTTATCTTCCCTGACTTCTCAGATGACAGCAATAAAGCATGCCAACATTATCTATGGGAATGTTCAACCAAATACTATAAAAATGCATGATACAGAGAATATATTAGTCCTGACACACTAGAACAACCTTAAATATATATTTTTAAATGTGTTGACAAAATGCCACCTCCCCAGAAAGACATTTTAAATAATTCAGATGAACTCTAAAACATGTTTGCTGAGTCTTTTGTTTAATTCAAATATCCCTCTTGCTTCCAACTGATAGTTTGCTCAAAAATGTTTAGAAGAAATACTGCAGGAAACTCTCTTAGTAAAATCTGAAGACAAATGGAAAGAACTGGGCCAAACACAGGATCATATTAAAGTAGTATTTGGGTATGTAGAGGATAGGAGAAACAGAGAAATGTGAAAGGAATTTGAGGCAGTGAGAAAGAGCGGCACAGTGAGTGAGTATGAGAGAAAGGGTAGAAAGATCAAACACTTAGAAAGGTAGACACAAAGAAGGGAAGAGAGAACAGGATAGAGGTGTTCATGCTCCAGATATAAGAAATGAGCAAGGGAAGAATGATATACAAATCTAGGTCCTTAAACCAGTCATGTAAGAGTAGTCATTGACCTTCATGATGTAGCTCTGTGGAAAGATGGACATTGAGTCACACTGAGCCCTTATTAGTTTGCAGCCTTGGCCATTACTCTAAGGAAAGTTACTTCAAAGGTAAAATAGAATTTTTAATCCTTAAACTATATGAGCTAGCATACAGAGCAATGTCTAATACACTTAATGTCCTATAGATTCATAGATATTTAATTAGTGATCATTTTGGCTTCACTTTTCAGTTGAAACACTGTCTTTCAGAGAAGTTTAAGGGATTAGCTTGGGAACTCAATCATTTTGTTTGTTTTGTCCTAGCATATTACTATACTATGTGATTGCTATCATTATTTACTCCATGGTTTGATGGGGGCCCTGCTCTTCTCACCATTCAGAAGTCACCTTGCCATTGTCTGGAGAGAATGAAGGCAAGTGTCACTGTGAAAAATCTATTATTTTGTTAGAGCACAAAGAATTTAATTTGTAAAAGTCAAAGTGGCCCTAATTATCACTACTATTATATTCTACAAGAGGCCTGGCACACAGATTTATGCATGGGTAGGTCCCTTGGCCTAGCCTGAGATAGGGGCCAATCAGGGTCATGCGAAGTTGGATGGGGGGAGGGATTATGGTAGGTTGGCTGGCTGCGGGGAGGGGTTGAGGGAGGTTGGCTGTGGAACTGCACTGACCACCAGGGGGCAACTTCTGCATTGATGTCTGCCTCCTGGTGGTCAGTGCACATCATAGCGAACAGTTGACCAGTCATTAATATGGTCTTTGAGAGATATAGTCTAATTATCAGATAAGATAAACAGAAATAGATATGATCATGGGCCTTGAATAGCCCTGTACAGTGGAAATGTAATGGGAACTAACCTAGTGATATACAAATTTCTAGTAGAAACATTTTTTAGTAAGTAAAAAAGAAATAGGTGATATTAATTTGATAATATGTCTTGGTTAAGCAAATATATTCAAAATGTTGTTCTAACATATAATTAATATTTTAAAATGCCTGAGAAGTTCTATTTTTAAAAATTTTTGTGTACTAAGTCTTCAAATTCTGGTGTGCATTTTAGAATTACAGCACACCTTAGCTTGGACTTGCCCCATTTTTATGGCTTAATACCAACATATGTCAATGTAGATACAGAAGAATATAAGCAGAGAAACAATATAAGAAACCAGTGTAGACACTAAGCTCTTGTCCACATTCCCCCAAGTAAGCCAACTAGAGAAACAAACCCTCTGAGCTTAAAAGCCTCTCTTTTATGCAGACTGGTGCAGCCACTGTGGAGAACTTTCCTCAAAAAACTAAAAATGGAACCCCTATTGACACAGTGATTCCATTTCTAGGAATATAGCCCAAGAAACTAGAAATACCAATCAGAAAGGATATATGCACTCCTATGTTCATAGTGGCACAATTTACCATAGCTAAAATTTGGAAACCATCTAAGTGCCCATCAGAGGATGAGTGGATTAAAAAACGGTGGTACATCTACATAAAGGAGTACTACGCTGCTATAAAAAATGAAGGATTTCTTACCATTTGCAACAGCATGGATGGAACTGGAGAGCATTATGCTAAGCAAAATAAGCCAGTCAGAGAAAGATAAACATCACATTATCTCACTCATTTATGGAAAATATTTAACAACATAAACTGATGAACAAAAACAGATCCAGAGGCAGAGAAGCATCTTTCAGACTGGCAAATCTCAGAGGGAAGGTAGGGAAGAGTGGGGGTAAGAAGGAAAGATCAATCAAAGGACTTGCATGCATGCATATAAGCCTAACCAATGGACACAGACAATGGGAGGGGGATGAGGGCATGAGTTGGGGAGAGGTTGGGGGCAATGGGGAGATAAGGACACATATGTAATACCTTAATAAATAAAATAAAAATTAAAAAAACAACCTCTTCTTCATCAAATATTTACTTCAGTCTGGAGCAGTGTGAAGCATTATGTGGCTCTGCTTTCCTGAGAAGAAATCAAAGTCACAAAATCCAAACTTCCTTCTACCTCTTCTCCTCAAAACGTGTCTGAAACCATATGTTCCTCTTACAAATTCTGAAGGACATTACCAATTTCCTCCTTCCTCACTTCTGTCTCAAAGGAAAAGTGTTTTATTTTATTCTAAGAGTTAAAGTCCCAACACTCCCATTCCTCTGCTTTTTTTTATTGGCTCCTTCCATTAAACACTGTCTTATGTGACTTTGACAGTGTGAGGTACACTGAATTTCCTTAGACCCCCTTTCTTAAACAAACAAGGGTGGTGCACACAGACCATCCCAAGCAGATAGATTCACAGCAAAAGTAAGAGGAAGGTACAGAGATTTTCTATATGCCTCCTGTCCCCACATAGGCGCAGCAACCCATGTCAACAGTCACACCAGAGTGCTGCATTTGTTACAACTGATTATCCTTCATGGATGTGTCATTATCCACCAAAGTCTATAGTTTAAATGGGCTTCCCTCTGGATGTTTTACGTTTTATGCAGTTTGACAAATTTATAATAGTAAGAAACCACCATAAAAGAATAGTTTCACTGCCCTTAAAATCCTCTATGCTCTACCTATTCATCTCCCCCTGTGGCAACCACTGATGTTTTTAAATGTCTCTGTAGCTTTGCCTCTTCCAGAACGCAATGTAGTTGGAAACATACAGTATCTATGTAGCTTTTTCAGGTTGGCTTCTTTCACTTTGTGATATGCATCTATATTTCTTCCATATCTTTCCATGGCTTGATAGCTCATTTCTTTTTATACTGAACAATATTTTATTGTCTAGGTGTACCACAATTTATTTATCTACTTACCCACTGAAGAAGATCTTGGTTGCTTCCAAGGGTAAAAAAAAAATGTAAATGGAGCCACTTTAAAATGGACTTGGATTTGCCAACTGCCTTGTACATCTTATGCCTCAAATCTTTGGAGTGTTAAAATAGGGCAATATAACCTTCAGACTGGGCCTAAAGCAATAAGTGCCCCAAAGAAAGCAAATATTTTGACTACCAAACTGATGGCTCTTAGACTGAAAATTAAAAACATTCTTTAGAATTAGTATCGTTGTGTTAGCTCATTTGCAACAAATAGAAATGCCTTTCTCCTATTGATGTTATTAATTGTTTCTCTTCTCTTTCTCAGAAATGCCCCTTGTCTTTGTATCTTAATTGAAACATTATTTGGGTTTCTGCCTAAATCAGTGCTTCTTAAATAGCTATTCTTTCTTATATCAACTAAATGTTTACTGGCTCTCACTTTGGCTTTTTATTTCTAGGTTAACACACATTTGGGCAACTATGAATAAAGGTGCTATAAATATTGGTGTGCATGTTTTTATGTAGACATGTTTTTAACTCATTTGAACAAATTATTGAATTGTATTGTAATTGTTTTCTATGAAATTGCCAAACTGTCTTCCAAAATAGCTCTATTTGTATTCCCACCAGTCACGAATAAGAGTTCCTGTGGCTCCTCATCCTTACCAACATTTTGAGTTATCCTCCTTTCCTCCTTTCCTTCCTCCTTTCCTCCTTTCCTTCTTTCTCTCATTCCTTTTTTCCTTCCTTTCCTTTTCCTTCCTTTTTTCCTTCTTTCCTTCTTTCTCTCCTCCCTCCCTCCCTCCCTCCCTCCCTCCCTCCCTCCCTTTCTTTCTTTCTTTCTTTCTTTCTTTCTTTCTTTCTTTCTTTCTTTCTTTCTTTCTTTCTTTCTTTCTTTCTTTCTTTCTTTCTTGCCATTCTAATAAGTTTGTAGTGGTATATTATCTAATCTGAAATCCCCCAATTACATACAATATTTAGCATCGTTTTATATTATTTGACTTATTTGTCAACTGTATATCTTCTTTGGTGAAGTATTCGTTCAGATCAGTTGCTCATTTTGTAGTAAGGTTGTTTTTTTTCCTTATTGTTGAGTTTTAACAGTTCTTTGTTTGCTTTGGATAATGGCCCTTTATCAGGTTTAGGCATATCTCACTGTATTGTGCTTTGCTTTATTGCACTTTAAAAATTGTTTTTACAAATTGAAGACCAGATCCTTCCCGTTAAAAAAAAATTACAGTTCACTTTATTACAATACTCACTTTGTTATGGTGGTCTTGAGCAGTAGGCACAATATCTCTGAGTGCTGTCTGTATGTGTTTTGTAAGATTTTCTCTGTCTATGCTCTCACTGTTTCTTAAATTTTGAATAAATGCTCCATTTATTTGACTGAAACCGCTTTTCCCAACATCAGTAGCAACAATTTCATACACTAATAGATTGATGAATGTTGCACTCTGTGAATATACTAAAACAGAACAAGAAAAACCATCAACGCCAAAACCTGTTTGGCTCAGTGGATAGAGCTTCATCCTGCGGACTGAAGTGTCCCAGGTTCGATTCCAGTCAAGGGCATGTACCTTGGTTGCGGGAATATCCCCAGTAAGGGTGTGCAGGAGAAAGCTGATGGATGTTTCTCTCTCACCAATGTTTCTAGCTTTCTGTCCCTCTCCTTTTCTCTCTGTAAAAATTCAACAAAATATATTTTTAAAACAACCACTGAGTCATGCAGATTAAGTGGATAAATTGTATGTATGATATTAAGTTATATCTCAATAAAACTAATACAAACATGTACAAATTAATGCATATACACAAACATAGCACAGAAAAGGGAGGAGCATGGGGAGATGGAGAGAAATAATCGTAAACATAAAAACAAATGTATTTCTTCATTCATGACATGACTGCTGTTTTCAGGGTGTCCTTTACCCCACCCATGTTTGATTTCATAATACTTACTTAGGTCTTGTTCCTAATAGAAACTCCAACACAGATTCAAGGCTAGCATTACTAGTATTTGATTTATTTATTAAGCACATACAGAGTGCAACAATGTGTTTAGCATTCTGCATATACATGGATTTTTACAAGATATATACTATTATTTTAATTCCCTTTTAATAGATGGGAAAACTGAGGCACAGGAAACCAAAAAAAAAAAAAAAAACATGCGAAGAGCCACACAGGTAAGAAAGTGCTTCAAACAGAATTTAAACTCAAGCAATATGGCCCCATAACCTAGGCCTTCAACCACTAGGTCACACCATTTCTTTGGTGGGGGAATGAGTACACCCTTAGTGTAATCCATGCATAGTAGGAAGGCTCAGTTTTCTTGAATTGGTCTTCTTGTCATCTATTTGCTGATGCCTGAAATTCCAGGTCAGAGCCTAATCCTTTAGTGAAGCACAATGCTCTACTCAAATGCAAATACAACCTTATCTGTCCTTTCTACCTTAATATAAATTGATTTAACAAGACATTTGATGACAGCAGATTTTGATGATGGGTGAGTCCAAGAAGTCACCCAGACTAAGATTATAAAGCAGGAGCTTTTAGACCAGAGAAGAGGAGGTGGGGAATGGGAGATTGAGCATTTCAGGCTTGTCTAGATTGGTTGTGTAGATTGAGGGGAAGTTTCACTGTATGTGGGAGAATGGAAAGTATTTCATTTTCCTTGGTATACTGGAGGTTTCAATATTTCCATCTAAGTAAGAAAGTTGAAATAGATCTAAATTTTCCATAAACCAGAAAAATTAGACATCTCAACCTATGGGAAAAACCCTCTCAGACACAGTGGAATCATTACAAGGCAATCCTTGAATTTATATGTCCTATAAGCATCGCCTTTAATGTGAATAAATAGTAAGTCCCACTCATTTGTGCATCACTATTTCTCAAAATTTATAGATTCTAAAATACAATTTTATTTAGCAATAAATCAATGGTATTTTCATCATTATGGATTTTTCTCAAGCAATTTGGATTTAGATGGGTGAAGAGGCCCCATCTTTAAAACACGTGCTTGAATTATGAACGATTTATATAGAGAATAAATTTTTTGGGAAAAGTGAGACAAATCTGGTTTTCTTTTATGTGCCTTGTTTATTTACATAAACTGTGATTCTAAACTCAGGAGAGCATCTTTTCTTTGGCATCACCCTTCAGGCTCACAGATAGAAACTGTATCTGGGAGATGAAGCCCTCAGGTCTCTAGGTCAGCACCCTGGTTAGCGCACACAGCCTAATGATGTGCCTGTGTACTGTTGAGCTGTACTGACACATGTAGCAACACAACCTCTCCTTGCATTCTTTTACCTTTACCTTTTTAATTCAATAATTAAAACACTTGCAACATCATACAAATCAAGCTGTGGTTTTCTGACAATTATCATATCTAAATAGAGTAACAAGATCAGTAAAGACACGTTCATTGAAATACACATTGGGCCACAGACATCAGCTGCATTTGGGATCAAATCAGGCTATTAAACCACAGGCCAGAGTGTCTGTGATTTGCATGAGTAATTAGAAATGATTAATAGAATGCCTTACTTAATTAAACTGATCTCATAAGGGCACCTCTTGAAAATGCATAGCTTGACAATTCTTGTTATGTTGGGTATAATATGTTTTGCTTATAATGAAGGATTTTTGACTTTAAAATAGACATGATATAATGGTACAATCCACACTGTCTTAGAAACAAGAATTCTATTGAACAGTGTGGAAAACAAGCAAAAAAGGATGATGTTTCAGGGAATACTATAACTAAGACAAGGTTGTAGGCTGTTTCAGGGAGGCTCACTGCTAAGTATGATGACCGGGAAGATAAACATTTAAGAAAAATATTACTATTTTAGCCATTTTGGGCTGCTATAACAAAATGTCATGGGCTGTTGACTTAAACAACAAATGCTTATTTTCTACCAATCTGGAGAATGAGTATAAAAAATTCAGGGGCTGCAGATTTCAGTGTCTAGTGAGAGGCCTCTTTCTGATTTGCAGATGGCTGCCTTCTAAGTGTAATTCACACGGTAGAGAGAGGGGGAGCTGATGTTTCTTCCTCTTTTCATAAGGGCATTACTTCTATAATAGGGCTGTATTCTCATGGCTTCTTCTAAACCAATTACCTCCTCAAGGTCCCACCTCCAAATACAACCACATTTGAGGACTGACACTTCGACATATGAATTCTGGGGGTGGGGAGGGTACAGCCATTTAATCCATACCAAATGAAGAATGAGGCAAAATCTGTTAAGTATCTGCTGGGTAGCAAGTGGTAGGGTGAATATTTCTATAAATGAAGAATAGAATAAAGATTAAGTTTGAACTTGAAGGGCATATAATAGAATAAGAAATATACTTTTAAAAATCACATACATATGTCAACCAACTTAACTATAATTTTTGAAGTTAGGGGAGATGAATTTAGGGCAAAATTTTGAGGTGAAAGAAGCACTCAAAGACAGAATACAAATTCTAATGCTAATTCTTAAGAGGCACAGTATTTCACCAATATTTCCCATATTTGCTGGTAGCATTCTTTCGTGTCTTTCAGAGCAACCTCTTCTTAATTCTACTGTTTCCTGGAGCATTTCTCTTTCCCTCTCTTCTTTCTGTTGACTTTCCTGTTTTAAATTACCTTCCCTACTTCTTATCTGGATAAATGTTTCATAATAACTAGACATTTTTGATGGCCCCAATAATTACTGGAATATAAAATACATATTTAATATTCAGTGTATAAATCAAATTTAAATGAAAATGACAAATCTTTTAAAAAATAATTCCCATATCTATTTTTCATAAATGCTTTTTGGTGGATCGATGGTCAAGCTAAGGAGAGTGGACATAAGGAAATGGAGGAATGAATATTGAGAGCCATTATAGTTTCTAAAACAGGAATGATGAAATTATTACCCATGAAATTGTTTGCTTATATGTTTAATAGAATGGTTGATTGCTCACACTGCTCTAGATATATTATCCCACACTTGTACCTGGATCTAAGTACTAGAAAACAATCTTTTAGCAAAGAGTAATTATTGTTCCAGTTTTGTGACAATTTGGAGTTCAAGAGTACCACCTTTTGTTTAAGATGTCTTATTGATTTTTTAGAGAGAAAATAAAGGAGAGGGAGAGAGAAACATCGATGTCAGAGTAAACCATCAATAGACTGTTCTGTATGCCGCCAATTAGCATCAAGGATGGAGTAAGCAATCTGGGCATGTGCCGGGACCAGGAATCGAATCAGCAACCTTTCAGTGCACAGGACACCCAACCTACTTAGCAACACTGGCCAAGGCAAGAATAAATTTAAGAGAGTCATCTGTGCCCTTAAATGATAAAATTCAACTATTTAGCAAAGGTAAACACATTTGTCATATGTAAGATAGCCGCTTTTACTTCTATTTCAGAAAGACATGCTACTTTAGAGGTTATTTTTTGCATAAAGAAAGGGGAATACAATTGCCAGTAAAACAAACAACTTGGATAAAAGCAAGGTGTTTATTCAGATCTAGGGTTTATACTGTTAATCCAAACAAATAATGTGCTGAGAGTTGTCATTCAAGTAAGTCATAAAGTATGTTTAAAGAGGAGACACATATTTATTAAATTCATTTTTTACATGACTGAGGCCAAAGCCAGCTCTGAGTCTTCTCTTTCTCTTTCACACATGCAAATATAATTTGAAAATACATTTGAGCTCCACATATATTAAAAACAAGTACATTTCAAACTTATTTATGTGAAGGTATACAAGGACAAAGCCCCTAATCTCAAGAAGTTTTAAATTTTGTGGGGGAAGATAAAACAGAAAATATGAGCAAGGAGGCCAAATATGATGATTACTGAAAGAAAAGACATTTGGTCTTAAAATGGTGGTGTTTTTGTGCATTATGCTACATGGTACATATTCTGATATTGCTATACATATTAATCTCTGCCCACATAGATTCAAAAATATATATTTCTGAGCCTCACAGGCTTGCTATAGATCAGTAAAAAGCTCATAAAAATGACAGAATCCTCAGAACATGGCTTTTTGGTTAAGATCCCTTAAGGACTAGGTCCTTCTGGTTTTGTATCACTTGCTGTGTTAGCATATAATAAGGGCCCAATAATCACTTGCTTAAGGTACTTGGAATAGGTTGAATCTAGTTGAATGAATTGGTGTTTAGAAGCTGCTATTTCTCCACTGAGCATGTTATTGACTCTGTATGGATATGTGGTTGGGAGGATAGATCATTGGGCTCAAATGTTGAAGATCTCATTATGTGTAGGGAAAAAGATGTAAATTGTGGTTTCAAAGACCTTAATAAGTGGTTTTTGGTGAGCCAAGGGAGAGTTAACCTAGATCCAAAGCAGGTAGTACAGTGGAAAAAGCATCACTCTATTATGATCTTGTGTTAGCCATTAATGGTGGTGTGATCATGGAAAAGTTCCTTAACCCTTGTGAATTTCAATGTCTCTATACATGAAATAAAACAGAGTATGTTTGAACTATATAACTTCTAAGAATTCTTAAAAGTTCAAAAATTTGATGACAGCATGTTCCAAAACTCATTCTGGAAGAACTTAATAAATGTTCTGTAATAATGTTTTTTATGACAAAATAAGCTTTCTAAAAATTTGGATAAAAATGATTAAAATGATATGTCTTTTCTTGACTTTAGCATGCTAATGTGCATTTTGTGACTCTACAATAGATTCTCTTCAAGCTTATTTCACTATTAAAATCTTTATTTTTATGTAAAGGCTATTAACAATTAAAGAAATGATCATATGCCATAAAACAGAGTTTGGAAAATTCACATTTATCAATTTGAAAATTCCTGCACAGTCCTTTGACAGAACTCATCATAGCAACTAACATTCCAGCTAATTCCATACATCCTTATTGAGGATGACAAGCTCTTTCAAGTATCATCTCACCCAACTGTCGCAACAGATTAGGGGTATAGACACGATCTCATATTGCAGGTAAGAGAATTGAGTTCTGCCAAATCACTTGATTTGCCCAGTGTGACAAAATTTAAGGGGTAAAACTGAAACTATAACCCACTTGTCTGACTCTACAGTGCTGTTAACTTTGTTTAACAGCTTTTCACTACCACCAAAGCCACACTTTTACCTTTCAGTATAGGTTTCTCTAGATGCAGTGGCATTTCACAGGGGACAATTCCCAAGGGCTACTCAGGGGAGAACAATAATTACCATTCATCAGTTATATGATAGGGGTGTGGGGTAATAGACCTATACTACTTAATAGTCCAAACACTCCAGGAGGATACCTGGGGGAAAGGATTCCTGTAATTACACCCAGTGAGTTCAAACACATCATATCCTAAACTGTTTCCCCAAAAGTAAGACATCCCCCCAAAATAAGACCTACTTATAGTTTCGCATCTTACTGTAATATAAAGCATCCCCCTGAAAATAAGACCTCCCTGATAATATTTTTATTCTTGAAACTGAAAAAGCCTGGGCCACACAAGCAGTTATAAGGAAGTGGGTCAATTTAATGCTGTTGCTTGTTATGGGAGGGAGCCAAAGAGGTCTGCTGGTCTGGGATGCAGCCAGCACTCACCGTGCTAAAGACATAAAGAAACTTCTTCACAAAAGAAAAATAGATCAAATAATGATTCCCCCAGGAATGACAGCCTATCTCCAGACTCTTGATATTGCAATAAACAAGCCATTCAAGGACAATTTGCTCATGGAAATTAATGACTACATTGAAAATAGAATGTAGAGAAATCAGCGTGGAGATTTTGTGAAACCTAAACTGCAAGAGGTTGTGACTTGGGTGAAGAATTCATGGGAGAAAATCATTGACAGTTGCATTGCAAATGCACTGTGAGCAGGCTACCTTGGCAAGAAGTACTCAATTAAGGACAGTGCTATTGCTAAACATGAGAGATTTGGTCCACTGATTCTGAAAGAAATGGAGTTACAAGACATTCACCAGGAAATTCAGGGTTTGGATTGTTATGATGATGTTCCAGAAGATGACGACATGACTGTCATTGAATAAATCTTACTTTGTGTTCATACCGGTAAATATAAGTATCAGTAAATGTACCATAGATTGTTTTCCATGGAAGTAATGGTAGTAACAAGAAATTCTTGAAACCATAGGATTCACAGTTTGTCTGGTTATGTTGGTTTGTGATGACAGCTACTACCATATCGTATATAGGTATTACTTTTTTTTTCAATAATAGATGTGTACCGTATTCTTCTTCATGAAAAAATAAGACATCCCCTAAAAATAAGACCTAGTATATCTTTCAGAGTGAAAATTTAGATAAGACACTGTCTTATTTTCAGGGAAACAGGGTAAGAAAAAAAGAAAAATTAAATACTATATATCCTTTAAATGCAAGTTTATCCTTTAAACAGAAAGTTTTACAATATTCTTCTGTTTTAAATTAGTGAAATCAGTGTTATTTCAATGACTTGATTTCTATGAACTTACAGCCAAAAAACAATCTGGATTGTTTTTCTTCACAACTTTTCAAAAAAAAATCTCATTCTTATTAACATGGTTGGGCCAAAGTAGGTTTTCAGTTGTTTATATAAAAAATCTCCTATCTAATAAAGAGGGAACATGCTAACTGACTGCCACAACCTCAAAGATGCAGCCTCCACAGCCACAAGATGGCCACATCCAATCCTCGCAGCCTTATTGGGGCAGCAGGTGTGCAGCATGGCTGGGCCCCCACCAGGCAGATCTGGCCACTCTGCATGCCTGCCCTCAGGGTCTCCCAGTCCCCTCATCTCCCCAGCTGCCCAGAGCTGTCCAAGGTGCAGGCAAGCCTCAGATGTAGGCTGCCCAGCCACCCAGGGTCCCCTGAGGCTCAGGTAACCAGGGGTGTCTGAGGCTTGTTCTGCTGGTAGTGGCAGCAGCGGAGGTGTGATGGGGGCATCACCTTCTCCTGAGCACCAGGTCACATCCCACACCTGAAGGCGCCCAGATTATGAGAGGGCAGGCCAGGCTGAGGGACCCCCCAGCTCCAGGGCATGAATTTTCATGCATCGGGCCTCTAGTATAATAAAAGCATAATATGCTAATTAGGCAGACATCCTTCCAGATGAAACTGAGGCTGCCAGGGAAGCCAGAAAGAAGTCTGGTGCTGGTAGCCAGGGTAAGGAAGGCCTACTCTTGCACGAATTTCATTCATTGAGCCTCCAGTAATACAATATATACTAATAAAAGAGAAAAATGCAAATTAACCATCACTCTGTTACATTCACCAGCCAATCAGGAGTGAGAATGCAAATTAAATCAACTAAGATGGAAGCAGGCATGGAACTGGAGAGAGCAGGAGGCTTCGGTTACCTCTGGCAATGGAGGAAGGGGATGTGGCCAGTCTTAAAATGGCCTTCAGTCCTTCACTCAGACTGGCCAGGCACCCCAGTGGGGACCACCATCCTGAAAACAGTTCTCAGCCCCTTACCCAGGCTGGCCACACCCCCATGGGGTGAGGGTCCCCACTGGGGGGCTTGATCAGCCTTAAAACTGTGCTAATCTCATCACCTGGGCTGGCCAGGTACCCCAGTGGGACGCCCCCACACCCTAAAGGGGCTGTGGCCAGCCTGCAAACAGCCGTAACCCAGGCTGGCCAGGCACCCAGCAGGACCCCTATTCTGATCTGGGACACCCTTCAGGCAAACCAGCTGGCCCCCACCCATGTACCAGGCCTTTATCTATACTAATAAAAGGATAATATGATAATTAGATTGGGAGACCTTCCAGAAGACCTTCTGGACATTCTTCTAGACAAAACAATGGTGTTGGGGCTGAGGTAGAGGCAGTTAGAGGCTCAGAGGGGAGGGCAGTTGTGGATGATCAGGTTGATGGGGGGGGGCAGGGTTGTTGGGGATAAGCAGACCAGCAGGGGAGCCAGTTAGAGGTGAGCAGGCCATCAGTGGGGGGTCAATTGTAGCTGATCAGGATAGTGGAGGGGGCAGTTTGGAGTGGGCAGGCCAGCAGGAGGGCAATTGGGGGCAAGCACATTGGTATGGTGGGTAATTGGGGGAGGATCAGGCTGGTTGGGGGAATTTGGGGGTTGCAGGCCAGCGGCTGCGGGAGGTTGGAGGTGAGCAGGCCGGCAGGCAGAGTGGTTAGGGGCAATCAGACAGGCAGGCAGGCAGGTAAGCGCTTAGGAGCTAGCAGTCCCGGATTTTAAGAGGGATGTCTGACTGCTAGTTTAGGCCTGATCCCTGTAAACGAGCAGTAGGATATCCTTTGAGGGGTCCCAGATTAGAGAGGGTGTAGGCTGGGTTGAGGGAGACTCCCCCTCCCCCCATGAATGAATTTCATGTACCAGGCCACTAGTAATTAATAAAAAACAATATAAGAATAAACTATGTTTCATATACAAATGAAAACCTACTTTTGCCACACCCTACATAGGGAGGAAATTGATTCATTATGAAATTAATGATTAGTGAAATCTTCACAACTTAGTGGTTGCCCAGGATTCAAAGTCAGACACCCAATTCTCTTATTTCCTAGCCTGCAGCATGCTACTCTAGAACCTGACTGTTCTATCTCCCCAGCTTCTGGGTGGATAAATATGTAATTCAATGAGAGCACAGGTTTTCTAATAGATCAAAAAGAATTATAGATAAAGCATACAGAAAAAAGTAGCCATAACTAGGTAAGGGACTCTTATACAAACTTACATAAAAATTACCTTGAACAAAACATATTAAACTTACTATTTCATAGTAAACAATAAGTTCAATAAAGAAAAAAGAGAATGTCTGTAATGATTTTTCCCAAACTAAAGTACTGCCCCCTATTGAATAATGTTGAAGAAGGCACTGAAGTACAAGCTTATTTTGCAACTTTTCAAAATAAGAAATTAATACAGCTTCAAAGTATGTAATCAAACAATAGGTTCAAGGCCTACATTTTGACTGCAAAAAAGAATGCCATTATCAAATATGAGGCAATTGGCCTTAATTGGCTGTGCTATATTTTCTACCTGAATCAGTGTATTTTTTGTCCCCAAAGGCACTTAACAAGAATGTGATGGAGGTGATTAGTAAAGGAGGAAGAAAATGACTGCTAGAGGATTCAGGCAATGTTCTATGCCTCACTTTCCCCATTTGTAAAGTGCGGCTAATTATTTTTATTCATTAATGAGTTGCAACCTTGATAAACAAACTCCTTTAATGTATTTCAGTTAAGTGGTATCTATTTCAGGTAAAAAGTTCTTGAAGGAGCTTTTGGATTTTCCTGGTCTCTGAATTTTCCAGAACTGGCCTTTGAGAAGGGACTGTGAACTTGAAAACAGCCAACCCTAACAAAGAGATCAAATGACCCTATGTGACCATTGACTACAAAGCCCAGCGAAACACTAAATAGTGGGTCTGACCTCTGCCAGACTTACCCAGAGAATGCATCTTACAGCTGATAGAGAACTGGACTCAAATCCCAAGTCCAGAGTCCTACAATGGGCTCTTTCACTGATGCTGTTTGGCTTTGGCAATTAACTTAACCTTTCTAAGCTTGACTCCTCGTATGGGGCCATGGCTTTTTTTTTTTTTTGCCTGCTTCCCAGGGTTGCAAAGAGGATCAAATAAAACAATATGTGAGAAAGTTAAAGTGCTGTGAAAACAGACACATAGGACACCTAGTCCATAGGATCTTTGGCACCACTTTTTTTCTCTGTAAAATTCAACTTCTCCGGGGTAACTTCTGATACTGTTTTACTAGTATTTAAGAAAGGATGAAGAGAATGAGACCTAAGCCAGGACTGGTGACTTTGCTGCACATGTGCATGCCTGTGGAAGATTATAGTAGCCCTGGTTGTGTGATACCTGCATAGCTTCCTTAGCAGAATTTCCAGACTCTATAATGCTGCCAAACAAAATACATGCAGCCTTGTGGTGTTCTCTACCATGGGCTCTCATCTCCCAGCATCAGTGTGTGGGTCAAACCCAAGCAATCACCCACTTGGTAAAGGCATAGAAGAAATGGAAATGAGAAGTAGGAGAAAGTTCAAGCAGATCTATTACTGGAAGTGTGGTGTAATGTCATTTAGATAAAAAAAAGTAATGTAATATACTTTTTTGGTTGCTGGGTGGCTGGAGTGGCACTGATGGTCTTTTGGGAATGGAACAAGATTTATATGGAATAAGAATTAAAACTTATGCATCATTTTTTTACACAGCCTAATAACAGGCTGCCTCATGCCCCTTTCAACACAAAGCTGGCATTAAATAGTATCTAAGAAACATTGAAAAGATACTTCAATATTCATTAAAATACATAAAGAGGTTCTATCTCTTCTTTCACACTCCACTCTTCAGTGCCAGCTAATCAACTTTCTCCCCTCTCATACAGATACTCCAGTCCCTCTTCCAGAGTACTCCAAGCTCTATTTTTTAAACCAATCTACTTATTTTAGCTCTTTTTTATTCTAATGTTCATCCCATGTGCCCATTTAGACAACAAACAAAACAAAACATAAATTTCTGACACCTGTAGATTGTTTTCCCAGCAACAAAGTTTCTTATTATTTTAGAGAGTTGGTTGCAGAGGACAGGAGAAGAAACTGTAGATATATTGATATCATTCCCTTTAAAGGCTCCATATGGGCAGTTGAAAAAAAATTGATAATAGAAGACAAGCCCCTATTGAAACAGAACCACATTTGTAGACATATGGAGTTGAAATATACTGAACACTACCCTAGATGGTTTGGCTCAGTGGATAGAGTGTCAGCCTGTGGATTGAAGGATCCCAGGTTCGATTCTAGTTAAGAGCACATACATGGGTTTTGGGCTCAATCCCCATTTGGTGGAGTGCAGGAGGCAGTCGATCAATGATTCTCTATCAGCATTGATGTTACTATCTCTCTCTTTCCCTCTCCTCTACTCTTGGAAATCAATAAAATAAATATACTGAACACCAGTGGATTTTCAAAACAATGCATTTTTTATTTGTTTATTTTTTAATATTTTTAGAAATTGATTTTTTTAGAGAGAGAGAAGAAATTAGAGGGAGGGAGAAAAAAACATTAATGTGAGAGGAAAGCATCTGTTGTCTGCCTCCTCCATGCCCCCTACTAAGGATCAAACTTGAAATCTGGGCATGTGCCCTGACCAGGGATTGAACTAGTAATTTTTTTGGTGCATAGGATGATGTCCAACCAACTGAGCAACACTGTCTAGGACACAGTATGTTTATTTTATTTTAAAAATATTTTTTATTGATTTCAGAGAAGAAGACAGAGAGAGATAGCTATAGAAACATCAATGATGACAGAGAATCATTGATCAACTGCTCCTGCACACCCCACACTTGGAATTGAGCCCACAACTAAGGCATGTGTCCTTGACTGGAATTGAACCTGGGACCTTCAGTTCACAGGCCGACGCTCTATCCACTGAGCCAAACCAGCTAGTGCAACACAGTGTGTTTATTTTAGAGTTGTGGAGTACCACACAGGTACTGTAGAGGTTCATGGAGCTCCATAGTGGTAGAGCAAAGACAGTCATGCTGTGATTCTTGCTTCCCACACCATTGCTTCTTTCTCCATTTGACTAAAATAAGCATATGCATGCAGATGAGCATGACTGCACAGGTTATAAGATACTGTCAAATGTGTGATTTTTAGACTCACAAGAGATGATATGACTGGAATAATTCATGCTAAAGATGGTTCATTCAGTTTATTCTGAGGCTATTTCTATGCTGTTTTTGGCCCCACTTCCATAAGACCCTGACTTCTATAAATTATGATACTTAAGACAGGCATATACGGTACATTAATAATAGTATACATAATTAATACCACTGTGATGCAATGATTAAAAAATACTTTCCCTTTAGAAGATTTTGAATCACATTTTATATTGTTATGTTCTCACTTTCCCCTTCATTTTTGTCTGCAACTAAGTTCTGGCTTCTCATTAATTGGGTCAGTAAGCAATCACTAATGAAAATAAACAAAGACCCTCATTAAAAAATCATAGTTCCTCATGAATTTTCACAACTTGAGTGTTCTTTAATCTCAGAAGTACATAATAGCATGTCTCTGGAATGTACTTTCCTGTCCTGTTACTAAAAGTTGACAACAACTGGGTCCCTGGGTCGTAGTCTCTATGCTGGCTCATTCTAATTAGCCAGCAGCACACTCCCTAAAAGCTCTGCTTCAGTGATTTCTGAGAAGCAGGACAGAAAACAGCTGGGTTCTTATGCAAACTAGAGCATGACACTGAATTATTATTTAGTAGTAATTTTCCCTTATCATATTGCCACCTGCCAAGAGCCTTCTTAGGGTTTGGTAGGATACAATCATTGAGAACTGGTATTCCTCCAAGGTAGGCTGATTAATCACAGTCACAAGGAGGATGGTGTGCTTCCAAACCACACAAGAGAGGTTTTAAATTGTTTATCTGGCAAGGGGCTGAGACCTATGTGTTGGTTTTCAGAGACCTGTGGTGCTCAGAATGAGACATCTGGAAACCAGAAGTGGGGGAAAACAACTTGATTTTCCAGAGACTCATGGAAGGCTCAACCCAGTGCTACATCTGGCATGTGGGAGGTGTTCAATACTGCATGAAGAATGGAGTAATGCAATCTGGAGGTCAATAAGGGCAGGGATCTATGCTTCCAGGCTAAGAATGGAGCCAGCTGTGTTGATGGGAATCTGAGAAGGGGAACTAAAGGCTACATAGCTACTCAGTAACAAACAGAATCCTCATTCTTTCCCTTAAGTCATATTATTGCCAAGGCAGGCCTAATTCTACAAGTTCGTAAATTCAGAGATTCAGACAATGAATTTGGGTTACTGTCTTGATTTAATATTTGGACAAGTGCTTGGGTATAAGGAATGCCTGTGTTTCTGACCTGGATCAGTATCTAGCTGGCTGGATAAGTCACTTCATCCCTTCAGGCCTTCAATTCATTATTTGTGAGATGAGTGAGTTGGAGTAAATGGATTCCTGGAATCCTCAAGCATTAAAATTCTCATCCACATCTACCATGGGAAGTTTGTGAAAGAGTAGGAGTGCCAGAGATTGTGCAAACTTTTTCATAGCTTCATGTTACATAATTATTATGTCTCCCTAGTAAATTAGATATTATTTCCATCCACCTTTTCTTAAATAGGAAATCCATGGCATATGATGGTTATAGAACATGTTCAAGGTCACACAGCTAGTAAATCACAACACTGAGACTCTAACTCAGAGCATGCCTGTTTTGCAAATTATATAAACAGATTAACAGGAGACAGCCTCAGTCTCATCCTTGAAACAACAATAAAGGAATGATCACCTTAGATTGCATCCTGGTGCTTAAAATAGAACTATGACATGAATTATCATGAAATTGTTATTTTCTCCTTGTACCAAAAATAAATACGTAGGATCTTTGTCTGAACCTGAACAAAAAGTTCTGTAGGGTTTTGAAATTATGATTGTGTATATAATGTGATGGTATTAAAACTCCATTAACCCCCTGTTTTTGCTTCAATCAACAAAAGTTTATTGAGGCTCCAAGTATGGACTGAATGTTGAATGGAGAATTTAATCTAGTCAGCTTATCTTAAAATCTTTGGAGCATGTGCAGGAAATAACACATGCTGTTTGTGTTTATGAAAAAAATAGGTAAAGAAGGATTTTAACTTGCCTAAGCTAAAATAAAATTTGAGATTTATAAAAATCTAGATTCAGGATATCTCTATCTATCTATCTATCTATCTATCTATCTATCTATCTACCTACCTATCTATCTGTCTATACACACACACACATAGCAGAATATATATGTATACATAACCTACACTAATAAATAAATATCCACCTAGTTTTAGAATCTCAAAAATCACTACATATTGGATAAGAAAATGTAAGGAGCAATAAATAAATAAAATGTCTTTCATATGCTGAATTTGAGGAAATTAATCTTAGGTGTCCAAGAAAAAGACTGGGAGATAATTTCTGTACTGGGCCATATCATTTCTAGCCATTTCCTTGCACACAAATACATAATTTCACTGTGTTTACTAACTGTTATTATAACTATACTGTATATTAAAGCACATACATATATACACATATACTTATATATACATGTATACTTGAACACTTGTATCTATCATCTATCATTTATCATCTATTTATCTCTTCATCCATCAATCAAATGGATTTCCCAACACAATAGGTGACTGTAAGTTAGAAAGACTGACTTAATTCCATGTTTTACAGACAATCATGAAAATATTATTTAACATCAAACTTATAACATGTAAATAATCTATCAGATGTAGAACTTATGAATATCAAGAATGAGTATGTACTGTGCTGTAATGGACAATATTAACTAGACTTGACTACTGTGTTCGGAAGTTTTCACCGTAGCCTAGGAAAGCACTAATAATGATGGGATAAACATCTGGGGCAACACTGACAAACTGCATATTCTCTGTAGGGCTTCTGGGTCTTGCCCAACAGTACTCAGAGACCTTTCCATTTCTGGCAAACAACAAGAATAGTATATCTACTCAATCTTTTAGCTCCTTTTGAGAGTAAAAACCACTGCTGTCTTGAATATGGGCTTTCCCAATGAGGAAACTATGACTCCACATTGAATTAGGGAATGGAATGATAGGTATCTTAAGACACAGGATGGCACAGGCTGTAAAACAGCTTTGAGCAGTTCTACCCAGTTACTCGGTCTTGCTAAAAACTTTACAGAGACTCAGGCTGCGTCAGGATTAACAATTTTCAGGGGACTTGTTTGGTGTCCTTGGCTGCTATCGTCATTTTTGTTGAGCTTTTTTTCCTTATTTTTTTCCTTCCATCCTTTATGGCATCTTTATTTGTTACAGCACCAAGGTGTTTTGTTTTTTTTTAAGGTGCTGATGAATTGACCTCTCATTTCAATAACTATTGTATGGCCAGATAGATAAGCAGTACCTCTATGCAGAGTATTTTTAGGGTTGTCTTTTGCCCTGAACTCCACAACACATATCCACCAAGGGGGAGGGGAAGTCTCATACATGTTTTTTCATTATTTATCTGCTATCTGGCTATTGTCAAAATTTCCCATCACTAATGTTAGAAGTTATTCATTTTTAGATGGAGTAGGAGGATGTAGGCTCTTTTTACAACACTGAAACAGTTCATTAGCAATACCTCCCATAGTGCTGAAAAGGATATCTAATGTTAGTTACTACTTTCACCTTAGAGTTTATCAAGGCAGTGGCTCTCTTCAACAAAGGGAATGGGATAATATCCTTCCTTTTGCTGCTATTAACACAAGTCAAGAGCATCGTGGCTGAACAAATTAAAAAAAAATTGGGGGGAGAACTAAGATGGCAGCAAAGGTAAAACACCTATCTTGCCGTCATAATCAGCAATTTTAATACTACAACTTAATGAAAGAACAAACACCTTCCAGAATCACCAGAAAGCTCGCCGAGTGAAAATTCCACAAATAAAAGTGAAGATAAGACACTGTGACACGGAGGATCAGCGGCGAACAGCGTGAAAGATTCACGCAGAGAGAGGTTTGGAGTGCACGCCGCGGAGTGGGCGGGCAGCTGAAAACCGGCCAGTTTTCTCGAATGGGGAGACAAAGACGTCCCACTGGACTGATTCTCCGGCTCTGGGAGAAGTCCAGGGAGCCCACTATCGTACGGGGTGAAAACTGGACAGTGGGAGGGCACGCCGAAGCTCGGGTGCTACCGGGTCTGCTGGCTTTTGGAGAAGGCAGCTTGTGCGAACAGCTCAGCTGCGTGATGGCGCAGAGAGTGCTCTGCGACTTGTCTCTCATTCGGAAAACTGTCAGACTGCTTTGTTTTACGACCCTGGGTGAGGCATTGCGCATGCAAAGTCATTTGGGGAGAGTGTGAATTCCCCGGCAGCCAGTGGAGCTCAGCAGCGGCTCTCTCTCAGAGGTGCTGGCAGCCATTGCCCCAGGCACAGAGTCCTCGGGGCCGCAGAGGGCGGAGCTAATGCTGTCTGCTTGGCCTGGAGACTCCGCCCATCCAACCTGAGCACAGCTGAGCTTCACAGACAATTGGCCTGGAGGTCAACCCTCCAAGGGCTAAAAACGATTAACTGAGCTTAACTTCAGCAAGACTGTGCAAACCATATCCACCTCAGGTAATGGGGAGGCTGAGCCACTGTCCCTAGTAGGAAGTCTACCACACAAAGCTAATTGACCAACTCAGGGAAGCAGCCACCATGCAGAGACATGGAAAGAAATCAGATGTGAAAGAAATGGAGGAAAAAAAACGACTGGACATGGAATTCAAAACCACGGTTATAGGGTTTTTCAAGAGGCTCCAACAAAAGGTCGAGGCCTATAAGGAAATAAGCAAGACCACAAAGGAAATGAATGAGTCCTACAAGGAAATGAAGGAGACTCTCAAGGATATAAAGGAAACTCTCAAGGATATGAAAAAGGACCAACCAGAAATTTAGCATACACTGACTGAAACAAAAATATTATACAAAGACCTAAACGTGCTCTGGAGCACCCCAAGAACCAAGTTAAAGATTTGAAATACAAAGAGATAAAATCCACTCAGCTGAAAAAGCAAGACACCAAAAGAATCCAAAAAATTGAAGATAGTGTAAGGGGCCCCTGGGACAACCTCAAGCATACCAACATCCGAATTATAGGGGTGCCAGAAAAAGAGAGAGGCCAAGACAATGAAAGCCTATTTGAAGAAATAGTGACCGAAAACTTCCCACACCTGGTGAAAGAAATTGACTTAAGAGTCCAAGAAGTGCACCAAAACCCAATATATAGGAACCCTAAGAGGACCACATCAAGGCACATCATAATTAAAATGCCAAGAGCAAAAGACAAAGAGAGAATATTAAAAGCAGCAAGAGAGAAACAGTTGGTTACCTATAAGGGAGCACCCATACGATTGTCAGCGGATTTCTCAACAGCAATGATGCAGGCCAGACGGGAGTGACAAGAAATATTCAAAGTGATGAACAGCAAGAATTTACAATCAAAATTACTCTATCCAGCAAAGCTATCATTCAGAATTGAAGGTCAGATGAAGTGCTTCGCAGATAAGAAAAAGCTAAAGGAGTTCATCACCACCAAACCAACATTATATGAAATGCTGAAAGATATTCTTTAAGAAGAGGAAGAAGAAAAAGGTAAAGATGAAAATTATGAACAACAAATGCACATCTATCAACAAATGAACATAAAAATCAAGTGAATTGATAGGCTGTTGAACAGGATAGACTGGTGAATATAACAGAGACATGGACATAGAGAGGGAATGGACTGACAATTCTTGGGGAGAAAAGGGTTGTGGGAAGTGCAGCAAGAGACTGGACAAAAATCTTGCAACAATGGGAGAGGACAGTGGGGAGGGGAGGTGAGGGTGGAGGGTGGGATAGGTACAGGGTGGAGGGGAGCTATAGGGAGGTAAAAAGGGGAAACAATGTAATTAATAAACTGAACAATAAAGATAAAAAAATAAAAATTGGGTATTAAAGCATGCTATGCGGATTACACCTAGGTTCAAATATTGGTTCTACTACTTTTTAATTCCCTGGGGAAACTAATATTCTCTTTAAACTCTACTTTTGTTATTACAAAAATATTGGATAAAAAATTCACCTCTCAGAACTATTGTGAAGATTGCATGAGGAAAATTACATAAAATGCAATAAAGTAGTTGAGAGTAAGTGCTCCACGTCCATTCCTTTCCTTCTCATTTTTTGTCATATTTGAGAATTAAAAAAATCTATAATTTTGGTAGAGTTTTGTGAATGAAAAGACTAAGACCATTTACAAATAATAAAGATCCTGGATGTCACTTATAAAAAAACATGGGTAAGACTCAGTGGGACACTGAGATCTTTAGAAGGGAGATAATACACAGTGATAACAAGTGGTATTTGGTGAAGGATTATCACCAGAACATTAGAGAGGGGTAACTAGAGATTGGCATTTCCTCAGGATAGAAATTAGTGAGATTGTCTACAATAATAAAAGTGTAATATGCTACTTAGACCAGACATCCTTCCTGATGAAGCCAGGGCTTCAAGGGAAGCCCGGGTCTTGGGTGCCAGAGGGAAGCCAGTGCCAGCAGCTGGGGGAAGGAAGGCCTACTCCTCCATGAATATTTGGCCTCAGACCTCTAGCACTGTAAAATGTTTAAGAGCATAGGTGGGGAGCCAGACTGCCTGATTTTGAATCCAAGTTCTACCACTTATTAGTATTAGCTGTGAAATCTTTAATAGTTGTTTTACTTTTCTGTGTTCACTGTAAAATGGAAGTAATGTTAGTGGAAACTTGAAGGGTGATCTTGAGTGTTACATGTGTTAATATATGCAAGTGTTTAGATGATTTCCTGGGACATCATAGGCATCATTCAGCAGTTTTAGTCTGTGTGTGTGTGTCTCTCTGTGTGTGTGCTCAAGCTGGTATAATAAATAACATGTAGTTGTCATTTCAGACTAGAGATCAGTCATTTATTTTTAAAATTTATTTATTGATACTAGAGAGAGAGTAAGGGAAGGTGACTAAAAGATAGATAGATAGATAGATAGATAGATAGATAGATAGATAGATCAATTTGTTGATCTACTTATTTATACATTCATTGGTTGATTCTTGCATGTCCCCTGATCAGGGATTGAACCTACAACCTTGGTGTGTTGGGATAATGCCCTAACCAATTGAATTACTCAGCCAGGTCTGGATCAGTCATTTCTGAATAGATCAATTTTCCTTTTCATAAAGCTAGTGGTGACTTGGAGATGATTCTAAATATAAGGACCTGGTCTTAGGGGATTGTACTTCACTAATTCAGAAAAGATATAATGCTAAGAATTGATAAAATAAACAGTACCATACCTTTAAGTGGTGTTTTTCAGAGTGTGAAATTTAGGCCACTTGAATTAGAATCCTTTGGGGCATTTGTTTAAAATAAAGATTGTCAGATCCTATTCCAAGTCTGGGTGAACATATACTTGAGTGCTGAAATCTGGACATTTTATAAAGTGAAAAATATTGCTATAAATAATCATGCCAGGCTAACAAATATAAACTGCACTGCCCTTGGGCAAAATAGAACATGGGATGCCCCTACATATCCCAGATCTATAGCACTTTTGGGATTGAGTTTCAGAAATTTGCATTTCCATTAAGTTTCCAAGGTGATATTTGTGCAATGCAAAGTTTGAGAAAAGCTCTTAAATTGTGTTGTTTCAATAAGTTTAAATTAATTCAGGGACTCTGAGAATTTTATATCATATCTCTCCTTCCTGGGGATATTTCTTTATGATAGGGAATAAAAAAATGGAAAGAAAGAACCATTTATTAACCAACTACTCCTGTTAAAGCCTGTTGTCTATGAAATAGGTTTAGAGGTGTTTGCCTGCTTTTGAAATTGAGTGCACACCATGTGATTAAGGCAAAGCCACATTCCCCTAGCTATGAAACCACCACTTTACCACTATAAACCACTTATGAGACTGACCCTGGGAAGAAAATAGGTAGTTATTAGCTAACTATACTTAATAACAGAACAACAACAATCAATAGGAATTAACCCATCAAGCATTCCACCCTGCTGGCAGCAGTCACCACCAGAAGTAGAAGCACCCCAGTCATCATCTGACAGTGTATAGACTCAATCTCAAGGAGCTCTATGCAACTTGTAGTCTGACCTAAACTTCTGCCCCTTTTGAGCTCTGTCACAAAACCATTTAATTGCACAGCCTCTTATCAGCAAATCCCATTTTCCCTCCATCATTTCTATGAGCATCCTCCTCTTGTACTTGTCCTTTGTTAAATATTCCTTGAGATCACAGAAGCCCCTGTAGCCCCTAAGGGAAAGGAGGGAGGCTTTTTTCATGCTTCCTGTTGCCACCCCAGGCCATTTCTCTTTTCTCCTCTCTGGATAACTTAAGACCCATTGAAATCTGCCACCATACTACACCATCTATTACTGCTTCTTGTTTGAATTAGTCACTGAACAACAGGTCATTCATTCTTTATGAATATTTGGAACTGTTCACTGTTCTTAAGTAGACTTGAGTTACTGCTCTGTTCAACACATTGGTAGATAATCCAACATCTCGGAGCATCACTTCTGGCAATGTTTTCCCCAATCTCAGCCAACCACTCCCATAGTGTTTGCTACACACTGTTATCACCAACTTCAAAATCTTTATTATTTTCACTTTCTCTCTTCTTACTTGTCCTGTTTTCATTTCCTTTTGTACCAAACTTAGATACCACGATTCATCACTGTAAGCAACCCCTTGCAAACACCATCAACTCAAACTTGGTTTTCCTCCAACATGTCAAAACCCTAGTTGGTAAAATCCAACCTTTCTCTACCCTATCGGGTTTACCTCAGTGGATAGAGCATTGGCCCGAGGCCTGAAGGTTCCTGGTTTTGATTACAGTCAAGGGTATGTACTTCTGTTGCAGACTCAATTCCTAGCCCTGGTTGTATGGGAGACAACCAATTTATGTGTCTCTCTCAGATTGATATTTCTCTTACTCTGCTTCCCCCACTCCTTTCCACTCTCTATAAAAAAATGAATGTAAAAATAGCCTCAGGTGAGGATTAACTACAATAAAAAACTCAGTCTTTCTCTTCTCCCACTACTGTACATAAACAGTGCAAACAGGTGGAGAGAAACACCAAACTCTGCGATTGTATGGGCCCTAACTTTGGACCACAGATTTAAAATGGGAATTCAGTACTGCCAACATCTGTACACTATTTCCTGTAAGTTTACTTTTTCATTTTTAGGAGAAATATTTCACACATTTTCCTTTCTCCTGAAAAATCAGATAAAAACTAGTCCTACTTCATTATCAACTGATGACCTCAATATTTATTTGAGAAAATAAAAGCATTCTGAATGCAATAATACTCACTTGTTTTTCATCAAATCTACTAACCTGACTGCATTTGGATCAATACACTTTGCCTTTTCTCCTGTTAAAATTGATGAACTGTCGCCACTCTATCTAAAGCCAATCCCTGCACTTGTGTGCTGGAGGCTGTTTCCCTTCACCTGCTAATGGATTTTGTTCTGCACTTGACCTCTATCTCCTACATCATCAACTTTCTCCTCAATAGCAGCTCATTTTTATCAGCATATTAACATGTGGTAGTATCTTCCATGATATAAAATTTCCTCTTGACCCAATATTCCCTTCAAGCTTCTATCCCATTTCTTTGCTTTTCCTCTCAAAAATCACCCCAAAAGAGTTATTTATATTTGTTGTTTAAAATTAATCATTTGCTGTTCTCTCCTCAACCCATTCCACTCAAAACTTTGTCCTGATCATGTCAATGAAACAACTCTTGCTAAATTAACAATGATTTCCACCTTGTTAAATCCAATACTCAGTTATTTGTGTCTGTAGTATTCTCTCTCTCATCAGTATTTGACAAAACAGAAATATTATTTTCACTTGACTCATATGACACAAGATTCCCCTAGTTTTCTTCATACTCCTTCTCTATGTCCCCTGTTGGATTCTCTTCCTAAACTCAACATTCTAGAATGCTCCAAAACTATCCATCTTCTCATTTCTATTCATCCCATCTCCCATGGATGTATTCACTTTAATGTAATATCTTTGACATATAACATTGCAAAGATTTAAGGTGTATAACATGTTAATTTGATGTGTCTGCATATTATAATATGATTGCCATTGCAGCAATACACCTTCATTGTATTACATAGTGATTCTTTCTTTTTAGTGATTAGAATCATTAAGTTCTTGAGCATAATACGCCAAGTGAGATCAGTTAGATAGAGAAAAACAAGTACTATATGATAGCACTTATAAGTGGAATCTTAAAAAGCATGTAAAAACAGAGAATAAAATAGTGGCTACCAGGGGTTAGATAGGTGGATAGGACAGATGTTGTTTAAAGACACAAACTTGCAATGAGTAGAAAACAAGCCCTAGAGATATGATGGACAGGATAGTGACTCTAGATAACAATATGATCATATAGCCATCAAATTCTTAAGAAACTGGAACTTAATGATGCTTCTTAGCTCTACTTACTTTTTGCCTGAATTATCTTGAACATACCCATAGATTTAAGTTCCAACTACATACATAGTGAAATATGTATGTCTTTACTAATAAATTAATACAATATCTGGGGTTTGCTTCAAAACAACCAAAAAGAGAAAAAAGTGGTGGGAGTATAAATGAAATAAAGTTGGTTATAAGTTGATAATTATTAAAGCTAATTAATGGAAAATCTGGATTAAATCAGGTATTGTTGAGATTTCCTATAATAATATATAATTTTAAATAGTATTTCAACTGTTCTCTTGTACCAATACCTTCCAACTTTTAGATACATATTCAATTTTCTATTCACCATCTCCTCTTGGATTTCTAAGAGTCATAAAAATTAGTATCACCAAAACAGAACTCTTGAGGTCCTTTTGCTTCAAATCTAGCCTTCCCATGTGTTCCCAGTCTTAACAATGGTTATATTCCCCAAGCTTACAAACCATTATTTAGTCATCTTTATTCTTTCACACATTACAGCCCATCAGTCAGAAAGCTTTGTTTGTTTATTCTTCTTGCCATTTTTATCCTTCTTGCCATTTCCACAACTATCACTTTCACCCAAGTTGCCATGACCTTTTGCCTAAATTACTTTAGGAGCCTCCCCACTCATATTGTTTTGTCCATTCTTGTCCCCAAACTACCTATACTCATATGGTAGTACTGTAATCTTAAATCACTTTATGTCATTCCCTTGGTCACCCCTTTAACGGTGCTCTTCCCATCTCTAAAAACAGCCAGAGACTATACCATGGACAGCGAGAACCTGTGTGGTCTGTCTCCTGTGTAACACTCCAGACTCATTTGCTGCAGATGTTCTCATCCAGCCACTCCTATTAAAGTGGCCTCCTATTGTCCTCCAATACGTCGGGCTTCCTTGTACCTCAAAGTTCTTGCACATGATATTTTTCCTGTCTAGAATGTTCTTCTTCCAGACATGTACATGACTTAACACTCACATCCCTCTGTGTCAGGGAAGGCTTTAAGTCTTTCACCTGTTGGACTCTTTTCTGCTTTGTCTTTCTAGCACTGATTATTACTTAAAGTTATATTCTATCTGTATAATTTTTTTTTGTTTCCTCAACTATAATGTAAATTCCACAAAGACCACCTTTTCCTATTGTGTTTCCAGGGCCTAAAGCAGTGCTTTGAGTCTGATAGATTGTGAACACCACACACGCACATACACACACACACACACACACACACTCACACACTCACACACAGTGTATAGATGACATAAATGAATGCTAGACTTTGCTATGCGTTTGCACATAAAACTGGGCAGCCACCACAGTGACATACTGCCTTACATTTGAACTGTGAATTCTCAAGAATTCAACCTGGGATTAACAGTCTGCTGTAGTTTCCCTGACAGTTCTCTTTATCTACAAACTGGCCAATCTCTTAATTCCTAAATTACAAAGCATGCAGATTGCCCGAGGGGAGAAAAAGCAACAAAGAGCCTATCTTCCTAGTCATGCATCATTAATGAACCTTTTACTTTGAGTGATATTTTGAGAGTAGGAATTTCTACTTCTCTGACCAAGTTCTTTCTATAAATGAATTGCAACCCCAGGCAACTTGTAGACAATGGGTTTAATCAATCCTCAAACAGAGTTCCCTCTTTAGCCAATGATATAGTGAAGTCCATTTACAATTTGACTCTACCAAACAGTTTGTGCCTTTCCTTTATGTCATTCGATGTCCCAATCTTCCAAGCTATAAAATTGGAAATTTATTCCTAACTTTCTTCCTAATGGGTGGCTTTCTACCCTAGTTCATGAGGTCAATATCATACACAAGAGAAAATTCTTAGAACAGCTGAATGCCTCGCAAACCTGCTATAGTGCACTTATTTTCTGTGGATTTCAAGATCTATGTTCTCAGTGGGTGATTACAAATACTTTCATTGGGATTCTTAGCCCCTGACCCCGGGCTTGTGTGTATTCCATCCAGCAAAGAGTAGAAACAAGCCAATATATGCTTTGATTTTTCTACACTATAACTGAGTGTGGACAGTTCAAAAGCTAATTTTCTACTGCAGAATAAGAATACAATAAATTTACCTGCACATAATTTCTTCTCCCTTTTTTTTTTCTTCTATTCACATCTTCCTGAATTGTTACCTGTGCTTATTTGATACACCAATGAAGTAGTTTATGGAGCCCAACCATCTGTGCCTTTTTCTTCCTCAAATGCATAAGACCATAATCCATGTACATAAATTCATAATCCATAACTCTATTAAGATAGTGAATTTTCCAGTGCAATTAAGCTGTGAGCTAAAGAGATGATTGCGATTTTAAAGTGTATCATAAATACTTGGGCCCTTAAACCTATACAGCTGCTGAAAATTTGGGGCTAAGTTGCATTTTGAAATACATACCTTAAAATAAAACTAAATGAATAGCATAAAACTACAAACTGTCCTCCTCTAATTATCTGAACTTCCAGTATCTAAAATCAGAATATAGAAGAATTTGATATATTTATAAAGTATTCCTTGCTCTGACTTGCTATCTGAAACAAATAAACAAAAAAGCAAACAAGCAAGCAAAAAACTGAATACATTCAGATACATATTAAACCCTTGCTGCCTGCACTTGGTATTGAATTCTCATTTTCTAAATTCAGGAACCAAAAGAGTTGGTTAGTGAAAAATACTTGCACTTCAAAACTGTGGCATTGTCACCTTTTAAAATAAAACTTTATTATTGGAGTAAGGAAGTAAGAAGTTTTAAAAGATGTATAGGATTCCTGGCAGATATGTGTCAAATTCTATAGAGAAGTAGCAAAGTCACTTTGGGTATTTTTGACACGAATGATTAAGTTGTTCTGTGTATTCCTAACCAGCATCCCAAGATCTCTTGCTAAATTAGTTATAATCATCACACAAAGACAGCCCTCGTCACTAAGTAGTCAGAAATCACTGTGGGGATTCAGTGGATTATATTGCTCCCATCCTCTGGATTGTCTTTGAGCTCCCCTGCACGTTGACTGCTATTGATTAGGTCAGTTTAATAAAACTTGGATTTCACAACAGAAAAGAGCACTGAGTTGTAGAGTTCAATAGCCATTAAAATATCTCAGATGGTCATAGGATTCTCTTATTTATCCCTAGGCTCCTCTGTCGCATCCTTGGGACTCATATAAGGGATCAATGTGGATGGAAACTACCCTGCACTAGAAGAATGGAATTTTCATAGGGCTTAGTACAGTGTTTTTCACAGACCAGACATTCAAATCCTTATTGAGTAACAATGAATTTGTTTATAAAGATTTATTTTAAATTCTTTTCTGAGCCATGAGGTAGGAAACTCTGAATTGAAGGCAAAGACAAGCATAGCAAGATGAGTCTAAAAGAAAACTTTTATCTGGGAAGCTCATAAACTATACTAGAAAGTTAGAACTAAGAGTCACAGAAAGTTGTATTAGCATTGAACTTTCAATAATCTGTTATTTATCTGTGAACATGGGGACACTTCCAGGCTAGCACTGCAACATGCACTTTCCTCTCAAGGTTGATAGTAAGTAACCAGAGTGATTTTGTGTTGGCAGTTTTTAGGACATAATAGAAATAGTTCCTCAAAGGCTCAAAAATCATGAGTCTGCCTGAAGTTTTCGAGTTGGAAGTTGCTTATGCTCCAAACTTAGCTTTTTCAGATAGTTTGCCAGTATGGATGGAGGGTGTGAGAACCTTATTAATCAACTGAGTCAATTTAACCTAAGGTGATAAACTCCTAGGTACAGAGATTTACATACTCATCCATTGTCAGATGTATGTATGCAAGCTTTACTCTACAGCCCGTGCCCTGTCTATTAGGCATTACTTGACAAACAAATGATTGAAATTTAGTGAAGTTCAACATTTCCACTTGCTTGTTGGTTAGATATAAGAAATCTTCATATATCTAAGATCTCCTACTTTCCTATATTTTCTTCTAAAGATCGTTATGATTTGGGCTTTAATATTTAGGTCTGTGCTACTTCTTAAATCATTTTTATGTATATTGCAAAGAAGGTGTGAGTTTCATTTCCTCCCCTCCATATAGTTATCTAGGTTTCTCAGGATAATTTCACTAAAAAAAATTTTCCTTTCTTATTGATGGCTTTGGTTGTTTTCTCAGTTCTCACCCAAAGATATTTTTCATTGATTTTAGAGAGATAGAGGAAGAAGGGGAGAGGAAAGAAACATTGATATGAGAGAGAACCATTGATTGGTTGCCTCCCATTCATATAGAACCCACAAGTTACGTATGTGCCCTGATAGGGAACCTTAATCTGCCACCTTTTGGTGAACTGGAGGACATTCCAACCAACTGACCCCCCTGCCCCCCGCACTGCCACCTCTGTAAAAAATTTTACAGTTTTTAATTGTAAAATTAATCTCCACTACTTCAACAATATAAGAAATGCCTCTTTACATAAAATTGTGCAAGGTAGACAGTACCCCATGTCTAATAGATACACCAGGAAGTTACTTATCTTTCGAGGTATATGCTTAAAGATGTTAGGATTTACCTTGACTATTCTTATCTTCTCTCAACACGTGCAGAATGAGCAGACTCATGCCTCCAGGGTCTTGCTTACAGATGAGTATGGTGTCCTGGAGAAGAACACCCAACCAATGGAGACCACTGTGAGCCAAGTTTTCTCTGTGTGCCTGCTTGTCAAGCTGCTCATTCTTGGGGATGTAGGTGGGAAAAAAATCACAACCATACCCCGAAAATGGCCCCTTTCCCACATACAGAAGCACTTTATAATTCATCTACAGGAAATACTTAAAGGTTTGCCCAGAGCTGATACCTTTTTAAATTAGTATAAAGCTTCTTTATGTGCCAGCATAGGCTTTGTGCTGCTCAGGTAACCATTCCTGAACCTGCAATGCTCAGTATTCTTTTAGTTGCAATATGTTGCTTCAGTTTAAAACTGTGGAGACAGAGTAGGGTCCCTGCCTTTGTTTCATTTTTTCAGGTTTTGATGATGATGATGATGATGATCATGATGACTTTACTTGTGGCTATTTGTTGCCTTAAAAAGCTTTCTTTATTTAAAAAACTAGAGGCCCAGTGCACAAAATTTGTGCATGGGTAGGATCCCTAGACCTGGCTGGCAATCAGAGCCAATCTATGGTGCAACCAGTGGGACAATCAGGGTGCTGGCACCTGCCTTGGTTGGCCTGGAGCCTGAGGGCTGGGGGCTGCTCCTGCATTGAGCATCTGCTCCCTGGTGGTCAGTGTGCATCATAGCAACCAGTCATTCTGCTGATTGGTCTATTTGCATGTTAGGCTTTTAGTATATAGGATGACATTTAGGACAGACTTTTTCACAAATGTGAAAATAGTGTTGTAGTATTCTATAATGTCAGTAGATTTTAATCTGAACAGTAATTATATAGTATGTGCTCCTAAGGACATTTTACTAAGCTTTTAGAGGATCAAATTCTTTTCATCCACCTCCCAAACTTTTCACTTTCTTGGTTCCAGGTTCCCTCTCTCTCCATCCTCTCCATGGTCTCAACCATCAGAATGAATGCAGAATTTGACAGGTGAGATTGCAATAGCACAAGACTTTCAAGCATCTCCTAAATCTGTTTCTTTCTATAAGGTATTCCTATAAAACCTCTATTCACATATCTCAACTTAGACTTAAAGGAAGAGATTGTAAGAACTTTAAAGACTTACCTAGGTTGACAGAGCTATTTAAGAGCAAAGCAGTGTCTAGAACCTCTAAATCTCCAAGCTAGTTTGGAAATAACCTACAGGCTTATTCTCTCCCAATAGTTCCAAACTCTTTTTATGTTAAGCAGGAAATCTTGTTCCTCATCTCTTTAAGGTAACCCAAAAATCATATGTGAATGGGACAGAAATGAGAGAGATTGGGAGGAAAAATAGGAGTGTTACTTACTCAATGAAGAGAAGGTGTGAAATACTCATTTCAGTGATTGTGAAGAAACATTGATTAGGGAAATAGAGTACTCTTCTTGGATAGTTCGAAAAGCCCAGTTGGAATTTGTGGTCATATAATTAAAATAGGATGAATTGGTGGTTTAGTGTCAAATTTAGGTGTTTGGATAGATATGCAAAAAGATGAGTATTTTAATTTCATTAAGTTTCGGGTTTTGTTGCACAAGTAAGAAAGTAGGAGGAGTCATGGAGGTGAGCAGGTATGAAAGGGTGTGATTATACTGAAGAATAATGGTGTCAAAGGAGCCTAGTGAATGTGAAACATTAAGGAAAAATATTGCTCAGTGAAAAAGGATAGGTCCTGATGGGGACAAAGAATTCTTGGGGTGTACATATTAGACTAAATGAGTTTGAAATATATGGGAGGGGAATATTTTTTATGTAGCAGATCAGTAGAACAAAAAAGAGTGAGCCTGCTAGAATAGGGAGAATGGAATATTGTTATATGAATGAAAAAAGTGGTAATATATAATAAGAAAAGTGTAATATGCTAATTAGACCAGATGTCCTTCTGATGTCCTTCCATCCTGACAAAGCCTTTGCAGGTGGGGGCCAAGACACAGGCAACAGAGGCCCCTGGCCACAGCAGTGGTGGGCAGGTTCCAGGGCCAAGATCCTTGCACAAATTTTGTGCATCAGGCTTCTAGTAAATAATAACATCTGATAAAGAGCTGCAGAGGAGCTAAGAGCTTTGAAAGAGGAGGGAAAAAGAGTGGTTTATGAGAAGCAATGAGGAGCAAGTACCCTAATTCAACCTCAATGACCTGTTTTAGATGGGTGGTGGGTAGAGAAAAAAAGCAGTTACCATTTAAGTCAGATATGGCAGTATTGGACCCTCACTCAGGTAAAGGTCAGGTTTCCTTTAAGTGAAGAGGTTGATGGGAAGTACAATAGTACATTGTATTTTAATGACAGTCTGAGAGTTCCAGGGACATAACAAGATCATGTGAGAGTGTTACATCAAGTCAGATTAGGAGATGGGGAGAGGCATGTGGGGAGACAAGGAGTAAATAGCATGAGTTCCCAGTAGTGATAAGGATTGGATGCATGTTGTTGTCAGTTCTGTTGATCTCTTGGATGAAGGCAGGCATGTGCATGTGCATGCGCATACACACACATACATACACACACACACACACACACACATGCACACGAGGTTTACTCAAAATAAAACCACTTAGTATTTCATGAGTGAAGGGCATCTCTATGGTTCCAAAATGCATCAATATGTCTATTAGCTTTGGGTCTCTTAAAATTTATTTTCATCTTAGAAAAGTATAAGATTGCAATAAAAGAGATAGTTGGAATAAAAGGCATGGTACTACTGACTCAGAAAACCAGAGACACAGCTGTAAGAAGGGCTGTCTGAATTGTTTACGCTCTTTTCCCCAAATGTTGTGATATGTCTTTCTTGTACACTGTCACACCACTAAGAATGAAAGAAAAGATGAACACAGCAGCAACAACAACAGAACAGGGTTCCTGTATCCCCAAGAGAGGAAAGCAACCCCAAACTAAAACAAAGTGCTTCCCATTTCCTCCAGGGATTCCAGTGATATAATTTCCATTTTAAATGAAGCAAAATACTTCCAATAACCAGAAAAACACTTAAAAATTAAGAAACACTTGTTCTAGTTAATGTGTCTGAGTATTACTAAGAAAAAAGTCTCCCCCAGGAGGTCATTATTATTCAAAAATTACTCTAATTAGGTCATGAATACATTAGACCTCATTCAGTGCCAACAAAAGGAAAATAGAATTGGAAATGTGACACACGTAACACTCCCAATGTGGGAGGGTGATTTTATTCCAAAATGCCATTAAAAGATGAAAAGGTCACCCTGTAGGGAAGTAATTGGTACAGCACTCTTGTAACTGATGAAAGGGGCTTTTATTTAGGCCTTTTTTTCTTTTCTTTCTTTTAAAAAAGGTCTTTCCAGATAGGAAAATGAGTGTGTGTATCTTTGTGTATATTTCCTTACATATAAGTCTGATTGGATGGCTGTTTGGATGTTTTTAGGACAATAAAACAGAAAGAGAAAAAAAACAAGAGTTCCTGACATATCAAACTAGACACACTTGGTAGTGCAAGAACAAACTGCACATAACATTTTAAGAAAATATGAAAAGGTATGGGTATTTCCTTATATGATTTTTTTTCATTCAATTAATCCATTACTATGGTTTCTTAGAATATCTGCTTCATAGACAAGTTTTGTGTTTAATTAGAAAAGAGTATGCAATTTTAATGACTTGCCCAAAATAAGAGCTAGGAGACTGAAAGCCTTTTATTTATATTTTTCCTAAGAAAACTTAACAGAATCTGATAATAAAGCCCCTGGGGTAGCTGGATGGCAGAATTTCTGGCTATCCAGTAAGCCCTATCATACTTCATGTGGAGCCAACAGGGAAAGCAGCCACAGGGTTTTCACATGCATTTATCCCCTGTTGAAAGTCTAAAAATCAGAGATACCACTTTATCAGTTGCAGCAAGCTTCTGTTTTTCCTATATAATCTCATATTGTGTTGGAACATTTGTAACAAAAGTTGCTTTCTTTAAAACACGCAAAAATTTTAATCATGTATACAAGATTACCATTTCAATGATATGATGTCTAAACATGACACACCTGAAAACTCACCTTTCCCCCCTTTATTATTAGCTTACAAATATCCCAGATCTTAGTGTCCTTTAAGAATTCTAAAAGCAAGCTACAGAGGGAACCAGGTATATCAGATATGTACAAAAAAAGGGACTTCATACTAAACCTGAAAAGTTCAGGGGAGGCCTTCATGGTGACCTTACAAACTCAGAGACCTAAATTAACCACATAGGATGGTATGAAATTAAAACTAATTAAAAGAAAGTCATGGCTGGTAGTCATGTCTTATGCTGGTATTTTCCCTAACAAAGGTCAATCTTTACCTTACCTAAGCATCTTATCTAATAAAATAGTAATATGCAAATTGGCTGTGCCTTCTCTACAACCACAAGCCACGCCTACAAGCCACACCCACCAGCCACACCCAACCAGCCAATCAGGAGCAGGGGGAGGGGCCGAGGTAGCCAGTGAGCGTGCAAGGCAGGGGGCAGGGCTGAGGTGTGCATGATGTGGCCAGCAAGCACGGAGGGGGAGCTTCCTGGGGGCCTAGCGTTCACAGCAGCCAGGGCAGGTGGCTGGCGAGTACTCGAGGTGGATGGCGGGGCCACCCAGACTCCTGCAAGGCAGGGGGCGGGGCCGAGGAGCACTATGTGGGGTGCCCCTGGGGCTGGGCGGTCACTGCCAGGGCTAAGGCCTGGGCTGGGGGAAAAAGGCCAAGGAGTCCAGCAAGCGAGGGGCCCCTGGGGGTGGGTGGTTGCCAGGGGGTCACCAGAGGCCTGGGCTGAGGCCAGGGCCAGGGGGTGGTGGGGCCGAAGCTGCCAGGGCAGAGCCAGCCATCAATCCCATTGAGGGGGCAGGTTGGGTTGAGGTATCACCCATCCTCAGTGCACAAATTTTGTGCACTGGGCCCCTAGTGTCTACATATTATCTTTTTGCATCTAAGATAACATACCTTTCTAATATCAGAGTAATCCTTTTACTAAGCTCCTCAAGGCAAAATCTCCTCTGGGAGATGATAACTGGTTACCCATCATTGTTACCTTGTTTCCCAAATACTATCTCTATGTGCTGTAAATGTTTATTTTTAACTACTAGTGACCCAGTGCACAAAATTCATGCATGGGGCAGGGGGTGTCCCTCAGCCCAGCCTGCACCCTCTTCAATCTGGGACCCCTTGAAGGATGTTCTACTGCCAGTTTACAGGGATCAGCAGTCGGACATCCCTCTTGCAATCCAGGACTGCTGGTT
Organism: Antrozous pallidus; assembly: GCA_027563665.1. Lineage (NCBI taxonomy): Eukaryota > Metazoa > Chordata > Mammalia > Chiroptera > Vespertilionidae > Antrozous > Antrozous pallidus. The sequence continues at coordinate 65,197,223 of CM050514.1, read as the reverse complement.
CCTAACCACTCACCTGCCTGCCTGATTGCCCCTAACCACTCTGCTTGTTGGCTTGCTTGTCCCCAATTGCTCCCTGCCACCAGCCTGCTTGCCTCCAAATGCTCCCCCACCAGCTTGATCACCCCCAACTGCCACCCTGTGCCAATGTGCTTGCCCCTCAACACCCCCTGCGGGCCTGCTCACTCCAAACTGCCCCCACTGTCCTGATCACCTCCAACTGACTGCCACTGATGGCCTGCATGTGCCCAACTGGCCCCCCTGCTGGTCTGCTTACCCTCAACTGCCACCACCCCGCACCAGCCTGATCACCCATAACTGCCGTCCTATCCTGGCCTGATCATCCACAACTACCTTCCCCTTTTGGCCTCTAACAACCTCTACCTCATCTCTCCCACCATGGCTTTATTCAGAAGGTCTCCTGGAAGGTCTCCCAATATAATTAGCATATTACCCTTTTAATAGTATAGAGAGAGGCCTGATGCATGGGTGGGGACTGGCTGGTTTTCTCTGAAGGGTGCCAGATCAGGGTACGGGTTCTGAGTGAGGGGCTGAGGGCCATTTTCAGGCTAGCCATACCTCCTTCCTCCATTGTCAGGAGCAACCCAAGCCTCCTGCTCTCTCCAGTTCCATGGCTGTTGCCATCTTAGTTAGGTCAATTTGCATACTTGCCCCTGATTGGCTAGTGGGTATAATGGAATGATGGTTAATTTGCATGTTTCTCTTTTATTAATGTAGATTCTATATTCACCCATATAAAATAAGTATTTGTCTCATCATTTTACTCTTTATCCAATCTTAGAGATTTTCCTGCTTTGCTTTTTCCTGCCTCCCTAGTCTATCACCTGTGAATTTTATGTAACCCTCCTTATGTCTCCTCCTTTGATTCTAATGTACACAATAATGTGAAAAATGTCATTCTATGCAGCATTTTCTCAATTCATTGAGATTTTGCTTCCCAGCAATTGTCATCGGTTTGACTCATAAACTCATAAAAATTCTTACAGTTTAGACATTTGTTACATTGACACAGATGTCTGAAATGATTTTGATGATACTAGATTAATGCTTGTCCCCCTCCCTCATTTAGTCACTTATCTATTCAACAATATATTTTTTAATTATAACTTTTTATTGTAACACAATCTCAGAATTAGGAGCAAGTTGCTAGATTTCTCAAACTATCTTCACTCAGATTTTCAAATGTATACAGAATCATATATATATATATATATTCTGAACCACTTGAAAGTAAGTGGCAGACAATATGCACCTTTACCAATAAATATTTCAGAGTGAGTTTCCTAAATACAAGGATATCTTTCTACATAACTATAGTCTAACTATCAAAATTAGGAAAGTAACTTTAATACAATAATATCATCTGATTTATAGACCTTATTTAGGTTTTAAGTAAAACCTCTATTCATATTGTCCCAACAACGACTTTTTAATACAATGTTCTTTGGTATATAGCAAAGTAAATGATTTGAGATAGTGTGTTTATGGTAATACATTTCGTTTTAGTTGAAAATATTCAGTACCTTTTAATTCAGTAAAAGGTATTGATTATCAATTTTGATATAGGATATAATGATATAGCTCCCATTTATTGAGTGATTATAATGGGTTAGGCACTATACTAATATACCGTACTAAGAATGCTTTGACTTATGATTTTATTAGAGGCCCAAAGCATGAAATTTGGGCATGGGAGGGGGGGTGTCCCTCATCCTGATCTGCACCCTCTTCAATCCTCAGGGGATATCCCACTGACAGCTTAAGCCTGCTCCCCACCTAAGCTGTAGTCTGGCCTTCCTCTGTAGGAGGCGACCAGGCTGATTAGGGGAAGGCTCTGTCTCCATTACCCTGCTGCTGCTGTCATTACTGGTCACCACAGCCACCAAAGTGTTTTTATGAACACGAACTCCAGTCTCTTCATGAAAAAATGACAACTTTCTTTAGGCATTTTCAAAATGTCTCTTTAATAGGATATGACATTTCTTTCTTTCCATTGATTTTTAGAGAGCATAGATGAGCGAAGGAAAGACAGACAGAAACATCAATGTGAGAGGGACACTTTGATTGGTTGCCTCCTGCATGAGCCCTTAACTGGGCCCTGGCCAGAGAGAAGCCTGCAACCTAGGTATATGCCCATGACCAGAATCAAACCCAGACCCTGTGGTCAGCAGGCTGAGGCTCTATTCACTGAGGCAAACTAGCTAGGGCAAGATATGACATTTATTAGCCCCTTCAGCAGCAGACTTTCATATTTTCCTCCAAGAGTGAGGTGTAAGAACCCTAGATCTCTTGGATTCTTATTACCCAAGTTACCAAGAACGCACTGCAAGTGACATACAGGGAGCTTAGCCAATGAGTTGTCAGAAAAGGTGTTTCCTCTGCAGCTCAAGCACATAGGCAGGACTACCAGTGCGCTACGGCTGGCAGGCCCTGTTCTCTGCGGGCCTGCACCATTTGTGGCTTGCCTCACCATGCACACAGTCCACTCCTGCTCACCTGCGTGTGCAACCACCTCCTGAGTGGTAGTAATGTTTTGGTGTCCTGGGAAATATATAGTTTTAGTAGATGCCTGATGCACAAAATTTGTGTAATGGGGTTGGCTCTTGCAGCTGTGGCAGCTTGCCTTGGCCCTCACAGCCCCAGCTTCATCTGGATGGTCATCTGGAAGGACATCTGGAAGGTTACTTGGTCTAATTAGCATATTAGGCTTTTATTGTTATAGACTAGAGGCCTGGTGCATGAAATCTGTGTGTCGGAGGAGTGTTCCTCAGCCCAGCAGTCGGACATCCCTCTCACAATCCAGGACCACTGGATCTTAACCACTCACCTGCGTGCCTGCCTAATGCCCCCAACTGCCTTCCCCTGTTGGTCTGGTTGCCCCCAACTGCCCTTCTCTGCCTGCCTGATTGCACTTAACACCCTTGCTAGCCTGATCTCACCCCTAACTGCCTCTACTTTGGCCCCCATCACCATAGATTTGTTTGGAAGGAAGTCAGACATCTGGAAGATGGCCAGTTGACCTGGTCTAATTAGTATATTACTCTTTTTATTAATATAGTTGTGGTCAATCTGGGGCTTGTGAGTCATTGTTTGCTGCTCTATTGATTAATGAGTTTGCTGACCACTGGTATAGATGATTGTGTGAAAGCAATTCCCATACAGTGTCCCATCTTTGTGTTAGATGATTTTGTATTAGATAGGTTAATGTAAGTATTCTGAACATCTTTCAGAAAGGCTAGGCTAGCATATAATGTTTGGAAGATTGGGTGTATTAAACATATTTTTGACTTATGACATTTTTATTTATTTTTAAAATATATTTTATTGATTTATTTTTACAGAGAGGAAGGGAGAGGAATAGAGAACTAAAACCATTGATGAGAGAGACACATTGATCAGCTGCTTCCTGCACACTCCCTACTGGGATGTGCCCACAACCAAGGTACATGCCCTTTACCAGTCAAACCTGGGACCCTTGAGTCCACAGGCCACCAATCTATCCACTGAGCCAAACTGGTTAGGGCAGAATTATGACATTTTTTATTTACAATGCATTTATTAGGACATAATCTCATAAGAAATAGAGGAGCACCTACAATTTTGTTCTCCCAATAAGTTCACAAAGTAGGTATTATTTTAGAGAGGAAGAAATAAAGGCTTAGAAGGTTTAAGCAACTTGTTTGTGCTTAGAGCAAGTGAAATTCAGGAATTTTTGTCAAAATTTTCTGAGTTCAAAACCTAAACTCATTCATGTCATCATATTTCTCATAGCTTGAAATAACAGACCCTGATGATGTATTTCTTATTGTCTTGGAACTTATAATCTTCTTCAGAGGTGTATATAAACACATACATACAAACATGGAACATTAAAGTTAAAAGTTTATCTTCATTTAATGCAACACAGCTGCTGACCTGCCCCTGATGCATTAATCCCCCTTCTCCTCACCCAATTTCTTGTCTTCTGCATAGTGCTTACCATCACTTTACTCATTATATAATACCCACATTTACTATACTCTTATTGTGTTCTCTCCCACAGAAATGAAACTACAAGAGCATAGACAATTTTTTTAATTGTTAGGTCATCAGTACATAGAAAAGTGCCTTGCATCAAGTGGATATTAGTAAATTTTTATCAAATAAACAATTAAATTCCTTCACCTGCTTACCTTTATAAATGAGGAAAGTAAAACCCAGGGAGATTGAGTTGCTCAAGGTCAGAGTACTTTGAACACACAAAATGTCACTGATTTGAATGTAAATTGGAGTCACAATGATTGACATAGAGTCCCAAGAGAGCATAGAGGAGGAAGAGATAAGAATGGTCTGAGTATGTGGGAGATGGGCATTTCAACGATCAGGTAAGAGAGAGTGGATCATAAATAATAGGTAGAAAATCTTTCATGCACAAAGACCTGGGAAAGGAAATTAACAGAGAAATTAGAGGGCATATTAGATGACCAGATATACTGGAGGGCTCATTATTGGGAAATGATGGACAATGAGGTTTAGAAGGAATAATGCAAGATTATGGTAGATTTTATTTTTAATTTCAGGAGAGAAGTTTGCATTCCTATAAGCCCAATATGTTTAATATTTTCTGGCAGTTAATCAGTTAAATCATCAATGACATCATACCAGACCCCATCTCTACTCTAAGCAAAAGCATTATAGATAGCAAGAATGAACTGGTGATTTTCCAAGGCTCATTTGTATATTCATTTCTCATTTTCCTAGTTAGTATTTGGTTTTAATGGATTTAAAACAGTAAATCACTGCTCAGGGAATGATTGAACAAATCACTCCTTTAATTAATGTTCAGCAGTTCCAATAAACAGAGATGAAATATTGTAACTAAGTAAAATAGTAAGTGATAACAACAGGTGCTAGAAAGAATAGGACAAGGAAAAGAAAATGTGTGTGGTTCACACTGCACACAAAGCTAGTGAAATGAGAACCTGACCATTCAGATATCTTTAATTTGTATTTCAGACTTTTTATTTTAGTTCATACAAACCTATCCCAGATTTAGGGTTGTGCCAATTCTGAAGCTTCCATCATTTTTGACCTTTCTGAGGTTGAAATCATGTTGATTTAAATTATCTGCTCTGACATAGGTAAATAAAGATCCAAAATAAAGTATGAAAACTTAACAAAATCTCTGTTTTGTTTAATATTATTCATGAAGTATCTTATAACTGACTTGTTAAGGATTCTTACCTTCATTTTACATAGAAGAAAACAGGTTCAGAGGGTTTTGGTGACTGTTCGAACCATAGCTAGTGCATATGAAAACCAGGTCTCTGTTTAGATTTCTTGGCTTCAGGTGTCTTGCCCTTACCATTACAACATGCAATAAGGTCCCACATCAGTTTTCTTTGCCCAATTGCCTCTGTGATAAAGGTAGGAAATATACTTTTTCATTTGATGTATTGTGACCCAGTAGTTGAGACTAGGAATTGAAAAGTATTATAGATTCACAGTCACTGAAAGTATTGCTGTTTTGGCTAATTTTTGTGATATCATTACCAACTCTGAGAAGATGAGGACATGTCGTTCTTGCTGCTGGCACATGTTTCCCTCCTTTTTTCAGCCCTTAAAAGGTATTTTATTATAATAGTTAAATTAATACATAATGGTCAAACAGCAAACAATAAGGTTATAAGATAATGAAAATTACAATATTCCTCCTTCAGACTCTGAACCCACTTCCATTTTTAAAATAATACCCTTGCTTCAATTTTGTTTCCCATGGTTTGGTGTATTTTTTTCCCAATATTTTTTATACAAATAAAATCACAGTTACTTCATTAACTTGTAAATATATTTTTACTCTTTTTATATTATATATATAGAATTCCTTTATTCCAGTACATGAATGTTAACAAATTTAACCAATTCCTGTTAATACATATTTAGGTTGTTTCCAGTTTTTGTTATTAAAAAAATGTTGCATTGACAGTCATTGGACACATAACTTTGTTAACATGTTCAACAAGTAAATCCATGAAAGAAAAAACTGGGAGGTAGAACTGATGGCTCAACCAGTGTGTTGACTTAATAGTTTGCCAGATAGTGCCACATTTTCCCTTCAGAATGTGTGCCAATGTATTTTCTCATCACAGGAATATCATATGACAAACTTCCCTATTCTCCCACCACTTCTGGATATTAAGGAATTTTTAAATCTTGTCAACATTATTTATCGTGTCAATCTATCATCATCTACACACATGTGTGTACATATATAGTGCTTACATTTAATTATAAGTTGAGACATACTTATTGAGATAAATATTTATTTATACTTTTTTGTATAATACCTGTGTATGCCTTTTATCTATATCATTTTTATTTTTTAATTGTAAGAGCTCCTTGTATATTATAGAAATTAGTTCTTAGACTTAATTTCTCTATAAGAATGTTTAGCTTATCATTTATCTTTGTCTTTTTACTTTTTTTGACTATACATGTATGTAATATTTGTATACCCCAATTATTTTTATGTATAACTGCTCTTATATTTCCCCCCTCTTTAAATAGAGCTATATCAGTTGCAAATTACATTTAAATACATTTATAATCCTTCTGGCTTTTTAAGGTTTCATTTATTATTTGAATCTTTGATTAATTTCAAATTTATTATGATATTAATAGAATCTGATATTGGTTTTCTCAATTGCTAGCCAACAGTCCCAACACTAATTACTAAATCCAGTTTGTCCTGCACCTTTAATATATAACTTCTCATAAAGATGCTAGTATACTTATGATTTCTCTGTTCTCTTCACTACTCTACTTGCCTCTTTTTGTCAGCATCAAACTAATTTTTAATATTTTTGTTTTTAAATATATTTTACTATCTGGGAGCTTCCTGACCTTCCCAAAGTAATTTAGAAAATGTCTTGAGATTTCAATGTTTCTTGCTCTAGAAAAACTTCAGTTAGTATTATTTATTCAAGTTTTGAAAAAGTCTTGATATTTTGAGATTTAAATTTTTATGTTATTTTAGGCATACTTTTATTTTTATAAAATTGAGTCTTCATATTTTAATTGATTTAAAAAAATAATTTTATTGATTTCTGAGAGGAATGGAAAGAGAGAGAGACAGAAACATCAATGATTAGAGAGAAACATTGATCAGCTGCCTCCTGCACATACCGTATGGGGGAATGAGCCTGCATACAACCAAGGCATGTGCCCTGACTGGGAATCAAACCTTGACCTTCTGGTTCATAGGTCAATGTTTCAACCAATGAGCCATGCTGCCTGGGAAAGTCTTCCTATTTTAAAACACAGTATGCATTACCCTTCATCCAATGCTTTTTTTTAAAAAAAATCTTTATTGCTTAAAGTATTATATAAGTCTCATTTTCCGCCTTTTGACCTCTCCCTAGCCACTCTCACTCTTCCAGCACATGCTTTAACCCTCCCACCCCCACTGTCTATGTTCATTGGCAATGCTCATATGAATGCATAAAAGTCCTTTGATTGATTTTTTGTCCCCTCACCCCCCACTTTCCCTCATAGGTTAGACAGTGTGTTTGATGCTTCCATGACTCTGGTTCTATTTTTGTTAATCATTTTATGTTGTTCATTATATTCCACAAATAAGTGAGATCATGTGATACTTATTTTTCTGTGACTGGCTTATTTTGCTTAGCATAATGCTCCCCAGTCCCATCCATGTTGCAAATGGTCAACACTTTTTTGTTTCTCAGTGGAGTTGTGACAATTTCTTCCTATTTTAGCTGCACATTGCTTATTGAGCTTGCTCTAAAATAGTATTGTATTTTTCTGACTTGTTCAATGAATTAAATTATTCTTTCATTAACTTTGTACTTGTTTTCAATTATTGTATATATTAATATTGTAATCAATCACCTTTATAGATTTACTTATTATTTCTAATTGTTTTTAATTGTCTTATATGTGTGAAATCCAGACTAATGTTTAATTAGTTTTTCTTTTCAAAACAGTAATGGGAATTCCTCTAGTATTTCATAAGTCATGGCCCAAACTTTGAGTTTACAAAATGCATCTATATCATATTAAGAAAGTCTCCACCTTTTTAATATATGCAAAGTTTGAAATAAAGGTTGAATTTATTCCCCAAATGTGCTTTTGAGCTCTACTAAGCTGAACATATTTTCCCTTGTTAACTTTTTATAATTTAAACTATTTTGATATATTTTTTGTTATTGAATCATCCTTATATTTTGAAACCGAATCCACTTGATCATAGTGTTACATTATCCTCATTTACTCCTGAATTTATTTTAGTAATATTTTCTTTATGATGATTATATAAATATTTGTATAATACAATTATCTTTCTCTTTTAAATGTTTTAGGAAATGGTAGAAATTACCTAAGCAAATTTTCAGCCTATGTTTTTGTTTTGTTTTTTAATATGGTTATTTGGTAATTTTTTTCTTGGTAATTTACTTGATTAAATATGATGTTTTATTTAACTTTAGATAACTTCTAATTTCCTTTAAAATGTTTCATTTTATTCATGTTTAGAAAGTATTTTTGAAAGAATTTCAGAAAAATATTTATTTATTGGTCTCTTAATTTTTTTCCCCCAAACAATATGTGATCTGTTCTTATTTTTGAATTTGTGCATTCTCCTTTCTTTATTGTACTGATTACTTTCTTCTTTTTAAAAAAAATTCAGCACTTAAATTTATTCATCATTTAAAATTTTTTACATCTTTTGTTTGGACTATTTGTTTCTGTTTTTATATATTTCAATGGAATATTTCTCAAGTATTGTTGTTGAATCATGTTGTAAAAGAATATGTTTCTCCAAAAATATATTTTTTTCTTTATTGTTCAGTTTATTAATTACATTGTTCCCTTTTTTTTTCACCCTATAGTTTCACCTGGTACCCATCCCACCCTCCGCCCTCAGCCCCCTCCCCTGTCCTCTCCCATAGTTGCATGATTTTTGTTCAGTCTCTTGCTGCACTTCCACACCCCTTCTCCCCAAGAGTTGTCTGTCCATTCCCTCTCTATGTCCGTGATTCTGTTACATTCACCAGTTTATCCTGTTCAACAGCTTATTAATTCACTTGATTTTTAGATTCATTTGTTGATAGATGTGTATTTGTTGTTCCTAATTTACACTTTTATCTTTTTCTTCTTCCTCTTCTTAAAGAATATCTTTCAGCATTTCATATAATATTGCTTTGGTGGTGCTGAACTCCTTTAGCTTTTTCTTATCTGTGAAGCACTTTATCTGACCTTCAATTCTGCATGAGAGCTTTGGTGGATAGAGTAATCTTGGTTGTAGATTTTTGCTGTTCATCACTTTGAATATTTCTTGCCACTCCCGTCTGGCCTGCATCATTTCTGTTGAGAAATCCGCTGACAATCGTATGGGTGCTCCCTTATAGGTAACCATCTGTTTTTCTCTTGCTGCTTTTAATATTCTCTCTTTGTCTTTTGCTCTTGGCATTTTAATTATGATGTGCCTTGGTGTGGTCCTCTTAGGGTTCCTATATATTGGGGTTCGGTGCACTTCTTGGACTCCTAAGTCAATTTCTTTCACCAGGTGTGGGAAGTTTTCGGTCACTATTTCTTCAAATAGGTTTTCATTGTCTTGGCCTCTCTCTTTTTCTGGCACCCCTATAATTCGGATGTTGGTATGCTTGAGGTTGTCCCAGAGGCCCCTTACACTATCTTCAATTTTTTGGATTCTTTTGGTTTCTTGCTTTTTTTTTTTTTAAATATATTTTATTGATTTTTCACAGAGAGGAAGAGAGAGGGATAGAAAGTCAGAAACATCGATGAGAGAGAAACATCGATCAGCTGCCTCTTGCACACCCCCTACTGGAGATGTGCCCACAGCCAAGGTACATGCCCTTGACCGGAATCGAACCCGGGACCTTTCAGTCCAAAGGCTGACGCTCTACCACTGAGCCAAACCGGTTTCGGCTTGGTTTCTTGCTTTTTCAGCTGAGTGGATTTTACCTCCTTGTATTTCAAATCTTTAACTTGGTTCTTGGGGTGCTCCAGAGCACTTTTAGGTCTTTGTATTATATTTTTTATTTCAGTCAGTGTATGCTTAATTTCTGGTTGGTCCTTTTTCATATCCTTGAGAGTCTCCTTTATGTCCTTGAGGGTCTCCTTCATTTCCTTGTAGGACTCATTCATTTCCACGTTGGTCTTGATCATTTCCACGTTGGTCTTGATCATTTCCTTTCTGGTCTCATTCATATCCTTGATGGTCTTGTTCATTTCCTTGTAGGACTCATTCATTTCCTTTGTGGTCTTGCTTATTTCCTTATAGGCCTCGACCTTTTGTTGGAGCCTCTTGAAAAGCCCTATAACCGTGGGTTTGAATTCCATGTCCAGTCGTTTTTTTTCCTCCTATTTCTTTCACATCTGATTTCTTTCCATGTCTCTGCATGGTGGCTGCTTCCCTGAGTTGGTCAATTAGCTTTGTGTGGTGGACTTCCTACTAGGGACAGTGGCTCAACCTCCCCAGTTACCTGAGGTGGATATGGGTTGCACAGTCTTGCTGAAGTTAAGCTCAGGTTAATCGTTGTTAGCACTTGGAGGGGTTGACCTCCAGGCCAATTGTCTGTGAAGCTCAGCTGTGCTCAGGTTGGATGGGCAGAGTCTCTGGGCCAAGAAGACAGCGTTAGCTCCACCCTATGTGGCCCCAGGGACTCTGTTGGTGGCAATGGCTGCCAGCACCTCTGAGAGAGAGCCGCTGCCGAGCTCCACTGGCTGCCAGGGAATTCAGACTCTCCCCAAATGAGTCTGCACACCCAATGTCTCACCCAGGGTCATAAAACAGAGCAGACTGACGGTTTTCCAAATGAGAGAGCAAGTCGCAGAGCGTTCTCTGCGTGGTCACACGGCTGAGCTATTTGCACAAGCTGCCTTCTCCACAAGCCGACAGACCTGGCAGCACCCACACTTCCGCGTGCCCTTCCACTGTCCAGTTTTCATCCCGTGTGATAGTGGGTTCCCTGGACTTCGCCCAGAGCTGGAGAATCAGTCCAGTGGGACGTCTTTGTCTCCCTGTTCGAGAAAACTGCCCAGTTTTCAGCCGCCTGCCCTCTCTGCTGGCATGTGCTCCAAACCTCTCTCTGCACGAATCTTTCAACGCTGTCCGCCGTCGCTCCTCCAAGTCACAGTGTCTTATCTTCACTTTTATTTGTGGAATTTTCACTCGGTGAGCTTTCTGGTGATTCTGGAAGGTGTTTGTTCTTTCGTTAAGTTGCAGTATTAAAATTGCTAAGTATGATGGCAAGATAGGTGTTTTTCCTATGCCACCATCTTGGTTTCTCTCTCCAAACATATTTTTAATATGTACCACAAACATTTTCATATAATCACTACTTTCCAGGTATTGAGTACTTTTACTTTTGTTCTTATTTTATACTTAAGAGTTGTTTATATATATATATATCTATTTTGCTTGTTTGGTTTCATTGCCATGTCATTGGGTACACATGTTTCTATTTTTTCCCCAAAGATTTCTAGCATAATTATTGTTTATTATATATATATATACATATATATATCATCATTATATATGTAATCATTTCTAGCATAACCAAACAATATATTATTTATTTTTGTTTCAAGTTCACTGAGGATTTTCTTTAAAATATATGGCCAATTTTTAATAAATAATACATAGTTATTATAAATAAATTATATTCTCTGACTCCAGGGAATACGTTTTGATATATATTTGTGAGTGCAATTGTATTAATAATCTTATTCAAATTCTCTAGGACTTTATTATTATATTTATGATTTATTGGAAGTGATGTCGATAAAATTGAATCAAAACTATACTGGTAATTGAGGAGAAGACTATGACCAAAAAAACAACATACCACGCATGTAATACTAATTTTGTTAAAAAGAGGACAAACTTTAATATGTCTTCTGAAATATAAATCATCTAAATGTCTTCCACATTTATGTGTGTATTCAGAGACCTTAATGGTATATTTTAGTATTTTTCTCAGATTCCTGGATATTTTGCCAAATATCATCTAAGGAAGTATCTACAGGTTGGCAACCAAAGGACTTGATTGCAAAGAAGAAAGATTCAGGCCAGCCACTTTCCCTACCCTTCTTGATGTTCTCTGCTAGAGGCAGGGCTTGTTAAGCCTGGCCTTGTCTGTCCTAGTTTTCCAAGGGACAACCTGATCATTACCATCTTATTAAATAACCTATTAAATAAATGTTTAAAGCACAACCTTGCTCTGAAATCCCCATAAAGAAAAAAGAAATACTTTTAAAATAGGTTCAACACTTGCCCCTAATGTTTATTCTTTAACATAGTTAAATTGGGTGAAGAGTGATGATACGTGTTACACATGAAGCTTCATTAAAGTACCACAAGTGTTTGTAATGGAGAACTGCTCTCCAGATGTCTGCATGGAAACACAGTGATCACATAGACAGCTCATTTCCATCAATAAAAGCTCAGCTTTCTCGCTGGGCCCTTTTGTGTGAATGTGTGTTTCAAATCTTTTCAGAATCTGCCAATATGTTCTTTCTTTGATAAAAGCAAAGGATTACAAAGTGGAGCTGAAAAATATGACATGGATACTGAAATGACAGATGTCTAAGAGTGAACCAAACATCAAGGAAGATAAAACTTCATTTTTTTTTCTGTTGTAAGACAAAGAAATCTCTTTGATGGATGCTCATTTCAAGACATTTTGTTTTAAGAAACAATATCCTATTTTTTATGACCAGAAGAGGTGCTTACAACTTCGAGACTAATTTCTTTAAAACTTTGTGGAAACAAATTTGGAATACACTGCTTTAGACATTGATGTCTTTTTTCATCTTACCCATACTGAATAAGAATCTTGTGTTGGCATTGCTAGAACACATGGTATCAAAAGTTGGAAGTTACAGAATGTTATTGAGGACAGTGTTTCTCAAAATACTCTTCTCAACCACCTGTATCTGAATCAGCTGCTTTTCATGTCTCCATTGATTTGGAATTTCTGAAGCCATTGGCTCAGGAAGCACATAGCATTTTTAGCAAATCACACAGATGATTCTTAGGCATAGGGAAATTTAACAGCCTTTAGGGATTGTCTTATCAAATCTCCCCTGACTTCCATATGATGACTTTGTTACCAAAGTTAGTTAAAGTGTTGTTTAAACAGTACTAGAAGGGCCTCATGCCTCAGTAAGTATGCTTACATGTGGAAACTGGTAGTCAAAGACATCAAATCTTTAACTGCATTTCAGGGAATTGTGCTCCATGGAAAGCTATTATTAAGTCTCTTGTGCATGATGAAGCCTCTTAAAATGCAGATTAAACAAGGTCTCATACATTCCGGATTCTGTTCTAGCACTTGAAATACAAACACTAAGATGTTTGCTCTTGAAAGCACATAGCCCATTTTATGCTACAATTGAAATTATCATCCCTCCTAAAATTACATGTGAAATGTTATGTATATGCACTTTTTATGAGGGATGAGAGTTTACCCCAAGATTTCAACATCAAAATGGGGATCAATTGCCACTCCCACCCCTCAGAAGGCCTGCAGTTGTTCCTGCCCTTCTCAATAATCTCTGAGATGTGAACGTTCAGAGTTAGAGTTCTATGATCTGGTTGTTATCTAGGAAGGAATCAGTGGGCATTTCTATCTTTCCTTTATAACTCTGATAAAGATTGAGTTCTTATCTCTGCTGACTTTAGCTGCTTCTCTTAAACTTGAAATTAGAAGAATTAATGCAGTTGTTTTAACACAAGGAGACTTATTCACAGAAAAAAAAATTAGGGCCATATCCTCCTATCTTAAACTCACTGCAACTGAGAAGGGCCTCTGACCCCTAAATGAATAATGAGACACATATACTTATATACAATACTAGTGGCCAGGTGCATGAAATTTGTGCACATTAGAAGGGAATTAATTAGAGGAAATATTTTAATATTGCTATTTGCCCATTCTCTATAATAGAAGTGTCAGAGATGAAAGAAAATTAGTAAATTTATATAAAAATCTCCCTCCTGTCAGAGTTTGGGGCACACTGTGGGACCCAAAGTGAAGTCCCTGCAAATCTGCTTGTGTTATGAAATTGCGCGAGATCCAAACCCAGTTTTCCCCACCCCTCTCAAGTCTTGTAGGATAAAGGCGCAGCCTTAGGTCCCCTGGCCCAGCACTTGGTGGGGGTGGGGGGACATGCAGCCTGAGGTCCACTGTCAAGCCCCACCAGGCAGGGGGTGCAGTCTCATGTCCCCCATCAAACCCTCCAGGCAGGGGGTGCAGCCTCAGGTACCCTGGACTGGCACCGGGCTGGGAGTGTGGCCTCAGGTCCCCCAGTGTATCTTCAGGTCCCTCAGACCTGGCACCAGGTTGGGGGGGCTTGGCCTCAGGTCCCCTGGCCTTGGTGCTGGGGCATGGGGTGCAGCTTCAGGTCCTCCTGCCCAGATTCAGGTCCCCTGGGCACAAGGGCATGATGACCATTTGCATATTAGCTCTTTTTTATATAGAATAGCTGAGTGGAGATCTGTTGTGCTAGGGTTGGGGATGAAGGAAAACATAGGCAGGCTGGCACACTGAATATCCACAGGTCCCTCACCTTCTCTTGATATATTTGTCTCCTTTAACAGGTTAGGTCTAGAGGCTGGAGAAAAACTGTTAGTCATTGTTGCAGTAGATTGAATAATGGCCACTAAAAGATATCAAGTTGTAATTCCTACTGTTACATAAAACTGGAGAAGAACCAAGCAACATTTAGAGAAATGGAGTTACACTTTATTATTATTACTAGAGGCTCAGTGCACGAAATTCATGCACGTGGGGCCGGGGGATGTCCCTTAGCCCAGCCTACACCCTCTCCAATCTGGGATCCCTTGAGGGATGCCCAACTGCCCATTTAGGCCCAAACCTGGTAGGGCCTAAACGGGCAGTCAGACATCCAGGACTGCTGGCTCCAAACTGCTCACCTGCCTGCCAGCCTGATCACCCCCTAACCATTACCCTGCCAGCCTAATTGATGTCTAACTGTTCCCCTGCCAGCATGTTTGCCCCCAACTGCCCTCCCCTGCAGGCCTGGTCACCCCTAACTGCCCTCCCCTGCAGGCTTGATTTCTCCCAACTGCCTTCCCTTGCAGGCATGGTCCCCCGCAACGTTACTCCCCTGCTGGCCATCTTGTGGTGGCCATCTTGTGTCCACATGGGGGCAGGATCTTTGACCACATAAGGGCAGCCTTCCTGTGTGTTGGAGTGATGGTCAATCTGTGTATTTCTCTTTTATTAGATAGGATAGAGGTCTGATGCATGGGCTGGGGCCAGCTGGTTTGCCCTGAAAAGTGTCCCAGATCAGGGTGGGGGTTCCCTTGGGGTGAGGGGCGGCCTGGGTGAGGAGCCTGTGGAGGTTTACAGGCCGACCACGCCCCCCCAGCGACCCAAGCGGAGGCCCTGGGATCTGGGATTAATTTATGTCTATAATTGAAACTTTGTAGCCTGGAGCGGAGCCAAGCCTTCCCCTCGCTCCGTGGCAGCAGCCATTTCCTTGAAACTTTGTAGCCTAGAGTGGAGGCCTACGCCAACAACTGCAGACTGAAAGCTTGGCTTCCTCCATTGCCAGGGAAACCCAAGCCTCTGTTCTCTCCAGCTCAGTGGCTGCCGCCACTTCTGTATATTTTGTAGCTGAAACTTTCTAACATTGAGTGGAGGCCTAGGCAGGCAATGGGTGGCTTCCTCTGTTGCCAGGGAAACCCAAGCTTTCCTCCTACTCTCAGTGGTGGCAGCCATCTTGGTTGGGGTTTATTTACATAATCTGCTCCTGATTGGCTGGTGGGCGTGGCTGGTAGGGTGGGGAAGGTATGGTCAAATTTGCATATAATTATTTTATTAGATAGGATTATTATTACACACAGGCCAAGAGAAAACTGTATGTCAAATTCTGAGGCCCAACACAGAGGAAGTTTCCTTATCTATATCTTTTTACCTTCTTTGTCTCCCAAATGTGGGTTTTTTTCAAGTCCCCTTTGCAAGTTCTTAAAGAGCCAGCCATATGTGCTGGAACTTTGAGATCTCAACCAAAGGCTTCTCCTAGGACAAGCACTTATAACTTTTCTGGGGAAGGTTTATGGCTTCTCTGGAATGTGAGTAGTCTTATTTTCCTTATTATTTAAGCAATCAAGCATTTACAAAAGCCAATAGCAGGGTTAATATTTCAAATAGTTTTTATAAAAGATGGATGCTTCATTTCCCACTGGTCTACAATTTGTAAATTATTTGGACAAAAATGTTTGTAGATGTAATTAAGAATTCTAAGATGAGGAGATTAGTCTGGGTTATTTGGGTGAGCCCTAAATGAAACCAAAAATGCCACAAGAGACAACAGGCACACAGAGGAAAATGCAATGTAAAAATGGAGACAAGGACAGCAGCCACTAGTCCAAGAATGCTGAGGCAGCCACCAAAACCTGGAAGAGACAAGGAAGACAAAGGAATTGTCTATCCTTAAGAATTTTGACAGAATAAAATTTTGTTGTTTGAAGTCACCCAATCTGTTGTAATTTGTTACAGAAGCTCCAGGACACGGTTGCCATGTCCTATACCACATGACTATATATGAAGAAAGCCATTATTTTAACCTACTAAAGACTGGAATTTTTGTTATGCAACAAAAGATAAATGATACAACATTCAAGGATTCTTTTCCTTTACAGAAACTTCCTGTGGGAATTGCCTTTAGATTCTATCCTATCTAATAAAAGAGTAACATGCAAATGTGACTGTACCTTGGCTCCTGGTTGACTATGCTACCAGCCAATCAGGAGCAGGGGGTGGGTCCAACCTACCGTGAGGCATGGGGGCGGGGCTGAGGCACTTGGGAGGCAGGTGGCAGGGGATGGAAGCCAGGTGGGGCAGGAAGGGCCTGCTGCTATGGCCACAAGCTACAGCCACAAGCCAAGCAGGAGAAAATGAACCAGAACCAAGATGGCTGCAGCCACTGAGAGCCTGGGTCTGGCTGAATCTGCAAGCGCAGCATTGGTGCCCCAGTTGGAGCCGCGTAGAAGGAGGGAACAGAAGCGCAGGCTGGCTTGATAGAGGGAGGGAACAGTGGCGCGGGCTGGCTTGGCTGAGGGAGGGAATGGCAGCCTGGGCCGACTTGGTTGAGGGAGGGAATGGTAGCACCGGCCGCCTTGGGGGAGGGAGGGAACAGGCTCCCCTCCCCCCCCTGCACCTGGCTTGGGCTGGGGCTGGGGCAGTGTTGGGGACAACCAGAGATCAGCTATATCACAGGGCAACAGATAGCTGGGGTCCCTGGCCGAGGTGCCCTGTCCAAGGGCGAAAGCCTCTACCAGAGGCTTTTGGTCTTGGGTGGGATGGGGCGGGGGGTGATCCATCATTATAACATCCCCTGAGGGCTCCCAGTATGTGAGAGGGAGCAGGTTGGGCTGAGGGACCTCCCACCCCCAGTGCATGAATTTTGTGCATCGGGCCCCTAGTTTATATATATTTGTTATTGTTAATCCTCACCCCAAGATATTTCCCATTGATTTTTAGGGAGAGAGGAAGTGAGAGGGAAAGACAAAGAGAAACATCGATGTAAGAAAAACACATCAATAGGTTGCCTCCTGCAGGAGACCCAGGCCCTAGAGAAGCCTGCAACCAAGGTACATGCCCCTGACTGGAATCAAACCTAGAACCCTTTAGTCCACAGGCAGATGTTCTATCCACCAAGCCAAACCAGTTAGGGCAGATTCTATTTAGAAGTCACACCCATTGTTCTGAGACAGACACACACCCTGCGTTAAAGAGGCCCCTCACAATCACTATTAGAACTGAACTGTGTTCACACCCCCAAATTCATATGTTGGAATTCCAACTCCAGTACCTCAAATGTGACTATATTTGGGGAAAAAATGTTTAAAGAGGTGGTTATGTTAAAATGAGGTCATTAGAGTAAGTCCTAATCCAGGGTGACTTGTGTCCTCATAGAGTAGATTCAGACACAGATATGTACAAAGGGAAGACCATGAAAAAGCACAGAGAGAAATAGTCATCTTCAGGCCAAGGGCATCTCTTTTCCTTGAGGCCCTCAGAAGAAACCAATCTTGCCCAAGACTTCTAGCTTCCAGAACTGTGAGAAAATGAATTTCTCTTGTTTAAGCCACCAAATCTGTGTAATTTTTCTGTGGCTGCCTTAGCAAACTAAAAAAAACCAATCCCTCCCAAAACAAAACCAAACCAACAGTAACCACTAAATGGTTTTGCCAAACTTGAGTATCCACCTTTTTAATAGAATTGGCTTACTCTCAAAGAATACAGATTTACTTTGCTTTGGACAATCACGATAACATGGAAAAGTCTTCAGAAACAATTTCTAGGAGAAGAGCTCTCTAAATATTTTGAACAACAATATAATTAGAAGATATATTGCTTCCTTTTGTTAATGCATTGAAAAAAAAAGCCCTATTTTTTTCAAACAAAAATAATTGTTCTTTTGTAATCATAGTATTTTTGTTGTTTTTAATTCATTTTACCTTGTTCCTCATCTTTAGGGTACATGTTTTGGAAATAACTTGAGTCTATATAAACATCTGCATTAACCAGGGAAATGACATAGTTTTGGAGTTAAATAAACACTTTATGACAATACCTTAGATCTGTTTTATGAGTTCATTTAATATAAAACAGTTCTTCTTCCCCAACCAAATGCCTCCACCCCTCTCCCACTCTGGTATTATTAGGTAAGTAGAAACACACACACACACACACACACACACACACACACACACACACTATAATAGCAAAGAAGATAATGAAAAAGTTGTTATTATCTGAACTGATGGGAAAAGGAAGAGTGCCAGTTAGACAAAAACCCTAATAAAGGAAGGATTAATATCTGCATTCTCTGGTGGTTTCCATCTCATCACTTCCCAGGCTGTCTCACAAGATATATAAAAAGAGTTAGGCCTACAGATTTAATAACTGTTGTTTGTTTAAAACAGAGAGATATAAGCCACTGCTACTTCTTGCTCCAATTAAATCTCAGGCAAATTACTCTTCTATTTTGTGCAAATCTACAGTGCTGACAGTCACTATATTAAAGATGTGACTTTCTCAGTTTTCCAGCTGGTAGAATAGTAGGTAACACAACCCCTTTTATGTCTCTTTCTCTTAACTGTTTGGTTGATCTGTAAAAATCAGAGATACTTCTTTCTAAGACAATGCCTGGATGGCTCAAAGAATATTAACACCAGGAAGAATTGTAATAGTAATTCTTTGAACTACTCAGCCAAACACAAATCAACAAGTCATTCTCTAAGTTAGAAGTGTCTTTCTCTAAATGCTCAGGTTAATATCTAATTGTCTCTACACTGTATAAAATGGAAACGTTGTCATGACAACTAGGTAGAAATTTTAGCTAGAATAACATTTTTTTAAAAAGAATGAAGCAATTTCAAGCTTTTTAGCGCTATCTGAATTATAAAAATTGCTTTATATCCCCATTTTTAGATTACATGAGGTGATTGATCACTTCTTTAAAAAGCTGGCTTACAGATTCCCTTAACACCATTCTTGAAAAAGTGTTTGATTTTTTTCCCCTTTTATTTTGACTTTTTTTTCTTGGTAGCAGAATTCAACACTTGTGAATGAAGCAAATAATTCTACTGTTCATTAGTTCATTGGATTTATAGCACCTGAACATAATGGATATTTAGTCACAACTCATTGGACTGGTATATTGTAAAACTATCATAGAAATAAATCTCTGGTTACAAAAGAAAGAGAAACAGTATTTTTGCTTTTCTTTGTTGTAAGATAGAACATGAGATGTATATTTTAAAATTTCCAAATGAATGCCTATTAACAAGATCTGGAATAATTCTGAGCTTTGGAAAGGAATGCACACAGTTCTCTCTTTTTAGCAGTCTTCTTTTTTTCGCAGTAACTGCTTCAATTATAGATTTTTATGATTGCACAATTATTCCTGGAGTGTTGGCTTTATTCATTGTGTTTGACCATTCTGAACATATAACGGTTTGAGTGCTTTAGCTAAACCAATTGATATTTCTACAAGGCTAGTGGTGCTTAGGGAGAGACAAAGAGGAGAAGTACTTTTCTGAGTCTGTATATTGGGGGACACCAACATAAGGGAACATTTTTGTGAAAACTTACTACACATTTTGGTATCATTGTGTTTATCTTTCATATTTCAAGACTTAGCAATAAAAGGTGGTGGCATCTAAAATTATGCCTATCACATATGCAGTGACCACCAGTGCTGGGTGTTCAGCTGGGACACCCAGGAGCAGAAGATGGAAGGGATTCTCTGTGCAAAATCAACAGTTTTCCCAATGGGAATTTGGGTATCATTCCAATATCATTGCAAATGTCAGTATGTAGAGGTCCAGAATGAAGCAAGTGGAGCATCCCAGCTATTACAGTTGCTGAAAAGGGCAACAGGTTTCAAGGGTAGAAAATAGAAAGAAAGGAAGTACTAATTTTTCTATTTTGTTTTAAGGATCTGAACACCAAACTGAGAGTTTATGCTCATGTTTTTATATTTTTGACAGGAACTAATAAGAGCATGTCAAAAGCTCAAGTTCTAAAAAGACCCAACTATCTGGTACCTATGTATATTCAGGTGCTTAAAATCAGAGACCTACTAGCCATCTCTGAATCCCCATTTTCCTTAATTTTCTACATTCAATCCTTTAACAAGGCCTGTTTGTTCGATCTCCAATATAAATATTTACTCCATCAACATTTCCAGCCTATCACTTTTGTTGGCTAAGAGACTTAAAACAGCACCCTGATTTCACTCTGTATCACCCAACCTTCATACAATAGCAGAACATTCTTCTAAAATCATAATTCAAGTCATTTAATTCCCTTATTTAAATATCTTCAGTGGGCTCCCATCGCACTTAGAATACAAGCCAGACTTTACTAGTAACATATGGTACACAGCCTGCATGACCTTATCCTTTTTTATATATACTAGTCGCCTGGCACATGAAATTTATGTGTAGGTACAGTCCCCAGGCCTGGCCTGCAATCAGGGCCACCTTCCCCTAGCTGCCTGCAGTGGGCCCTGCCCCTCCTCCACCACTCACCTCAAAGTGATCAGTGCCTGATGGCGGGGGGATGTGACTGAGAGGTTATCAGTGTACCTCATAGTGACTGGTCCAGTGGTCATTCTGATATTTCAGCCATTAGGGTCAATTTGCATATTACCCTTTTATTATGTAGGATAGAGGGTGGTACACAGGGAAGGAAGGCAGGGCTAGGGGGGTGGCGTGCTGCCTTCCCTGAAGGGGGCCCCAGATCAGGGTGGGGGACCCCTGCTGGGGGCCAGGTTGGCTGGGGCAAGGGGCCGTGGGCAGTTTGCCAGCTAGCCACACACCTGGCTTTGTCCGGAAGGATGTCCAGATGACATCCAGTCTTTCTGGTCTAATTAGCATATTACCCTTTATTTCATGGAGGAAGGGAGAAAGAGAGAGAAATAGAAACATCACTGACAAGAGAGAATCACTGGGGTAGGGCTTGCAACTTAGGGCAATGGCCCTGACAAGAAATCGAACAGTGAACTCCTGGTTCATAGGTCAATGCTCAACCATTGAGCCATGCTGGTTGGGCAATCTTCTCCCTTTATAAACCCCTGACTTTGTGGTAATCACCTCCACCTTGCCATTGTGCTGATAATCACTTTCTCCCACTTTGTGTTTTAAGGGCATTGCTGAACCAGCAGAGGCGGTCAACATGTCCAGCCTTGCAAAACACTGAACTGCATATGTTGGGGATAAGGCAGAGATTGACTCCATTCTGAATGTAGACTTCTAATTTTCCTCCCGTCACCCCAGGTTTGACTTTGTAATTATCCTGCCAATGCCATAAAAGCATAACGCCTAGGAAGTGATCTGGTACAGGAAAAGGGTCTTCACAGTTGGAAATCTGTATAAGGAAAAGAAACGGTGCAAGCTAAGATGTTAGGATTTTTACTGAATCTTGCAGTACAATCTAAGCAGTGCAAGTCACTAACTAAAATAATTAAAAAGACTTCCTCTCAGGATGAGTGGCTCCAAAATGAAGGCACTGGAGATTAAGAAAAGGAACACAGCTACTGGAGGAATCAGAAAACAAAAGTAAACATCTCTGCACCCCACCTTGGGGCTGATGACAAAAATCAGGAAGACCCCGGTCCCTGCAGGCATCATTCCTTTGAAGAAACTTAAGTGTACCGCAAAGCAATTAGAAGAAGCACATGGAGAGCGTTGCAAGTGCCCCCCTCACTACCTTAATCAAAATATTTCCCTTTGACAAGGAGCTCATTTACAGGAGATATAACAAGCTGGTGTCACCTCGCTTCTCCAGGATTGGAGTCCTGTCATGTGAGCCCGCCGGCAGTTTCAGGCTCCCACTTCCTCACTGACTAGGCCAGACCAGGCTGTCACTTAGAAGATGAAATATATTTGCAAATTAGTTAACTTTGTCCAGCAACTGGAGAATTAGATTTCTGCTATGGGTTCTATCTAAGGGATGGATTCTCAAGACAGTGAAGGAATTAAATACAATTTTTCCCCTTTTCATATTTTCTGCAGTAGGATCATGCAGCTACCATTGTTCTACTTCTTTCACCCACTTCCATTTATTGCCACAGTTCACCTCCGAAGCCAGCAGAATTTGCTTAGGTTGATGATGACTCTTGTGAGGATTTTTGATCTCTGTAAATTCCTTATCAATTCTTTACAAAACCTAGATGCTAATACACACTAGGTTGGAGAAGAGTAGGAGGCAGCTGTATCAGTACAGCGCTTTGTAAGGATTTTCTTTCCTTCACTGGTTTTTTGTTCTGATTCTGAAATGCACAATGAGGAGGCCAGCAGGATATGCAATGGAGACAAGGGTTTCCAGAATCCTGGCTATGCAATGTAAGCCCATTAAAAGATATTTGCAATCAAAATTCTCAGGCAGGGAAGAAGCATATCTGGTTGTCTCTTGATCAGAATAAAAGCACAGAGTATACTAACTGTGAGATGTGTTTATTTGTGGTCACTTTGGGTTCAAAACGATTATGCAGAGCATGATTTTAATGATACTGGAATGTACAGTCCTGGGGGAGTGTTGCCCTAGGAAAACAGAGAAAGTTGAAAGAGAGATCATTTCAAGAACATGTACTCAGATTATGTTTTAAACTGAGGTACTAAAACATCATCCTTCTCATTCTCTTTCAACAAATATCATATAGTGGCCCTAGCTGGGTGGTTCAGTTGGTTGGAGCGTCACCCTGAACACCAAAAGGTTGTGGGTTTGATTCCTGGTCAGGGTGAATATTTCTCTCCCTGTCTTTTTCTTTTGCCAATGAAAACATATCTTCAAGTGAGGAAGTGAGGATATATATATATATATATATATATATACTGTATATATGAATATTGCATGATGAATATAGCAAAGAATCATGACTATTTCTATTATGTTAACTTTATAATAATTTATTCTTGGCAAATGAATAAGTAAGCAAACAACAGCAACAGCCTAGAATCCCAGGAACCATATTCAAAATGGTGAATGTATGTACAACTGTGCTTCATTTATGAGTGTATAGCACACAGTTGTCAGACATCCAGGGTAAACAAGAACTGGCAATTAATCTTTTGTATGTATTTTAATTTTAAGGAACAGAATAAAAAGGATTTAAAGGAAGATTAATTGTATCTAACCACCTGCTATATATTAGTAGCATTTAATTTGAAGTTCTTGAAGATCAGGACAGCATCTTCCTATTTTTTATATCTCGGGCCAATCAAGAGGCCTGAACCACTGCGAACATTCAATAAACATTTACATGAAAACAGCAAAGCAGTGCATCTTTGGTGGGAGTTTTGGTGGGTAACAATTCATATTCCTTTCTTCTTCTTATGAAGTCTTTCTCAAACTTAAGGGACATCTAGTAATATCCAGTAGTTGAATCATTGAGATCAACTTCTTGGTATTAACTGAGTCAATTATTTCAGGAAAGTATTTAAACTTAACAGTACACAGAGTTGTCTACCCCTTCTTGATAATTCCTAAAGACAGAATTAGGGACATCTTGCAGCCTCTTCTAAACTAAGTGAAATAAGGTCACTAAGAAAAGTAAAACTTTAAGTCCCAGAGCTGTTTCTCTGTGTGCTGGGTAAATGCTTGGATGGTTGCAGGAGTCACACACACCTGAAAATGCACCTTCCCCCATTGGATGATATGTGGTGCCCTTATTCAGATGTTAAACATTTTCTATCATTTCTAAAAAATCTTTTATTTTTGCATTTAATTTATATGGTACTTCCATTTAGCAAAGGGTTATTTTGCTCACATAAATCCATCTGAGTTTTACTAGCTTTGTTTTTCAAAAGTTTTTCTTATGAGTATATGTTGTTTTGCTGAATACTTCTTTCAACCTCGTCATTCCAATAGTGAAAATAATCCTTGAATTTTTCATGACGGTAATAGATTAGAATCTAGGGGAGGGTATAAGTATAAAGAGGATAATAACGTGTAATTATCTCTTGCATTGTGGTCTTTGTTGGCAAGCAGATTACTTTTCCTTGCTCCTAATTTACAGTTACAGCTAAACCCAAAGTTTAGTTTTCCTGGGAAATTATGTCAGTTTCTTCCAAAGCAGAAAAAGCAAAGGAGAGATGGCCCCTTTCATCTGATGGACTGTAGAAAGAGAAGGCAAAGTAGGTAAGTTAGAGAAGTGGCATCTGACTTTAATGTGTTGGAAATGTTGCGGAGAAACCTAAAATCATTAGATGTTCTGAATCATTTTCTTCTTTTATCTGCCTGGAAAGAGAGAAAGCCTCATCCAATTTGGGGAGGACAGTGCTTGTCTGGTAGAGAAAATTGACTAGATAAGTGATCCTGAGACAATGTTCTCGGCTCTTCCCACTTGTAAGTGGCATGAAAGGGATCCAGACATTTCAATCGTCTCTGTTGAATTGACATGAGTGTGTTGAGAGGCTGGATAAGAAGAGGATGACTAGCACCAGGGCTCAACTCCCGGAGGCCATGTAGGAACAGAGAGTACATACGTGGTCATCTCCAAAGCCCAGCCCAGCCAGCCACACCACTGTGGCAATGAGCCCCATTCTTGAAATCCAGGCCCTATTCTAAGATCCTCATGTACTTCAAGTATATGAGCTCATATTAGATCATTCCGGCCTCTCACCCAGCAGCCTGATCCCATATTAGATAGCACACAGAGTGATGTAAATGCGAATGGCACTACTTTTCTAAAGTATATCCGAATATACAAAACAAGTGACTAAAATTAGAGGGCAAAGAGACTGTCCATGGTAAAAAATAAATAAATAAATAAATAAATAAATAAATAAATAAATAAAATAAAAAGGTTCTCTTCTTCCCCCTAACCTCAGTCTACCTGGCAATATTAGAATAATTAATAAAAACTAAAGAAATGACTTTTCTGATTGCCATCTGAGCGACTATGTAAATTCCAAATCAACACAATGTACTCTATAGAAATAGAAACTACTCTTAACTA
Organism: Antrozous pallidus; assembly: GCA_027563665.1. Lineage (NCBI taxonomy): Eukaryota > Metazoa > Chordata > Mammalia > Chiroptera > Vespertilionidae > Antrozous > Antrozous pallidus. The sequence continues at coordinate 65,171,681 of CM050514.1, read as the reverse complement.
ATTCTTTTTCCCCCTTGAGCTCCTGAGGCAGAATTCTGTTCCCCGTGTGTGGCAAGAGGGCTGTCAGCATTTCTTCTTCACAGCTCAGCAATGCACAAGCTAACACATTAGGGTCACTGATGAAGAAGCAGAACCTCTTCGCAATCTCCCTTCTTTGCTGCCATTCTGAATGGCAGGAGGGGGGAGAATCACAAGTGTCTTTTACCCCCAGAGAAAACGAAGTGTCTCCTCAGAACCACATCATTTTCTCATATGAGCTGTAATCAATTTTTCCTCCTCCTCTTCTTTTTTCTAGTCTTGAATTTTGTTTCTTCTCTCCTCCCCCAACTCAAAGCATAAACTGTAATGACAGAATTTCATGCTCAGCCAACTTCTTTATGGCCATTTAAGAGGCATCAGTAAGGTTATGTACCTGCTCCTGGGAGCACTGGCATCCATTTCTGATTACACGTGGGCAGCAGAGGGTAAAAAGTGGTCAAGCACTAAGCAGTAGGTCCCCTCCCTTCTGGTACTCACTCTGTTAAACATGAAAAAACTATCCCCCCTCATACAAATAATAAGAGATAGTGACTCCTGAGCTTCTCTATTTGAGCCTAGTTTAAAATCCCCCTGTTCCATTCATTCATTCATTTATTCATTCACTCACTCATTCATGCAATCTAATTCAAAATCTTTCTTCATTCTTTGATTATTCCTTACTCTTTGTTCTCTCTGATATTTTTTAAACAACTCTTAGTTTCAGCATGCTAGCATTGTGGGCACAAGTACATTCTTCTCTGTATCTTTCCTTACAATATCTCTTATATCCAAAATATAAGATATCTCTTTAGCTCTGTGATTTTTTAAAACATTAGTGTGTCTCTTCACTTTCTTCGTATCCTTTAAAACACAATATGCAACAAATATCACATTTAGATGAATAAGTGAGTATGTGCCACACTCTAGTAGCATTGAACTACAGAAAAAAGTATATAATAAATTAAAATGTTTTTTAAATCCTCACCCAAGGATATTTTTTCATTGATCTTTAGAGAGAGTGGAAGGGAGGGAGAGAGAAATATCGATATGAGAGAAACACATGGACTGGCTGCCTTCTTGCACATCCCAATCAGGGCTGGGGATTGAACTTGAAACCAAGGTACATGCCCTTGACTGAGAATCCCAAGACCCTTCCATCTGTGGTCCTATTTTCTAAACACTGAGAAATCAGCTAGGGCCAAATATTTGCATTTAAATTTTCTTTAAACTTAGATTAGGTTCACTTATCAACCCTTGTCAGTTACAGTGTGTATTATTGCTTAATTGCATTATGCTGCTTATGGCATTATGGTTCTAAATTAGTGGATTTAAGAGTAAAGATTGGGATTAGATTTCATCAATGGCTGTGTGATCTTGAATGAGTCTTTTATCCTCTTTAAGCTTTAGTTTCCTCTAGAAAATCTGCAAGGTATTACCATTGCCAACAACTCCACAAGATTGTTTTAAGGGTTAAATGAGAAAGGGTGTAAGATTCTTGAAACATGAACAACGTTTGGTCAGGTAGAATTTTCTGAATACATCATCCTTAAGAAAAGGCAAAGAACCACTGAGGTTAGACTGCAAACTCAGAAGAAAACAGAGCTATTTCTCTTCTGTGTAGTCTTAATCATGTAGGTATCTTTCAGACTTTTGCAATTGCCTGCGATCAGACCTGACATCTTGTGAATCAGGAGGCCTTGATGGCATTTCCCTATTAGTAAAAGGTTATGAAAGATATCACATAAATCATATATACTAAACATGTTATATGTGCTGTACATTTTGTGACATCTCTTATAAGTTTCTTCTTTTTCTGAGTCCTTTCCTTGCTGCTCTGAACCTCCTGATATAAGAGGAAACTAACTCGTCAAACAAATACCATCAATCAGTATAGAGTTAAGTGGTCCCTGCTACATGCTTTGCTTTTTAAGATACAGAAGCAGCATAAAGTCTCTATTCTCAATGAGACTACAAGCTATTAAACCATTACAAAATGGTATAATCTCAGGGTTCTTTGACTTATTTAAATGACCCATCTAATACCTGAGTCCCCTCTAGAAGGGACCCCCTAGTTCATCATTCATCCAACTGTTAAATATGTCCTTTGACAGGGGTATTGTTCTCTCAGAAGCTAGCCTATTTGCCCCTCTGAGCTGTTCCGAATGGATTTCATTGCAATAACTTTCTCAGCAGCATCCATCTCTACATCTTTAATTCTATCCTTCATGGCTATATATTTAAATGCTTCATCATTAAACTGAAAGAGGAATGCATTAATTGTTCAGAGAAGGGAAGGAGAAAGCTTAGATCGTAGCAGGTTAGGAAAGTTTGATCTGGGCTTGGAAGAAAGCCCAGGATTTAAATAATTAAAAGGGAACAATGCTTAATCCAATACAGGGAAGAACATAGCCAAGGCCCAGAGGCAAAAATGAAGGCGAGAGGCTGAGAGATTCCATTTCTCAGGACTACTTGCATTTTGAAGGAACTAACTGCAGAGATCAATACTTTTACTAGAAATGAGGGCTGGATCTATGAATGGCAAAGATGACTATTCTTACAAATTTCATTTGGCTCATGAAACTTTGAAAGATAGGGGGTGGTCTATATTTTTAGAAATTTAGAAATACTTAAGGGGAGAATTTTCTATGTTAGGGAGTAATTTCAAAGAATGCCAACCACTGAGATTTGTAGCAGCCCTGTATTTTAACACACCAGGGGACAATTAGGTTGTGTATCTGGCCCTATAATGTTGATAAACTTAGCTAATGAGTCACAGGTGTGGTTGTGGTGGGCTGAGAAATCCAGATTTTCAGAGTTCCTGAGAGCAGAGGTGGCATAAGTCATGTAATATAACACAGTTCTCATTCAATGATAGGGCTTAAACCCAAAATGGTAAAACACTTAAATAGTAGTAACCATCAGCTGTGTCTAAGAAACTCAGGAATAATTCAGTATCTGGGATTTTTATGTATCTTTCAACTCAGTAAAGCAAAATGTCTCCTGACTCATAGACCAAGGAAGAAATTGCTTCTAATAAAATACAAAGATAAGAATTGCATCACTATTTTAACCTATTCTTTCCCTATTCCAAACCACTTTTGTATTGTTTTGGCAATTTTTCTAATCCTCCCAGAAAAGGCTTTTGAAAGAAACATTTTCACTTCCAGACTCTGAAACTTACACTTTTGAAGGATGCACGCAAATCTTATTACATTCAGAAGACTATAAAAAATGCATCATTTTGTGCAATGACCTCCTTCCCCTCAACACACACACACACACACACACACACACACACACACACACACTCCCCAAACAGATGAGAGTATAAGTTCACAGGTCCATAGAATGACAGTTTGGAAAACCCAAAGAGAAATTGTGTAGAATGGTTTACTGCACAAAACAGATAAAAAAAACAAAAACCCTTTCTGAACATGTTAAGTGCAGTGCCATTTTCTAAAACTTTACTAGCCCCAGTATTTCTGCAGTGAAATTAATCAATATCCTACTATGATAAGGCGTTGTGAGTTCTCTGCTTGGGGAATTTTATTATCCTGTAGAATGGAGAAAAATCAAACATGAAATATTTGTATTTGCTTATATGTGTTTGTTTTCCTTAAAATTTTTATTGGCGTAAAATATGTGAATATTATCACACTTGGTATTAAAAGAATATACCAACAACAGTTGGTATTTCACATTATTTGGGGATTCTGTTTTTATTTGGTCTGTGAGTAGGTGTGAAAAAGATGGTATGTAATGAAGGAGAGAACATTGGGCTAGGAGTAAACATTCAAAAAATGGTGACTCACTAATAAGAATAGCCACCATTTATTGAATGTTTACCGTGTCCCTAGCACTTTCAAAAGTAGCCTTATTTAAACCTCAAGACTACTTAAGTGGTAGAGACTAATTGTCCCTAATTTACAAAAGAAAAACTGAGGCTGCAGTGATTGAAGTAGAACTTGTTTGCCCTCATCCACAAAGATTCGGACTTCTGTTTAGCGGGCATTCAGTTACAGAAGAAAGACATAGGCCCTTTGTTGTCTGTTATTCCCACTTCCAATTCTAATGCGCAAGATTAAAGAGCAGTACATATTGCTTTTAATATTCCTAAGGATAATGGAAAATATTGTTAAGCACTCTTGATATCAGATGTCCAAATATGACCTAGAGAAGACTGAGGTTGCACATATGCAACCTGTTATATGGTAGACACATGCCAGTTGGGTTATCCATCATGCATTTTAATGCCATGCCACTGTAGCTGCTGCACAGCTGTTGGGCTGTATCCAGGTGGCTACATTCCAAGGGTGGGCAAAGAGGCTTCTAAGTATGCTAAATGTGCTGTATAGTGATTGCTAATTCAGTATATTTGGATCCACTGGGATTGGAGATGTTACAAAAATAGACATAGTGAAGCAGGTTGCCGTTAGCAAATGTTCTGATATTTGCGGAATAAAGGGAACTTATGAAGCTGTTGTTTTCTAATTTCACTGAAAATAATTTCAGTTCACTTTAGGAAAGCACTGTGCTGGAAAGTGTAGAAGCAAATAAAATAAATGCTCCATTCTGGTCCTGAAAGAATGCTTATTTTAGTGTAGAAGACAGAAAAGCATGGACACAATTTCTCCACAGCTCCTGAATCTCAATGACTAAAGTTTAACAAAATCATATGTGAAAAGAATCCCTCAGTTTATTAATCTGCTTAGATGGAATTACACTTTCCATTTGCAGCCCACCCTGTCATTGCCCCACCCCTATCCTGGAAAGTCATGAGGGGCTGCTAGGGACAACTCCCCAGTTCCTGACCTTCAGCACCTGGGTTTCTCTACCTGCCTCCTTAAATGTCAAGGAGAACAGCAGCACAAGGAAACAACTGCTTCCAGGAGAAACCCTTAACCAAGGAAGGTGGTAGTTTGTGGGTAGACACTTCATTTTTCTTGCTTCTTGGTGGGAAATTCTGAGTTATATTCCATAGTCTCTCAGAGGATCTCCAGCAGGGTTGAGCCAACACAGCTTACAGTGTCAGATTTTTATTAATGAGCTGCTCACTGAATTGCACCAATATACTTTTTTCTCAGTCTTATTTTGGAGCAACCCAAATTAAACCATCTTTATTATCTTGACAATAATTTTTGGTTTGAGGATTTAAGCCAATGTAGACAAAGCCCACAGATGCTAAGTAGTGCCCTGGTCTGTATGCTTCATGGGTCCAGCATCCTCAAGTATACTGTGCCCATGCCCACAGTAGGTACTGAATTCTGTGTCTCAGTTCATGCTGCTCCTTTAACCCCACTAACTCCTCTCTGCCACTGATTGTCACTGAAAGTGATCTCCCGAGTACACCCGCGCCCCCCCCCCCCCCGCCCCCTTGTTCAGCTTTCACCCTATCACCTTTTCTCACTTTGTGTGCTGCCTGCCAACCTGGAACTGGTTTTCTTATCACCTTGCCTTTTACTGGAGACTTCTAATTACATTGCTCTTTTGGTACTGACCTTTGGTTTCTCATTCCTCTCCTCTGCTAAAATATCAATCACCTCTTAGGATTACTTACAACTCTGACCATGATGGAGAAAACTCCAGTCCAAACTAGAGCTGCCCCTTAGTATCCACTTGAGTAATGCTCCATTGCTGTCCCTACTCTATTCCCCAGACCCCTACAACTGGCCAGGAGTGTTTTGTTTGATATTTGCTGGTAATAATGTTAAAGGAAATCATGCCCACATTATTAATATGCATGCTGTGCAAGAAAATGGGTGTGTGATTCAGAGAGATTCAGAGAACTTCTAAAACCTATTTGTCAGGTACTTTCTTTTAATAAATTGCTTAATGAGGGAGATGTTTAGTCAGAGATTAGCGCCGCTGGACAGAAATTAGGTGATAAATGACAGAACCAGAAAAGCAGGAACTCAGAGGTCAGATGAGCATAATAAAGGAGAACTGGCCTCCATCAGAGAAGAGGAGAAAAATAATAAGGTCCAGATGAAAGGACGGGCAGTTATCAGAAATCATGGAAATTAAGGAAATAAAATATCCTGAAAACTGTGATACACAGTGATACACAATATGATACCTAATATGCTCTTTTATTGAATCTTCAAAAACTCTGTAGGTATAGATATTAGAACCTTTACTTTGTAGATTGGAGACAAAACCCACAATTACTCAGAGAGGAGGTAGCAGACAAGAGCGATGGAACTATTTGACTCCGTAGTCTGGTCTCGTTTTTCTGTAGCACACATTATGTAAACACTTAATAAACAATCACACCAGCCTGGCAATAATTTCACATTGTACACGTGTATCAAAACATTGCTTCATACACCTTAAATATATGCCATTTTTATTTGTCAATCATTCTTAAATAAAGATGAGGAAAGAAAAGAAAAAAGCCAATCAAAATGTTTAGCAAGGTAAGGTACCTGAACTTAGAGGCATATATGAGTCCTTTGACAGAAATGGGCTAATACAAGAATGTAGGCAGCTAGGCAGCCCACAACCAAGATATGCCTGAAAAAATTCCTATTAGTTTTGACAGTTGGGGAGGACAGAAAAAATGACTAGCTCCTCTGAATTGAGAAGACTCAAAATTTTGCCACATGCTCTTCCCATCACCCAAGGCATCTAAGTTGAAACCAGTTTTAATTATAACATTTGAAAAAATGAAGTTGAGAGGTTAGATGTAGTGAAATCCCTAGTAAGCTCCAGTGGGTAAGGAAATGCTGAGGTGATAGGGATAATGTTCGAAATTCTCCTGCAAATCTGGGTAAGTGGGCATGAAAGTGGCATCTCAGCAGAGTAAAGGTAATATGTTTTGTTTTGTTTTTGTTTTTTGTTTTTGTTTTTGGAAAAAAATCAAAACTATAAGATTATAGGCTGTAAACTACCATCTACAACCTGGAAACCTGTAAGTTCTTTCTGCACTGAAAATGCTGCCTGGGCCAAGAGACCTGTGGCATGCTGTGTTTCCTCATGAAATCTTATAGAAATAGAACAGAAAGCATTGCTGAACCTTACTGTGAAAGAAGCAAAACAAAACATAACATAGCACTGCAGTGCCTGGGTGAATTATGCATTTGCTCATCACTTTCTAGGACACAGAATGGAGCTGGACAAGATCCAGACTAATTAGCACGGTCAGGGTGGAGGGTGTTTCCCTGAAGATGATGGGATTAAAAAGCTTCCCTTTGATAGAATGACAGCTACACAAAGAGATGATAGAGTATGTACTCTTTCCCTTAAACAAAAATTAAATAGTAACTGGAAATGAATATTTTTAGTATCTGAAAATTCTACAACATCTAGAAGTGTTTTAAATTTATATGACCACCCAGAGCACAATGCATTATGAAAAATCCATTCTTCATACTAAAACTACATGTCCATGTATCCTTTCCTTGATCAAATAACCTTATACTGCTGATTGTTGGTCAGAAAATATACAGGTGTTGGAATTAGATGCTGGGATAGACATAGGCTCATACAGAGGGCTCAGTAGATTTAAGGAGTACAGCAAGGAAATCCTATATAATAAAAGCCTAACATGCAAATTGTCCCCCCTCAAGGTGGAGTTCGACCAGGAGTTCAACCATGCACTGACCACCGGGGGTGGCACAAAACATGGTGGGCATGTGCAATGTGGTGCTGGCAATGGGCACCAGTGAAGGCACTGAGGGACGTGATGGGCCTTGATAAAATAAGGACCATGGCAGAATGGTGGAGCAGGTGAGTGGCAGTGCCAGGCCAAGGCAGGTGGGAGCAGGCCCTGATTACCTACCTGATAGCCCTGCAGATGGTGACCAGTGGTGGGAGTGAGGGATGGGCCCACAACCTGACTCCTAGGAGCTGAGGGAACTGAGCAGGTTTTCAATGACTCAGGCAGAGGGGGTGCGAGGGGCCCTGGGAGCCCAGGTGCTGCCCAGGGCCCAGAGGTCAGCTAGGACCTGCCCTTCCATTCCAGACACTCACGCTTCAATTGCTGACCAGGCCTAGGGACTGCACCCATGCAGGAATTTTGTACACCAGGACTCTACTTATTATAATGCAGTGTGGTAATTGCCATTAATTGAAGATTGTCTTAAAATTATGATGGTTGGGAAGACATAAATCCTGAATTAATTTGGTTACAATAAAATGTATTATCTATTATGTGACCTTATATATGCTCCCTTTATATATTTCCTTTTCAATTGCACATTGATTTTATGTAAGTGGTATAAAAAATAGTAAATGCTCCATTTAAGTAGCATTAAAACTGAGCATTTAGCGTGCCAAACACTTTCCCCCCAATGTTATTAATATGATAATTCTTTATTCATATAGATCCCTACATTTATAAATTCACATTTTGCCTACTCTTTTCCTTTGTTAGTAAATGTTTATGATAATATGTAACATGTAATTTTTAAATGCATAATGCATTTTGTTTCAGAACTTATAAATAGAAGAGGTTTTGTTTTTTATGTTTTTTTTCCTTTAGATTGACTAATTTCTGAACTTTGACCTTGCATCAACATGAGATGCTGAATTTAATTATATATTATATATTATACTTTTATATTGCTTTTCATTATCATGGATCCAAACATGCTTTATTAACTACAATGAATACACTACATACAAAAGAATTTATTTAAACAGTAATGTTGGCTGTCCTAGAAACTATGTCACAACAACAAACTTAAAATCTTTCCTGCTATATGATCATATTAACCAGTTACTCCAATGAATTTAATAAAAAAAGGAAAAAAAATTTCCTAGCAGGAAGAATTAATGAAATCTGATGAGAAGCATTTTAAGACTGATTTTGGAAGCTTACCTTGTAATGCACAAGCTATACCAAATTGCCTATTTTAGAAACATTCAATAAAAGTTTCAGAGTTACTATTCATATTGAATTATATGTTTAGTACTTTAATAAATCATAAATAATAGAATGATAGGGAGATTCATACTAACTTTTAATATTTCTTACAATTTCTGCTTTACTTTTATGTCAACAATTTAGAAGATAAAGGTGTTTTAAATCATCTTTATAAAATTGATAACATTTAGAAAGGCATTTCTGGGAAATGTTGGCAATCATTTTTGAAGAGAATTTGGATCATTTTATACAATTTAGATAAAATAATCAGATACATTTTGTTGCTCTCTTTCTCCTATGATTGTCCCTGAGACAGGTATAGATATTAGAGATCAAGTTGCTATCTTCTTCCTGAGTTTGAAATCAGAATGTCTCTCTTTTTCTATTCTTGAATAGCCATCTTATCTGCACCAGCAGCTTTCCCTTGCCCCTAATATATTCAAGTCAAATCTGCCTTTAAAATGCATGAACCAGCCCTTACCTGTGCTAAATTTTTCATCCTTTGAATTCTCATAAGATTTTTATTTCACAGTGTCAAAAAGTCTGAAAGGTTGGGCTTCAATGTCCAAACTCAAAGGCACCCAGTGCTAAGTTTGATCCAGAAACTACAAAATCAAAAAGCTTCATTTCAGTAATATATTGTACCTGTTGCCTTACAACAACAGAAGTAGCAATCAGCAGAACATGGCTTTATATTTTCCCTAGCCATTGTTTTTCAAGTTCAACTATGAGATAACTATTAATAACACAGATATACTTTATACTGATATTCATTCAAATTATATGTTTATTAAGTCACTTCTACCATAATTATTTTCTCAGTGTCCTTGGATGACCTAGCAATGTTTCCTCTTAGCTTCATATTGGAAATGTCCTTCAGAGCTGGCCTATGACTGGGCAAGAACATCAACATGACTTGACTGACCCAGGGCACACCCCTTTGATTTGTTCCCTTTTCTTTCTCTCTGCTTCTCTCTGGATCTTTATTCTTTTCCTTGCTTGGACAGAAGAAAGTTTATAGATTCTCAAGAAAGTGCTAATCTGAGGCTACTTCTAAGCAGAAACTAAATAGGAATAGAAATTGCACTAATGCAAATCACCAAAATCAAATATTATTTAATTTTTCAAAAGTAGGAGCAGCATTTTTTTAAAGTCACCTAATTTTAATGCGGTTAATGAAATCTGGGTAAACCTAATATTTGACTACTTCAAAAATGACAAACCATTTGGATTACTGAAAAAAACTAATATAAATATTAGTATGCCCCATAGAATATGATTTCTGAGTACAAGTTTTAAATTTTCCTCAAAGTCAACATAAGAAAATAAATCTTCACAAAATGTGCATTTCAAATAAATAGGTAGCATTATTTTTTTTCTAGTTTTATAATTAAGCCATATGACATAGTAAGTTGAGGTTTTAAAAAATCAAACCAAAAGCAAAGCGATGCTGTGGGCATACTATACGTAAGGAATACGGTTGGGTTTTTCAAATACAGATTATAGGACCATCAGAGGTAAAATAACTTAGTCATGATAAAAATTTAAATTGCTTACACTTCTGATGAAAATATTGTACTAAAAGTGGAACATCTGATTCACTCTCAACAAAACTAGAAGATGAAAGGTGTATAAAGAACACTGATTCAATTTGATTTTAATGCCTATTGCATAACTTTCTGTGTTCATATGTCAGTTTTTTGGAACAGACAATAAAATATATCTGCAAGTTGAATTCATGAACAAAATGCATATGCTGGTTTTCATTATGACCAAGAAGGAACTGGATTGGAATGAAAAAAGAGATGGTATGCTTAGGAGATAGTGTTACTATGATTTTTATAATAGCAGGAATGCAGAACAATTTATTTTATTTTATTATTTTTAATTTTTTAGTGTTTAAAGTATTACATAAGTCTTTTTACTCCATTGACCTCTCCTCTCTCCATAGCCAATCTAACCCTCTAGCACATGCCCTCACCTCCCTACTTTTTGTGTCCATTGGTTATGTTCATATGCATGCATACAAGTCTTTTGGTTAATCTCTTATCCCCCCTCTCTTCCCCTGCCTTCCATCTTAGCTTGTACAGTCTGTTTTATGCTTCTATGACTGTGGCTCTATTTTGTTCATCAGTTTAAGCTGTTCATTATATCCCACAAGTGAGTGAGCTCATGTGATACTTAATCATTCTCTGAGTGGCTTATTTCATTTGCCATAATGCTCTCCAGGTCCATCCATGCTCTTTCAAATGGTAAGAGTTGCTTCTTTTATACAGCGGCATAGTATTCCATTTTGTAGATGTATCATTGTTTTTTTTGGTCCACTCATTTGCTGCTGAGCACTTAGGCTGTTTCTAAATCTTAGCTATTGTAAATTGTGCTGTTATGAACATAGGGGTGCATAAATCCTTTTTGATTGGTGTTTCTGATTTCTTAGGATATATTCAGAGAAGTAGAATTACTGGGTCAAATGGTAGTTCCATTTTTTTATTTTTTGAAGGAACTCCATACTGTTCTCCTCAGTGGCTGCAACAGTCTGCATTCCCACCAGCAGTGCACCAGGGTTCCTTTTTCTCTGCATTCTCTTCATCATTTATCATTTGTTGATTTGTTGATGATAGCCATTCTTACATGTGTGAGATGGCACCTCATTGTTGTTTTGATTTGCATCTCTCAGATGATTAGTGACTTTGAGCATGTTTTCATATGTCTCATGGCTTTTTGTACATCCTCTTTAGAAAAGTGTCTATTTAGATCCGCTTTGTTCATTTTTTTTATTGGATTGTTTATCTTCCTTTTGTTAAGTTGTATGAGTTCCTTGTTAATGTTGGAGATTAGACCCTTATCGGAGATAACATTGGCAAATATGTTCTGCCATGCAATGGGCTTTCTTATTGTTTGGTGATGATTAGCTGTACAGAAGCTTTTTATTTTGATGTAGTCCCCTTTGTTTATTTTCTCCTTAGTTTCTGTTGCCCTGGGAGCTATATCAGTAAAGGTATTGCTACAACATATGTCTGATATTTTGCCGCCTGTGGCTTATTCTAAGATTTTTATGATTTCTTGTCTTACATTTAAGCCCCTTATCCATTGTAGTTTATTTTAATGTATGGTGTAAGTTTAATTTTTTGGCATATGTCTGTCCAATTTTTCCAACACCATTTATTGAAGAGACTGTCCTAACTCCATTTTATGCTCATGCCTCCTTTGTCAAATATTAATTTTGCATAATGTTTTGGGTCCATTTCTGGGTTCTCTATTCTTTTCCATTGGTCTATATATCTTTTCTTGTGCCAGTATGGCACTTTTGAGAACAGTGACTTCATAATATAGCTTGGTATCTGGTATTGTGATCCCCCCAGATTTGTTCTTTCTTTTCAGGATTGCTGTGGCTATTCAAGGTATTTTTTTTTATTCCATATGAAATTTTTGAGAGTTCGTTTTAGGTCTGTGAAATATGCCATTGATATTTTAATGGGGATTGCATTGAATTTATAGATTTCTTTGGGTAGTTTGGATATTTTAATGATGTTGATTCTACCAATCCATGAGCATGTCTTCCTCTATCTCTTTTTTCAATGTCCTGCAGTTTTCTGTGTACAGGTGTATTACCTCCTTATTTAAGTTTATTCCTAGGTGTTTTAATTTTTTAAATTAAGTGAACATGTTTTTTTGTTGTTTGTTTCTCTTTCCATGAGTTCATTCTTGGTGTATAAAAAAAGCCATAGATTTCTGGGTGCTAATTTTGTACCCTGCTACATTGCTAAATTCATTTCTGAAGTCTAGTAGTTTTTTGATGGAGTCTTTAGGGTTTTTTATGTACAATATTATGTCATCTGCAAATAATGACAAATTTACTTCTTTTTTTTCCAATTTGTATGCCTTTGATTTCTTCTTGTCTGATTGCTATGGCTAGAACTTCTAGTACTATGTTGAACAGGAGTGGTGAAAGTGGGCCTCCCTATCTTATTCCTATTCTTTAAGGGAAATGGTTTTAGTTTTTTCCCATTGAGTATGATGTTGGCTGTAGGTTTGTCATATAAGGCATTTATTGTGTCATAAGTAGTGGGAAATACTCTATTCATAGCAATTATATACACCCTGTGACTTCCCCTTCCTGATCTGGGAATGGTCCCCCAGTTCTTTGAATGTCATTCAGCATAACTTTATTTACTGTTTATTGCACATGATTTGAGGTCTTTAATTTCTAACCACCAAAGATTCAAAGAACTATTTTTTTCCATGAAGTTTAACATTAACATCAGTGAATTCATGTATTCATTGTATTCATGTGTTTTTATTGTAAACATCTGAATTATTCACATTGCCATAGATCCTGAACTCAGAAGCACAGACAATGCACAGCCTGGCAGCAAGCCAGGAAGCCACTCTGAAAGCAAACAGATACTCTGCATAAGGAGAAAGTCATTGCACAACATTTAATATCCAACCTCAGTCACCTTGGAATGTTATATATATATTGACTTCTTAATTCATATAATATCGGGAACTCAACTGCTTGGTTGGTGACAGGGTTGACCTGGGTTCAGGAGGATTACTCCCGAAATAATTAAGGAAAGGGGGGCTCAATCTTTTCTTGATTGCTTGCTCCTCCCCAGCATCTTCATCTTTCTTCTCATCCTCAGCTTCTTGGGCATCTTCTCCTTCACCTTTACCCCCTTCTTCTTGCTCCTTTGCATCCTTAAATTCTTCCTTGGCACTTTCTTCCTCTTCCTCTCCTTCATCTTTGTCAGCCACTTCCTCTCCTCCTCCTCTTCAGCTTCTCCTTCAGAGGGTGGTTCATCCTTAGCTTCCTTGGCTTTTGCAGCCTCCACGGTCTCCTCTACCTTGATCTGCTCCTCCTGGGCATGGTTGGTGTATTAAGAAGGGAAGGGGCCATCGGGCATCATGATATTGTACAGTCTGTAAACCACCGTAGGCAAATCAACCAAAAACCTGGGAACTGTGGAAATAGCCACTGGCTATGTTTCCCAGGCTGGTGAAATTAGGCTGGGTCTCCTCACCTTCCAAGAGTTTCCTGTAAGCTGCAATATCAATGTCCAAAACCACAATGAACAGGTCCTGGTATTCTTTTAAATATCATGCCATTTCATTCTTTGTAGTTCTCTACTCATTTTCTAATTTGTTGATTGTGTCCTGCATAGCCCTAACACCTAAGTTCTGCTTACCCTCCAGCTCTCCCAGCTGCTTTCCCAGAGCTTAGTTCATGCCCTGGCATGCTTCCATCTCCAGGGTCTTGGCCTTGAGCAGGCAATGGCTTTCAGACACCTTCTCCTTGGCTGTGCACACCCTGTAGATGTTCTTGACAGTGCTCTCAATCATCATGGTGAGGTGACTCTTGTACCATTCTTCAGCATTCTGCATGTTCTTGGCAACCAGCTTCTCATACTCTGTGCAGATGTCCTTGAGCCAGCGAGAGGTTGGACTTGGAGAAGACGTCCATCTCTATGGAGATATGAGCATACTGGATTTGCGCCTGCAGCTCAGTGATCTCCTCTCCATGCACCTTCTTCAGAAAGGATATTTTGTCCATTAGGCTGTAGATGCACTTTTCAAGCTCGGCGCCAGCAAGAGCCACCTCTTCTGCATCTTTGCTTGCCTCCATCAGCCAGCCCTCTGCCTCTTCATGGTGCAGCACCTCTTTTAGCATGCCTGCAGGTTGCTTCCAGTCCCTTCCAAACCCTGGTGCCTGCTAACTAACTGTCCACTGTCCTCTCTTCCCCAGGGACAGGGCTCTGTGGGCAGGGGCACAGGCATCCCATTTTCATTAAAATGTTCAACCCTGGCCTGCTCCACTAGTGTGCACAGGCAGCCCAGGGGCATAAAGCGAAACCAGAGACCCTGGCCACCCTTGCCTACCCATGTCCCTTATGGCAGCCTGGCCCCCCGGGGAAGAGTCAGGCATAGTCACCCCACCCTCCTCTGACTGCCCTGTTATTGATCTTGGCCTTGACCCAGTGGGCAGCATCAGGCATAGCCAGCCCACCCTGCCCAACCTCCCAAGGCTGACTATACCGTGAAGGCGGAGTCAGGCACTGCCCGCCAGGCCTGACTGATCCCATGGGAGTAATTTTATATGGGGATTTAACACAGAATCTTCTCTCCATCCACTGCCAGAATTGTTTAAAATAATTACAGCTAAAGAAATAAGAAATTGTGGAAATGATTTTAATCATTACTTTCAGAAAATAATGATTTGATTAAGTTAATACAATTGCACAAGCATCTCTTGCTCCTATTTTTTTTAGTTATGAAATAGAAGATGAAAAAGGAGACATATAGATATGTCTTATGAACATGGAAACACAGTGTCAAGATGGCTTAAGGCTACAAAATGAGCATCAGGTTTGTGAAATATTCTAAGATCAAGAAGAGGAAATAGCTATACATTTGAAGTTTATTCAGAAAAGCTTGTGGCTTTGAGAGGATAGTGGCCCAGTAACAAATGAAAGAGGAAAGCTAGGACTTTTAACTTCTGTGTTTCATCCTCCGTCTGTAGCAAGAAACTCAATATTTGAAGGAATTAGAAAGGAGTAGCATATTTTTCGGGATATAAGATGACGGGCGTGTAAGACAACCCCCAACTTTTCCAGTTAAAATATAGAGTTTAGGATATACTCGCTGTATAAGACTACCCCTCTTCCAATGCACACCAAATAAAAATTAAAAAAAAATCAGGTTTATTTCAATATGGTAATTTTAAGGAGATTTTCCTGGGTTAAAAAGTCATCTTATATGCTGGAAAATACAGTAGGATAAATATTATTATAGCCAAATAAAGTTCTGGTGAATGTGATGGTAATAAATTATAACCTGGACAACATAAATGTCTTCAAATTTCCAGATCCAGAAAGATTTTATCGCCAGAATGTAAAACAAAACAAAACTAAACTAAACAAAACAAACAAAAAACACATGGGCACTAAATCACAGAGATTAAAGTGGGAGGAAAATTCCAATCTCAATTTTAAGAAATAAAAAAAAAATTCTGAATTGGTGAATTTAGCTTTGATCTCTGGCAAATTTTTGGAATGAACTGGGCTATCAATTACTTATGAGTGCTTATAAAGGAGTCTATTACTAGTTATAATCAAATTAAACTTATTTATGTTTTGCAGCAAACCTGGAAATCTTTTGATCTTTTTTGTCTTTACTTCAGCCAAGCATGTATAAAAACATATGGCAAAAGAGATTATAGTATGAATACAAGTTCATGGTAGTTGATTGACTCATAGATGTCAAATTAATTGAAACATTTAATGTCCCTCTCCTCCCAAAATGCTATATTGATCAATAGTAAAATTAAGGAGAGCAACCAAGAAGGCGGCATAGGTAAACACCTATTGTTCTGCCTCGAGCAACAATTCAAAAACTACAACAAAACAACAAAGCAAACATCACCCAGAATCACCAGACAGCTGGCTGAGTGAAAACTCCACAAATAAAAGTAAAGGTGGGACACTGAGACTCAGAAGATCAGCAGAGCGCAGCCTTGAAGATACACGTGGAAACAGAGGTTAGGAGCTGTGGCCGTGCGCAGGCTGTAGGGCTGGCAGCAACAACCCCGGCTGGATTTCTCCAATGGGGAGGGCTGAGACGTCACACTGCATGGATTCCCCAGTGCCAGGCGAGGTCCGAGGTCCGGGGGACGTACCCTGGAAGCCGGGCGCGGCAGAGGTCTCCTAGTCTAAGGAGAAACCTGGTTGCTTGGAAAAGCAGTTTGCATGCGAAAAGTGTGCGACAGCACAGACACGCGACTTGCTCCCTGGCGACTTGCCCCCTAGTCCTGGAAGCCACCGGATTGCTTTGTTTTACAACCCTGGGTGAGACTTTGGGTGTGCAGACTCATTTGGGGAGAGGCCAAGGAGGAAGTGTCTGTCCCTGCCTAGGGTGGGAGGAATACATGGCTGGAATGGCATCACTAAGAAAGTTGGTCTCCAGCCAGATAGTAAGAATCAGGAAAAGAGAGCTGTGGGAAGACAAGCTTACTTGAAAAAGGCCTAGTGGTCAATGTTGAAACAGTCTCAAAAATATCAATAATTTATTTTGTCTGAGACTTTAAAACATATCTCAACAATTTCAGAATTCTTAATAGAAACACTGTGCCTTAATTAAAGGGGAGAATAAGAGAAAGTCTTTGCTGTACTTTTTGACCCTTTCTGACCCTAGTTCCCCATGGAAAATAGCTGGGGCAGCAGCATGACTATTTGTTTTCCACCTTCCAATAGATAGAAAATCTGACACAGCTGCATCTACCCTCACCTTCTTAGTGCCACAAAAGGAGAATGCAGTCATTTTGTCATAAAAATTCATCCACAGAAATGTTTTCTATTAAACAGTCCTTTTAAAATGCCAAAACAATAAAAACAAAACCACTCTTAAAGATTTCTTTTTGTATTAAAAATGTTTTCTCCCTTTTCTTTAACATCTCCCATTTTGTGTTTTGTCTCATATAAAAAAAAACTCTCATCAGGGAAGGAAAATGTTCATTCTCAAGTATATTAAGTTTATCTTTAAAATTTTGCAGTTAATAAAACATCTCAGAATGAAAAAAAATGCATTTAAATGCATTTTGCATAACTGTATTTTACTTTACATTTAGTTTAAAAATGAGTTTTAACAATAGGACAGGAGATTTAAAATTATAGAGAGACAGATAAATCATAGTACTCGAATGATCACTTTTAGAAATTCAAACACACACACAAACACACACAACATATCTCTAGAATCAAAAATTCACCACTCGGTAATCCGGTCACATCAATTAACTGGCTGTTTTTCAGAAGGAGCTCTCAAAGACATGGCTATTCAGATGAAGAGTCTCCATACTTTTTTTTTTAACTCTCATTTTTTTCTTTGAAAGCTTTCTGGTTTTTCTTTGATAGCAGAGTATTCCAGGTTGCCTAGGCAACGTAGTAGTTAACTGGAGTAGCAACAAGTAAGTTCAAGATCAAGCTACTATACTCCAGGTGAAATTGTAAGGAAGTTTGGGATGCTGTGGCAATTCAGCATTCAGCATATAGCAACCACTTATGTGGAGAGATTAGCCTATTTTCATGTAAACTAAATTAGTCCATGTGAACTGCTTTCCATGCAAACAATGTAGTCTATGAACATAAATTTTACTTAATTTGTTGAACTGAAATTCATGTGTAAGTGGGAAATGGACTCCAAAGCACCAACACCTGCTTAATTTTTTGTAAAACATAAGCAAACTAGAATCATATCAAACTCAAGTAAATAGTCTTGGGTATGTGAAATATTTACATAAATACCTATTATTTACTATTAGGCTTTTAAAATTTATTTCTGAAGATAAAATTCAACTCTAAAATAGATAAGAGCTACTGTGTTAATTAAGTATGAGTATCAAATAAATGAGGTGATCATTTTTTGGCCATCTATGATGTAGTTAAATTTAGTCTTAGTGATGATATTATGCACAATGACATAATCACCATGTGGACTATTAGCAACATTGCCAAATTAATGCCAGGCTTAAAATAAACATTGTAGAAAGCCCTAGCTGGCTTGGTTCAATGGATAGAGCATTGGTTCACGGACTGAAAGGTCCCAGGTTTGACTCCAGTCAAGGCTATGCACCTGATTTGCAGGTTTTATTCCCAGCCCCAGTTGCGGCATGTACGAGAGGCAAACCATCGATGCGTCTCTCTCACATTGATATTCCTCTTCCTCTGTCTCTCTCCCTTCCACTCTCTCAAAAAATCAATGGAAAAATATCCTCAGGTGAGTATTAACAAAAAATATATTTTAAGCAAAATAAACTGATGGAAAGACAAAGTTTCTGGAAAATGACTTGAAGCTATGATTGGAGCTTACATCAACACACATTCCTGCTATTTTAAGTTTCCAGCTTAAAAAATATGAGAGCTGGGTCAACCTCTTGGTTGGTTGGTTGGAGCTGGGTGAGGTTTTCCATGTTGAAACAGAATTAGTCTAACTCCATTAGTCTATAGGCCTAAACGAACAACTGATAGGTCTAAGCTATAATTTATTTCCTTGGAATGGAAAGGTTAATGCAGTAATGACTTGTATATTTTATGGTTGCTACAGCCAGGAGAGTGGTTACCAAGAACTGCCAGAGAGCTTCAGAAATTATTTAACCCAGTAGATCAGTCCTAATTATTCAGCCTTACTCTATAGGTATATACATACACTTGATACTCAATTAGGACAGTACACCTAATATTTCTCTAGTGTCTTTTCATAATTAGGGGCACATTACATTTATATGTCATATGAACACACAAATAATTATAGAGCTAATAGATATCCTGACCCTTAGTGTTAGGCACAATACATGTATGCTACATACACCCAGGACTAGTCATGAGGATTTGCTGAGAGGATGGATGCTATCCAGAGTGATAAGGAAGTCTTTCCAAGACCCCCAGTGGATGCCCGAAACTGTGGAGAATACCAAATTCTACATATGCTGTTTTCCCCCTATAAACACATACTTATGATAAAGTTTAGTTTATAAATTAGGCACAATAAGTAATGATAAAAGAGATAAGTATAACAATTATACTTTAACACAAGTTACGCGATTATTGTGTATCTCAAACTTGCTTACCCTTCTTGTGATGATGTTAGATGACACAATGTCTATGTGATGAGGTGAAGTGAGGTGAATGATACAAAGTGAGGCTTTGTGACAGTGTTAGAATATCTACTGCAAAGATTACTTGAGCACAAGCACTTTGATACAACAACAGTAGATCTGGCAAACCAGAGGTCTCCTAAACAAATGATGGGTAGGGAGTGGATACAGCATGGGTACACTGGACAAGGGATGATTTTCATTCCAGGCAGGATGGAATGGGACTGTGCAAAATTTCATCACCCCACCCAGAACAATACACAATCTTGAATGTATGAATTGTTTCTGGATTTTAATCATTTAATATTTTCAGATCCCAGTTTACCACAGGTAACAGAAACTGGATAAAGTCAAAAGGTGGGTGAGGAGGCCTATTATACTTTACTAGGAGCTAGGGATCCATTAGTTTAAGGATGCACATGGAATCTAACTTTAGGATACCTACATTTTAGAGATGAAGATGGATATTAAACGAATGCTCCTGAGATTGATGAATACCATAAAGAATAGTATGGGAACTTGGGGACAGAACAAGTCATACTACTAAGCCTGGGGCACCCCAAGAAATGGCACGCTTGCCAACACTTAACAGCTAAGTTAACTTGTTTAGGGAGAAAGTTTCAGATGAAACAGAGGATCCTAGGACACGAGAGAACACAGACTTTTGGACCTTTAAAGTATCAGAGAGAATGTAGAACACCTGAAGCCAGGAGAATATGGAAAGATGGGCAATAAAAATCATAGAAGCACATAGAGGCCATATTAAGAATGTGGAACTTTATCATAGGGGCAATTGTGGAGGGCCCCCAGGGAAGACACCTGAGCATTCTTTAAATCATTGTTAGCTGAATCTGAGGTGCCAGGCAGAGTCATGTCTTGGAAACACATCCACCAAGAAGGGTGGATATGTTATCAGTACTGACTCTTAACTTTGCCCCAGGTGTCTGGGAGAGGACCTTGAAATGTAAATTCAGTCTAGTCCTTAGGATGGAGGAATGAATAGGGCGTGGCCCACCCAAACTCCTTTTATCCTAAGTTTTTTTTTGGTGAAACCCCTTTGTACTTTGGAATATAAATAAACTCGCTGCTGTTGGGTTTGAGATCCTGAGAGAACAGAGATTCTACCCACCCCCAGCTATTATTTCTATTTCTGAGTCTTCTCTTCTATTCTTTTGTTTTTCAATCCCCAGCTCCTCTATTCAGAAACTGGACCCATGCTCTCTCCACTCTGGACATGGAAAAGAGAGAAAACCCCTACAGGCAATAATAAGTATGTGAAAGATTTTGAGCAGAGAAAATATCATAGACTTTGTGGTTTCCTTATAAAGCCTCACAAAGACCTCAACTCTACAGATGAAGACACTGATAATCACAGAGATGAAACCAAATGTCTAGTGTTACACAGCCACATCATATCACAGGCAGGTTTGGGACCCTGGACTTTGATTGTGAGTCCAGGGCTCTTCCAAAGGGAAATTGCTATCATTAGCTTGCAGGGTTTTTCATTAGCAGTACATTATGGGTAGGAAAATCCTTGTGCCATTTGGTATTAGAGAGAAGAATAAGAAAGGAAAAGGGAAAGCCTAGTGGTTTCCGGATAGCCCCATGATTTTTCTGTATTTACTGCAGCTCTTGAAAAGATTAGGAGAAAGGGGTCTACTTGAGAAGGCAGATTCTCTGACTGCAGCCTTTTTATTGATACAACTGGGGGAAAATATAGTTGCATCATCTCCAGGACTTTTGTCTTTTTAAAAAATATATATTTTATTGATTTTTTACAGAGAGGAAAAGAGAGGGATATAGAGAGAAACATCTATCAGCCACTTCTTGCACACTCCCTACTGGGTATGTGCCCTCAACCAAGGTACACACCTCTGACCGGAACCAAACCTGGGACCCTTGATTCCATAGGCCAACACTCTATCCACTGAGCCAAACTCGTTAGGGCTCCAAGACTTTGTTTCAGTTATAAAATACAACAAAGTTTGTCAGTCTCCAGTCTCAGGGTAATGCAACACTGTAGACTTCAGGCCACCCCTAGAAACTAACAATCAAAGGAGCATCAGTGCCTGGGAGCCAGGACACAAGTATTTTCACAACTGGACAAGAGGCCAAGAAGAACCAGGGCACAAGTGAGCTGGGTATTGTTACCTGAAGAAACTGGTAGTGTAGTAGGGGTGAATAGGATAGGATCTCAGGTGGTGAATGTGTACCTCTTTTCTGAACTCCTTAACTGCTGGCTTAAAGGAAGTAATATTTGCCGAGACCGGTTTGGCTCAGTGGATAGAGCGTCGGACTGCGGACTGCGGGGTCCCGGGTTCGATTCCGGCAAGGGCATGTACCTTGGCTGCGGGCACATCCCCAATAGGGGGCGTGCAAGAGGCAGCTGATCGATGTCTCTCTCTCATCGATGTTTCTGACTTTCTATCTCTCTCCCTTCCGCTCTGTAAAAAATCAATAAAATATATTTAAAAAAAAAAAAGGAAGTAATATTTACTTGAACTGGAGTAGGAAGATATTAGTAAGGACCCATCTATTGCACTTTCAACTGAAACTGACAGCCAACTCTATGTGATAGATCAGTCACTTAACTGTCTAGAGCCTCAGTTTCCCTAAAAAATAAAGTAAAGCCTTAACCGGTTTGGCTCAATGAATAGAATGTTGGCCTGCAGACTGAAGGTCCTAGGTTCAATTCCAGTCAAGGGCACATGCTTGGGTTGCGGGCTCTATCCCCAGTAGGGATCATGCAGAAGGCAGCCAATCACTGACTCTCATCACTTAAGTTTTCTTCTCTCTCTTTCTCTCCCTTCTTCTCTGAAATAAATAAAAATATATTTTGAAAATAATGCAGCCCTTTATTATTTGTAATTATAAAGGGAATGAACTTTATCAAAGTACTATAAACATAGTAATGTTTATTAAAGTGAGCCTATTCTCAATTAATTGTATTCTCACAAAACTATTAAAGTAGAAATCTGTTTTCCATCTTCTGCTAGGCTTGTGAGTGGCAGATAAGATTTCTACCAAAAAGAAATTGGAGCATAGGTATCAAGTAGACATTTACTGTTCTTGAAAATTCTATCCTTTCTGCTGTCATGATTTATGCCACCTGCAATAGAGGGCAACATAGGAAAACTACAGAGGAGGAAGTAAAATGTTCCACAGTGCCTTTTCTCTTATCCCCTGCTTCTGCTGGCTGTATTCCAGTCTATGA
The DNA here is from genome assembly GCA_027563665.1 of Antrozous pallidus. Taxonomy (NCBI): domain Eukaryota; kingdom Metazoa; phylum Chordata; class Mammalia; order Chiroptera; family Vespertilionidae; genus Antrozous; species Antrozous pallidus. The sequence goes on along the minus strand of CM050514.1, from coordinate 65,148,935 downwards.
ATATATATTTAATACAAATATCACTTCAGGATTTTCTAAGAAGAAAACTCAAGAAGCAACATTTTTATCATACCCTAGTACAGTTGTTAAATCATTAATTCTGGAGTTTGACAGGTTCAGCTTGTGGCTCTGAATTTCTTGATTGCATGACCTTAGTCAACTCAATTAACCTCCCTAGGCCTCAGCTTCATGATTACTATAATGGAAATAAAAATAGCTATTCCTCATGGGGCTATCCTCAGGACTTAAGGAATTCAAACATGCAAAGGACTTAGAGATGTATCTAGCACATAATAAAAATTCAATAAGTTTAATAAATTCAGTAAATTATTATCATTCTTCTTCATCCCTTTCACATTTATATTCTTTCCTCTGCTCTTTTTCTCATTGATATCTTCTAATTGCCCAAAAGAGGACTACTGTTCATGCAGTGGGAGAAAGGAGGACATTTTGATGTCATAAGATTTATGTCTCATAATTATTATTTTTATAATAGTTATAAAAATTGTTGACTCTGTCACAGAAAACAGAGGCAACATGACAGAACAGAGCTCACCTGTGCTCTGTATGTGCCTGCATGCATACACCCACTCACTGGAGTAAAAATTAAAACTAATGGGGCTAGAACAGAAAAGAGCAAGACATTATCTTCAAATATCATTTAGGGGATTGAAGAATAATACAGTTTAATAATAATATTTTACATGAACAAATTTTCCTTCTTTTGAAAAGAGCTTAATGTGCTTAATTTGCTTTTCATTTATATTAATCATTTCTTATCGCTATTAAAGCACTTATCACATTGTATTGCAATTTATCTATTTATACGTCTATCTCTCCTACAAGACCATTAAATCTTTTAAGACAGAGACTCAGTATTATTCATCTTTCTGGCCTCCAGGGTAATACAGTGGCCTGGAAAATAACATCTATTCAATTAATATTTGGTGAATAAACAAATAAATGAATGAGCTTCTCAATCACATTGTTGGCTTAATTAATTTTCATTATAGATAATCCAGGTTTTATATGCTTTAAGCAAGCCTTTAATAAAATCTAAATTTGTAACTTGAAGACTAATTTGTAATATTCTACAAATGAGTGCTTTAAAAAACAAGTCAGGTCACATATTGTGCAAATACTAAACTTCACAGTAGTACAAGGCTTAGTGTTTGAAAGTTTTTATGGAAAATTTTAATGAAAAATTTGCTATGTCATTCAGAGATAATCTCTCTCTGGGTTAACTCAGATGGCATCAAGATGAATTGTATTCCTTCTCTTCTCCCACCCTGCAGGTGTACCCTATTAGCAGTGCTCCCACCTTGGAAGATGTTAATAAAAACTTCAGTCTCAGAAGACATGGCTTAAGAACAGAGTCAAGTTAATCTCAGTTTTCCTGTTCTTGGTCAAGTGTCTCTACCAATATTGTGGCCCCCTTCTATATAGATTCTTTTTCTTTCTCCTGCAGCCCGGCATCTGTAGGTCTACACTCCTGTTCTGAGTTTTTGATCTTTGATCTCCCATAAAAATCGCTTGAACTTTCTTTATTCCATGCTTGATTTATATTTCAAATTATAAAATCACCCAGTGCTTATACTGGATAAAAATTTAACGGTCAACCACATGAGAAACATGAGGACTACAGAAGTATACCGAGATCCTCGAGTAACTTTGCAAACCAGTGTCTGAAAGAAAGCTAGAACTAAATTCCCCCATCTCCATGCCTACTTCTTTCCTATTATTGTCATGGAGACCTAGTTAACATGACAGCAGGAATCACAATTTTTAGACCTGACTTCCTCACCTGGCCAACATGGCAGGCAGGTTCTGGATAAATTCTTGCCATATTTTAGGTTAAGTAAGACTTACATACAGCCCACTTTTCTACTATTTCTCAACAGCTTGGCTTGCTCTCTTTTTTAATTTCTAGGTATTCTTATGAAGAGTTGGCATTGATAAGTGCCCTGCAAAATTCAGGTAAATGGCCAACCAATGTGTAAATAGAGGATAAAAGTTTTTTACAAATATTTGAGTATCAAATAAAGCTCTAACTCAATTTACCTAAAGAGGATAATGGGAGTATATATCTTCTTATTTTTCTTTCTCTCTGATTTTTTTACATGTATTTAATGACTTGCCTGGCTTAATCTTGGAGTTTTAATTTCCAAATCTTTATTTTAGTCCTTTATTTATATAATTTCTACATACTTTATTTTGAGCCTATATATACATATATATATACATACACACATATATGCAGTATATAACATATATATATATATATGTATTTGTTTACACCATATATAGCTTAACTTACTATTTACCTATAGCTCTATATTTCATGACATTTATTGTGACCTATTAGTAAGTTATAAAATAAATTTAGTAGATTTTAATAATTTTTTAAAAGTAGAATAGAAAGGAAGATAAAGCCCAGCTTGCATGAATCAGTGGTTGAGCATCGACCTATGAACCAGAAGGTCACAATTCAATTCCCAGTCAGGGCACATGCCCTGATTGTGGGCTCAATCCGCAGTGCGGGGTAGTGCAGGAGATAGCTGATCATGATTCTCTCTCATCATTGATGTTTTTATTTCTCCCTCCATCTCCCTTCTTCTCTGAAATCAGTAAAAATATATTTTTAAAACACACACACACACACACACACACACACACACACACACACACACACACACAACTATATATACTTGTTTATAACTGTCAGAGGCAAGAATGGCACCAGATGTTAGTCTAAACCAATAGGTTCAGATCAGGCCTTGGTTCAGGTACCTTGGTTCTGGCTAGGAAAGAATTCATAGCCAAAGCTCAAAATAAAGGAGAAAATTTATTTAGAAAGTCACAGAAGTAGAAAAAATGAGTGATAGAAGAAATGGGTAAAGTGCCTGGCCAAGAGGGAAAGCAAAGAGGGAGGGGACGGGGAAAAGGAAAGAAATGCTCTGGGAGAGGGGAAGCTCTCTGAGTCCTCAGTCATAAGGGCTTTTCAGGGTGAGGATTTTAGGAGAGATCTCAGGAGAGCATGTCAATAGAATATTCATCATCTTCCCAGGTGTGTCCTTTCAGGATCATGGTCTCCACTGATTGGTCAGAGACAAAATAAGGGGTGATGGTCTCCACTGATTTGTCAGAGCCAGAGCAGGGGGTCAGTCATTAGTAAATGCATCTGGTCCTGATGTCAGCCATGGCATCACTTGTCTGGTTTTGTTGCTTTTCTAGTCTGGGATCTGAAGCACAAACCGAGGCCTAGATGTATTTGATGAGGGTCAGAACCTCATTGTCCTTGGGGCTTAATGCTTAAGGGCTATTCTTCAGCCCCCTTGTTCCTTACCCCTCTAAGGGAGTCCAACCGGAGTAAAAACATGGCAGAGGAGGAAAGGTCAGGGGAAGGTCAGAACCAAATGACCAGAGATATGTAAGGTTAGGGAAGGTTTATCTCTTGTCCAGCAATATACTCAGGGAGGAAAGGTCACTCTGGGGGGCAAGGTCCTTGATTTCCCAGTTCTCTCCTGGTGACCTTCTATACCTGGCCTATTGTCCTTGCTCTGCTTATGTTTATCTAACTGCCTACTACATTAGGTCATGATTAAAAAAAAATACGTAAAAGCCACTGACTTTAAAACGTATTTACTTTACTTCTAATGACAGGCTAAAAGATTGTCATGCCTCTTAATGATTGTCAGTGATTTTTATGGCTAGCTTTTAAAATCATGTATTGTTACAGAAACAGAAAGATTACAGTAGAAGTCACAACTACTACTTCAGCTCTCAAATGCACAGGAAATGAATGGTCAAATTTCTAATGCTATTCCAACAAACCAAAAGTCTAAATTGACATTAAAAGTATTTATTTTTAACATTATGTGAGTTTTATTTATTTTATAATTATTGTTTTATTTTGGCAGTATTACAGATATGCTATATTTCAGAACACCTGGTACTATGGAAGAGAAGGTGCGTGCATTCTCTGGCCAGCTTCAGTTAACACCTGCAGATTGGTCAATTCCTCACTCTCTTTTCTTCTTTGCATATATTTTTACTATTCCTTTACTACACTTAAACTATTTAACTAGCAGCTGTGGAGCATATGATGACTTGGACATCTGCTTGAGGTACTTGATCTGCTTTGAGGAAAATGGGAGCAGAGAAGAGAAGAATTGCTGTGTAAATCCTTTTTATGCCTGAAAGGTACATGCATGGAGAAGAAAACAATAGACATAAAGCAGTTGTTGAGACTGAGAATTTGGAAATCACAGTCATCCAGTGTTCACGAAGTTTTTGAGGTTATGTTTTCTCATATTTGAAGGAAAAGAAATATGCAAAAATATAGTTAAAAACAATAAACAGAAATAACTTTATTTATTTATTTATTTATTTATTTATTTATTTACTTATTTTGCAGGACTAGAGACCAAAAGGAATGCAGGTATAATTATAAGTATGAGAGAAGGAGATGGTGGTAAATCCAGTCATTTCCATCAAGGTCAGTGTAATTTATGAATCATTACAGCTACTTCTGGCAATAGACCAAAGATGGCTTCAGAAATATACTCTTCCACCTGTTTGTTTTAAATTTGAGTGACAAATTTATTTTTCACTAGCTGTTACAACAAAACTTCATGACTCAGGACAGGACAAATCTGATAGGGGCCGGAGCACACATTCCACCAGAAGGAAAACGCCTCACAATGCCCCTCAGCCTAGGTCTCCCCTCCTCCAAAGACTGAAATGGTTCTTACTCTTTTAAAAGGGTGTTTTATATTAGTTTTCTTTTTCTTTTCTATTTTCTATTGTGTAGGAATATTTAACATGAGAACTTACCTCATCAAAATTTTAAGTGTATAGTACAGTATATTGATTATAAATCCAATGTTGTTTTCTAATCTCTAGAGCTTATTCATTTTACTTAGCTGAAATGTATGCCTGTTAATTTGTAACTCCCCATTTTCCCTTCTTCCCAACCCCTTGTAAGCACAGTTTCCATCTGATTCTATGAATTTGAGGCTGAGCTATTTCCAAAGCTAAGAAGGGGGACCCTTGTGATATTCTACCAATAAGGCAATAAAGAAAGAGCCATAGAATTTAGAGAGGTAAAATACCTTATACATCATCAATATAAGTTCCTATTCAGTTATTAGGGACACTGGTTTAGAGAAATGAAAGTACCTGTCCAAATGTACACAAGTTTCTATTGTATGGCCAACTCTAGTCACTGCTAGGCCAGGTCTATAAACTAAAATCACCCCAGATTTGTTTCAATAAACACTTTAACTCTGGTTGTGAACCAATTAATTTTAAAGGGAAAGTGCATATTTTGAATTAACTAAAACCCAAGATGATTATACCCACTGTCATTAAAACAGAAGAAATTTTATAAAGGAGACATTCATTGTAATATCCAGTGAATCCCAATATTCCATACTTAAGGCTACTAGTTTTCTCACTTTGGACAGCAATGTTAATTAATTTGTCCAAATTCACACAGGAAGTAACTGGTGGAGTTTTTTGTCAGCAGTATGTTTTATTCCAAGGGCCATTCTTTAACCTCTGTGCTATTGTGCCAAGGTGACATTAGCAGCTGCAGAGCTGAGAAATGAAGTGGAGATACAAACATAATCTATATCCTAACACATAAGTCTCATAACATAATGTTTTAGAGTTAGATGTGGTTGGATAATGAGATAGTGCCTCTGTGAAATGAAGTTCATCAAAACTGATTCTCATTATGGCTGTACATGCCCTAGTTCACATGTTTGAGTTGTGCACAACAGGCAACCATTAAGTTGTGTAGCAATTGGAAATGTGTCGATTTTTTTTCAAATGAAAACATCATGGTTATTTACTGCAGCCACAAAGTCACAATCAATTTCAATGTGTTGGCCATAATTATAAACCTATGTACAACTTAGGGAGTGACCCCTTGATAATAAAAGGTGCTCTTTCTCAGTTTCACTTCATATGAGCAAAGAGGGGCTTTCGCTGAAAGGACACCTACAAAGGTCCCCTTACATCAGATAGTTATCTATGAATGGCTTCAAATTTAAACATTGCTGATTTACTCCTAACACTATTTCTTACTCTTTTCTAAAACAAAACAAAAAATAAGACACAATTGAAAGAAAAAATAAAGCTCACAGTGAGAGATAATGTGCCCCTTATTAGGATGGTTTCTCTTATCAGAACCACTGTCTCTTGGCCTCAGAACAAGGGCCCTTTATTCCAGCTCACAGGCTATGCCGTCAATTATTTTTTTCTGGCCCATCTAGTACCTGTCTTACAGACAGTGAGATGAAAGTGTTTCACTTAAACAAATACCAGGGTGGCACCATCACCATGGCAACCAGAAACAAGAGATTTTTCAGATGGAAAAAAAGAAGTGGGGGAAGAAGAGGTGTTATTATTTATTTTACATTAAATATAATACATTCAAGATTAATAGTTGAAAATAGCCTAGCATATTAAAAAGAGATGATAGAATAGCTTCATTCAACCCAACCTTCACATTTTACCTGCTTCCCATTATTGTGAACAAATTCAGAATTATCCAGCAGAAGAATTTTGCTCCCTTTCATGAAGATTTCCAAATGATACCTATTATGTCAAGTCATTTATTATTTAAATTATTACAGTGTTCATTTGGAAAATAAATGGGCATATGCCCTACATCATTACAAAGGAGAAATTGATAAGAGCATGAGAGTCTCAATGGAATTCTCAAAAATCTAGTTCTGAATCTTACATATATGAAACACCAGTCAGCATAACATGCACATCTCAGTCTTGTCTGTGAGTGGAGAAAGAGATTTAAATTTAACAGCACAGTTGTGTCCCTAAGAGCACATTTCTGATGTTAGTAGGCATGAAGTTTAAACAGCTTCCCAGCTGGATTTCAAGCCCTTAAACTTATTTCTAAATCAATCAAAGTTGCACATTTATACATTTTATGTAAATGCATCTTTTATCTTTCTATCCCCCTCAAAATTAGTATAAAATAATCCAAGGTAATATACAAATTGACCAACACACAAGATGCCTGTCCTCATGTGGTCAAAGATGGTCACCACAAGATGGCCAGCAGGGGAGGGCAGTTAGGGGTGACTGGGCTGGCCAGGAGGGCAGTTGGGAGAGACCCAGGCCTGCAGAGGAGGGCAGTTGGGGGCAATCAGGCCAGCAGGGGAGTAGTTAGGTGTCAATCAGGCTGGCAGGGGAGTGGTTAGGAGGTGAACAGACTGGCAGGCAGAAGTGGTTAGGGGCAATCAGGCAGGCAGGTGAGCAGTTGGGAGCCAGCAGTCATGGATTGTGAGAGGATGTCCGACTGTCCTCAAGGGGTCCCAAATTGAAGAGAGTACAGGCTGGGCTGAGGGACACATACCCCCCCACACACACACCTCTGTGCACTAATTTGAGCACTGGGCCTTTAGTATGCCATAAAGACTAATCATATTTCTAACATACATACACACTTAAATACATTTAATGGACTTTCCAGCACATTTCTTGAAATATTGAGGCTGTACATTTCACTGTGTAATCCTGTTATATAGATATTTAGAAAAAAGCTCAATCTTTATATTGTTTAGAATGTCATTATTTTTATTGTCCTGAAGAAATTAAAGCTAAACCTAGAAGCACTACTGAGAAAATTACAGACATTTGCTTTTCCTCTGAAATCAAGTTGTGCGACTGCCTCTGTGTGAAATGTGGACCCCGCTGGCTTAGTGACAGAGCAGGGGCTGAGAAATAAGGGGATTGTTTCTTCTCATTTGTTTTGGGGATTCTCTAGATACTGTTTTCTGGTGTCATTAAAATTTCTAAACAAGGGAGTCTGAAACAAACTTCATAGGAACTGTTTCTACCTGCTGATTTGAGGAGCGGGGTAATCTTGGCCTGAAACAAAGACTGAACGAGAAATTGGCTGACAATCCCATATCCCCATATTTTATTTTATCTGAGGGAAATAAATATCGCTACTTCCAAATAAGTTTTTAGTTAAAACACACCTCATTAGAAGCATAAACAATTCCTCGAAGACGCTAGCTGAATAACCTGGCACTTTCTACCAAACCTTCAGTCACGGAAGCACTATCTATGAGGAAAATTCAGCCAGAAGAAACAGTGAATATTGGGGACATTTTTCTGGTCAGAATTAGACTGAGACTTGGTTGTCATTAAAACATGTGCCCCTCCCTGTTGATGTCAGCTTCAAACTTGTCAGCATAAAGCAGCACAAGGAAAGGTCTGATTAGTCTTGGTACCATCAAAAAGCAATGGATAAGACATAGGGGACCCAGCTTTTCACTTCCTTATTTTATGTATTTATCTGTGATTGTGGTTTTTTTTTTTCAAAGCAACTTATATTTTTCAAAGCAGAGAGAATGTTGGGGCTGCCAGAAATTGAGAGACTCTATCAGGGTTCCTCATTGTATTATTTTTTTTTTTTAGAATAAAATTAATGGCATGTTAGTTACTAGAAGATTAATATGCACAGGGGTTCTGGGGCAAACAACTTCGGGAAATGCTTGTTGACACAAGTTTAACAGGGCTCTTTAAATATAAGAATTCTCAGAATTTTTAATATGGCACGTAGGTTGTGTCTCTCCAGAAGTTAATTAAATACTCCATTTCCCAAGATTATATAGATATATGAAATATTAAAAACGTTGGAAAGAGTATAGACCCAATTTGAGAAGCCTGATACCACCCAAATTTTTCATCTTATCAAGATGACAACTGAGGCCTAAAAGGTTTCAAGTGATTTGTCCATAGAAATGAATTGACAAAGATCTGACTACACCCCGCTCTCCTGACCCCCGTTTTGGAATTCTGTTTACTATATCATGCTGTCTTCTAATTTTACTGTGTTCTACGTTCTACAACTGTAGCATGGGACATTTAAATATATTTGAGTCTTTAAACATCAAATGAGAAAATAAAAGTTATTTGAAAAGTTCTCCTTGATGAATTAGTATGTAAAAAATACCAATATTTAATATTAGATATGTGAAGTATGTAAAAGTATGTAAACTAATACACATATACATACATAATTTAAGTTGTGGCTGTTTTTATACATTTGGAAAACTATCCAGTTATAAGTACTTATTCTAGAAGCTCTACCACCCTTTGTGAGAGTGATTTGCAGTCTACCCTCAGCTGCTCTTGGAGCCCAAGGGAGTCTATGAAGAAGCCTCAGGATGGCCAGGGCCCTTCTGAAATTATAATTTTTAATTATTTTCTCATACAAGTGCTTCCAAGATTGTGAGGGACCCTTTAAAATTTTATTTCCAGTTTTATGGGAGTTGTAATGAAATAGAATAAGAAGCTAAGAACAAAAGGCTTTAAGTACCCCAATACTCAAGCCACCTTCTCATCAATATTGCTAAAAAGTGCTCTTTCAGTTAAACTAGTTGCTCCTTCTCCCCATGGCAAGAAGGTCTATAGTAAAACAGAAACCTACTATATGATCCATTTATTCTTTTTCCTAGGTATTTACCAAAATAATATAAAAAAATAGCTTGATTCACAAAAATGTTTCTACATAAATGCGCATATCAACTTTCTTTGTAATAGTCCCAAATTTTAAACAACCCACATGTCCATCAAAGATTAATAGATCAAATGCCTGACTGGTGTGGCTCAGTGGTTGAATATGGACCCATGCACCAAGAGGTCAGTCACTGGATTCCAGGTCAGTGCACATGCCTGGCTTGTGGGCTGGATCCCCAGTAGTGGGCATACAGGAAGCAGCCAATCAATGCTTCTCTCATTGATGTTCCTATTTCTCCCTTCACTCTCTCCCTTCCTCTCTCTCTAAAAATCAATAAAAACATATAAAACGATTAATGGATCAACAATATGTGGTACATTAGAATAGTTCTCAGCAATGAAAAGGAATGAACTCATGATATATACGATGGCATGGATGAATCTCAAAATAATTACACTGAGTGAAAAAAGCCAGACAAAAAAAGAGTACATACTGTATGATTCCATTTATATACATTTCTAGAAAATTAGGTTAATATACAGGAACAGCAAGGAGACCCGTAGATGACTTGAGATAGAAGAAAGCAAATAGAGGCAGGAAGGGAAATGAAAAAGAGGCATAAGGAAACATTTGGGGGTGATGCCTATGTTCATTAACTTGATTGTGGTAGGTATCTTCCAGTGTGAGCACATATCAAAATTATCAAATTGTAGACTTTACATAAGTACAGTTTGTTGTAAGTCAGTTAAACTTCAATAAAACTTATTTTAAAAAGAAAACTGGGAAGCCTTGTGGTATAGGATAATACGTTTTTTGAATTATAAAGCTTAAGAAGTCCCTTATCTCTCCATCTTTCCCACGACAAATTGCCCATAAGATTTCCAGTGATGGATCCAGAGTTATGCTTTTCAGATAATCCCCCAGAGCCATAAAAACCCTCCTTTCTTTCCCCTATTCTAAGGACACAGTGTCTATAAAGCAGAATTGTTGATTCTCCATTTCTAAATAATATCTCTATGAATTACCGCAGTGTGTACATAAAGGCAGCTCTCTTAGCAATTAGTTCTCTGGTGTGCTCCTAGCTCTAACCTTTTTTTCCTGTGAAATTTCATTGTTTCTCAAATGCTTTAAGGCTGCTGTGTCCAGGAATATTTTTTTGCTGGTAGCATCAAACATAAAAGAGCTTCTAGTGCTCAAAGAAATGACTCCAAGATATGTTTTCCTGCTAATTGACATAGTTACTGAGCATCATCAGATTTTGAAATTCTGTTGGAAGTGCCTATTTTCCGCATTTCTATGGTGTTCTCAGTGTGGGAGCACTAACAAGATAGAAATTTTGCATTATTAAACTCAGAATACATTTGTATTCACATTATTTGTGGTGGTGTTTATAAATGAAATAAATTCTTTTAATAAAACAACTTGAAATCATTGCACACAAAAAAGTTTTATTATTGCACCCATTCTGCTGGATAGAATAGACAATAACACACTTAAAGCTAAATGTTAATTCTTAGAAAGTTTCTTAAAGAAAGACAGTTTAGAAAGCAATAGTAATGTTCAGAAAAGCCAGCACTGAAGTGAGATGTGCATTGGTCACACATATGAAGAGCTGAATTCAAGACTTAGTTTTGTCAATAATTGAGTGGCAAAACATTGGGCACATTAAGTCATAGTCACTGGGGCATGGATTCCTCATCTATTGAATAAAGGGTTATGATAAATGTTCCAAATGTTTCTCACTCTCCATTAAGGATCAGTACCTTTCTCATGGCACAAAATGAGAAAGGGAGAAAAGTCACTATCACTTAATTGTAGGTTTCTCCTAGTTATACCACTGTATAAAACTGTCACTTTTCTTCTTATGTGGCTCAAAGCAACAAAGAGGATCTTTTTATAAAAAAAATTGATTGTTGAAAGTGTTACATATTTACCCTTTCCTGCATTGACCCCTTCTAGCCTGCCCTGCCCTCTGCTTCAGGCCTTCACCACTGTAATGTCTGTGTCCATCGATTCTGCAGATATGCATACAAATTCTTTGTTTGGTCTCGTCCCACTCACACACTCCTTCCTTCAAGGTTCCTTTCTAAATAATATTTCTAAAGGAAGTTACTTAAACCATTTGGTACCATACACTAGAAATTATTTATATAAATTTTTTATATAAATACAAATGCTATAGGCCACGTGCATGAGGCCGGTGGGGGGTGGAGAGGGTTCCTCAACCCGGCCTGTACTCTCTCACAATCTGGGACCCCTTGGGTAGGGTCCCTAGGCCTGGCCTGAGATCAGGGCCTATCAAGGCTTTCCTTACCCCAACTGCAGGCAGCTGGCCCCACCTGCACTGACGCCATTACTTGTCATCTATGCAGCACTGCCCCCCTCTCCTGCCACTGGTGGCAGCTTCCCTCTTCAGGTAACAGGCATGGGTGCAATGGCTTGGTTTGCCTGGGCCTCCCTTTGTGCGGCAATGCCTCACACCTGCCAGAGTTGCCATCGGTGTCCTGGGCCTCACTCTTTCTTTGCTGGGGGGCTGAGCAGCCTTGTGAGGGACTGTTTGCTTATTTGATTGCCCCTAACCACTTTGCTGCCTACCTGATTATCCCTAAGCACTGGTATGCCTCCCTGATTACCCCTAACTACTTGCTTGAGGGTGGGGCCAGCCCAGAGAGGGGCTGTGGTGGTTCTGGTCTCTGGCCATTCCGGTCATTAAGTTCATGGTGGCTGGTCTTTTATTATATAGAATTCTGGCAATACCAAGTGTAGTTTTAATTCTGTTCATTAGCTCTAGTTGTGGAAATTCAGGACAAGTGTTTGCTCTGCACTGTCAGGATGAAGTGTGCTAAAGGAATAGTAAAGTACACATGATATACATCTATTAAACAACATTTCAGCAGATACTTTCATTAGATAATTTCAGGTTTAAAATAGTGCCATAATCTTGGTAATTTGGGGACACTGGATGGCAATTCAATGCCTGGAGCTTAGAATTATTATTTTTTCCTGTGGTGCGTGGTGTTTGTACATATGTGCTGCATAGGATCTAAAAGATTTATACAATCTAGTTTGTTTTTATTCCTATGACCTATTATAAAATAAAACGTTATTTTTGGTGACATAGTATTTAGTTATTAGCCTTTAAGTGTTACAGATATATTTCTTTTTTTAATGGAAGAGTAAAAACATTTTTCTGAGTGCAATGAGTAACATGAAATTAGAGAGAATGCTAGAAAAGTGCTCACAAATTGTTTTTAAGTGACACTGAAAAAAAGAATTATGCATCCTAATAGTTTTATAACAGCCATCAAGAATACAGAAGGCAATAAAAGAACTTTAGTGGACTCTCTCATAATTGACCACTTGTTAAGAAGAATCTCTAACGTATGAATCACCAGATTTTCAGACCCAATCTCTCTCTCTCTCTCCCTCTCTCTCTCTCTCTCTCTCTCTCTCTCTCTCTCTCTCTCTCTCTCTCTCTCTGTCATTATGAAATCTTTGAAATTTTCAATTTTATATGATTACTTTCCAGAACTTCACATGTTAGAATCTGCTGTACAAAAAGCATTTGAAACAATGCCCAATTTTGCCTCAGGTGCTTTGTGCTCTCTCCTTGGACTCTGGATTTTTTCCTGGCATTGTTACTGATTGAGGCTTGGGAACCCCTCATTTTTTGTTTATTGTTAAAACAAACTCTCTTTAATAGAAGATCATGTAAAAGAAGACTTTAGAATTTAATTTATTCAAGTGTAATGAGGCTGCCAAGAAGAGATCAAGGTGAAAGTCAACCTCTTTTTTTAATAAACAGAGCCTGGCCCTCTCCACATCTCACCTCCTAGGTAGCCTTCTCTCTCTGACAAGCATCTTATACTCCCTTTCTGTACATGTGCAAATCCAAGCCCTTCTGACTTGGTATTACAATGATCTCTATGAATATTTGTGTCTATGGAACAGATAGTGATTTTCTTTAGATTTGGGATTATTTGCTGTCTCATCTGCAGAGCTAGTCACACACATAACCTTTGGTAATCATCCAGTCAGTTTCAGGTGAAAAAATAAATGAATGAATAATCTACCCAATGGACCTGGGGTTTTAAATTGGAGAAGAGGACTATAAGAGGCTGTAAAAGTGGTCTGGATATCCTGAAATACTGTTATCACTGTAATAATAACAAATCTTAATGTAGTGTTTAATAAGTTCTATGCCATCATTTTAGTTTCTCACAATATGTAATTTTTCCTGTACAAACCCAATGTGGTGGTACTATTGCTTTCCTCATTTTGCACATGGAAAACTTGAGACACATGGAGGTCAGGTAACCAGAATAACCTTGGGAAAAGCAGGATGGAGCCAAGTTTGAAACCAGATAGATGGTCTTACTGCAGAACCCAACTCTTAACTACTAGGTCAGGGAGCCTGTTGGAGCTATAATTGTAGGAGAGAAAAGAGATGATCTCCAGCATCTCAGCATAAAGCTGGCATATTTATGAACTCAATAACTATCTATGATTTGTTTTGAGTGTTCTAAAAGCTTGAATCCCATTGAGTGGTAATGGCTTTTGTCTCAACAGAAAACAAACAAACAAAAAAATAAAAAACTCACCTTTTAACAATTAGAGCTATCCAGTGATGAAATGGGCAAAATCAGAAGCCATTCATTCGTACAATATTTAAGCAGAGACTAAGCTTAAAGTGGCAGCTTTTAGACCTGCATTCATACATTGATTAAGCACTGGTAAGGTGTCAGCCTGGATGCCAGAGGAGTTATGCTTTGGTCATCCATATACTGAGATACAATAACTACAATATAGAACACTCCAAAGGATGTCATTAAACTTGTTTTGAAGAATCAAGATACCATTATAACCCAACTCGTAAATTTTATAACAATAATATTGGGCATAAACAGTGTGGAAAGCTCACAGAAATAAAGGATAGTGGACATATATCTGTTGCTCATTAGTCAAGGGACAATGTATATATCATTTAACCTTTCAGAGCCTCAATTTCTTCACCCATATGATAGGGGTATTAATAGCTTCCATACTTTCCAGATGCAGGGATCAAACAACATTTCTGAAAGTAGTACAAAGGGATGAAAATACAAATCACAATGAAAATGATACAAAAAAAATACAAAGTCACAAGGCAACCATCAATTAATGTTAGTTATCTATATTCTTATTCTGCCTATCATTATAACCAGCTATGGTGGCTCTTAACATGTTTTCAGGATGATTCAAGTAGCTTTGTCAAAAATGTCTCACCGTCATGGCCTGGATATTTTGGTTTACCTCATATGAACTGCTACCGGTCCCGCATGTTATTTTCTATGTCTCGGCCCTTATACCATAAACACCATATATAAGCAGCCCTGACTATTTAACATTCTTAACTTGCTGAGGTCAGAGACACATTCAGAATTCTAAGGTTGACAGTGTGAGAATTGTTTTATTCTCTTCCTGGCATATTAATATCCGCTCAGATGACATCAGTTGAACAAGCACAGTAACAGTGTTTGGGAATGATGCTGGCAGAAACATCTGGATGGGCAGATGTGGACTGTGGTTTAATCTCAGTGGAAGTCAGCTTGGATCAAGGGAAGGCAGGTTCTGATCTTCAGGTTACAGAGTTACTGTGGATGAGAAACACACTTCACGCACCACTCAGACAAACTACTGAATGATTTTAGATTATATTAAAAAAGAAAGTAGCACAAAGAATGAATGGGAAAGGATAGAGAAAAAATGTAAAGGAAGAAAGACTACTAGGAAGAGTGAAATGAGAAGATGAAAAAGTCCAAGGAGAGTAAAGAAAACAGACTGAGAAAAGTAAGAAGGGAAAAAAACACACTACAGAGGTGAAAAAATAACAAGTCCTCTATACCTGTTTTGCTGGACAATTGAAGGGGTTCCCCAGACCCCACTGTTCTCTCAACTACCAGAGATGTATTAGCACAATAATATACTGAGCATAAATGTGCTGACTGTAGTGGTGCGGAGTCACCTTGGACTTCATCAGCATTGCTAAACATCACCCGTGACCTTTCCATTATAACTGAGGGTCTGCTCAGCACCAAACCCAACTGCTCCAATAATTTCAATTACTTTCCCTGACAAATTTTATGTTTCATGTATTTTAGTGGCCTGATAATTATGATTTCTCTCATTTCTCGCTATCGAGCTTAATGGGTTCCAGCATGAGTATGCAGTTTCAGAAATGAAGTTCCACTTGAATTCACAAGTTATTATCTTCTTTCATTAATGGAATTGGAAAAGAGAGAGTGGAAAACAGACAAAGGATGAGGAAGAAGGAAGAGATGAATGAGAAGGAGGAGAAAAAAAAGGGGAGTTGGATAAAAGGGCAGAATTAAAGAAAAGAAAACCAACCAAATGAGAAAGAGAAGATCAGACTAAGTTTAGAGAGTATAAAGGAAAAATATATTTTATTATTTTTAAATATGAAAAGCACTGAATGGAGTATTTACACTATTAGACCTATGACTGATGAAGAAGCAGTGTGTGTTGGAAAACTATCAGACTTTGCAGCTGGATTACCCTGGGTTTGAAGAACCTGGTTCTTTCATTTACTAGCTGTGTGATAAAAGACATGTTACTTGACCTTGCTGTCATTCACTCCTTTGCCTTCTCTATGTGGATAAGAATATTGACTCTATGGACTAATTTATTTTTCTCTTCCTCAATCTCTGGTATGTGTGTGTGTGTGTGTGTGTGTGTGTGTGTGTGTGTGTGTGTGTGAAAAATTTTTTATGGAATGACAACATGTATATGGGGTTGTGCTGGTACAGGGATATGGGCTTTCTGAGAGGTTGCAGACCTGGAGACAGGGATGTATGCCTGACCATCCACACAACTTTCCTCTCCTATTTCTCTGATATAAGAAATGGGAAAGTCCAATCTTGAAAACACTCTCATCAGTGTGAGCCTTAGTAAAAAGATAATCTGCATCAGTTACATTATGTAAGCCCCACGAGGGAAAGATTGTGATACAGCAAGACAAAAGGGCTCGGATCCACTAGGAAATTTGAAACCAGGTGACACCAGCAGCTGTGTGTCATCTATTAGGGAACATATGTGTTCAATAGGCAGAAATTTCTCCTGCTTTATGGAATTCTGATTTTAGCCAAATAATTGGTAATTTAATCTGATGTTACAGTGGGTTTATGAACATTATATTTTACCAACATTTTATCTACCTAAAAATATGTAGCTGAAAAAAGTAGGACATATAAAGATAAAGAAGAAATAACCCCGATTTTAACATGCTCTTGATACACACACACACACACACACACACACACACACACACACACACAAAATTCACGCAGGGGCGGGGGGGAGTGTTCCTCAGCCCAGCCTATACCCTCTCCAATATGGGATCCCTCTCCCAATCCAGGATTGCTGGCTCCTAACCTCTCACCTGCCTGCCTGGATAATTGCCCCTAACCACTCTGCATGCTGGCCTGCTTACCCCCAACGGCCCCCTCTGCTGACCTGATCACCCCAAATGCCCCCCGACACTGGCTTATCACAACTACCCTCCCCTCTTGGCCCCTAACAGCCTCTACCTTGGCCCTGCCACAAAGACTTTGTCCAGAAGAATGTTCAGAAGGTCTCCCAGTCTAATTAGCATATTAGCCTCTATAGTATAGACAGAGGCCTGATGCATGGGTAGGGACCAGCTGGTTTGCCCTGAGGGGTCCCTGGATCAGGGTGGAAATTCCCTTTGGGGGGGGGTGAGGTGACCTGGGTAAGGGGCATGTAGTTTGCAGGCTGGCCATGACCCCAAGGGTGATGGTTCCTGCTAGGGTATGTGGCAAGCTTGGGTAGGGGGCTGAGGGCTGTTTTTAGGCTGGCCACATTCCCTTCAGAGTGGGGGTCCGTGCTGGGGTATCTGGTCAGCCTGGGTGAGGAGCTGATGGCTGTTTGCAGGCTGGGCAAGCCCCCCACCAGGGACCTTCACTCCATGGGGGCATGGCCAGTCAAGGTAAGGGTCTGAGGGACATTTGCAGGCTCCTTCCTCAGCAGCCAGCTTGGGCAACAGTGACCCAAGCCTCCTGTGCCCTCAGGCTGGCTTCATGGCCACTGCCCACAAGCCCATACTTCAGCAGCTGGCCCAAGCAGGTAGGAAGCATGGCTTCCTCTATTGCCAGGGATGACCCCAGCCTCCTGCCACCATCTTTGTTCCACTAATTTGCATACGCACTCCTGATTGGCTGGTAGGTGTCATAAAGTGATGGTCAATTTACATATTTCTCTTTTATTTGTGTGTGTGTGTGTGTGTGTGTGTGTGTATAGTGTATATGTATATATTTATATATATATACACATTTTTATAGTGGCACATTGGATCATACTAGTTAAAGGAAGGAAAATGTTATACCTATTTTAAAAGATTATCTTTTAATAAAGGTTCAAGTCGTAAGCCAAAGAAATTACTCTTTTTATTTTTTTAAATAATTTCAAGCATCAATAATCTTTTTGCAACATAAAAGAAAGATTACAAAGTCCTTCCCTATTGTTCTGAAAATACGTCACATAGATGGCAACAATTAAGTCCTGTACTAAAGGAACTTAAGGTGGTAAAAATATAAAGACTTAGAAAGAAGAAAAACTCAAAGCAACATTAGAATTAAACATTTCATTTTAACCAAAAGCAGCAGTAGTGGAAAAAGAAAACTGAAAATTAACCAAATATGGCAATAGCTAAACTGATGAATCATTTAAAATTCATTTACTCTGTAGTCTGCATTGAAAAGCTATCAGTTTTGCCTGACACAGTGTGGCTCAGTGGATTGAGCATAGTTCTTTGCACCAAAACGTCACTGGTTTGATTCCAAGTCAGGACATATTCCTGATTCCAGGCTTGATCCCTAGTAGGGAGCATGCAGAAGGCAGCCAATCCATGTTTCTCTCTCATCAATGTTTCCATTTCTCTCTTTCCCTTACTCTCTCTAAAATCAATAAAAATATTTTTTAAAAATATAGGTATCAATTTTCTACAAATATTCTAATAGGGACCACTGAAAGATGACTGTCTTCCACTCCAAAGTGAAGTAAAAATGGCTGTTCTGCTTAATGCCAACTGAAGAGAAAAAATAATTACCTGGATAACGTGCTCCTCTCTCACTAAGTACCTTTCTGCAAAGGCAATTAAAGCTGCCCTGGCCGAGTATCTCAGTTGGTTAAAGCATTGTCTCTACACACCAAGATTAGAGTTTTGATCACTGGTCAGGGCACATACAAGAATCAACCAATGAATGCATAAATAAATGAAACAACAAATTGATATCTATCTCTTTCTGTCTCTGACTCTCACTTCTCTCTAAAAACAATAATATAAAAAGAAAACTTGAAATTTCTTAGTCACCTATCCTTTCCTGTGAATACATTTTATTAAAAGACCACTGTATGGGAAGGAATATGATCAATTTATCAATCAATTGATCCAGCCATATCATCCTTTGGCTCTCAGAAAAAGCACACATGCATTCAAAATGGTGGGCAAAACTGCCCCACTGTAGGCACTCTCTGTGTGTGACACAAGGATACAAAGGCAAGTGAAGAAATCTTGCTTTGGAGACATTGTGCTTTATTTGGAGAAACAAACACATGTCAAAACAATTACAGTCTCCTAAAGACAAATAAGTGCAAAGTGCTGTGGTAGCTGATACTAAGTGTGTGACAGGGGAGTGACAAGCTTCAAGAATAGGTCATATTTCAACTGGCCTTAAGGAATCCCAGGAGCTTATTTTTTGGTGAAAGTAAAGAGTTCAAATAGCATCAAGGTCCCTCACAAACTGTTATTTACAAGATTCATTAAGTATTCAGTCAGGTTCTGTTTGTCCTACAACCTATCCCCAACTTACCACTGAGGTAATGCTTGTTGCCTACAAAGGACTTTGGCAATAACATTTTAAAATATTATTTCAAGAACACCAAGATGGCGGCATAGGTAAACACCTATTGTTCTGCCCCGCACAACGATTTAAGAACTACAACATAACAGCAGAGCAGACAGCACCCAGAATCGCCAGAAAGCTGGCTGAATGAAAATTCCACTAATAGGAGTAGAGGTGGGACACTGAGACTCAGGAGCAGAGGGAGCGCAGCCTTTCAGACGGAAACAGGTCAAGAGCCAGCCTGGTCGCACGCGCAGGCTGGGGCTGGAGCAGCAACCCCGGCCGGATTTCACCAGCAGGGAGGGCGGAGACGTCCCACTGCACAGACTCCCCAGCGCCAGGCAAGGTCCGAGATCCGGGGTATGTGGAGACGTCCCACTGCACAGATTCCCCAAGGCCAGCCGAGGTCCGGGGGAAACACCCAGGAAGCGGGGCTCAGCAGAGGCTCCTAATCTGCGAGAAACCCGGAGGTGGCGAAAACAAGGTTCCGCTCGAGGGTCGCGCAAACCCGAGACTTGCCCTCTGGAAACTTGTCTCCTGGTTCCAGAAACCATCTATTTTACAGCCCTGGGCTAGACTTTTAGTATGCAGACACATTTGGGGAAAGGCAGAGTTGTCTGGCAAGGGGAAGAGACTAGCGGCTTTCTCTTGGAGGTGTCTGCAGCAATCCCCATCCAACAGAGACCCGCGCACGTGAGCACCGCATAGGATGCAGCTGACACTGAGGCTGCCTGTGCCCATCCAACCTGAACACAGTCTCCCTTCACAGCCAATTGGCCTGGAGGTCAAACCCTCCTAGGGCTAACAACAACAAGCTGGGTTTAAATTAAAAAATACTGAATACAACCCATAAAGGATTGCAGTAAGAGTACCCACCTCAGGTAACTGGGGAGGCTGAGTCACTGTCCCTTGGAGGATATCTATCACATAAAGCAGCAACCATGCAGAGATATGGAAAGAAATCAGGTGTGAAAGAAATGGAGAAGAAAAGACCACAAGACATAGAGTTCAAAACCACACTCATAAGGCTTTTCAAGAGGCTCCTACAAAAGGCCGATCAACTTAATGAGAATTACCAGGAAATAAATAAGACCAACCAGGAAATGAATGAGAATTACAAGGAAATGAATGAGAACCTCAAGGAAATGAACAAGACCACTGAGGATATGAACCAGACCCTCACTGATAAAAAAAAGGACCAACTACAAATCAAGCATACACAGACTGAAATAAAAAATATTACACAAAGTCCTAAAAGCAGTCCAGAGGGCCACAAGAACCAAGTCAAAGATTTGAAATACAAAGAAGCAAAATCCACTCAGCTGGAAAAGCAAGAAACAAAAAGAATTCAGATAATTGAAGATAGCGTAAGGTGCCTCTGGGACAACCTCAAGCATGCCAACATCCGAATTATTGGGGTGCCAGAAAAAGAGAGAGAGCAAGTTAATGAAAACCTACTTGAAGAAATTGTGACTGAAAACTTCCCCCACCTGGTGAAAGAAACTGACTTAAAAGTCCAAGAAGTACACAGAACCCCAAAATATAGAATCTAAAGAGGACCACACCAAGACATATCATAATTAAAATGCCAAGAGCAAAAGATAAAGAGAGAATATTAAAAGCAGCAAGAGAAAAACAGTTGGTTACCTACAGGGGAGCACCCATACGATTGTCAGCTGATTTCTCTACAGAAACGATGCAGGCCAGATGCGAGTGGCAAGAAATATTCAAAATAATGAATAGCAAGAATCTACAACCAAGATTACTCTATCCAGCAAAGCTATCATTCAGAGTTGAAGGCCAGATAAAGTGCTTTGCAGATAAGAAAAAGCTAAAGGAGTCCATCACCACCAAACCAGTATTATATGAAATGCTGAAAGATATTCTTTAAGAAGAGGAAGAAGAAAAAGATAAAAATATAAATTATGAACAACAAATACACATCTATCAACAAATGAACATAAAAATCAAGTGAATTGGTAGGCTGATGAACAGGATAAACTGGTGAATATAACAGAAACATGGACATAGAGATGGAATGGACTGACAATTCTTGGGGAGAAAAGGGTTGTGGGAAGTACAGCAAGAGACTGGACAAAAATCTTGCAACAATGGGAGAGGACATTGGGGAAGGGGAGGTGAGGGTGGAGGGTGGGATAGGTAGAGGGTGGAGGGGAGATATAGGGGGATAAAAAAGGGGAAACAATGTAATTAATAAACTGAACAATAAAGAAAAAAATAATAATAAAAAAATAAAAAATAAAATAAAATATTATTTCAAAACTGGTTCCACCTGTAAAGACTTTTATGTTTGAGACACAACTGAAGCTGGCTTCTTTGGGTCACAAGTCTATTTTATCTCAGGAGGACCATATCAGGCACAAATGGAGAGATATGCATTTATTGACCTTCCAGTCACATTATCTTTTACAATGGGCTACTTTTCCACAGTTATTTTGGCAGATAAGCCCTGAATGTTAGGATAAAAGGTTGAATGGAAAGAACCTATGAAAACCTGGACTTCTTGGGCTCAGAAATCAACAGTCCATAGCAGCCTTTCGTGGAGGCCATGGCCCGAAGACTCATTAGCAACAATGAATCCAGAATCCCAGCATCAGGTCTCAGGTTTCTTTGATTCATGTGAGATACATAAGAATCCTGCCTTAGTTTCTACTATGTCTGCTTCCCTCATTGGGATGTACCCTATTAGAATACTAATACCGTACATCTATACAGCTTGAAAAGCAGAATGTTATATTTAAAGTCAAAGATTCCATAACCTGCTCAGATGACTCCTTAGCCACTTTGAAAAATAAAACCTTTCCCACATTTCCATTTCCAGAGTTTAGACAATTAAAAACTTATTTTCTCCTACTTTTTGGAAGTTATGCTGCATTTCTTGAACTACAGCCATACTAATTTTGGAGATGCTTAATCTATTCATATTTCTAAATGTGAGGGATGAGAAGAATCAACATGTTTGCTAGAAAATTTTTTCTTTTTTTAAAAGACCATGGAACTAGTTATCTCACATGATTAAATATAATATTTAAATTATGGGCTAAGAGTGTTCTTTTAACCTTTGGAATTATATATATATTTTCATATATTTTATTGATTTTTCACAGAGAGGAAGGGAGAGGGACAGAAAGTCAGAAACATCAATGAGAGAGAAACATCGATCAGCTGCCTCCTGCGCACCCCCTATAGGGGATGTGCCCCCAACCAAGGCACATGCCCTTGACTGGAATTGAACCTGGGACCTTTCAGTCTGCAGGCTGACGCTCTATCCATTGAGCCAAACTGGTTTTGGCTGGAATTATATTTTTAATCCTCTTTACATCTTGGTGTCATCACCAATGTTTTATTGACATTTTAATAAGAATATTGTAAAAATAAGACCCATAATAAAATATAAATGAAAGTATAAATTATAGTATTGAAGCATAAGAAATAAAGAGGATGACTTATAAAGGTTTGGTGGGTTTTATCTGCCCCAACCCATGGTTCCAATCCCAGTAAATTATTTATCAGTATGATTTGTCATGTGAAATAATATTTAGATTACTCATTAAAAACTCATTATATGTCAGGAACTTAATTTAAAACCAATTTTTATATCCAAACATATACTTATTATTGAGAAAACCAGTTCAGAGAGCCTGAGAGACTTCTAGGGTTATACATTCAAGTTAATGCAAAATGAGGATCTGAATCTATGTAATCTGAATCCAAAACCAAGTCTTTTTTGTTTTTTTGACAAATTCGTATTTACAGAATTTTTAAATGTCAGAAGAGTTCAGAGTCAAGCTCTTTCTTCTAGTTAAGTGAGTAGGGTCAGGTTGCTTAGCTACTTCTGTTTTTCATACACAATCAAGATAAATGATTTTTAGAAGATTAAAATGCCATTTATATCCTCTTGCTTTAGAAGGGGTCTAAAGCAAAAGGAACAGATGGAGAAGAAAGAGGAACAGATCTTTCTGAAAGTGGGAGAGTTGAAAGGAGAAACACAGTTGAGGGAAGAGGCTTTTGCTACAGAAGTTTGGAATTCGGCATTTGAGTCAGATATATTTCAACCACGGTGATGCCAGTAGAAATACAATGCAAGTCACAAATGTAAGCCAAATGCTTTATTTTATTTTATTTTAAAATATTTTTATTGATTTTAGAGAGGAAGGGAGAGGGAGAGAGAGATAGAACCATCAATGATGAGAGAGAATCATTGATTGGCTGCCTCCTGCATGCCCCCTACTGGGGATCAAGCCCACAGCCCAGGCATGTGCCTTGACTGGGAATTGAACTGTGACCTCCTGGTTCATAAGTTGATGCTCAATCACTGAGCTATGTCAGCTGAGCTGATTTTAAATTTCCTAGTACATTTAAAAAAAAAAGAAAAATGAGCAGGTGGAAATAATTTTAATAATATATTTTATGTAATCCAATGTATCTGAAGGACTATTACATCAAGATATAATCAAGACAAACCATTAATGAGCAATTCTACATTTTTTATAGGAAGTCTAAAAAGTGGTTTTACACTTCAGGAATGCCTTTGTTTATAACTAGAGGCCCAGTTCTAAAGCACAGGAGTTGGGAGGAGGGGGGTGAAGGGTGCCCCTCAGCTGAGCCTGTACCCTGTCATAATCCATGACATCCCTCTCACAATCTGGCACTACTGGCTCCTAACTGCTCACCTGCCTGCCTGCCTGATGGCCCCTAACCACTTGCCTGCATGCCTCATCATCCTTAACCAACTCTGCCTGCCTCATTTCCCCTAACCAATCACTTGCCTGCCTGATTTCCCTTAACTATTCTTCCTGCCTGCACATCATCGCCAACCACTGGCCTGCCTGCCTGTCACCCCTAACCACCTCTGCCTATCTGCTTGATTGCCCCTAACTGCCTCTGCCTACCTGCCTTATCGCCCTTAACTACTACTTGCCTACCTGCCTCATCGCTCCTACCCACTCGCCTGTCTGCCTGATTGCTTCTAACTACTCCCTGGGAAGTGGGGCTAATCAGGGCAAGGAGCTGTGGTCTTTCTGGTCTCTGGTCATTCCACTATTTCAGTTGCTGGGCTTTTATTATATAGAATAGCCACATTTCCAATGTTCAAGAGGAACATGTGGCTAGAGATTACTGCACTGGACAACACAGCTCTTGCAGCTTAAGAAGCAAGCTAGAACAGGGAAGGTGGTCATGAGGATTTTGCATTAAAATAAACTCAGTTCAAAATGGAATAATGGAAGTATAAAAGTGCTATGTTGATAATTGAAAGAGGATAAAATTCCTATCAGCTGGAAATAAATTAAGGAACTATAGAGGAATAGTGTACAGTATAATGAAGGAAGAAGAAAAAACATTTGTAGAGCAGGAACTTACGTACATCCATTGTCTAACACTAATACACAGAAATTCACCATTCTCCCCATCCTCTCTAATAAAAGAGTAATATGCAAATTTGACCATACCATCACTATGCTACCAGCCAATCAGCAGTGGTGGGGGAGCTGTGCGTGAGGCGGGGCTGAGCTGCATGAGGTGGGGGGCGGGGCTGCGGCTCACTTAAGGCCATCGGGGGGTGAGGTTACTGCATGTGCGGCCCATGGGATGGGAGGCTGTCCTGATGCAGCATGTGGTGTGTAATACAGGAGGCTGGCACATGCGACTGCCGAGTGCTGGATACCCTGGGGCTAAGGCCTGGGCTGCAGGGAGGGCCAAGGTGTCCGGCAAGCACAGGCCCCTGGGGCTGGGTGGTTGCTGGGTGGTCGCCGGGTGGTTGCCAGTGGCTGGAGCTAAGGGCAGGGCTGGGTGGGCGGGGCCAAGGTGGCCGGGGCAGAGCTAGCCATTAGTCCCATTGCAGGGTGATGGCTGGGTGCCCAAGGCTTAAAGCGTTGGCCAGGACTGAGGTGTCAGTAGGACATCCCCTGAGGGCTCCCAGTATGTGTGAGGGGGCAGGTTGGGCTGAGGGATCACCCACCCTCAGTGCACAAATTTCATGCACTGTGCCCCTAGTCATATATAAGAAAGTTAGACAGTCACTTGCTTAAGTATGTACTTTCTACTATTCTACAAATCTGTGATGACCCCAAATCAATAGTTTATATCTATCTTATTCTCATTTCCTGTAGTAAAAAAATAAATTAAAAAAAAGAGTATAATCTGCCAACTCACCAGAATCTATGCTGCTGATGAGAAGCAAAGACAGCATTTGCAGAGAATAATGTGGGGGAAGGACTGGACACTTAGAAAGGACTGTGTTTCAGTGGCTAGAGCCTTGAAAGTATTGAAGGCAGGGAGCCAGGCCATAGGCAGCTGTTGTACTACATGGTTGTTATTCTGAAGACATGCACCTGCTGTTCTCTTGGCACAGTTAAAGACAAAAAACAAAGGATTGGGTTTGACATGTAGTCAGAGGGCATAGGTGAAAAACTGGAAAAAAATCAAAACAAAAACTCCTGCAAATGAGTTAAGAATCAGAGGAGTTTGTCCAATAGGCTCTGGATATTCAGACACTAGGACAGATTTGTATCTGATGTACAGGCTCAGTGTGTCTTCTGGATTACATTTTAAACATAAAATAACAGTCATACTCATACCTGTACATGCAAAATGCAGATAATTAATATTCTGTGGTATGAATTATAATCTTGTGTCATGATGGTGAGAAAATTTTTCATGTAGCCGAGTCTTGATATGAGAACTTGGAGGAACATAAAGGGGAACAGACAGCAGCACTAATTAACCTCACTTTCATGAAAACGAAGTTTCATAAAAATCACGTTATTTTCAGTTAAGGATCATTGCTCAGAGGAAAGATGCCAAATGAGCTGAAGAGTCATAAGACTCTCTTTAAAGATGTGAACATAATGAAATCTCATTTCTATTTCAATAAGCAGTTCACACTTAATTATTTAACCTATAGAATTGTGAGAGAGTTAAAAAGGGTAAATTATATTCATTGATTCAAAAATTCCTTTAACAGCAATTTTGTGAACATCTATTATGTGCTAAAGGCTATTTTAGGTTCTGATTATAGAGCAGTGTTGTAAAGGCTCTATTTGATCCCTGAACCCATGTTCACTTCTTGGGAACACAACTCACCTACATTTCCTAGCCTTCTTTGTGATCAGGTTTGGGTGTATGATTGAGTACTTGCCAATGGAATGTAAGAGAAGTGTTACCTCTGTTTTTGTCTTATGGGATTTTCAATGGTTTTTCTCCTCCCGTGGCAACTTTAGGAGCTACATGCAAATTGATAAAACTACACAGAAAAAGGAGGCAGAATCACCACTTAGAGGAGAGTAGTAAGTCTAACTGGTTTTAGATTTGTGGTGACATAGAAATGAATTTTTCCATTACAGCAGCTAGCACGACCCTAACTAATATGAACGTGAGTAACAGACTTGCTCTATGCCCTCTTGGTCTTATAGTTCTTTGGGAGATAGGCAAAACATAAACAAGCCTCATAAATATAGACATATTACTATACTATAATAAAATGTTAAGCCTAGATATAGAATCCCACATAGTTCATGCTACATAATTAAAACTGTTAATGTTATAAGAGTTCACATTTGACATTAGAATGAACTGTCTCTGCTCTTCATCCTGACCTCCCTTCCCAACATGCAGACATACAAAAGTCTATTTCCTGAAACAGTTATGGACTCCAAAGTATGTGGAATAAGAGAAATCACATCACCAGAGATTTCAGTTCATTGTTTCCTTTACTGAATCTTAATTCACTTATAGAAAGATGTATATGCAATTTTCCCCAGGCCAGTGGTCGATATTCAACAGAACCAACTATCAACAATACAACAATTGAAATTTCTTTTGAGAAACACATTTTTTAAAATTAAACTTCTTCTAATGCCACTTCTTCAGAATAGACTCGCCCAGGACATGGTATTTTGTGGAAGAGCCACACTCAAGGAGCCAAAGAGCTGTATGTGGCTCGCGTGCCGGTTTGCCGACCACCACCCCAGGCAATAATGAAATACTGGCTGGCTGTTTAATGTTCTCTCATGAACAAAAATGGAAATGTTGAATACCTAGCCTGGTGGTAGAGCAGCCAAAAGGTAACTCAGATGGCAATCAAAGAGGTCTGAGATCTAGTCCTGATTATATCTTGTTAAAGTAGCCACTTCTGAGGCCTTAGCCTCCTCATCTACTAAATTAGACATTCAGGCAGATCCTATATAACAAAAGCCCAGCGACCAAATGGTGGAATGACTAGAACAACTGGTTGACCCATTGCTATGACAGTCACTGACCACCCAGGGGGAAGATGCCCAACACAGGAGCTGCCACCTTGTGGTCAGTGTGTTATTCTAGTGGGAGCACTACTCAGCTGACCAGGATGCTGCTGGCGCTGCAAACCCCAGGCTGTGGGCAGGAACCCAGGTTGTGCTCCTTGCCTCCTTGCCCCAGGCTCCTCCTCCTCACTCCCTGCCTCCTCCCCCAGATGCCCCTGAACTGCACAGTGCCACGGCTGCCATCTAGCTCACAGAGCTGATCCCAAAGGCTGAGAGGCAGGTTTGTGGTCGCCATGGGACTGAGGCCTACTCTGCCACCTCTCATTGCTGTTGTCCCTGGGCCTGGCCCCTACTGGGTCCCCTGGAGAGGCGAGTGCTCTGGCTTCATGGAAGATGTTGGACCAGGGAGAAGCATTTTAGAGGGCAGGTCTACAGCTGTTCGGTTGACCAGGATGAGTGGTGCTCCCACAGCGGGCTGATCCCTGCAGGCCACACCCCCCACCAGTGCACAGATTCCATGCACCCAGCCTATAGTTGACCTATAAAATTGCTAGCAGTTCTCACATTTCTATTTCCAACTTCTGACTCAAAACCCAGTCATTTGGGGGCTTGGTTTTTGTGTGTGGACAGTACATAGTAGAAGTATGGCTCAGGTACAGAGCTTAGAAGACATTCTGCATAATTTCCAGGTTCAGATGAAGAAGCTCAATATGTGAGCTCTGAGTTCTTGATTCTCAGAGGTCTGGAAAAGGGAAGCTAATGAGACATTGAAAAATTTCAGATGATGCAGACATTCTGTTAGAGTTATCCAAAAAACTACCCATGACTTGTTCTTCATTTGACCCCTGCACTTCTGATTTTGATATTCCGAAGCTCTGAGCTTCCTTTGTTCTTTGAAGCTTCAACCTTTCAAAATAACTGTATTGTTTTATCAATTGGGTCATTCTCCCCAGTTTTATACCCCTGCTTAGCTTCTACCTTCTCCTCGGTGCCTTTCAGGCCCCTCTCAGCTGCCCGGCTCCTGCTGGTGTGCCTTGTGATTGAGGGTACTCTGTGCCTTCCTTCCCTTACCACGGTGCCTTTGATTCAGATACAGACCTATACATTATTGATCAGATCTTGGCTGCTGCTCCTAGCTTGCTGGCACTACACTAATAACTAATAAGCTAGAAATAAAAGAGCAGGGAGAACCTATCTTCTTTTCAAAGGCAAGTGTATGATAACTCCATAGCCTCTGATTTTGGAGCCCTTAAGAAATGCTGCCTGCTTTTGTGCTAGAAGCCTTTGTTTGGTCCAACATTATTGCTGTCCACACAGGAGGCAAGAAGGCCTGCTTGGAAGAAGAAGAAGTGTGCTTATAAATGGAAGACCATTCTTTGTTTCATAGTGCTTGAGAGGTTGGGATTCTCTGCTAAATATTCCACATAAACAATAAGTAGCAATTTTGAACCTGACTCTTTATAATCTTACTTAATATTTGTCACTAATGTATGATTGGGTCTTTAGACTCTGAGCCTATACCCTTCTCTCAATAGCAGAAGTTGCTAAACTGGGAATTCTCTTCTGCTACTCACTCCAACACATTTTCTGGGACATAGTGAGGTGACTGAGAAAGTTACAATGAAAGATTTATTTATCTAATTTAGAGTTTCCTTCTTCTTTATACATTTAAATGTTCTACTTAAAAATATCAATTTTTTATCACTTGTATCCTTTAACTCAATAATTCCATATATAAATCCTATATAATAAAGAGCTAATATGCTAATTAGACTGGACAATACGACAACCTTCCAGAACCACCAGTGGGAAGGGCTGTGGAGCCCGAGGTAGCCAGGCCATAAGAGCCGAGGCAGCCAGGGCTGTGAGGGCCAAGCCCCTTGCACAATTTTCGTGCATTGGCCTCTAGTATATATATAAAATTAGAGGCCCAATGCATAAAATTCATGCATATGTAGGGTCCCTACACCTGGCTGGAAACCAGGGCTTATCAGGTTCCCCATCTGTTCCTCCCCTCACCACCCTATTTCACACACTGCCACCATGCGTTTCCACATGGCTCCCCATCTCCTCCTTCCTTCGCTCTGTCAGTGCTCTGCTGCCACTGCTACTGGTCACCTGCCATGTTCCATTTCACTATCTGGTGGTCAGTGCAAACCGTAGTGAGCAAATGAATTCCTGGTCTCCTAGTTGAACTCCTAAGGGGACATTTTACATATTATGACTTTTATATATATACTAAAGGCCCAGTACACAAAATTTGTGCATGGGGGTGGGGGGTCTCTATGAGCCCAGCCTGCACCTTCTCTAATATGGGACCCCTTGATAGATGTAGAACATCCCTCTTATAATACAGGACTGCTGGTTCCCAACTGTTCACCTGCCTGCCCTAACCGCTTCTGCCGGCCAGCCTAATCACTCCGTAACCACTCCCCTGCCAGCCTGATTGATGTCTCACTGCTCCTCTGCCTGACTGTTTGCCCCCAATTTCCCTCCTCTGCTGGCCTAGTCACCCCTAACTGCTCTCCCCTACAGGCTTGATCACCCCCAACTGCCCTCTCTTGCAGACCTGGTCCCCCCAACAGCCCTCCCTTGCAGGCCTGGTCACCCCTAACTGCCCTCCCCTGCAGGCTTAATCACCCCAACTGCCCTCCCTTGTAGGCCTGGTCCCTCCCAGCTGCCTTCCCATGATAGCCATCTTGTGGTAGCCATCGGAGCCAGGGTCTTTGACCACATGGGGGCAGCCCTCATGTTGGAGTGATGGTCAATCTGCATATTACTCTTTTATTAGATAGGATAGAGGCCTGGTGCATGGATAGGGGTCAGCTGGTTAGCCTTGAAGGGTGTCTCTGATCAGGGTGGGGGTTCCCTTGGGGCATGAGATGGCCTGGATGAGGGGTCTATGATAGTTTGCAGGCTGGCCATGCCTCCTGGTGACCCAAGTGGAGGTCCTGGTATCAGGAATTTATTTAACTTCTACAATTTAAATTTTATAGCCTGGAGTGGAGGCCTAGGCCAGCCAGGGCTGCAGAATCTTGGCTTCCACAGTTGCCGAGGTCAACCCTAGCTTCTGCTCTCTCCAGCTGTGTGACTGCTGCCATTTCTGTTGGGATTTATGTATTTTCTATAATCAAAACTTTGTAGCATTGAGCAGAGTCCTAGGCAGGCAAGGGAAGGCAGAAAGCTTGGCTTTTTCCATTGCCTGGGAAACCCACACCTCCCTCCTGATCTCAGTGGCAGCAGCCATCTTGTTTGGGGTTTATTTGCATATTTGATCCTGATTGGCTGGTGGGTATGGCTTGTAGGTGTAGCAGAGGGACGGTCAATTTGCATATTACTCTTTTATTAGATAGGACTAGATCGGGTGCATGAAATTTGTGCATGTGACTAGAGATCTCTTAGGCTGGCTTGCAACCTCTCCAATCTGGGACCACTTGGGGGATGTTCAACTGCCAGTTTAGGCCTTATCCCTGCCTAAACTGACAGTCAGGCATCCCTCTCACAATCCAGAACCACTGGCTCCTAATCTCACCTCCCTGCCTGCCTGGTCACCCCTAACCACTCTGCCTGGCTGCCTGTCTGATTGCCTCTAACCACCTCTACCTGCCTGTTTGATGTTCCTAACTGCTCTCCCCTGCTGGCCTGACTACCCTTAATTGCTGTCTCCTGCCTGCCTGATCACCCCTAACTGCTTTACCTGCCTGATAACCCCTAACCATCTCTGTCTTGGCCCCCACCATGTAGCTTTATCCAGAAGGATGTAGGGAAGATGTCTAGTCTATCTGATCCAATTAGCAAATTACTTTTTTATTATATAGATAGATTCTAACATGTATTAGCATAACCTGGAATAACATTAAATAAATTATATCTATAATTTATTGAATAATTTTGTAGATACTTAAAAGGAGATCAGTATATGATGATTTTAAAATATCTATGTTATATTATAAAATGAAAAACATATTTGTATAAACTGAACAATTCTGTCAAAATATTTTTCAATCTACTATCTATTTACTCTTCCATCTAGCTATGCTGGTTTATGTATAAATTGCTTTATATTTTGCTAAGAGTCTAGGTAAAATCTGTTAACAGAATTTACCTTCTGTTAACAGAAGGTAAAGGTTTCTCTTCCAAAACTACTGACACGAAAGAAGCATGACCTGGACCCTGCCACCCCATCAAACTGTCAGGTTTCCCCAATCCTTTAAAGTCATTGGCTCCTGGAAAGAGACAAAGCTATACACCTGGACTCTCACCAGTTAATGGTGTGCCTAGGAAATCCAGTGTTACTTGAGAAATATTTTTGAACACCTACCACATGTTTGGAATTATGGTAAGTCACTATCCCACCAGGAAGAGTGACTATGGGAAAGGAAAATACATTAAAGTTTGCCTTTTGGAGTTTTTTTGAATTTCTAACTTTGCGCAGATATTGCTTTCATTTTTAAAAGATGTCATGTCAATTGAGGTTAGCCGGTCTCTCATATAATGAGAATGTGTCTTCTATATTTATTTCTATAATTCAAAACCTTTATGTGTTATTTTAAATTGCCCTAGTAGTAAGGCTTAATAGTTCTATAAAAATTTGGTGCCAGTCACTGTATTGAAAATAAAATCTAAAAGATGAAAAGAGAGAATCAGGGGGGTTTAAATCATGAGTAGTGAGAAGACCCTTATGGGAGCAAAGGAAGCACTGTGGAGTGAGAGGAGTGGCACTGACCGATTTGTTTCCCATGCTGCACATAGGCAATGAGAGGGAGGGCTACGCTGGAAGTTAGAAAAATTGGATTCTAGCCTTGTGCTGCCATTTACTATCCTCTTGCACATGTCACTTAACCTCTCTTAACCTCAGTTTCCTCATTTATAAAATAAGGGAATTGTGCTGGATGATTTCTGAGGTGCCTTCTAGCTTGAAAAACCTATAAAATTCTATGAAACATCACCTTTCCCTCCACCATGTAATTGGCAGGAGGTGGTGATGAAATGAGGTCCAGAATATAATTCATCTTTCAATGAGTATTTCTTTGTCCCTCAGATGGAGGTAGTTGATAGGTCTTATTTTTCCCCTCCTGTTACACTAACTAGAGAAGTGAGGATAAACGCCTTACATTGGACACCACAGAGACTTTACTATGCTCAGAAAGACTGAGCTAACACACTTCAAGTTAGAGCCAGAAAATGCAGGAATGGTGAAGAAACCAGAGAGTAGAAAGAGAGATCAGAGTTGTCTGTCTGTTAGCTTGCTTGTTTCTTGTTTTTTGTTGTTGTTGTTGTTGTTGTTGTTGTTGTTATTGTTGTTGTTTTGTTTTAGCCAGGAATGTATACCATTTGTCATTTGAAAATTTGTAATTTGTGTTATTTTCTATTTCATTTGACCCAGCTCACCTGTCCATTATTTTTTTTATTCTTTAAAGTATTACCAATAGTAGTACATATGTTTTCCTTTTTTCCCCCATTGTCCTCCCTCCAACCTCCCCTACACCCCAGCACATGTCCTCACCAGTGTCGTGTATCCATTGGTTATGCCTATATGCATGCATATAAGTTCTTTGGTTGATCTCTTACAATCCCCGCCCCTCACCCTCCCCAGCCTCCCCCCCCCCCCCACCGTAGTTTGACAGTCTGTTCAATGCTTCTCTGCCTCTATATCAATCTTTTCCCCCTGTTTCTTTTCTTTAAAAGGATCTTGCATCTGCATACTGGAAATCAATGTATAAGAACAAAAAATGTTTGAGTCTCAGTTTCAATGTCAAATAGTTCCTTATGTGTACATGTCAGTAATGGTATCTGGATGGTAGACATATGGCGGCAATGCAAGTTCCACCCTCTCTGGTTTGGTCCTGGGCCGCCTGCAGTGACGCACAGCTAGTGACTGCTAGCATGGCAAGGTGTCGTCAGCTCAGCTGCCCTTTTAAAAACATTTCAACCCCACTAAAATATTCTCTTCCAAAACTACTGACACGAAAG
Source organism: Antrozous pallidus (assembly GCA_027563665.1). Lineage (NCBI taxonomy): Eukaryota > Metazoa > Chordata > Mammalia > Chiroptera > Vespertilionidae > Antrozous > Antrozous pallidus. The sequence continues at coordinate 65,115,279 of CM050514.1, read as the reverse complement.
AAGCATGACCTGGCCCCTGCCACCCCATCAAACTGTCAGGTTCCCCCAATCCTTTAAAGTCATTGGTTCCTGGAAAGAGACAAAGCTACACACCTGGACTCTCACCAGTTAATGGAGTACCTAGGAAATCCAGTGTTACTTGAGAAATATTTTTGAACACCTACCACATGTTTGGGATTATGGTAAGGACTAAATATTCAAAGGTTAAGGCCCCACCTTGAAGCAGATAGAAGTGTAAAGGGCAAAAAATCAATTAGATTGTAAAAACAGTATAAGTCTCTTGCCAGAAAAGTATATGGGAGCTACAAAAATATAGAAGAGGAGCCATTTAACCTGATTTAAGTTGGACAAATAACCGATATCTAGTATCTTTCTTTTCTAACAGTCGTTAAACTTATGTAGCGAGGAAAATATACCCATAGCTCTGCATGTGACAGCCCCAGAAGTATGAATGTACAGAGACCAAGCAGGTCCTCTTAAAAGCCAAAGGATGGAGAAAGACTCAGGCATAGCAGAGCTGGCCTTGAAATGTGGAAGAGCCAGAAAACAGGGAGAAAGGCAGAAGAAGATGGGCCCTGGAAGGAAGAGGGCGACTGAACAGGGCGGGGGCAGGTGAAACATAAGTGATGGGCTATACCTCACAGATACCACAGATTTCATTCCAAAATTGTCTTGGTCACATTATCTATTTAAAAATTGGGCTTCCTTGGGAATCCTATAATAACTGCTGCCCAATGCATCTGTCACATAGGGTCCCCCAGGACTGTAAGCTGTCATGAGCAAAATACGTTCTGTCCCGAAGCCTTTGCAAAGTGGATCAAACCCAGTAGCACCACTAAAGCATGGGCTCCCTGCTGGGGTGAAGATGAATAGAACACATCTGGGAAATCTTGTACAGCCATGCATTGAGAGATGGAGAAAGAAAATATTTTGATCAGAGAGTAATTTGCACTGGATTTAGACTAAGACAGACAGCCAAATGCAGGAATCAGCTAGTAGTCACACGTGCAAGAACAAATACTATACTTTTTTTTCCTTCAAGAATTGTACTTTTTAAAAATTTCTTTACTGATTAAGGTATTACATATGTCACTTTATTTCTCTATTAACACCTCAACACTCCCCTCACTCATGTCCTCACCCCCCTGGTGTTCATGTCTGTTCATCCGTACAAGTCTTTTGGTTGATCTCTCCTTCCCCGCAACCTCCCCTACCTTCCTCTGAGGTCTGGCAGTCTGGTCGATGCTTCTCTGCCTCTGGATCTGTCCCTGTTCATCAGTTTATGTTTTTCATTATATTCTTGCAACAGCATGGATAGAACTGGAAATAATTATGCTAAGTGAAATAAGCCAGTCGGAGAAAGACAAATACCACATGATCTTACTCATTTGTGGAATACAAGAATTGTACTTTTAAATCAAATCAGTGAATGCTTTTTAGTGATATCACTGTGCTCCAAATGTTGTCATTCCTTGATTTATTTATTTTTCTTCTAGCAGAGTCAGAGTAGAAGGGTCAGGAAGAAGAGGACATGATATTAAATGGTTGACCAATGACTATTTTCTAGTGAGTAATAAATTAAAGGATTCTTACATCTTTCTGAATCCCAGAGGGTGTTTCACTAGCCTGAAATTTCTAAGGTCAGAGTTATTACCAGTATAAAGATGATGAGTTTTCATATTCAAATATCAATTAATGCCAGGCAGTTTGTAAAGTTATTATGCAGAGTGACTCTTCTTTGTTATTGTGGAGGAAGAATCAAGGTAAAACACTACTCCCTTTTGATGTCTAATAATATATAAAAAGAGGAGAAGAGACATTGATAACTGATGCTCTCTGTTTCTTTAAGTGTTGACTTAGGGTCAGAGAAATATTTACCAAAACATGAATGATTTCAGGGTTATGGTTAGAATACCTAAACTTTTGCAAAATGTGTTCTTGTGTTTTAGTTGCTGAAAACCTAACAATATTCCTTGCTACTTTAAAGTTCTGAACAATATGTAGATATATCAGTTGGATTATAAAGCACCCTAAATCTATATAATTATGAGGCAAAATATTATGATTCTAGCTCTGTTGTTTATATAGAATTAAGGACTTAAGACATATGGTTTAATTTGCCTTGAAAATCAAATCACAGAGTGGGATATTCAAGGTCTTATACAAGGTCCTTAATTGAGATGTGATAATAATGCAAATGCAAATACAAAAATAAAAACCTGAGCTACATATTTTCTGTGAATTTCACTATTTCCAAAGTACCAAAGAGAAGAATTCTAGAGAAAACCTCAGCAGAGAAATCACAACCCTGAGAGAAATTAGAGTTTTCAAAGCTATCTGCTTGGCAAATCATGTCTTCTCCCAGGCTTCATTTCAGCCCTTAGAGCAGTAACATTAAGAGACTGGGTGATTTCATACAGAGTGTTTGATTAGCAGCTTTGTAGGCAACTTAAGACCACCTGAGAACACAAGGGAATGTGATCATGTGTACATCCCAGGAGCAAACCTGGAAATGAAGACAAATAAAAAAATAAATATATGAGAACCTCCCACTGTAGTTTTCTGAATGTAAGAACCAATCTGATACTTTGTCAATGAACAAATACTCATTTTAAATTATCTATGTCTTCCATATTATGTAGGGAGCTATAGAAGGCAGATCGAAATAATGGAATGACCTCTACTCTCAAGCAGCTTATGAGTCTACCTTAATGATCTGCATTCATTCTTATGTATGGTCCACTAAAATGTAAAAGTACTATTGAATAGAAGTGGCCTATGTCAGCATGAGGGTCATTTTCATCAGAAGACTCTGGATGGATAAATTTTCATAGAAAATGAAGGATATGAAAAAGAGTGAGGATGAAGCTCTTTCTTCACTGGAATATGCCAGTGCCCTTACAGGGAAAAGGTTGCTCCCCAGAAGTGAAGAATGAGGGACCAGTGATGATCATGTAGAGAAAATCAGAGATTTAAGACTATTAATTTTACACACCATCTTAATCAACTAGTCTTGATAACATGTTATTCTTGGCATAATCAAAGAAATTCAGAAGGTAAGTGGTATTTCATAACTCCTGGAAATCTTCAAGATATCTTGCTAAGGAACAGTAATTATTTATCATCTTCCTGTTTTTAGAGAGGCTCATCATTGATGCTCAGTCATATTATGCTATTTAATAAAAGGGTAATATGCAAGTTAACCATCACTCCATCACAAAGATGGGGGAGCCCATAGCCACAGGATGGCAGTGCCCAGTCCTCTCAGCCCTGCCAGAGACCTCCAGTCCCGGGAGGGTGGCTGCTGAGAGTGGGCAGCATGAGTGGCCTGGCAGAAGGCTTGCTTCATCGCCCCACCTGGCTCAGGCTGGCCCCATGGAGCTGGAGCTGACACAGACAGGGACAGTGCCCAGTCCTCTCAGCCCTCAGCCTCCATGGCCGAGCATGGGCCTGAAGAGGGGATGACAGCCTGCCTCCCATGGAAGCAGCACTGGTCCCTCCTGCCTCCCACAGAAGTGGTGGGTGGCTTACTGTGTGAGATATTGTGCTATGGGGTACTAGTTAACTATAAAACTATTGAAAGTAAATCCAAAGTTTTAAAAGTGCTTATTTTGCACAAAATGAATTAATGTCTTGAACCTCAAGCTTGCCAAATTTTAGCGTCTAATGGAAAGATATTAATGCTATATGTCATTTTCTATAACTCCTTTCTGAACATTATTAGTAAATATTTTTGGACATATTAAATCTCAATAAATGCACTGTGAGAGTGAGTTTATTTAAAGTGGTCCAGGCTAATTCAACTTATACTATAAATCAGTTTCATTTCAGACATTGAACTAGGTGCTGTGGGTATAAAGATTAATATAACTGGGTTCCTGGCATCAAAACTCTAAGAGTTTAGTTTAAGAGGGTGATGCATGGACACAAAATGTCAGGATTATAGGCTGAGGCAAGCAGAGTATGTTGTGAGGTAACAAAGAAGGAGTGTGTATTCTCATGCAGATCAGTAATAGTGCTTCTATGAGAAAGAAATGGCTGAGTCTTGGGAAAAAAAATCACAATTCTAAAGAATTCTTTGGCCCAGTATTCATTCCTTATTTCATTCATACTGTTTGTATAATTGCAGCCAAAGCATGGTCTCATTTCTCTCTAACTGATTAATTGTAGAATAGGGAATTGAAAGCAAATTCAGCAGGTGGTTTGTTAAGGTCATTTCCATGTTAAAGATTTATATATTCTGTGGTTCATTCTTACAATATTTTTAACATAGTAAGTGTTTTTAATGCAAAACACTCATGCCTTCTACTTGTACTGTGAATATTATCAATGTATAGATAATTAACCTGAAAATACGAGATAAAATGAGTATTAGTAGTAGTACTAATAACAAGTATTATACAGAAACTCTAAACCAATCCTGGAGGGAAAAAAGCAGTGCATTTGTTTTCAAGTCTACATTAAGAAAAAGGGGGGACACATTGGGGGAGGAAATGGCCTCCTGGAGAGAAAAAAAAAACTAAACAATCACAATACATCAAATGCTGCCTTCTAGGAAGTGTCTTTGACTATGTGTCTATTATCCTTTCTATCAATCTTCACTCTTAAATGGTTCTCTCTTAATTTTCATATTAATGAACACAGAGGTTTTATTGAATCAATTTACATTTATTTTCCTTCGGCTTTTACTGGGAGAGGGATTGGGGGAAGAGTGAAAAATGATGATAGTATCATGTAAACTCAAAAGTTGGAATGTAAAGATCTTTAGTCAGCTGTGTGAATAATCATACCACTCTGTAAGACCAGGAGTTATTGGGCTGGAGGCAGAAGATCACACCCCAACTCCACCTATATTGTGCATTGAGAACAAGAGTTATGGAGAACCAAGATGGCGGCATAGGTAAAACACCTATCTTGCCGTGACACTCAGCAATTTTAATACTACAACTTAACGAAAGAACAAACACCTTCCAGAATCACCAGAAAGCTGGCCAAGTGAAAATTCCACAAATAAAAGTGAAGATAAGACACTCTGACTCGGAGGAGCGGCGGCGGACAGCGTTGTAAGATTCGTGCGGAGAGAGGTTTGGAGCACACGCCAGTGGAGAGCGTGGGCAGCTGAAAACCGGCCAGTTTTCTCGAACGGGGAGTCAAAGACATCCCACTGGACTGATTCTCCAGCTCTGGGCGAAGTCCAGGGAACCAACCCACTATCATACAGGGTAAAAACTGGACAATGGGAGGGTACGCCAAAGCTCGGGTACTGCTGTGTCCCCCGGCTTGTGGAGAAGGCAGCTTGTGTGAACAGCTCAGCTGCGTGACCACGCAGAGAGCGCTCTGCGACTTGCTCTCTCATTCGGAAAACCGTCAGTCTGCTTTGTTTTACGACCCTGGGTGAGACGTTGGGTGTGCACACTCATTTGGGGAGAGTCTGAATTCCCCAGCAGCTGGTGGAGCTCCACAGCGGCTCTCTCTCAGAGGTGCTGGCAGCCATTGCCCCCAGCACAGAGTCCCTGGGGCCGCATAGGGCAGAGCTAATGCTGTCTGCTTGGCCCGGAGACTCCGCCCATCCAACCTGAGCACAGCTGAGCTTCACAGACAATTGGCCTGGAAGTCAACCCCTCCAAGTGATAACAACGATTAACCTGAGCTTAACTTCAGCAAGACTGTGCAACCCATATCCACCTCAGGTAACTGGGGAGGCTGAGCCACTGTCCCTAGTAGGAAGTCTATCACACAAAACTAATTGACCAACTCAGGGAAGCAGCCACCATGCAGAGACATGGAAAGAAATCAGATGTGAAAGAAATGGAGGAAAAAAACCCGACTGGACATGGAATTCAAAACCACGGTTATAGGGCTTTTCAAGAGGCTCCAACAAAAGGTTGAGGCCTATAAGGAATTAAGCAAGACTGCAAAGGAAACGAATGAGTCCTACAAGGAAATGAATGAGACCCTCAAGGATATGAATGAGACCTGCAAGGAAATGCTCAAGACCAACGTGGAAATGAATGAATCCTACAAGGAAATGAAGGAGACCCTCAAGGATATGAAGGAGACTCTCAAGGATATGAAAAAGGACCAATCAGAAATTAAGCATACACTGACTGAAATAAAAAATATTATACAAAGACCAAAAAGTGCTCTGGAGCACCCCAAGAACCAAGTTAAAGATGTGAAATACAAAGAGGTAAAATCCACTCAGCTGAAAAAGCAAGAAACCAAAAGAATCCCAAAAATTGAAGATAGTGTAAGGGGCCTCTCGGACAACCTCAAGCATGCCAACATCCGAATTATAGGGGTGCCAGAAAAAGAGAGAGAGCAAGACGATGAAAACCTATTTGAAGAAATAGTGACTGAAAACTTCCCACACCTGGTGAAAGAAATTGATTTAGGAGTCCAAGAAGCGCACCAAACCCCAATATATAGGAACCTAAGAGGACCACACCAAGGCACATCATAATTAAAATGCCAAGAGCAAAAGACAAAGAGAGAATATTAAAAGCAGCAAGAGAAAAACAGATGGCTACCTATAAGGGAGCACCCATACGATTGTCAGCGGATTTCTCAACAGAAATGATGCAGGCCAGATGGGAGTGGCAAGAAATATTCAAGGTGATGAACATCCAGAATCTACAACCAAGATTACTCTATCCAGCAAAGCTATCATTCAGAATTGAAGGTCAGATGAAGTGCTTCGCAGATAAGAAAAAGCTAAAGGAGTTCATCACCACCAAACCAACATTATATGAAATGCTGAAAGATATTCTTTAAGAAGAGGAAGAAGAAAAAGATAAAAGTGTAAATTAGGAACAACAAATACACATCTATCAACAAATGAATCTAAAAAGCAAGTGAATTAATAAGCTGATGAACAGGATAAACTGGTGAATGTAACAGAATCACGGACATAGAGATGGAGTGGACAGACAACTCTTGGGGAGAAAGAGGGTGTGGGAAGTGCAGCAAGAGTCTGGACAAAAATCATGCAACTATGGGAGAGGACAGTGGAGGGGGGTGAGGGCAGTGGGTGGGATGGGTACCAGGTGGAGGGGAACTATAGGGTGGAAAAAAAAGGGAACAATGTAATTAATAAACTGAACAATAAAGATTAAAAAAAAGAGTTATAAGTTATCCAGCACATCCTCAGTTTTCCCATATGTAAAGCAGGATGGCCTAGATACACTAAAGATTGGCTTTCCTATCTTTATTTTGTTTGGGCTGTTGAGTTATTAAAACATCATCCTACTGATTTATTAGAGAAATATCTATAAGTTAAAAAATATCTAACCAAAACCTTAATTATAATTGCACCAAGTGTCCATATGTGGAGGAAAACCATGTTCTCATGAGCTGCTTTAGGTGATAGTTGCCTTACCGAAGATTTGGTAGTACCAAAATCAAAGACAAGAATTTCTCTCAGAGAGAGCAATAAGCAAGAGAGCCTTGGTAACAGGTTGTTATCTAATGATGCCTAGGTGAAGATATTTAATTAGCCTCTGGACTATGTTTAAATGTTTGCCTTTATTTTTTTGTTTTTCTCCTCACAATTCCCATAATACCTAGAAAATCGTAACTTCCTCTTGCTAATGCACCTCCATAAAGACCTCTCTTGGAAAAGGTCTTTTACATGTTGCAGCAGGCTTGACTCTAATGCTTTACAATGCTTCTTACTTTAATAAACAAAACAGATACATAGGGCTTGTTATTCTTGAACCTGACAAACTTGCATCAGCCACTAGTGACTTTTAAACAGTTTTCTTTCTGTTTTGTTTGTTTGCTTTTAGCAGGGAAGTTAGAGTTTACAGACACTCATCTGAGTTATGGAACTTAGAGTAACAGCAGCTGTGATGCCCGATTTCTTGCTCATGTACAGTGTGTATCTGAGGGCTGCCATGCTGGAGGCCGTTTTTATGCATATGAGAAAGAGAAATGGATACGTCCTCTTTTCTAAATCTGAGATCTAGAGAGATCAGATACATAATAAAAAATGGATAGCAACTTTTTAAATAAAGGGTATACATTTTTATGACTAAACAATAAATCTTTTCTCAGATAGACAGAACATCCTCTGCCTCGAGGAGCCAGTAGTACCAAGCAGGCAGGGCTCTGGGAATTACTGCCTCCAACCAATCACTTGTTCATTCACAGTCAGGTGGCTTTTTAAAAATCAGCTGGAGCATCACTATTTCCCCAAACACTGAAATCAAATACCTGTGGGATCTCCTTCTTTTTTAAAAAATTTTTTTCTGCCTTCCCCTGACAAGGTGGTACACGGAAGAAAAAGAGCCTGCTGGAAAACGAGTTTGCTTGTTCTTTAGGGCCAGAGAGGCCTGGGTTCAAATTACAGTCTCCTTATACTGATTCAGGGCATTAGTAAAAATGAAAACAAGTTTATCAAAGTGTTTCACTCAAAAGTTACCTGTGTTAGATGATCCTTGAACAGCACAAGTTTGGGTTTGAACTGTGAGGTTCAACTTATATGCAAATTAAAAAAAAATAAAACTACAAACAGTGCTGTCAACATATTTTATCTTATGATTTCTTTCTAAAATTTTATTATTTTATCTTGCTTACTTTATTGTAAGAATACAGTATATAACGTATATACAAAATGTATGTTAATTGGCTGTTTATGTTATCAGCAAGGCTTCTGGTCAACAGTAGGCTATCAATAGTACAGTTTGGGGTACTCAAAGGTTATACATAGACTTTCAATCATGCTGGGCACCAGTGCTCCTAATCCCTGTGTTGTTCAGGGTCAATTATTTGTGCAAGAAGAAATGCATCCTGTCCATGCACCTCTGCTACTGTTGAGAAAAAACTGAGTCTGGTGTTCATTGCTATCATTGTTCAATGTTCCTAGATTTTGCTACACCAAAGCTACTTTCTTTTACTCTAAATAACTAAAAAATTCATAAGAAGGACAAAGGGGATGACTAATAGCTGCTACTATGTCAGGCTTTTGTTAAATTATACTTTAAAAACCCCATGGCTCTGAAATGCAGCGTGCAATGTAAGAAGGCTATGTGGAAAAACTCCAGGCAGCTGGGAAAGTTACAAAGGGAAAGAGGGAATAAGAAAAATGTGCCTAAATGCTCAAATCCAAAACAGTTTTCAACACAGTCCCGCTCTGCTCACTCTCAGCACAGATATGAGAGTCTCAGTCTCTAGAACCTCCTTTCCTGTAGAAAATGCAGACTCAGGTCACACAAGCCCATTCCCCTACAGCTCTGGGCTTGTCTGCATTTGGGCTGGTGCCCTTCCACATTCTGCAGATATTGCATTTATACTTTCTCTTTGTCACAGGCCACTGGCCCCTGAAATTCCAAGGAGTGATAATGAGCTCCTCTCCTTGCGGGTACCAGCCTTCTTCCTTTCAGTGTCTGATTACTTTAGGCAACATCTCCTTTGAGTACACAGGCTCAGAATTTAGTGTTAAATCAGAACTTGCCACTTCATATTAGCAATGTCACCATGAGGACATTTCATCCAAAATTTATGTCCCAGAGCAGGTGCTAGAGAAGCCAGAGAGGGACACAGAGGGTAACCCTTCTGTTCTTCTTCTTGCTGCAAGTTCTCACTCCAGGTGTGCTTATCTACTCTGTCAGGGTTCCATTTGGTCCTCATATATGAGAACTCCTCTTGTTGAGTCATTCTCAAAGCAAATGTTATTAGCTTATTTCATCCTGCATCTATAAGATACTAGTAGGTGGCGTAAAATCAACACACAGGACACATTTTGAAGACTACAACAAGAATTCTACACACATTTTTTTTCCTTTAAGGTCTTTTCATCACTTTCCCACTCAAGAAAATGGGTCGTAACATAAGAGTGAGAATGCCATTACTATAGGGATTACGTTGAATCTATTCATATTACTGGAAAAAATATTTTCATGCTTTTGTCTAATTATTAGGACACATTATTTGTAAGTATCTTGCAACTGATATTGGCTCATCCACTAAAATCTAGCATAAATGAACAATTTGTGCATTATACTTATCAAAGACGCTATAGCATATTGTTTTAAATTTACAAAATCCCACATCCCAGCTTTACTTATCCTCACCCTGGACTCCCATTTGTAGTTTTATTGCCTTTTAACACCTGGATTCTATAGAATACCAAGAAATGAAGAGATAATGAATCCTAGTTAATTGGATCAACACTAAAATTTATATGCTAGAATATCAAATGAGAATAAATACAGACAGAAAGGAGATGATTAAAAAGAGCCATTTATGTAGATACTTGATAAGCATATGCTAATGAATCATCTTTATACTTCTTCCATCCAAATATTATTGCATTTCAAGTGCTTAGGAAATCATAAGTTTGAGATTTGCTTATAACTTTAAACCATCTCTTTTACATTTGGGAGAAAATCGAGCACAGTGCATACTTCCATTTTTTACAAATCTTAATTGGGCTCTTATATTTTAAAAATATTGGGTTGCTGAGACAGTTGAAGGCAATGGCTAATGGGGAGTCTAAAAAGACGACCTCTGAATTTTCAGAATTTGCTTTTTAGGCGTCTTTCTGTCAATAGAAGAAATCAAGGAATAACTATAATCCTGGCCAACAAGCTACGGTTCTTCTGCTCGTCCTTGGGAACAGTCTTGCATGCATTTTGTAAGATACTCATCTGATATTAGCAGTTAACAATGTTAACTGTGGTGATAATGATGATGGGAAGTAAAAATTAAAAGTAGAATATAGCATTACCAAATTAGAACTTTAATGAGAAAAGATCTCTTCCTCATTAAAATTTTTCCTGTCTCTTCTGAACCGATCTTTGTGCCATCTACTGCTACGCCCATTTGATTCTTCAAACTAAGCTTTAAGGAAGAAGAAGAAGCTTTAAGATTAAGCAGGCCCAATTATTTCATTAATGAGATGACTAATTATGTCAAAACTACACAGCATACCTGTATTCTTGTCTGAAATGAGATTGGGTTGAAATAGCTCTTCCCGTAAGGAAAGAAAGTAGCTGAAGGTAGTTGCAGATACCTTTAATTAATTAGTTAAACCTTGTTCAGAATTAGAGATTTATGGTTTTGGACCAATAATAACATACTATAAAGTCATCTCTCATGTAAAGTAATAAGAATGTTTTAATAAAGTTCATTATATATATATTTGATCAGTATTTAGACTATTTAACCCTGCTTCATAGAAATTTTGAAAACCAGCTCATTCTTGGACACAATTTATTGAAAAAGAGTATCCCTGGACAATAACAAATAGGTGGGCTTAAGAAACAATAGCACCATCATAATAACAATTGCCTGGTCTGGTGCAGAATTGACACATAATGTAAATGACATAGGAACCAGTCACTTTTTAGGAACCTTGCCTGCTTTGTTTTTTAATGGAGATCCATACATTGTATCATGGTAGTGAAGAGCTTGTATCTGAAGTCAAAAAACCTGGGTCCAAATTCTGTTTCCTCACCTATCAATTTGGAAGACTAAATCATACCAACTTCATAGAAATGGTGTTATGATTAAACAAGATAATGGTGTTAAAAGCAATAAAACCTGAGCTGTGTAAAACATTCAATGTACCTAACACTGAATAATTTAATAACAGAAATTATGTATTACAAAGATTTATCTATCTAAGGGATAGATATTCCTGGATGGTATAAGGTAATCCTATTATTTCCTCTTTTTCTGTTTTGTCCTTGCTTGCAAGTTAACATCCCTTCTATTCTGTTCTTCAGTTATATCCTTTGGGCATTTTAAAGACAGAGCCTATTCTTGAGGAGCAGAGTTATGATTATCAAATACCCTAAACACTGATATTAGTTAGACATGGGAAAGAATGGCAGGAAATAGCTAAAGCAGGATTTTGAGAGTGTAAATTTGAGATTGCCTGGGTTAGTAAAAATCGATGGATACTGCAAAGCTGTGGATATGCTCTGACTGTCTTAGATATAATTCTAGGGCAAGAAATTCCTAAAGGAAGGATTTGGATAATGCAAATATATGGATACCTGTGTGTCCAGGTATCTCTGCAGAATTTATCTGTCTTCTCAGGTGCTTTACTTAGCGAATGAGCTCAGCAATATTCACCCTGAAATTGCTTGCTCCAGGGTGCTTAACAAATGGTTGGCCGTTTAATGGCCCAAGGCAGAGCCAGGGAAGGTTAACACACTGACAAAATGGGCATTAACTATGATAACAACTGTTTTCATGGGGGGTTATTGCTATTATAAACCTTATTCGACATCATAATGCTAGCAATAATTTTTGTTTCTCCCACTTTAAAATTAAGTTATGTTTGAGAATGTACATGTCACACAGGAGATCAGAAAACTTGGTGTGAGACCTGTAATGGCCTTTTTATAATTCTCTGCTGTCGCAAAAGACATACTCAGATGCATAATTCAATACTTACTAGATGATATTACTCAAACTAGAGAGAGTGCATTTAGAAAGAGAGATGGCGATTTGTTAGAAAATATTGCAACAGAGACTCATGCCCAGCTCTCCCAAGCCCTACCAAAAGTCTTTTTGACTGGACTTGCTGTCCATGATTAGAGCAGCTACTTTGGATTGGACAACAAAAAGTAAGGTGTGTTTACATGGAAGGTCACTGTTCAATTGCACATTGCCGGGTTGGAAAGAAGCAACCTAAAGACCCACCTAACTTGTTTTCATTAGCACAGAACACAGATAATTTATCAGAGTAGTATTTGGGAATATAAAGTGTCTGCTTAGTACGAAAGAGGCATTTCTCTGGTAATATTCAGTGTGGAGCCCTGTTAAGAAGAGCCTTGCTGGAGAATGCACTATCTGAAGGACTGGGACCAGGATAGAGGGACCCCTGGTGGAGATGCAGTTCTGGCTGATGAGCTCCTGATGGAACCTGTTCCTGAGCTGTGAATCACAAGTCCAAAAGAGGAAGGGGTGGGTCAAACTCAAGCATCTTACTTCCTAACTCTCTCTAGATCAGGAGTGATAAGTGAACATAGGGTGAACTTGCTGAGCAAATATTTGTAGTTGAGTCCCAGCAAGCCAGTTTCCAATGAGCACTTTGGCTAGAAGAGGGGGTACTGCTGACTCCATTCATGCATCAGATTTTCTCTTATGCCACTAGAGCCAGAGTAGATTTGGCTTCCTCATTATTTCTCCTTCCCATGTGTTTCCCTTCATTACTTTTACATTCATTTTCTCATCTGTTTTTTGGCCTCCATTTCCATTTTTGATTCTCCCTATGCCTTAGGTTTGAATTATCTTCTTTGGCTATTCTCTTTGCTTCTTTTTTCTAAGAAATCGCTATACTTTCATTCCCTTCACAGACACACACACACACACACACACACACACACACACACACACACACGCACACACACACACCCCAGAAAGAAAACTTGAGGTTCCTTTGCTGGTTACACCACTTTGCTCCCAATCCCATTCCTATGCCAGCTTGAAGCAAGTCCCTGCCAACTGGCAGGGTTGCTCCATGACTCGCCACTGACTTTGGAAAAGAGTCAAGAGGCTTTTCTTTAACTGTCTTACTCTCTGCTTTTCTATTTAGCCCAACTTTAACTCTCTAGGTTCAATTCATCAGCAGCAAGTTTCTTATATACTCCAACATATGCAGTATAAAATTTAAGCCTCCTTTACATATCCTGTTTTTACGTTAAAGACAGGATGGTAAATTGCTGACAAATATTAAATTTTTATTGCATTTATATATTCTAAGTTACCTATAATTGGGAAATACTGACATTTTTGGGAATGTCTATGATATGTGGTCAGGCAGGTTCTACTTGATCACTTCAATTGAAAACAAATTCACTACTTTGTAAGACAGCAAACATCATTCTATTCTTAGTTTGACTTATGAGAAAATTCTTCCTTGATCTTAGACACAATTTGTCCCCTGATAACTGTCACCTATGGGTGCTTACTATGTAAATTAATGCTAATATCTTTCTCATTTTGTATAACTTCAACTACTTTATAATACCTATCCTCCCTTAGTCTTCTCCAAGCTAAATATTCCCATTCTCTTCAATATTCATCATAAGTGAGATGCTGAAAAATCTTGACTAGCCCTATTTGTCACTACCCCAGCTCCACCATGGGGTTAAAAATTGAACTCTGAGTTCCAGTTGTGGTGTAAGTAATAAACAATATAGTGCTTATTTTTAGGACAAATTAAAAATAAAACTTACTAGCCTATTTTGTGGAACTCATTATCTCCTCAAGCTGGCCTAAGTTGAAAATCAATAAAATCACAAGGGAATAATTCATTTTGATGTAAAATTCTAGGTATCTATAAAATGGATAGCACTTTAATTTTAATCAGAGCAATACCTACCACTCTCTTCCAATGTACAACCCAAATCTGTTAGGTTGTATGCTTATCATTTCATCCTAAACAAAACAAGCCAGCCCTGGGTGGAACTGTCAGGATTCTTATTTTACAGTGGTCAGAACCCGAGTTTGACTCATTATAGCCATTTATACCACAAGTTCCTTGAATCTTCAAAGCCTTTTCAGGGTTTGTAGGTTTATTCCCCAAAGTAGGGTTACTCAGGCATGTATGTGTAGAGTGACTATATGGCTCCATCAGATCCATTAAGGTTGAGAAAGATAGGGCTAAGCCCAGCTTGCCAATTTCATAATAGAAGAACACCGGTCTTGACGCAGCCAGTGAGGTTTTCTTTAGATATTCTATTTGGCATGTCCGTAAGCCTAAATTCCTGCTCTCTTACCAACTCCAAGGAAACTAATATTTGATTGGGTCTGAGAGGCTTAGAGACTATTGTAGAGGCAAAGTCTTTCCATTCTTTTGCGAAACTTTGCTCCTTTGATTTCTTGTAGTATCTTTTAAACAGAAATGTGTTTGTACGTATAATTCATTATGTATGAGTTGATAGTTAAGACAAGAAGACTTCTCCTTAGAGAAAAGAGTGTGATTTTATCAAACCTGAAAAGGTGCTATAAATTTTCTCAGGCCCCACATAGGGGGGTTAGCTCATGCTAACTCTGTCCAACTCTGAAAGAGAGCCATGCCAGGGGTACAACCTGGTGTCTGGGTGTGCTAGAATCTGGGAATTAGAGACGGTGGATCAGCACAGACCCATACTTTAAATGAATGCTAGGTCTATGTGAATACTGACCTTGAGGAAATTAATCATTTTCTTTATTTCTTTCTTTGCTATGAGACAGGTTACCAAATGGAGGTAGACTGGTGACAAACAAATTGCTGTGTACATCACTGCCCTTCAAAGTGAGTTGTCTGTGGCTGACATCTGCACAATATCCAGAGTAAAATATCTCTTAACATACTGACAACCTTGTCAAACCTTTGCCCATAATACTCATGCTTTGTGTGGTCAGCTTCTAGCTACTGTTTCACCATTCCCTGAGCAGGCCCCTGCAGCCTAATTTTCTGTACCTCTAACCAAAATGCCTTTTTACTGATTTTAGCTTCTTAAACATGCTGTGTCCTATCAGTCTAACATGACTATTTAGCTATTAGATGGCAAATAGGATTTCTCTTTCATGTCAATAGCAGTTGATTAGTAGTAGCTGCCTGGAACAACATTTTAACAAAAAGTATACAGCTATCTTTGAGCTCCTATGATTGATTGAAAATGCCAGCAGTGGGCACACGGTGGTGAGGTAGTAGCATGTGTACCACTCTTCAATAATTTCTCATGTGACAATCTAAAACAAATGGATAACAAGTGCATATCCTGACAAGTTGTTGGTATATAAGAATCAATTTATCCCCATAGGTTGCCTGTGTAGTAAATCCATCACCAATAATGGATAATACAGCTGTCATGTATTGAGCAAGACCAATGTGCCAGCCACTGTGCTTGGTGACTTACATGCATTATCTTGATAGTTCTATCAACTTTACAAAGTTGGCATTGCTATACACATTTTCCAGATGAGGAAATGGGGCTCAACACATTTGATAGTTTTTCCAAAGCCAGGTGAATAAATGATTAGCAGAAGCACAATTCAAGCTCTAACCCACTATGTTCTAAAATGTAACAGAAGAAGAACAAGAATCCTAAGCATTTGTGGTCCCACTGCATCCCTAAAGGAGAATTTTTATTTTGTAAGAGGCAAGGCGGAGCCAAGTGAAGAGACTTGAGCTCAGCATATGAACTCAGATCCAAAATAGTTGAGAGTCATATATAAAATTTAAATCAATCTTAAAACATTTATAAGAGTTAGAATTATAATTATGATTTATGACTCAGTAATAGATCAGCTAAAATAAGCAAGTTTTATACTAGGATTTCAAAGATAAGAATATTGGTACTTACAACTTTTGCTACTAGATGGTAAATGTCATGAGGCCAAGAGTCATATTTTCAATTTTTTACCTCTTTATCACAGTTAAGATCAAGCATAATTCCTTAAAATCCCCACATGAATGCTGTTACTTAAGTTTGCATTTATCTAAGACAAAAAGAAGGAATAATAATAAAAAAACATGTTAACAGAATGTTTATTTATCTTAATTCTAAGTATAAACATGGGGAATAGAATAAGTAATTTGTAATCAAGATAAGAAAGCAAAAAGATAGCTTCCAAATTCTGATTCTTCACCATTAAAAAGTCACCTTGTGTTGATAAGTCCCTATCCTCTGATAAAGAAAAGGGCCTTAATGATAGTTTCTAAATACACAGCCTGGTAACATAAATCTGTGGCAGAGAATTAGAAACTCTATGGCTAGAGCCATAATATTTTCTAATATTTAGTATTCACTAGATGTTAGCAAAGACAAGAACTGCATGCTAAGAGTTAGTAATTCAAGCAGAAAGAGCAATGATATCCTACAAGTTGTGGGACAATGTAATGCTGCAGCATCTCATAATAGTAGCTAACATAATTATTTATGTTAAATAACCACAAAGTGATTATTGCCAACATAATGATTAAGGTTTATGGTGCAATGTAGAAGGCCAAACTTGTTTGAGATTTAATCAACGCAGAGTAATTGCATTAAATCTGAATTAAGTTCACATTGGAGACGTGATAATATCAAGCAGAGCATCTCATTCCTTTTCTAATATTTAGAACACATCCATGATCACATAAATCGATGTAGTTCAGTTCAGGTTCACTGAATAAGCAGTTTTCTAATATAGACTATAGGCAGTTTATCTCCATCAGCAATGACACATGGAGTTTGCCAATAAGTCAAGAGATACATCTTGGGAATTTACTAAAATAATGCATTTTTTCTATACCTTTTATTCAAGATGTATTAAAGTTGCTTTTAGAATTTGTAGGTGTTATTTTGTTACTTAGGCTAATGAATTTCAAATTTCAGCACCAAAGGATACCTATGACATAATAGAAATACACTTTCCCCTAGATATTGGCATACAAAATCTACCAAAACTTTAAGTTTACTCTAACAGCTGCTATTTTATCTTTAAAATTATTGTAAAGTTTTTATTCTTTTTCAGGATATATCAGACTGGTTTTTTTTTTTATTTAAAGCATTTTAAATGACTTACTATCAAAGGAAATAATTGTACAATGTTTATCCCTGGATTATGCAGATTTCCAGTGTGAGAGGCCCAGCTTCAGAAACTTCACTTAAGTAAAAAGATTAGAAAATAAATATTTACACATTAGAAAGTGGGTCATGCTAAACTCACTTAACTAGTTTTCCTGAATAGGCAAGATTGACCTCCCTTGAAAGGTCAACTGATCTCTTGAAGAAGGTTAACAAAAGCTAAAATGGATCTTAGCAGTTCAGATTTCCTCATGAATAGTTCAAACAAGCCTTTAATAAAAGCTTGCTTGAACTCACTTATGCTTTCAGTTTTTATACTTCAAGTGTCAGTGAGTCCAGACATTTATTCTTTCTACGTTAAATGATAACCCTAACATAGGAAATGTTTTTCCTAAAGAGTAAGTTGAATTTTAGTCTTATAAGATGTTTCACATACACAAAAAGGACTAAAGAACTCGATATCCAAACACATTTTTGGAAACTAAGAATACCACGTATTTATTGTTGATTTAAAATAGATACCAGGATGTTGAACTATCTGAGAAGTCCTGTAGAAACCTAAACAATGCTCAGTTCTTATTTCTAAAAGTTCATGATTAGCCTCTACTGTAACTAGTGCTCCATGGGAACACGTTATAAAAAGCATAAACTTATTTATCTCTTATGCTTATGTTACAATCCAAATCAGCATTTGTTTTTCCAAACTAAAATAAATAAATAAACAAACAAATATGTAAATAAATAAGTTTCCTTTGGTTGTTTCTTCAGTCTTCTGTTGTTAAACTTAGGAGTGCTAAATCTCACTACCTCAATCAGCTGTATTTTGAGTTTTGGCAAGAAGATCTGCACAGAAGCATTTCTGTTTGGTTTATGATAACTTTTCTAATGATGCCCATTCATTTTTCTTTATAGAAACACACTGTGTTCATATTATTATTTTCATGGTTTAATTGCTTCAATAGTGGAGGTTTAGAACTCATCATGTTTACTAGTGTTCTAGTTATTATTTTTCTTTCAGTTATCTTAAGTAGATCACTTTTGTGCCCACCAGCTACTTTTGGGTTCATAAGCAAATACTTTGGAAACCTTCCTGAAGGCACTATCAGTCAACTTGGAAATTTCATTCACTCTTATCATAGCCTGTTAGGAGATTTGCATTTGCTTCTATCCATTCATTGAATCCAGCAGTATTTTTTTTTAATTTCCCTTTCCCAAGGTGTACCTATTCATCTTTAACCCTTATTACCTATCTCTCATCTTTCTCCTCTCCAAGATAAAACAGTAAAATAGCACATAACATTTAGTTAACCTATTACACTTTACAGAGGTCTTTTAAGCACATTATATCATTACAGTTCTGACACTGACTACTGAAATAGCTGCAGGAAGACTGCGGAGCCCAGAGGAGAAATTGTATTGTAAAGGAATAGAAACCCAGAGAAAATGCAAATAAAACAAACTGGAACATGAAATGGAAACCTGAGGGAAATGGGGTGGAATATGGCAAAGGGCAATGATACATTTCAAAACAAATAGACTCTAGGAGAGTATATGAAGAAAAAAATCATAACGAAAGTGAATAGGATGGAGAGAGGCATAGGGGAGTTGATTGTTAACCCTCAAATTTAGCAATAACAGAAGAGTGAAATGCAACCCAGAGAGCTGGGAAATACTGGAGGAAGAAACAGAATTGCAACATGGGAAGTCTAACTTCATAATTCAGCAACAGTTTTATTACTTTCGTATATATTTTGTCTAATAAAAATAATTCAACATGAACTAGGGATAAATAAGTAGTTGAAAATAAATTTCCTGGAAATTATTTAGCCTATTTAGGTTTTTTATGAAGCTATTTTATTGGGTTTGTAGGTATATTGGCAAGGAAGGGACACTCAACTCGATGATGTGTGACCTAGGAGACTCATGTTTAAAATAGATGCTTTAGAGGGCAATGGTAATGTCGGTGGTATGTATTATGTTTTTTGAGTACCCAATAAATAATATAAATTCAGTAAATATTCAATATTGAAGAAAATGATGATAAAGATCTTGCTTCTCTCTGTAATGTGTTCTTAAAACAAGTCAATCTGCCTCATGGTTGTGTTCCAAGAATTTATAACACACTTAGAATTCCTTACAAGATGAATGATGCCATAATATAGGGAATACTGAAAAAACAAAAGTGTGAGTTGCATAAAGACTGAGATTTGAATCTGCTCTCGGTGGGGGTGGGGAATGGCAGAATACTAGAGGGCAGAGCAAGGGGGAAAACCCACCTTCACTTAACAAATAAAGTGTAATTGAGTGGGGCACAATATTTGGAGAGTAGGTAGAAGGCAATTCAGATACAAATAAAGAGGATAGTAAGACGCTAGCAAAGTGTCTATCACCCCGCTCCAGGCACTACACCAGTTCCTTTTTATCAGAGCTCTTAATTTTCTCATCCTCCTGTGGTTAAGTGCCATTTAGGAAGGTATTATTACTCCCATTTTTTTCAGGTAAGAAATTCCAGACTCAGAGAAGTTCCCCAATAATTACACAGTGAGTATATTCAAGTTTGCTTCTGCTTGTGGGGTTAAAATTCCTCCCCTATCCCACCTACTCCCATCATGAAATCTCAATTCAAAATTCTTTTTTAGTTCCTGAGGAGTGTAGGTAGAAGGTTTGTCTCAAGTGCAGAAAATATTCTCATTGACAAAAATAAGAGAGTTGCTAGGACTATGAGTGCTATTTCATGGAAAGGAACATCATTATAGTAGTTATCATTCCTTAAGAGGCTCACCTTTAAAATCAGATAAACCCTGCTCAATGTATGTCTT
This sequence comes from Antrozous pallidus, assembly GCA_027563665.1. Lineage (NCBI taxonomy): Eukaryota > Metazoa > Chordata > Mammalia > Chiroptera > Vespertilionidae > Antrozous > Antrozous pallidus. Next base: position 65,094,947 of record CM050514.1, on the reverse strand, counting down.
CGAGGACATCTGCAACTTTAAAATTTCTGTTTCCACATGTGTAGAATAGAGATAATAGCAATAATAAGGATAATTCCATAACTCCAGGACTAAAATGGTTAAAACAGTAACAAACATGGAATGCTAAGTACAGCACCCACCTGACCTAGTAAATTATTCAATAAACTAGAGGCCCAGTGCATGAAATTTGTGAAGTGGGCGGGTGGGTGGTTCCCTCAGCCTGGCCTGCACACTCTCATATTCCAGGAGCCCTCATGGGATGTCCAACTGACATACTTAGTGCTGCTGTAGAGGCAGGAGAAGTTCCCTTGCCAGGTGTGAGCCTGGCTTCTGGCTGAGCTGTGCTCCCCCTGTGGGAGCGCACTGACCACTGCGGGGCAGTTTCTACATTGAGCAGGATCAGGCTGAAACCGGCTCTCTGACATCCCCCAAGGGACCCCAGATTGTGAGAAAGAGGGCACAGGATGGACCAAGGGACCCCATAGTGCACAATCAAGATCAGGGAGGAACTCAGGAGGTTGGTCAGCTGGTGAGGGAGCATGGCAGGGCTCCAGGACATGTCCAGTCCATCTCATTCAGTCCCGATCTGTCAGACCCCAGTATCAAGCTAACCTGTCCTCTGGCAGTCAGTGCACATCATAGCGAGCAGTTCAGCAGCTTTAGAATATCATTGGCATATTACACTTTGATTGGTTGAATGGATGACCAGACTACTGGACACTAAGTATATTAGGCTTTTATTATATAGGATACCAACTTTCTTCTTGTTGCTCTCCATGTTTCTACTGTGATTCATGTTACCACATTTGGGTTATCTATGACACTTCCAAACTTTTCCCCTACCCAATATGCTTCTATCATAGAGCTAATCGAAGGAAAGAAGAAACTTAGAATTAGAGGAGCTATTCACTTGCACAGTTAGGATACCAAGTTGGTCAATGAGTGCAATAATTTTGGATTCAAGACATTTTTATCACTCTCTTGAAGTCTTTCCATATTTAGTTTTTATAGTATTGCCTGTATATCTGTCTTCAAAAAGAGGTTTGTTTTATGTGCAGGCACATATGTATATGTGTATGTTAAATTATAAGCGCTTCATAACTGGAATTTGTTTAACTGTCTGTCCCATATGTATAGTGATTAGAATAGTTATAAATGCATATAAATACTCAATAAAATGTCAGTAATTGATTTTGTTTAATCAATTATAAGCAAACTTCTTTATTGTGTGATTTATGTCCCTATTTTCTCTACAGAGAAAAATAAAATAGGGTGAAAACCATACACATTCTCACATTAGTCACAATGAATACACCTTCACATTTGCCTTCATCTTTCTCCTATTTCCTCTCTCTTTGCTTTTTCTTTTTTTTGTGTGTGTGTTATGAAAGTTGTATTTATAGCCAAGGCAGGGCTGAGTAAGATGCGTGATTATGGCTGATTTTATCACAGCTGTATTACTTAGCTGCAAGGTGAAGCGCCGTGGTAAAATGGATCATGAATCCCTGAAATTGACTATCCGTCACCTTTATAATCCTGATGGAAAGGCAGGTCAGATCAGGCCTGACAACTTCCCATGCAAATGAGAGCACCAAAGCAATGTCCCTGACTCAATTTGTCTGAAAAAGTAACTACTGAACAATAATATAAAGATGAAAAGGAAGCCACTATTGAAATTGGGAGCATTGTGCAGAATTTTCCCCCAATACATGGACTGGAGAAAAATCTTCTGAGTTATAAAAGTGAAGAAAATTCAAGTATATAAGGCACATACATTTAGAATGGCCTCACGCATTATTAATTACTGCATTTTCAATTCCAGCCCTAAACTCAAAAGTTCTATGAAATTTTTGAGTTGAATATATCTTTCATGTTTCTAGTTTCACATCCCCTGACACATAATCAGGAGCTCGATAAGTATTTGTTAAATAAATGCATGACTGAGTAAATCAATGAATGGATATTTCACTGTCATCTAGTTTTGCTATATCTTTATAGCGATGAGTATCTCATTGCTTTATAAAAATTCCATTATTGAGGGGTGTTTAATTATTCATATATATTTTTCTTCATAATGAACTAAAATTGCCTTAGTTGTAACTTTCATTAGGAATAATCATGACTAGGAATCAATAGTTTTGACTTGATTATCTCTTCTGTATGCCAACTTATTACATTTCTTACTATGGAATTCTCAGGTTTTAAATTCTTTCTGTCTACACTTCATGGTATGCATCCATCAAAAGTTTGGGAAAAATATCAGTAGGGAAATGCAGTCTTATATCTATTGATTGAAATGGGCCCTAGTTAGGGGAGGGCCTCTCTGGACCATCTAATACCAGGAATGTTATGTTCTTTCTTCAGTTGTATGGTATTGCATTGTTCCTCTTCTTTTAGCTGAAATTATGGGAATGTACTACATTTCTACTTTAATATTTTCTGGAAATTCAGTCCATCATTGAGTGGCAGGGCTGGATTTCAACAATGAACAGACTCTCTCAAAGTGCCCCAATTATTACATATATATTTCTGACTTTTTCTGCCTTTCTCTTGGAACTTTTATAGAGATTAGTCCTCATCATGCAAGCTTTGTTTGTACCTACCTGCTATTCTAAGTCCAAGATATTCCTCTGAAGGGAATGCACGGGCTTTTGAGCCAATAAAAAAAAATGCTGTAGGACTCAATCTCATCTCATTTGTAATCTGGTTTCATTTCTTTATAAGGAAAAATATAGAACTCCATTATGTGATTAGACCACCACTTAGACTATAATCTATTCAAACAATGATGCAACAATAAGCCCCATGATCCCAAAGGCACCTCTTATTCCTTTATTCTTCCTCATGAGAAGATGGTTTGGTTATATTCTATATTGTGTGTCTATCTGTGTGTGTGTGTGTGTGTGTGTATGTGTGTGTGTAGGATTAGCTGTCTTTGCAATTCATTTGTTCCTTGCTAATGAAACCTCTGTTTCGCTAACAAAGCAGAAAATAAAAAAGGTAAATAGCACTCCCTAGAAACAATTTGTTTCTTGTTACATGCTCTCTTGTTAAACACCATCTGAGGGACTTTTTGCAAAGCAAGGACAGGAAAAGGCTGCAAACACAATTAGCTGAAACAAAAAGACATAATTACAGTCACAATGCAGTCAAATGGATATTAAGACAGATATGCCTATGGGCCAGGAAGAAAACAAAGCATTGCTGTCAGGGATATCACAGGAAAGTTGATATATAAGGGCTCATATTGATGCTGATTACCAGGAAAGATTGTGTACTGATTTCACTAAAGATCATAGGAAGAGCTGTCACTCCTGACCCTCACATGCAACCACCTGAGGTCAAACCAACCCTGCATAATATTCATTAGGAAGAAATATTGTAATTGTTTTTAAAAGGTATGAAACATTTTTACTGAAAACTACAACATGCAAGACAATGCTCTGAAATTCTAATGAATATGTTAGGAAAGCAATGCACTGAAAAAATGAATCTGAAAAAGTAGTTATGGCAGACATGAAAACAAACAATGCATTCCTTAAATTTTAATAAAATCTGATAGTGATTCATCATGTTTGGCTGAACACAATTCATAAATTTTCTTGAAAATAATTGAAGCAAAACAGAATTACCTTAAACACGGAAGAAAGGTGAAAGGACAATATGGATGCACACTCATTGTGCAATGTTTCCTCATTAGTCACATGACAGAATGAAGTCTTTTAATGTTTGGAAAAGACTGATATTCTATTAATCTTGAAATGCTGTATTATGGCACCATTTTAAGAGCTAACGTGAACTATACCATCTGTCCATGTTTGGAACCATGACTGAGTTATAATCTCTTAAATCACAGTGTCGAATTCAATGGTAATAAAAAACTTAACTCTGCCTAGTGGCATTGGAACACTACTTACTATTAGCTTAGTAAGGGAGGAGGTTTGTAGTTTTAAGAGGACTCAGAAAAAAAGTATTATTCATTTTGTTTCTACTTCAATATACAGCCCTGTAATTGGAATCCATCCAATTAAAGTTTTGATCTCTTCAGAGAAAGCAAAATTATCTTTTTCTCTAAGTTTCCACAGGGCCTGACAAATAATATGGAGTTCCAGAAGTCAAATAATTTGAGAAAAATATGCATGGTTACTCACAGCCCCAAATCACACAATTTTCCATAAAATTAAAAAAAATTGAAGATAGGAGAAGTGGATTTTTCAGTCTTTCCTAAGGCTGAATATCCTGAACACAGGGCAATGGTTTTTAAAGTCATCTAGACTATAGAAGAATCACACTCTAGTATTAAATTTTCTATCAGCATCCTAAAGAATGGTATCTTTTAGCATTCTGTTCTTGGGACACTCTCACCCCAAAAATATCTGTATATCCTTTCTTCCAGGATTACCTGCCACAGCTATGATAGAGCCCACTGAAAAACTTTACAATGCAATAAGGAGATTTATGTGAAAATCTTTGTCCTGAAGCTCTATAATGCACATAATAAAGAGCTTTTGCCAAAGATCTACTTCTACATCCTCCTGGTGGATGAAAATTGTAAATCCTATATAATAAAGAACTAATATGCAAATGGTATCATGCCCTTACACCCTCACTCCCTCTCTCCTGGGCCAGGGGACCTGAGGCCACACTCCCCTCCCTGGTCCCAGGGCTGGAGGACCTGAGAAAATGCCCCCAATCCCAGTGCCAGGTTAGGGGATCTGAGGCCGCACCCCCTGCCTGGTGGGTCTTGATGGGAACCTGAGGCCATATCTCCTTAATCACCCTCCCCGGGCTGGGGGTCCTGAGGCCATATCCCCTTATCCCTCCCCCCTCTGGCACTGGGCCAAGAAATCTGAGGCTGTGCCTAGGGACCTGAGGCTGCACCCCTGCCCTGTGGGGCTTGATGGGGATGGGGCCAGCTTGATCTAGGTCTTGCAAGATTTCAAGGTGTGTGTGGGTAGGCAGGGTCTTGACTCTGGGTCCCCTGGCACGCCCTAGACTCTGACAGGAGGGAGATTTCCATATACATATTACTATGTGTTTTCATCTCTGACACTTCTATTATAGAGAAAGGGCAAGTAGCAATATTAAAATATTTCCTCTAATTAATTTCCTTTTAATGTGCATGAATTTTGTACACTGGGACACTAGTCTTAAAAATAATAAAGAAAAGAACAGGCTTCTTTACCTCTTGTTATTTGTGTCACCATCACATGATGAATGACTGACATTTTAATTGAGAACTGAGAAATGTTAAAAGGACATAATATAGAGAATCTGGATTTTTGGTAAGGATTCTGGCAGAGAAAGCATGATTTTAGAGCTATTAATTTTAGAGGCAACTTCCTGATATCACAACTTTTTGATCAAAGCAGGCTGGGGATAGTTCTGGTCCTAGCAGCTGTGATAACAGCTTTCTCATTGGGTGGGTAGTTTCCTGATTCTGCAGCCTTCTAGAATCTAGATCATGGCAATGATAGCAATTCACTTGGAGATCTAGTACTATGGTATGACTTTTGAAGTCATTCTTGAGAGTGTGACCCAGAATTTGTTTCTTCAGGGTTCTCAATAATTCTAAGCTATCTCTATCTTCTAATAAATTTGTTTATACTTTAAAAAAGTAGACATAATTCTATTACATATAAATAAATGTGCTTATCACAACATATAGTCTATTTTTCTTATTTGTATAGGTGGGGGGTACTCTATCTTCTCAAATATGTCTTTGGAGATATGCATCTCTTTAAATAAGATAATGTTTCCTGCAAGATTCTGTCTTTTCTCCAATCGCTTCTTTGATAACCTCTTTGCTATTTTAGATACTTGTAATGGACTCTTAATTTTGTATAGTCTTAACATGAAAACATATGTACAAAGATTATAATTATTGCTGTAATTGTATTTTTGGAATTTCAGAAATCTAACGCTGACTCAGAAGTGATAAACTGACCTCTGCTTAAATTCATTATTTGGAAAATAATATTTTACACAGAAGAGTAATTATCATGGAAATTGTTCTAAAGTGCAATCAAGAATATTATTGATTATATACTTATCCAAATGCATTTCTGATAATCTTTAAAAAGATTTCCTAATGACAGAGAAAATAGCATCCACGTATTATATACTAAGAATCAACTGCTTTACTACATTCAAGAGAGATTCTCAATAACTTTAACTACTGTGTTCAGACTGTTCAGATTCATTGAAGATTTATTGAACTCTCTGCTTCACTTTTTCATCAGGGTTATGGTCATGTATAGTTTCATGCATTAAATTTGTCCATATAAGCTTAGCATAGCATTTGTGGAAAGGGCTTAGAAAAGATCACATCCTGAAATATCTACCCCTTTAAACTTGATATTCAGTGACTTTTGAAATGGTTTCCTCATTTCCACATATCAATGGATTTACTGACATTTTAAATTCTGGCAATCAATAATTGGCCCAAGAACCAACCTGGTGCCTGATATCACTGACTTTTTTGGATTTAAGGAAACATAAAATATTAAGTAATGTCTTTCTCTATAAGTAAATATTTAGATAGCTAGAGATAGAGAAAGTGGTAGATATATGGCTGTGTGTATTATTTGATAATTATATTTCTTATGTAGTTTTGTTCTCCTTTTACAAACCATAATAACATGCCTATACTTGTTTACTTCCAACACTTATAATCAGTAAGAATGAGCATGGAAGATGAGAGGTGACCTTATTCCACATCATAAAATACTACTTTCAACAATAATTGAAACCTTTGCTGTCTATGACCCATATTGATGTTTTGTTTTACCATAAGCTATTTGGTCTATGTTAAGTTTGGCAAAGTCATTTCATTGAAGAGAAAACACATAACTTCATAAATTAACAGCATTAACAAGAATCCTATCTAATAAAAGAGTAACATGCAAATTGACTGTACCTCTGCTACGCTACCAGCCAATCAGGGCAGGGGCAGGGCAAGGGGCAGGGATGGGCGTGGCCAGCACACAGGGGCCAAGACCAGCAGGGGCATGGCCACAGTGCAGTGAAAGCAACCTCCATGCTATAAGCTCTCTCCACATGGTACTTAAAGGCTGGCCATCTCTACACTTATGGTGACTGAATCACATGCAAATGAGTGCCCAGGGTCCCTGCATGCCCCCCAGCCCAGCACCCATGATGGGACTGGGGGTGGCTGCTGTCAGTTTCTGGGGTGTGCGGAGACCCCGGTGGCCACCACCGGGTGGAGAAAATTCACAGTGCTCTTGGTTTGTGCAGGGTATTGGGAGCACCAGGAATTCTGGGAAATGTAGTTTTGAACTCTGTGGTGAACATGTTGGGGCTGTGACCTGGGTTTAGGCAAAACTTCAACTAAAGCTGTGAACTCTCTGTAGGAGAGAGTTTGAAGTACTGAGCGTGGAATGCAGAAGCGGTCAGGGGACGGCAGTGGTAGTGCCACCCTGTGGCCCCCTGGCCGCTTGAGCGCAGAAGTGGGGAGGGGCAGAGGCGGTACTCTTTTTTCCCTTAGTTCACAGCTTATTTGACTTTATGCCTAAACCCAGGTCACAGCCCCAACATGTTCACCACAGAACTCAGATTATTGGTCAATTCAGTGAAAATGGGACACAAAAACTCACTAAGAAACAACAGCTCCCTGCATCTGTTCACTCATATCCTATCTGACCCAGAAATGCAGAAAATTACTTTAGACACATTACAGGATCAAAGCCTTTGTGTCCAGGAGAAGCTTAAAAGGACACAGACTTTTCCATTTGCTCTGCTCTTCCCTCCACAGGATTATCTTCTGACACAGCGAGTTCAGAGTTCTCTGGTGATTGCAAGGACCTAGGTCCTCATTGCCTCCTCCCCAACCCTCTGCTGCTCCTTGAAATAATCGATCATCCCTCTTTTGGGGGAAAGGAAGGGACACATTAAAGAAGTCTTCTCTAAAGGGATGCTTATGAAAAAAATGTAGAAAGGACTACAAGAGAAGAGTGTTTTCTTTAGTAGACAAAGCAGCTCTATTAGGCAACAGGTTTGGGAGCCCTGACAGCCTGAGCCCACGCTGGCTACCTACAGGGGCACTTGCACTTCCACCAAGCTTCCCTGCTTTACATTGCAACATGGTCTTCTTGGTGAACCCAATCCGTAATGAAAAACTCCTGAACTACACTGTGTTTTACAGATGGTTTTTTAAAATTGAGGCTTTAGGCCTTCAGCAGGTTGGGGGTGAGCCATCAGTTGGACATCCTGTAAGGGCTCCCAGTATGTGAGAGGGGTCAGGTTGGGCTGAGGTACCACCCCTCCCCCATGCACGAATTTCATGCACCGGTCCACTAGCTTAATACATAATGGTTGCTCATTATTTATTATTTGAATAACTAAAGGTTAAGCTTCATAACTTTAGAAGTAAAGTCATATTTAATATTGTCTTATTTACCCATATAAGGCTATATCCAAACATAAAAAATAAGTTCTCTTCATCACTATAATAGATCTTATTTATTGCTAATTGTATTTTATGATAAACAATTTAATGACTCACTCCTTGAAAGCAGCTTATGGAATATGTAAAATCAGATAAACACCTTCTTTCAATTTTATTGCAGTTTGGCTTAACATATTTTGATATTTTCATGAGATTTCTTTAACTAGATTTGCTACCCATAAAATCTTAGCATGTAACATTATTAGATCTGTCTCATTTTAATGAATGGTATGGATAAATTTAGTTAAGCTTGTTGCATTAGTTAAGGTGCTAAAAACATAAAAAAACTTAATAGCAGATTAAAGAAAATAAAGACTCTTTAATTGCTTATAGAATACTCCTAAAGTAAGTGACTCAGGTTTGGTTGGAAGATTTGCTCCTTACAATCTTTCAAATATTCAAATTCCTTCCCTGTTGCTACTTTTTCCCTTTGCATCCTATTCTTGCCTATCTAGTTGACACTAAGTCTGGCCACCTCCACATTTTTATCTGTGGGAAGAGGACAGCGAGAACATGGAGAAATGTGGACCGATGTCTCATGGTCCCTTCCACTCATTCTATTGGCAAGGACGTAATCTCTGAAAAGAAGGGATGTGGCAACATCCACATCCAGAATTAGTAGGGAAATAATAGGCTACAAATAATATGTACCCAGCTACAGCTCTATCTCCAAGAAGAAAGGAGAACATGCATTTAAGCAGACAACTAGCAGGCACTGCTACTTTGCCAAGCTTATCAATCAGTTGACTGAGCTCAGCTGGTTCACCTCAATTAGATTATTTTTCTAACTATTAAGGATTCATACTTGGATTGATACCCTAGATTTTTCCACAAATGGCTCTAATGAGGGATATTTAAAGATGCCTCTTCAGTTCTTCTGTTGAGTGGTTGAAAATCTGAACATAGGTAGGCATACCTCAGAGATCATGTGGGATTGGCTCCAGACCGCCACAATAAAGCCAGTATCACAGTAAAGTGACTCATAATCTTTGTTACTGGTGGAGGAGCTTGCCTTTAATTAGTTATAATAATGATAATAATAATAAAATTTTAAAACTTGTGAAGGACAACAAAGCAATATGCAATAAAATGAGGCAAACCTATAGTCCTTATTTCACTGGTTAAGTATGAAAACAAAGCTAAAGATAAAGTAAAGAATTAATCATTTTCTATCACCTTCCTAAAACTCACAACAGGGTCTAGATACACTTGAAATGAATCAGAATATCCCTTTGTGTAAACACATCCAAAGTCTGTCTGGTTATGTCCAACTGGTCTTTTGGCTCTTCAAATCATTTTAAAAAGGTTCTGAGAGATGTGCTTTATGGATCTCTCATTACAGTATTGCAAAATTTTAAATAACAAAGCAACCATAACAAAGCTATTAAAAACAATTAATAATTCACTCAGTTCCTGTTTAACTCACCGTGACTACCCAACTTCACATAAAAAGATCAGGCTTTGGAGGTGAAACAAGGCATTAACAGGTGTTGCAGGATCACTAAGGTGATTTCCTATTAGTCACATGGTAAATGTTCTAGAAACAGCAGCAGGAACGCTGCCACTCATTGCTACCTGTGCATCAAGTCATTATGCTAAATGAAGTTATTATTTTGGTTAAATAAATTCCAAGCCATTATTACAAACACATTAATTAAGGTCAACAGTGTAATGAAACAGGTTTACTGTTAACTTCCCACATGCTGCATAGGTAGAACCTGGAACATTCAACAGTAATAAAGGCCTCAAAATGACAGTGTGAGCATTACAGAGCACTGCACCTGAGATGGGAATGTATTTTCTGTTGGGACAGTGGCAACATCCAGATCCAGAATTAGTAAACTTTTGCCAAATAATTTAGCAGAGTGATTAAGAGAACATAGGCTTTAAAATAAGAACAGTTTATTTATTTATTTGAATATATTTTATTGATTTTTTTTTACAGAGGAAGAGAGAGGGATAGAAAGTCAGAAACATGGGTGAAAGAGAAACATCAATCCGCTGCCTCTTGCACACCCTATACTAGGGATGTGCCTGCAACCAAGTTTCATGTCCTTGACTGGAATCCAACCCAGGACCTTTCAGTCCGCAGGTCAATGCTCTATCCAATGAGCCAAACCGGTTTTGGCAAGAATGGTTTAGTTTTGACTAGAAGATATGTTATTTATTTCTGTATGACCTTGAGCAGCATTACTTAGCATTTCTAAACCTTAGTGTCAATATCTGCAAAATGAGGGTATTCATTATTGTTTCTTTATACTACTTCTAGAGGCCAGATTCATGAAATTCATGTAGGGGGGTTGAGGATGTCCCTCAGCCCAGCCTGCACCCTCTCCAATCTGTGACTACGAGAGGGATGTCTGACTGCCTGTTTGGGATCGGGCCTAAACAGGCAGTAGGACATCCTTCTCACAATCCAGGACTGCTGGCTCCAAACTGCTTACGTACTTGCTTCTCTGATTGCCCCCAACTGCTTCTGCCTGCCAGCCTGATTACACCCTAACCACTACCCTGCCAGCCTCATTGATGTCTAACTGCTCTCCTGCCAGGCTGTTTGCCACCAACTTCTCTCCTCTGCTGGCCTGGTCACCCCTAACTGCCCTCCCCTGCAGTCTCGATCACTTCCAACTATCCTTTCTTGCAGGCCTGGTCCCTCCCAACTGCCCTCCCCTGCTGACCTGATCACCCACAACCTCCCTCCTTTGTAGGCCTGGAACCTCCCAATGGCCCTCCCCTGCTGGCCATCTTGTGGTGGTCATCTTGTGTCCACATGGGGGCAGGATCTTTGACCACATGGGGGCAGCCCTCTTGTGTGTTGGAGTGATGGTTAATCTGTGTATTGCTCTTTTATTAGATAGGATAGAGGCCTGGTGCATAGATGGATGCCAGCTGGTTTGCCCTGAAGTGCGAACCAGATCAGGGTAGGGGTTCCCTTTGGGGGTGGTGCAACCTGGGTGAGGGGCCTATGGTGGTTTGCAGGCCGGCCATACCCCCAGTGACCCAAGTGGAGGCCTTGGGATCTGGGATTAATTTACGTCCTACAATTGAAACTTTGTAGCCTGGAGTGGAGCCAAGACTTCTGCTCACTCTGTGGCGACAGCCTTTTCTGTTTGGGTTTATTTAAATTCTATAATTGAAACTTTGTAGCCTAGAGTGGAGGCCTAGAGGCTAAGGCTGCAAAAGCTTGGCTTCCTCCATCGCCCAGGTAACCCTAGCCTCTGCTCCCTCCAGCTCCTTGGCTGCCACCATTTCTGTTGGGATATATCTTCTATAATTGAAACTTTGTAGCACTGAGTGGAGGCCTAGGCCGGCATGGGCAGGTGGAAAGCTTGGTTTCCTTCATTGCCAGGGAAACCAAAGTCTCTCTCCTCTTCACAGTGGCTGCAGCTATCTTGGTTGGAGTTTATTTGATCCTGATTGGCTGGTGGGTGTAGCTTATGGGTATATCAGAGGTATGGCCAATTTGCATATTACTCTTTTATTAGATAGGATTGTGAGAATTAAATCAGATCTCCTAGGTAAAGCACTTTGCATGGCTCCTGAAATAATAAAACAATAAGTTTTAACCCTCTTCACTGCTATTATTATCTTCAACATGTTTTCATTGCCTGCCCATTTATATTGCTAAACACTGGACCTTATGTTTGAAATGAAGAATGATATAATTTTATATGTGATTGACAAGCACAAAAAACATGCACCCCCCAAGAGGAAACACATTTTAGCCATTGTATACTAGAATGGGCACATACATTCTTTGAAAAGGGAAATTAAAGTGGCAGATTTACATGAATGACACGTGAGTAAGATGATGTTTTTGAGGAACCAGATTGCTGACTCTATAAACTATTAGAAGAGATATCCCAGACAATGGTGAACAGTTATTCACTTGTAAATATGAGCTGGGGAAATAAATTTTAAACTGCAACTGTTTCATAAACATGGAGAAGAATTTTCTCTATACATCAATAGGTATAATTGGAAATGGAACACAATTTAGATCACACACGTTGAGCATGTTTGAAGAAATCCTCATTGTGAAATACCTTCAAGAAATGACCCGGCTAAGAACTTAAATGAATAAATTAAAATAATTGAGTCTGTTAAATATATACATATACACTCACACACTTCCCCTCTGGGTTTGCTATAAAAGGATCTTAGGGGTTATTACCTTACCATCTTATCAAATATTCCATTAAGACTAACAGCCCTAAAAGAGAACTGCCATTTGCCAAAATTTCCTCTGAGCTCTAGGAATCCTTTTTGTCAGTGTCATGCCTGGACCAGGATTCAATACAGAGAAGAATGAAGTTAGAAACTAGTTAATATATAATTAGCAATAAAATAAGTTGGGGTATTTGAATAATACATCACATGGTTTCATGAGAAGAATACCAAGAAAATGGAGAAGACCTGGGCCAAAGATAAATCATGTATAAGTAGTAAGAAAGAAATCGAATGAAATGTAGAAAAGATGACAGTGAGTACTCATATCTTCTATTTGTATCTACCTTTTCTTTAAAGTAGTCCTTGTTAATATTTATAGCATCTGTGAGAGAAGCCTGGAATAAGTATCCAAATGCTTATTAAAAAAGATAGAATGATGATGTGCATAGGGCTTCTCTAATGAGTCTGGAGCTGAGCAGGGACTTGTTCTCACTGCTATCTTACCACTCAGGCACACTGCTTCTGGATGCTCATGAGGGAAACACAAATGAACACAAATTAAGTTCCCCACAAGCAACCTCACCTATGTTCCTTCTTATCTTGTAATCCTGAAGTGATAGCAAAATTGAGAGGTCCCTATTCACCATATCTCCTTTATAGTGGAGATCCTACTGTCACCACAATGGACATTATTCCAAGTCTTTGCTGGGAGGATCAGTATCCATATTACCTGAGAGTTCTTAGAAATGTAGAATCTTAGGTCCCATCTTAGACATTCTGAATCAGAATTAGCATTTTTCCCAGCTGGCGTGGCACATTTTAACAAAATTTCCAGGTGTTTTCTGAGCTCTAAATCACTCACAGACAGTTTTCCTTTGGGTATGTTATTTAGAGCACCTCAATTAATGCTTGCCCATTTTCATTTACATTTACTCACATCGACACCAAGTAGAGAAGACTATATATTTTGATTTTTTGTTTGTTTTTCTGAGATGCTGAATGGCTCAACAACAGTCACTTGATCTGCCAGTAGCAGAGCTTCACAGCAGTTTTTCCACCAATGCTTAGAGAGGTGTGACCCAGTGTTATTCTTCATGCTCCATTGTGCTCTTATCTCTGAGGTTTCCCCACTTGCAGAGATTCTGAAAGGCAGAGTTGGAGAAGGCACATTGGATCTGCATCCCCACTCACAGCAAGGAGAGCAAACTTGGAAAGTATTTATTTTTTTAAAGAAGGAGAATAAACTTAGTAATTGTGCTTGACCAGGTAATAGGTGAGATACTTTAAAAGGTACATTTATGAAATAAATTGAGGAATGGCCTGGCCTGAGCATTTTTCACTTCCCTCTATGAAGAGGAGGGATACAAAGTTGTTATCTCTGGAAATGTTGAGTGGTCTGGAAAATTTATCACACTCTTTTGGAAAATTGAAAGCTGACCATAAGGAAAATTCCAATGATACACATATATTACATAAGTTTGGTTCTTGAGTGATTCTGCTTTCAAAGTGTTTACTACCAAATTTGAAACAAGAACAGCATAGCATGCATGGAAAAAACACTGTATATTGAGAGAATCACAAATATTATACAGTAAAAGTTTAAATATAACTGCTGTTTGAATAAACTCTCTATAAATTATTCCATAAATCCTCCTATATGTCGATGTGGCTCATTTTAGTTTGTCATCTGGACACAGAAAGTAATGGTCTCTTAGCTTGAGGACAAAAAAGATTAAGCTTAGTAATTTTAAAAATATATTGAACAATTGCTATGAGTTAGTTTGTGCTTCTACAAGTGGATGAGGGATTAAAAAAAACAAGCAAACCAAAAAACACACAAAAAAGTCAAACCTGAAATTATATAACAAGAGTTATATGTATTTAACAGTACAATGATTGTGTACACATAATACAATGCCTTGCCATTGATACAAAAAAAGGACTGAACAATGAGAGAGAGGGATTATTTAGGGAAATATTTTTTTGTAATTGCTGTTAGGGCAGTCTGAACTCTAACTTGTATGGGCAGAATAGTGGCCTTCTAAAGATATCCATATCACTAGAGCCTTTGAATATGTTATTTTACATAGCAAAAGAGATTTTGCATATAATTAAGTTTTAGGTGTTGAGATGGGAAGATTGTTTTGGATGACCTAGGTAGAGTGGGCCTAATGTAATCATAGGGACCTTAGAAGTGAAAGACAGAGGCAGAAGAGAGAAATAGAAGGCTATTTAGGGAAGAGGAGGTCAGAATGCTATAAAGTGAGAAAACCTTCTGTCTATTATGGCTGGATCTGAAAATGGAGGAATGGGACCATAATCCGGAAAGGCAAAGAATTGGATTTTTCCCTAGAACATCAAGGAAGAAATGCAATCCTGCCTACATCTTTATTTTCACTTAAGATCAGACTTCTGACGTATTTTATGATAATACATTTGTGCTGTGTAAGCCCCTAAATTAGATAACTTGTTACAGCAGCAATAGAAAACTAATACTAAAACTAGGTGTACCAGTTAATAATGTATATTTTTTCAATAGATGGAGTTACACATGTTAATATGATGTGATTTGATATGTATGCTATTTTGTTGTATTGACAGCAAGCTTCAAAACTTCATATGTCAAATTTACTAAGGGTGTTAACAGATATTTTTATGCTTAAAAATGTCGAATTTCATGCCAAAAGAAGAGCATATGCGGGATGTTTTAATTGTTTACTTTATTTTGAAGAAAAAGTTATCATATACTTCAGGAAGCTTATGGTGAATGTCTCCATCTCAAGATACTTGAGAACACAGGTTTAAATCCTTTAAAAGTGATGATTTCTATGTGAAAGACAAAGAATATCCATATCCAGGTCAACCAAAAAAGTTTGAAGACCAACAATTATAAGTATTATTGGATGAAGATGCATGTCAAACTCAAAAACAACTTGCAGAAAGATTAAACGTTGCTCAGCAAACAATTTCTGATCATTTACAAGCAGTGCAAAAGATTTTAAAGGAAGGAAAATGGGTGCCAGATCAATGGAACAAAAGACAAATGGGAAACCGAAAAGTCATCAGTAAAATGTTGCTTCAACAGTATAAAAGAAAATCTTGTTGCATTGAATTGTGACTGGCAATGAAAAGTGAATTTATTTTGAGAATCCCAAAGGCACAAAATCATGGGTTGATCTAGGTCAACTATCAACATGGACTGCATGGCCAAATTGCTTCGGAAAGAAGACAATGTTGTGCATTTGGGGGATCAGGAAGCTGTGGTGTATTATGAGCTTCTAAAACCAGTTGAAACTATTAATATTTATTGCTACCGACAACAAATAATCAATTTGAACTATGCTTTGATTGTGAAATGGCCAGAATGTGCCAGAAGACATGACAAAGTAATTTTGCTTCATGATGACGCACCATCACACACTTTGAAACCAGTTAAAGACACATTAAGAAATTTGGCTGGGAAGTATTAACCCACCCACTGTATTTATGCACCAGACCTTGCTCCTTCAGATTACCACTTGTTCTGATCAATAGCACATGCATTTCTGAGCAGCACTTCAAAACATCTGAAGAAGTGGAAAATTGGGTCTCTGAATGGTTTGCCTGAAAACAAGAAAAGTTCTATTGGGATGGTATCCACAAATTACAAGATGGGGAAATGTGTAGCTAACAATGGACATTACTTTGAATAAAGCACCTTTGATGTTTCTCTTGACATTATCATGTTTTCTTTGATTATAAAACATGCCATTATTAACTGGTATATCTAGTACACTTGTTTAGTCTATTGTACTAGATGTCTATTTCAGTTAAAAAAAAGGATGGTAAATTTATTAATAAATATTCCTCCTGTTTTTACCAAGTGACATCAAAAATTGTCAATAAATAAACAAAAGGACATTTAACTGATTCATAAAAATTTATATCTCTTTAATCTGTGTTCAGAATCCACACATCATCACAACAAATGTTGTTATATTTGAATAAATTCAGTCATAAATGTTTATAGAGCCCTGGCTGGTTTGGCTCAGTGGATACAGTGTCCCCCTGAAGTCTGAAGGATACTGGGTTCAATTCTGGTCAACGTCACATGCCAGGGTTGCAGGCTCTATCCCCATTAGGGGGCGTGCAAGAGGCAACTGATCAATGATTCTCATCATTGATGTTTCTATTTCTCTCTCCCTCTCCCTTCCTCTTTGAAATAAATAAAAATATATTTAAAAAATAAAAATTAAATGATGACAGAAAGCAGTTTGAATGAAAATATAACATCAATTACCTATCTACTGTAAAATTACTTTCTAGTCATATAGGATTCTCATGTAGTGACAAGGTTTTTGAGATTATGCCTTGTTTTCCCTCTGGTAGGCTACGGTCAACTACTTTACACTTTGGCAGATACAATCTGGTTTAGATGGATCTGAAATGTATAATTGTTTTAGAGAGAGTGAGTCTCATAGTGTACCTAAGAAATCATCAACACAGCAATTGGCAATAGTGGAGAAAGGAGAGAGTAAGTCCTTAAGGTACTCTGGAGAGGATTTACAATTAGAAGCCAATTTGCAGCGAGAGGAAACCTTTCAAGGAGACATTAAAAATAAAGAAAGGTTTTTGATCTAATTCTGGTCTGGACTCAGGAGGAACTTTGGATGAAGCTCAGGCAACAAGAATGACTACATCCAAGATATATCATTTTATGGCAAATCTTTTTCTCTAAATTATGTACCAAGCACTGCCTTCAATCTACCAGCTTCTGCAAATAAATCAGATACAGAGATAGACATATCAAATTATAGGCCATAATAAAAATATTCTGACCATATCTCATGCAATTTTTGATATGAAAGTAAACTGCCATTTAGCAAACCCCAGCAAGATTTGATCTCAGCATGTTTTGTATGAAGATTCTAGGAAAATCAAGTCTTGTGCTATGAAAAAGATAAACTCGAATTAGAAATTCCATCAATGATTTCAAAAATAGTGTTATTTAATCACAGAAAACTTTGCAAGGAAAAGACATTGGAGATGGGAGATGAAATTCCACATGATACAGAAATTCATTGATGTTATATTTGGCTCAGCCAGTGTCGCTCAGTGAATGAGCATAGATCTATGAACCAGGAGATCACTGTAAGGGCACATGCCCAGGTTGTAGGCTTGATCCCTGGGGGGCTTGCAGGAGGCAGATGAGCAATGATTCTCTTTCATCATTGATGTTTCTATCTCTCCTTCTCTTCCTCTCATTTAATGGAAATCAATTAAAATATTTTTAAAATGTCATAAATGGTATTACAGATTTCAAATTTTATTTAAATAACCTTTAGCCTGACAGTATATTTACTAGTCACTAATATATTAACAGGAAAACTTTAAGAGTGGTGGTAAAATAACATTTATCCAGTCCTGAAATTAAAAAATATTAATAAAAAAGCCTAAATAATAGACGTGATTAAAATTAGAGAATATCTGTTTCATGCAGAATGCCTATAGTCCTCCATAGTGTACATAACAGTCCAAACTCAAAATGTATTGATTCATTTTACAAGAGTAGGATAATTTTTGTCATCTTTTATTAACAAAATTACATTGCTGGAGTAAACAGTAATTTATAAATTGGACAAAAACAGGCTTATAGAAACTGGCTTTGACCAAGAGGAGGACAAAGAAAGTCTTGATTGAAAAGACAGGAGTGGTTTCTTATTAATTATCCTATTTAATAAAAGAATAATATGCAAATTGACCATACCTCCAATCAAGCCATGCCCACAGCCATGCCCATTAGCCAATCAGGAACAAATTATGCAAATAAACCCCAACAGAGATGGCTGCAGCCACTGAGAGCAGGGGTGAAGCTTAGGTTTCCCAGGCAATGGAGGATGCCACGATTTATGCCTGCCCTTGCTAGTCTAGGCCTCCACTCAATGCTACAAAGTTTCAATTATAGAAGATATATCCCAACAGAAATGGCAGCAGCTACAGATCTGGAGAGAGTAGAGGCTAGGGTTGCCCAGACGACGGAGGAATCCAAGCTTCTGAAGCCCTAGTGCCTAGGCCTCCACTCTATGCTACAAAGTTTCAATTATAGAATTTAAATAAATCCAAACAGAAATGGTTGTTGCCACAGAGTGAGCAGAAGGCTTGGCTCTGCTCCAGGATACAAAGTTTCAATTGTAGAACATAAATTAATCCCAGATCCCAGGGCCTCCGATTGGGTTACTGGGGGCGTCACCGGCCTGCAAACCACCATAGGTTCCTCACCCAGGCCATTGCATGCCCCAAGAGAATCTCCACCCTGATCTGGGACACCCTTCAAGACAAATCAGCTGGCCCCCACCTATGCACCAGGTCTCTATCCTATCTAATAAAAGAGTAATACACAAATTGACCATCACTCCAACACAAAAGATGGCTGCCCCCATGTGGACACAAGATGACCACCACAAGATGGCCAGCAGGGGAGGGTTGTTGGGAGGTTCCAGGTCTGCAAGGGAGGACAGTTGTGGGTGATCAGGCCAGCAGCGGAGGGCAGTTGGGAGGGACCAGGCCTGCAAGGGAGGGTAGTTTGGGGTGATTAAGCCTGCAGGGGAGGGCAGTTAGGGGTGACCAGGCTGGCAGAGGAGGGAAGTTTGGGACAAACAGTCTGGCAGGGGAGCAGTTAGACATCAATTAGGCTGGCAGGTTAGTGGTTAGGGAGTGATCAGGCTGGCAGGCAGAAGCAGTTAGGGGCAATCAGGGAGGCAGGAAGGTGAGCATTTTGGAACCAGCAGTCCTGAATTGAGAGATCCCAGATTGGAGAGGGTGCCAGCTGGGTTGAGGGATATACTCCACCCTCTGTGCACAAATTTTTCTCCCATTTCTTAAAAATCATTTGTAGTGACACAGGTGGAAAGATTTTTAAACTATAGATAATTTTTGTCAAAAGTATCTTTGATATGTCAACATAACTTCAAGAATATGTTTGGAATCAAATTACATTGCCTTATTAGGAAGGTAAATTGTGTGTGTGTGTATGTGTGTGTGTGTGTGTGTGTGTGTGTGTGTGTGTGTGTGTTTGTGTGTGTGGTGTGTGTGTTTTCAAATGCACCTGTGTATACATACTTTAAGACTTCTGTTTCTGTTGGTCTCCAAAGATTTGTTAATTACTCTGATATACTATGTAGTTCTGCCTCTTTTACACTGTAGTTTCTTTTGTATCATCTTCAGCATCAACAATGAATATTTCCTGAGTGAATATTATAAACATTCATGATTATTATACTACTAGTAGCCCAATGCATGAAGATTCATGCAAGAACAGGCCTTCCTTCCCCTGGCTACTGGCATGTGGCAGGCTCGCTCCTGTAGCCCATGCAGCAGCAGCGGTGGCAAGCCCTGCATGCTCCAGCACTGCTTCCTCCTTGCCCTCTGCCTCCTGCCTGCCAACCCTGCCTCCACATCCATCACCCCTCACCTCTTGATTTGGCAAATAGGGAGGATGGAGTTCTGATAATTTGCATTACTGTGTAGCCGATTTCTTTCATCTGTTCAAAACAAAGCTGAGCCACCTGCTGCTGCTGTCATGGCTGCCACCATTGCCCCTTGGCTGGCCCAGGCGCTCCTGGGGCATGCTAACTGTGCACCTAGTGAAGTTTTACATCTGTGCATGCCTGTTGGACTGTACCAACATCGGGGCAGGGGTGGGGTAGAGGTAGACACCAGACACTGGGAGCTTCAACTTCAGGCACCAGAGGATTGTCTGTGAGGCCGGGGTCTGGACCATAGGGAGGCTGCAAGTACATGTGGAATATGATAGGGAGGCCCTAAGGAAGTGTGCTGCCCAGAGCCCCAGAGGGCTAGGGGGTGGGGCTGCCCACCACCTTTGTGGAGCTAAATTGCATACTTACTCCTGATTGGCTGTGATTATCATAATGTGATGATCAATTTACATATTTCTCTTTTATTAGTATAGGTTCTAGTCAGAGGACCCAGTTCTAAGTAGTAAATTTTATAACATAAAATATTATACTTTATTAGTTCCTTGGTCCATTAAGATCTGAACTTATCTTTAAGAAGAGCACTAAAAGGTATGTGTAAGCAAATCTACTAACTCTTGTGATTTCAAAATAGATAAAAAGTACAAGCATATTTAGCTTATCCTAAAAAGTTAAAGTTCTAAATAATAGAAATATTTTTAAAGCCTAGGTAATATGTCAAGTCAGTCAGAAATGTCTAATTCTATCAGGATGTACTAACTGATTGACGTCAAGCTGGACCATCAATTTCTCATACATGTAGTGGGTTTGTTAACACATCTCTCATTTGATATTGGTGGAATTAAATGAGAGAACATGAGTAGATTGCAGTCACAGTGTCTTCCAATCTTCTTGTCTTCCTTTGGGAAATATTATGTCATTTATTAATTATTTCTATTAACCTTCTTCTTAAAAAGGTTGGACTATTTTTGTTTGAATTAAAAATTCATATGTTAAACATAATTTCTAATTTAGTATGATATATAAATATATAAAGTTTATTTCATGATTTTAATTTGTCTTATCTTCTAATCCTTATATTTTCAAATTACACTGTAGTAACCATGTTATATTCAGAGGTATATTACTTATTTTCCTTGGTCACTATTATTGGATTTATCAAAAAGTTCTCTGGTTTGTCTTTTTTTTTCTTTTACTATATCATATTTCTTGAAGGGTAGAGGCATGAAATATATGAGGAATTTAAGGGATAAACTCAATGTTTCATAGAAGTTAAGGAGAACTTCATTTTTCCTGATATTGCTTCTTTTTTAATCTATTTTATTAATGGAAATTTAGTCATTAAAATACTAAGTTTCTGCTTCAATACCTGCTATTTAAACTTATCATCAAATTGACAAATCTGAACTTTGCTCTTTTTTCTTTTTGGGCTCTAATTCCATACCATTTAGTCTAATACATACCTGTTCCTGTTTTTTTCCCTTTCCAATGTAGACTTTGCAATCTCTAATATACTGAGAGCAATTTTCTTCAATATTTTCCTGAAGTAGTCCTTCTATGAGTTTGACATGAATGGAATTTAGCATCAGGATTGTTCTGTAATAGGAATTTGCCTAAAGAGTACTTATAAGCTGATGAAGGCACATGGAAAATACATGATGGTGGTGGAGCAGAAGTAGGAAAAGGTAAATGTGGTGGTGGTGGTGGTAACAGTAATGTAGGGTGGTATAAATATTAAAGGTGTAAGGTGGGGAATGGTGATGGACTGAGCTAGGAACTAAATATCAGTACTTCAGTTATTCAGAGAAAAAGAAATTTAAAGCCCAGGACTAACATTTTAATAATTAATGTTATGACAGTGTTATAACTAAAGTGCATACAAAATATAAAGCTGATACCCACAACGACTGATAAGCTATGGTATTCCCATTTTGAGATGAAGAAATGGACAACAGAAGCACTCAACAACACATCCTATGTGACACTAACAGCAGGTGGCCAATGTGGGATGTGAAATAAGAGTATTAGGCATTGTAGAAAGAACCAGCTGTCTAAACAATCCCATGGAACAGGCATTTCCTACTTTACTTGTATTTACTTGTCTTCCATTCTAGGTCACTTAAAGATATTTGTTGTTTTTAAGACCAATTACTTAATTAGAACTGTGATACCACAAGAGTATGTATGTAATAGAACTCTGCTTGGGAGCATCTGTTCCTTTTCCCTGAAAGTCACAGGGTCAAAAGAACATGGTTCTCAGGATGCTTATTTTTTTGCTATTTACTATCATAACTGATCATTGGCCTGACCAATCCTAATATCTTCTCTTTTGAAACTAGTCACATTCATTTGTATTAATATGGTGGGATTGAAAATGAGCTGCTTAGATTTCATATTTCAGAAATGTAGAGTTAACTAATAGTCCTAGCTGCTGTCCTCTGAATGCACTATTACATTTATACCAAGGTCACCCTTTGTTTGGACTGCTTTCCATGAAAGACAGAACATGGTGATTATACTAATTCATGTCCATTTCTGAGAGATGTGGGATTTCACAGATGGGTGACTTTGGACCAGAGTACCCTTTGGTTTGGCAAAACATTATTTTTTAGAACTGCACTAAATTCTGAAATCCTTCCTATCAAATTCTTCCTTCTTTCTCTCTGTTTACAGATGTCAGATCTACATTTTTATTTGAAGGTTTCTCTTGTCTATTCAGGTTTCTTCCCTATATTCTTGGAAGACTTTTCCACAACATATCCCCTTCACATTTAAACCCATTTGCCTGCTTCTTATAGGGCCTAAATTAATACAACTGCTCAAATCTCTCCTTGTTCCTCACAATCTGCCACACTCCTTGATGGTTCTTATACTTGACTTAAACATATTTTAAAATCCTTTCTCTGTCATTATATGATTTTGTGTTATCTTCACTCCAAATGTCCTCAAACTCAATTAATAAAATAGGTCTCTTCACCCTTATATAGGTTCAGGAGCATTTTTTCTCTACTTTCAGTCATTACCAAACTTAAAATAAGTCTATACTTGCTATCTGCCTCCCCATTAATGACCTTTGTTATCTGGCTTCTGTAATATTATTTTTTTGAAATGATGTTTTCTTTAAATTCAACAGATATATTTTCCATTCTTATTTTCTTCAACTTTTACATAATGGACAACTTCCAGCTTAAATTCCTTTATCCCCTGGCTTTGGTAGAATTCTTGATTACTGATTTCTTTCTTTGTTTTTCCTTTCTTTTTTCCTTCCTTCCTTCCTTTCTTCCTTCTTCTTCTTTCTTTCTTTCTTTCTTTCTTTCTTTCTTTTTTACTATCAACTTTATGATTGAACTTTCTGTGAGTTGATGTCCTCCTCTGGAACTCTAAATTTAAATGATACCCCAAGAAACTAATTATCAAGGGAAGTAATATAAGAGATAAAAACAGGGTAATCTTATTCAGTACCATGGCTTTAATTACCACCCATCTTAGATAATTATCAACTCACAATCTCTGGCTTATATCTCTTTCTGGATTGCTAGTTATATATTTCAATTATTCCTGTTGAATATGTGTGGCATATAAAGTGGCACAAACTCATTTAATACCAAACTGAAGTTGCAGGCTGGTCCCGCCCCCTGGCAACATACTTT
Source organism: Antrozous pallidus (assembly GCA_027563665.1). Lineage (NCBI taxonomy): Eukaryota > Metazoa > Chordata > Mammalia > Chiroptera > Vespertilionidae > Antrozous > Antrozous pallidus. The sequence continues at coordinate 65,071,188 of CM050514.1, read as the reverse complement.
ATTACTTCCCAAACTCATTCTTCTTTTTGAATTTATTTCTTTTAATGACAACATCACCCCACTTAAATTCCCACTTGAATCTTTACTTAATTTGTGATTTTTCTCCTGACTTCTGCCACCCACCACAATTTCATTCTCTTCCCTAATCCAATTAGGTCAGAAGAGGTATTGTTTTGTAACAACTCACGTCTCCAGGCTCCTCTACATTTCCATTGCTGCTCCCCAAGTTCAGGCCATCATTATCACACAACTAGATAATCTAATCATGACATTTTTTTGATGAAAAGAGACTGCTTGCATGGCCTATTAACATTGAACCTGAACTCATTCACCTCAAGATACTGGATTAAATGCTGTCACCTATTTTTATACACTTCAAAAATAATTTGCCATTGTTTAATAGTTAAAATACAGATGTTTGAAAATTATTTACATGAAAAAAGATTAACATGATGGTATTATTTCTTAAGGAGTTATAGTTATTTGTATAAATTTTATGACCATACTAGAGGCCCAGTGCATGAAATTTGTGCACAGTGGGTGGGGTGTTCCTTAGCCCAGCCTGTACCCTCTCCAATCTAGAACCCCTTGAGGGATGTCCAACTGCTGGAATCGGGCCTAAACTGGCAGTCAGACATCCCTCTGACAATCCAGGACTGCTGGCTCCCAACTGCTCACCTGCCTGCCTTCCTGATTGCCCTTAACTGCTTCTGCCTACCAGTCTGAACACTCCTTAAACATTCCCCTGCCAGCCTAATTGATGCCTAAATGCTCCCCTGCCAGTCCAATTGCCACTAACTGCCTTCTGCTACAGGCCTGGTCACCCCTAATTGCCCTCCCTTGCAGGCCTGATCCCCCCTCAAGAGCTCTCCCCTGTAGGCCTGATCCCTCCTAACTTCCCTCTCCTACTGGCCATTTTGTGGTGGCCATCTTTTGTCCACATGGGGGCAGGATCTTTGACTACTTGGGGGCAGATTTCTTATGTGTGGAGTGATGGTCAATCTGCATATTACTCTTATTAGATAGGATAGAGGCCTGGTGCGTGGATGGGGGCCAGGTGGTTTGCCTTGAAGTGTGTCCTTGATCAGGGTGGAGATTCCCTTGGTGTATGGGATGGCCTGGGCAAGGGGACTGTGATGGTTTGCAGGCTGGCCACGCCCCCTGGCAACCCAAGAGGAGGCCCTGGTATCTGGGATTTATTTATCTTCTACAATTGAAACTTTGTATCCTGGAATGGAGCCAAAGCTTCTGCTCACTCTGTGGGGGCAGCCATTTCTGTTGGAATTTATTTATCTTCTATAATTGAAACTTTGTAGCCTTGAGTAGAGGCCTGGGACCACCTGGGTGTGTGGAAAGCTGGGCTTCCTCCATTCCTGGGAAAACACAATCCTCTCTCCTGCTCTCTCTGTGGCTGTAGCCATCATGGTTGGGATTAATTTGCATACTCACTCCTGTTTGGATGATGGGTGTGCTTGGTGGGTGTGGCTTGTGGGTGTAGTGAATGTATGGTCAATTTGCACATTATTCTTTTATTAGATAGGATGTTGCAAATTATAATGTCATCTGTCAAGTGTGATGATGGCTGAGAACTTTTAGTCTTCAGGATCAAAGTCAAATTCCCTAACTTGACATTTGATAGCACTTCACAATTTTGTACCAATTCTGTTCTCTACATCTCCTGTTTGCATACTATTTGTGCTAACAATAAAACAATAACCACAATGTGGTCACATATGTAATTTATATCTGCTTTATACCTTTACCACATTATTCCATGTGCTTAGAAAGTCCTGGTGCTTCATCACATAGAGTTCCAATGTTCAGGTTTGAATACCATCACACTCATGAAATTTAACTCACTACTTTTCTCAAACCGAAAGTAAATGCTTTGAACTTGGGAACTTACTCCTCTGGTAGGACAAGTAATACTGTCTACTTAATTTTCTAGTTTTACACATTGTATCTTAATTATAAACTAGGATATAAGCCACTTAAAAACTAGGAACTGTTTATTTGTATCCCTGACAATTTTTGGCACATGATTGATATTAAAAATATATCAATTAAAAAGGCTTTGTGAGTTCTTTGTTAAGTTTGTTCATTGGTTTGACACGTCTCTTTGCAAACTTGTCAATTTTCCTATTTAAAACTCCTCCTAATTCATTTATTCAAGTATTAAGTCAAACTAATCTCAGCACTTTTTGCCCAGAAATAACACTTTATTATTTATCCATTTTAGAAGAAGAAAATGTATCTCCAAACTTGGTTTTCTATTTCTCATTTAATTCCATGTTTTCTCTCAAACTTCTGGTGGGTGAGAGTAACAGATCTTGTTGTGGAAATGTCTTAATTACAACATATCTAATTTTCATGAACTTATAAATTACCTCAAAAAACTAGTGAATTGGTTAACTATAATTTTTACATTAAAGAAACTATCCTCACTTTCTCGATGAATATGTTTGCAGAATTAAAAGTGATGTCTCCTATTTCCAGCTCAACATCAAACTCATCTGTCCATTATACCTCAGCCCATGCTGAGGAAGGTCAGCTTAACTTGGGTGGGTCTGACGCTGGGGCTGAAACAGGGTTGAAAAGTGCTTATAAAAATAAAAATAATTCCAAAATTAAGTTATACTCACACTAGTGGCCTGGTGCACGAAATTCATGCACATTAAAGGGGTATTAATAAGAGGAAATAATTTAATATTGCTATATCAGAGACTAAAGAAAATTAGTAAAATGTATATGAAAACCTTCCTCCTGTCAGGGTCTGGGGTGGACCATGGGGCCCAGAGTCAAGTACCACTCATTCACATGTGCCTCAAAATCAAGTGAGATCCAGACCCAGCTGCACTCCCCCACCCCCGCATTGGGGTAGATCCAGACCCCGCCAGTCCCACTCTTGTCAAGCCGCCCAGGGCAGGGTGTGTCCTCAGGTCCCCTGGCCCAGCAGCAGGATGGGGGGCATGGCCTGAAGTCCTCCATCAAGTCCCACCAGGTGGGAGACACGACCTGAGATCCCGACAAGCCCCACTTGGTAGGGGGTATGGCCTGAGGTCTCCTGTCAAGCCCCAATAGGTAGAGGAGCACAGCCTCAAGTCCCCCAGCCTAGCACCAGGAGGGAGGCGCAGCCTCAGGTCCCCCGTCAATCCTCACTTGCATAGGGGCACAGGCTCAGGTCCCCTGTGAAACCCCGCTGGGTGGGGGGCACAGCCTGAGGTCCCCTGTAAAGTCCAGCCAGGCAGGAGGGTCACAGCCTCAGGACCCCTGGCCTGGTGCTGGGGCTGAGGGTATGGTCTGAGGTCCTCCAGCCTGGTGCCAGGGTGGGGGTGTGGCCTGAGGTCCCCTGTCAAGCCCTGCCAGGTGGAGGCACAGCCTGAGGTCCCCTGTCAAGCCCTACCAGGTGGAGAGAGCAGTCTGAGGTCTCCTAACCCAGCAACAGGATGGGAAGCACACCTTGAGGTCCCCTGTCAAGCCCTGCTGGGTTGGGAGTGTGGCCTGTAGTCCCCTGTCAAGCTGCACCAGGTGGGAGGCACAGCCTGAGGTCCCCCAGCCTGGAGCTGGGGTGGGGGGAGCAGCCTGAGGTACCCTAGCCCAGCACCAGGGCAGGAAGCACACCTTGAGGTTCCCTGTCAAGCCCCTCTGGATTGGGGGAGGGTGTAGTCCTCTCTTCCCTAGTGCTGCGGCCAAGCCCCCCGCTGGCCTCCCATCCCACTGCCACGGCCACCTCATGCTCTCCACCTCACGCTCTCCGTGAGCAGGTATGCATAGGGAAGGCTGGGCCAGGATAATTGGGAGGGGGTGATGGGGGGCCAGCATCCTGGGTGAGCTGGGCCTCACAGCCTCTCTGCTTCAGCTCCCAGCACCCCGGACCTAAGGAGTAGTGCTTTCACAGGGGCCTGGCAGGCACTGGATATGGCAATGCCTTAAAAACAGAAGAAGCCCCCTTTAACTCTGGCTGGAAGTACCTTGGGAACTTATGGTCGGGGGAGGCAGCCCGACATCAGGCTGAAATAAGACCTTGGGTAGCCTCTGGAGGGGGCAAACAAAAGGTAAAAGGCATCTTTGAAACAACGACATTTGAACATACAGTAGATATTAGGTGATATTAAGGAATTACCTTAACTTTTCAAGGTGTGACAATGGCTGAATATTTACTTCTTTTTTAAAGATACTCATCAGTGGGAAACAACTTTCTGTGAAAGTATAGTGTTGTCCTGGCCCAGCCCTCCCCACACGATGGATGCCTCAAGGACCGAGCCTCTCCTGCTGGCTGGGTAGGCCCTAGAAAACATCCTGTGCAGAGGTGTGGTCCCTGCTTGGTTCCCCGCCCTCGCCAGCATGAAGCTGAGCTTTCCCAGCTGGCGCTGGCGTGAAGCTCTGCATTCCCCGCCTGCGTTCCCCGATTGCACCTGTGTGAAGCGAAGTGTTTCCCACAGGTGAAGCACTTGAGGTGTGAAGCAAAGCATTTGTGAAGGGAAATGTTCGCTGGCATCCAGGCAAGCAGTGGCCATGCCCCCCAGTCACGCCCTCGCTCCTGATTGGCCGGTAGCATAGCCAATCGGGAGCCAAGGTATGGTCACATTTGCATGTTACTCTTTTAATAGATAGGATAATACATGCTAGTGCAAAGGATACCAAGAGAGGTCACTTAATTAATTCCTGTGTCCTGGGGACAGGAATGCCACTAATCTTTTTTGAAATAATAGTTATTTTCTCTGGTACTCCAAAAACAATAAATCTATAGTGATTACTATGGTTCCTCCACCCCCCAACAGATTTTACTTCCCTGTTCTGATTAGCAACTAGAGATTGTTTTTCAACAAGCACCTTCAGACAGAAGAGCTAAACTGACCCCGATTGTCTGAGTTATAACCTAGAATGTGGCAAACAGGTTTTTTTTTGATAATTTGATCCACTTGGATCAAATAGAATATATACATTTTATTTCCACCAAAAGGACTTAATTTTCTAAGACTGCAATAGAAATAGAAAATTTCAGCTGAAAGTGAGAAACACACAACTGCCACTCTTGGTGAAAAGAAAACAGAGGCAGATGCACAGCTGTCATTTCTAGCAAAAGCTTGGTGTGCACCACTCTCGCACTGAACCTCAATGACTGCAAGTTTGGAAAAAGCAAGTATTTCCCCAGGGATATAAGCTGATTAAGATAACAAATAAACAACTTTAGATTACTTCTCCAAAGGGGATATGGATAACTAAAACTTACCAAGGTTCTTGTCAAGTTTTAGCAAGATGCATTTGAGTAATATAAAAAGTTTGATATTTAGGATACCATAAAGACTGCATTCCTAAAACTGCTGATCTGCAAAGGATGTGAAAGAATTCGTCACAAACATTACGATTTTCTTGCATTGGTGGGTTTTCATAAATCACTTCTTATTGCAGACTCCATGGACAAATGCCACAGAAAAGACTGAAGGTCTTTTTCATTCTCACAGTGGAGTTTGTTTCTTAAAGGCAGATAATCAGCAGAATTTTCAAGGAGAAAAGGCAGTCTCTGAGCCAAATGTTCCTAGATCATGAAAAATGATATTAAAGAATCCTGTCATTGAATAATATGTACATGTATACATTCCTTCCCCAAGTACACACACACACACACACACACACACACACATACACACACACTTATGCTGCCCTGTCCTTTGTCAACCAGATCAATATTTCAAACCCAAATGAGGTAAGCTCAAGAGAAGAGAGATTCATATTGAAGTGTGAAAACATTCCAGGAAGAAAAAGACAGATCCATTTAAGAGTACAAATACACCCAATAAATCATGGTGAGTTTGGTGAGGTGACTACTCTTCCTTCTGGCAGCTTTGTAATTACTCTCTCAACAGAGCAACAACTTTCTTTAGAAACAAACACTCGATATGCAAGATAGTTATAGCACCAGGCACCACTGCTGGCCAAAGCCTAGGCTACATATGTCACAATCCATTAGTTAGGAGATGTATCTGAGAAACCTGAGGTTTATTAAAACCAAGTGCCACCTTTCCTGATCACTTTTCTCAAGGTCTCAGAGCTGTCATCAACCATTTTTAATAGTCCACCTATGCAGTCTGAAAATAATTCTCTCCAAGTCCAGACTTTATGAATTATTAACCTGTTCTATGAGAATTGTTATTTCTTGATTCACCTCCTGCCCAAACTATTTTCTAGTCCTTTGTTAAAGCTCATAATTGGATATCTTTTAAAACAACTTTCAATAAAGAACATGATTTCAGTTTACCCTGTGATAATCTGATTTGTCTGGATTTGTGTTTGAGCACTGTAGAGTATATGTTGGGAAGTTTGAAATAGGTAGAATAATGACATTGAAGATGTAGAAGACATTCTTCATATTTTGTGTGCTTGCGATCTCCCTTCTCTGAAATACTTAAAATAAGTCCTGAATTATCCTTTAATTGATTAACATATAACAGCATCATTTTTCTAATTAGTTTGTAAGAGAAGAGACCACATCAGGATTGATCTCATCTGGCCAGAACTCTTTCTTTCATGGGAGCTGCCAATGAGTTCACATCTTAATAACAATTACTATCATTTTTGAGCACTCACTATGTACTGAGCACTGCAGTAGGCACTTCATATACTTTTTTATTTGACTCTAACAGCCTTAAAAGTAGGTATAATTACCCGACCTTTAAGATGCAAAACAAATTTAGAGATCTAAAGTAACTTGCTTATTTACATAACTAGCACCTGTTAGAGCTAGGCAAATCTGCATCTAGAACCCCTCCTTTAACTAGTATGCAAAACTACAATGCATAACAGTAAAATATTTAAGTATGCACAAGGATAAAATAGTCACAAACTTAAAAACTTTAAAAAGATTGGTGAGAACAAGGAAAACACCACCATTAATGGTATTTTTTAGTTTCTGATACTCAAGTGGCTGCCACATTTCTAATGATTGGGAAATTGATAAGAGAGATTCAGGAAGATTTTTAAAAAATCATATGAATGCTCATGCAGTTTTCCTGAAGATTCATTATTAAAAATATCATATCTAGGACAGAGGAAGGGTCTATTGTGGCTGACCAAATATTGCTAACTTTGTAAACTTGTTACTAGTCAGCAAGTGAGACATTGCTCAACTGAGTTAGCTTAGGAGAGACCATTCAGAAAAGTGAAGAGAATACACACACTGAAGATGAGAACATTTGGGAAATAATAATAAAAAAGATTATATTTAGTCTGGAGAGGAGGAGACTCTTGAGATACATCAGATACATTTTTGCAAATATTTGACAAGCTGTCATGTGAGAATGATTATTAGATTTATTTCTGACCTTAAAGAGTAGAATTAGATTCAACATGGAAAAGTGAGAGAAAGGAAAATTTCATTTAAGGAAGAACATTCTAATGATTAGAGCTATTGAAAAGCAAAGTGCTCTTCTTGATGCAGGAGCAATATTTTTATGTCATTGAAGATGTTGAAAGAGCTGAAAAAGCCCAGCTTCAGAAATTCAGGATTGTGCCCTAGCCAGTTTGACCTAGAGCATCAGCCTGTGGACTGAAGGATCATGGTTTGATTCTGGTCAAAGTCACATGCCTGAGGTTGCAGGCTTGATCCCCATAGTGGGTCATGCAGTAGGCTGCCAATCAAAGATTCCCTCTGATCATTGATGTTTCTATTTCTCTCTCTTCCCTTCCTCTCTGAAATCAATAAAAATATATTTAAAAAATTCAGAAAGGTGTGTAAGGTCATTTCTAACTCTGATATTTGCCTGGACAAGGCAGAAAGAAAAATATTTGAAATTGTCACCACCAATTACTCACAGTTCCATATCTGAATCACATCTACACTAATAAAAGATAAAGATACAAATTAACCATCACTCTACTACACAAAACCACACCCACAAGCCAATCAGGTGTGAGTATGCAAATTAACCCAACCAAGGTGGCAGCCAGCCATGGAGCTGCAGCAAGCAGGAGGCTTGGGTTGCCCCAGCAATGGAGGAAGCCAAGCTTCCCACCTGCCCTGACCAGCCCTTGCCTCTACTCAAGGCTAATAAGTTTCAATTATAAAAGATAAATAAATCCTAGATATTTGCTTCCAGCCTGCCCTGGCTCCCATTCAAGGAAGTGCTAAAAAAAAGTAAAAGAAAAAAAGGAGGGGCTGGGACCTTGGGTCACCAGGGTGTGATCAGGCCAGGATGGGAAGGCAGGGGCCATTGCGGGTAAGCAGACCAGCATGGGGGCCTTCAGTGGGTGTAAGCTGGAGGTGATCAGGACAGAGAGGAGACAGTTTGGAGTGAGAAGGCCAGCAGGGGGCTCAGTTGGGGTGATCAGTCTGGTGGGGGCATTTGGGGGTGAGCAGGCTGGCAGTAGGGAGGAGTTGGGGGCAAGCAGGCTGGCAGGCAGAGTGGTTAGGGTAAATCAGGCAGGCAGGCAGGCAGTCCCGGATTGTGAGAGGGATGTCCAACTGCCAGTTTAGGCCCAGTCCCTGTAAACCAGAAGTAGGACATCCTTCGAGGGGTCCCAGATTGGAGAGGGTGCAAGCCAGGCCGAGGAACACCTCCCCCTTGTGCATGAATTTTTTGCACTAGGCCTCTAGTACAATATAAGTTTCAAAACCAAACTCGTTTGAGGGGGCTTCTTTTCAAAGGCCTCCCTGAGTGTGTAGCATGGACAGTGGATATAAAAGGGATGGACCAAAGTGAAATTGCCCATCCTATAAACTGATAAAGGCATCCTCTGACCTTGGAGTCTGGGGTACAGTTTTCACCAGGTAACATAAATTGTTAGACAGTTGTGGGAAAAGTTTTAGGAGAGAAGGTTTAATTAAAAGGAAAAAGAAAAGATAATCAAAGAAGAGGGACATGGGTTATTTAGTCAGAAAGACTATTGACATCCATTGCAGCATTATTTACAATACCTAAGATATGGTAATGGTCTAAATGTCCATCAACGAATAATGGACAAAGAAAATGTCATGATTAGAGAAAAATGCCAGGATCAGAGAAAAAAGAAACAAAAAATAGTCTCTCACGGTTTCGGCCAACAGACCTAATCACAATTGTTTAAAAAATGCAATTCTCTGAAAGAAATTTCTTTCAGACATTTATATATAATGAAATAATATTTGACCTTAAAAAAGAAATAAACCCTTCCATATGCAAAAACAGATTAATTTGGAGGGCATTAATCTAAATGAAATGAGCCTGTCAGAGAAGAACAAATGCTTTCATGGGGTATCTAAAATAGTCAAACAGAATATAAAATGATGGTTGCCAGGAGCTGTGGAGAGAGGAAAACACAAATAAGTTCTAGATGTCCACTGAATAACACCATTCTACATCTAAAAATCTTTTAAGAGGGTAAAAGTGTTCTTACTATGAAAAAAAAAGGACATTACAAGTCAATGGACTGTAATTTCCAGAAAATGTATCCTGAGGAGTAGGGAATTGGTGTAATTCTTAATTGTAATAGGAAAGCCAGAAAACAAAGGAATAGAATATATTTTTTCTCAACATATACATTTTGCGTCTTCAGTGCATACCACAAGTAACTGTTAGCAGGAGAAGACTGGCTGAGTTCACAGTATTCCTTTGACAATCTATTCATGGTCAATTTTAGCATCTAATTGCTCTGATTAATATGTGTACTATTGTAATCACAAGTATAAGTCCTAATTGTTTTAAGCCATTAATATAGTAACAGCTAGTTTGACCATGTAATCAAAATTTTTCTGTTGAAGGTGTTGCTTATCTGTTTTTAAAAACTGAACATTTTAGTCTTCTGGTTTGTTGCTTTCCCATGCATAGGGTAGACTAGATAAGAGCTCAGGTTCTGTGGTTAGACCTTCAACAATGAATATCAATTGGGCTTATTTTGGGAAGTTACCTAAATTTTCATTTGTATGGACCAGTACAATGGCTATAAAAATTGTACTTCTCTCTTGGGTTTGGTGCAAGGAGCAAATCAAGTAATATACATAAAGTTAAACATTTAAGACAGTGCCTGGCTTTAATAACTACTCAATAAGCAATACCACTACTTTGTTTTATTAGCAGCAGCAACAACTTTAAAAAGGGAATCTTGAAGACTTGTTTCACTGATTGAACTGAATTGAATGATTGCTGTCAGGGTTATATAGATATAACCTAAGAATACCTTAACCCATTTCATTAGGCATTGATTGATTTATATATAAATAACAGTGGCAATGTTATTGACTTTAATTCATTTTTAAAGATTGGTAATTCTAGGTTAAGTAACAGAAAGTATGGTTTTCTCCGATTTATTGAAAGATCCTTATGAAAAATTCACATCAGAAATGATTGCTCCTGTTCAGTGTGTATCATTTTGATATGAAGTGCAATTGCACTTTCCAGTACCTGTAAGTTAGCTCTTTGAGAACAGGAACATTAAAAATCATGTCACATTTATCTTCTTAAGTCCTCTGCAACTATACCAGCTGACTAGTGAGGCTGAGATTTGATGACAAATGATGACAACTGTTTTGAAATGATTAAAAAATATTCTTAGATAATAAAAGCATGCGTATGTGTACAGCTTTACATTCATATTCCTTAATAGTTTTGGAATCTGCTAACAGTTTTGTGCTTTAGAATCTCATTTCCAGGGATTTAGCTGTGTTTTCCACATGTGGCTAGTGACTGTTGTATTGGACAGAGCAGATATAGAATCTTTGACCATCACAGATAATTCAATTGAACAGTGTTTGTAGAAGGTAGTATTGGGATACAGTTTAAGGGAAGGAACCATTCTTGGAACACGAATAATAATGGGCTGAACACAATGCTATGTTAGTTCTTTAAACATTGGAGATGGAGGAATAACTAATCACATTCCAAGCATCATGTCTATCATGTGGAGAAAGAGACTACTGCATATAAGTTGCCTTGATTATATGCTTTTTCCTCCTCTGCAAAGAGTCAGCCTTTAAGGGCCTGATGTGAGTGAGGTAAGCCACCTGGGATTGTTGTGATTAGAGAGAAATGCATTTCAGCAGGAAACTGGGCATCCAAAACGCCAGGATTAGAGAAAAAAGAAACAAAAAATAGTCTCCCACAGTTTTGGCCAACAGACCTAATCACAAATTCTTTTAAAATGCAATTCTCTGAAGGACATCTCTTTCAGCCATAAACTATAAGCACTTTTCTTGCTCTTGCCCTCTACCAAGCCATGAATGAATATTCATACCAGGTTATTTTAATCATATTTTTGATGTGACATAACTCTACATAATTTATTTTCCTTTCTCAGAAATTTTCAAAAAAGTACTCTTCCCCTGTATCAAGTCTAAAACTTTTCCTCCCTCCTTCCCTTACTCCCTCCCTCCCATCCTTCTCTCTCTCTCTCTCTCTCTCTCTCTCTCTCTCTCTCTCTCTCTCTCTTCTTTTTTTCTTCCTTTTCTTTCTTCTTTCTTTCTTGTCTTGAGATAAAACAGGATGTACAATGACACAGAGAGGAGACTGCATTGGCATGTTACCATTGAAAATCAATGCTCATGACCTTGGCTTGTTCTCTGGAATGTAATAGCCTGGAACACTGTACTCTACAACATGTTGTGAGGTACTAGAGGGAATCTATGGGGTCAACATGTCAGGTTACAACAGGTCTGAGTAGGTCTAATAGATGAAGAGTGAGGAAATCCTTCAGAGCAGGTGTATCTCTAAGTCATTGCAGTATTTTAGCACTGAATTGAATCCAATATAATACACTGTTCTACTTTCCTTATGGAAGAATAATTGGTGAGAAGGGTACTTACAGTGGAAAAAGAGGGTCAGAGAGAAAAACAAAGACAGATACACACATGCACAACAACACATTCAACTACAGAAACAGACACACAAACATATTAAGAGTAAAATAGATAGAAAACAAAATGATCCCAAGTTTATTTATTGTTTATTTTCTTTTTCTGGACTCTCAGTAAATCCCTGTCCAATAGAGATGATTCATTTTGTTCATCATTATGTTTACTACAAGTAAACTAGAAAATTCTATGTAAAGGACTAAATGTAAAACAAAAAAGTGATATTTGCAAGAAAGATGTCAATTTAGCTTTAATTAATTACTCATATAATTGGAAAGATAGCACAAAAATAGCTAGTTTGTGTCGGAATGCTGCTTGTCACTCATTCCAGAATCACAAGCTCTTCATTTTCCTTATGCTCTGACAAGCTATTTGCGAAAAAGAAACATTCCCCAGAACCTGAACCAAGAGCAACATCAGGACCTGGCACTTTCCTCACTTAACTGTCATTAGGAAGTGAATAAAAATCAAATGGAGCAAAACAACATTTGCTGGTATTTTCTAAGCACAGATTAATTATTTCCCCATGAAACTGCTTGCCTTTCCTTTTATCAGTTGTTGGTTTCTACCTTTCATGAGCGTGTGTGTGTGTGTTTGTGTGTGTGTGTGTTTTCCTGAGGGTACAAGAGAATTATGGAGCATTATGGCAAAATTTGGGCTCATTTAGGGTTACACTAATTTCCAATGCTTGCCTGGGAATATTATAATCATATAATAAAAAACTCATATGCAAATTGTCATTACGCTCTCACGCCATAACACCAAAACTGATCAGACATTCAATACTGGGAGAGAGAATGGAGACCAGCCAGGTACAAATGAACTCACAAGAGAGGAATGGTGACCAGCCAGGCTGCAGCCCGGGAGAGGGACAAGCTGCCCACCCCATAGTCTTGGGTGCCAGAGGCTGCACCTGCTCCTGTGGCCTAGGAGAGGGACAAGCCACCTGGCCTGCAATCCTGGGCACCTGCGGCAAAGCCGTCCAGACAAAGCCGCCTGCCCACAGTCCTCTGCAGTTGCGCCCAGCCTGGGTGATGCTGGCCCAGGTCCTGGGTGCCTGAAGCTGGCTGAAAGAGGGAATCCTGGATCCCAAGTGTGGGGCGAGGCAGAGGCAGTTAGGGGTGATCAGGCCAGCAGGGAAGCAGTTAGAGCCAATCAGGCAGGCAGGTAGGCAAAGATGATTAGAGATTATCAGGCACGCAGGCAGGTAAGTGTTTAGGAGCCAGTGGTAGTGGATTGTGAGAGACAGTCCCACATCCCCTGAGAGATCCCAGATTTGAGAGGGTGCAGACAGAGCTGAAGGACCCCCCTTCCCCCGTGCATGAATTTTCTGCACCAGGCCTCTAGTATCTGAATAAAATAAGACATTGAAGAAGATAAATCACTGGGTGAAAGATGAAAGATGTTCCAGTTTAGACCAAAGCACTATCTGTTGCATGCCTTTAGGTGCAGGACACTATTAGGCAATTCTAAGAAGTCTAGAAATGGCTTTTGTGCTCCAAATCCTTTCAAACTTAAAAAACATCTTTTTTTGTATACTTATCCAAAGTTTTTAATATGCCACAATTAACTAGACATTATCATCTTTGAACTCCACTGGGAACGATAGATAGCACTTCTATAAGAAAAAAATATTCAAATAAAAACTATCTCAAATGTCCAATTGCAGAGTGCTAAAATACTTGCATTTTATAGAACACATTTTAAAATCATTCCAGTAAGTGGAATCCATTTTCTTCATGAACTGTTAATACTGAATTCTTAATACTGAATTCTTAATAGCTTCCCTAGGGTTTTGGGTCTTGCTATGAAGACTTTAGTGATTTTATCATTGTTAAGGCACAGTAAACAATCACAGTTTATGTTCATAAGCATAAAACTCTCAATCTATTACTTGCCTTAGTTTTTATATTCTTATAAATGGAAAACTTATTTGCCATGCAATCTGAATATAAGACAATGCTAAATTGGTTTATAAGCCTGGCGAATATTGGTATAAACAGTCCTAAATTGTTATAATTAATAATATCAGCATTTGAACTCTTCTGGAGACAATTATGCTCTCAGGTTAAATAAGACATTGACTGTTTTTTTCTTTAATTGAAGCCAGTCTTTATTTTTGTGTTTGGTTCTTATTTTTTGTTGATAAAAAGACCATGTCAATTTGTCCCTCTTACAAGGGACATTTCTAAACCCATATTCAAAATTTTCAATTTTTAGTTTCTCTTCCAAAAATCTTTTAAACATATATTACAGCTCTTGATTTAAGTCTGATACATGGAGAGAGAGAGAGAGAGAGAGAGAGAGAGAGAGAGAGAGAGAGAGAGAGAGAGAAAGTAACAAATACATTATAACTATGATCTATGAATCCATGTTGTTTTCCCAACTGTGAAAGGTATGTTCACTGTTAAAGAAAGTTAACTATGACTCTTTACAGAAAGTAAAATAAATGTATTATTTAACATCTTAGGTATGCATCTCTCATAGAATGGTGAATTTCTCTTTGGTTATTTGCCCCATAATTATATAAATATTTAAAAACCAATATCTTTAAAAATTGTAGATGATAAAATGCAGTGTGGTGCCTTTTATTTAAAATTGTTATATCTTGAGCACTTTCTTGCTTTTCCTGGTTTTCCTGATTCTGCATTACATTTCGTCATCTTACTGTGCCACAATTTATCTAGCTATACAGGGATGTGCAAAATTAGGTTTATAGCTGTGAGTATGTGAAACACAGAGTTTGTTCTTATATTATTATTTATTAATTATTGTATTATTTCCCATATGGACAACATATTTTGCCCACTCCTGCATTGCTATTGTGAGAAATAGATTACTATTATAACCCTTTTCAAAAAGTTAATAAAAAATAAATAACCTTTTCCCTAAATCTTCTACTAATATTTTGATTCTTTTATTAGCATATATTTTTCCAAGAGAATTGGGACTTTAAATGTTATCACATTCTAATGTTCTTTTAACCTGATATAGATGACAGATTATTAAACTGCAGAGGAAAGGTAGGGGAAGGTGGGAGTAAGGGGAAAAGATCAACCAAAGGACTTGTATGCATGCATGTACGCCTAACCAATGGACACAGACAATAGGGGGTGAGGGCATGAGGGGGGATTAGGGGGGAATAATAACACATATGTAACACCATAATCAATAAAGAAATTTAAAAGAGTTGATCATCTAAAACCATGAGCTTAGCTAGGTTTAAGGGATATAGCAGTAGAAAAACTAGAAGTATGACTATTAAAAACAAGATCAGGGTAAGAACTCTTTTAATTGTGCCTGACACAAATAATATTTGCTATTAGCCATATATATGATATGGGTGCATGTGGGTGTGTGTGTGTGTGTGTGTGCATGTGCATACTTGGAAACAAGGAAAATTGAAACAATAAAAGATAGAAATAAAATATTATTTAAGAAATATAGATCAGTGCAAATAAAAGTTTCATTTCATAATAGTTCTGTAATAAAGATGTAAGAATGACTTAATGTACTAAATAACAAAAGATCCAAGAAAAGACATCAACAAGTATTTTCCTATACTATACTTTTATGCATAGTACATAGCTTGCTTTTCTCTTTCAGTTGATATAATGGTACCTATTTTGTTTTAACTTCTACTTAGTGGTTATCTTTAAGATTACAAAAGTAATACTTTAAAATGTAATATACTACAAACATATGGAAAACTACAGGCAGTAATCTAACCTACAAGAGACACCACCACTTCAGTCAGATGTAACAGATGTTAACATTTTACTCTACTTGTCTCAGATCTTTCTCTTAAAGAAATGAAGCGTTACAGATAGAACAAAAGCCCAGTTCCACACTCCCTGGAGAGAACCACTACCCTGAAGTTGGTAAAGCTTAGTCCCATGCATGTTTTGTAATTTCACTGCAGAAAATTACAGTGAAATAAATAAATTTACTGAAATTATTTAGCTCTGTTTTAAAATAATGTTAATGTTTTCTACCAATCTATTTTACATGCAACTTTTTTATAATGACTCAATTTTGTTTTCTTTGTTGCTCAGTTGCTATATATTTTTAAATAATTTAAATTTATATACATATATAATATTTTATAAGCCATTGAATATCTGAGAATAACTTTTAAAATAACTCTTCATAAAGAAAGGCTCCTGTGAGGGAAGAAACACATCCACAAATGCTATTCCCAGCTAGATATATTTTGGACACTGAACCACTGTTTCCTGGCTTTGGTGTTGCAGAGTGGGCAATCAGCCATCAGCACCCCTACAACCTGGCCACTTGTGAATTTTTTCTTTTTTTGTTTTGTAACTCACAAACTTGTCAGTATATTTCTAGACAACTGATGTCTTTTTACTGATTGTGCTGATTATAGCAATCACTTTTGATCTTTATTCTCAGTTAGTTTTTAAGCTTCACATTTCAATTATGTCTTTATTCATAGTTTCTGTTCAAACTTTATAGGTTTTTCCCCATAATGCATACATTTAATAGCCTAGGTAGGAAATAGCACTCTCTGCCTTTTTTATCTATTGGATTTTCTCACACCTTTTACCACCTCCAAATTTATCTCTCTTCTATGTTTTAAGTACACTATGTGAGAGCTTCTCAGGTTAGATTACTATATAACTGATTTGACTTTTTCAAATTACCCAGTTCAGATTTAAATCACAACCACTATATGTTTCTTTGCAACCAATCATTAAGTCCCCATTAGTTTTTGTCAAATAGTCTATTGACTTTTCAACTCCCGTCTATTTTCTTCTATTGTCTGCTTTATTTTTTTTTCTATAAAGATACTGTGCTCTTGAGTATCGAGATAATAAAGGATTATTTGTAAGTTGACTCTGCTACCTATCATTAATGCTTATGAGAGGTTTGGTCTCCTTCTGTCTCAAGCTAATGTCCTCTGTGTCAAGTTGGTATTACTTTCTATGCTGTGTCTTATCTTTAATGTATTTGTATTTCTATTTAGTTAACCAGGAATGAAGAGCAAAAATGATTCGGGTTTAGTTTTTATTAGCAGATATCGTGTATAGATTGCCTTTGTCTTTACTCTCTGTTCACTGGGATACTGGTCAAGTATTTTTAGATTCACTGCTAAATAGTAAGTCAATATGCATAACTCTTAATCTCATTCCTGATCTTTTAATCTTTTGTTCTGTGTAGCTCCATTGGTCTGAAACAGGATAGTACCTTATCTCAAATGCCTGATTGTCTAACACAAAGAACAAAGGAATTACAACTAGAGTTTTAATATCTGCTGATACGATTTTTTTCTTGCTTCTGTACCACTCCACCTCTAGCTCTTTACTTGTTGCAATTACACATCCCAGAATACAATGCATTACAACTTTATTCTGGTGGATATCATCTATTTATTTCATGAAAGATATAGCTTCAAACTGAATGCAGAGAAATGGAAAGATATTAAGTGGTAGTTGAAAGGAGGATGTTCAGCTGCCTGAACCAGCACCTGTTTTGTTATAGAGACAATTAGTTGTCTGATACAAACTGTTTTGTTTCTAATCCAGGGGACATAAAAAGAGTGGGAAGATGTATGTTTCTCTCCAGATTCAGGTGGGCAGTTGGCTTCTGCTTCTGGCTTATCACTGGTAAATTCTCTCAACCCATCTCTTAGTCTTTCAGTTTTAGAAGATGAAAAGAGGACTGACATATATTTGAGATAAGGCATTATCCTGTTTAAGCTTTTTGATGCCAGCCTTCTGTTTCAGTTGGCATTAGTGTCAGCTTTGAGGAAAAGAGATGGGAACAAAATAGAGGCTTATTTCTCTGTGACATAAGAGTGTGGAGAACAGTAGGCTGGTTAGACAGCTTTGGTCTCCAAAGTTCCACATCTTTCTGATTGTTCTATGCATGTGGCCTCCATTATCAAGGCCATGTTGGCCTATGGCATGGCCTTGAGAGGAGAGTGTAGCTGAGACTTACAGTCTCTTTGTGAATAATCAGGCACCCACATAAAAGTAAAAGATTCTATAATAAAGAAAGGGTGAAAAGAAGTTGAGGACAGCTAGCAGAGTCTGCCACAGTTGAGACTTCTCACATTACAGGCCATTTTGTTTGACCAGACCTCATTTTTAAATAACATAAAAAACTAATTTTAATTCTTTAATATAGCAAATGATTTTATTTTACCTTTTGTTCATACAACTCCTCAATTATATGTTTTAATTAGAAAAGTTTCTAAATACACATTTGTTTGGTGCCACCAAAATCCCCATTTGCCTTTGAGGAAAACACCTATGCATCCTTAAGAGAAATGCATTTTTTCTGTTATTCAAATAATGTTTTTATTGTGTCTGAAACAATTAATCAAACCAGTAATATATGCATGCCCTGTGCATGTTGACATTTTCAAGTGGCCCGGTCAGACCCAGCTGTTCGGAGCTGTAAGTGGAAGAAGAGATCATAGGTGAGACGCGATCACAGATTGTTGAAAATGGCCCCTGTGCTCCTTATCTCCTCTCATCTCTGCAGCCATAATTCCATCTCATAGTCTCCATGTAGCAAGTTTATGCCATGCAACTTTGTATATCAAACTGTCTTCCTGAACAAAAGCGGTTTTAATCATTATAACTTTGTCCTTTGCTCTTTAATTCCTCCATTTGTCTTTCTAGAAGATACCATCAACTTCATCAAGACAATTTCTATTGTTAGCATATCAAGAATGAGTTTTTCCAACAGCTGGTCTCCACTATTTAATCATTAAATGTATCCACCACATTTATCATTATCTATTTTATACCTGAGTTAACGACCATTGCTGGAATAAGCCTAGATCACTAAAAATTGATTTTCTTTCCATGTTAGTCCTGTTTTTGTTCTTCACTGTGCACTTCACTGTGCTATTTACTAATTTCACTAATCCCTCAGCTCATGTTACATAGTGGCCATGTAAACTTTTTCAATTTATTGCCTCTTTTTTCCTTATTTATTGGAATTATGGAATTAGCCCATATGTATTCCCTTCCATATTTTCCCTGTCCACTTGTGCAAGGCCCTCATACATTTGTCTTTTTTAAAAGGCAGGAGCCCTGACCGGTTTGGCTCAGTGGATAGAGCATTGGCCTGCAGACTCAAGAGTCCCAGGTTTTATTCTGGTCAAGGGCATGTACCTTGGTTCTGGGC
Organism: Antrozous pallidus; assembly: GCA_027563665.1. NCBI lineage: Eukaryota > Metazoa > Chordata > Mammalia > Chiroptera > Vespertilionidae > Antrozous > Antrozous pallidus. The sequence continues at coordinate 65,052,206 of CM050514.1, read as the reverse complement.
ACATACTCAGTAGAGGGTGCAGGAGGCATCTCTCTCATCGATGTTTCTAACTCTCTATCCCTCTCCCTTTCTCTCTGTAAAAAAAATTACTAAAATATATTTTAAAAAGGCAAGAAAATAATATTATGAAAGGGGTATAATGTTGGAATTAATTTACATATAGATCTAAACATATCTTCTGTGGGTTTTGTTTTTCTGGAGAGCCCTTATATAAAGTGTTATTTCTCTTCATATTTCTCTCAGCATATAGGCGCCAAGGAAAAATCATGGGAACACACAGCAAAAAGGCATCCATCTACAAGCCAGGAACAGAGAGCTATCATCAGCACCAAATTAGCCAGCACTTCACTTTAGACTTCTCGGAGGAAATGCATTTCTATTGTGAAAACCACCCAGTCTGTGGCTATTTTTCTGTGGCAACCTAAGCAGACTAATACAGATAGATGGGGGCCTCAAGAGAGAATCTCTAAATCATACCATGACCAGAGGAATACGAAAAGGGAGGCTAAAAACCTCGTCTTTATGGAAAGTGGCACCTCCCAGTACAAATACTAAAACAGCCAGGTGCTGTCCATCTATTCTATGGCATCATCTAGGAGAGAATGGTCCCCAGGTGGTCCTTGGCACCTTTGCTTGAACTTGAATGTCTAAGCCAGTGGTTTTCAACCTTTCTAATGCCGCAACCCTTTAATACAGTTCCTCAGGTTGTGGGCCCCTCCAACCACAAAATTATTTCTGTTGCTACTTCATAACTGTAATTTTGCTACTTTCATGACCCACAGGTTGAGAACTGCTAGCAGGGTCACCTAAGACCATTGGAAAACACAGATATTTACATTATGATTCATTAACAGTAGCAAAATTACAGTCATGAAGTAGTAACAAAAATAATTTTATGGTTGGGGGTCACCACAACATGAGCAACTGTATTAAAAGGTCATGGCATTAGAAAGGTTTAGAACAACTGGTAAGTGAATGTACTGGGTAGGCATCTACAATGACTGTTTTCACTCTCCTGAAAATATTTGAAACCCTTAACTTGATATGTCAGGCTCTTGTTATTACTCCCACATTAGTCCTAAATTTTTATGTAGAGGTGGAGGTTAGGAATGGGATACGGAATAAGAAGACCTGCTACCTATGACTGAAAGCTGAACATTTAATAGAAGGGAGGAGTAATGTGAGCGACTTTGTTATGGAAGCTGCATTCAGTTCACTGCATTCAGTATGTAGTATCTAATGCACTTATGAATATAACGTGCACAGAAAAAGACCAGAAAGAAATTTTCTGACATGTTAAGAAGGGTAAGCTATGGATAGTCAGCTGAAGTGCTATTTTCTAGTTGCTTTATTCTAATGTGTTTTTGTATTATCTCATAATCAGAACAAAAGCAAAGCAAAATCTTGACATGCTGTGCATATTTAAAATTTTAATATCACGGACTCTAAGTCTTCACTTCTGTTACAAGAGTTTGCCTTCACACCTGAATTCTTGCAGCTCTGTGACACTTGCATACTGCATACCTTTGTGTATCTACCAATGAACCAAACTAAGCTTTAGTAAACTTTTATATATTTTTGGCAAATAACACACATCATTTCACAGGACTTCCTGGCTTCTACCACATCACTGAGGAAATCTGTTGGAATAAAGGCACTGCTTTTCTAAGAACATACTCTATTTTGAATGAAGGATGATTTGCATTATTAACACAGCAGGAGGTTGGGAGAATTTCTATGCGAACATCTTAAAAAGATCTTCATCTCCACTAGCAGATGTGGAATGTTGAATATTTAGCATTTGTTATTAGAGAGAGGATAGCTACTTACTTTTGTGATGTAAGTAGTTGACTGCTTATTAGGGTGCACTCTGCCACTCAGCTGACTAAGTGGTTATTGTTGGAACTGTCTTGGCAGCAACCTGTTTATTTTTCCAAAGAAGAAATCCATGAATATGAAACAGGCACATTGTCTGCACGTAGAAACCCAGCCATCTATTCCTGGGCAGCATGCGCTTCTGACCCCCAGGAGCAAGGTTTAGGGAGAGCTCATGTACTTGGCTCCTTTAAGTGTAAGCAGTGGAATCTTTTCCAAATGGTGAGTGGCATGGACTGTTTGCTGGCCATTCTAATTGCCCGCACCCCTTCAAAAAACAAAACACAAAACAAAACTGGCAACTATTGCTAATGTGAACTCTGCTGTCAAATACAAAACTGCAAGCAACAGATTTAAAGCACAACTGTGCCAAAAAGTATCTCAAGAGGGATAATTAAAACATATGTGCACACCCAGAGAAAAATAGATGACTATCTGGCCCTCACCATCCCAATTCTTTTGTATTATCAATAATAATAAGACAGGAGAAAGTGGTTGGATGCTAGAATGCCTCAAAATCTGGCAATTAATAAGGATGTTGCTTTGACTATCTAAGACTTCTTCCCTGTAACTGCTTAAATGTATCATTCCACTTGCCTCCATCCAGATTCTGTCCATTTTGGGGAAGAGCTCTTGGTTATTTTGACTTCCCTGACTCTAACTGCACACTGGGGACTTTTTCCTAAATTAAAAGACTTGTCTCTGTATTTACTTGCATCTGTATGTACAGAAAGAGGAAGCTGTAACTGTGTGGATCAGGGTAAGCTTTCTTTGCAGATGTTGTCCTGGGGTCTCTTTCATTCCCTATTAATCCTCCATCTCTCAGATGTGCCCATTGTATATGTGTGTGTGTGCGTGTGCGTGTGCGGGTGTGTGTGTGAGCACGGGTGTGTGTGTGTGTTTGAGAGAGAAAGCGATTAAGACTCATATTATCAGCTAATGTTTTGCTCTTGTTACAAGTTATTAGGATGTGGCTCTAAATTAAGGGTTTCAATGCTTTACTTGCAGAGAAGCTTGTACTTGGATCAAGAGAGAACAAAAATCCAAAAGGGCTGATATTAATTTTACTCTCAGTCATGTTATATGCAGAGTCTGGGATTCTCATTGCTGATACTAAGGGCACAGCCATCAGGCATCTTGATTCTCTTCCCTGAGTAAACGTTGACTGGGGATGCAGCAAGGTAACAGTGGTGGAAGGGGCAAGGTAGGATGAAGGCTACGTATTTGCACTTGGAGGTGGGCACTACTTCAAAGGTTTCTGGCATGTAATATTACTCATTATCCTGAACCCTTGAGAGAATTCTGAAGACTGTGTCCATCTAAATTTAAGCTTTTATAAATTGATTTATTCATTCAATATATATTTAGTGGACACTTACAATGTGCAAAGCATTCTGGAGAACAGAAAATGAATAACAGTCTTTTCTCTGAAACAGTTTGTGATTGCATGAGGTAGAAAAAATATGCAAATAATTATATTATTTTATTTGGACCCTTTTAGTTGCAAATGATAAAATTTAAACACAAAGTTACTTAAAGAGATAATAAATGTATTGGGTTAGAAAATTAAAAGACTTTGAATAGAACTTCAGACATTGCTAAATTCAGGATTCATGTGACATCAGTTCTTCTCATTATCACTCTCTTCTACCCCCACTCCCCCAACCCCTGCTTTACTTTCTTGGGATTTGAAATCCCTGAACCAATACTGTGGACAGAGTTGTCTTGATTGCTCATTATTGGACATATAAGCTTAACTCCTTAAACTGCCTGCATCATGGCAAGTGCTTATTAAACATCCTATCTAATAAAAGAGTAATATGCAAATTGGCCGTACCTCCTACACACACAAGCCATGCTCACCAGCCACGCCACCAGTCAATCAGGAGCAAATATGCAAATAAACCTAACCAATATGGCTATGGGCCACAGAGAGCAGGAGAAAGGCTTGAGTTTCCTCATCAATGTAGGAAGCCAAGCTTTCCCCCTGCCCTTGCTGTCCTAGGCCTCCACTCAATGCTACAAAGTTTCAATTATAGAAGATAATGAGGGCAGTCACAGAGCTGGAAAGAGCAGGAAGCTTGAGCTGCACCCAGAGATGGAGGAAGCCAAGCTTTCCACCTGCCCTGGCTGGCCCAAGCCTCCACTTAAGACTACAAAGTTTTAATTATAGAAGGTAAATAAATAAATCCAACAGAAATGGCTGCCACCATGGAGTGAGCAGAAGACTTGGCTTCACTACAAGCTACAAAGTTTCAATTGTAGAAGATAAATAAATCCCAGATACCAAGGCCTCCGCTTGGGTCACCAGGGGACATGACCAGCCTGCAAACTACCACAGGCCCCTTGCCCAGGCCACCCCATGCACCAAGGGAACCCTCACCCTGATCTTGAACACCCTTCAGGGCAAACCAGCTGGCTCCCACCCATGCACCAAGCCTTTATCCTCCTATCTAATAAAAGAGCAATATGCAGATTGACCATCACTTCAACACACAAGATGACTGCTCTCATGTGGTCAAAGATCCTGCCTCATGTGGACACAAGATGGCCACCACAAGATGGCCAGCAGGGTAGGGCAGCTGGAAGGGATCAGGCCTGCAAGAGAGGACAGTTCTGGGCAGTCAGGCAGCAGGGCAGGGCAGTTGGGAGGGACCAGGCCTACAGAGGAGGGAAGTTGGGAGTGACGGGGCCTGCAGGGAAGGGCAGTTGGGGGAGACCCAGGCCTGCAGGGGAGAGCAGTTAGGGGCAAACAGGCTGGTAGGGGAACAATTAGGCATCAATCAGGCTGGCAGGGGAGTGGTTAGGAGGTGATCAGGTTGGCAGGCAGAAGCAGTTAGGGGCAATCAGGAAGGCAGGCAGACGAGCAGTTTGGAGTTAGCAGTCCTGGATTGTGAGAGGGATGTCCAACTGCCCCTTTAAGGCCAGATCATAAGGGATCAGGCCTAAATGGGAAGTTGGACATCCCTCTTGGGGTCCCAGATTGAAGAGGGTGCAGGCTGGGCTGAAGGACCACCCCAACCCATGCATGAATTTCAAACACAGGGCTTCTAGTTTGCTAAATAAAATGTTCCAGTAGGTGATGAGATTCCATGAGATGAACCACAGATTATAACAGGTGAATCAATGACACTGTGGAGGAAGAAACAGACAGAGAGTGCCAATTAGGTAAAGTGGATAGAGCATTGGCCTGTGGACTGAAAGGTCCCAGGTTCAATTCCAGTCAAGGGCATGTACCTTGGTTGCAGGCACATCCCCTGTAGGGGTGTGCAGGAGGCAGCTAATGGATGTTTCTCTCTCATCAATGTTTCTAACTCTCCATTCCTCTCCTTTCCTCTCTGTAAAAAAATCAATAAAATATATTTTTAAAAGTTAAAAGAAAGACAGACAGTTTAATATCTCAATTAATTTCTTCCAGTAAAGGAAGAAGAGAAAGAACTGTAAGACTATTATTTAGAGATAATATGTTTTTGTATCCAAAATAAAAACATATACTTCTAAACTATGAGAACAATGAACATTAATAGAGTGCTGTCTGTGTGTGTGTGTGTGTGTGTGTGTGTGTGAGTGTGTGTTGAGGGTGAGAACAAGAGCACATGTGGAATTCCACTTTGGAAATGAGAGAACATAACTTTCTTCCAAAGCAGGAAAAAGAGAGTAGACAATTGAGGGTATAAAAATTTTAATGAAGAGTAGAAACCAAGTAAATGGTTCAGAACCCAGTGGCTTTTGCATTCTCAGTTCAACTAGTAGATAAATAGATAAGACTGCATAGCAAATGTGATAAAAGAGACAAGAATGATATGAGTTGATTACCAAATAGTCACAGGAAGATAAATAAAGCAAAGAAAATATTAGCCTATAATATTGCATGATGACAGGTGGGTACTAGAAATAACCAGGGGAACACTTTGTAAAGTATATGATTATCTAACCACTAAGCTATACACCTGAAACCAATAAAATATTTTTTAAATGAATGGATTACAATGATTTTTAGAGTTAGATTAAAATGAATTTCTATAAGCTGAATATCTCCATAGGTTGAAACTTAATGCTCAATGTAAACATATTTAGAGGAGGAACTTGTGGAGATAATGAGATTGTGAGGACAGAACCCACATGAGTGGGATTAGTGTCCTTATAAAAGAGACCATAGAGAGTTATTTTGCCCCTTCTGCCAATTTGAAGACAATGAAAAGTCCACTGCCTATGAACCATAAAATGAATCTTCCTTCACCAGACATTAACTCTGCTGGTGACTTGATCTTGGAATTCCCGGCCTATATATTTGGGAGAAATAAATGTCTATTTTTTTTTTATGAGCCACCTAGTTTGTGCTCTTTTGTTATAGCAGTCTAAAGTAAGACAGACATTTTAGAAAACCCAATGGCAAAAACAAATTAAAAAACCCTATCCTTTCTGCAGTCTTGGTACAACAGAGAAGGGGAAAGAATAGAGTCCCAGAAGTATAAAAATTGGAAAACATGGAAATACAAGTTTATAAAGAAACTGAAGTGCCTGGCAATAGGGTCCACGTTGCATAAAGAGACAAATGAAAAGAGAAACAGGCTCATGAACTGTGAAAATAAGAAAATGGCCAAGAGAATAGAGGTTTTGGGGAAAATCAGAGCAGACTGAATAGAAGCAAAAAAGTAGAAGTTAAAGTGATTGTGATCCTTAGAAATGAGTGTGTGGTTGTGTTGCTAGGTGGAGAAGAAATAAAGGTCACTGGAGTTGAGGCACTAAGAGGCCAATTTTTGATAATTTTTGAACTTGCATTTGTAAAGCCTTGCATTTGAACAGACCCAACCCTAGTGGTAAGTGGGCCTTGGAGTGAGGTGAAGGAGGATAGATCATCTCTGAGAGTGAGTAGTCTCTGGGGCTGTGTGTTTTGTATAACACCATTTGTAAACAATGCTAAGAGAATTATATGGGCCATCCCAGGCCAGAGACAGGTCTGCTGTTAGTCAGAGAGGAGATATGGGAAGGGTAATCACACCTTGCCTTGTGCACTGGAGGCTGCGGATGAGTGGGTGGCTGTTTAGGTATATTGTTTTATGTTTTAAGCCTTAAATCTCTTTAAAATATTTAATGGAGGGAGATACCTTCTCCCTCCATAATCCTATAGTCAGCCTTGTGAGTTCCTCCAAAACTGGAGGAATTTCTCTAATTAAAGAATTCTAAGAAAAATTTGCACAATAACCTACATGATAGAATTTTTACTTACCCCTGCCATTTTCTAAACATTTACATTTTTAAGGTGTCATAACTTTATTAATTAATTTATTTATTCACTCAATCATGTAGCTAGTTTATGTTATTTAATATCACATAGTTATTTTATGAGATGAGGCTTACATTCTAAAAGGAGGAGTTAGACATAACATAACTAGGATTGCTCTATTTTAAGTTCTAAGTTCCCTGATCTGTGCATTTACAATAGAAGTTCAATAAACACACCTGGAGAGTATTATGTTAAGCGAAATAAGTCAGTCAGAGGAAGATAAGTATCACATAATCTCACTCATATGTAGAATTTAATGAGCAAACCAAACTGATGAATAAAATAGATCTAGAAACATAGAAGCATGGAACAGACTGACAAATTTCAGAGGGAAGGTGAGAGTTTGGTTGGAGGGTGAAGGGAGGAATTAATTGTGGAACTTATATGCATATATGCATAATCCATGGACACAAACGATAGAGTGGTGAAGGCCTGGGAGGGTTGGGTACTGGGTGGATGGTATCAACAGAAAAAAACAGACAAAGGGACTTCTGTAATACTTTCAATAATAAATATAAAATAAACACATGCACACACACACATTAGATAGTTAATAGATAGATAGGTAGGTAGGTAGGTAGATAGATAGATATTCAGATGATAGATAGATAGGTAGGTAGGTAGATATATGATAGAGTGATAGATAAATAGATACATAGAATGATCCAATTTACTGTGCGAAGTTTTTTTTTTATATGTTTAGTGCAAGATGATGAAAGCTATATTTGGTACAATACTAAACAAATTAAATATTTATTTTCTTACTAAGGTATTCCTAAATAGTTTGCTTTGAAAGGAAATAACAATGCAAAATAGTAAGGAAGTAAATTCTATGATTTATACCATTGTCTTCCCATACCTATAATTATCTGTTTTAGCACATCTTACTTTTTGCCTGAAGGAAGCAGTTCATTCTCTCTCTTTGTCTTCTCTTTCCCCTTATTTTCTTCCTATCCCATAACATATACACCCATTCATATACCACAATTCATCCTTAAATCTATTTGTCATATTTATGATTTTCATATCAGCACTTCAATGCACTCTCTGTTATGCATATTTCCCCTGATTTGCATCATTAATGAGAATAATGACATTTCTAGATTCAGCACTGTTCTTGCTGTATCTTTATAATCACCATCACATTATTAAAATAACAAAAGCAAAGTGCTCAGCTGTTTGGAGTGCAGTACTAATGAGGTCAAGGTAGTAGGTTCAATCTCTGGGCAGGGTAGTCAGTATTTCACATGGGAGAAAAAAGGTTTGATAGGTATGGACTGCACCCTTTCCTCAACTAGCTATTTTACAAAGGCGTATTACTGGTTGCTAGTAGACTGTGGTGAGAGAAATGGAGTGAATTCAGGCAAACCCACAATTTAGGTAAGACTAGGGCCACAGTTATAACTAGCTAAGCTATTCTGAATTTCTAATCAAGGAGTCAAGCTTAGCAAGCAAGTAGAATTAACATTGTATCTATTTCAAGAATGTGAAGACAAAACAGAAACAGTCAAAGGTTAAAAACAAGTGTTACACAATAGGTACCACTTTGGGATGGCAATGCCAGGAATTGTACTAAATCCTTTAAAAATACTAGTTATATCTTTTTTATATGATATTCAAGTTTTTTACTACTTACTAATTTTTTCAAAGCTGATGTCTTAAAAGAAAATAAAAATTCTAACTAAAACATTTTAAAAATAAAAATATTAGTTTATTTTATTGTCCCTCATACAGCCACACAGGTTTTGAGCACTGCACAACTTTAGAAAGAATCTTTTACTTACACTATTATATTAATGGGCAACACAGAGGCATTGACTTTTTAATCTTTACAACAACTCTGTAATAAGCACTGCCATCCTGTCTTCTTATACAGAGGAAATGATAACTATTAGAGAATAACTTGCCCAAATCACACAGTTAACAAGTGTTGGAGATGGGATTCAAAGTTATTATTCTTAAGTTAAAAAATATCAGTATGGGGATAAAAATTTTAAGTATTTCGTTTAGGCAGGATAATATATGAAACCTAGGAAAAATCTTCTGGAATTTAGGGATTCCAAAAAAAGATACAGGCTAAAAAAGCAGTGGGTTTCACCAGTAATACTAGTGTATGTATTTATCATGGCATACTGTTGTTTAGGGCACACTTTAGCAAGACATAGGTAGTTTATTTTCCAACCTGAGATTTTTCTACCCATTACTCAGGATAAAGACATACAGGATATTCTTGTGTTTTTCATAACATTTCTCTATTGGTGGAGAGGAATGCTTGTAAACGCAGATATTGTGCCCTACCATAGGCTACTCAGCCCCAAGTTGCCCAGAAGACATGTACATACATCGAAATCTGGGAAACACTAAGCAAGAAGATGGGTGAAGTGACTGTGCTAAAAAAAACTAAAGCCCTCATGTAGGCTTAGGACTAGGGAACAGATGAAGAGAGACCAAAAAAGGGAAATCAGGACATTGTATTAAATCATAAATACCAAGTCTCCTTAGACATTCTCCTTTTAAACAGAAACATGGATTGAACACATTTAGCCTTTTTGCCTCAGGTTCCAACCCATGTTGGGAGAGAAGCAGCAACATGTGACATGAGGAAAGACTAAGAACTTGAAGTCAGAACAATCCAGATTCAAATCCCTGCTCAGCCACTCAACAGCTCATTTTCTCTGGCTTTTGTTTTCTTGCATATACTATGAGGATAAAAATACTCTCTTGTGAAATTATGAGGGTAAAATTATATGACCTCTATAAAACACCTGGTATAAGTTTGCAAGGATGATAAACATGGTTGTGGTTATTGCTATTGTTATTAGGAGATTGTAGGAAGACCAGTGACACACACACGAACGCATGCACGCACATGAGTGCGTGCACGCGCGCGCACACACACACACACACACACACACACACACACACACACACACATATATTCAGATTGGGCAAATGGATCAGTCAAAATAAATTCCTCCTTATAAAACACTGCATTAAATTACTCAGCTTCAAGTCTGAAACAGAGTTGGCTTTGCCTATATCTTCAAGGTACTATTGACTAGTAAGCTTGGGTTGTTGTAAATAAAAAGAACTAGTTAAGAAACAGAATGCCAGAAAGAGAAAGACTACCAATGTGCGGCATTGGCCTTTCTGTGTGCTCCTGAGGTGGAGAGCAGTAAGAAGAAGCCTTTAAAGAGAAGAGGACAAGACAGCTGAGCCATTCCAAGTTTGGTTCATTTTCAGGACTACAGTGAAAGAAGTAATACATCAGCAAATGTTTGCATAAGGATGATACTATGAAAATAGTAAATGATTTTGACTTCAAGACACATTTTCTTTCTGATTTTTATCACATGAATGAAAACATCTGGCATAAGTTTCAAGAAAGGTATAATCTTTTAGTTAGCTTGGAATAAAAAATAAACCGCAACAAGTCAAAGGAACTGCTGGTTGGACTTGACAAACATTATCACATACAGGAGCATGATTGAAAGAGGCAGCTTGCATGCAGGAGTGCACATGCCAGTAATTCCGGATGTCTGGAAAATGGCAGTGTGCTGGTGAATTGACAGTTAGGCTTTCCCACGTATTTCCATCATTATGCAATGCATATGGATTACCAATTTGCAGATAAATGAAATGCATGTGAAATCTTAAAATGTTCAGAGATTGCCTGGCCTATTGCCTCCATTTTATAGATGAGGGCATTTAGGCCCCGTTAAGAATAATATGTGTGAAGTCACAGCTAATTAGTAATGAAACCAAGATGGGAACCAAGATCTCCACATCTTTAAGTCAATGTTTACTTCCACCACCCCAAGTGGCTATCGAACTATTCTCTTAACACTCTTGAATAATTTTTGGTGATTGAGGATGTTAAGTGCCTTTGATATATGTCATAATTATTGATAATCTGTTTTCTTTTGATCATGCTTAAGGATAGAAGTAATAAACTTAGGAGATTGGGCTAAATCTCACCAACTCAATTCAGTACCTCCAAACTTCCTATTATTATTATTTTAAATTGATTTCAGAGAGGAAGGGAGAGGAAGAGAGAGATAGAAACATCAAAGGTGAAAGAGAATTATTGATTGGCTGTCTCCTACACACCTCCTACTAGAGATGAAGCTCTTAAGGACCATGACCTCCTGATTCAGAGGTCATGCTTAACCACTGAATCACACCTGGCAGGCCACATTTCCTGTTTTGATAGTTGTTTGTTCTTTTCTCTTATAAACTCTCTTATAAAATATGCAAATGAAAGTGATTAGGCTTTGTGGGTGTTGCAGAAATAGTAGTTTCAGATGGAAATTTAGAAATGAAATAGGCACCTAGAAAATATTTTAAAATATTACCATTAAAATAAGGCTTACTACATGTATTGAACGTAACTGCCTATGGGCTTAAATTTTGGTACTGCAAAGCTAACATAGTGCAGGTTGACCTGAGACTCTGTTGAAATATTGAAAGACACAAGTTTATAACATGCTAGAGATAATCTTGGGGAAAATCCTCATTGGTTGAGACTTACTTCTGTGACTCTCAAGACCCCTACTCCACCCTGAGATCCAGACTGCTGTGGAAATATCACTTGGGGGCATTACTTGTATTTGAAGATATACAATCAAAAGTAGTATTACTATTTAATTTCACTAATAAATACATATTAGTTTCTATGTATCTCTAAGGGTTAGGGGTCTAAGGTAGACTTCTAGGACAGGTTTCTCAAACTCTAAATATAAATCAACTAGAAAACTGTTTAAAATGCAGATTCAGATCCCATAGGTCTGGGGTGGGAATTGCTATATACATTTAAGAAATTCTCTCAGTAGATGCTAATTGTATTGTTTCATGAACCACATTTCTGTAGTAAAAGTTGATATGGGTAGGGAGAAAGGGTAGAAGCAATAGAGTTTGATTACTTAGTAAAATCAAGTCTCTATAGTTTATCTATTTCTAACTAGAAACATAAATATCAAAGTAGACACTGATTAAAGACTTGTAGCTCAAAGTCAGTATGTTTTGGTGTTACAAAGTATGGGGTGTGTGTGTGTGTATGTGTGTGTATGTGTATTTCAGACTTGCCCCCAGGCCTGCTCTCACTATCTTCCACACTAAAGTCAGAATAATCATTTTAAAACTGGACATCATCATTTTACTCCTTAAAACATCTCTCAGTAGCCCTCTCCTTTTTTGTATAATGTGCATGCAAACTCTTAAAATAATTGATGCAGTTCTCCTGTATCTCACCACTGTGTCATGCCTTATCACTCTTTTCCTTACTATCTAAGCTCTGAACATGCCTAACATTTATTAGTACTTCAAATAACATGTTTTCTCTACCCTCAAGTCTTCAAAATGCTGCCTACTGTTCCTGAAACACTCTCTTCCCCACCAAAATTATCTTCATTTAAGGTCCTTTTTATCGCTCTGGGGAAGTCTTTCTTAATGCCCAGAGTCAAGTCTGAGAGGCTCTGCTACCACTGTACTCCTTCAGTTTATCCAGCACACTGCCATAATCCATTTACTACAATTCTTCACCATTGCACTCAAATCTCCTTGAGTATAGAGACCACTGTGGATGAAAAGAGGCCACATGTTAACCTGACTAACTCAGGGAAGGCCTGTGTGGTGGTCTTGCAAACTCAGAGACCTGAAGTAAGCAAAAAGGACAGTCTGAAATTAAAACCTTTTAATGAAACAGCAGTTTATGGTGGGTAGTCACATCTTAGGTCAGTATTTTCCCTGACAAAGGCCAATCTTTACCTTTACTGAGCCTGCCTATTGTCTTTTTGCATCTGTGATAACATACTCATTGAAATGTCAAAGTAATTTCCTTTTTTTTTTCAAGATCCTTGAAAACACAGGCACCACTCTGTGGAGACCACAATTCCCTTCATTGTTATTGAGTTAACTGTTGACTATTAACTATCCTGCACCCACCTAAGTAAAAGAAGTATGTCTATCATTTCACTTTTTACCTGATCCCAGAGGTGCTCCTCACCACTTTGCTTTCTTTCATCTCCCTAATATACCACTAATGAGTTCATGTAACCCACTTACATCCTCTCTTTTGATTATAATGTAAAAAAAAAACAAGATAAAAAACTGCCATTCTTCAGAGTACTATCTCAATATCTTAAGATTCTGCTTTCTGGCAATTGACTATAGTTTTGCTCAAATAAACTCACAAAAAAATTCTTTACATCTTTAAATGTATTTTATGTTAACTTTATTTATCTATCTATCTACTTATTTATTTATTGCACATTGTTTTATCTTCTTTTCCTGGCTTGACCCTTTTTAGCAAGCAATTAATAATGACTTAATAAGTAAGTGAACGTGTGACAATTGCAATCCTGATTAGGGATGATGCAAGTCACTATCTAGAGAGACCAGACTATGCTAGGTGGGATAATCTAATAAAGTTTGGCCAGTCAGAAAGTATTCTATCTAATAAAAGAATAACTTGCAAATGTGACTGTACCTTGGCTCCTAATTGGCTATGCTCCCAGCCCATTGGAGCAGGGGGCAGGGCAGGGCAGGGCAGGGCAGGGCAGGGCAGGGCAGGGCAGGGCTTGGCGAGCACACAGCAGGCGAGGCTAGCAGGGGCATGGCTGAAGTACAGTGAAAACAACCACAACCCTATAAGCGTGGCCCACAAGGTACTTAAGGGCCGGCCCTCCTTAAGCTTATGGTGCCTGAATCACATGCAAATGAGTGCCAGGGGTCCCTGCATGCCCCCCAGCCCAGCACCCACGATGGGAGTGGAGGGGCTGCTGCCAGTCTCTGGAGTGTGTGGAGATGCCAGTGGCCACCATGGGGTGGAGAAAATCCACGGTGCTCTTGGTTCGTGCAGGGTATCGTGGGCACCAGGAATTCTGGGAAATGTAGTTCTCTTCACAGACCCACTGTAGGAGTGAGTTTGGAGTTCTGAGCGAGGAGGGGGGGGGGGGGAGGGGGGAGGGGAGAGATGCGGAAGCGGCAGGGTGGGGCGGCCAGGCTGGGGTGGGGGCTTTAGGCCTTGGGCTGGTGGGAGTGCTCAGCAGGTGGGGCGCATGTGGGTGCAAACCTACTGGGAGGTTGGCATCTAATAGCCCCTGGATCAGAGACACAAAACCACAGGGGGCCGGTACCCAGCACCCACAAGCTCTGCCACCCAGGTGCTGGAGCTGCAAAGTCCGAATCAGAGACATAAACCTGCATGGAGGCCAGCACCCAGTGGCCTCCAGATTGGAGATACAAACCAGTAGGGAGGCCAGCACTCAGCAGCCCCAAGCCCCGCCACCACAGACCTGGGGCTGAGGGGTAGGAGGGGAGTGGACTGGAGATACAAACCTGCAGGCCTGGCAGCCAGCAGCCCCAAGGCCCGATGCATAGGCACTGGGGCTGCTGGGCTGGAGGCCTCGGCGGGCAGGGGCAGCTGAGACACAAACCCATAAGAAACCTGTGGAAAGGGAGATAAACTATTATAACTTTATCTCCCTTTCCTCAAGATGAGAAAACTGTCCCTGGATTATTTAGTGATGTGGCCCACACCTTTCTACATACACCGGGTATGTTATGTCCACTCCCAGAATGCCGTCTCCAGGGAATAACCTACTGTGGCAAATCATCTGAGAGAGGAAACAAGCTTTTGTTGGGTTTATTCTGAAGGTCAGAGAACATGCCACCCCCCAACATATGCTTTATTGTTATATTGATGATCTTGAACTGCAGATTCTTGAAAAACTGCAAGTGCACACAGAGGATTTCACTGTAGTCTCCTGATCTGTCTAAAATTGGACCCCCCTAAAGGAGCTTAAATGTCATAGGTTTCCTTGATGGGAGAAGTGTCATCAGGCAGGGAAGACTGACTCCTGTCACAGGACATAACACCCAAACTTTGTTACAAACTATTTCTCTCCACCCCCATTCATCTTTCCTAAAAATCATTTACTCTCCTCTAGGAGGCCTACATCTCCTGTTCCCTTTCTCTAGGAAGAAGGTATTTAAATCTGCATTCTAAGCCAGCTTGGGGAGTTATTTATTTTTCCCTGAGATCTCCCACATATACATGAGGTACACATGTTAATGAACTGTTGTTTTTCTCTTGGCGATCTGTCTTTCATTACAAAGGCCTCCACTAAGAACTCAGAAAGGTTGAGGAAAACTATTTTTCTTCCTCCATAATTCTATCTTGGGAATCAAGTCCCCAGCTGAACAATGAGGTTGGCTCAAGTATCAAGCGTTCCCAGCTGACGGGAGGGAAGCTTCTAGGGAGAAATCAATGATATTGGCATCAAAGTGGGATGGAGGGCACACGCATGGCTGATGGTGGGAGTTTAAAGTGGTTTGACATTTTTGGAGGATGACTCAGCAAATTTGATAGAAATGTTTAAGGTATATCCAAGAGTCTTCTTCTAGGAATCACATCTGCTGAGATAAAGCATAAGCACTTAAGCCCTGGTCAGAACCCAGCATGCTACTGAGGGCTCCCCTTCCATGATAGGAAAACCTGGGAACAACCTGCATTTTTAGGACAAGGTAGCATCTATGCTAATAAAAGGGTAATATGCTAATTAGACTGAACATCTTCCTGGCGACATTACAGATGTCCTTCTAGACATCCTTCCCAACAAAGCCATGTTGGCGGGGCCAAGGCAGAGGAGGTTAGAAGCAATGAGGCAAGCAGGGGAGAGCAGTTAGGAAGATCAGGCCAGCAGTGGAGAGCAGTTAGGGCAAACAGGCTGTCAGGAGAGAGCAGTCAGGGGAATCAAGCTGGCAGGCAGGTGAGTGGTTAGGAGCCAGAGGCCTGAGGGATTCCAGATTGGAGAGGGTGCAGGCTCGGCTGAGGGAATCCGCACCCCCCCCCCGCCCCTGTGCATGAATTTCGTGCACTGGGCCACTAGTATATATAAATAAAAGCCTAAGCAAATGGTCAGCTGGGCACTATGATGCGTACTAACCACCAGGGGCAGACACTCAACACAGGAGCTGCTCCCTGGTGGTCAGTGCACTCCCTTAGTGAGAGCACTGCTCAGCTGACTGATGGGCACCAGAAGCAGGGCTTATAGGTGCCAGACACAGGGCTTACAGTTGGTGAGTGCCGCTGTGGCAGTGCAAGCCTCTCTTGATCTGGACTGACGTTGAGGCCAGAATGAGCAGAAGCAGCAGGCAGGAGCAGGAGGTGGCGTTGGATTGCTGGTTTCAGCCCAATCCCCACAGGCCACACCAAGGAACCCTACCAGTGTACAAATTTATGCACTAGACCTCTAGTTTTTCTAGAAGAGGAAAGCCCAAAAGCACAAAACATCTACATTGAGCAAATGGAACTGGGGAAAGAATGCAGAAATGAGAAATATTCAAAGGGATGGTGAAAAAGAATATAACAGACAAAACATACAGATCTATTTGTGTTTTTTCTGGAACTATTTCAACAAAATAAAGACATACTGGGAAAATAGAATACCTGCAGTGGGAATAGAGGAAAGGTAGAGGTGAACAGAAGCTGAAATAAAATATCTTCTCAAAATCCTTTAGGAGCAAAGGATTACTATAATGGGAATTACAAGTCCACTGACAGTGTACATTTAAGAGGCATATTATTGCTTAAATAATTTAACACTTGAGAACAGGCTTCCAATAGTTTACAGAAGAAAAATAACATTTTTTTTGTGATCCACCAGATAATTAATGGCATATCTTTGAAATATTCTATGTCCAGAATAGAATAGGCAGGAAGGGAAGATGTGTGAAAGGCTCCTAAAATAAAACTTGCCTCAGGCCTTGCACAGGCTGGATGATTATTCATACACACAAGTCAGGGAAATACTTGTTAGTTTTCCATGGTGACACTTTTGACACTTGGATTTGATTTCTTAGGAAAGCTCCAAATACCGTCGTTTTCAAAACTTCTAATAAGCAGTGGCCCTTTTTGTCAAATAAGATATTACCTTCTAGGACAGGAAAGAATAATCAGGTTGAAAAGAAGCCTGTGGAGATTAAAAAATCCAGTTTCCCATACCCTCCCAATATCCCATTGGCAACAGAACCTCAAGACTTTGAAATGAATTTTCACAATCCAAATTCCTCTGTGTATAAGGATAGTGATTGGTCCTCCCAAATATTTAGTGACTGATATTTACATAGACCCTATTGGTCAGCTTATTCCATATGTTGAAAGTTTAAATTCAATTTGAATCCAAATTACATAAAAGTTTACATATAATGTATATTTCACACTTGTGTATGTATATATAATATGTAAAATATATGTATATCTATACTAATAAGAGAGAAACATGCAAATTATCCATCACTCTGCAACACTCACCAGCCAATCAGGAGGAAATATGCAAATTAGAAGGAGAAAGATGGCAGCCGCATAGCTGCTCCAGGTGCAGAGTGGCCAGGCAGGTCAGGATGCCTGCTATGAGTGGGAGAGTGGGGGTGAAAGGATCTACAGGAGTGTCACTCTGGCCAAAATGAAGACAAAGACTGCAGTCTCTGGACCCTGCAGCAAAAACAAAGATGGCAGATTCTGGCTAGAGTGAAGGACTGGGTCTCAGGTCCCAGAGGAAAACCGTTGCTGGAAGCCAAGGGAAAGAAGGCCTATTGAACGAATCTCTTCCTGCAATGGACCTCTAGTGTGTGTGTGTGTGTGTGTGTGTAATGTTCTATATATTCAAATATATATATGCATGTATATATCTCTACTTATCTATTTACCAGAAGGTATAACTACTTACCATCTTATATAATAAAGAGGTAATGTGCAAATTGACCATCACTGCAACACACAAGATGGCCACCCCATGTCATCAAGGATGGCCACCCTCATGGAGACACAACATGGCCATTAAAAGATAGCCAGCAGGGAAAGGCAGCTGTGGGCAATCAGTTCAGCAGTGGAGGGCAATTGTGGGGGGAACAGGCCTACAAGGGAGGGCAGTTATGGGTGATCAGGCCTGCAGGGGAGGGAGGTTAGGGGGGACCCAGGCTGGCAAGAGTGGGAAGTTAGGGGTTACCAGGCCAGCAGGGGAGGGCAGTTAAGGTTGACCAGGCTGGCAGGGAAGGGAATTTAGGGGTGACAGGCCTGGCTGAGGATGGCAGTAGGGGGTACCCAGACCTGCAAGGGAGGACAGTTGGGAGGGACCAGGCCTACTAGGGAGGGCAGTTAGGGGTGACTGGGCCTGTAAGAGGACAGTTGGGGGGACCAGGCCTGCAGGTGAGGGCTTTTGGGGGGGGAGGCCAGGGCTGCAAGGGAAGATAGTTAGGGGCAACCAGGCCAGCAGGGGAGGACAGTTGGGGGTGACAGGCCTGCAGGGGAGGGCTGTTATGGATAATCAGTCTGGCAGGGGAGCAGTTAGGCATCTATCGGGCAGAAGAATAGTGGTTAGGGGGTGATTAGGTTGGCAGGCAGGAGCAGTTAAGAGTAATCAGGAGGGCAGTTGGGAGCCAGCAGTCCTGGATTATGAGAGTGATGTCCGACTGCCTATTTAGGCCTGAACCCCCGAGGATTAGCTCTAAATGGGCAGTTGGACATCCCTTGAGGGGTCCCAGATTGGAGAGGGTGCAGGTTGGCCTGAGGGATACCCACCCACATGCATGAATTTTATGCACAGAGCCTCTAGTAAGATATAAATAAACACAAACAATTAAGATTTAAAGGAAACAAAAAAGGCAATAGTAGTCATTTTATTTTAATTTTGGTTGTTATCAATCACTTTCTAACAGAATTCTGTGTTTATAATTCAATATGGATGTTTTCAAGTCATTGGCCTTGCTAGTGAGTGATCAATATTGATCAATAGTACCTCTGGCCTTCATGAAGAGATCCCTGAGAAGAGATTTTTAATAAGCTGTTCAACCTTACAGAGTATATAACAGGTACTTCCAAATATTTATTGAAAGATGGACTTAATGAATGAGTGTTGGCTATTGTTTTTTATCTGGGAAATTTTTATTTTATCATGCAAGAGTCTTATAGATTCTTAAATATAGAGTAAATGCCTAGAGTAAAAGTAGAGTATAATATGCCCCAGGAATCAAAAGTTCTGGGTTAAGATCCAATGACAGACAATTTCTCATTTGATGTTAGGGCCTGTTTTTACTTTTTATAAAGTGGGGGTTGCAAGCAACTCCTGAAAATTATGGGCTGTTATAAATATTTCGATTACTATCTTAGTAAATTTTGCACTTCTTTTTAGCACTCATTTCCCAGGAACCCCAAATAGAAGAGCAAACTCTTCTTGGACATCATAGTATTTTTCTTCTTCATAACTATTTTGTATGAAGATAGGAGGTGTCATATTATTCTTTGATATTCTCCCCAGTCAGAAATATTTACCTTAGTCACAAGGCAGCCCTCTAATCTTTATTTTCTGATAAATATTTCATAAAAATTGAAAGGATTTAATTAACTACCTATGCTTTCTATCAAAAATTACACTTTTACTTGGCTCTGTAATTCCCAGTAAAATAAATAAAACAAGACTACCTTTAAAAATTCTGTCTGTGCTAGAGACTGAATATTTGTGGCCCACCCAAATTCTTATGTTAATTTCTAACTCCAATATGATAGCATTAGAAAGTATGGCCTTTGAGAGATGAAGTCTTCATCAGTGGAATTAGCACCCTCATGAAAGAGATCCCAGATCCCCTTGTCCCTTCTGCCAGGTGAGAACACAGAAAACAAGATGGCTGTTAATGAACTAGAGAGTGGGTTTTTACCAGACACCAAATCTGCCAGTGCTGTACTTGTAGACTTCCAGCCTCTAGAACTGTGAGAAACATATCTTGCTAATAAACCACCCAGTCTCTGGTATTCTGTTACAGCAGCTTAAATGAACTAAGACAGTCTGTAATCAACAGGAATGTCAGCTGGCCTCCCTGTTGGTGGGTTATAAATGAACTCAAGATTAGGAATCAACTAGGATATAATGTAGCACAGTTTAATTAAACTTTTGCTTTTCCTTTTTAAAAAATTATTTCACCATCTAAATGTGTCCAGATTATACTTATGCAGAAGGCTGATAATCTAATTTTTTTAAAAATTGATTTAGGGAGAAGAATGTAGAAAGTAGCATTTTTGACTTTGTATTGTATGCCATATGAGTTTATTTAATTTTCACAACAACTTCGGGAAATAGGTATTATCATTTTCATTTTATGGGCCTATACTCTAAAGCTCAGTCCTTTAATAACTGGCCCCAAATTATGCAACACAAAAGCAGTGTAATTGGGATTTCAACACAGGTGTGATAGCTTTAAATTATAACTTCTTTCTCTGATATTATTCAGTTCCCCAAGAAGTAGGAAGATCATTTGAAAAAGATATAGAATTTTAAATTTTGATATGAGCATATTTATATAGAGATTGGATTTAGATATAATATAGAACACTAGATTTGTAATAAACATGTATAATAGGACATGGCATTTAATCCAAATCAGATAATTAACTCATTAAATGCATGTTTTGTAAGTGCCATAGTTAGTAAATGGTAGTTACTTAATTTACAACTGTAAGCAAGGCACAGTGTGTCTTTAATATTCCTGGCAGTGGTCATCCTTCCTTAAATATTTCTAGCCCCCAGGTATAAGCATCTGCCAGCAAAAAAGCTGGACATTATATATCCAAGATCTCTTTTAACTCTACAGTCCAATAAAAGTTATAAAAAGCTAATGCATCAAATTTTTATTCTAGTCTGAGTCATGAAAAATAAAATAGTATGCTCTTTAGTTCATTATGTTTTCTGCATGTGATGAACCCATGTTCCAATTTTAGAAGACAGAAGCAGACATCAGGAACTAGAGGTAAACTTCATGAGTCTATGTCTTTATCTCTTCTCATTTTCTGATCCAAGATAGTAAATGGCGGACTATCTTTTGAAGCAGGAAACAAGCAGAATAGTCAGTCCCCCAGGAAATAATTGAATTACTCCATGCTTTGATTTCTCTAGTTCAGTGGCTGGCAAACTCATTAGTCAACAGAGCCAAATATAACAGTACAAGAATTAAAATTTCTTTTGAGAGCCAAACTTTTAAAAACTTAGACTTCTTCTAACGCCACTTCTTCAAAATAGACTCACCCAAGCTGTGACATTTTGTGGAAGTGCTACACTCAAGGGGCCAAAGAGCCACATGTGGCTCAAGAGCCACAGTTTGCCAACCATGGATCTAGCCAAATAAAGAACTCATGTGTACTGTGCCCCACATTAAAATACAAATTCACCCTTAGCATTAGAATCATGTTTGAGTTCCACTGCTCACCGCAACCCACCCCCGTGCACCCCAATTCTCTTAGCAGTGAGGGATCAATATTTGTACACAAGTATTCTCACCCAAATCCTCTGGGGATGCAAAGTTGTGAAACTGTTAGGCAGGTTTCTGGTTCAGGACTTGTCTCTAGATAAAAGTAAGAATTATTAAATAGATGTTGAGCCTGAAATAAAGACAATACCTGACACTGTTTTGCAGAGTACTTAGATAAACTAGATATATATGTGTCAGATGATCTGAAAATTGTAACAGAGCGTATAGTTATATTTTAATTATTGTGAGAGTTTTCATTATAAACATTTAGCCTAGAAACAGCTATTGCACCCTCCTGTGGAAAGCTATTGTTGCCCATGGAAATGGGCCACAAGATAGCATATAATTAACAGTGCAGGAATGTGGCCAGTAATACAGTATAATAAAACATCAGACACCATTCAACAGTAACGGAATAAGAAAACACAGGGACAGAATACAATGCTTCCAATTCAGCCTCATTAGCCAAAAAATAGTAATCATCATATTTTAATGAGTTCCTAACATGTAGCAGTCAGTAACTTTGCATACATTTTATCTTTTGTTGTTAGTAAAACATTGCAGAGGTGCACTTATTTTCCCTGTTTCTCACATAAGAAAATGGAGGCCCCTAGAATTAGGAAATATTTACATAGAAATGAAAAGAATGTTGATAAAAGTGTATATCTCTGTTTTTTGGCTGCAGTTTGATGCTTCTGTGAAGACTTGAACACAGAATGGATACACACTTCCCCTAGCACAGGGCCAATGGACAGAGTGCAGCTGCACATTTGTGCTTCATAAGGACAGAGCTGGGACCTGACCAGAGTGAATATGATTCCAACTTCTAAGCTTCTCCATCATTCTGCTCTATGAAATAATCAAACATCTTCGCTCATTTAATAGCATGTACTTATCTGCTCTTCACACATTATAGGTTACTTGTTGCTTTTATTCACCATTTTGCACTCTGATTTCCTTAATGATACAACTGCATATCTGCTGTCCTATCTTGTAGACACTGTTCTGGAGGAAATGGGCATCCTGTATTTTTTAGTCAGGGCATCTATATTAAACTTCAGACAAAAATCAGATGTATACACATATCTAGCAACAGTCTTTGATCTGCATGTTATGCCACTTCTTATTTTATTGCACATGGACATTAAAAACTACCTTTTATATTTTATTGACAAGAAGATGGCATGGAGTATAGACACATAGATAAATATTTTATGAGTTACTGTGAAAGGAACATACATGGCCAATTAAATTATAATATACTTTCTTATCAACTCTAAGATGTAATTTTATTTCAGTAATATTAATTTGTAAATCAAATATATGCCTTGGAATTGGTGAAACATGGTATGTTATGTCACTCTGGTAGCATGCTGTATTGCTAAATATTTTTTGTTGTTGGTGATGAAACAACAAAGACAGGAATATTGATGAGAGAAACATAATTGATTGGTTGCCTCCTGCATGCTCCATACTGGGAATTAAGCCTGCAACCTGGGCAGGTGCCTAGATTGGAATTGAACAGTGACCTCTTCTTTCCTGGGTTGAGACTCAACTGCTGAGTCATACTAGCTGGGTGCTAAGTATTCTTTGTATGGATGTAATTTCTACCCACCACTCACTATTCATCTATTTCTTACACAATTTCAATTTTAGTGTGAGTACTAGAATTAGTGCAAAGGTATATGACCCTGTGGTTGATCAAATAGACTCTGGAACCACTTTGTCTGAGTTCATGAGGTTCCTCTAACACCTAATAGCTGTATGACCTTGAGAATGTTTCTTAATATTTTAGTTGATCCCATTCATTTTCTCCAAAATATAGATGGTTATAAAATCTAAAATATCCAAAATATAGATGAAATAAAATCATAGGGTTATTGTGAGAATTAAATGAGTGAAACTGTGCCTTGCACATTTTAAGTACCTAAACACATTCACTATTAATGTAGCTGTTATCATGATAACAGATTACATGAAGTTGTGAGCCATTCTAAACTCCCTATGCAAATCTTCTCAATGCCCAGGGGACTACATCTCAACTTCAGATGCAAACCTTTACAAGCGTGCAGCTGTTCCGGACATCAAGAATGCATGTACAGCCCATAATCATTCCAGTTATGTAACCTGCCATGCAGACCTCATCCTTCCAAACCATGCGTCCCCAGAGGACATATCTGGTTATGCACAGAGAAGCTGCTATCTCTTAAGTATGGCCACTTTCCATAAATTTACAATTAATATTAATCCTGATCTTGAAAATAAGCTGTGAGCTAAAGGAACTTGCCTTAAAAACAAGTTTTCATTAACGAAAAGATTTACTTTATGTTTCTCCTTCCCCATCTTCCTTACTTGGCTATTGTGAGAAATTGCAAAATGTTTTCCCTGGTGATACCCTTACCACAACTGCTAATACAAGGTTAAGGGTACTTTTTTACTTAATTAGTGGAGAAATGCCAGTAATGACAGAACCTGGTTCACCTCTCCCATTCATTTGCTCTCTGATCACTTACTATGATGTTGCATACTCCTACAGCACGTATGCATAGCCATATGTCTAACATTTGCACCAGCTCAAGGCCTAGGTGACCTTTAGCCTTCCATCTCTCCTCATACACACCTTCAACATCAACACCTGTGTTTGTTCAACTCAAATATGCACTGGAAGTCAGGTTTATGTATAAAATACCCATCTTGCCAATTCTTCCATCTTGTGCTCCTCCTCCCCTCCTCACTCTCCCTGATCATACTTGCCTGAGGTGTGTTTCTCATAGAGGTGGATACACTTAACCAGGACTTTAGCAAGAATTTCATTTTCCTTGTTCTATACATACTGCTGTCCTCTTAGAGAATAGGACAAAATAACATAGCAGCCAGGTTCTAAGTACATCTCAGATGGACCAGTGAAATTGTATTATGGAGGTTAAATCAAAGTCACTTATAAAGAACAAGTGAAAATAAAAGCACAACCTCATTTCTTCCTCTTGTTCATCTCTTCTCTATTAACTATTTTTTAAATAAGAGAAAAGGGAAAGACAGAAGGGCACATCAGAGTCAAGTGTAATGTATCTAGCTTTGTGTAATCTAACCTTATATCATTTCATATGGAGGTAGGTAACAAGTATAAATCATGAATCATGGGATTGTCTAACTATGTGTCTATGTCCTACTCAAATCCATACTTACTTAAATTTGATCATTCTTCATAAGAGCCCTAATAATCCTAGCAGTGAAAAAGGGATTAATCTCATTTCTTTATCACTTGACATGTTAGCTTAAAGAGAGTTCAGTTAGTACAGCAAATAGTAGTGCTGGAGGTGGTGATGACTTACATGGTCACAAAATTATATTGGTATATAAGATCTCCCCATTTGAGTCACCATAATCACTCATTATCCAGAGCAAAACAAAAAAATTAAAGCATTCGTTACTCATGAATAACCCTCAGGGAGATTGATGTTCTCTGGTTTGTCAGTAGTGTTTTGGACTCAAAAGTGAATAAATATTTTCCTTTATATTTGGGATCCTCTTACCTAAGTTTTCCCATTTATCAATCCAGACAGCATCCTGTATGTTCTGGTTTCTATTGAATTACCTATTATCTTAGTTCTCAAAGATCTATGGTTTAAGCAAGCATTAGACAAATACTAGATACACAGATATGATTTCAACCCCAATAAACTCAAGAAATGATGAGTATTTTCTATAGGTCTTTGTTTTTCCCATTCATTTATGCCCTTTCTGCCCTTGTCATGATTAAAATGTCACATTCTAGTCATTTAAGCATATATTTAAGATAAATAGCTCTGAGGATTGTATCCCTGGTTCTGGTTTATCACACATAAGACTCTGGCTCTTATATTTGAAGTAGGCCACTGAGGCAAGGATCTCCAGTCCAGAGTCCCTATCATTTTCAGTGCCTTAAATGTGGTCCAGCATTATATTAGTGAAACTCTGAAGCATGAAGCTCAAGAAGATCTATGGAGAGAAGCAGAAGTAAATCTGGAAATTGTCTACCCCTTTACAAAATATCCTACATAATAAAGAGCTAATATGCTAATTAGACTAGATGGCAGAATGACCTTTTAGAACAATCAGTGTGGGGAGGGCAGGAGACAGCAGGGGCCTAGAGGCAGCTGGGGCCACTGGCCTGGCTGCCTACCACTTTTAGGGGTCTTAGAGGGAATACAACTATACATTTCTTAATTTTTAACAATGTAAAATAAGTAGTTACTGTGTGTCACCTCTGAATTAGACACATGGGATACAAATCATTATAATCATCATTATTTTTTATTTACTATGTGTCATAAACTGTTCTAAGTTCTTTATATTTATTTTCTTAAAAATAACTTTATGAATTTCAGAGAGGAAGGGAGAGGGAGAGAGAGAAAGAAAGAGGGAGACATCAAAGATGAGAATCATTGATCAGCTGCCTCCTGCACACACCCCCAATGGGGATCGTGCCTGCAACCTGGGCATGTGCCCTGACCAGGAATCCAACCATGTCCTCCTGGTTCATAAGTTCATGATCAACCACTGAGCAACACCAGCCAGGCTAAGTTCTTTATTTTTCATAAATACTAAGTAAAATATAGTTTCTCTGCACAAAGAATAATTATGCCCAGGAATTTTCCTTTCAGGAGTTTGAGATTGAGGAAATAATAGTAACTAGGATTCATCACTAATTTTCTTCAGTTAGAATAAGAGCAGAATTTATTTGGGATCTTCTATCTTATAGCCAATCTTATCACAGGCAACCCACATTGTATACTTAGTTGATTTCCTTTTATTAAGTTTCAAACCTTTCAAGATGGAATATGTAGAGATAGTGAGGCCAAGAGAACAGTAGGGAAGCATCCTGAGACACCTAGAAGTTTGCCTTCTTTGTGTCATGGCTCATATACCACCTACACTGGGCCAGTAGACTATAACAAACCAGAATGACACATCAAATATATGCCTGGAGGCAGATACTTCCAATAATACTGCCATTGCTTTCTAAAAAAATGGAGAAAAACATCGTGTCCTGGTTGTTTATTTAGAAACAAACAAACAAACAAACAAACAAAAGAGACATTACATAGAATTCAAAAATCAGCCAAATAGAAAAGGGTCACGGTGGTCTTTACCACCCTTTCCTGCAGCAGAGCATTTCTTTCTGAAAATTAATGTCTGTAGGAAGAAACAAAAAATAAGAGACAAGATTCCATACGCAGATCGTGAAGCGGGTGTAAATAAGAAATGCTGAACAATTCAGCAGGACCATTATTTATTTGTTTACTAAGTTTTCCAGTGTAGTATATTGATCTGAAAATAACAAAATGTTTATGAAGCATGAAGCATTTCCTAAGCTTTCAATTAAAATGAAATAAAACAAAATGCTGGCTATGTGTTCATTGTAGGAAATCTCATTATGGCTTTGGTCATCGCAGCCAGGCCGGGCCTCATTACCCTGTGCTGTAACTCAGCTCAATGCCATTGGCTTAGCTCACGCACCAAGTGCACAGTATGTAGCTCTTCACTAACATGGGCTTTGTTCTCTAGAGTGGAACTTACCACAGTGATCTTTTAAGAAAAAGGGCAGCACCGCGACCCCGCTTTATAGATGAAGAAAGTGAAGTACATCAACTGACTGACTGGCCATAGGATCTATTGTAAAAACTAGGAATGGAACAAAAGTCTCAGAAAAACAATGTCAACTCCCAGAAACACTTGCCAACTTTGTGCTTGTGTTATTGTGGTTTCTTTTTGCCAGTGGTTTGAACTCAGAGAGGGAAGTGGAAAGGAGAGCAAAGAATAAAGAAAAGATAGAGAGCAAGCCAGTGGATGAAACAGACCATGTCTAACAGTCAATACTAGGGAGCATTGAGCATGGTGGAGTCTGGACAGTGAGAGATGGCATAGGAGTTGTGATACTGTGATTTATAAAAAGTAATAGACATTTGTTATTCATCTCTGTTTTTTGAAAAGCACAGAACTTCTAAAACTCTTGGAATCTCCAAAGTGATAAGGGCAATAAGGTAAGTTACAATTCATTACTAGCCTTTTTAACCATACCTGAGTTTATTTTAATGAGGTGACTTTTGGAAAGTCCCCTAAAAATAGGGGCTGGTTGCCAGGGGAACCGAGGAGGTAATTAGAGGGTTGGGACTTTCAGCCCTATCCCTGACCTCTGCGAAGGGAGAGAGAAGCTGCAGATGGAATTCATTAACCAATGGCCAATGATGTAATCAGTCACATCTACATAATGAAGCTTCCATAAAACCCAAAAGGATGGGGTTCGGCCAGCTCCCTTGGTAGCTGAACACATAGAGATTAGGGGAGAGGGCATGAAGCTTCCATGCCTCTTCTCATATATCTTGCCCTACACATCTCTTTCATCTGGCTGTTTTTGAGGGATGTCTATTTAAAATGTATAGGAAGTTTACTAAGAAAAATCTGAGCTCTGTGAGTTGCTCTAGCAAAATAATTGAATCCAAGGAAGGGAATGTCTATCTATAGTGCCTCTGATGGGTTCAGAAGCATAGACAACCACCTGGACTTGTACTAGCCTCTGAAGTGAGGGGAGGTGTTAGCCTTGAAGAACTAAGGCCTTAATCTGTGGGATCTGATACTGTCCCTAGGTAGTGTTCTGGGTAGACAGTGTCAGAGATGAGCTTAATTATAGAATGCCCAGTCAATGTTGCAGAATTGTTGGATTGTGGAAAACCTATAGTTATGTTGTCAGAAATGAAGTTGTGGTGTAATAGACTGTGAAAGAAAGAGGACTTCAGCAGGAGGTGTGTGCTTTTCCTTTATAGGAGCTTTGATAAAAGAGACTATCTGCTGCAGAGTCAGTTTACTTTTTGAGGTCAGTTATCCAAATTAGAGCAATCCAAAAGCAATCAGGACCCAAAACAGCAACCAAAGCAAGCCCTATGATGGTTTTCTGTTTTTAATTGTAATGATTTCTGTAGACTTTTTTTTTTTTTCGTCTAGTAAAATTTCACAAAGCTATACATTAGGACTACTCAACTTTGGTGTCAGTTTACTATTGCCTGTCTTGAAAGCACTTCTACTTTTCCCATTCCTCTGAAAACATGAATTACCCTGAAATCATATGCAGGCCAAATTCCCATTACACTTGGAGAAATTCCAACTGGGGACAGTTCTCACCACCTGAAAGGCCATCAGAAACTCATATCCAATGGAAAAATTACATGTTAATAATGCATATTTATAACCTGAAATGGCTCTAAATGAATGAACCCAAAAAAGGAAATATCTATAAATGGCACCTCCTCCTGAATTTCACCTTTCTTATCTTATTCTTGAACCACAGTGAAGTTCAGTTGGAACAGCACTGGGTTAAAAGTCAATTAGAAATAAAGAAACTATATTCAATCCTATCTGAGCCAGTGAGTAGTTGTGAGACCTTGGGCAAGTCATTTAATTTAGAGTAGGACTCTGTGAGATAGAAAGATCCTACAATCTCCAAAAGAGCATACTCTGCAAGTAGGCAGCTCTTATACATGGTTTAGGCTAGACCACTTCTTACTGAATGAGATTGGATAAGTTGCTTAGCCACCTCTCCTAAATTTCCTCAACGGTAGAAGTGCACAGCCCTCTTGGGACTTGGTGAAGATTTGGTGAGATAAGGCTTCTGAAGAGCTCACAATAGCACCTAGCATATAGTAAGCACTCCATGACTTTAGCGATCCTTGTGATGATGATGACTCATCATCTCTAACTGTAATGTTTCCTATGTGCCTGGTGTGTGTCTTTGCCAGACATTTTACTAACAGACAGACTGGATAACTAATAGTTTGGAACAATCAGCACTGGAGGCAGGTTTAGTAAAGAGAGTCTGGCTGATTGCTGTTGTGTTATTTTTCTTTCTTTTATGACCCATAACCAGTACTTACTGGCTTAATATGTGTTCACAAACTGCCATCCCAGGAGTTGGAAGGAAAGTTGCTATTAAAAGGCTGCTCATGGTGTCTAGATTGGCATTTTGTGGTTACTACACAGAAGTAAATTGTTGGAGTGAGGTCTATGTAATCAGTGTGATCTGCATGGTTGTCTATGAACTATTCCAGGTACCCAGGGTAGATGGGGCCAAATAAATGAATAAGTAAATTAAAAGCCAAGATATGCGTATCTTAGAAGTGCTTAGAGGTTAGTCAGACATACGGAAGGCACTCAAAATTAAAATAATGTTATCTACTAAATCATGATGTGTTTATGGTCATAATATTATTGAGGAAAGTATAATCATAAGTTTGAGGTGAAATTCTAGAAAAGGACGTTTCAATGAAGTATGATTTTTTTCAGAGAATCCTCTTAATTGATATGGATTATGTGCAGGTACTTGAAAGAAGGTTGGAATTTGTAGAATATATAGAAGGGATGGAGAACTAAAAGAGTAAATAAAAGAAAAAAAAAGGATAAAAAAAGAACAATTTGGAGGCAGAATTTGAAGCATGTAGAGAGAGTGCTGTGGTGAATGTTTTCACTGGTTAAAGGACAGGAGGTAGAACATTCTTTAGGTCATGGGCACCCATGGATTTTATGTTCCAGATTTTTGGTTTTAATTGATAATATATTAGTTTGAGATTACAGAATTTTATATAAGAAAGAAACAGACTGAAATAAACAAAAGATCCAATTGAACCATATGAAATTGATTCACTAAAATGGTAATTTCATATGGTTCAAACTGATATTCCAGAATTGCCCTACCAGTGGGGTCAGAGGCAGGGAGATTAGCTTGGAGGCTAAACACATTATACAGAGATGCAACTCCATGAGCTTTGATAAAGGTGGCTACTTTGAACTAGGAGAAAAATGTTGATTTTACTAACATAGTTTTGTTTGAGTTTTCTTAACCTCTATTGTCTGTTTCTTTTTCTGGTCTTACTCTTGGGAAAGCAAAACATTTGTTTTCTCACATCCTTTTGGGTCTAATTACAATGATTCTTATCTCTTAGCTGCTTGACCTGCAAAACCTCAACAGAGCACTGTAAGGCCCTTTCTTAGAGGACCACTGGAGATAACCTTAGTTTCCTGTTATGCTGCCTTTGGCAGGGGAACTGCAGAATGCATGGGTAAGCAGCTTCCAGTCTCATTATGAAGGCTCTTCACTGGCTTTGAAAAAATTCCACAGGTCTAAGGAAACTAAACTTTCTAGGGATATTCTTGGTTTAAAACATGTTAGAAATAGAAAACATTAATACTTATCTAAAAGAGTTTGTGAGACCTCATAATTGGAATAATAAAATTTAGGAATTATGAAAGGATATACATAATAAAATAGGAATATATAGCTATTCAATTTTTTTCAATTTCCAAAAATTATTTAGGGTTCTGTTTTTGGATTGGGGAAAATTAAGTTTGTTTGAACCATCTCCACCCACTTATAATTCTGTGTATAGATATACAATAGAAACTAGACACCTGAAGAGTATCTCTGGATTTCACCCTAGCTCACTTTAGGACAATGGCCAGAGAGAAAGATGGAAAACCACAGATCTCTGTTCTTCTCTAGAATAACTATAAACTGGCTTCTTTGTCTTTCATGAAAAAGGTGGATTTCCGGTCTTTGATATGGTTAGTAACACTAACAACACAGCATTAGGTGTTGAATGCCAGAGCCAATACCCTTGATAACCCAACTTCTAAACAATTAGGTGGGAAAGAAAGAAGCACAACTGTATGTATGTGCATGTGTGTGCATGAATGCATACTAGGATGTGTGTGCATGCCTGTCTATGGACATGCCTGTATTGATGTTTCCTCTTTTACTTGCTCAGTGCAACAGGTTTCCCCCCTTTCTCCCCTGCTCTCTTAATTTATAGAAAAGAGAGGGGGATTAAGTGATAAATGTAGAATTTTTTTCTAATAATATAGGACCATCCATTAGTCAGCTCTACAGGCCTAGCCCCAATGATGTTTGGAAGGATGAGTGCCAAGCTCTCCTTTTTGCTGATACATTAAACTCTGATGGGCCTTCACAGACTCAGTGAAATGGATTTAAACCTTCATTCAGAGCTGCTTAGTATTTTGGGAATGTGGGCAGTTGCATTTGTAGCCAAAAACACAAAGAACCATACAATTGCACTTTTTGTTTCATATTTTCCTCACTCATCTTAGCATCAGACTATTATTTGGTAATTGGTTCATGTTTATTAGTTTTGTTTCCCTAGCTTGACTATGAGCTCCTAGAAGTCAGTGCCCCACCAGATATTTCTTTGTTCATACACAATGTGTTGCACAGAAATTAAGTAAATATTGGATTTCCATGAAAATGGAACAATATAGAGAAAGAAAGAAGAGTAAGTGGGAGACACAATATAACTGGTAGCAAAGGAGAGTGCAATCTAAGATAGAAAAAAGCAATTTTGGAATGCCCCAGATCCTTCACAGAAAAACACAAGAGTCACGGTTGGTGGCAAGTATTGAATCTTATTTACTTAAGGTTGTTTCCTTCTTTTTCTCCTCCCTTTCTCTTTCTCTAAGTAAATCCCCCAAAGAGAGCATAACAGTGGACAGCAGCTTAGCAGGATGGCCGCACTGTTGGGTACAGGTGTGGAGAAGCCTGGATAGCTCTAGTCTCTTTAGCAATCAAGTGGGACTGTATCTGCAAACCTGATGAAACTAGAGGGCAGCAGAGCTGCACAATACTAACTCAGACCAAGGCTGATATCTATCAACCTGTGGCTGACTTAATACACCTCTCTCTCTCTCTCTCTCTCTCTCTCTCTCTCTCTCTCTCTCTCTCTCTCTCTCATTATCTGCTCTAGTATTTTTTTCCATTTCCTCTCCTTTTTTTCGCAGACTTACTCTTGACAATTCTCCTATTGTGTTGCAGTTCTATTTCTTCCCCTCCATCTCTGTCTCTTCTTTGTCTGCTTCTCTGGGAAGTTATGTAGTCTGACTGCATTAGCTCACTGTTCCAGAGCAGATGGGGTGGGGGTTCTATCTCACTTGTAACTAGGCTAAGAGATAGCCATTGTTGTGGGCATGATGAGTTTTGGCCTTTTCTTGGTCCTGAATAGCACCCTAACAGCTCCATTACCTCTGCAAGCAGAAAGACACTGTTTGCTTTTAAAGCCACAGGTCCTGTTGAAAAGCTTACCAATCCAATCAAGTCTACATTGCCAGCCCTCTCCACACCTCTTCCCACCCCATGCCTGTGAGGTTGCTGATACAGAAGTTACTGTTATTTGTTGGAATAATACTTCTTCCCATCTGCTTTCATCGTGATGCCCCGCTAATGATGTGGGGAAGGATGTGATTTCAGGGTTGTCCTGTCTCCTATGAGAAGACTTCTCATTAGGTAGCCCTTGGCTAAGGAAGAGGAAGGGGAAAGGGATGGATATATAAATAAGTTTCTCCTTTGCAAATTATATTTACCTTTCTGTATGATTTAGAATGTTACCATAGCTGAGAGGCTGACCAGAGGCACACGTCTCTTCTGAGAAGGGACACACTGACCATTTAGATCACTGCAAACACGATAACTCTGTTTTCCTTTCTCCTGCTCTCCCTGTCCCTGCCATTCTATTTTCCTCTTGGTCCTTTTTTTCTCTCCTTTCCTTTTTTCTCTCTCTTAATGCCATTATTAACTCAAGGCCCTGAAGTTGTGTTTCTAGCAAATTGTGAGAGATTATATGGATGAACTAAAATGGACTCAAGCATTAACCCCTGCATGCCAAACCTGTTGTCAAATCCCATATAAGCAGAGAAAGATTTGACTAGGAATACCAGCCTTCGTGGTGCTGTAGGGTCTGTTTTTAGTGGCCTGAGGATTGTCTTACAAAAGATATTTACCTAAACTGATTATTTTAGTTAGTTTGGGCTGATAGAAGGAAATTCCACAGACTGGGTGGTTTATAAATAACAGAATTTTAATTTCTCATAGTTTTCATGGCTAGAAGCCCATGGTTGCATGGGGCCCTAAGCCAGGTTGCAGACTTTTTGCAGGATCCTTTCATGATGGAAGGGGATAGTGAACTCTGCGGTGTCTCTTTTTATAAGAGCACTAACCCCATCCATGAGGGATCCAGCCTCATAACCTAATCACCACTTAAATGCTCTACCATCTAATCCTACCACGCTGGTCATTAGGATTTTAACATAGAATTTTGGGGTAACCATAAACATTCAATAATAGCACTGATGAACGCAAGAAAAAAAGTAAGACCCATTTGGAGTTTTGGTTGGATAATGGTTGGTTGGCAGCACAAGGAGAAGCAATGAAAAGGTAACAGGTAGAAGACCATTACTGAAATGAACGACTATGAGGAAAGGAAAAAGAGGTATAGATAAGGACGATGAGGGAGGAAGAAGAGCTGACTCCTCAACAAGGTCAGACTTCAAATTATTGCAATGGAGTCCTGTGATCTGGCACTATTGCCTGGCACTTCCTACCCTGGACAATCATCCTCACCAGCCTATTTGCGTATTTACTCATATACAATATACTATAAACCAACCCCCTACCGGTGTGAATGATGTCAATATATCACTTGGGAGTTGATTTTAAAGTTCTTCCTTAAGAAATCTCCCTGCATAAATTTAGAGGGTGACCCATTCTTATCAGGGAGCCAGCATTTATTCTTTGTGCATTTTCCTTAGCCATCCCTCAATGTAATTTTCAACCCAGGCTTTATTCATATCTTAGTGATAATGTTGAGATCATCACTGACATCAGCATCCTTTGTCAAGAGTACATGAAACACACTGCTGGACCATACACAGAGCAAGCTCCTTAGCAAACATGAGGGAAATAAAGCCCCCATCACATTTTCACAGAACTCTGGGCCCTCAGCACCTGACCAAATAGAATGCCCTAGCCACCTCCATTTCTCCAACATTCTTTCTCTTTCCAGGCCACAGGTCTCTCCATAAATAATCGCTTCACAGAACTTTTAACTTCATCCTTACCTCCTCTCTTGCCCTCTATCTTCCCTGTCCTCTCTAGGGAAGGCCAGCAGCAAGGGCAGAGAGTGGGAAATTACTGCAAGCCTCCAGGGCAGGGAGGATAATGTCACCCTGGAGGTAGAGCAGGAGTGGAAGCCCTCTTGGAGACAGGAGGATTCCTGGGAGGAGAGCATTAGTTCTGGAGCCAGGATTTCTCCATGAGCAGAGAGCAGACCACAGAGGTGGTAAAGCAGAAACTAAGTTTTCTAAGTAATTTTTTCACTCAGTTTTGGACAAGGGTCTTGATCCTAAACACTTATATTCCCTCTTCTCCTTATTTCTTTATTTGCTCCCCTTACTTGCTCTCAGTAGTATCTATTTTATGAAACACAAAGGTGAATATAAATCAAAATGCCTCCAAACTCAAATGGGTCTTTTCTCTCTGAATAAAATACTAGATTGTTTTATCCTTGGTAGGAAGTAATGCACTGTTCTAAGTAAATGCTATCACCGAAGATTTAGAATCAATTATGTATTCGGGAGAATGTGAAGAGAGTTTTAAAGTTGGCAGATATTGAAAACAGCAGCGGTAACAATAGGATAATTTATATTAAGATTGTGAGGTAACCAGAAACCAGTGCACAAATTGCTCATTTGTTTATTTCCACATTCTCCTTGACCTGACTTCTAGATCTGGCTAGCCCAATGGTTGGCAAACTGTGGTTCAAGAGCCACATGAGGCTCACGAGCCACGGTTTGATGCTCTGTTGACTTATGAGTTTGCCGACCACTGGGATAGGGGCTTAATCACAAGGACCAACGACAGCCTGTAATTATTGGAATCAAAAGTCTAGGTCAGTGGGAGGAACTAAGATGGCGGCATAGGTAAACACCTATTGTTCTGCCCTGCACAACAATTTAAGAACTACAACATAACAACAAACCAAAAATCACCCAGAATCGCCAGAAAGCTGGCTGAGTGAAAACTCCATAAATAAGAGTAAAGGTGGGACACTGAGACTCAGAGGAGTGGCGGGAGCATAGCCTTGAAGACAGAAACAGGTTAGGAGCCATCCTGGTCGCGCGCGAGAGCTGGGGCTGGAGCAGCAACCCCGGCTGGATTTCGCCAACAGGGAGGGCGGAGACGTCCCACTACACGGATTCCCCAGCACCAGGCAAGGTCCGAGATCCAGAGTACGTGGAGAAGTCCCACTGCACAGATTCCCCAGTGCCAGGTGAAGTCCGAGGTCCGGGGGACACACCCTGGAAGTGGGGCACTGCAGAGGCTCCTAGTCTGGGAGAAACCCGGAGGCGGCGAAGAGAAGTTTCCGCTCAAGGGTTGAGCAAACCCGTGACTTGCCCCCTGGAAACTTGTCTCCTGGTCCCGGAAATCATCTATTTTACAACCCTGGGCTAGACTTTGGAGGTGCAGACACATTTGGGGAGAGGCAGAGTTGTCTGGCAAGGGGAAGAGACTAGTGGATTTCTCTTGGAGGTGTCTGCAGCCATTCCCATCCAACAGAGACCCACACGCGCAAGTGCTGGATAGGACCTAGCTGACACTGAGGCTGCCTGCGCAGCTCAGAGACTCCGCCCATCCAACCTGAATACAGTCTCCCTTTACAGCCAATTGGCCTGGAGGTCAAACCCTCCTAGGGCTAACAACAACAAGCTGGGTTTAAACTCAAAAATACTGTACAACCCATAAAGGATTGCAGTAAGAGTACCCATCTCAAATAACTGGGGAGGGTGTGCCACTGACCCTTAGAGGATATCAACCACATAAAGCAGCCACTATGCAGAGATATGGAAAGAAATCAGGGGTGAAAGAAATGGAGGAGAAAAGACGACAAGACATAGAGTTCAAAACCACGGTTATAAGGCTTTTCAAGAGGCTCCTAGAAAAGGCCGATGAACTTAATGAGAATTACGAGCAAATAAACAAGACCAACCAGGAAATGAATGACACTTACAAGGAAATGAATGAGACCCTCAGGGAAATGAACAAGACCTCTGAGGATGTGAACCAGACCCTCACGGATATGAAAAAGGACCAACTAAAAATCAAGCATACACAGACTGAAATAAAAAAATATTACACAAAGTCCTAAAAGCAGTCCAGAGGGCCACAAGAACCAAGTCAAAGATTTGAAATACAAAGAAGCAAAATCCACTCAGCTGGAAAAACAGGAAACAAAAAGAATTCAGAAAATTGAAGATAGTGTAAGGGGCCTCTGGGACAACCTCAAGCATGCCAACATCCGAATTATTGGGGTGCCAGAAAAAGAGAAAGAGCAAGTTAATGAAAACCTACAAAGAAATAGTGACTGAAAATTTCTCCCACCTAGTGAAAGAAACTGACTTAAAAGCCCAAGAAGTACACAGAACCCCAAAATATAGGAATCTAAAGAGGACCACACCAAGACATATCATAATTAAAATGCCAAGAGCAAAAGATAAAGAGAGAATATTAAAAGCAGCAAGAGAAAAACCGTTGGTTACCTACAGGGGAGCACCCATATGATTGTCAGTGGATTTCTCAACAGAAATGATGCAGGCCAGACGGGAGTGACAAGAAATATTCAAAAAAATGAATAGCAAGAATCTACAACCAAGATTACTCTATCCAGCAAAGCTATCATTCAGAATTGAAGATCAGATAAAGTGCTTCGCAGATAAGAAAAAGTTGAAGGAGTCCATCACCACCAAACCAATATTATATGAAATACTGAAAGATATTCTTTAAGAAGAGGAAGAAGAAAAAGGTAAAAATATAAATTATGAACAACAAATACACATCTATCAACAAATGAACATAAAAATCAAGTGAATTGATAGGCTGATGAACAGGATAAACTGGTGAATATAACAGAAACATGGACATAGAGAGGGAATGGACTGACAATTCTTGGGGAGAAAAGGGTTGTGGGAAGTACAGCAAGAGATTGGACAAAAATCTTACAACAATGGGAGAGGACAGTGGGGAGGGGGAGGTGAGGGTGGAGGGCGGGTTAGGTACAGGGTGGAGGGGAGATATAGGGGGATAAAAAAGGGGAAACAATGTAATTAATAAACTGAACAATAAAGATTAAAAAAAAAGTCTAGGTCAGTGGTTGGCAAACTAGTCAACAAAGCAGCAAACAGTGGCTCACAAGTCGCAGTTTGCCGACCACTGGGCTAGACAATGTAGTTTTGAGGAAAGAAAGACAAGAATTTAGTCAGCTTTTCATTCAAATCCTGATTTTATCACTTAGTAAGTGGGTCATTTTAGAAGTACAAATAAATGAATGCTTCTGAGAGTACCTTTCTTCATTTGTAAAATGAAATGGATGATACGATAGAAGCAAGTAATTTAAGAATTATTTGTTATGATCTCTTGTGTTTCTTAGTAAAATATTTCTAAGGAAATATCTGCTAAGCGAAACCATGACATGTATATTTGAATGTGAATATTTTGCATTCATTCATCCTGGAATAAGCTTATGGCCTGGCCGACTTAATTTAGTCTTGCAACTGGTAATAGAAGAGGTCATGGTATCCAGGGAAATAGATTCCAGGCCTTTGCATCAAAAATAAAATAATTTCTATGGCAAGAGCTTATCCTGGGCTATTTCCCTCTGGAAACTTTCTTAATAATTTTGCTCTTGTCATTTTCCTATAATGAGAATTGACACATCCAATGAGAAATTCCACTTGCTCTAAAGACCTGCCTCTATCCTCTTCTGTTTGATGTTCCTAAATTTGTTGTACAAGGCAGAACTGGGAACCAATAACTCAATAAATGTTGACATGGTTTGTACTTCAAATAATGATAAAAACAGAGCCACATAAAGAAAATCCAGGTGTTCCCTGTTAGGATGAGTGCCTGTGAGTTGCAAGGACATAGAAAAGCCTTTCCAGAGAATTAGAGATCCTGGTGCAGTTCCTCAGGGCTGATGGCAGAGGGAATCTTGATATGTGGGATATTTTACTGTGTAGTGTAGGATATTTGGGACCATCATGACAAAATTCCCAAATTTGTTCTTTATCATTTAATAATATTAAACAAGTGACCTGTTCTCATTTGAGAGAGAAATGGTCACTGCTTCCAGTTTTTAAGTGTTCAACAAAGATTGCCGACTGGCTGGCTGGGACTTCATTTTATGAGAACAGAAGACTACAGAAGCCTAGTAAGAAACTTTATAGTAACAAACATCAAAGCTAGGTCAGTATATAACCTTACTAATGGAACTGAAAGCAAGTTAGCCCTCAATTGCTGAACATGCATAATTCTCATTAACCAAATTGTATTACATTCTATTACAATATGCTAAAAAAAAAACACATCAGATCTATAAGGATAAAATGAAACTAGTTTTTGAATACATCTCACTTGAAAGATCTTAAATAATCTTTAC
The DNA here is from genome assembly GCA_027563665.1 of Antrozous pallidus. Classification (NCBI taxonomy): domain Eukaryota; kingdom Metazoa; phylum Chordata; class Mammalia; order Chiroptera; family Vespertilionidae; genus Antrozous; species Antrozous pallidus. The sequence continues at coordinate 65,013,443 of CM050514.1, read as the reverse complement.
TATCTTAGGGCGGGAGGGTAATAAAAGAAAAATAATAGAGCATGAAGCACATTATGGAAGGTCCTTCTGAGAGGTGATTTCAAAGCTTCAGCAAAACAAAGTATATAAAAAGTAGCCCAGAAAAGGAGCTAGAAAGTAGGTCATTTTCTTTATTAATAATGGCATTAATTTGGTTGTGTACTTGAAAGCAAGAAGGCAATGGTGAGAAAGAGAACACAAGAGAAGAGATATAAAAATTAAAAAGTTTACGGTACAAATTGGGAGACTAGACCTCATATTTGCATAAATAATCAGGAATGTTTAGAAAAAAAGGTGCCTCATATTCTATTTAAAATGTTTAACTGTAATTCCCATTGTATTGACAAGTTAAAAAACACAGATATATTGTGTGTTGTTTCTTGTTTGTGTGCATGTATATATATATGTATGTATATGTGTGTATATATATATATATATATATATATAATTTTTAATTTGGGTTAAATTAAAAGTAAATTCTAGTTCTGAGCTCCACATGGGGGTCCTCAGCATGTATTACAAAAATAACTGATGTTAGAGAGTCAGCTGGACTAGAAGCTGAATTAATTCAATAGATGCAGATGGTTGGAGTGAGATGTGACTGTAAACTCATAAGCTCTCAGGAGTTTACAGTTATTTGTGGAGGAAATTGGACAATTCATCAGATAAAGGTTTTTAGACAATTATCTATTTATAATAAGCAGAACAATACCAGTTAATATCTGGAGAATAAAGCCGTATAAAGGTATGAAAAGTACAAAAGAGAATGCTTGGTCAATAGGAAAGCCTCATGTGAAAATTAAAAAGAGTATATATAATTCAGGCAGGCTGCCTGCTAACCTGGGCAATCCCCTGGGAATTTAAGTTTGGTCATCCACAATAATATGCAAAACAGAATCTATGAGTAAGTTCTTCATTTCAAGGAACAGAAATCTGCACTTTAGAAGCAGAACAATTTTTATGTCTCAGAATCCTTGCTCTTGGGTTTCTTTTGTGTTTTG